>CM051238.1:211191569-212434485 GCA_027917425.1 Gastrophryne carolinensis
CAACTCCAGGGTGTGATTCATCCAATTTTTGGGCTCCTGAAGCCAACTCCAGTGTATATTTGGGCTCCTGCTGCTACTACTGCCAACTTCTGCCAACTCCAGGGTGTGATTCATCCAATTTTTGGGCTCCTGAGGCCAACTCCAGTGTATATTTGGGCTCCTGCTGCTACTACTGCCAACTTCTGCCAACTCCAGGGTGTGATTCATCCAATTTTTGGGCTCCTGAGGCCAACTCCAGTGTATATTTGGGCTCCTGCTGCTGCTGCTGCCAACTTCTGCCAACTCCAGGGTGTGATTCATCCAATTTTTGGGCTCCTGAAGCCAACTCCAGTGTATATTTGGGCTCCTGCTGCTACTACTGTCAACTCCTGCCAACTCCAGGGTGTGATTCATCCAATTTTTGGGCTCCTGAAGCCAACTCCAGTGTATATTTGGGCTCCTGCTGCTGCTGCTGCCAACTTCTGCCAACTCCAGGGTGTGATTCATCCAATTTTTGGGCTCCTGAGGCCAACTCCAGTGTATATTTGGGCTCCTGCTGCTGCTGCCAACTTCTGCCAACTCCAGGGTGTGATTCATCCAATTTTTGGGCTCCTGAGGCCAACTCCAGTGTATATTTGGGCTCCTGCTGCTACTACTGTCAACTCCTGCCAACTCCAGGGTGTGATTCATCCAATTTTTGGGCTCCTGAGGCCAACTCCAGTGTATATTTGGGCTCCTGCTGCTGCTGCTGCCAACTTCTGCCAACTCCAGGGTGTGATTCATCCAATTTTTGGGCTCCTGAGGCCAACTCCAGTGTATATTTGGGCTCCTGCTCCTGCTGCTGCCAACTTCTGCCAACTCCAGGGTGTGATTCATCCAATTTTTGGGCTCCTGAAGCCAACTCCAGTGTATATTTGGGCTCCTGCTGCTGCTGCCAACTTCTGCCAACTCCAGGGTGTGATTCATCCAATTTTTGGGCTCCTGAGGCCAACTCCAGTGTATATTTGGGCTCCTTCTGCCCCTCATAGTGATGCCACTTCAACTCTCTGCAATTGTGCCGCTCTGCGATTCTATTAGCGATGCCTCTGATCTGCATGTGATATTTCTTCAAAGTATTATTTAACAAACCCAGCACGCATCCTGTGCGTGTTACAGCAAGGCTGAATGGTTTACAACCCTATTGAGGCTGTAGGAGGCTCAGAAATAGCCGTTTTTAATAGCGATTCGTCGCGAATTTATTCGGGTCGAAACGATTTTTGTCGGAAAATTCGGCGAATCAGTCGAATCGAATTTTTCAAAAGTTCGCTCATCTCTATTATTAACCCTTTAAATGCCAAGCACGTAGTTTCTACGTGGTTGCTTCTCCTACCCTTAAGTGCCAAGCACGTAGAAACTACGTGCCTGACATTTCCCCCAAACAGTTAAAAGAAAGAAAAAAAAAAACCCACTTACCTCTGGTATCCCCGTGAAGCTTGGGGTCCTCTCTTCCTGGGGGGGGGGGCATCCGATCGCCCCCCCGTCGTCCTCCGTCTTCACGGGGGGGGGGCCCGAAACCAGACGCCCCCCCCCCGTTTCCAGCGCTGACTCGCCGTTGTAAAAAAAAACAAAACTGTCATTTACTCACATCCGCGCCCGAGCCTTCTGTCCGGGTCCCCTCTTCACCAGGGCTGTGCAGGCTTCAGGTGAGGACCCTCTTCCGGATCCTCACCTCTTGAAATGGCGGCGATGGCCGCTGCCTCTTAGCCCCGCCCATTGTGGGAGGAGCGGGATGGCGTCATCCCGCTCCTCCTATACCCCCTCCGAGCTCCGGCATCTGTCAGATGCCGGTGGTGATCGGAGCAGGGCGGGTGTCAGCCGAGGAGGCTCCGATCGTAGCCCCCTCGCCTGTCACCCGCCCTGCGCCGATCACTACCGGCATCTGTCAGCAACATGTCAGCGGCGCGGGACAGCGGCGAGGGACGCCGGATCGGAGGTGAGTACTGTAAAAAAAAAAAAATAAAGATTTTTTTTCTCTGTGTCAGTGTGATTATTTACTTTTAACCCCTTGTGAACTGGTAAGTGGTCCATGACCCCTATACCAGTTCACAAGGCTGGGGGGATGGCAAGTCACCTGCGCTAGCGGGTGACTTGCCATTAACCCCCGGCACCCCCATTACCTGCCTCCCCAAAGGCCAGGGGGGGGCAGAAGAGCCCGGGCCCACGGGCTATGCGGGCTTGTAGCCTGCAGGGCCAGGGGCCACAAAAGCTGGCCCCTGCGCCCTGTTCCTACAAGCCCTGCATAGCTGGTCCCGGGCTGGTTACTTTGGGTAAGGGGGACCCCACGTCAATTTTTTTTTTATTTTTAAGGGTTTTTAACCCTTAAAAATCAAAAAAAAAAAAGGGGTCCCCCTCCCCTGGGAGGGGGGACCCTATGTCATTTTTTTTCTCAATTTAACCCTTTGTAGTGTGGATGGTATTTGTATTTTATTTGTGAATGTTACAAAGTACTTGTTTCAGTTAGGGGGGTCTCCTGGGCAGGAACAGGGGGCTACCAATAAATATGTGGTACCGTTCTAATCGGTAGAAATGGGGCTTTCACATGCAATATGCTTTTCCTTAATAAAATACATTTTGTATTCAATTCTCTAAAAAAATTATTTATTTATTTATTTATTTTTTTTACTTAATAATATTGTAAAAAAAAAAAATTTACAAACAAGACATTTCATGTTAAAGCCTAAACTCTGCTGCAAAAAAATATATATATAATTTTCCTGAAAGTTCCAGCAAAATGGCGCAAAACATGGCGCCAAATGGGGAAAAATGGCCTGTCAACAGAGGGTGACAAAATCTCAAGTAGGCTGGCAATTAAAAGGGTTAATAGTACCTATGCATGTTGGGTATTGTTCTGTTCGGGGGACCTTGCACTTTCAGACTTAGCTTGTTTTTTCTTGTTTGCATATTTATATTTTAGGAAAAGGTGTTTTCTATTCAGCTTTTTTATAAATTTTTTAGGGAAACCCTGCGCAAACAAAGAATTCTTTGAGGTAATAATTCCAGAAAGATGAGCCCACTACAACAAGCTGGGTACGCTTAGAAAGCTTAACATGTGTACTTTCAGGGAATATATGGTTTATGGGGGATATTCCAAATGTAAAGGGTTGTCTTGGTTGAAAAATCGCAAGGTGCGCACTTTGTCTGCAGAGCTGAAATTTTCAAGTAAAATTACCGTTATGCTCATGCTTTACTTTGGGGTGTTTGGCAACTCTTCCCTTGACAGTAGCTATGCATATTGGGTGTTGTTCTGTTCGGGGAATATTGCGTTTTCAGATTAAACTTGTTTTTTCTTGTTTGTATATAGTTTTTTTAGGAAAATGTGGCTTTGATTCTGCTTTTTTATCCTTTTTTTAGGGAAACTCTTTGCAACCAAAGAATCCATTGAGGGATTACTTCCAGAAAACTATGGCCACATCAACAAGCCTGGTACACCTAGAAAGCTTGAGGTGTGTACTTCCAGAGAAATATAGTTTGTTGGGGGTATTTCAAATGTAAAGGGTTGTTTTTCTGGAAAAACTGCAAGGTGCGCATATTGCATAGCATAGTTGTTTTTATTCTGAAAATCCCCTAAAGCGTTGTTTCAGTTTGGGGGAGTCTCCTGGGCAGGAAAGGGTGTCTACCTATACATATGTGGTACCGCTGTAACCGGGAGAAATTGGGGTTTCACACGCAATAAGATTTTATTGACAAACTTACATTTTTTATTACAAAAAAAAACTACAAATTGTAAAAAATATATATATATATTTTTTTTTTGCACATATTTCACCCAAAAATATTGAGAATACACCTAAAAAATGACAAACAAGACATTTCATGTTAAAGCCCAGACTCTGCTGAAAAAAACAATATATAATTTTCCAGGGATATCCCTGGAAATCCCTTCAAAAATCACATTTGAACATGGGGAGCGCATAATAGTGCAAAATGGTCTGGCAACAAAGCGTGACAAAAACTCCAGGTAGGCTGGCACTTAAAGGGTTAAAGAAAACCATATGTCATGTGAAAGCCCCATTTCTGCAAATTTCAACAGTACCACATATGTATAAGTAACCCCCCTGTTCCTGCCCAGAATAAATTACAACTACTATCCACACTATAAAGGGTCACATTTTAAAAAAATGGCGTGGGGTCCTATTTGTTTTTCAGAATTTTAATGGATAAAAAACCTTAAAAATCCCTCCTCATTGTGTGAGGTCTCCCCTACCCAGCATAACCAGCCTGGGGACCAGCTATGGGGCTTGTAGAACAGGGCGCAAAGGCCAGCCTCTGTAGCCACACGCCCTGCAGGCTACAAGCCCGCACAGCCTAAATTGCCCCAGGCTCTTTTGCCCCCCGGGCTTTAGGGAGGCAGGTAATGGTGGGGGTCGGGGGGGTTAATGGCAAGTCACTCGCTAGCCCCAGGTGAATTGCTAGCCCCCTAAGCTTTGTGAGATGGTAAAGGGGTCTCATGGACCCCTTACCAGTTAAAAAATGTTAAAATGTAAAAAACAAAAACACACAAAGAAAAAAATGACTTTTATTGGCGATCTGATGCTGGGAGTGATCACTGGAGGGAAGCTGGGGAGGCAGGGGATCGCAGCCCCCTACCCCTCCAACCTCCCTCCTGGCCAGATTGATCGAGGGGTCAAGGGAATGGCCAGGTACCTAAAATTTTTGTAGCTGGTGTTCAAGGCAGCTATGTACATTTTACATAGCTGGCATTAGATGGGTTAAAATGCAGACTAAATGCAGATGTTTGTCCCATTTGTCCCCAGCAGTGATAAGTTGTAATTGCAATGATAAAACCCTGACCAGCATAAAATACAGCACCAAACTTTTCAGGGTGGCAACAATTAATAAATATTCTGTGCAGCACTGACAGGACACTGGTAGAAAGTGGCGCTCAATTGCGCTGGTATTATTGGCAGTCGGGTCCAACAGACATTGACACAGGCTGGCATCGATCACTGTGACCAGCGCCTTTGTAGTCAAAATAGCAGCGTCAAAAAATAAAAAGCTGCCTGCGCTCCAAAACTGGCGCTATAGCCACCAGAAAGATGCTAAACTGGGCACTTCATAAATAAGGCCCACAAACTCTTCCAGAGAGAGTAATCCAGAATCATTAAAGTAGACCAAAATTCAGGTTTTTTTATTTACCTGGGTTTTGGTCCATTTAACAGGGACCTCAGATTTCTGGTAAAATTCATCCTTCCAGGGTCCCCACGGCGAAGGCGTGGACAGGCATCCAATCAGCGTGCTCGACTCCAGCTAGATTTTGATGTCAATGCATCAAACGGAACAGAGTAAGCTCACTGCCAGCTGCATCCTCATTCGCCTCTAGCTGGGGGTATACCCGCAGCTGCGGGTAGCTGTGGAAAATAAATGCTGTTATATGACTATATGATATAATGCTATTATATCATATGCAATCAAAAAATTATATTTGAATAATTTACTTAAAAAAAATCTCCTTTATACTTTTTGCCTACTATAAACTTGAGCAGCCTGGCAGAGGGAGGGAGGCATCATTTATCTGTACACAATGGTTTCAAGCAAAATGCTGGGGCCTCAGACACACAAATCTCTGTTCAGGACTTTAGGATACGGGCGCCGCCATCTTGACTCAGAAGCATCACACTTACTGAGGAGAGGAGAGCGGGATAAAGTACAGGGGGGCGGGTTATAGCTGTGCTTTGCTCAGGCAGAGCAGAGCTGGGGTCAGGAAAAGGTCAGCAATCCCAGAATGCAGAGCAGCACAGTTAGAAGGCACTTCCTGTTTGCAGGCTGTCTGATGACCCATGAGCCGCCATCTTGGATGTTTAAAGGCTCATAACATGCAGTAGATGCAGGTATGATGATTTTTAATGTGAGCAATATGTATGTACAGGGTGTGGGAAACATATAAGATATGCGCTTATTCAGGGTGAAGGTCAGCTTTAAAGAGGGGCATCCGAATTCCACTCCTTGGTGCATACCAAATTGGGATGCCCCGCTGTGTGAAACCCCCCCGATTGCCAATTTTACTCACCTTCTCTTGGAGTCCTCGCCGCGTCTGTGCGCTCCAGCCACATCCTCGCATATCTCTAGCCATGCCCATGCCTAGCCTTTCTGAATGGGCGACGCGGGCATGCCAGGGCTGCAAGTCGGGCAGGCAGTGCAGCTGCTGTAGCTGCTTGGCTCCTTTCGGCAGCATTCGGCTGCTTAGCTGAAGTGACAGCAAGCATGCTGATTGGCTCAGCACACCCCTCAGCTAATCAGCGCACTCGTTCTTGTCCGAGTATGCGTCATGGGAGCGCAAGGAAGGTAACTGAAACGGGCGACGCAGGGGGTACACACAGCGGGGCATCCCATTTTGGGATGCCACCGCACAAAGGAACAAAACAGGAAAGTGTGTGTTGTTCCACTTTAACGATCCTCCCCTATTTCCCCAGCCCCACAGGAAGGAGATAATGCCCTATTTTCTACAGGATTTTCTCTGATGGAGCACTGGAAGCTACAGTTCACAATGCAGCAGCTGCTTTCTATTAGATGCTGTTCATGCTCCAACATCCTGCCTATAGACACATGGAACCCAGGTAGCAATAGGTTTCTCTTCACTGTCGGCTGCAGGGTGGTGGAGGAGGGGTTCAAATTAAGGTGGACTAAAACCTGGGATGTTGCTTATCCTGGGTTTTGGTCCATGACCCTGTTTAAAATTGTCTGATTGCCAGTATTCTCACCAGAAATCCCATGGTGCATGTGTGACCTCTCCTCCAGGTTTCCTAGCCATGCATATGAATAAGAAGCTAGGAAACCTTAATGGCTACAGGCTACCTGTGTATCGCCGCTGGCCTCTGTTCTCAGGCTGTGCATGTCTCAGCAATTCAGATAGACCTTTTTAGATCCTGGGGCTTTAAAGTAGATCAAACCCCATGATTTCGACTACCTCGGGTTTTGGCCGTTGCCCATGGGGCACACCGATTCGGCATGCCCTGCTGTGTGAATCCCCCAGGAAACCTACGGTGAATGTGCAGCCTCTCATCCAATCCGTGGGCTGGGCAGCGCTTACATCAAATCGGCTAGACTCGGCTAAGGCTCGATTATAGCCAAGGAGAGCCAAGCGTGCCACATCCATGCTACCCTCTGACAGGGTGCATGCCCACGCACACTGCTAAATGTATAGCAGACGGCATCCATGGCTCACGCATGCACTGTTGGATCAGGGAGATAATGAGTTTACTGGATTCTGGATACCCTGGGGGGGGGGGGGGGTCAGGCTTTTGGTCAGGCCACCTTTGGTCCATTTTAAAGTGGACCAACACCCAGGGGTGATCGGCCCGGAAATCTATAAGATTCCCGGGCCGATCACCCCCCACCCCGCGGGACATCCGAGATCGGGATGTCCCGCGGGGTGAAACCCCCCAGAAACCCCAAAAACACCTTACCTGATCCGCCGCCGCTTCCGCCGCCGCCGCCTCCCGCGCACCCCTCCAGACGTGCGCGCGCCGGCCCTCTGTGAATGGCCGGCGGGGGCGCGCGCGCGCCGAGAGTGACGCGCGGGAGGCGGCGGCGGCGGAAGCGGCCTGGACGTTCCTGATCCCCGCCTGGACGTTGGCGGGGATTGGCTGCGGCGCTCACGTGGGAGCGTTGAGAGGTGAGTTTTTTGGGGTTTCTGGGGGGTTTCACACAGCGGGGCACCCCCGATCGGGGTGCCCCGCCGAAGTGGACCAAAACCCAGGATAGTCAAAATCCTGGGTGTTGGTCCACTTTAAAGTTGACCAAAATCCAGGATTTTGACTTTTGACTTGAGTTTTGGTCCTTGCCCCGCTTTGTGAAACCCTGCAGGTTGCCTGAACGAACTCAACTCACCTGGGTCCTATGGCGCATGTGCGGCTTCTCGAGCAGATCTGAGCACGCTGGTGGCTGCATCCCTCGCTACCCTGCTAAAGGGATAGTGGGGGTGCACCCAATGCTCACGCATGCACTATTGGACCAAGAGAGAAGGTGAGTTTTGGGGGTTTCACAAAGCAGGGCATCCTGATATTGGATGCCCCAGGGGAAGGGAATCAAGTGGCCCTGGAATCTTATGATCTCCATTGGTTTTGGTCCACTGTAACACTTGTGTGCATAGTGGCAACGTGCAGAGTGTGGGGAGTAGGGCAAACTAAGCAGATTGCCAGTTCTAAATGGACTAAACTTTCAGCAAGGTTGGACTTTCTTCGTGGGGCAAAATGCCTCTAAGCAGGAGTGTCCCACCCAAGCTGGCACATCTGGAGTCAGATTAGGGCAAGTTTTGCAGGGTCCCTCTATGGCCAGTCCCTGGCTCACAGTAACCGCAGTCTTTTTCTGATTGTTGATCTTCTTCAATATAAATGCAGGTATCTAAGTGTCTCTTTTGAAACCTTACACAGGGTGACATTGCTCTGCTTACACCTTACCCATATCTATTGCACCATGTTTCCTAGCGTCTTGTAGCGGCGCGGTGGGGCGATATAACGGCCGTATGACATCCAGTAAAGGGTCCGGGGCTGTGCACGAGCAGGGCGCGCTCCCGCGGAATGTGGAGGCTGAGGATGCGACAGGTTAGAGTGGGTGGCGCTACGCTTAGAGCTAGTGAAATGGATTCAAAGACAGTGAGTGAGGGAAGGTATTCTCCCGGCGTGACCGCGCTCAGTCTTCCTTCTCAGCAGCAGCAGCAGCAGCAGCAGCCGGGCGGCGTGTAGTGTCCGGAGCTGGGCAGTCATTGGAGTGTCGGTGCCCTCACAGCTGGCGGTTGGCGGGAAGTTGGAGCACCGCTGGGGCTTCGGTGGACTTGTTGCTGCGGCTGGCGGCATTGCTGAGAAGGGTCCGGTCGCAGCTGGCACAGCATGGCAGCGTTTGTATGGAAGGGCTGGGACCCCGGCTTGCCAGGCTGCTGCTATGGGCTCCATTAGAGAGAGGTATGTGTCAGGTGGCTGCTCCTGTAAGGTGCCCCAGTGCTGAGGCGCCCAGTCCTAACCCACATGCCCAGCTTAGCCTGCCCTCCTTCAGGAACATGTGGCACTGGCACTCTGCACTCACCCAGCACCTCTAGCCCAGTTTCTCCTGCAAAACTTTGCTCCCTTCTTCTGTAAATTAAGCAATAAACTCTTCATTTATAGACCTGCCTGCTGGAGGAGCCAACATGGCGGCAGGTGTGGCAGCGTGGCTACCCTTTGCGCGCGCAGCTGCTGTTGGCTGGATGCCGGTGGCTACAACGCCTATGCCCCCTCCACCCCGTGGCGAAAGGAAAAGGTCGCAGGACACCTTGATTGTGCTGAACGTCAGCGGCACCCGCTTTCAAACATGGCGCAACACGCTGGAGCGTTATCCCGATACCCTGCTTGGCAGCACCGAGCGGGATTTCTTCTTTAACCAGGAAACGGCAGAATATTTCTTCGACAGAGACCCGGACATTTTCCGACACATCCTCAACTTTTACCGCACGGGTCGGCTTCACTACCCGCGCCACGAGTGCATCGCAGCATTCGATGAAGAGATGTCTTTCTTTGGTATCATCCCAGAAATTATTGGGGACTGCTGTTATGAGGAGTATAAAGACCGCCGAAGGGAGAACACAGAAAGATTAATGGATGACGCAGAGGACGATAATGCTTCAGAGGGCCTCCTGCCCCCTATGTCTATCCGCCAGAAGATGTGGAGGGCATTTGAGAATCCACATACCAGCACCTTAGCTTTGGTGTTTTACTATGTAACTGGCTTCTTCATTGCTGTCTCCGTCCTAGCCAACGTGGTGGAGACGGTACCCTGCGGAACGCTGCCGGGCTCCATGCGGGAGTTGTCCTGTGGCGAGCGCTATACTATGGCTTTCTTCTGTCTGGATACAGCATGCGTCATGATCTTTACCGTGGAGTACTTGTTGCGTTTGGTGGCTGCGCCCAGTCGCTGCCGCTTTGTACGAAGTGTGATGAGTGTCATTGATGTGGTGGCAATCATGCCCTACTATATAGGCCTTGTAATGACGAACAACGAGGACGTAAGTGGTGCCTTTGTCACGCTGAGGGTGTTCCGAGTGTTTCGGATCTTTAAATTTTCCCGCCACTCACAGGGCCTCCGAATCTTGGGGTACACGCTGAAGAGCTGTGCCTCAGAGCTGGGCTTTCTGCTATTCTCCCTCACTATGGCTATTATCATCTTCGCCACTGTAATGTTTTATGCCGAAAAAGGTTCTCTGAACAGCAGATTCACCAGTATACCCGCTGCCTTCTGGTACACCATTGTCACTATGACGACGTTAGGGTAAGTCTCAACCTTTGAAAAAACTGATTTTCGCTAAGTTTGGGTGAACTGTTTTTATTTATTTTTTTGTGTATATTTTGTCACTAATTTAGTGGCATTTTCAAATGATACAGTTCTCTTCATACGTCGTCCGATTATAACATGTTGTTGTGCACTGTCAGGAGCTTCCACATGGCTTGGCTACTTCTGACTGGTTACCTAATCTCTCTGGCACCTATACACTTGCCTAGATTTTTCAGATACCACCTCAGAACCCTAAAATACACTGGCAAAAGCCAAGTATTCACACTCCATGACAGCAAAATCGAAATCTTTTACATTGGTGTGTTTTGGGAATGCGCTGTGTGTAGCACCAACACTAAGTGTGAAGATGCCCTGAAGCTTATTTATGTACCAATGCTAGCCAATCTGAATTAGCAGTTGCTGGGTAATCTGTCATGTCCCAATGAGTATGCACTGGCGGAACTAATTGTGAAGGGGCCCTGGTGCCAATATTAAATGGGACCCTTTCAAGGCTTTCTTTTAACTTAACTGGATCCAGATAGACAAAAAATCAAGACAAATGTTGCTTCCTGCCAAGTGAGCATAATACGATTATAAAAGTGGAGTAGCAACCATGATGGGGCACCCTGACCTACTGGGCTCCGCTGCCATCTCATGCTTTATAGTTACTCCCCTGCGATTATGCTAAAGCAAGCTTTTTGAGGGATATCTGGCACATTCAGGTAATCCAACTTTTTTTATTTTAGTGGCGTTTGGGGAAAAATGTTCGGATTCTGCTGGATACTCCTGTATAGAGGGGTGACTCAATTGAGGAAGCATACTTGCATATCAACCACAGGAGCTTAACCGATGGCTCTTATTGGATTCAGTATTGTTTTGTAGTATGTACTAGGAAACCTCTAGAGAAAAATACAAAGGCTGCCACTGCAGACCTCCTACTGTAAATGGTAATTGCATGACTACTACACTAGCTTCAGTTTTAGCACTTGATGCACTACTGATCTCTAAAAGGTGTTCAGATAGGGGGATGTTTTCATATATTACACATTGGTCAGTGACTCCTCAAAGCAACTTATCTGCCATAAGCGGTATCAATCACCTGTTTTACTTTCCTTCTTTCTATAGTTGCATTCAGAATTATCAGCTTTCTCACATACTGGCCTTGCAGATCACTCTCTTGGCAAGAAAAGCCCCACCCCTATTTGAGTGGACACACCAGAGCTACTGTACTTCATATAGCCAGTATTACAGTGCCAGCCAGAGGAGCAGTAGTACAGTAGTCTGCAGCATCACCATCTGAACTATCATAGGTGAATGACACTGCAGGCATTGTGAGCAGCCTGATTTTCATGTTCATCACTGAGAGAAAATGGTATTTGCAAAGGTATTCTGTGAAGTACTGTCTCTTTAGCCAGTAATGGCATGAAAGCATTTTACATAAAATTGTCAGGGCTTTTTGACAGGTTCCTGTTTTGGATGTATTTTTATGCAAGCCTAAAGGACTATATTGTTTTGTATCACTCTTGCTTGTGTAAGACCAGCATTAGTAGACAAGCCTTATAATTTGGTGAATTTATCTGTGCATGGCTGCATATACATTTGCTTGGGTGACAGTAGAGGCTGCTTAGATGTGTAGCACACATTGTTGAAGCTGAACATGAATGGAGAGAGAAATGCTTCTGTACAGAAGCTTGTCTTCCGGAGGGCATTCACATGCAAAGTAACAATTTTCCTTTTCTGATAAAGTTGTTCATTGTGATTGGCACGATACAGGGCAGTCATTACAGAGCCCTCCGTGAAGTAATTGAAATGGGTTACAGAAGGAATGTATTAATCCTTTCCTATGAAGTAAATATATGAAGATGAGAATGCAAATGATCTCATTATAGAAGAAAAGTCTGGGGAAAAAATGGTTTAGAGCAATCTGCTTTCCTCAGCCAGCAGTGATATTCTTAAGTTCATTTTTCCAATTACCATGGGAAAGTGAGAGGAATAATCCTGTGATTATAGGCAGCAAATATAAAAGAGCCACCATGGTAAAGTCAAACATGCTTAGTTAACTTATGAAAGTGATCCCTTCATTGTTTACCGAATACTCATGTGATAGCAGCCTGCTGTAGATGCAGAGCCACTTGGATGCAGACCAACAGGCAAGCAAGCCTTCGTATTTGATGTGATTCAGCCCATGCTCCTGCTTTATACAAACACATGTTAATAAAAGACAGTACCCTTATAATGTAGACAGCCAGGAAACATAGTCTGGTGATTCTTCTAACACAGACCGATCTGATCTGCCCTGAAAGGGAAGGTGTGATTAGAATGCTTGTTAAAGTGGACCTATACCAGGAATCTAACGCATGGTACTGGACAGGCTTTTAGTTAAACTTTAAACAAAACTTACTTTGCCTCCCCAGATAAAAGGGGGAGTAAGCAGTGCTGCAGCCAGCGCCTCTTATTGAATGGGTGTCGGAGGTTGGTTGGCAGGGTGTGCTTCTTGGACAGGAGCCTGCACTAGATTATGTAGGGAAAGGAAGGGACAAGTGTGCTGGAGTGCCAACTGGAATATGCCAGACAGACTAGCCCCCCCCCCCTTCATTTTAAAAAGAACATAAGTCCCTTTCCAGGCATAAAACAAAAAACATAGATACTCAACTGTCCCCTGCAGCAGCCGGCATGGTGTCTGCACATAGGAAACCTACTGGTTTGAGAATAGGCCCTGCAGCATCCACATGTACCCCCGCTGATTTGTATAATAGGAAGTGCGATGAGGCAGTGCCCGCTATGCCAGCTCTGTCTTAGCAAATTAGCTACATGTGTGTTTTTGCACCAGTTTGGATATCAACGGCGAACACCTGAAGAGTCCCCCTGTGGGTGCAAGCGATCTGTGAACCAGGCAAATATTTGAGAATGTCACACTGCACCGGCTACTGCAGGGGAAAATAGATTATTTTGTGTATTTAGGTTTTCCCAGATAGTCACTTTTAGGACATATCTTATTCTCATTCTCATGGTCCTGTAAGAAAACCTTAATACATTTCTTAGAGGATATTGGTGAGCACGATGATGTGCAATTAGCTACATGGCCAAATTTTTTCCCTGAAATTTGCAATGCATGTTTCACTACCTGCTTCTGCTTTGTGCAGCTTAATCTAGTATAGAGGTTCCATGGAACATGGATGCATCATAATAAAACAGGTAACAGACTCGGAATACATACTTTTTTTTTTGCCACCAAGGTGATGAATTTTCAGAGGCATGCGTAAAAGAGAACCTCTAACTGAACATACACATTAGGGGGTATTTCACTTGTTTAGCAAAGCACCACAGTTTGGGCAGTCTTGCTGAGCCATATCTTACTGTATATTTGGGTGTTCCAGTATGAGGAACACTTGCTGAACAGGAAGTCCTATGTGTGTGGCATATAAATAAGCATAATTAGCATGTATCTCAGGGTTAGAAAAAACATTGCAAGGGTTTTTTCTACATCTTCAGTAACAAATTTACTTTATAGGATTAACCGAGTTTATATGGCTTTGATGCAAATTTACTAAAGATTTGTGAAACTTACCATTAGTATGCCTTTTGCATTCTGTCTCTTGGTAAATTATTACGTGCCCTCCCATAAACTCGGTCCCTCGCAGCACACTCACTCTTTGCTCTGCAATCAGAGCCAGTGATGATAGTGTGCTACATGGCCACTCCTGCTACCTGTCATTTGGGCCTCCAAGGTGATTTTTGCTAACAATTTGCATTGTTTTGCAAGAGATGGAGCTTGCGATCACCACTGGATAGAGTGCAATGGCAAGCGCTACCGCTTCCAAAATGCTGCTGGCCAGAGCTTTTGTGGGGTGGTTGTGATTGCTCCACAATCACCACCATAAATTTCCCCCTTAGGCCAACGTGGGAACCATTTATAGGGCACATGCTTTGAAAACCCAATCAACATGGTGCAGTCGCCTTGGTGTGAGCAGGGCACACAATGTAACTCTGGTGCTCATTTGCAATGGACATGCAAAAGCCTTCTATTGTTAATTTGCAGTGAGCATTGAAGCTGACTGCAGGCGAGTGGTGGGGCTGCACACCCTGGGAATACTGAACCCCTACTAAACTCCAATATATATATTAATCTATTACTGGTGTGCTTCAACATAACTCTAATTTATGCTGTGTAGGGACGAGCTAGCAGGTACCCAAGCAAACTCCTCAAAGTGAATGTTGAGCTGCTTTAGAAAAATCCCCCTGTCCCAACCCTCCCACCCCTCCTCACAAGCAATACCCGGTGAAGTGGTTTAAACATTTGAAAAAACTGAGTACCTGGTTGCTGCTGTCTGGGCTTCCTCTCTCCTGAGCTGCATAGGGTTGATGAGTGACTATCTCCTCATCCAATCATGGCGCCGCCAGGCCCTGTGGCAGCTGTATATAGATAAGACTGTCAGTCATTAAAGACAAGCCCTGGCAGCTCGGCACAAACATCCTACTTCTGCTGTGGGTGCTAGATTTAAGACCGGATCAGAGGAGTTTTTTTTTTCTTTTATCCACCTTACTGGTCATCCTGGGTGAGGGGGGCTTTTTTAATGCAACTGCACAGTCCTTGTCTTAAAATGTAAAAAACATTATGTTTATCCACACAATACATTATATTTTTACATACTTTTACACATATTTACAGCAAAATAAACTGGCCTCATCACCCTGATTTTAGAGATAGCAAAGGCGGAAGTTGTGATGCCTGCTACTAGTATATGGACTTTGAAAGCAGACCCACATGAATCAGAAAGCCCTGTGGCTGTGACTTGATGGGTTTTATCTGGCAGAAAACACGATAATGCAGCTTAGATTACAGATGATTAAATCAGAGAACTGGCTGGACTGATTACATGTTAAAGCTTTATTAGTAAATATTTAAAATGCACAGGTCAAAAAGGCAGTGTTTGCAGTGCAAGAAATAAAATCCTCGATCGCTAGCATCAACCTCCTAACACACTTTATGCTGGATTCACCCTTTAGAGCACAAAAACAACAACCAGAACAAATGATGCAAATCTGTGCATCAAACTTGAAAGAGGGGCCAATCAAGAGAACATTACATTTTACATTTACGTTTATAATAATCTTGTTCTCTTGATTGGCCCCTCTTTGATGCATAGATTTGCATCATTTGTTCTGTTTACCTTTAAAAGTTGGTTTAATGCTCAGAACGGTACATCCAGCCTCTAGTTTGCTGAGGCCTGACCTGTCCCCTCTATAGCAGTAAAGGGAATGGGAGTGCTGCAGTTATTGTGACTGATGGAGACTGGAAATTGGGCTCGAACAGCATGGAACTCTGATGTCTGATCTTACAATCTGGTGAGTGTGGAGGGGTTTACCAGCGGAGGAGAAAAGCTGTTTTGTTTCTTTGTTTGCCTGAACAGGCACCTTTTGTATGCAATCTTTGTGGTCCAAGAGAATTCACATGTAGAAAGAGCCTGTCTGTTGACGTGCCCGTCTTTGCTGTTTCATAAAGTTGGGACTTATATATTTTTTGGAAATTAAAAAAAGGTTTAAAATGCACAACCACCACCTATAATCTAACAGACATTTGAGGGCGATGTTCTCCCTCTTTATGGGCATCCCTGCTGTGTAAAACCCTGAGGGTCACCTGATCCACTCACCTTTTTTTCTCAGCCCACATTGCATCTCAGTGCATCCCCACTATACATTTAGCTGGGGCGCATACTCGCAGCAGGCATTTTTGAATGTGGACGCGCCCACAGCTAGAGGCGAGTGAGGAGGAGGCCCATTGCACACACTCACACTCAATTTCACACAGTGGGGCATGGAATGAAACCTAGGAGAGTCAAATCCCCATTTTAGCAATTAAGATGTTGGTTTCAAAAATGTAGGAATGAGGACAGGAATGAGACAAAAAAAAGTAAGCTCACAGGCACATATGTTGCAGTTATATCATGTAAGGTTAAAGCAGACAAAAACTTGCCATGGCCGTAAAGTCTAAAATATTCTAGGGATGGGTGAAGGCCCTCCCACAGTGTGAAACCCATAGGTTTCCCAGGAAAAATACCTTGTTCCTTTATCCCACAGTGCACGTATGGGCCTCCGCCAGCAGCCCTTTTTCCTCCTCCATCTTCTGCATGCACCCACACCGGACTGGAATGAATGGCTGGTGGAAGGTGTGCTCATCCAGAGTAATCAACTAGGAGGGATGCCCTGGCAATTCATTCAGCATTTACTGCCAGGCATTAATATGCATAGCAATAAATGCTGGAGGAGTAACTGCTCGGGCACCGTGGGAAAAGGAATCGTGGAGACTTACTAGGCAGACTGGGAGGTTGTACACACAGTTGCATTGCAAATCGGGATGCCACTGTAAAATAAACCAAAAGAGACATTTTACTACTGTACTTACTGGTAAATGTTGTGATTTAAAGGGGTGTCAATATTTGCTCCATATCTGCAGTAGTGAGTTACTTGCAGATACAGACTTTCCTTTTCCAATGAACATATTACATGAAACATGGTAACTCTCCTGTTCAACGTGTGGTAAAAGCCAAATGTCAGTTACATGAAATGAGTCTGCATTTTTCATAATGAGCACTCTGAAACATGTTCGGTATACAGCTTCAGTAACCCCACACAAGAAACCTGGTTTCAACTGAATTTATAGTCGAGCATAGATAATTGCATGCCAGCATAGAGTAGTTTTAAATAAAACAAGCAATGTAATCAAACATAATGTATAAGTGCATAAATAAGTATGTGGGATTATTTCTTAGGCACCTGAACCATTTCCATGCCCAATAAAGGACATACTATTATGGACAGCACTGAAGTAATATATGTCGCTGTCCATGGTGCTGTAACTGAGCTGCACACTGTAATTTACAGTTCTCATAATGATCATATACAGCAAGCATTGCTTCTGTTTAATCCATGATTACAGTGGCTAAATCAATGCTTTTAAAACACAACCTCGAATAAACGGTCTAACACTCAAATGCAAGGTACTTTTAGATGCACTGTTCTTTCATCATGAGATTCTGCAGAGTTTTTGGGATGTTTTGGGTAAACTGGACTAAATTTATACATATGTAGCCCGTGGATGAAAAGTGGTTAAATGAAATTGCAGTACATTTTTCATTTAATTACTATAGAAAGAATGTTTTATGAACATGTTGTACTGGAAATGCACTTCAGAAAATGAACCCTAATCTATTTTCTTATCCAGCCTAATCAGCAGATGCTGACTATTGGCTTATTTACATGAAGCAATTATTGAGCAAGAAATTGTTAAAGCCTTTTACATATTAACATTGAGGAAACAGTCTTAGAAAAAAGGCAGCTAGGCTTTGCCAACAAAACCAAGAATTCAAAGTAAATACGAGGATATTAGCCCCCAAAAAGTACAAAATTATTGCCTGGTACTTACTGACCAGAAATACTGCAATTATGCTCCATTCTTAACTGCTCATCTTTCTCTTCAGCAGACACAACTGAAAAGAACCGGTCTCAAAGAGGGCATACATGTGAACATTTTAGGTATTTCTGGCGCTCATCACTGCAAGTTGTGATGTCTAGGTGTCGGGGAGTGACAATAAGTTCCCAAAAAATGGGGTGGCTCAAACTAAATTCTGAAAATGAACAAACTGGATTTAGACAAAGCAGACATGCGGGTCTTATGTATATTCGCAGTATACTGTTGGATTTAAATAATGGGACATCTACTTTAAGGCATGGGTTACGTACATAAAGTGCTTGTGCTTTGGTTACAGCTATATTCCTTAATATTTAAAATTTGGTTGTAATGTCATCTGTGAAATCGCTTTGCTCATGGAAATGTGTGGGCAGAAGTTGAGCCACTAATGGGATACTATAGCATACTGGCTACTCTAAAGATTATCTGTCCAAGAATTTGCTTCTGTAGGTCTCTGGTACATAACAGTATCCCCTCGATTCAAAGAGCAAAAGTTAATTGATTTCGTATCGAGAATCGTAAGTTTGGGTGGGTGTTAGTCATTTTTTCCTGTTTTTTTGGCCATTTCCGACTCGCACGAGCCTACGTACGAATGCGTATATGCTCTTACGATCAGCGGAAGTTCGTTCCTAAATTTTAGGATCAAAACGTAAAACTTAGGATCAAATCCTAAAACTTACGATCAAAACGTAAAACTTAGGTTAATTGGATGTGTTTAGGTGTGATTCAGAGAAACCTCTAAACGCGTTTTAAAAGAAAGCCACAGCCGACACCTTTTAGCAGCCGGATTGCTGTTCGTGAACAGGTTTTTTGGCTATGTGGAGGAGTCTGCGCGTCTTGTGCTCCAATGAACTGCATGTATCAGCATGGCCGAGGCCATAAATTGTATGGCAATGCATACCTGATTCATGTATGCCTTATAAAAGCATTTTAATGTGGACCTTAATTAGTCCTTTGCATGTAAACCTTTATTTTGCAATATATTTGCGTTAATTAAAGAAACTTATGTCCTTTGTTATTTATTTTAAAATTGAGGTACTAGAATAATATTTTTAGATTGCATTTATTGGTGTAGTTGTTTACCTTTGCTTTGTTTAATTATTTAAGCACATCTTTGGTCAGATGCATCACACTTACTGAGGAGAGGAGAGCGGGATAAAGTGCAGGATGTGGGTTACTGCTGTATTTTGCACAGACACAGCAGAGCTGGGGGCATGGAAAGGTCAGAAATCAAAGAATCCAGAGCAACACAGTCACAAGGCCCTTTCTGTTTGCAGGCTGCCCGATAATACCTGAGCCGCCATCTTGGCTGTTTCTAGGCTCATAACATGCAGAAGTTGCTGGGTGTTTTTTAAGATTTGTGAGCAATCTGTATGTAGAGGGTGTGGGTAACCACACTAAAAATTTAAAGTTGTACCATTTGAAGCATAAATATTAAAATTAAATCCACAAGTAAAAAATGCAAGTTAACTAAAAATTAAACAAAGTAAGATTTACTTATGCAAATGCATTCATTAATGGTTGGTTACTACAAAATGAATGAAATAAAGAAAAATAAAAGACCAAATATTTAGAATGCACTTTAATGAGGTAAGTTTGTAGTGCGGAGCCGCAAGATCAGAAGGATTTACGTCCAGACAAAAAAGGAAAAAGGGCAAAACCAATGTTGCAACCTGAGAAATGAAACGGAAAATTCAGGATGGAAACTGACATAGGTCTGATTCCCGAACTGCCATACGAACGGACGTATATTTTAGGATAGAAACGTATTTGCTTATTGAATCACTCGCAAGTTCATACGAACGCACGAGCGTTCGGGAAAAATAGGATGATCGTGACCCAAATCCAAGCTGTTACATGTTTCTTTGAATCAACCCATATGTGTGCATTGATTTTGGTCATCTCTCACTGTAAGCCGGTGGGGCTTCTCTTAGACTTTCTGTTCACGAAAAGATTTTCAGGATATTGCAAGAAGCAGAGAGAGTGATCTTCTTATAAATTAAAGCAAATTTGTGTTTACATTTATTTCACCTTCAGCCAATTCTTGGATTTCATTTGAGATGCTAAATGATGCTTAAAACTTTAAACAGCAAGCCTGTAGAATCCATGGTGTTGCTTCTCCTACTGTTAAGTGGCAAGTCTGTTGATTCTATGTCAGTGGTTCTCAACCTTTCTAATGCCGTGACCCCGCAATACAGTTCCTCATGTTGCGCTGACCCCAAACCAAAACATAATTTTGGTGGCTACTTCAAAACTGTAATTTTGCTACAGTTATGATTCGGAATGTAAATACCTGATATGCATTATGTATTCTCATTGCTACAAATCAAGCATATTTTAAACATAGTGATTCATCACAAAAACAATATTTAATTATGTTGAGAAATATTTATTACTAATTCCAATAAATTACATTTCACCATAGCATAGCATGGGTTTAAATATAACAACAGTGCAATATTTTGCAACGGTATGCTGCCAAATTCAGTGAGATGGTTGTGGTTGCTTCTTGCTTAACAATTCAGAAATTCTTGGGGCAGTCTTTCTCTCTCTTCCACAAAATCCGCCGCACTCACAATGAAATCAATAGGAGGCGGATTCAATGCCGGAAACCGCTGATTTCAGCAGTTTCCCCATTCAGAATATGGGAAAATCGTGGGAGATATGGGAGATAATTATACATTGGGGAACAGTGTGAACTACATCTTATAGTGGTCTCTTAAAGTATAAGACCAATGTAGTTCACACTGTGTAAATGTATGGTGCTTTGTGTAAGTGTCAGCTGCTTTGTGTACTGTGTAATGATTACACACAAAGCACCTTACACTTACACAGTATTGTGTGTATGGTGTGTGTACTGTTTTTACATTATTAACCTTTTTTACACCAGCAGGCTGTCTCGCAGGCTCTCTTGCCTCTCCGCCTCCTAGGCTTCTGTCCTCCGGCGTTTGCTGACGTCATCAGTGGGCGGACGCAGCAAGCGCCGGACACACGTAATGCGCTGCTATGGACTGTGGAGTGTTCCCCATGCTTCCCCTGGCCCTTGGGCCTGGACGGATGATGCAATCACATCTGCACATGCGCACAGGCATTCAGTTTGGAACGCGCATCCATAACGGTGTGCGTTCCAGCTGAATAGCGCTGCTGCTGACGGTAGCGCGACTTCTCAGCGGCTAAATATGTATTTTCCGATGGCTTTAGGCGACCACTGTGTTTTGTTTGTTCGACCCCCGCCGTGGTCGCGACCCACAGGTTGAGAACCGCTGTTCTATGTGCTTGGCATTTCCCCCAAATTGTGGCCTAAAAAGAATGCTCACTTTCATCCGGGATCCAGCATCGGGGTTTCCTCATTGCTCGAACGGTCTCTGATATTTCCCCTGAAGACAGGGAGTCAGCGAACACCCATTCTGTGCCCCGCCTTTTATACCAGCGAGTGAGTGGACGTTGGCTTGTTCAGATGGTATAAAAGGCCCCTCCCAGTAGCAGGAGTGATCATAGATGCCAGAGTGATCGGCGGCAGGCAGGAGCAGAGGGCACCGATCACTTGCCCCACTTCTGGCTTCCGCCAATCACTTCTGGTTGAAGATTGACATGGGACATTAGCGATTGGCGATATAGGATGTTAGGTGTCCTTGACACTCCGATACGAGTTCACAGGACAGGAGGCGCTGGCAAGTCATCAGTGGCAACAGGGTGACTTGCCATAACCCCCACCCCATTACCTGCATCCCCCAATCCCAGGGGAGTGCAGAAGAGCCCATGTGGGCTATGTGGGCTGGTAGTCTTCAGGGGCTGGGCACTAAGCTTCTGTGTCTTGGACTTCCAGCCTCTATAGGTGGTACCCAGGCTGATTTTACTGGAGAGAGGGGACCCCACACCGCTTTATTTTATTTTTTTATTTTCAACCCTTCTAGTGCCAGCTACGTGAGTCTCACGTAGCTGCCTCTCCAACCGTTAAGTGCCAGCTACGTGAGACTCACGTAGCTGGCACTAGAAGGGTTAAAAATAAAAAAATAAAATAAAGCGGTGTGGGGTCCCCTCTCTCCAGTAAAATCAGCCTGGGTACCACCTATAGAGGCTGGAAGTCCAAGACACAGAAGCTTAGTGCCCAGCCCCTGAAGACTACCAGCCCACATAGCCCACATGGGCTCTTCTGCACTCCCCTGGGATTGGGGGATGCAGGTAATGGGGTGGGGGTTATGGCAAGTCACCCTGTTGCCACTGATGACTTGCCAGCGCCTCCTGTCCTGTGAACTCGTATCGGAGTGTCAAGGACACCTAACATCCTATATCGCCAATCGCTAATGTCCCATGTCAATCTTCAACCAGAAGTGATTGGCGGAAGCCAGAAGTGGGGCAAGTGATCGGTGCCCTCTGCTCCTGCCTGCCTCTGATCACTCTGGCATCTATGATCACTCCTGCTAGCTGACTTTAGAGCCCCATAAAAAAAAAGTAAAAAAGATACAGACCTACCTGACCCCTCGTTTGAAAGTGCCAGCAATTCTCTTCAATCATCACGTGTTTGATTTCCGCCCCCGGGCCTCTGATCTTCAGGAGGGGGCCCGGAATAGCCCCCCCTCCGCTTCCGCCGCGCCGACATCTAAAAGAAAAAAAAAATTAATAATGACACAAACTCACCTGCTCACTCACTCGCTCCTCCGATGTCCTCACCATCCTCTTCGGCCGGCACTGGCCCGCCCCTAGCCCCGCCCACTTGTGGGAGGAGCGGGGTGACGTCATATACCGGCACCCGGCTCCGATCTGTCTCCCACCCTCCCTGCTCCGATCACTACCGACAACTGTCATCTGCAGCGGCGCGGGACACTGGATCAGAGGTAAGTATAAGTGAAAAAAGAATAAATAAAGAATTTTGTGTCTGTGTCTTTTTTTTTTACTTAACCCTTTGTGAACTGGTAAGGGGTCCATGAGACCCCTTATACCAGTTCACAAGGCTCTGGGGCTGGCAATCACCTGCGGCTAGCGGGTGACTTGCCATAACCCCCAGTCCCCCCATTACCTGCCTCCCCAATGGCCAGGGGGGGGGCAGAAGGGCCCGGGCCCCTTAGTGGCTATGTGGGCTAGTAGCCTGCAGTGCCAGGGGCAGTGCGCCCTGTTCTACAAGCCCCCATAGCTGGTCCTGGTCAGTAATGCTGGGTAAGGGGACTCTACGTCATTTTTGGGGGGGATTTTAAGGGTTTTTAACCCTTAAAATTCCAAAAATGTCTTTTTTTTTTTTTTTTATTTAACCCCTTACAACTATGCAATCATATTGCATAGTTGTATCCTATCTGAAATCTCCTAAACTGCTGTTTCAGTTTGGGGGAGTTTCCTGGGCAGGAAAGGGTGTATACCAATACATATGTGGTACCGTTGTAACCGGGAGAAATAGGGCTTTCACACGCAATAATATTTTATTAACAAACTTACATTTTTTATTACAAAAAACACTACAAATTGTAAAAAATGTATTTATTTATTTTTTTTGCACATATTTCACCCAAAAGTATTGAGAATACACTAAAAAAAGGCCAAACAAGACATTTCATGTTGAAGCCCAGACTCTGCTGAAAAAAACAAAAAATCTAGGTATAACCTTTGGTTGTGTGCACAGTATTTGTATTTTACTTTAAAATCTCATAAAATGCTCAGTTTTTAGTTTTGGGTTTCTACACTATTGTAATTGGGAGGACAGCGGCTTTAAAATGCAATAAGATTTTCCGGAAAAACATTTTTGTATTTAAAAAAAATTATGTCTTTTACATTTTGTTGCTTTTTTTAAAAAAAATGTTTAAACATATTTCAGCCAAAAATATTGAGAAAGCACTGAAGCAAGACATTTAATGGTAAACACCAAATCCTGTTGAAAAAAATTATAATTTTACTAGAAACGCCTGAAAAAAATCTCATATAAAGTGTAAACATAATAAGCATAATTTGCAGAAATGGGTAGGTCGGTACTTAAAGTGTTAATAACGAAGCCCAGACTAAACCACCTTAAACGTTAAATGCCTTTTAGGGGAAAACCAGATTTACATTCAATTACAGCATAAATCATTTCATCCTATTTGTCTTTATACAGTATTTTACTGTAGTATGAGTGGTTCATTTCCTGGCCTATATGGTTCTTGTAGTCATTGATGCATGTGAGCAGCAGCTGACAATTTTACCCACTCCTGTTGCTTCCTGGGTGGGCATAAACCTTATTTTTGCTGTATTCAGAGAAATTACAAGCAGATGATGGAATGTCTGCCTTATGGTAGAGAAAAACACAGTATGCAGCAAAATACATTTTGGACCAGAAGCTTTAGGTTTTTTTTTTCCCAAGCTTCCTGGTCTAGAACCTGGCTGCTGCATCATGTGCGTTGGTCTCTGCCATAGTGTAGCATAAGGTCATCTGCCTGTTTCTATTTGCAATGCTAATTAGGCTGTTTGTATAGTGCCTATATACACTCGGAATTAATAATATGTACAGCAATAATGTTTTCACCAGGATTGCTTAGAAAGTGCCTCCCTTAATAGGATAGGCAACCACATACAAGGTAATTTTAGAAGAGTGGAAATACTCCTGCATATAATTAGACTCAGGTTCGCTTGACTTTAGTAAATAACCTTCACAGGCTTTGTCTTTGTAACAAGCCGATACTATATAAGTAATCATATAGGCAAGTCTAGTATATCATTTTTGGTATTATCTGCATCCCATTATTCATACAGTCATACATTTTTGTGTACATCACAACCTGGAATTTAATGGATTTTTTTGAGGCATTTCATTTAAAGGGGAACAAAATCTAGGGCGGACAGCCCTGAAATCTAAAAGATTAAATGGCTGGCCACTGGCCTTCCTTCAGTGCATTTTGACGCAGATTACCGGTATTCACTCACTTCTCCTCAGTCTAATGGTGCATGCACAGACTCTTGTCCAATCAGAGCTGTTTGCAGTGCTTATGTAATTCAGCAAACCGCTCTGATTGTTTACAATGGGGGGCCCGAGCATTCCTTGCATCCCTGTACTGTGCCCCCCCTCTCCTGCCCCAGTCATTCAGATAGGCTGGAATGGGAATGCGCTCTCTGCTGGGAACGCAGCTGCTCTCGCCCACTATTGAAGCCTATCTGAGTCATTTACCAAATGACATAGTCACAGCAACTAACTCTGATTAAAAGAGAGCCCACGCATGCGCCGTGGTGAATTGCGCTGGGCAAACTGGGGGGGTTCACACAGGGGGCATCCCAATTTGGGATGCCTCCGGGGCACGGAACTAAGCCCGGGATAGTCAAAATACTGGGTTTTTTTCCATTTTAAAGAACATGACTACAACTCTGAACATTTATTTTCCTTTTGAAGCAAACAACAAAAAAGACAGAATATCAGTAAACATCTGCGTGAATGGCTATTCACCCTCCTTCAGTCAGTACTTTTGTAGAGCCACCTTTCTGCGGCAATTGCACTTTTCCGGTTTGGGTAAGTCTCTATGAGCTTACCACATCGTTTTTTTTTTTTTGCCCATTCCTCAAGGCAAAACCGCTTCAGCTACTTTTAAACCGGACCAACACCTGTTATTACTTTAATGGGTGTTGGTCCCTCTCTCTGCTGATAGGCAGAACCTCGGGGGGCATCCAGAACACTGGAACCTCTCCCACCTAACTGCAGAGATTGCTCGTGATTGTCACCATCATTACGGGGCAGCATAGGGAAAGGAGTCCCGCGATTGACCGCCGGACAGGTCCTGCCGGTGGCCGGCACAGAGGACACGACTATGGGCCACGTGACTGCCCGACAGCCAGTCGTGGGACTCCTTTCCCGGCGCTGGCTCGTAATAAAGGTGAGTATTACGTACGATTTGCGCAGTTAGGCGTGAAGGGGCTTCAGCGTTCTGGATGCCCCCCCCCCCGAGGTTCTTCCTATTAACAGAGAGAGGGACCAACACCCGTTAAAGTAATAACAGGTGTTGGTCCGGTTTAAGTGTGATGGTTCCCACTGGTGAACAGCAATCTTCAACTCTGAGCACAGATTCTCAAGTGGATTAAGGTCTGGACTTTGACTAGACCATTCCAATACATTTACAAATTTCCCCTTAACCCTTTCGCTGCCAGCCTACCTGCAGCTTTTGTCACCCTCTGTTGCCAGACCATGTTTCACTATTTTGCGCTACACATGTTCAACTGTGATTTTTTTAGGATTTCCAAGGATTTCCCAGGAAAATTATATATTGTTTTTCTGGGCTTCAACATGAAATGTCTTGTTTGGCCTTTTTTTTAGTGTATTCTCAATACTTTTTGGTGAAATATGTGCAAAAAAAACAAATCTATTTTTTGCAATTTGTAGTGTTTTTTGTAATAAAAAATGTAAGTTTGTCAATAAAATTTTATTGCGTGCGTAACCCCAATTTCTCCCGGTCACAGCGGTACCACATGTGATAGACACCCTTTCCTGCCCAGGAGACTACCCCCAAACTGAAACAGAGCTTTAGATTTTCAGATAAAATGCAACTGCGCTATGCGCACCTTGCAGTTTTTCCAGAAAAACAACCCTTTACATTTGAAATACCCCCCACAAACTATATATTCTCTGGAAGTACACGCCTCAAGCCTTCTAGGTGTACCAAGCGTGTTTATGTGGGCTTAGTTTTCTTGAAGTAATCCCTCAATGTATTCTTTGGTTGCACAAAGTTTCCTTAAAAAAGGAATAAAAAGGAAGAATCAAGCCACATTTTCCTAAAAAAAAAACTATATGCAAAGAAGAAATAACAAGTAAAATCTCAAAAAGCAACATGCCCTGAACAGAACGATACCCAACATGCATAGGTACTGTCAAGGGAAGAGTTGGCAAACACCACAAAGTAAAGCGTGCGCGTAACTGTAATTTTACTTGAAAATTTCAGCTCTGCAGACAAAGTGCGCACCTTGCAATTTTTCAACCAAAACAACCCTTTACATTTGGAATAACCCCGAAAAACCATATATTCCCTGAAAGTACACATGTTAAGCTTTCTAAGAGTACCCAGCTTCTTGTAGTAGGCTCACCTTTATGGAAGTAATCCCTCGAAGAATTCTTAGGTTGCACAGGGTTTCCTTAAAAAAATGAATTAAAAAACTGAATAAATAACATGTTTTCCTAAAATATAAATATGCAAACAAGAAAAAACAAGCTAAATCTGAAAGCGCAAGGTCCTCCGAGCAGAACAATACCCAACATGCATAGGTACTATTAACTATTTTAATTGCCGGCCTACTTGAAGTTTTGTCACCCTCTGTTGACAGGTCATTTTTCCCCATTCTGCGCCATGTTTAACCGTGATTTTTGCCGGAATTTCCAGGAAAATTATAGATATATATTTTGCAGCAGAGTTTAGGCTTTAACCTGAAATGTCTTGGTTGAAATTTTTCTACTGTTTTTTGTTAATATTTTTGTGTAAAAAAACAAAAAAATAAATAAATAAATATTTTTTAGACAATTGTCTCCTTCATTTTAAATAAAACATTTACTTTATTAGAGAAAACCATATTGCATGTGAGCCCAATTTCTCCCGATTACAACGGTACCACATATGTATTGGTAGCCCCCCCATTCTTGCCCAGGAGACCCCCTAAACTGAAAATAGCACTTTATAACATTTACAAATAAAATACTACTACTATCCACACTATAAACATAAGGGGTTAATTTAAAAATAAAATTACATAGGGTCCCCTCTCCTGGGGGGGGGGGGGCATTTTTGGGGGAATTTTAAGGGTTACAAACCCTTAAAACTCTCTCAATAAATGATATGGGGTCTCCCTTACCCATCATAACCAGCCCTGGACCAGCTATGGGGGCTTGTAGAACAGGGTGCAAGGGGGACAGCTTTTGTGGCCCCCCACCCTGCAGCCCACAAGCCCACATAGCCTATGTGGGCCCGGGCTCTTCTGCCCCCCCCCTGGGCTTTGGGGAGGCAGGTAATAGGGGTGCCGGGGGTTAATGGCAAGTCATGAACCCCTTACCAGTTCACAAGGGGTTAAATGTAAAAATAAACACACTGACACATAAGAAAAAAAATGTCATTTATTAATTTTTTTTACTTTACTCACCTCTGAGTCCCCCGGCGATCTCCGATGACAGCTGTCAGTCTGCTCGGGTGTTTGGAGGAGAGAGCCTGGGGAGGGGGGGTGGCGATCACAGCCCTCTCCTCCTCCCCACCTCTCTCCTCCAACCACCCGAGCAGACTGATTCTTAGTCTCGGGTGCTGGACTTAAGAAGCCGGCTGCTGGTGACATCATAATGATGTCACCCGGGGCTAGCTGTTGACATCCAGGAAGTGGGGGGAGAGGGCAATTTCTGCCCTCTCCTCGCCACGGAAGAGCCTGGGGGGGGGCGATCGGAGGCCCCCCCAGAGAAGAGGAGATCTGTCGGGAGGCAGCGCGACCGCAGGTAAGTAAATGTCATTTTTATTTATTTTTTTTCTTTACAGTTAGCAGCTGCTGCTGCCGAAGCGCGGGGGGGGGGGGGGTCCTATCCCCACGGGCGATCGGATGGCACCAAATTAAAGAGGAGACCCGGCCGGATCCAACGAGGGGTCAGGTGAGTATTTTATTTATTTTTTTAACTAGCAGGGGTGGGGAAATTCTAGCACGTAAAACCTACGTGCTTGGCACTTAAGGCACGGACATGCGAGCACGTAGGTGTTACGTGCTTGGCACTAGAAGGGTTAAACCACTTGAGTGTTGCTTTAGCAGTATGCTTTGGGTAATCGTCCTGTTGGAAGGTGAATCTCTGCCCCAGTCTCACATCAGAACAAAACAGGTTTTGCTCAAGAATGTCCCTTTATTTGGTACCATTCATCTTCTCCTTGACTCAAACCAGTTTCTCAGTCCCTGCTGCTGAAAAACATCCCCACAGCATGATGCTGTCACCACCATTTTTCACTGTGGATGGTGGGATGGTATTCTTGGGGTGACTATATGTATTGGTTTTGCACCAACATAGTGTTTTCCTTTACGGCTAAAAAGTTCAATGTTTGCCTTATCTGGCCAGAGCACCTTCCTCTATACATTCGGGGAGTTTCCCACAAGCCTTTTGGCAAACACAAAACAAGACTTTTAGATTCCAGGGCTGGCCCCGTTGGGTTGTTTTTTTTACTTTAAATAGCAGAAACTGGTGGCTGTTGTAAATTGGGCCCATGACGAATACAGCATGTTATTGATATAAAACCATAAGTATCTAAAAAGAAATGGGGGAACCCACCCTCCCCCAGAAAGGATACCGGGTTACTAATGAGTGGCACTACTCATAAGTATGCAAAAATATAAAGAGTTTATTATTCTAAGTGGTTACATAAACATGACATACTAACACTATTACATATACACAACAGACATGACATGACAATATAAAAACACCAGGGGGCACCAGAGGTCTGCCAAAATCATCATATAACCCTAAAATCCAACCTAAAAAACAAAAATTAGTAACCTATTTCAAATATGTGCAAATCTGCAATCAATTGTGCAATTGTGCTGTATATAAAAGTATCACACAGTAGAAAATACCAAAATCACTCTTAATATAACAGGAGGACTAGCCAGGGTGTGCAAAGGAAACAAACAATTATCAAGAAATAGCGCAAAAAAATAGTAACTGTGCATATAAACAGACCAGAGGTTTTATCCCTACAGGGGTACCCCGGTTGGTCTGTTTATATGCACAGTTACTATTTTTTTGCGCTATTTCTTGATAATTGTTTGTTTCCTTTGCACACCCTGGCTAGTCCTCCTGTTATATTAAGAGTGATTTTGGTATTTTCTACTGTGTGATACTTTTATATACAGCACAATTGCACAATTGATTGCAGATTTGCACATATTTGAAATAGGTTATTAATTTTTGTGTTTTAGGTTGGATTTTAGGGTTTGTAGACATGTCACTGGAGAAGTGATCGAGGGGGTGTACATTTCACCTAGGTTACTACGCTGGGTGAGATGGTAAGTCCAGGATTGATTTGTTTCTCAGCAGTGATATGCTGCTGAGTTGTTGTTTAATTTTGCCGGGCCTGGATTTATATGGAATGGCAGGTAGGTTTGGTAGAGGGACCTGTCATTCCACACCTCCCCGATCCAGTTTGGGTTTTGGATCAGGTGAGCTCTGATCCTAATTAGCCTGGGAAGGTAAAAGCTCTGCAGAGACTGCAGGCTATTGCTCTCAGCCAGGAATGAACAGCCTGTGGATGTTTAAAGGAAGCTGCGAACGCAGCCACTGCTGGAGCTAAAAACTCACCCTGCGATATCCAGGCGAACGCTGTCTTTTGAAAGTGTCAGATAGGTGAGAAGAACCTGTTAGTAAGCGCCCAGACGGGCTAGGTCTTTTATTTTTGATTGTACACAAAAGAAGCACGTTGTTGCTGTATGTTTTGGTTTGCTGGACTGTTTATGCCATGAATAAACGCCAAGACCTGCTTTTACAACATCTCAGTCTGCCGTGAACTGTGTCCAAACACACCATCCCCCGGGAAGATCCTTACAGGTTATATGATGATTTTGGCAGACCTCTGGTGCCCCCTGGTGCTTTTATATTGTCATGTCATGTCTGTTGTGTATATGTAATAGTGTTAGTATGTCATGTTTATGTAACCACTTAGAATAATAAACTCTTTATATTTTTGCATACTTATGAGTAGTGCCACTCATTAGTAACCCGGTATCCTTTCTGGGGGAGGGTGGGTTCCCCCATTTCTTTTTAGGTTTTCATAGCTTGATCCTGGGTTGAGTGAGCACACGAACATTCATGTTATATTAAGTACTAGTGGATACTAGGCGAGTGCTGCCCAGTTAGCTTGTCTATTGTTTGCATAAAACCATAAGTATGTTAATTTGTGTGCTTAAAATAGGTAATACTTTATTTTTAAAACCAATATTTTTGGGGGGCAATGTACCGCCAGGTTCTGGATTTAATATTCCACATTCCTGAAGCCAATTGAGTTGCTGGTAATTCTTCGAAATGAAAGCTGTAGAATGCCACTATTGAAAGCATTTTACCACTCATTCCATTGAAATGTGATTGGAATAAAAAGTCTTTCTATCCTAAACCTTGTAACTAAAAAGTCTTAAAGGATTTGTTTATTCTGCCACTTAAGGGACTGGCGGGGCAGAAATAAAAAATATCTTCCCTGCCTTATTTTTCCCCTGTGACAGTCTTTCCCGCATAGTGCCCAGCTCCAGTGCCTTTGTTGTTTATCAAACCAGTGGATGACTCCTTCCTCCCCCAGGTCTGTCACAGAGAATAGAGTGCACTGCTCTGTTTACTGTAACAGAGGGGTTGTACCAGGCTCTGTCTGGGCATACTCTCTGTGTACAAGGCAGCAGGTGCACAAGAAGACCTAAAGAAGCTGCTGTGGAGAGGCATGGACCATTTATGATTGTTATGAGTACAGATTTCTGGATGCAAACTGGTTGCACATGGGCTCTCTAAAATATAAATAAATAAACTGAATCAAAATTACATTTTCCTAAAATAACAATGTGCAAACAAGAGAAACACATGCTAAATCTGAAACTGCATGGTCCCCTGAACAGAACAATACCCTACATGTAAAAGCACTTTAACCCTTTAACTGCCTTTCTACTGGAGACTGTGTCACCCTCTGTTGCGAGTCCATTTTGCACTATGTATATTTGTGATTTTTGCAGGAATTTACTGAGAAATTTTCAGGAAAATGATATATTGATTTTTAATATCTTATTTATCCCGTATTTTTCACCATTTAAGATGCACCTAGGATTTGGAGGAGGAAAATAAGAAAAAAAATATTCTAAACCAAATGTTGTGCTAAAACACTTCATTACAGGCATTATCCAATCCCATTCCCATAGGCAGTGTGGCATCACCCCTCCCATTCCCCATAGAAGCAGTGTGACATTCCCCACCTCCCATTCCCCATAGGCAGTGTGGCATTCCCCCCTCCCATTCCCCATAGGTGTGAAACCAGTCAGTTCAGTTAGAAAAAACTCACCTTTCCCCAGTCCTACAGCGCATGCGCAGGGGAACAGCCAATCAGTGTGCCTTCCTGCATCCAGCCCTTTTGTATAATAATTGGCTAAGAGCAGAATAGGGCCGTCACAAATGTCTAGCACAGGCACTCACCTGAATATAGTTATAGCATAGTGCGGCTGCACATGCACTGTTGGATTGAGGATCTGGGGTTTCATACATAAGGGAGAAGGAATTAGGCTGCCTGTGGTGGTACACTTTAAACATAAGAAATTTTCCTAATACACATAAAACAATGTATTCCTGCACAGCTAGAACAATTATCACAAACTGGATGCTGGCTAAACGGGAACAAATGACCACCCTGTACAGGGTGTTCCACAATGTTACAAGATATGGGGACTGCCAGTCAGACCACTTGTTGCCTGTAAAGAATTAGCCGCACTACAGTATATAAAATTAAAGTGTACTTTATTCAAAAGTTGATAAGCACATAGATGGCCCATGGACAACAAACATTTAAAAACAAATACAATTCAAAAGACGCAAGTCTGGTGGACAAAGCTAGACTTATAATTAATAGTATATTTTATATAATTAAATTCATGATAAGAATATATTTCTCTGCCGAGTGTAAAGGGGTCCTCCGCATACAAAGCAGAAATTGAAGGAAGTAATTATACAGTGGTATATCAATATATAGATAGAGATGTGCAAAGGAAGCTTTGTGCAAAATATGTACTAGGGTGTGGAGATAAAGACTCCACAAACCCTAAGTTAAAGTGCTAGGTGCAAAAGAATGTGCAGTACATTAGTGCACTAAAGATGTATGCAGCCGGGCTACCAGATACACAAGGCAGACTGAAATGTGTACACAACAATAATCAGCATGAATAAGAGGTCACCTGTAATCAGCCTCTAGGTCCACCTAAACTGTCTGTCCTAACAGCACCAATGCGGTTCGTGGCATTCCGCTCCCGCCACTTCCTCATGGTGTAGCTGTTCCCTTCCATGTGCCCCTTTTATGTGTCCCAAATGCATTCATCTCCACCGCCACATCATGCGCTGATGGTGAGACATCACTTCCGGATCCGGGTTACGTCGCTGATGAAACTGAGGCCAGGACCGGCGAAGGAGCCCACACTGCGCAGGCGCCCCCAATCCAGGGAACACCACGCAGGTGCACCAACGCCATGTCAGGCGGGCCCGCGGCACCCCGTGCGCGCACCCCCCCCACGCATCACAGCCGCCAATGGTATTGACAGTCTGTATGCGCAGGTGAGCGGTCGTGCGTGCCGGGCGGCGGCAGTGCTGCGGGCATCCAGCCCGGCCCTGTGAGGCACTCTAAATGTGTGGTACTGGAGAGGAAGGGAAACAGCGGGGGCAACATGATGCATATGAATAAACGTATAGCATGACTAAATCCTGGGCCAACATTCCACATAGAAATGTTCAAGGATATTAGAAAATAATTGAAAAGGCATACTTAATTACATATTAGTATAAACTGGGTCACATAAATGGCAGGGTTACGATCTCAACACTTATATCACAATAACCAATAGGGCACTTGAGAGGCTATTATGGCCAAATCAACACCAATAGTTAGCCCTTAGGCAATATACAGGAGGAACTTATCACTGGAGAGGTGCACACTTACCCAATTTTGGGATGCATAAACATGAGTGAAGAGTTGTAATTTGGCCTGATAGTCACTCAGGCTGATATAGCTAGATACTATTTATATGCTAATCTGCAAAGAAAAAGGGAGAATAAAGAAAGGGATGAGGGGGAAGAGGGGCAGAAAGGGGAAGAGGGGGGGAGGGAAGGGGGAGGGAGAAGAAAAAGAGAAAAAGGAACAGGGAAGGAGGAATTGGAAAGTTCACTATTAAGATGTCTTCATGCTGAACAAGGCAGGTCAGTGCCCAAACTTCGAGCATATCTGTAATGTGTGATAGAATCCAGGGCCATGTCAGCTTTCCAACTGGAACAATCCATTCTTGAGTCACAGACAACCGGGACCGGGGCTGGATGGAGTGGGCAAGGGGTAACAGGCATGATCTCAACCTCGTGAATGTGATCTTCCCCCATTCGCAACAAATCAAATACCTTGGCGATATAAGTGTATGCCCACTAGTAAAAAATTCTGGAACCATAAAGAGCGTTAGCCGGGGTACATCACATAAAATCAGGGATATCCTTACATGCCAATCTGAAGGCATTATATATGTCTTAGAGTGCAGCTGCCCAAAGCAATATGTTGGGGAAACAAAAACCAAAGTCAAAACTAGAACCCAAGGACACGTGTCCAATATCAAGGGATGAAAAATTGGGTAAACCCCTTTCTCCAATAGCAGCACATTTCCTAAGATGCCATAACAGCACCACTCAGGATCTACAAATTACTTATATCGACAAGGTAAGCATGGGGGGGGGTTTAAAAAGGAGACTCCAGCAGATGGAGCTGGAGTGGACCTTTGAATTGGGCACCAAGGCACCTTGGGGTATCAGTGAGGATTGTTCCTTTGCACCGCTTTTAGGGAGTTATTGATTTGAAACAGGGCACGTTTATTTATAGCAGAATAGGTAGAATTAATCACATACACAAAGTTGTGTATAGTTTTCTCACTAATAATCGTTGCTAAATTAGTAGATTTGATAGGTTTAGTCGCCAAAGGTAGTCATGCAAATTTGCTATTGTTGTTTTACTTATGTTTTTTTGTTTTGTATTCCCTATAGATATTTGATTTGTTGGGAATGGGGGAAGATCACATTCACGAGGTTGAGATCTTGCCTGTTACCCCTTGCCCACTCCATCCAGCCCCCCCCCTTCCCTTTTCTGGGTTTGTGGAGTCTTTATCTCCACACCCTAGTACATATTTTGCACAAAGCTTCCTTTGCACATCTCTATCTATATATTGATATACCACTGTATAATTACTTCCTTCAATTTCTGCTTTGTATGCGGAGGACCCCTTTACACTCGGCAGAGAAATATATTCTTATCATGAATTTAATTATATAAAATATACTATTAATTATAAGTCTAGCTTTGTCCACCAGACTTCCGTCTTTTGCATTTTTATTTGTTTTTAAATGTTTGTTGTCCCTGGGCCATCTATGTGCTTATCAACTTTTGAATAAAGTACCATTTAATTTTATATACTGTAGTGGGGCTAATTCTTTACAGGCAACAAGTGGTCTGACTGGCAGTCCACCTATCTTGTAACATAATTTTCCTAATACAATTTTAATGTTTAGCCATGGTTACTGTTCAGCGTGTTTTAGTTACATGCCTTACCTTTTTGTAACTGGTGGCATGTAAGCATTTAATACATTGTGTAGAGGACTAGTAAATATCTAAAAGTAGTGTGCTTGGGCATAGAATATGTCTTTTGTGACAAAAAATGCTATTACTCATCAGTGCTGATACGGACACTAATAGATGCTGTGTAAGCTCCAAGGACCTCAAGACCGTGACCGTTTTGTAGGCCATTTAATGAGTTGTAGCTTTGAGGCATGGGTTGCTTCACCAAGTTATTGAAAGGATAATGGAGGATATCTGGCTGTTTCATGAAAAGGTAAATAACATGATGCAAGGACATCGTGTTTACTGCTGAAGAATCAAATGCCTGAATAAGCAGGAAAATGCCAACCGTCACCTTAAACTCCTACTTATACACTGTATGTAAAAGGTAACATTGTGACTGCTATTTTTTTAAAAATTGTAGAAGCACTGGTCACAGTTGTTGTAACACAAATCACAGTATTTTTCGCCTTATAAGATGCACCTATTTTTCCCCAAAAGTGGGGGTGGGGGTGGATGTCAGTTCGGGAATGTGAAATGGAAAAAAGTCAACTCACCTTTCTATCCTTCCCGCTAGCACGAGCGGCAGGGGCAACTGTATCTGCCGCTTGCGCTGTCCCCGTCGCTTCTTCTCTGAGACGCCTGCACACACAGACACCCAGATTCATACAGTGGGTGAGTTGTACAGAGCTGGGTGTTCACTCTGTGTGGCTGGTGCCACTGAGAAGAAGCGGCGGGGACAGCACGAGCGGCAGAGGTATCTGTATGTGTCACTCGCAATGTCCCATCTCTTCTTCTCCAGAGCGTCAGCGCACACAGAGCGATTCCTGTTTCTGTACAGCGGTGGGAATGGCCGATACTCGAGCTTCAACCACTCCCACCTGCTGTATGCAGCCGGGTGTTTGTGCATGCAGGCCGAAGACGGCGGGGACAGCACGAGCCGGAAGGATGGAAAGGTGAGTTTACTTTTTTTTTTTTTTTTTTTACTTTTGCCTATGGGGAATGGGAAGGGTGAATGCCACACTGCCTATATGGGGAATGGGATGGGGGGATGCCACACTGCCTATATGGGGAATGGGAGGGGGGAATGCCACACTGCCTATATGGGGAATGGGAGGGGGGAATGCCACACTGCCTATATGGGGAATGGGAGGGGGGAATGCCACACTGCCTATATGGGGAATGGGAGGGGGAATGCCACACTGCCTATATGGGGAATGGGAGGGGGGAATGCCACACTGCCTATATGGGGAATGGGAGGGTGAATGCCACACTGCCTATATGGGGAATGGGATGGGGGGATGCCACACTGCTTATATGGGGAATGGGAGGGGGAATGTACACTGCCTATATGGTGAATGGGAGGGGGATGCCACACTGCCTATATGGGGAATGGGAGGGGGAATGCCACACTGCCTATATGGGGAATGGGAGGGGGGGATGCCACACTGCTTATATGGGGAATGGGAGGGGGAATGTACACTGCCTATATGGTGAATGGGAGGGGGATGCCACACTGCCTATATGGGGAATGGGAGGGGGAATGCCACACTGCCTATATGGGGAATGGCAGGGGGGAATGCCACACTGCCTATATGGGGAATGGGAGGGGGGAATGCCACACTGCCTATATGGGGAATGGGAAGGGTGAATGCCACACTGCCTATATGGGGAATGGGAAGGGTGAATGCCACACTGCCTATATGGGGAATGGGAGGGGGGAATGCCACACTGCCTATATGGGGAATGGGAGGGGGGAATGCCACACTGCCTATATGGGGAATGGGAGGGGGGAATGCCACACTGCCTATATGGGGAATGGGAAGGGTGAATGCCACACTGCCTATATGGGGAATGGGAGGGTGAATGCCACACTGCCTATATGGGGAATGGGATGGGGGGATGCCACACTGCCTATATGGGGAATGGGAGGGGGGAATGCCACACTGCCTATATGGGGAATGGGAGGGGGGAATGCCACACTGCCTATATGGGGAATGGGAGGGGGGAATGCCACACTGCCTATATGGGGAATGGGAGGGGGAATGCCACACTGCCTATATGGGGAATGGGAGGGGGGAATGCCACACTGCCTATATGGGGAATGGGAGGGTGAATGCCACACTGCCTATATGGGGAATGGGATGGGGGGATGCCACACTGCTTATATGGGGAATGGGAGGGGGAATGTACACTGCCTATATGGTGAATGGGAGGGGGATGCCACACTGCCTATATGGGGAATGGGAGGGGGAATGCCACACTGCCTATATGGGGAATGGGATGGGGGGATGCCACACTGCCTATATGGGGAATGCCACACTGCCTATATGGTGAATGGGAGGGGGATGCCACACTGCCTATATGGGGAATGCCACACTGCCTATATGGTGAATGGGAGGGGGATGCCACACTGCCTATATGGGGAATGGGAGGGGGGATGCCACACTGCCTATAGGGGGAATGGGAGGGGGAATGTCACAGTGCCTATAGGGGGAATGGGAGGGGGAATGTCACACTGCCTATATGGGGAATGGGAGGGGGGATGCCACACTGCCTATATGGGGAATGGGAGGGGGGATGCCAGACTGCCTATATGGGAAATGGGTGGGGGGGAATGCCAAAATGCCTATATGGGGAATGGGATGGGGGGGATGCCACACTGCCTATATGGGGAATGGGATGGGGGGGAATGCCACACTGCCTATATGGGGAATGCCACACTGCCTATATAGTGAATGGGAGGGGGGATGCCACACTGCCTATATGGGTATTGGGAGGGGGGATGCCACACTGCCTATATGGGGAATGGGAGGGGGGATGCCACACTGACTATATGGCGAATGGGAGGGGGGATGCCACACTGACTATATGGCGAATGGGAGGGGGGATGCCACACTGCCTATATGGGGAATGGGAGGGGGATGCCACACTGCCTATATGGGGAATGGGAGGGGGGAATGCCACACTGCCTATATTGAGAATGGGAGGGGGGAATGCCACACTGCCTATATGGGAAATGCCACACTGCTTATATGGTGAATGGGAGGGGGAATGCCACACTGCCTATATGGGAATTGGGAGGAAATGACACACTGCCTATATAGGGAATGGAAGGGGGGGATGCCACACTTCCTATGGGAATGGGATGGGGGGAAAGCCATACTGCCTATGGGAATGGGATGAGGGAATGCCGTATTGCCTATGGGAATGGGGGGAATGCCACACTGCCTATATGGGGAATAGGAGGGGGGATGCCACACTGCCTATATAGGGAATGGGGGGGGAATGCCACACTGGCCATGGGGAATGGGGGGGGATACCACTCTGTCTGTAATAGTGGGATTTTGCACCTTGCCTATTATTTGGTTCCTGGGGGGATGGAGTTTTAGCACAACATTTGGTTCAGAATATTTTTTTTTCTTATTTTCCTCCTCCAATTCCTAGGTGCGTCCTATGGGCAGGTGCATCTTATAGGGCGAAAAATACAGTAGTTGATTTTAAGTGCTGTATGGGACGTATGTTTTCAATTAAAGCAATTACATGTGGTATAAGTACCAATTAATACAAAACCTTTATCAATATTATCTTGGAGCTGCAGGGACTAGAACAGACAGTTGTTGAATTTATGTACCTCTAACTGTTTTCTTTTAAGATTACACATGTTTACCAGGTGTAACCTGTTTATCGTAATGGATAGAATTCATTTAGTGTTCAAGTGGACCGAACCCCCAGGATTTTGGTCCTTCCCCTGGGGCATCCCTGTGTGAACCTCCCCAGATCGCCGGTATAATGTACCTGACCGCTGATCCAATGGCGCATATGATGATTTTTGCCTCCATTCTGCTTCTGTTAGCCAACTAGAGGTCTTGTCGGCTAAGGCCCAAATTGACCTAAACGCGCCGCATCCCCGCCAGACTCTAGCTGGGGGCATGCCTGTGCCAGCCATTCACAAATGCCTGGTGCAGACACGCACCTCGCTAAAGGTATAGTGGTGTGTGGCTCAGGCATGTGACGAACCAGTGGTTTTACCAGAGATTCGAGGCAGGGGGTATTTCACACACATAGTCTCCAGGGCCGCTTTTGGAACACTTTAACCCTTTCAGTGCCAAGCACGTAGATTCTACGTGCTCTCTTCCACTCCACCTAAGTGCCAAGCACGTAGAATCTACGTGCTTGACTTTTCCCCCTGCTACAGTAAAAAATAACAAAAACACTCACCTGACCCCTTGTTCGATCCGGCCGGGTCTCCTCTTCATCCGGGGGGCTTCGATCCCCCACCCAGGCCCCCCCGGGTGCAGGGGAGGGCCCGGAATAGCCACCCCTCCTTCAGCAGCCGACGAAATACATGTAAAAAAAAATAAAAAATAAAAATGACATTTATTTACCTCAATGCTCGATCGCTCCCGCAGGGTCTCCTCTTCACCAGGGGGGCCTCCGATTGCCCCCCCCCCCCGGCTCTCCAGCTTCAGGAGCTGAAAGGCCCTCTCTCTGTTCTCCTCGACGGGCGCCCATTTGGGGCGGTGCTTATGACATCACACCTCGGGTGTCGTCCTGACTCCAGCTGTCATTTATGACACTTGTCATCGCTGGCCACAGGAGGAGGAAGGCAGGTGATGATCTGATCGCCTGCCTCCCTCCTCCCCTGGCCAGCGATGACACCAACTGTAATCAGAGCTGCGAGGGACAAAGGAGCTGAGGATCAGAGGTGAGTAAAGTAAAAAAAAGTTTTTATTTTTTAATAAAGTCATTTTTTATTCTGTCTGTGTCTTTTTTTTTTACACTTAACCCCTTGTGAATGGTAAGGGGTCCATGAGACCCCTTATACCAGTTCACAAGGCTCGGGGGTCTGGCAAGTCACCTGCAGCTAGCGGGTGACTTGCCATTAACCCCCGACACCCCCAATTACCTGCCTCCCCAAAGCCCAGGGGGGGGGCAGAAGAGCACGTGGCCACGGGCTATGCGGGCTTGTAGCCTGCAGGGCCGGGGGCCACAAAAGCTGGCCCCTGCGCCCTGTTCCTACAAGCCCTGCATAGCTGGTCCCGGGCTGGTTACTTTGGGTAAGGGGGACCCCATGTCATTTTTTTCTGCGATTTTTAAGGGCGATTTTCATGATTCTTATTACTGCGCATGGCTCTGACACCCTTTATTCCCATTATGTCTTTCAGACAGTTGAATCCAGTGACTTCCCCGGCCTGGGTTAAATTATTGCGGGCCTTGTAAAATTCTCCCACCTTCCTAGCGGGTCTTTGGGGCATCCAGGGTTGCCTATTGTGTAAATCCCTGCTGGCATATTGTGCCTAGATAATCACCATATGGAGGCATCTCAGAATTATGTGACCGGGGTCCCTCTGGGACAAGACCGGCTGTGTATAGCGTGTGGTCAACCCCATGCTGATGCTGACAGGGCATGGGTCTGCGTACCCTGTGCCGTGCAAGCACTGGCTCTGCAATCAGGCTTGCCAGTGGCTGCACCTCGTTTCAATACACTTATTTCCCCATGCTTAAATCTCACTCCTGCTGAGTCGCATACAAGTGGGGATTTGCAGCCTGCTGTGTCTTCCAGCCTGCCTACGGCTGATCAGATTATGGCGAGGTTGTCAGGGCGCAGGGGCCCTGGTAAGAAGTGGCCCTTGACACCTCCTGTTTTCTGTTGTCCTATGGGAACTGAGGAGTTGACTACTCCGTGTGACTATACCCCTTCTGATGAAGGAGAGCTGGTCTCTGACTCAGGCTCATCTGATGGGAGGCCAAGGAGTCATGGCGATTCTGGCCCTGAATACTGGGGCCAGTGTGAGATTTGTTGGTTAAGGTCTTTAAGGTCCTGTCTATCTCTCTCCCTGGTGAGGCCTCACAAGCTGAGAGGGGAGCGTTTCCATACAGCGACAGCGCGCTTGGAATTTCTAAAGCAGGCTCGTTTCCATGCTCTTGTACTCAAGGAATGGGATTTCCCCAGTAAATTCCAGGGGTCCCAGGGGACTGGGATAGGAAATACCCCTTGTTCCCCCTGAGGTGGTCAATTGTTAGTCATCACCCCCCGTGGTGGATGCGCAGATCGTAGGGGTTTCTAACCCCCCCCTTTTATTACAGCCCCTGCTTATAGTACCCTTCGGGATGCTGAGGACCGGCGCATTGACCTGTGGCCTCCCACGCCTTTTCTTGTACAGCTGCGCCCGGTCTGTGCCACGGTCATCACTGCAGTGGCCGCTAGAACCCTCATCAGAAAGATGCTTGATCATCACCCTGAGTATCTCCCCTGGGATGCGTTTCATGCACTCTCCAGTTGTGATGTATTTGTAAAATTTATCCTATTAGCACTGGATGACACCATTGGAATGTGTGCAAGAACTTCTGCCCTTGTGGTGGCTATACGTCGCTTGGTTTGGCTGCGACAGTGGGGTACTGACGATGATGCTAAGAAGACTCTTACTGGGCTTCCCTTTAGAGGGCAACGCCTGTTTGGGGCGTATTTCTGTGAAATACTCACCTGTAGAATTGGAATTATACGTATACAGTACGTCCTGCTCCACCCCACCCTGGTTTTGGCATTATTCTGGATCCCCTGTATGGTGATTGTTGTTGTTGTTATCATTACCAGTTGTTTTGATGGTTGGTTTCTCCCGGCTTCTGCTTTTCAATGCTGGGGATTTGTGGGAGGTCCCTGGGTATATGAAGGGCCGGGAGGAGCCTGTTTTTGCATGTCTGCAGTGCACAGCGCCATCTGGCGGAGGATAACCCAAGTGTAAGTATTATATCTGGAGCAGGACGTACTGTATACGTATAATACCAATTCTACAGGTGAGTATTTCACAGAATTGTATTTTTAGGCCTGTAATCTAAGGTATGTGAGTAAAAGAGTTTCTATCAAAAGTCCTTTCTATTCTGTGCTTGATTTCTTCCGTTACATGTAACCGTTAGTAAAGAAAAGTGGTATTATTGGTAACCTACTGCACTAGGTCCTTTTTTATATTTATTTTTTTTTAAACCAGTCCTTCAGCATGATTTGATGAAAAGCCCAAACCCTTAAACTATTCCCCAGCATCTAAAATTAATATATTTTAAGTTCTTAGTCACGTATTATTCTCTCCCCCACCGGGCTGCAACTCTGTTCAGGACTCGTGCACCGCCATCTTGACTCAGATGCATCACATACTGAGGAGAGGAGAGGGGGGAAAGTGCAGGGGGGTGGGTCCTACTGTGCTTTGCTCAGACAGAGCAGAGCTGGGGTCAGTGAAAGGACAGCAATCCCAGAATGCAGAACAACACAGACACTTCCTGTTTGCAGGCTGCCTGATGCTCCATGAGCCGTCATCTTGGATGTTTAAAAGGCTCATAACCTGCAGTAGATGCAGGTAGGATGATTTTTAATTTGGGCAATCTGTATGTACAAGGCGTGGGAAACATATAAGATATGCTTTTATTCCGGGTAAAGGAGCGCTTTAATTTGCAAACCCCATTTAGTAATTTAAGGTAATATAATGGGCAATTCACCATGCCATGATGCTAATATCTCTTTCAATATGTTTTTTTCCTGTATATTTTTAGAAGATATAATAGTATATCATAATTGGATGATTAGAACCCTTTCTCAGATTAGACTTCTATCCTTTGCATATAAGGAGTTGTGTTACAATCTAACACATACATAATCTATACACAAATTATGTTGGTTAAAATTAATTGCAAGAAACTGTAATTTTTGATTTGCAATGTGAGATGTGCAGCTGTGCATAATTATTATTCATAGTGACTCATTGAAGAGCCAAATAGCCATATAATAATCCCTAAAACAAGTCATGTTTTGTTAATGGCATATTAAATTTGTGTTATTAGTGCTTCTTCCTCTCAGAACACATTTTTGTTGTAAGTTTGTGAAGTGGAACTAATGAGGATAAGATTATTTTTTAGGCCTTTGCTAGGAACAGTGTGGCCTGTCGTGTCTAGGCATGCTACTTTTTAACTAAAATGTTAGCAGTCGATGTCTCTGTAGTATACCAATTGGAGCACAAAAGGAAGCTACTGCTGCGATTTGGTGGGAAAAAGGGAAGTAAATATGCAAAAAGCAAAAACTGTATTGTGCCAGAATGATGCATTGTCGAGCGATTTGCCCAGCGTTCAGCCGTTGTTAGACTGTTGTTAGGGGTGGCACTGGAAAAATCTTTACATTCTTGATGACACACAGAAATGTAACGTTTAATTATCCAACTGTGAATTTAAAGCAGGCCTACGCCCATTTGTGGGACCACATTTTGACCAGCTTGGGGGGCATACAGTTTGCTGTAGCCCCTCCCTGGTGCATAACCCTCAGTGACACTCGCAATCCTTACCTTCACCTCAATCCTCAGCCGTAATGCAGTGGGTTGATCGCTGGTGGTCACATGGGCCGCCCTTCTCAGCAGCCAAAAAAAGAGAACATCACCTTGACCCATGTGAGTGCTGATGGCCAATCACGGGGCTGAATCTTGGCCGAGGATCGAGGTATAGGGACTGCTTCAGCGCTGGTGCTCTATTTTTATAATCTGTGTTTGCTCACTGGCTGTTCGGGTCTCTCTTTTTGGCTTAAAGTAGACCAAAATCCCCAAAAAACAAATCAATCTATTTCACTTCCCCAACCCAGGTACATTACAGTTTGGATATTTTCTGCCTTTAATGCTTCTTGATTTTCCTGTGATAGTAATTTTTATTTTTGTTTTCCCCAGCTATGCCATTGTATGCTGTTGGTTTCTGACAGCACACCATTGTTCTAAACTAATTATTTAAACCCCCCTTCTCCCTCCTCCTCACAATCTCATGCTGGGAGCAATTAGTGGGTATTGAAGGTAGAAAGATAAGAGCAAAAAGACGCCAAAATAGTTTGTGAGTATTTATATTCATTACCAGGACACTAAGGGGCGTTGATACATGTTTTTTATTTGTTTTAATGTAACCTTCAATAGGACGTGGTTGGTCCACTGTAAAGGCCCTACAAGTTCCACTATTGGTTTTGGAGCAAGCACAGCCATGTGGTGACTGCAAGCATAAAACTGACAAACCTCTCTTTATGCTTAATATTATAGAGAGCTCCCACTAAGCAACACAGAGCCATGCTGATAAGTAAATCATTCTAGAATGAAAAACAATAAGGCAGAGCACAAAAAAACTGACAAAAATTTCCTTTAAAGATTAACCCCAAGATAAATGTGTAATCAAAGGGGTGAGATTAAAAATAAAAAGGGCACATTGCTTTATCTACCTAGGCACGGATCAATCCAGAGCTAAGCCACTCCACTTTTGTAGGGTAGGTGGGTAATGGGATGGGGGGGCTGTATCAGTATTTGGATTAAAGGGGCACAAAATATATTTTGAACCAAGTAGTATGCTAACCTACCCCCTTTCAAAACCCAATAGCGTGCAAAGCCCCCCCCCCCACTAAGAACTCCAGTTGGCAAACCCCACAAATGACCCCAAAATAGGCAGCGCAACAAATCCTTTGTTGGGCTGGAGAAGCCCTGCATAGATCGTGTGTGTGTGTGTGTGTGTGTGTGTGTGTGTGTGTGTGTGTGAAGGTGGAGCAGTGCAGCTCTGTTATGATAGTGAGGGATGGATGGGCAGGGGACAGTTATATTCACAAATATCTTCCTAGTGATGCTTGCTGCTCCCTGTCCTGTGTGCCTTACACCAGTTAGTAAGCTGTCACATGAGCATCGTGGGATGGAAGGCAGCATGCAGCATTGGGACCCTAATTGTAACTGCTACTTGCAGTCTTCCCCACTGCATGCTGTGCCCAGTGGCGGGGTATGGAGGGGTATGGAGAGTAATGGAGTAATGGAGTAATGGAGAGTAATGCCCAGGAGTGGGGGATGCAGGCAGTGTGCTGCGGTAGGGGATGGAGGGTGATAACAGGGGATGGGGCACCCAGTGGTATGGATGAGGGGTAATGCCCAGGGGTCGAGGGTTCCAGGGGATGCCCAGTGGTATGGAATGTAGAGTGATGCTGGATGGTGGGGGATGCAAGGAGTGCTCAGTGATGAAGGGTGATCCCAGATGGGACTGTACAGTGTGGGGGATGAAAGGTGGTCCCAAAGGTTGGGGGAATGCAGGGGTTGCCCAATTGTGGAGGGTGATGCCCAAGGTACCCTATGGTAGGGGATGGAGGATAATGCCAAAATGTGGGGGAGGTGCCTGGGGGTGGGTAATTCAGGGGTGGCCAGTAGTAGGAGATGGTGGAGGGATGCAGTAGATGCCCAGAGGAGTGCCCATGAATGACATTGGTGGGGGATGCAGAGGTGCCAAACCTGAGCAGTTACAGGCAGCTACTTTACTACCTGCACAGCTGCTTATTAGATGTGCTGAGAGCTGGGGTGACATTTATTCACAGGATGTGGGAATGCTTCAAGCTGTTCTCTTGCCTGAAGCAATGGGGCTGCAGGCTGGCCAATAATAAAGACAGCCCGCTGTGGTCCTAATCGGCAGCCACAGGGACCATTGCCATTCACCTAACAGTGCTCCTGTGGTGCTGATCATCCTCCTGCAGCCCTGTTTACAGCTAGTGGGTGGGTGGACCCTGTGTATGGCTGGCGCCCATAGAGGGCGTTCTGCTGAGGAAGGAGATCAGTAGCACGGGAGCAACTGTAATGTAAGCGGACGTTCACTCTGTAAGATGCACTTTCATGGGGGAAAATAATATATATATATATATATATATATATATATATATATATATATATAGTTTTAGTGACCAATTATACTTTGGGTTTGGGACAAACTATTTCTGGCATATACAGGTATGTTATGTTATGTAATTAGGTCGATATAGGTATAAGTATAACTTGTATTTGCCATCAGTGGTCAGAATTGATTTTTCCCATTAAAAGCAACTTGGACTACACATTGTCTCACACATTTTCTTCACTCTCACTGCTGTCTTGATGGACATTTTTTTTTCATCCGTGTCACTAATGTGTTTCATATGTAGTAATAACTATTGCTGTGCTGTATGCCAGAAAATAAGAAAAAACTATTACTTATTGTTGCAGTAGACAAAATGTAAAGAACGCATTTGATAGTGACAGCATGAAATAACTTGACAAGATGTACAATTATGGTAAGCAGTAATGTAGGTAACGTTTATTTAATTGTTTCCAAGAATCATCTTGCAACAATAGATTACACGTCTCACCATCTGCTGGAGCCATTTTAGGTGTCTATTAAAGTCTACAAAGCATGCTTTGAAACTCTTGTTAGGTTTGCACAGCGGCACCTGCTTCCAGGTGTCACCTAGTCTTCCTCGCTTGGTACGTGAAAGGAGCACTCATCTAAATTGAATATGGCCTTTGAAATGTAGTATTGTTAATTAAAGTTTAATTTGGTTTGGAGGCTGTAAAAAGACCATGGCTTAGGACATACTTGTCACAATTCAGTGGTTACACGAACAATAATTTAAACTTCACAAAAAATACTTTTTTGCTTAGTCTTTAAACAACTGGAGCTCTGTAATGGAAACTTTAATTAAATTGCAGTTTTATGAGCGCTACTATAATCATTCAGCTAAGCTCTATGGAGTTGTCAATAGCAGCTCTCAATTATTATGGTCAGTATAAATAATAATGGCATTTTGAAAAGTGTTGTAACATTTTCTTTCATAAAGTGGTATTGTTAATGCAAGAAGAAACATTATAGTTGTAGTGGAGACGCTTTTCAGTGATAGATTACTTTTATTACATGACTTTTGGTCCACTGATAAGGTTCAACATTTTGGTTCCAATTTAGTAAACCCTGAGATTGGGAAATACAGTTGCCTTTCTCACCGGTTCTAGCGGCATACAAGCAAGCTCAGCAGTGAGAGTTTAAAGAGAGTTTAAAGTGGAGAAAGTAGAAATGACGTGAACCCGGAACAAAGGTGTATCGCACGATCTAGGGATTTACTAGATCAGCGTAATTCAGGATGCTCCCTTGGAACTTTAGACAGTAGTAGCAAACATCTAATTAAAATGCTCTATTCCCTCTTCTTATGCCTTATCTTTTGACCTTTAAAGTGTCCAACACCCATTTTTCAGAAAATGGTTGCTGGATCGCACTAGGACAGGCTTTTGTGGGGAGGCATCCAAATTGCTGAACCCCCCAACCTCCAGTTTTACTTACCTGGACCATGATCTCCCAGCAACATGGGGCCCCACGAGTTGCTGGTGGTAAATGGGTGCTGGACCTCTCTGTTACCAAATCTGGCACCTTGTAAAAAACAGCATGTACGTTAAAATCCTGCATAGTTAATGCTTCTGCTTTTAATTTTTCCACCTCCCAGTAAATTTCTATAAATGTTCCAACATTTTCGATATATAGTTAGACTAACCATTTATTACTATAGGGTCATTCCTGTTGCTGCTTGCACAGAAGCCAATACTCCTGAGCCTGCAGTGATTACTTTTTGTGTTTACTTTTTGTTCTTTTTGTAAATGTGGAGATTTTTCTTTGGTTTCAGTCTAAAGTGATGTTCATCTCACAGAAAAACAGATAGGTTTCTTTGGGACCGATGCTACATATTCTGTAGTGGTGACAAATTCAGTTCAGTTCTCAAAGGAGATATTATTACAAATATCTAAAGACAATAAATATAGTTCTTACGCTTCTCCTGGACTTAATATTTTATAGATTTTTGGAAAATGGGAAATCGCGGTTGCCAAATGGATTGGTATCCTACAAATATCCAGGTGTATATACCGCGCTGCAAAATTAAAATGTTTTCTTGTCTTGCATGTTTTCTTAATCACTTATTTAATGTATACATTTTAATTCAACAGATGACAGCAGGATAACTTTAGCAAAGACAGTTTTATCAATATTAGCCAAAGTTTATACCATACTGTCTAAAAAACCTCATCACCCTCACAGAATACAAATTAAGTACACAAGCACACTGTAATATATCCTGCCAGATTTGATTGAGGCTGCAACCTAATAGCTGTCCATTCTATCCATGTGTAGAGTAAAGTATCTTACTAGGGCTTTCACACTGAGGATCTCAGAAGACAGATGAGGTTTCACGGTTTTCACCAGCCTTATTCCATTTGTTTCAGACATTATTAGATACCATCTACACTTGTTGAAATGTTTACCATGGTTGGACTTAACAGATTCATTTAATAGGGATGTTCTTTATTAGCTAGCTAAAACTGCAATGGTATGCAGCAAAACGAAGACATGCCCTAAGTTGAAGTTATTTTGACTGCGCTTTTCTGCTGCATAATGCACAGAATGCGTAATGCACATAAATCGTTCCTATTCACAGCCCCACATTTATAATTACTTTGTTTACAAATCTGTGTTTTTTGAATTGACCAGCGAGCTACTGGCTCTGGTCAACAAAGAAAAAATAAATAGTAAAGAATGTTGTTAAAGTGAAATGCAAATTTCAGTTACACTGTGGGTGGTACTGTATTTTTTTCTTTGTTTTAGTCTTTATTGTTGGCACTTCAGGAGTACAGAAAATAAAAAAACAGGATGGACATCTAAATAGTTTTACTAAAAAAATAAATAAGGTTACAATTCATCTGACACACAAAACACTTTGGTTAGATGTGAGGCCGGCACAAGGAAAGAGGCACATGTTGCCATACAAACACAAATTAAATTTATTGAACATGTAAAGCACAATACAGGGCACATATAAGGATCCAAGACCCTATAATAAGATTAAAAGATGCAGAACATGTGGCGGCAGCTACCCTAGATCGGCTTGATCAGTTGTCAAATGTTGGTCGACACTTCAAAGATGTACATGCGGGGGATTTATCGTATTTCAAATGTACTGCAATAGAGAAAGTCACTTTGGGGCCCAGAGGAGGGGACCTTCAAGCCAAGTTACTTCAAAGAGAAGTCTTCTGGATATTCAAACTAGGCACACGTGCTCCCCAGGGTTGTGGATCTTTTCCTCCGTAATTAGAATATCTCTCTCAGGTATAGAAAGGCCCATATTAGGTATGCATAGTAGGATTAGAGTTGCCCTGGCATTTCTAATGTGAGCTGCCTCCCTGAGAATTACTGGGTAGCAGTCTCGCTGTACAAATAGTACAAAATACAATAATGCTGTACTTAATAATAGGTAGTATGTACCAAATTACTGCATTTAGGACACCCCATATGGGATACGTCTATTATTTAAACAAATGAAAAATGCATTAATATCAGTAAGGCTAAACAGGCGCTCTTTATTATACTACATTACCACCTAGATTTATATAGATGCAATATAGATAATAATAAAAATGAAATTCAACAATATCTGTGACATCTAACGGGTGGCCGATATTACATCATTATGGAGATATAAATTCAAGTTTTTTTCATCTCTATGTTGTGGAATGAACCTCCCGTTTGCCTTATAATTATTTCCACTATTATGGTCATAAATATGAATCAATATTATGGAAAAGTTTGAATTAAAATTTAATTTACCTGGGTGTAAATGTAATTGTCGGACAAAGTGACATGAGAGAGGAGTATATGTATCAGCTTTCTATCTTTATCTTCACTTTGCGTACATCAAATAATTTGTATATTTTAATATACTATATGTAGTTATGGTCATAATGATTATTTCCCTTATATTGCACATGTTTCCTGAATTAATCTAATGTATTCAATAGTTATACTCTAGAGATTGTTGTGTAATTCACATAGTCAGTAAGGCTGTTTAGCTTCTCCGTGTCTGTGTTGTAACAAATATGCTAATGTTGAACGTGCAGCAGCCGCTGTAGCGGCTCTGAGTTCATTCATTTGAGTCTTTTCTATAGCAGCCTATCAGATCTGGTGTCACTTCCGTTCTTACCCTGTCTCTGTATGATTGAAGGTGGTGCCCTTTCATTGATGTCATTTCCGGTACAAGGATAATGATCGAGTCTACCGCTTATTGCGGTGTATTGGTATGACCGGTACCCTTTGCATATATATTTTTAAGATACGGGGGAACAAGCACATAGACACCAAGTAAGCTGCATATGACTCAGTTTAATTAACTATACAATTAACCAATTAACTCGGGGTGTGCACGGCGGCGGCTACACGTTCCATTTAAATATTTAAATGTGTGTTATGGGAGCAGGTTGCTATGTCATGAGTAAGGGCTGAGTGCCCGAAACACGTAGGCATCCAAAAACCTACTCCCTTATGCTTTTTACTGACCTGTATATGTGGATGGAACTTTTTAATTCTTTCTGAAAATAAACGTGGATGAAGTATCCTTTTAAAGCGGACAATGGCTGGCGTTATTACTGATTGGAGCTGGATATGAGAGGAGCACTCATTGCCGTGTCATTCCCGTGATTCTTTGCTACTAAGAAGTTTGAATTTCATCAGGTACAGCTGATCGGATTTGTTGTTGCTTAAAATGCTACATAAGCTGCACTAAAAATACAGGGACCCCCTCATCGATACAGAAAGACCACGCACACGCAACCGCACACTTTCTTTGTGCTGGACTATTAAAAAAAAAAGTAAAATGTCCTCAGTACGTAGATTAGAGGGTTGCAACCCGATGGGACCTTTTTCATTATAACAGCGTCATTCCATGCGTGGGAACCATGAGAGTGCTGCTGTCACAATCAGCTTACCTGTGCCGCGTTCCAGCGGTGTCCCCGCCGTCTCCTCAATCGGGCGCCGGGCGGCTGCTCGCTCCTCGGCAAGCGCGCCCCCCTCCTCCTCTGCTGCCGGCGTCTCTGGCACTGTCACACGTGCTCGCGCTCACGCGCGAGCACGTTCCCGAGTTAACCTCGGGCTCAGCGTGAAGGGGAACGCCCCTTTCAGTTTAAGGGCCTCTGAGCCCAGCAGGGGCAGGAACGCCCCCTGCAGTTAAAGGGCCAATGAGCCCAAGACACTATGAGGGCTATACGCCCCTTTTCATGTGTGGGCCAATGAGCCAGAAGGAGACTTGTGGGCTATATCAGCCAGTGAATCGTAATCGCACCAATCACGCACACCTTCCTGTTTTCCCATCCTGGTTTTACCCTATATAAGCGTCATTGTTACAATGTTCAGTGCCTGTGATAGCGCCTTGAACCTAGCTTTGGCTTGTGTTATTCTGTGATTGATCTTCGTTGCTGACCCCTGCCTGAACCCACCATTCTTTGTCTGATCTCCGTTGCTGACCGCTACCTGAACCGACCATTCTTTGTCTGATCTCTGTTGCCGACCCCTGCCTGAATCGACCACTCTCCGTCTGATCCTTGTTGCTGACCTCTGCCTTGTACCCTGACCTCAAGCTGCCTCATCCCTCTGTATCGCTGCTATCTCTGAACACCCGGTGCCGACCTCTAGCCTTTTCTCCCTGTTGCGGTGGTGATGAATTTACCCTATACAAAGATACAGCATTATTAGAAAAGTGCTGTTAAGAGGCACGTACTCAAGCACTGGGAAAGAACCTGCTGGGAGAGTTGGTGTGTCTCAACAGGGAGCTCAGGCCGAAGCAATGGCAAAAGAGGAAACTGGTGAAGCCTCAGAGGAGGAGATACCTGACTTGTTAAAGGTGCACTCCAAGAACTTTCTTCCTCTTAGTTTAAATAGGCATGTGGCCATGTTTTTTTTAACTAGTACAGCGGGGACTTGGCTAAAATCAAGTCCAGGAAGCCAGGACAATCTCACCACAGATTGCTTTAAGAAAACTAGAAAAAGCACAGAGTATAATAGTGAGCCCTAGTGATAAAGTTGGAAATGTTGTGTTTACTAAATGAAGAGTATTATGTCAACTAAATTGAAGCCCAGCTGTGCGATTTGAATACTTATTGTAAAGTCCGTTCCTAAAAGTGGTGTCATGCCTAAATGATAAATTAGACTGCCCACGTGAATAGGGGTTATTGACCTCTAGAGTACTGGATTGCCTTAAGGTAAGTGATTACAATATTCCTGTCTTCTATACTATTCCAAAAATTCACATGTGCTCCTCTGCCCCACCAGGAAGGCCCATGGTGTTGAGTAATACAGGTCCCCTTGAGGGTGTAGGTAGATTTGTGGATGAAAATCTAAAACCATTGGTTAGAGTCCTGCCATCATTTATATTTGACAGTAGTGACCTACTGCGAAAACTGATGCATTTTGAGATGGATGAAACCTGGCTTTTTGCAAGTATAGATGTGGAAAGCTTGTACACCTAGATTCCCCACACCGTGGGCCTCTTGGCCGCTAGGCAGACCCTGGATGAAATAGGTCCGGGGGATGCGGCTTATAATGAATTTTTGGTGGAATAACTTGACTAACAGTTTTTTTTTATTCAATGGGAAATTTTTACCACCAGATTCATGGGACAGCCATGGCGGCAGCCTGTGCTCCATCGTACGCCTGCCTTCACCTTGGTTGGTGGGAGAGTCTGGAGGTGTTTGGGAAGGAGGACTTTGGAGCGCATGTAGCCCTCTGGCTAAGATACATAGATTATGTCCTGGTGGTGTGGAGGGGTACTACACAGAAATTTGACAAGTTTGTGGCCTCCTTGAATTGTAATGTTTGGAACATCCGGCTAACCCATAGGATCAGTCCCCAGAGTGTGGAGTTCCTGGATTTCCGTTAGCCCACGGTGGGGAACACCCTGCTCCATTTTTCAATCCACCACCCGGATCCTCTATGACGCGAGATTCCCCTGGGACAATTCCTGCGTTTACGCAGGAATTGTAGCTCGGTGGAGGATTACATGCGGGAGGCCTGGGGTTTGGTAGCGAGATTTCAGGACAGGGGGTATCCCCACCACTTGCTATGAACCTGTGTTAAAAAAGAGTTTGGTTTGCAAAAAGAGGATCTCCTAGGATTGAGAAAAAGAAAAGATGGGAGAAGGGATTGTCATCAAGTAGGTTTGATCACTCAGTTTGGGGCCAACTGGGAGAACTTCCACAATATCCTACAATCCCATTGGCATATATTGCAACTGGACCCCACCATAGCTAGATGTGTAGGTCCTAGACCACTCCTCACAGCCCAGCGAGCCAGAAATGTGTGGTTGGTGCACAGTGAATTTACTCCTACAGTGGCAGAGGGGGCTGGACCTACGAATAGGCTTAATGATTATTTAAATGCAGTCACTGCGGTGTGTGCAAAGTGATGGTGAAAACTAATTCCTATACTGGTCCTCGCTGTAGTGCCCCCCGCCCTATTAGGGGATTCATTAACTCTGCATACACCTTTGTGGTATATTTTCTGACCCGTCCATGTGGTAAGAAATATGTGGGCAAGACTAAACGAGAACTGTGGATACAGGTGGGGGAACATATCCGGGATATCCAGAAAGCGAATGAAAAAATGCTGAGCATTTCAGGCACTGCCATCAGAGTAATCCCGCAGGACTAACTGTATGTTGCATATTTAAATTGCCTCTGGGGGGAGGAGATGCTTTAGGGATCAGAGGCTCTTACAGCAGGAGTCCTGCCTCATTATTGAGCTGGGGACAATGGTACCACTTGACTGAATACTGATATGGGCCTGAAGGCCTTCTTGTGAGGTAAGGGGGTTCTGTGTTTGTGGCTCAGTGAGTAATCATCACCGGAATTGTAACAAGCAAGGTAGGTACGTGGCATTAGTCTCTACCGAGTGATTTTGTTTGATATTGATATTTATTGGATAGTTTTTGACATCTGGTGGCCTGACGGGTGTTTAGCCTTGGGGTCTACGGTGCACCCTCTCCTGACAATAGGTAGGGTGAATTGGATAGTGCGCATAGGTAGGCCACTTCATCTGCCGGTGAAGCTGAGGTGTGACTGATGGATTTGTATGCATGTGGATTTGTATGCAAGTCTTTAGGCCTATATAAAAATTGATCTGTCTTATTGAACCTACAACAGGGCAGTGTCATCATTAGACAAGTGTGGTTGACTGGATGGATCGTAAATGGAACCAACTAAATACCATGCAAAGTCCACTTGAGAATGGGTCTTGGTGCTGCTACATGGATTTGGTGCAATCATTTGTTGAGCTGCTATACAGCTTCTTGGTTGCAGTAGGCCGCCATCTTGACTGTTTAAAGGCTCATAACATGCAGTAGATGCCGGCAGGTTGAATATTCCTAGTATGTCACACACCCCACTTCCAAATGTTCATGACACCTGGGAACCCGGCCTGTAGAGGGCGATCTTGCAGAGATGACATGGAAAAAGGAGCCCCTCCTGGTCCATAAGTACTGGGTTCCTCCCACTATTCCTTAGTCTTTTCGTCTCTGCAGTCGGCGAAGCATTCAGAAGATGACTCTCCTTCAAGCTGCAGGTAGCCGGGTTTGCTCCCGGCCCCTTTTTGTTCTCTATTTCTGTCTGATACGCTTTAAACCTGTTTGGTTATATTGTATGCCTCCCAGCCCTGGCTGTATGGTTCAGGCAAAGGTAGATACATACACCTTCTGGTGTATACAGGAGTTTTACTCCTCCGTGAGACCCAAATGTGGGTAGGCGGTTTCCGGGTTGGTGTTCTCGGCATGGGATGCCCCTGTCCCTTTATAATCCCCTTGTGCCTTATGGGTGCATTTCTATTCTCTCCCCTTTAGTTCTCCTTTACCCTGCTGGGGTAAAAAGGAGGGGGGGGCGTTATCTGTGCTTATTTGTCACCATGCACACAAATAAAAAAAAAAAGAAAGATATATAAAATAAATCTTTATTACATATATATTATTATGTATGTTTACTATACTATTTAATAGGATATGTTTTATTTAGATTTTCCTATTTCTGTCTAGGCAGCATTCTTTTGCTTACCTTTTAAAGCTCTTTGTTTTCTGGCTATGTTCAGATTTGAATTTCCCTCCATTCTTGGTCAAGTGATTCTGGGGGTGGGCGGGGCTTAGGCACACAGCAATCATTTCATTCTCAAGAGCACCTGGGTGCTCTCTTTGTCTGCCTGGCTCCCGTTGCTTCCCTATGGTCTTCCCTCATTGTGCTTGCTTTGACAGCACATATACTAAGATTGGAACAATACAGAGAGGATTAGCATGGCCCCTGCGCAAGGATGACACGCAAATTTGTGAAGCGTTCCATATTTAAATGTGCTGTGAGTACCCCTCAGCTTGCTGAAGGGAGTTTCTGACATTTTTTTTTCATGCTTTGTCATTTATTGTATTGTGTGCATTGGTGACTGTTTGTTTTCCTTGTAGGTGGAAACTCTTTATTTTAAAGGGGTTTTTCCTGGTCTTTAGCCCTTAAAGCCTTATTTGGGGGTCCATTTGTGTTAATAATTTCCCACTTGGGACTATTTAAAGGGGCATCCCGGGTAGCAGTTGCGTAAATCCCATATATACTTGGCGACTATAATCAATTATAGTATAATACTAAACACCATATGGAGGCATCTCAGGACAACGGGCACGCAGTTCCCTCTGCACAGACTCGGCAATGTTCTGGATGTGGGGCATCCCTTGTTGGGGATAACGCAATACTTTACGTCCCTTGTGCTCAATTAACTATTATGCAGCAAACTGGGGCCCAGGCTTCGGCGTCTGCGGCTTCTGCCTTATCTCCTACTCCGCCATGTCTTGTCCGTACCCCCAGTGATATTGTCATGGGTGGTGAGTTGCATTCTGATTTATGTGCCAGATTGGCTCATCTTGAAAAATTAATGTCTAGCTCTGTGGCCAAGAAGGCCTCAGATAAAAGGAAACATTTGACTCAGGCCGTTCCGGTAAGTGAGTTGGATAATTGTGAAATGCTTTATTGGTCTGATCCTTCTCAGTTAGAAGAAGGAGAATTATATGAGGATTCAAATGTTTCTGATGAACAGCAATTTGTTGGTACGGTGATTGAGCAGGGTGAAGCTAGTGTTGTGGATACCCCTAAGGCTCTTGCTCGGTTATTTGAGGTTTTGGTTATCACTCCTCCTGAAGTAGTCCCTCCTCAAAAACGGGAATTCTTTGGAGTCTCTAAACCTCGCTTAGAATTTCCAAATCAAAAGCATTTTGATGAAATTATTCTTAAAGAATGGGGGAAGCCTGTGCGGCTTCCTGGCATTCCCTTGGGCTGGGACAAGAAATATCCCTTCCCAGCTGATACTGTTAAGCGTTGGTCATCACCACCTGTGGTGGATGCCCCTGTGCTTTATTTATCCAATTCTTCTGTGTTGCATTCTCCTGAATCCACTACACTTAAAGATGGAGAGGATAAGCGTATTGAGCAAATGGCGTGCCACGCTTTTTCCAGTGTGGGCTCGGCCTTGCTGCCTGTTGGTGCTTCTGCACTCATGACAGTGGCTATTAGGTCTGTTGTGAGAGACCTAATGAATTACTCAGGGCTTGATCCGGCCTCTGATGAGTGCGCTGCTCTTAAGCGATGTGAGATGTTTGCATCTTTTGTACTTTGCCTTAGATGATACTCTGCTCATGTGCAGCAGAACCTCTGCCTTGTTAATCGCCATTCACTTACACTTACAGCGCTCTCTTTTGTGGGATTGCGCCTCTTTGGAGAAAATTTGGATTCTGTCACTAAAGGAGGTAAATTACCTCAGTGTAAGAAACAACGTCATTCCTTTCGTGGAGTGGTGGTCAGTATGGTTGCGGCAGTGGGCAGCTGATATTGTAGCCAATAAATCACTTAGCGCACTCCCTTTTGTGGGATTGCGCCTCTTTGGAGAAAAATTGGATTCTGTCACTAAAGGAGGTAAATTACCTCAGCATAAGAAACAACGTCGTTCCTTTCGTGGAGTGGCCTCTTTTAACCCTTCCTTTTGGGGGTCTAGATCTGGTAGAGGATCGGCCTTTTCAGCCCCTAGAGGGAATGCATGGAATAGAGGAAAGGGACGTGGCCGTCCAAGTCAGAATTGGGGGTCCAAAACCAAATCTGCCACTAAGCCTGCTCAACAATGAGGGGAGGCCCTCACCATTATGGGTGGGGGGACGGCTGCAGTTCTTCTTCCAGGTCTGGGGTCAGGAGGTATCAGACAATTGGGTTCTGGAAGTAGTCTCTTCCGGTTACAAACTGGAATTCGAGTTCCGGCCTCTTCCCAGATTTTTCAGGTCCCGGATGCCGTCAGATCCGGCAATTGCGCAGGGACTGCGGGCAGCAGTAGCGAATCTGTTAAACATGGCTGTCATCTGCCTAGTGCCTCCAGTGGAAAGGGGTTTGGGGTTTTACTCCAACCTATTCACGGTACCCAAAAAGGACGGCTCTGTCGGCCTATCCTAGACCTAAGGAGACTCAATCAATTTATCCGTTTCAGAAAATTCTGCATGGAGTCTCTGCGATCAACGATCGATGCTCTCCGTCAGGGGGACTTCATGACATCCATAGACATCAAGGATGCTTATTTGCACATTCCTATTTTTCCGGGTCACCAGAGATTTCTCAGGTTCTCGATAGAAGACCAGCATTATCAATTTATGGCCCTGCCATTCGCCCTTACCTCGGCCCCAAGAGTCTTTACCAAGATGCTGGCAGGAGTGATGGCTATATTCAGTGTCCAGGGCATCCACATTGTGCCTTTTCTGGACGATCTTCTTATCGCGGCCTCCTCCCTCGAACAATCAGAGTTGGACACCAGGACGGTGGTCTCTTCGCTAGAGAGGTTCGGATGGGTAATAAGTTACCCCAAATCCTATCTCTGTCCATCCAGGGAAATTCCCTTCCTGGGCCTGATTCTGGATACATTTCAGGCCGGGGTTTTTCTTCCTCAGTCCAAAATGGTTCTGATTCAGGACTTGATTCGTCTATTCTTGTCCAACCTTCGTCAGTCTATCCGTCTAGGGATGAGACTAGTGGCATTGATGGTAGCTGCATTTGAGGCAGTCCCGTTTGCCCAGTTTCACATAAGGACTCTTCAGCTCTTCCTCTTGGCAAAGTGGGACAGGTGCCCACTAACATTGAATCAGACTTGTCTATTGTCTCCCCACGTTTTGCAGTCCCTTCAGTGATGGTTAATATCGCTCAACCTCCAGAAGGGCAAGTCATTTCTGATTCCGTGTTGGGAACTGGTTACCACGGATGCCAGCCTGGTGGGCTGGGGGGGGCTTCTGGAAGAAGCATCAGTTCCAAGGATTGTGGGGGCCTCAGGAGGCTCATTCTCCAATCAATGTATTAGAGCTTCGGGCCATACGTCTTGTTCTACTTCGACTGACCCATTTCTTACAGGGTCTGCCAGTTCAGATTCGGTCAGACAACTGAACAGCTGTTGCATACATCAATCACCAGGGAGGGACTCGCAGTTGGGGTGCCCTCCGGGAAGTGTCTCTGATCCTTCAGTGGGCAGAGATCAATGTTCCCTGCATATCAGCAGTTTACATTCCGGGGATAGAGAATGTGGAGGCAGACTCCCTGAGCAGGGGATGTTCTCGCCAGGAAGAGAGAATGGTCTCTCAATCCAAGGGTCTTTCAGTTCCTCTGTCACAAGTGGGGGACTCCACAGTTGGACCTGTTTGCTTCTCGCCACAATCACAAGCTCCAGCTTTTGTGTCTCTATCCCAGTATCCTCTGGCAGTGGCAGCGGATGCCATGTCTCTGGCTTGCAAGGATCTGGGGTTCCTATATCTGTTTCCCCCAATCTCCATGATCAGCAAGGTGGTGCGCAAGTTAGCACTGGAGGATGCGCCAGCAATTCTGGTGGCGCCAAGGTGGCCAAGATGTCTGTGGCACGCAGGCGTCGTAAGGCTGGCAGTGGATCATTTCCATCTGCCTCTTCTTCCAGATCTCATCACTCAGGGTCAACTTTGTTACCCCAATTTACAAACGCTGGCTTTGACGGCGTGGCTGCTGAAGTCTCCATCTTGAAAGAAGAAGGTCTTTCTGATGTGGTTATTCAGACACTTATTAGAGCTAGGAAGAAGTCTTCCTCTGTCATTTATTACAGGACTTGGAGGTCCTATATTGATTGGTGTGAATCCAGGGCTTTGCCCTGTAGAGTATTTTATATTCCTAGAATTCTGGAATATCTGCAACGAGGTCTGGATATGGGATTCCAGATTAGTACTTTGAAAGGGCAAGTCTCTGCCTTGGCTATTTTCTTTCAAAGGTCGTTTGCTCTTCATCCTTTGGTTAAGACTTTTTTCCAAGGAGTCGCGCATGTGCGGCCTCCCAGAAAGCCTATACTTCCTGTTTGGGACCTTAACCTAGTGCTTTCAGCTATGCAGGCTGTTCCCTTTGAGCCCTTGCAGGATATTCCTCTTCCTATTCTTACTCAGAAGTTTGCCTTTTTGGTTGCTATTACTTCTGTCCGCCGAGTTTCTGAACTGGCGGCTTAGTCTATTCAAGCCCCTTATTTTGAGAGGCATCAAGATAAGGTTGTTTTCCGTTTTAACCCGGATTTCCTTCCTAAGGTGGTGTCTGCTTTCCACCTAAATCAGGATATAGTTCTTCCTTCCTTGTGTCCTAAACCTAGTAACGACAAGGAAAGGGTCTTACATTCTTTGGATGTAGTTCGTTGTGTTAAGTATTATTTAGTTACTACTTCAGCCTTCCGCAAGACGGATGCCTTTTTTGTTGTGCCTTCTGGGCCCAAGAAGGGATTTGCTCCTGCCAAATCTTCCCTTAGTAAGATGAAGACTTCTTTACTTACAGGTAAGCCGGGCTCGCGCCGGCCGTCTATTGTCCCTATTACTGCCAGGACCCTTTCTAAATTGCCCCTATATTGAGCCTCCCAGCTTAGGCTGCAGGTCCTGGTGAAGGTAGGAGCACCCTATGGGTGTGGAAGGAGCCTTGCTCCACCGTTAGACCTCATTGTGGGGTAGGCGGTTACCCAGGTTTTTGGTGATCCTGGTGTGGGATGCCCTTCCCTACATGCCTGTGGCCTTATTCGGGCCGGGTTCCCCTCCCCCCCCTTCAGGGTCCCTTACTTCCCTCCGGAGGGGGGGGGGGAGGGGGGCTGGCGGGCCGTCATCGTCGGCCTCTCCCTTATCGTTTAAACTTCTATTTTGTGTGTATGTATGTGTATGTGTGTTGGTGTTACCACTGTATTTGGGCAGTGTGTGTGTGTGTGATTGGAGTGGCTCACCTGGTAGTTTTCCCTCGATGGATTAGTAGCTTGGCCTAGCCTGCTGTGCCTTTGACTGTCAGCCTGGGGAGCTTCTCTACCTCAGGCTGTGTTAGAAAAGGGGGTCGGGGCTGGCGCTCAGCGCGGCTGCGGTAGCCCCGCCCCCTCGTTCGGCGCGTTGTCTGGGGGGCCTCCCTGGCTAGATCCGCGCTGCTGGGAGGGGGGTAGCGCCTGGAAAAGGCGCCTTCGGTGCTGGCCCACCCCCTTTCTTTCCCTGCTTCTCCAGATCGCCTCAGAGACAGGGGCCATCTTGATGCCATGCTGCTGCTGCTGTCTTTTTTCTGGGGGACGGTAAGGGCCTGGTGGCCACTTCCTTAGTGTTTGGGGGTCCCTCTCTGGTGGGGGGGCCCCCTTTAGTGCTGGTTTATGTGTTTTGCCAGTTGGTATGATATATATATATATATATATATATATATATATATATACATATATTTATTTATGTGTGTTACTCTGGATAGTAACTATATGCCTAATTGTGTGTTTCAGATTGCTTCATAATTGTGCATTTTAGAGGGTTCCTCCTGCTCCTGGGGTCCCTAGTGTTAAAATTGTTCACCTTAAATCCTCCCAGCGGGACTTTTAAGGGGCATCCCGGGTTGCTTATGCGTAAATTCCCTGCGGTCTTGCGACTGACCACAAAAAGGGGTATCCCTTACGGGGGAGAATGTGCTGATCTGTATACCATGCGCACCCAGCCTTCTGCTTCATCGCCTTCCCCTCCCCACCTTATCCGTACCCCAAGTGACATTGGCACCAGTGGGGAGTCGCTTTCTGATGTTTGGGCTAGGTTGACCAGCATCGAGAAATTGATTGCTAGCACTGTGGGCAAGAAGGCCCAGGCTAAAAAGAGAAATTTGTCGTCGGCCCAGCCCTTGTGGGATGTTGACGACGATTCAGCTGATTTGTCAGATTATTCCCCATTGGAGCAGGGGGAATTGTATCAGGAAACAGATGCTGACTATGTTCAGTCTGGGAATGCCAATGTCGGGCAGGCACTGGGGGATGCCGTAGATACGGCCACTGTTTTGTCACATTTATTGGATGTGTTGGATATTGAGGCGCCCCCTCTCAAGAAGGGGGAATTTTTTGGGGCCTGCAAGCCCCGTCTGGAATTCCCTACCCAGGGTCATTTTGATGCACTGATCCTTAGAGAATGGGAGAGGCCCAGTCAGCTTCCTGGTGTGCCTCAGGGATGGGATAAGAAGTATCCTTTTCCGGTGGAGGCGGTTAAGCGCTGGTCTTCTCCTCCCGAGGTCGACGCGCCAGTTTTAGGTTTGACCAACTCTTCTGTGCTGAACACCCCTGAAGCCACTTCCCTTAAGGATGGCGAGGATAAGCGCCTTGATCAGATGGCATGCCACGCATTTGCCAACGTGGGCTCGGCCCTGCGGCCTGTTAGTGCATCTGCTCTGGTGTCGCTTGCTACCAGGTCTCTTATCAGGGACTGGCTGAATAACGCTCAGTTTGATCCAGCTGGCGCTGAGTTCGCTACCCTTAAGAAATGCGAATTGTTCATGGATTTTGTCATGGCTGCGATGGAAGATTCTATTGTCGTGTGTAGTAGGACTTCAGCCTTACTGGTGGCTATGCCCAGATTGGTCTGGCTCCGCCAGTGGACAGCGGACGTTGGGGCCAAGAAGTCGCTCACAGCTCTTCCCTTCTTGGGTTTGCAGCTGTTTGGAGATAAATTGGATGCTGTTGCTAAAGGAGGTAAGTTACCTCAGGGGAGGAAACAGCGCCGCCCCTTTCGGGGGGGTGGGCTCATTCACTCCTTCCTTTCGAGGGGGCCAGAACGGTTAGGGGTTTGGCCTTCTCGGGTGTCAGGGGCTCGTCCTGGAACAGACGCAGAGGTCTGGCTCGTCCCGCGCCTGCCTGGGGTTCCAAGCCCAAGCCGGCCCTTAAACCGGCTCAGCAATGAAGGGGCTCCCTCACCCGCAAGGGTGGGGGGACGGCTGCGGCTCTTCTTCCAGGTCTGGGCCCGGGAGGTCACAGACAATTGGATCTTGGAAGTGGTCTCCTCCGGGTACAAACTGGAGTTTCGAGTACTGGCCTCCCCCAAGATTCTTAACCTCCCTGGCGGTGTTCCCGAGCGTGACTCGGGGTTAATTTTCACTGCAAGTAGCGGTAACCCCGAGTCACGCTCGGGGTAGATTAGGCAGAGGAGCAGAGTCTGGCAGCGGAGTCTCCTTACCTTTTCCTTGCTATCCAGCGATGTCCCCGCTGTGATTGCCGGTGAGAGCCCCGGCAGATGTGTCCCTCTGACTTCCTGGTTCCGTCTCTGTGAGCCGCAGAGGCTCATGGGGGCGGAACTGGGTGGCAGATTCAAATGTAAAAGTGAAACACACACACAAAGTCAAGTGATACAGTGAAATCCTGTGAGATTACACTGACTCTGACTCTGACACTGACCAGAGAAGTGGCGACAGCGACGATTCTGCACCCGACCTCAGTGATGTGCGCACTTGGTGCTCAATTGATTGCGGTATGGATGAGGTACCGCCAACCGCAAAAAAGGCAGCACCTACAAGGATTTGCGTAGTTTGCTGCTCAAAGCGAGATGGCAATGGAAAAAAAATCAGAAAGGAAACCAGGTTCCATTGCCCTGATTGTGACGTCGGTCTATGTGCAGTCCCATGTTTCAAAATTTACCACACCCAGGATTTTTACTGAATTTTCTTTGTTTGACAAATTTCATTATTTATTACATTATTGAATAAAATTATATTATTTATTAGATTATAATTCATGATTTTATGTTTCGAACTTTATCACATTAGAGGTCTACTAGAGTCTTCTATGGTCAGGTTTAAGTAAGTAATTACTAAGAATTGCAGGCCTACAATACATAACACCAAATTTCCATACAAAAAAATGGTAACGCTTTTGGTACAAAATTCCAGACATAATCATAATGCCAGGGAGGTTAAGGTCTCGGGTGCCCTCAGACCCTCAGGCTGCACAGGGGCTCCTGTTAGCAGTAAAAAACCTTCTGGACATGGGGGTTATATGCCCGGTGCCTCTGTCGGAGAGAGGCAGGGGTTACTACTCCAACCTTTTCACGGTTCCCAAAAAGGAGGGTTCGGTGAGACCCATTCTAGATCTCAAGGTTCTCAACAGGTTTATCAGAGCCAAAAAGTTCCGCATGGAGACTCTGCGCTCGGCTATCAATTCCCTTCGCCAAGGGGATTTAATGACATCCATAGACATCAAGGATGCGTATCTGCATGTGCTGATTTTTCAGGCACATCAGAGATTCCTCCGGTTTGCGGTGGAGGATCAACATTATCAGTTTGTAGCTCTTCCCTTCGGTCTGACCTCGGCGCCGAGGGTCTTCACCAAGGTCTTGGCTGGCATAATGGCTCTGCTCAGAGCTCAGGGCATTCGCATTGTGCCTTATCTGGACGATCTGTTGATATCAGCTTCTTCCCTCCGTCAGGCGGAGCTGGACATCCACCAGGTAGTGTCGACCCTGGAGAGGTTCGGGTGGGTGATCAACCGCACCAAGTCTTCTCTCTCCCCGTCTCGTGTTATTTCTTTTCTGGGCATGAATCTGCATACTATTCGAGCCAGAGTGTTTCTGCCCCAGACCAAGGTGCAGGGGATTCAGGGACTGATCCGCCTTCTTCTGGTCAGTTCTTGTCCCTCTATCCGACAGGGGATGAAACTGGTGGGTTTGATGGTATCCTCCTTCGAAGCGGTGCCGTTTGCACAGTTTCACATGAGATCTCTTCAACTTCACCTATTGACGTATTGGGACAGGTGCCCGCAGTCGTTGGATCAACCTTTCAGGATGTCTCCCAGGGTTCGGCAGTCTTTTCGGTGGTGGCTGGACTCGAGCAATCTGGTGAAGGGCAGATCCTTTCTGGTCCCTTGTTGGGAGACGTTTACCACGGATGGCAGCCTGTCGGGCTGGAGAGGTTATTTGAAGAGTCATCAGCTCAGCGGGGTGTGGGGTCCCCAGGAGGCTCACACCCCCATCAATGTCTAGGAGCTCAGAGCCATTCGTCTGGTTCTGGCTCGGCTGACCCCACAGTTACGGGGTCTACCGGTTCAGGTTTGTTCGGACAACCGAACGGCAGTAGCTTACATAAATCACCAAGGAGGGACTCGCAGCAGGAGTGCCCTCAGGGAAGTCTCTCTGATCCTGCACTGGGAGGAGAGCAATGTTCCTTGCCTTTTGGCAGTCTACATTCCGGGAGTGGAGAACACGGAGGCGGATTCCCTGAGCAGGGGATCCTCTCGCCACGGAGAGTGGTCTCTCAACCCCGAGTTTTTTCTGGATTTTTGCCGCAAGTGGGGGACTCCGGAGGTGGATCTCTTTGCCTCGAGGCACAATCACAAATTTCCGGCCTTTGTGTCTCTTTCTCAGGATCCTCTGTCTCTGGCAGTGGATGCCTTGTCACTGGCTTGGAAGGAGTTGGGTTTTCTGTACCTGTTTCCACCCGTCTCCATGCTGGGCAAGGTAGTTCGCAAACTGGTTCTAGAAGGGGCACCAGCGATTCTGGTGGCTCCAAGGTGGCCAAGAAGGGTATAGTACGCAGACGTCGTAAGGATGGCCGCAGACCAGTACCGGCTTCCCTTGTTGCCGGACCTGCTATCTCAGGGTCATCTACTTTACCCCAATTTACAAACGCTGGCTTTGACGGCTTGGCTGCTGAATCCTTCATCTTGAAAGAGGAAGGTTTGTCTGAGGCTGTTGTTCAGACCCTGATTAGGGCTAGGAAGCGGTCCTCTTCTGGCATTTACTATAGGACTTGGAGGTCCTATATTGATTGGTGTGAGGCTAGGGCCTTGCCTTGCAGGGTTTTTTCTATACCCAGGATTTTGGTGTTTCTTCAGCATAATCTGGATCTTGGGTTCCAGGTCTTTTGCTTTACACCCGCTGGTTAAAACTTTTTTCCAAGGGGTCGCACATGTGCGGCCCCCTCGGAAGGCTGTAGTTCCTGTTTGGGATTTGAATTTGGTTCTTTCGGCTCTCCAGGGTCCTCCTTTTGAGCCACTACAGGATATTGCTCTTTCGGTTCTCACTCAGAAGGTTGCTTTCTTGGTGGCTATTACCTCTGTTCGGCGTGTCTCTGAGTTGGCGGCTCTGTCGATTCAGGCCCCTTACTTTGAGCGACACCAGGATAAGGTGGTTTTTCGTTTTAAGCCAGATTTCCTTCCTAAGGTGGTGTCTGCTTTCCACCTCATTGAGGATATTGTTCTCCCTTCCTTGTGCCCTAAGCCTGACAATGACAAGGAGAGGGTTCTGCACAATTTGGATGTTGTTCGCTGTGTGCAGTACTATTTGGTGACTACTTCTTCCTTCCGCAAGACAGACGCTTTTTTCGTGGTGCCCTGCGGGCCCAGGAAAGGTTTGGCACCCGCCAAGTCTACCATTAGCAAATGGATTCGTCAGGCCATTGTTGGGGCCTATTCTGCTAAGGGGAGGACTCCCCCTTTTAGGGTCACTGCGCACTCTACTCGTGCTGTTGGTGCATCCTGGGCTTTTCAGCACCAGGCTTCTGTTGAACAAGTTTGTAAGGCTGCTACTTGGTCTTCCGTTCATACTTTTTCCAAGTTTTACAAGGTTAATGTGCGGGCTTCAGCGGATGCTGTTTTTGGCCGCAAGGTTCTGCAAGCTGCAGTGGTTTGAGTTGGTGCATTCTTTACTGTTTCTGGTTCCCACCCATGACGGACACTGCTATTGGATGTCCCAGATGTCATGAAGATCGAAGTGGAGTGTATGGCACACTTAGAATAATACCGTTTTGTGAGTACTCACCTTTAAAACTGGTATTATGAGTGTGCCATACACTCCACTTCGCCCCACCCTTTTTTCAGGTATTCTGGGGCTTTTATATGGTGAACCATTGGTTTTGATTGTTAAGGTTATATTTGGTTCTTCCTGGTCCCCTTACTGCTTTTTTACACCGGGGAATTGGTGGGAGGTCCCAGGTATATATGGGCCGGGAGGGGCTTTCTTTTTTGCATATTCATCTCTGCAGAAGTTCGCCCTCTACTAGAGATTACCCAGATGTCATGAAGATCGAAGTGGAGTGTATGGCACACTCATAATACCCGTTTTAAAGGTGAGTACTCACAAAAGGGTATTATTAGGGTGGGGGGGAAAGCAATGTGGACTGAGAGCCTTGTGAGGGACATTAGCCAGCCTGAATGACCTGGCTTATGTATGACTGGTCAAATGCAACTGATTATACATACAGAAATAGATAAACATTCTATAATATTTTAACAATATCAGTTTTCCATACAGGTCCATTGTTTACAACCTGGCTCTGAATCGACCCAATATCTTATCGGAGTATATTAGGAGTTTTACCAATAATTGGTTGTGTTAAGACATTTTTCTATTTCCTGGTTCCTCTAAGTATATGTAAAAACAATACAAAACAAGCTAAAATAAACCCTACTCTTGCCAATCTACTACTGTTTGGACAGCAGGGATGCTTTAAGCAATGTTGAAACACTGTGAGCAGCTAACTACTTTAATTTACAGGGCTAGCAGTTAAGCTAGTTTTTGATGCACTGAATTGAATGATTGAGAATGTTGCCATTTAAAATGTTGTATTGTATTAAGTAACTTTTGCCATATTATTGATCATATTTAGATTTACTATAACTATTAAGCGTTATCAACATAATGTATCTACGCTTTGTGCCCAGTTGATAAACCTTTTTGATCTTAGAGACCCTAAAGCAGAGGTGTCAAGCTCTGGCCCATGGACCAAATCTGGCCTGTACTTAGATTTGGCTGCTATGTACACTGCCACACAGACTGCTGCACAGTGACACACAAACTACTGTGGCACAGAGAATCCTTTATTTTTATTCCTAAGAAATAGCTACTAACCTTCATTCATGTACTTGCAGCCCGGAACAACCAGCCAGTGTGATGCAGCTCGTTTTAACATAGCAGGTTTTGTTTCACAATATTGAATTAATAACCACGAACAAGCCTTGTTTATAGTGGTGTCTCTCAATAATAGTGTAATAGATTTTTTATTAATAATCAATAAATGCACATAATAATGTAGAGATTAAAGCTGACCAAAACCTGGGTTACAGCTTGGGTTATCTCAGTTGTGTGAAAACGGGCAGGCTGATTCATCACTAACGCCAGGTAGCAACAGATGAGCGTCTGTAGCAGGCATTTTCAGAGCGCCCGCTAGCAGTCACCGTGCTCGACAGTGAGTCGCTAGTTCTTAGCGACTCAGTCCCTGTGCAGTAATGTTGAATACATTGTGAGGAGTCGCTATTTGACCAGTACAGCGCTGTATGGGAGCGCATGTTAGCGACTGCTCATAGCGACCGACTCACAACATATTCAAGAAAAAAAACGCCTTACACAATTCCGGCGCAGAAAAATGCTTCTCTGAAGCCCAGAGCGCAGGAGGCGGTTTGTTTAAAGTCTGTTTTTCTGCATCTATCCACTAGTGACAAAGCGAAAACATATGGAATTACATTGTAGCAACATTGTAACATGAACACTTTAATGCCAGACCTGTAATGTCATTTCTGAAGAAATATATAAAAAATGAAAAATTTGAGAAAAAAACTGCTTTTTCAAGGGCAGAAGAGGTCACAGCATTTTTTGAGATTTTTTGGGGGAAAAAAACCCCAAAAACCCTGTTCGCTGAGGCTGGGAAAATGATGAATCGGACGCTACATGGCGTTATCCCAGTTGCTAAACAGATTCTGCTTGATAAATGTGTAATTGCGTGCCGTGTCCAGCGTTCACCAGTCGCTACCTGTCGCTACCTCTCATTAACCAGCCACTACCTGACGTTATCCCTTCTTAAATATGGGCCTAAGCTGACCATTTTTTGAAAGAGACACATTTTGGACAAATACAAATTTTAGTGGCAACATTGGTCAAACATCATACAATGTTGTCGCTATCGAGAATTAACCGAATGATTCAAGACCCCCTGGTTTTGCCATATCCCCACGGCAAGACTTGATACCATGGTGCCTGTGTGGATCCCCAATAGTATTCCCAGTACTCCTGCCAGGCATTTGCGAATGGCTGGCTGCAGGTGCACAAAGCTGGAGGTAGTGATCTGGGGGGGAGGAGCTCGGCAATCCATTTATTTAGAATTCATTACCATGCATTTATATGAAAATCCGTTAATCCTAATTGGAGGAGAGCCGGCATATGCACAGTGGGAGAGTTATTAATCAAACCAGGGGGTTTCACACACAGAGGCATCCCGAATTAAGGACTCAGGGGAGTTAAAATCCTAGGTTTTGGTCTGCTTTAAAATAGAATTATATTTTTGACGACAAAAATAAGGCTTATTTAACAGTTTATCTAACCCGAACAGTATGATGCTATTTCATTCATAATTGCATTCTGAAAGCTGGGTTTATTGATATTCACCCACGTAAAATGTGTGTGAAATTGCTTATTAAGATATGCATATTTACCATATGCAAAGATGTGTTATCCGTTTCATTTTACAAGTTCCTGCTTCTGTTAAACCAGTGAAAAGGAACATTACCTATGCAATATTGATACATGTAATAAAATGAAATCTTTACAGGAAAAAAGCCCAGAGGGAGGAATTTATCAAACATTCATGATGCGCACAACTTTTTATTTACCATATTGATTCAGCTGAGGATGCTTAGGCTTCTGAGAGAACATTTTCCTGACTGTAAAGCTGGAGTAAACCATTTGAGAGTACTCTTGTTTCAACTTGTAATATCAGAGAGAAATGATGAATTGTGTTTGAGAGTGTCTCTGCATCGAAATTAATATTAATACAGCTTCTGAAATGTTGGATTGTGCTAACTCGGTTTCGGCTTTTTTGCTACTTGCCATATTGCATTGTTTACCAGTCAGTTCGGGCATGTTTTTTTCCTGTTTGGTTTTGTAATGTACTTAAATTTTCAAGAACCTCATCATACTAATGCGCCACATAAAGCCGCTGATTTGAAATTCGCTCCGGCATAGGCGCCCCCATGAGGCCACATCCCCAGCTCCCCTGTGTAGTGTGCGCTCCCGCGTGCCCAGCGTAGCTGAAAGGCTGGCCGTGGGGAGTGTGCACAGCTGCAGACAAGCCATGGATGCGGTATGAGGGATCTGGGTGGTTGCACACATCAGGGCACCCAATATTGTATGCCCTGGAGGAAAGCTAGCGGCCGGGCCTGGAATCTTTTAGATTCTAGGCCAAGCACAGAGGTAATTGGTCCACTTTAACTCCCAAGTTCCTTAACCAGCCTGTGGGGCTTTCATCCCCAAATGAAATTGCATTCCTATTCATCATGTAACTGTAATGCAAGCTTGGTCCTCCATGATTATGCAAGCAGGCATGTTTTTTCCTGTTTAGTAATGTGCTTAAATTATCAAGAACCTCATCAAGTGTCAAAAGAAGTGTGGATATGTGTAGGGTTTCAAGATGAGTCATTCTGATTCTGAACCAGATACACATGACCTAAACTTACAGTTCATGTAACATTCAAGTAATTGATGCCATACCAAAAGGTGACACTAGCCTCAGGCTGGCACATATACCATACCTAAGCTAAATCCATTTAATTTAAGTTGATGTTCTGTAAGCTATCTAAAATATTTGGGTCCAAAAGGGATAATGAGTTATCATTAATCAACTATTTTAATCATAGAATAAAGTAAAATAACTTTACTATTTAAACTTTCGTTTTTTCTAGCGGGCACTATATGAGCGTTTCTTCTGAGACGCTATCAGCGCCCGCACTGCTGATGAGGCTGGAGCCAGGCAGCACTCTGATTGCATTCACTTCCAGCCTTGTATAAGCCGATGTGCTAGTGACCCCCCTAGCGCCAGCTGTGAACGCTGGAAAGTCAGTGATTTTACCATTAGGAACGCTGTACCCACATGGGCACTGTGGAAAGGGGATTACAGGGTGACAGCTCCTGTTGTAATTCCTGTTTTTTATTTTTAATGGTCAGGGCAACAAATTTAAATAAAAAAACTATGGTTATTGCAATTGGACACTTGAAAGACATGACACAGTTTTTGCATGGCCCAAATCACAAATTTGCAACACAAAGGTGCCTAAAATGCTTACAAAAACCATTCCTAACAGCCCCGGGATCCCGTGGCACATGCACCAGCCCTAAAACATTTGAAACAATAGCAAAATAATTACAACCATTGCAGCCCATTGAAATGTATGGGGTAAGGCCACACAGTGCTGGGGGAGTGCCTGGTCTTATCTGGCACTCATTCCATTGCTGGCGCTGTAGATAGATGGGACACTACCTGGCACGCTACAGAGACGCTCTGGATTTTTGACTTGATAACTACACCTTTTGCACTGGAACCTGATGTTCATCTAGCACTACATGGCGGGGTTTCTTAAATTAACCCCTTAGCTTATCCAAATTGCTGCTCCCTAAATAAGCTTGCGGATAGTACTGTAAGAAATGCATACAACCCCTAATTCACACGCTTGTTCCCAATCAACAGTTGACTAAAAATTGATTAAAAAAAAATTAAGCCAAAACAAGAAGATAATTGCAGCAATTAAACCTCTCACTAAATGTTCTGTTTAAAAAATAATTGAGGGATTATAGATATACCCATATGTCTTGCTAACAGGATTTGCTGTAGCAAAATAAACAGAAGACTGGTTAAAATAACCTTGTATGTTTTATTATTGGTATTAGAGGTCTGTGTTGTCTGTAGTTTTTACTTTGTAATTGGCTGAGTAAGAAAACCCTGTATGTGTGTGTGTTTGTTTCTACTGCCTCCGAACATTCTCTTTTATCATGAAGTGTTTAGCATCAAGTGTTTCTAGCACTCTGTGCTGCCTTTTACATAAGTGCTTGGAGAATTTTATCTTTAGTGCTGCACACCTGGAAGTGCAAACCTAAACCCTCCCTTGCTACTCTAAACTGACTTAACCCACATCCTCATGCCATATGGCAGGGGTACTCAACCACTTTTTGTAAAGGTCCATTTAAAGGCATCCAGTGAGAGGTGAAGGTCTGGGCTGAGGGCTGATACGGGGGGGGGTGGATAGTTATAATTTAACACACTGGGGGAGGGGCTTTATATTGCCCAGGACAAACTAAAAAAGGCTGCTTGCCCCCCCCACCCCATCCCAAAAATCCTATTGGGCAGGAGCTTTTTTTTGGCCCCACAGAACCTACAGCTCTGCACACTGCTTTACACCCCCCCCCCCCCCCATTCTATGCAGGCCGTGTACAGGGGTGGACTTGGGCCCAAAATGTTACTGACAATAAGGTCTGGTAACAGGGATGGATAGATGGGGCTCGGGGGAGGGGAATGAATGGGAAAGAAGCTGTAAGGAAGGGGGGTGGATAGACAGAACAGGGAGGAGAGGGAGGGATGGAGAGAGAGCTGGAAGAAGGGATGGATGGGCAGAACCAGGACATGAATGAATTGGAAGAGGTAGGGGTGGGGTAGATGGCCAGAACTGGAAGAAAGGGGATTGAATGGGCAAAACGGGGAGGACAGGAATGGATGAGGCAGAGAGGTTGGTTGGGGCAGAGCTGAGGGGACAGGGATTTATGGGGCAGAGATGGGGGGACAAGGTGGTGGGACAGGGATAGATAGGTTTGAGATGCGATAGGGGGGGAGGATTGGATGGGGCAAAGAGACACAGAAACAAAGTTTGTGTGTATCTTGCAATGTAACTTCCCGCCTGTGCAGTACTTCATATTGCAATGCTAGGTGCCGGGGAGCCATGACACTGGCATGGAGACTAAGCACTACATTGCCAATCAAGGGGGCAGCTCTGAGCACGGCAACACAGAAGCAACTGAGTGCAGAGCTGTCAGGGCAAGGGCCCGGGAATCTGGCGCCGAGGTCCGCATTCGGACCCTGGTCCAACAATTGAGTATAGGTGCCATATGGGAATCCTGTCTAGAAGAGAGAACTTTTTCTGTGCTGCATCTGTTTTGACACCTGTGCGGCAGCTGCTCCTCCTCCAATAGGAGGTGTGCAGCAGTGTAGTGTTTTTTGTCCCATCATAAAAAAGAGGAGAAGGTGAGTATCTCCTGAATTCTGGGCTCACGGTCCCAAGATTAGAAGGTTCCTTGATTTATCATCCTGTTTCTAGCGCTACCGACAGTAATGGTGTATTTCTCTTTCATAACACATGTTTTTGCTGGGCGGATTATGCCTGCAGACACAGAGGCCAAGCAGCTAAACGTATTTTCCTAATGTCTCCAGGCAGTAGATCTCTAGCACATGACACGGCTGTCTTATCTAATGCTATCAAGGGAAAGATAATAGACAGCACACCAAACACACAAACAAGACCTTTTACACATTTGTGTGGGATATAAACCTAGGGTTGGCTATTTCTTACAAAGCTTTGTAAACGTATTGCCTGTTATCTTGTTACAATATACTCTGATAACCTGTAACACTTGGTGTCGAAATCATGCCTTTCGGGATTCCCTTTTAGGTTATTTTGATTCAAATAATCGACTCCCATCGCTGAGTTTGAAAGACTGTAAGATATTTGTAGGGTAAGGTCATATGTCTAAAGCTTTTCATTTATTTCATTCATTCATCCTGGAGACAGATTAACTTTAAAGCAGAGGTTCCCTAAGCTAGCAGAGCAGTGGCAAGTTAGTTGGGGCAGTGATGAGTGCCTTACAAACTGGGAGATGGAAGCAGGAGGAGGATCACAGCCTCTCCAACATCCTCTGATCTGCAGGAAATTACTGACAGCACTGCTCCTGCCACACCTGGGGGGGAGGAGCAGCACCACTGCAGAAAGGGCCCTAACACTTTCCCCATCCATCGGTGACACCACTTCTCTGAATTCAAGATCTACAGGCATCCTGATTCATGCAAGAAGATACTCCACAGTTACCTACTCTGACAGCCAGCCAATGACGGTCACACTATCTAAAAAAAAAACAACACTACCCAAGAATATGACTTTTTTTTCTCTGGCATCTCGCGATTGCTATAAGCTTTGTTTTTAAAGCACTTCCCCCCATTTCAATACTTTTTGAGCTAATAAACTACTACAGGTAACTACATCTATGTTCCCTAGACCTTTTCAAGAATTCTTTTACTCTATTGTCAATGTTTCAGGCAACATCTTAACTGAAAGCGTCAAATGTGTTTATTGCCTCTAAAAACACCAACAATTGAGTATCATTTCATCAGACCTGCCCACTGGGTGATTCTTATGGGTTCCTTGCAATAGAACATGCACGGAGCAGACCAGCATCCAAATCAGAGTAGGGAATTCAGCGGCCCAGTGGGGGTGGATGGAATTGGCTAAAGGTTGGCAGTTACTTGCTGGAACTGAAATTGCAATGTCATAACCAGTATATGTATAATACCAAAATGGGAAAGAAAAGCATCTCTCTGCTGCCAGAATGCATCAAATAGGGTAATGCCTTGACAAGGTAAAAAACATTATTTATTTCATGAATACGTAACCATGATCATAAAACTGTAAAGAGATTTGTGGCAGATTCAGAGCAAGTTTGTGCAGGCAAAGGCACAAATATGAAGGTTTCTGTCTGGCTAAAATGCCATTAAAAAAGGAGCAAACAGGTATTTGAAGTTGTTGGTGCCTCTAGGGTCCCACAAAGTGTAGAATACTCCAGAGGTTTGAGGTTAGGCATAAACCCCCTAACTAGTGCTCACAAGAAGGGGGGCCCAGGCATGCATACAGACATAGAAACATAGAAATATAGAAGGTTGACGGCAGAAGGAGACCATACTGTCCATCTAGTCTGCCCTTATGTGTATACTTTTATGTACTCTAGGATAGATGTGTGCTTATCCCAGGCATGTTTAAATTCACTGACTGTCATTTTTTTTTACTCTTTCTGTAAAATAATATTTTCTAACATTGCTCCTGACCTTCCCTCACTAGCTTTAGGTTGTGCCTCCTTGTTCTATCATTAAAGGAGCAGTATCGCGAATTTTTCTTGGTGACTTATATTCTTTTAAATGGTACTTTGAATGTAGATAAGTGTTGGAGTAAGAATTACAAAATTAGAAAAAAATGATGTCTGTGTTGTGCAGCTGGAGACTAATAGCTCATGTTTATGTCTGCTAAGTGTCGGGGCCCGACACTCTGGCCTGTTCCACGCTGAGGAGAGGGGGAAACAATGTAACAAAGTAATCAGCTGTTCAGTGCTGGCAGCCGTCCAGCATAAGATAATATGTCAGTTTGAACCAGAGAGTCATTGGTTCGAATCTCAGACTCGCCAGTTTTTTTTTTTTTGGGGGGGGGGTTATTTTATTTCAGAATTGGATTTTTATGTTTGCATCCTGTTTTTTTGCTCTAAACATTTTTTATTTTGACAGTTTTCCCTTCATGTTGGCTCTGCTGCCAAATCTTTCAGTTTACCATTTTCTCTTTCATATTCTTATTTTTAATTTTTCCATATGATCTTTCTTTCAGCTTTGTGTGTTTTGAGCAAAGCCCAACCCAGGATTTTCACTATCTGGAGTTTTGTTTTGTGCCCCTAGGGGCATCCCGACTTGTCCCACAGCACATGCACAGGCTCTCATCCAATAAGCACTGTTTGCACGCAGATGGGGAGCCTGAGCAGTAACCCTCCTGGCCGCCCGGCCTGTCTAAATGACTGTCTGCGTGAGCGCGCCAGAAAAATGGGGGGATCTGTGGTTATCCAGGGGTCGTTTCACACAGTGGGGCATCCCGATTTAGGATGCCCAAGGGGGAAGGTCAATGGCCGGGTCTTATAGACTTCAGGGTCGGCCACTCAGTGTTTTGTTCCACTTTAATACCTTTAGATTTTCCTGCACAGTTATTCAAAGAAGAATTTCAGTTATTTTCAGTCAGTTTAGTTTATTTTGTATAGATTTTACACATTTGAGTCACCTGGTCTCATAACAAAAGCAGCACCTCACACACACACAGCCGTTACCACTGATTACAGTGTCAGCCATTGAGGAAAAGTGTTGCTAGGAGACCAGTGGGCTAAATGAAGCAGCTCACTAAATACAACCCAGCAGATCCCCCTATTCAGCAAAAGGATTGAGCCATTGTCATTATACAATTTAAAAGAAAGGCAGATATTTTTTCCTTTTTCTATCGCCACATTATTTATACACATGTTAGAAGCTATTGTGTGGCTATTTAATTATTTATCTTTTTTAATGCAAATTTCGCGATACTGCTCCTTTAAGTTTCTTCTTAAAAACCACTTCCCTCCTCAACCTTTTTTTAAGTTTAAGTCCTTCTACCATTTTTGTTGCCTGCATTTGGACCCGTTCTATTTAAATAATTTCTTTTTGCAGGTAAGGTTTCAAGAACTGTACACAGTATTCCAGCTGTGGCCTCACCAGGGCTCTATACATTGGCTTCACAACCTCCCTCTTCCTACTGGTGATACCTCGAGCTATGCAGCCGAGCATCCTGCTTGCTTTTCCCACTGCCTGGCTACACTGTCCACTCATCTTGCAGTTTTCAGTAATCCGTATCCCTAAATCTCTTTCCTCCAAGGTCCTGGATAACACAGTACTGCCCATACGGTACTCAGAGCAGGAATTCCTTCTACCCAAGTGCATGATTTTACATTTAGAGACATTAAACTCTAGTTTCCACAGTTTTGACCATTTATCTAGTAAAGCTAAATCATTTTCCATGTTGGAGACACCTCCAGGAATATCCACCCTATTGCTAACCTTTGTATCATCAGCAAACAGGCAAACTTTTCCTACCAAGCCTTCTCCTATGTCACTTACAAACTTTGTTCAGATTGCACACCATTAACAACACTCTGATACCGATCCTTCAGCCAGCTTGAAATCCACTGAACTATCCAGGATATCCACAGCACCACCTTCATATAACACTTTAGTGACATTGTTAAAGAAATCAATAAGATTGGTCTGACATGATCTGCCCTCAGTTCTGTTTAGGGGCCAACTGGTTGTTAATTTTTAGATGGGAAATTATCTGTTTTTTTAAGAGCGTTTCCATTAATTTGACCACTATAGATGTTAAACTAACTGTCCTGTAATTACTGGCTTCTTCTCTACTCCCCTTCTTATGGATTGGTACTACATTGGCCATTCTCCAATCATCTGGAACCTCACCAATTGAAAGGGAATGGTTCAGTAAATCAGTCAAAGGATCTGTAATCACAAATCTAATTTCCCTTAGAACTCTGGCATGGAAACTCCGGAGCTGTACCCTCCCAGCTGGATGCTATGCTATGTCCATGCCTGCTACTATCTGAAAATACTGAACAAAGTAGCTATTCAGCATTATATCCATCAATATAATTATTGTCACGCTCTGGTAACTCCAGCCCTCTAGGTAAGCCCTCAACCCCCAATCTCCGCAGCCAGCTTCACCTGTAGGAGCCCCCGGTTGCCAGGACGCAAAATACGCCTGCCCGGGATCGGTTGCCCCCAGGACTTCAATGGCTCAAAGGATGAGAGCTTACTGATTAAGAGGTCTGAAGAACCAATGGCTAAGAGCGAGTGTAGCGGAAGTCCAGAACCAGGCCAGAGGTTGACACGGGGAAGTCAGAGATCGCAGCGGTACAAAGGGAAGAGGCAGCTCGAGGTCAAGGTACAAGGCAGAGGTCGGCAACGGAAATCAGATCAAGAATAGTCGGTTCAGGCAGGGGTTGGCAACGGAGATCAGATCGAGAATAGTCGGTTCAGGCAGGGGTCGGCAACGGAGATCAGATCAAGAATAGTCGGTTCAGGCAGGGGTTGGCAACGGAGATCAGATCGAGAATAGTCGGTTCAGGCAGGAGTCAGCAACGGAGATCAGATCGAGAATAGTCGATTCAGGCAGGGGTCGGCAACGGAGATCAGATCAAGAATAGTCGGTTCAGGCAGGGGTCGGCAACGGAGATCAAACAAGGTATATCACAAGACTATACAGGGTACAAGGCGCTATCACAGGCAACAGGCAACTGAGGAGGACAGAGCTATATAGGGAACCAGATAACAATGGAACCAAGGCATAGTGTAGTGATTGGTGCATTTAGGATCATTAGGGCTGATTGGCCCAGTCTCAGAGAAAGCCTCCCCCCAACCCCACCTGGCCCTTTAATTCATTTCCTCCGGCGGCCGCGCTGAGAGCAGAGCCGCCGGAGGGTGTAAATAGAGCGTGCTCGCGCGCACGAGCACGTGTACGGTAGCCGGGGCCGCCAGCTGGCAGGGAAGGAGGCGCGCGCGCCAGCAGAGGCAGAGGCCACTGCGGGGTAGCTGCGCAGCGGGAGCAGGCGGCTGAAGAGTGGAGACGCCGCTGGACCGGGAGACGGGTAAGTGGATCCTGACAATTATTTTCCCTATTTCTAATTTTTGAGACTGCATTGTTTTTCATCTTTCTGTCACCAATATATCGGAATAAGGTTTTATCTCCCCTCTTCATAGATTTTGCCATTTCTTCCTCCTTTTGCCCTTTAGCATTCCTTATAATCAGTTTTGCTTCCCTCTGTTTAATTTTATACGCCTCTCTGTCAGCTACACTTCCACTTACTTTATACTTCGTATTGGTAGACTTGTTTTCTTTTATGATAGTGCTGATTTCCCTCGTAAACCTTCGTGGTTTCTTCTTCCTTTTATTCTTGCTAGTTTGTTTCACATATGGCCATTTTTAATAGTGACCACTGGGCACTCACTTCTGCTACTCTGTTCCACCCACCTAATTCCCCTTCTACATAGTTCGCCATATCCTTGAAGTTTGTTTACCAAGAGTCCAACACTTTGGTTCTGGTGTGGGATTGCACAATGTCTGTTTTTATCCTGAACCACAAGCATTGATGATTCAGACACCAGATCCCCATTGATCAGAATTAATTCCAGAATGTTATCTGCTCTAGTTGGTGACATTACAAGTTGTTTTAGAGATGCTCTAGGGCCTCTAATATATTCCTGCTCTTGCATGTTGGTGCACTTGGTATATTTCAGTCCACATTAGGCATGTAGAAGTCACCCATAATTGCAATGTTCCCCTTCACTGCCATTCCATTGATTTAATCTATTATCCTCAGATTGTCCAGAGTGCCTATATATCACACCAATTCTGACCACAGCTCCCTCCTTAGTCTGCATGGTAACCCAGAGAGTTTCTAGTTCATTATGTGTATGCTGAATTATTGTTGATTGAAGGGTATTCTTGACATAAATAGCTACTCCACCGCCCCTTTTTTTCTGATCTGTCTTTTCTGTACAATGTGTAACCAGGTATGGCTATTTCCCAGTCATTGTGATCCTTGAACCAAGTCTCTGTTATTGCAACAATATCCAATTCATCTCTGGATATGATACATAAAGAATTTTGTCTTGTCTTGTTGTCTTGTTTACTGATGAGTGCCATTCAACCCTGGATGATCCAGATGGTTGGTGGATATATTTCATGTCCCAACAAAGCTGCAACACCAGCAAGCACTTTCATCCATACTTTCTTCCATCGTACAGAAAGAAGAACTGTGCCTTCCTTAGCAAAATCTTCTTCATGTATAACATTACACCATCATGTGCTGTAAAGAATACTTCCAAGTCATTTAGCTATGGACGTAAAGGGAGAGAAATTCACTTTGTTGGCCAACCTGCTTCCCTAATTTGAATCTTATCCAAAACTCTTAAAGTATCCTCAAGAAAGAAGGGTGGGAGGCTGTTCACATCTAAACAGCTGGTTTAGGAGACTATTCTGACTTTCAGTAAAGAAATTCAAGCAAAACCTAAAAAGATTCTGTTACCTTGCAATTTGGCCGGACAAGATGTTTTTTTTAATTAAAAAAGCTTTTGATTTCACGAAAATGACGTGTTAATGCTGCAAATTCAACCAACAATTATTACAATTATTTACAACCTATAAACTATATTGTAACATTGTTGTTTTGGAAAACTGCATTTTGAGTATTTTAATTTGTAAGAAAAAAAACTGTAATCAGTGGGAGGTTTGTTAAATTAAACGTGACTTTTAATAGTTGATGACTTATATATATCAGTATTATATTGGTTATTTGCTATGGAGGGGGGCATGGATGGTGGTGGGTGGCGTCACAATGGCTTAGGGACCCAGCAAGGGGCATGTGACGAGCGAGAGGAGCGCGGGTGATCGACTGTGCGGCACTGGATGTGGATCTAAGGATAAGGTATGCCCTGCAGCCCCAGACTAGCAGCTATGGTCTATGTGGGACTTAAGGTGAGCATAGCATTTCGTTTTTTTTCGGGCTAAGAAATGACTTTAAGCCTAAATATAAATTAAAAGATTTCAGATAACACCACCCATGTTGCTGTGGGCACAGGAGTGTAAACTGGGGCAAACTGACACTTTCTGACGGTTTTTGCCACTTTGTGTCATCAGCAATCTGTTTACATTTATAAGAGCAGAGTGGCAATTAAATCGTTTTCAGACTTTTTTTTTTTGTAGATGTCAAAAGCATAGATAATGGGGTTGATTCAGAGCCCCTTTTACGCCCCCTTTTCCTATGCATTCTTGTTAATTTTTTCCCCTCATCTAATTCAGCAGAGCCTTTTTTTTCTGCGAGAATTTTACGGCCTTATTTATCAAGGGCTAGCGCCAGGTAGTGTCTGACGAGTGCCAGGTACCGCCAGCTAACGGCGGCTACCGAATCAAGTACGGCCGGCGGCGGTCACAATGACGCATTTATCACGCTAAATGAGGCTAGCGCCGGCGAGAGCGTCAGCTAGCGCGGGATTCATCATGTAGCCGACTGCAACGAACAGCGCCGCTGCTAATCCCATTACAGCGACAGGTATGACCTGTCGCTACCTGGCGTTGTCCAATGCATTTCAATGGAGCAATCTTTAAATAATCATAATTAATTGCTATTAATGTTTTTTTTTTTTTTTTTTTTTTTAATGTCAAAAATTTTGTGACCACTTCTGCAATGTTAGGATTTTTTTTTAAGTAAAAAAAAAAAAAAAATTGTGCAGAATTGATATTACAGGTCTGATAGTCATGTATTCAGATTACAAAATGGTTAGAAAAACTTGTATAATTTTTACATAAAAAAAAAAAATGGTTGTTTGGGGGTTAAAAACTACTTTACACACATCGCCGCCAGCGCTCTGGGGTTTAAACAAGGAATTCACAGCGCGAGAAATTTTTGAGCGTGATTTGTTAATGAATCTGCAGCAAGCCGTTCGCTCTGGCCATTCGCTGTCAGGCGCACCCATACAACGCGGAACCTGTGAAACATCGACCCCTAACCCCGTATTCAACATTACCGCACACCGACAACAAGCAAACCCCGGCCAAGCACAGCGAATACTAGCTGGCGCTGTGAAAATCACGCTACTGGCGCTCATCTGTCGCTACCTGGCGCTATTAATGAATCGGCCTCCCCGTGTGACATGTTTTCATTTTTGCATGATTTTTTGTTTGGCAGCAAGATCTCCAATAAAATGGCAAGAAAGGGGCTCTGAATCAACCCTAATGTCCTGTTCGTTTTAAATGAAAATAATAAAATGACAATCAAGTCATGTTTTGAGCTCTGCCACCCAACATGTCAATGATTTTAGAAAATATAGCCATTTAAAAAATGTAAAGTCATCTTTGATTTGTATGGTCTGTGCCAGAATAACTAGACTACCCTACCATTGTCTAACTATGCCCACCCAGTTTACCTGCTGTTTTGGTATGCTAATTTAGCCGGAAAGTATCTATTAGACGGGTTCTATTTAAATATATCTTAAAGAGGAACATGAGAGGCAATGGAGTCTCCGTGTTCCATCCGTGTCCCTCTCCTTGTGATATCTCGAGTTGGGATGCCCGGTGTGTGAACCCTCCCCCGATCGCCAGTTTCACTCACCTTCTCCTGGAGCCCTCGCCGTGTCTGTGCGCTCTTGCTGCATCCTCGCTCACCTCTGTGCGTGAGCCTGACCTTTCTGAAAGGACGTTGCGGACACGCCATGGCTGCAAGGTGGGCCGGGGATGTTGCTGGCGGCACGGCTCGGTTCCCTTCGGCACCACTTGGCTGCTTAGCCATCCAGGCGGCCAATCAGTGCACTCTCTCTTGCCCAAGTCTGCCCCGTGGGAACAGAAGGAAGGTGAGTGAAACGGAGCGACCTGGGAGGTACACACAATATTGTAATGAAATGGTACATCTGGCTTTTTCTCAGAAATCAGACTTCTTAGATAGAATATACAGCGTATTTATTAGAATACAGTTTCTGAAGTACCTGTCCAGACAACAAGAAATACTCCACTTTTGTCCTCCTGCAGCTCCTCTGTACAGCGCTGGCATCTTCATACTTGCTGATGAGGGAGATCGAGCAATTCCATCTTCCATCCCAGGGCAGACATGGCGGCATCCATCAGTATGGCTTTGTGCCCCCTCAACACACCAGTAGTGTTTCGAGGCGAGATGTACCGAACCCTTCATTACAATTAATGGAATAGGAATGCGGGGGTGTGAACAAAGCACCATGGACGCCACCATGAGAGGTAAGTATGCAGATGCCAGCACTGCAGGGAGTAGCTGTGGGGGAACACTGGACCTACACAGAGAATTTTTGTTTTCATGCTGGATTTGGAGTTGGTACATGCTCAGTCATGCTCTTACTGTAATAGGAACAAGTTAAAATCTGACTTTGAGATATTGTGATGTTCTTTTGGAGAGTATGTTATGGGAATTAAAATGACCTGTATATGGATTTAGTGCAAATATGAGATTGGCTTAGCAGTGTGTAAATACTGTTACTGTTAATTGAAATCACCTTGTTAAATGCTGGATTTTCACACTACAGGGCTGGATTTCCTCTGCAGATACTCTCTAAGTGCAAACATGCAGTTTAAATGGTCTTTAGGGAAAGTATACTATGGAGGTTAATATGAAAATGCTAATTTTGGAAACTGTACCCTATAATGTTTTATGATGTATGTTTTACTGAAGTATACTTATCCTAAGAGCATATTACTAGCATCAATTCTTAATAACTGGGGTCTAAGACATTACTGTAAGTGTTAATATTGTGCCTATTCAGGCATGGTGAAGCTGCAGATTTGCTTTTACCCGTTGCACCTTGAATATGACATCTGAGCTAATAGGCGTGTAACCTATGCTAAGGCCTACGCAAAGCCATTTTTCATAGTTCCCACATGTGTACACTTAATTGCCTGATCATTTATCCTGAACTTTTTTTCTTTCATGATTAACCTTCACAATTAGGATTTGCTTTAAATGTTCCAGCAAATTAGAAAGCCTTTCAAATGACCCATTAATGGAATTAGTTCTGCGGTGTAAGAGCCTATACACATTACAAGTGCCCACAAGAAATTCTGTATGACTACTCCCAGTAGGCTCATTTCACAGCCTACGCAAGAAATCAACCAGTTGGAAACAACTTGAGAGCTACATTGTTTGCATATTAATATGTTAATTTGTATTTGCAACATAAATATTCTACTGATGCCCTCTGTGAATAAAAGGAAGGCAGTACTTTTTGCCATTAAAGTGACCGGCAAATCAAAAGTAAAAATACAAATCAGTAGCTTACCTTTCATAGAGTGGCTCCAGTGCTGTCATTCCTCTCCTGTCTGCCTCCTTGGTGAGGAAAATCACTTCCTTATTATGGTTTCCATCCCCACCCCGTCAATGTGGTCCACCAATGAACCTTGTCTGCATCTCCAATGCTCTAATACAATGCTCCAATGCTTTACTAATAACTTAAAAAGGAACTACTGGATACTTTTGGAAACTGATTGAAGTTTGGGACAGTGCAACGTGTAGCCTGAGACAATGTGACAACAATCAGGCTTGTCTTTAGTATAACTTTATGGTATGTATGCCCCTGCTTGAAATTGCTATTATGTGAAAACCACGCCATTGAGACAGGGCAGTGATTGAAGTGGGTCTCCTGGACCAGGATTTCAAAGGAATGCAGGGTAAATATGTAAGAAAGGTGTCAGAGCACTATACTATGCCAGTGGTCGTAGCAGAAGTGCAGCTGTGATGCACGGTCTGTAAATTGTAATTCCTATGAGTCAATTTTTGGGCTAAATTAAAAATGACTGTTAACACCAATAACCAGTGAGTGCAACTCTACCGGATTTCTCCTGGCTGAACTCTGGTTCACAAGTGCTGTTTTGCAAGTTAGGAATGCTCGGAGTGACCAGTCATTTTGGTGCAACACTTCCTCCAAATATCGAGGTAGCGTGCTCTCTTGTCAATGGAGGAAGCTGTGAGCCAGATGCTGAGAGCCGATGCCTGGTGACATTTCAACAGCCTGTATTGCAAAGGATCAAGGCATTGATGCTGCCGGAGAGCAGTAGATTAATATATCAATGTTTTCTTAATTGTCCCCTAGAAGACACAGTTGACCAACCAGACACCTTTAGAGTTTTACCTTCAAGGCTTTATGTTTCACACAAAACAGTGTTAAAGAGACAATCTTTTCTAAATAACTCTGGTAGTTCATGGAAGCAGCCGTGATTGGATTACCTGCGGCATTTGCCCCAGATTCTTATATTGAATGTATGAGACAAGGCACTATGCCTCCCTTCTCCTCTCAATAGAAGACAATGGTCAGCCATACCTTCTCAGATGGTCATACACCTTTGTCTTATGGCCTTTATCTTATGTCTTTACAGCATTACAGCAATAGAGATCATTTACTTGCCAGTCTGCAGGGTTGATCCCAAAGAGTCTTGTGGGCAAAAGCAGTCCCATCTTCAGTGTTGTGGACGCTGGTGCCAACAGCATATGCCTCACATGGCCTTGGTGCGTGTCCCTGCTGCCGGTCACGGGTGTTCATGTGTTTGTTTGGATGTGTGTGTTGGAGCAGTAGGGAATGCATTGTCCTCTCAGAATCTGAGATTGCTGCAACCAGACCATCTCAGCCAGCGGGACTATGAGGCATCAAACTTGCAGTTGCCTGTACTGACATGTTTTCAAATGCAGGAGGCTAATTTAAGACTAGCGCCACCACATATTGCCGTGTGAGCGTCTATGTAGCAGCACTTAGAGCTACCACTACTAGACGCTGCAAGTGGGTTTCTGGGGCGCTGACCTAGCTTAGCGGGCGGACAAGTGGCGCTGTACTGTCCTGTCCAGCATTGATAAATGTGATGTCTGGAGGGTGCTGTAGAACCTCTCTCCCTGATTCACTGCAGAGCCAATCGCGCTTGCTAGGTGGTGTCCCGTGGTCAAAGTGCCCAAGACTTTGCATTGCTACATCTAACAATAGGACAACGCTGTAGCGAACGATAGGTAGCACCAGTTAAGTGTGTCCAGCACTCGGCGCTGTAACCAGTATTCAAGAAAAACACAACCAGCGCCGGCGCTCTAAAACTGGGCGCTCTAGCGTTGAGCGCCAGAAACGATGTGATAAAAGTCTGTCTCTCAACACATATACAACAGCACCAGAGCAAAATCACATGGAATTGTTTTAACACTGTGACAATGACTGCAATGGCAGACCTGCACATACAATTCTGCATAAAAAAAATAAATAAATAAAAAAAAAAAAAGCAATAGAAAAGTTTGTTTGCAGGGCAGGAGAGGACACACAATGGACACAAATTGAGCCCAAAAATGTAAAGCTTACATTAGCAACACGCTATTGAAACACAACATTAAAGCACCATTGAAATATATGGGAGAGCCCTACTGAGCGACAGGTACTACATGGCGCTGCGGAACCTAGAGTGCCGACGCTATACACTGAGCCACCATTAGTGATATGTGTGACGCTACATGATGCTTCTAGAGGCACTCACCAGGTTGACTTTCTTAAATGTGGTTTTAAAATACAGCGCTCAGCTTTCACCCACCACTACATGACATTACCTGGCGTTATAGTTTCTTAAAGTGGACCAACACCCAGGATTTTGACTATCCTGGGTGTTGGTCCACTTAGGTGGGGAACCCCGATCGGGGGTGCCCCGCTGTCTGAAACCCCCCCCGATCGCCGCAAAAACTCACCTCTCCCCGCTCCCACGTGACCTCGTCCGGCCAATGACAGTGCTCAGAGCAGCTCTGGTATGCGCGTCCAAAGCCGCTTGGACGCGCATACCAGAGCGCTGTCATTGGCTGCGTCTCTCGCTTCCCTCTAACAGGGAGCGCGCCTGCGCCGGCCATTCACAAAACGGCCGGCGCGGGAGCGCGCCCTGCTAGAGGGAAGCGAGAGACGCGGCCGCGTCTCGCGCATGCGCCGTTGGATCGCCGGTAAGGTGAGGATTGTGGGCCTCCTGGGGGGTTCCTCCCCGCGGGACATCCCGATTTTGGATGCCCCGCGGGGAGGGATCTGATCGGTCCGGGAATCTTATAGATTTCCGGGCCGATCCCCCCTGGGTGTTGGTCCACTTTAAATAACCTCCAATGTGTGTCAGTCCCAACCAGTGTAATGGGATTTCACCTGCTTTTGCTGTACAGGATATAGAAGCATATTCTCTCTTGCCAGTGCATTTCCAGCAGAAACAGGACAGTGAAACTTATATGATGAATCAAACTTTGTGAAAATTGATCTTTGCTTTGGTATATTATTTCTCATGGTGCTGCTATAATGTGAAATTGAAAAATGCACTCATGCATTGTAAGACAGTGGCATCGGAAGTGGTTGGGAATTGCTGTATTTCCCCAAGATTCTGCCCATTTGTGTGCTGGGCTAGTGAGTGCCCAGACGAGCAGGGTTTGTTTTATGCCTTAGTGTAAAGGGCTGTATTATTTTGTGCAGCAAAATAAAAACAGGCAAGCCCTGTTTAAAACTTAAAGTGGACTGAAACCGAGTGGGATTGGCCCGGGAATCTATGAGAGTGGCCACGCATGTGCCGTAGCACCGGGGTGAGGTGAATTGATGTGGGAGATCTGGGGGGTTTCACATAGTGGGGCACCGCTGATCGGGGGGAAGGAACAAAACCCAGGATAGTAAAAATTTTATCTGTACTCAGCAGCGCCAGTAACGGGTGAGTTCACTTTTTGAGTTCACTTTTCGACCTTATCGGACCCCCCCCCCCCCCCCATTTTTTGGGAAAAATAAGTGCGTCTTATATGGTGAAAAATACAGTACATGATCAATTGTTGTAAAGTTAGGCATAAAAGCTTTTTGGTTTTGGAGTAAATTAAAGTGTATTCTGTTCACTGTTCACATAAATGGTGAGCTTTGTGAAAAGGAGTCCTACTGATTTATTTATGATTGATTTTCCAATTTAAGGGGTTGACAGTAGGATGAGAGCTTTTCTTGCAGCTGTGCGAATCCTGTAGGTCTGAATTGAGGAATGGATGATTTGATTTCAGAAATGTCGGGTCAAATGCCAGCTATAAATTCAAATACAATTCAAATTGAAATACAATGGGGTTCCATCCACAAAATCATATCACATGGATGTTATTATTTATATTGAACAAAATACTTTGAGGAGTCCCAATATGCCATTTTTGCAGTGCACATTACACGTCCATTATTGGCAGTAATCTCCACTTGACCTATGCAGGTATTTTAACTGTTGTCTATTTGTGATTAAACAACCCAATAGTCAATAGTTGTTTCTTTTTCCATAGTGCTTCAAAAGCAAGGACTTTGCTGACATTCGCACCCATGATTGATTTATGGGTCACTCAGTTGTGGCCATTTGCAGACCAGTGTGTGCTGTTTGTGATAGCTTTCATTTCTAAATGAAGATCTATATAGGGCTGTAATCTTTATTAATTAAAAGCATTTATGGCTTCATCTCTGCTTAGTCAGGTAGTGACTTATCTATAGTGCGCTTATTATTTAAGATATATAAGTGAAAAATCTTTATGCCCACTCACATCCTCATCCGGGGTATCTCCCTAGAAGGAGGAGCAGCGTAATCAGGCTTGCGTATTTGCAAGCCCACTGCCCACATGGTGGGCTGGTGGTTTGCTATACTATACTCTCTGAAATGGTAAAGGGTGTCCTTTTTACCGGTTCTCAAATAGTGAATTAGTAGAGAATAAAACAACTATTTTATTAAATTACACTAAACTCACTGCTGCATATAACCCTACCAGGTTTAAAGAGCAACAACACACCCGATTTTAATTTTTTGGGGTGTTGTTCCTCTTAGTGGGGGCATCCCAAATTGGGAGGCCCCCTTGTGTGTATGCCCCTAGGTCACTCACCTTCCTGGTACTCCCACAACGCAGACTTGGACGAGAACCAGTGCGCTGATTGGCTAAGTGTCCCATTCAACCAATCAGCGAACTCGCTTTCACTCGGCTCTTAGTCGTCTTTTAGACTCCATGCTACCTTCCTGCTATGTAAGGAGTAGGTTGAAACCCCTTGTTGATTTCCTGCACCCCCTTTCAGGCATCACACGTGTGAAAGAACCTGATGCCTGTTGGACATAGTTCAGATTCCTTGAAAGAACACTGTACCTATGTCAAAGGCTTCTGAGCCCTGGAGATGCCAGCCACTATGCAAATATTTCACCCAGGTCCCCCCCAATACACTGTAGACTTTAAGGGATTCAGATCCAGGAGTAACAGAATCTATGATTTTGAGGAAAAAATGGCTGAATAGCTCCTAAAATAAACAACACACTATTCCAGCAACACAATTTCGTATTTTGTGTAATAGTTTATTTTTTCACATTTTTTATTTATTTTATTTAATCCTTTGTGGTTATATTCTCCCTTCTACACAGCGCTTTAATATTGTATACTTGCACTAGCTTCCAGAATAGGACAGTTAGCTATGCTACCCCCACCTGGGCAACATCTCAAGGATTCGGCATTAATCGAATGCTGCACCACACAGCAGCATCCCCACTCTGCGTGGGGTGGGAGCGGGGACATCGCTAAGTTCTCTTCCCCACTGTGGAGCATACCATCAGGATGCCTCCTAAGATTTAAAATAGTTTTTTATTATTGTTTTGTATTTTGTTTTGTATTTGTATTTTATGTATTGTTTTGCAGTCTGTATTGTGTCACAGTCCGTATTTCTAGGTTTGTTTATCCTACCTAACTTTGCACCTCTAACAGTACATGAAAGGTGATGCAGCAGCAATTGGTTCTGCACAAGAGGCAAATTGGAAGTATTTCCACTCAGTAATTCTAAGCAATTCCTTTTGGTGCTAATAGAAATCCCATTATATAATTTTGTATCCTTTACTGCTATAAAACTAAAAAGCTATTTACACTCTGAAAACTAAGATAATGATTTGTCTTCTTGTTGCTTTCTACTCCAACATATTGACCTCCTGCCACTGAGGTTTTAGTGAGTAATATCCCCTAGGAGACCTCATTACCATTTTGACATTGTTCATGTCCTGTTCTGCAAGTCAATAATTGCAAATACATATTCACTACAGGTTGTTTTAAATAGGCCATTAGAGAGCTAATGTAAACTCAGAATGTGTCGTCATAAGCAAAAAAACCCATAATGGACCCATTATGCCTCCACAGCTATGCTGTTTATACAGATCAGGGTGGTAGGGGTAAGTGCAAGGGTCTTGGGGCGCTTTGGGGTGTCATTTTATTTTAGTTTTTGTTTTAAAGTTGTCATTCTTGGGCTGGAGTTTTTGCTTTAAGGAACAGTCAGCCACAGGTTTTGGCGCTGACTGGCCTGCCGTCTCAGCTATTGTGACTCGGGGACAGTGGCAGCCATTCCCCTGGATCCAGCGGCCTGTTCTTCGCCGGTGGAGGAGCCGCTGCTTTTCGGCCTGTGCTCTGTACTCTGGTTCGGGAAGCCACCGCCGCCATTTTGACTCCGGATTCGGCCCGGGGGATTGCTGCCGGGGCCCACCACCACTACAACTTTTCAAGACTGTGAGTTTTTCTTTATACATTTTTCCTTTTTATATCTATTTTTCTTACTATGTTTAACCAGATTTTATTTTTTTGTAGATTGTGGGAAGAGGGACAGTTTGGTTGTGGTTCACCTCTAAGGTCTCAGATTAGTCACTTGTGACTATCGAGTATTGTATATACTTTAGTCTTAGACCCTCAGGACATTTTACCATGATGAAGACATCTGGGGTAAGTGGGTCTGGTACCTTAGAAGACTTTATCATGTCTGGTATGCCTGCAAAGGTCTCTGGGTGAGGACAGTACTGTTTTTCTATAATGTGCTATGGTGGTACTTGCTACATTTGGGATGAGAACTTCTCCTACAAAGACTACTGATGCTGAGCCATCAGAACCTATAGCTCCTTCAGTACCTCGTCTGGACAGCCAGGATAGTGTGCAGCAGGATTTTGTGGAGAGGTTAGCCCGCATAGAAAGCCAGCTAACACCAGCGGTCCCAAAGAAGGCATTGGGGAAGAGGAAGCATATACTTAACATTCATTCTGAGGAGGACATGTATGCGTCTCTGAGGATGATGATGATTTATCTGAGGATGAACTTCCTTCCAGTAGGGAAGAGAGTAATTTTGACTTAGGATCCTCTACACAAGAGGGCTCTTTGTTTAAGGATCAGCTGAAAGGTTTGGTTAATTCCATTTTAGAGATTCTCAATATTTTGGCTCTCAACGTTCCCAAGCAGAAAAAAGGAGATTTATTCAAGCCAGAGAGACCGAGGCAACAGTTCCATGAACAAACTCATTTTTCCAATATTAGGGCTGATTCAAAGCATCTTTCACATGCACTTTCGCAGGTGTTTGTGTAATTTTGGGAGTTTTTCCATGCTTTTTCAGAAATTTAGTTACTGTTTTCATGCTATATGCATTTACGCTAATGCGAATGCGCACTTTCGATGGTCGTATGTTTATTGTAAAATTTCCGTTATATCGGTCAACTTACGTTATTGGTTTGGGCTTGCGCATGACAGAGCCTTGATTGTTGATTACAACCCGCCCAATGAAACGTGTTTGTTTCCGTTCAACTTACGGTGTCATTTTGTAGGAGAAAGTTAGCTGTTGAGATCGGAGATGTTGTTTGCTGAGTACGTGCGCTTGCAGCTAAACGTCATGCTGTGCATCAGCATGGCAGAATCTAGATTGCATTGCGCACGTATAGACATAGATCGCATGCATGACATTGAGCTGTTCGCCCGACTTAATCGCGCTTCCCTCCATAACGTGAGCTGCGGCCATGGTTAGCCCGCACCACAAGGAAGGGGCATGCAATTTCAGTTATGACCAAAATGCTTGGCTGCCTGCAATTTTTGGCGAACGGCTCGTTCCAGAGGCTGGGTGCCCTCTCCGTGGGGATGTCCCTGCCTACGCTGAGCCGCATGCTCAACAAGTTTTTGGATGGCATGGCGACCCTGTGTCAAAAATACATATATTTCCCTGACAACATGGTAGCCTGGAATGCTCTTAAGTTTGTTTTTTTTTATCTAGCTGACATGGCCAACGTCATGGGTGCGATTGATTGTACGCATGTTGCGTTGGTGCCTCCAGCAGCTGATGAATATCTATTTAGGTATGTAGTTTAGGTGAACATTCTGACTTGTATTAACTCATTGAAACACAGTATGTTTTAAAGTATATCTAAATCAATCATTTTCATGTAGCCCTTAATTACTCATTTTCATGTAGCTCTTAATTATTCTTTATCTTGTAGACCTTATCAAATCATTTTCAGGTAGCCCTTTTTTATTCCTTATCATGTAGACCTTAATTAAATCCGAGTGACCAACTATTAATTATTGATTGTAGTACTAATTATTCTTTTAAAAAAATTAAATCTTTAAAAATAAGGATCCCTTATTTTGTTGGTGTTAACTTGGTTATTTGCTTGATTGTTTTTGTGTACTAAATACCTGTATTTCTGCTCTTAAAGGAACCGCTAGTGAGTTAAGGTAAGCATGAATGGCGGAAGAACATCTAAACAGGAACCACTAGTGCGTTAAGGTAAGCATTGGAGCAGAAGTGAGTGAGAGAATAGTTGAGATGGGGACATGAATGAGTTAAATAGCAGCTGCTATGCGTACATGCATGCAAACATAGCAGCTTTCTAACAGATTTCCGAGAGATTTCCATTTGGACGTATATTTAGAGAAAGATGCATGCTGAATCTAATGGGACACTGAAAATCTTCATTGGAAGATACGTTGGAAAATGCTGAAAAACGGTAGTATACTAAGTAACGTAAATGTAAACCTCGTCCTCTCGAGGATGCAACGAGAGCTAGAAAATGACATTCTCGTTGGCGTACGCAGCTACAAACAGTAAACGGAAGGCTTCCGCTGGAGGCTCTGAATCATGCGTACGCACCTAGGCATACGGAAAAAAGTGAAAAATACACAGAACGAGCCAAATACAAATGAATCTGAATCTGAATCAACCCTAATGTCCTGAAAGAATGGGGAAAGTGTTGGATACTGAGTATCCTTTTCCCACAGATCTGACTAATTTATGGTCTCTTCCTCCTGTGGTAGACGCAGCAGTTTCAGGTCTTTTTAATACTACTGATCCTTCCTCTGATAGCGCGTGCTTAAAGGATCCAGTGGATAAGTGCATAGATGTGGCCTCCAAGAAGTTCCTGAAAGGACTCCCCTTTCAGGAGGGGGGGTTTGTTTGGGGAACGTCTGGATGATATGGTAAAGAAGGCTACTGAAGGTAAATCTACTAAACTTCCACAAAGAAGGAAGACTACCCTCTTTTTTCGCAGGTCCTCTAATCCCCGTCTTTTTTTGTGGGGTAGAAAGGATACAGAAAGGAATTTTGCAACAGACCAAAGTCCCAAAATAAGGCAAGATCTTTTTGGCAGAAAAAGACAAAGCCCCCTTCTTAGCTCTCTCAGGCATAAAGGGAGGCCTTGCGGGTGGGGGCGGCTTCTGCAGTTTGCTCCTATTTGGAGGCTCCATGTATCAGATATGTGGATAATTGGGGGCCAGACCTCCCCGTAGGTTCCTTTGGTCAGGGGTATACTGAAATCCGGTGAAAGCAGAAGCCTTGAGAACCGCCGTAGCTCACCTTTTACAGATTGGAGTAGTCCGTCATGTTCCCTCATCACAGAGAGGCCAGGGTTTTTACTCCAATATATTCACAATTCCCAAAAAGGGCGGTATGTGCACCCAATATTAGGGCTTCAACAGGTTCATCCGTCTGAAGAAATTTTGCATGGAGTCTGTAAGATCCACAGCGATGTTGCTTCAGTGTGGAGAATTTATGACCAATGGATATAAAGGATGCATACCTACACATCCTGATTTTCCCGGATCATCAATGGTATCTGCGCTTTGCAGTAGATGGCTTACATGTCCAGTTTGTGTCTTTTCCCTTCTGCCTGTCCTCAGCCCCAAGGGTGTTTACCAAGGTTTTGGCAAGCCTTATGGCTTTTTTGAGAAATTAGGGGATACATAATCCATCTGCTGATCATGACTCCGTCTGTTCAGGAGGCCCAGAAAGAAACACTGGCTGGATAGTCAACTTTTCAAAGTCGCATATCATCCATCCCTTCAATTTTTTTCAATTCTTGATGAATCAAGGCCATAGTAAGGATGTCGGAAGGCAAGCATTGGCGGCTACCCGACGATCTAGATCTTCTCACACAGGGGTCTTTACGGCACCCCAATTTACGAGTTCTGGCTTTTACGGCCTGGCTATTGAACCTCAATCTAGACCATGATTCAGTCCCAGAAACAGACTTCATCAAAAATTTACTACATAGTCTGGTGAGTATCACTTGGTGTGAATCAAAATGTTTTGCTTGTAGGAAGTTTTCTTTCTCCAAAATTCCAGAATGCACAAAAGAGACAAGATCTACTTTCTGCAAAACATAAGGCCTTTAGTAGAAGGGTATTACTGGCATCTTCCTACCCATAAGGTATAGTTACTTTCTAATCCTCTCCTTGGGTCATCATGAAGGACGAAGTGAGGAAATCTCTGTTAGACTTACCACAAACGTTTTTTCCGTTGTGACGACCCCTTAGTTCCCTTCCATTGTCCTTGGTTTACCTTATGTTACTTGCTTAAGACTGAGGTGGAGAGGAAAGGGTGAGGTTTTACCTTCTATTGAGTTTGTGTTTCCTCCAGGAGGTGGAGCCACTCTCTCTGTGGGTTGTCATGAAAGACTCGTAGAAAAACTGTTACCAGTAAAACTAACGGGGATTTCCCTCACTAAACATAGTTAATGGTCTGTGTCCTTTTTAGTAAAGTGCCAGTACCCCCTGAGCGTTATAGCATTTGATAACTCATTCTTCACATTACTTTTAACATTTGTCATTAAAAGAGGAACATTGGAGGCCCTGGAGTCTCCTGGGCCATCTGAGTTCCTGTACTTGGGCCTTTCTGAATTGGGATGCCCTGCAGTGGGAAACACCCTAGATGTCCAGATCCACTCACCTTCTCCCAAGCCCTCGCCGCGCCTCTGTGCTGTAGCCGCTGCTCACCTCTAGCCATGCGCCCGCCCGCACCCAGCCTTTCTGAATGAATGGTGCAGGCATGCCACTGCTGCAAAGAGAGCAGGGGATGTGGCTGGCAGCGCACTAGGCTACCTTCAGTGCCGCTCGAGTGCTTACCTGTCAGCAGCCCCAAAGGGAGCCGAGTGACAGCAAGCGCACTGATTGGCAGAGCTCTGCTCAGCCATTTAGAACACTCGCTCTCGCCAGAGTCTGATCCGTGGGGGAGGAAGGAAGGTGAGTGTATGGGGCGACCAGGGGGGATACACACAGCGGGGCACCCCAATTCGGGAATGCCGCCGCATGGAGGAACAACACGCGGGACAGTGAAATTCCTGTGTGGTGTTCCTTTTTAGAATGCATACTGTCTGTTTTCTTACTGCTTTTTTTTTAGTCTGTTCAAAAAACAGTGTGAAGAATTTATATTGCGCATACTGTATAACTGCAAGTAGACTGTATAACTTTTACTTGGAATGACTTTATAATTTGCAATAATAACTCATGTCATGCTAATGCTCCCTACTGTTTTTAGTAGACAGAGAACATAACTTAAAGGGCATGCAAAGTTTTTCTTCTCACATGTTGGATCCTCACATTTGTTGACTATATTAGCTGATGTGGTCAAGAGATTCATTTATATGGTAAGACCAGTTGTAACACACAGAAATGGCCTCTTGTGATACTCCTTGATCATTTGTTCGCAGCTCCTTTTACTAGCTGCTATTCTAATATTCATTTTCTCCTATTTATTATCCATAAGGCTAACATCTACATCAGGGGTACTCAACCACTTCTTGTAAAGGTCCATTTACAGGCATCTGGTGAGAGGCGAAGGTCCGGATGGGGGGGTGGATAGTTAGAAATCAGCGCACTGGGGGCGGGTTGGGGGTGGATTATACCTTGCAATGCCACTTCCTGCACATGCAGTACTTCATATTGCAATGCTAAGTGTCAGGGAGTCATGAGACACTGTCAGGGAGACAAGCTACATCGCCAATCCTGTCAGGGCAGGGGTCCAGAAATCTGGCACAGAGGTCCGCATTCGGACCCCGGTCCGCCAATTGAGTACCGCTGATCTACATGGATGCACATGGTTCTAGAATGAACATCCTTTATTAGATCAGATGGCCCTAGAATATCCAGATTTTGAAACTTATGCACATGGTTTTTGAAAGGTGGAGCGCCTGCATGGACAGTCACTGACTAAAACAGTGGCACAATATAAATAGTTAAACATGCCTCATGCAATGTCCTCAAGAATGATTCAAATAAAGTTTTTTGGTATTAAAATGGTGGGATTAAATATGCTGTAGTTTAACATGCAATCAGCTGTTGAAACTCTATCTGTTCAGAGGGTATCATGCTATGAATTTTAATATAACTGCCAGGTTATTGTGCTGCATCAGCTTTCTTTTTGCGAGATTAAAATATATGTATGGAAATCACTTTCTTTTAATATGCATTAGCCTGGTGGATTAGTATGACTGATCAGAACAGGAAAAAAATTGCTCGCATATAAGAAATGGATGTTGGGTGTTATGTATAAATAGCACATTATTAAATGTTACTGAAAATAGCTGTCTTATCTTCAAACCACTCATAAGTGAACGCTGACCTATTTTATTAGCCTGTCAAAAAGGTGGTTATTGTGACTTCTGCATTTGTGAAATACATGGTAAAAGGAATGACTATTACGAGATATATTTAGCCATAAGCGGTGGAAAGCATGTCCGCATAATAAAGTGTTGTAGGACCCAAGGGCATTAGTTTTACTCCTGGAAAAGATTGTTGTATTGTTTTTGGGGTTGCATTTTTGATGCAAATGCATTTCAATGGAAGTGGCGGCATTGCTTCACATCTCATAATAGCCCATCCTTGAGTATCGGCTAACATAGGCGGCCCTGTAATCTCTGAGACTCCAGGACTGCCTGATGTCGTGTGATACCCCGGAGTCCCCTGTAAAACCTACCTTCTCCATAATTCAACGGTGCATTTGCAGGCTGTGGACAGTGTAAGCTATACCTTTAGCCGGGCGCGCTCCTGCGTCAGGCATTTGTTAATGGCGGGCGGGGGCAAGTACCCTGTTAGAGGCTAGCAGTGATGCAGCCCCAGCAAACCCGTCTGCTTTCAGCTACATATGGCCCTCGTTTTGTGAAGTTTACTTCATGTTATATGTTTGTTTTCTACATCTCACAGGTATTCCCAGGTGGTGGGACTGTCATCTCTCAGGCAGAGTTCACTGCCTGTATTAGCATGAGGCTTTTCTTCAGAGTGCAGGGAGGGAGGAGGGCTAGCTCAGATGATTGACAAGAGGGGAAAGAAGTGATTATTTAGCAGCTTGGACAGGGAGGGATGGACCTCAATACCAGTTCAAAGGGCAGGGGGGGCCGAAAGCCTCCTGCTCGACCTTAACTGCACCCCCAATAGATTCCTTGCAGCATGGGCCCGGTGCTCAGCACGGGACCTATGCTATAGTATAGAGCATAAGGGCAGGTAATAACTAGGACCAGGGGCCGGTAGTTCGGCCCTTGAGCCCTGGGTTGCCAGCTCCTATGTTTTAGAGGAGGTGGGCCACACTTTTTTGTCTCTTAGATTTTTTTGGGGGTGGAAAATTAAAACAGTTGTCCCCCTAAGGGTCTATGCTGATAGGCATTGGGCCCCATTGGGGATGCAAGGAGGTTAAGCAAGCCCCCTCTCCGGGAGTGTCGGACAGGTGTATTTTCCGCATGAAAAAGTCTCTCTCCTCAAAAAAATAACTCTCCTCACAGTTTCACTTTTTCTTTATTGCATGGCACGGCCTGCTTCGGTATTCATAACAGTTGCGTTATTCCGTAACAAGGTGGCGCAGTGGTACTGCAGAAAAGCTGTGGCTTGTCCCGGCTCCCTTTAAAAACGGGCTTAACCATAGAGTTCCCCAGTGTTTTCTCTGCAGTGGACTGCAAAGTTAGCAGATGGCTCTCTCTCTTGCGCAGGTGAGCGGGGCAACCAAACCTGCGACCCTAAAAGTCTATTTCCCTCTGTTTCTGGACCCTCACTGCCTCCCAGCCTTGGCTGACAGATCGGGTGAAGGTAGAAGAGCACTAGGGTCAAGTGCTCCTGGAGCGCAGCTCTAAGTCGCAGACCCTGTAACACAAAGGGTAGCCGGCCATAGGCTTTATGGTGAGCCTTTTTAGGGATGCAGAGTTTCTATCCTAGCTTCTGAGGGAGTAGTGGGGACTGTGTCCCCTCATTTTCCTTTGGGTCCCCCCCTCACTCCCTAACCATGGCTGCTCGCCCTCATCCCCCCTTTATTAACTTCTGGGGGCATCCCGTGGGAGGGCATCCCGGGTGGCTTCTGTATTAAGCCTGTACCCACTGCTGGCCTATTGCGCCTGTGCTAATCACCACATGGAGGCTTCTGGGGATAGCGTGCTTGGGGGCCCTTCGGGGCAAGCACGGCTGTGTTCCATGTGTGAGGTATCCCCTGTGAGTAACAGTGTCATGGTGTGCATGCCCTGCGCTGAAAGTGTCCTTGCGCTTCAAGCTGGTTTGCCTGCTTCACTTCCCAGCTCTGCGCCTCACTCGGCTTAACCTACTCCCCCGCTCCTGCATTTGGGCCCCAGTGAGGGGAATGTTGGCAGGGAGTCACATTCAGATTTGGCTCTGTGAGTGGCTAACAATGAAAAGCAGCTTGCCAGAAATGCTCCTAGGAAGGCCTCTGGCAAGAAGAGACACCTGGATCCCAAGTCTGCTCCCCTTACTGAGATGTATGTGGGGATTGATGAGCTGGGTGACTGTCACCCCCTTGAAATGGGGGAGCTCTCCCAGGATTCTGACTCCACTGGGAACCAGCAGGAGGGTTGTGATAGTGACCCTGGGTCTGCGTCCGGAGAGGAATCATGGTACCCTGAGGACACTGATAATCTGCTGTCACATATTTTTGAAATTTTGCACATTGCTGCCCCTGAGGTAGCTAAAAGAAAGCAGGGGGAGCTTTTTCGCCCTGGTAAACAGCGTCTAGAGTTCCCTGAGCAGGAACATTTTACCTACTTGGTGCTTAAAGAATGGGAACGTCCTAACAAGTTTCCTGCTGTGCCCAAGGGTTTGGATAAAAGGCATCCCTTTCCCGTTGATCTTGTTAAGAGGTGGTCATTTCCCCCTGAAGTGGACGCTCCCGTGCTAGGCTTGTCCAATACTCCGGTCATGCCTTCCCCTGACACGACCACTCTGAGGGATGGAGATGACCGGCGCATGGATCAAGTGGCCTTCCATGCTGTGTGGGGGCTGGCCTGCGCCCTGTATGTGCTGCCGCCATTACTGCTATTGCCCTTAACAAACTGCTTAAGCGTCTCATTGATGGCACAACAGCTGGTAGTGTGGGGGAGGAATATAGGACTCTCTGACTTTGCACTGATTTTGTGGCCTTTATCCTTACTGCTATGGATGATGCTGTGCGGCTGTGTGGAAGGACCTCTGCGCTCTTGGTGGCTATGCGCCGCTCTGTCTGGTTGCGCCAGTGGGCAGCTGACGCTGCGGCTAAGAAAGCTCTCACTGGCCTCCCCTTCCTGGGGCTGCGGCTGTTTGGGGAACGTCTTGATGTTCTAGCCAAGGATGGGAGGCTGCCTCAGCGTAGGAGGCAGTCTAGGCCCTTTCGGGGGTCCTCTGCCCCCCTCCCTTCCTTTCGCATTCCCAGAGGGGGCCGTGGCTCCCTCCTCTCCAGTGGTCGCAGAGATTCTTGGGGCCGTGGCAGGACCCGTGGTCGTCCCGGTCTCTCCTGGAATCCTAAACCCAAACCCTCTCCCAAGCCCCCTCTGGCATGAAGGGGCGCCCTCACCCATCTGGGTGGGGGCACGGCTTCGGCTCTTTGCTCACGTCTGGAGGCTTCATGTCTCAGACCGGTGTATTCAGGAGGTAGTGTCCTCCGGTTACAAGATAGAGTTTGCAGCCTGCCCCCCCCAAGATTCATCAGATCCCGGATGTCTTTAAACCCCCTGTCTGCTCAGGGGTTGCTTCTGGCGGTTTATTGCCTGTTAGAGTCCGGAGTCATTTGTTTGGTGCCTCATCAAGAAAGAGGTCAGGGGTACTATTCCAATCTTTTCACGGTCCCCAAAAAGGACGGCTCTCTGAGGCCCATTCTGGATCTGAAGGGCCTCAACAAATTTGTCAGATTCAACCATTTTCACATGGAGACGCTGCGCTCTGCTGTCAGTACCCTTCGCCTGGGTGACTTCATGACCACCGTGGACATCAAGGATGCTTATCTTCATGTGCCTATCTTCCCAGGTCATCAGAGATTTCTAAGGTTCGAGCTGCAGGATCAGCATTACCAGTTTGTGGCTCTACCCTTCGGTATCACCTCGGCACCTCGGGTGTTCACCGAGGTGCTGACGGGAGTGATGGCTCTGCTAAGGAACCAGGGCATCTGCATCATTCCTTACCCGGACGACATCCTGAATGTGGCCAAGTCTTTTACTCAGGCCGAGCGGGACACTCAAATGGTGACAAATGGAGTCTTTCGGCTGAGTGATCAACTATTCCAAGTCTTCTCTGTCCCCGTCATTGGTGAGGACCTTTCTGGGCATGACTCTGGATACCTCTCAGGTCCAGATGTTCCTTCCTCAGCAGAAGGTGGAGGGTCTTCAGCTGCAGGCTCGGGCTGTCGTGTCCTCATCCCTCCATCCGTCAGGGGATGCAGTTGGTGGGCCTGATGGTGTCCTGCTTCGAGGCAGTCCTCTTTGCTCAGTTTCACATGAGACCTCTTCAGTTGCACCTCTTGTCAGTTTGGAATCGGGACCCTGTGTCCCTGGATCAGGAATTTGTTCTGTCTCCCCTGGCCAGACAGTCTCTCTCGTGGTGGCTGGACTCAAGGAACCTTCTGGGGGGGCAGGTCCTTCCCCGTGCTGGGAAACGGTCACCACGGATGCCAGTCTGACCGTTTGGGGAGGCTTCTGGAAGTCCCTGATGTTCCAGGGTCGGTGGGGCCCACAAGAGGCCCATGCTTCCATCAACGTCCTGGAACTGATGGCGATCAGGTTGGTTCTTTCTCGCTTATCCATTCACCTCCGGGTTCGGGCTCTTCATATTCGCTCAGACAACCAGATGGCGGTTGCCTACATCAACCATCGGGGAGGGACTCGGAGCAAGCGACCCTTCAAGGAAGTGGAGGGGTGGAGAACCAGGTGGCGGACTCCCTGAGCAGGGGGACGTCTTGTCTGGGGGAGTGGTCTCTCAACAACCAGGTGTTTCTCTCCCAGCCGGACGTGGACCTGTTTGCGTCCCGTCACAATCACAATCTTTCCAGATTTGTCTCTCTGTCTCAGGATTCTCTGGCCTTCGCCACTGATGCCTTGGCAATACCTTGGACGGAGTTTCAGCTTCTCTATGTGTTCCCTCTGTTTCCTCTCCTGGGCAGGGTAATGCGTAAGATAGCCCAGGAAGGGGTGCCAGCCATTCTGGTGGCCCCCTGTTGGCCAAGAAGAATTTGGTTCGCAGACGTCGTGCGGTTGGCAGTAGAACGGCACGTCTTGCCCAAAGATCCAGATCTTCTCACCCAGGGGCAGCTACGCCATCCCAATTTACAAACTCTGGCTTTAACGGTTTGACTGCTGAAACCTCCATATTGATGGAAAAGGGATTGCCTGCTGCTGTTGTTGATACCATGATTCGGGCTAGGAAGAAGTCCTTGTCCTTTATCTATTACAGGGTCTGACATGCTTACATTGCCTGGTGTAAGTCTCTGCCCTGTCTGGTGTTTTCTATTACCAGGATTCTGGAATTCTTGCAACATGGTTTGGATCAGGGCCTTCAGCTTAGTACCCTAAAAGGCCATGTTTCAGCTCTGGTAATTTTTTTCCAAAAATCTTTTTGCCAATCACCGGTTGGTTAAAACCTTTTTCCAGGGTGTTTCTTATGTGCTTCCACCCCGTAAGCCTTTGCTACCAGTCTGGGATTTGAATCTGGTGTTGTCTGCTCTGCAAGGGCCTCCCTTTGAGCCTATCCGTGAGGCTACCTTGTCTATTCTGACTCCTAAGGTAGCCTTTCTGGTGGCTATCACTTCTGTACGGCGAGTTTCTGAGCTAGCGGCACTTTGGCGCAAGGTGCTTCAGGCGGTAGTGACTTGAACTACTGGCCGTTACTCTTTGGGGATCCCACCCTGCTCTGGACACTGCTTTTGGATGGCCCAACTGTTATGAATACCGAAGCGGGACGTGCCATGCAATAAAGAAAAAAGCAATTCTATGAGTACTCACCTCACCCTTGTTATTGTTATTCTTGGTTGCCTCTTTATAGTGATTGCTCCAAGTCAGTTGGGGTTTTTTACCTTTTTCACATTTTTTACTTATTCTCTCCCGGCTTCTTGTCTCACTGCTTGTGTACGCTGGGGAACTCTATGGTTAAGCCCGTCTTTATAGGGAGCCGGGACAAGCCACAGCTTTTCTGCAGTACCACTGCACCACCTTGTGGCGGAATAACCCAACTGTTATGAATACCGAAGCGGGTCGTGCCATGCAAGAATAAAAACAATTCTACAGGTGAGTACTCACAGAATTGCTTTTTTCATGCAAGAAAGTCTCACATTTGTGTAAGTTCCCTCATGAGAGAAATTTGCAGAAAAAAATCTGCACTCATTGAGATCGTAAATCGGGACATTTCTGCAAAAAATGCGGAAATGCTTTCTCTCAGTGCTGACTTTGTCTCTCATCTCTCTCAAGAGCGAGAAACAGGAGATTGACGAACGATAGGGAGATACAGTGGAGAGATAGAGAGAAACAAGAGAGACCTAAAGAATGTGATGCTTGGTAGGTGTATACTGTAACTGATCCGTACCATGGATTAATCTATTTAAATTAATGTGGACACACATATTTTTGCACACTTTGTTGAGGTAAAGTCCGAAAAGCTGGCCACAGACCTTTTTAATCACTGTTGCATTTCTTAGATTAATTTCGTATGCTGTCATTGCAAAATCCTGACTGACATATTGTGTTGTGCACATTGACTTAATGCATTGTATTTCTTAGATTCTGGCCAAAAAAAGAAAACCCTTAAATCCCAGACATGGTCAGAAGAGTTAATGTATTACATTCTAAAGGATATTATAGCCTGGGATATAAAATATACATGATTGTATGCATAGATTAAGTGAACACTTTGATTAACTATGCTGAGAGAGGACAAAAAAGAATCTGCCAACGTAATCAAAACTGAGTAAAATAAGTCATCAGAAGATGTGATAAAAACGTACTTGCTTTTAGTGAAAGTCAATTTAAAATGTTACAGAATTTACAGAAAGGCTAGTGTGTGTAAAGGCTAGATTGTGGCCATAAAAGTCTGCTTAGAGATTTCCCAGCATATCCAACCTATAAAGTAACTAGTGAAAGCGACTGGTCTGTCCAGTGAAAATAGTATATGGACAGGCTAGAGATATACAATCTATGCAATTCTAGTAAATGAGAAATCCCAGAGAGGTCCTACATTTCACAGACTTCCCTTTTCTTGCTGTGTACAGTAAATCCACAGTACATATTTCAAAACCGAGCAGCAATATCAAGTAGCTTTTTGCCGTTAGATAAAACATCACAGTAATGATTGGTGCTAAAATATGTTCAACAGTTGTTATGCCTTTTTATTCTGCCACAAAGAAGATTCTGGGAGAGCAGACTAAATGGGTGCAACCTATTGATAGGCAGGACCTGAGATGCATATTCCACAGAAAATGGGCTCTTTGTATTATTAAAAGGTGGCAGTCCACTCACCTACCCCCCCCCCCCCCCATGTAGTATGTAGGTATGCTTTAAATAACTAACTAGACACTGGATAAAGAATTGTTAACATCTTGCTGATTTATGATGTCTAGCTTGCACTAGGGCCTACAATTCAAGAGGGACTTCGGAGGCTGTCCAAGTTCCACTTCTTGGGCATCCTGAATTAGGATACCCCACCAGCTCCAGGCCTTTCTGGGGCTGCGCAGGCACGCCACAGAAGCTGAGCTGCAGACGGATTAGCCGGTGACAGAGCCAGACCAAACTGAGTGAAATTGAGCACGCTTATTGACTGAGCAGGCTGGCTGAGCCTTCACAATGGGAACGACAAGAAGATGAGTTCTTTACGACCACTACGGGGGATACTCCCCCCTGAGAGGAACAACACACGTGAAAGTGAAATTCCTGTGCGTTGCTCCTCTTTAATTATTGATTGGTGATTTTTAGTACTGATATAGATGTCAGTAATATGTTGTTTACATTCATATTTCTGTATGCACGATCTTGGGTCGTGGATAAAATAAATGCTTCATTTTAATTGCTTAATTCCCATTGCTCTGAATTGAACTGACATACAGTTGCTTGCCTGCTTAATATTATAAAAAATATTACCTTATTGATCTTGTTATATTGAAATCAATGTATCATTGAGACCACATGTCAAATATCTCATTTTTAACTTTAAATATTAAATACACGCAATAAAGACTATATATATATATATATATATATATATACCTTTGGCCTATTTTTTTGCAGCAGATACTAGGACATGTATCTGCTGTAGGGATGTAGGAGTAGAACAAATCTATAGCCCTCCAAGGAAACTAGCTGAGACCTGCTTCTTGTCCTCTGTGTCACTGCATGTAGGAAGAAGGGGGTTTAAAAATGCCCCCTAGGGAAGTGTTTCTGCCAGACCTAAGGCCTTTTAGACTATAGGATTTAGTTGTCTTTAATTGAGCCACTTAATACTGCCCCCTCAATATATACCAACCTCAGGTTTTTCATCAGTTTTCCTCAGAATCAACAACATAAATAAATACTTCATAGAAACATAGAAGGTTGACGGCAGAAGGAGACCATACGCTCCATCTAGTCTGCCCTTATGTGTATACTGTATGTACTCTTTATCTTAGGATAGATGTGTGCTTATCCCAGGCATGTTTAAATTCAGTGACTGTTGATTTTTCAACTACCTCTGCTGGAAGTTTGTTCCAAGCATCTACTACTCTTTCTGTAAAATAATATTTTCTAACATTGCTCCTGATCTTCCCCCCGACTAGCTTCAGGTTGTGCCCCCTTGTTCTATCATTAAGCTTCTTCTTAAAAACACTTCCCTCCTGAACCTTATTCAATCCTTTCACATATTTAAAGGTCTCAATCATGTCCCCCCTCTCCCTTCTTCCCTCAGACTGTACAAATTAAGTTCTTTAAGTCTTTCCTGATAAGTTTTAAGTTTAAGTCCTTCCACCATTTTTGTTGCTCGCCTTTGGACACATTCTATTTGAATAATGTCTTTTTGCAGGTAAGGTCTCCAGAACTGCACACAGTATTCTAGCTGTGGCCTTACCAGGGCTCTATACAGCGGCATCACAACCTCCCTCTTCCTACTGGTGACGCCTCGAGCTATGCAGCCGAGCATCCTACTTGCTTTTCCCACTGCTGGCTACACTGTCCACTCATCTTGCAGCTATCAGTAATCAGTATCCCTAAATCTCTCTCCTCCGAGGTCCTGGCTAACACAGTGCTGCCCATACGGTACTCAGAGCAGGGATTCCTTCTACCCAAGTGCATGATTTTACATTTAGAGACATTAAACTCTAGTTTCCACAGTTTTGACCATCTATCCAGTAAAGCTAAATCATTTTCCATGTTGCAGACACCTCCAGGAATATCCACCCTATTACTAACCTTTGTATCATCAGCAAACAGACAAACTTTTCCTACCAAGCCTTCTCCTATGTCACTTACAAATATATTAAAAAGAATGGGGCCCAGGACAGAGCCTTGCGGCACACCACTTGTAACTCGCCTTTGTTCAGATTGCACACCATTTACAACAACGCTCTGATACCGATCCCTCAGCCAACTGGAAATCCACTGAACTATCCAGGGATTGAGTCCTACCTTCAATAACTTATCTATGAGCTCCTTATGTGGTACAGTGTCAAAGGCTTTGCTAAAATCCAGATAGGCGATATCCACAGCACCACCTTCATCTAACACTTTAGTGACATTGTCAAAGAAATCAATAAGTTTGGTCTGACATGATCTGCCCTCAGTAAAGCCGTGCTGTTTTGGGTCCAATAGGTCATTAATTTTTAGATCGGAAATTATCTGTTTTTTTAAGAGTGTTTCCATTAATTTGACCACTATAGATGTTAAACTAACTGGCCTGTAATTACTGGCTTCTTCTCTACTCCTCTTTTTATGGATTGGTACGACATTGGCCATTCTCCAATCATCTAGAACCTCACCAGTTGAAAGGGAATGATTAAGTAAATCAGTCAGAGGTGCTGCAATCACAAACCTAAGTTCCCTTAGAACTCTGGGGTGGATTCCATCTGGACCCATCGCCTTACTTACCTTTAGATGTGCCAGCTCGGATAGGACATCAGCCTCCAGAAACTCTGGAGCTGTGCCCTCCCAGCGGGATGCTGTGCTATGGCCATGCCTGCTACTATCCGAAAATACCGAACAAAAGTAGCTATTCAGATGGTCAGCCACAGCCTTATCTCCGTCAATATATTTAGTTTCCCTATTTCTAATTTTTGAGACTGCATTGTTTTTCTTCTTTCTGTCACCAATATATCGGAAAAAGGTTTTATCTCCCCTCTTCATAGATTTGGCCATTTCTTCCTCCTTTTGCCCTTTAGCAGTCCTTATAATCAGTTTTGCTTCCCTCTGTTTAATTTTATACGCCTCTCTGTCAGCTACACTTCCACTTACTTTATACTTCTTATAGGCAGACTTCTTATCTTTTATGATAGTGCTGACTTCCCTAGTAAACCATAATGGTTTCTTCTTCCTTTTATTCTTGCTAGTTTGTTTCACATATTGCTGAGTTGCCTTTAAGATGGCCATTTTTAATAGTGACCACTGGGCACTCACTTCTGCTACTCTGTTCCACTCACCTAATTTTCTTTTCCTTGAAGTTTCCTTGAAGTTTGTCTTCCTAAAGTCTAGCACTTTGGTTCTGGTGTGTGATTGCACAATGTCTGTATTCGGAACCATAAGCATTGATGGTCACTGGAACCCAGATTTTCTTCAACCCTGACCTCGGACACCAGATCCCCATTGGTCAGAACTAAGTCCAGAATGTTATCTCCTCTAGTTGGCAATGTCACAAGTTGTGTTAGAGACACTCCATTAAGTGCCTCTAATATAGTCCTGCTCTTGCATGTCGGTGCACTTGGGATATTCCAGTCCACATCAGGCATGTTGAAGTCACCTGTAATTACAATGTCCCCTTTCTCTGCCATTCCACTGATTTCATCTATTAACAGGTTATCTAGATCCTCAGATTGTCCAGGGGGCCTATATATCACACCAATTCTGACCACAGCTCCCTCCTTAGTCTGCATGGTAACCCAGAGAGTTTCTAGTTCATTATGTGTATGCTGAATTATTGTTGATTGAAGTGTAGTCTTGACGTAAATGGCTACTCCACCGCCCTTTCTATCCAATCTGTCTTTTCTGTACAATGTGTAACCGGGTATGGCTATCTCCCAGTCATTGTGATCCTTGAACCAAGTCTCTGTTATTGCAACAAGATCCAATTCATCTCTGGATATGATAGCCATTAATTCACAGAGCTTGTTGCCCAAGCTGCGAGCATTGGTACACATCATGTGGATGTTGTTGGTATTGTATTTTAGTGTGTCCTTGATCTTTTCCACCTCTAGCCTACCACTGACTGGGCTTCCTGCTTCAATGTCCTGCTTCATCCTAAATGGTAGGGGACAGAAATCACCCTTACAAGTTACATCTCTGTCCCCTTCCTCTAGTTTAAATCAAAAAAATGCTCTGAGTTCCACTCCAAGTTCTTCTGTGCCTTTTTGTGAAGGATGCAAGCCATCCCTCTTAAACAACTCATTGTTCGACCACCTTCTAACATCATGACTAATACATCCAAAGCCTTTGTCTTCACACCACTGACGTAACCACAAATTGAACTTGGCGATGTTGAGTGCCTTTTTTCCCTGATTACATACTGGCAAAACTTCAGAAAAGGTGATGGAACCTGTTATTTTGCAAAGTTCCTGACTAAAATTTTGGAAGTCCCTCTGTACAACAAACAAATCTTTTTGGGATAAGTCATTTGTGCCAAGATGTAGCACAATGTCCACTCGGTTATGTTTACTTGCAGACTTAACAATATTTATAATACGTTTCTTATCCCTATTAACCGTGGCACTTGGGAGACACCTCACTTCCTTTAGCTCATCTTTATCCTGTCCAAAGTCCACACCTCTAATTGTTGAGTCACCAACCAGAATATGCCTTTTCCTATTGGTTGGCTTGGTAACTGTTCCTTGCTGCCCTTTTGTAATCATTTTATATGGTTCCTTACTTAAGTCCACTTCCTTTGGTCTTACCAAATCCTGCCCAGACTGAGCATTAGCAGATACATCCACATCAAGCTCAGAAAGAACAGAAAATGGGTTATATTGGCTTAGTCCAAAATGTTGATGTTTTTATTCTACATTGCACAATCTTCCAGAGCCAACAGTCTTCCACTCTGCCCCTCTCTTGTGAAGTCTTTGTGGGAGTGGTGGCTGTATACCAAGCTGCTTTACTGGCTGGGATAGGTTCACAACTTCAGGCTGAAGAGTAGAAACTAAAGACTGTAATTTTGAAATCTTGTCATACAACCCCTTCATACAAATTGGACAGCATTGGACAGCATTGGACAGCATCGCAAGTTCCACAGAGTACTACGAAACACAACGGCCAGGCAAGAGTTACACTGCACCAAACCAGACATTCTAGATAATAAGAATAGGTAAGGCTAAAAAGTAAATGCTGTACTCTATTTCTTGTGTCCAAGCGCTGCTGTTTTGTAACTACTGCAGTTTTTAAAACTACACACTTCTGTCCTGCTGCACTTATGTCAAGCTGCTCTCACACAGGCTGAAACTCCACAGAGTGAAACTCCACAGAGCAGCTCACCTGTTTATATACAAGCCCCTCTTAGTTAAGCTAATGAGAGATTGCTAGCTCTTTTGCTATGTTAATTAGAACCTGCCCTATTTAATCAACACCTGCTTAGCAAACAGCAACAGGCCAAAACCAAAACTTTTACTACCAATGCAATACTATCCAAATCACATTTAAGACAAATTAAAACAGTACACTTCTGACTTATAAAAGGAAGATTCAAATAAGTCAAATACAAAAACAGTTACTGACCATGCTGCAGACCATTTGTAACCATGTGGTTTCACGGTCAGGTGGAGACCCCAATGAGGATGACGAGCATGCAGATGAGCTTCCCTGAAATGGTTACTGACTGTTTGTGCAAACCAATTGTTGCAGCAGCTGTTTGGGTGGCTGGTCTCAGATGATCTTGGAGGTGAAGATGCTCTGTGGAAGTCTGGGACTGTTGTGGTTATACATGGTTTGTGGTTGTGAGGCTGGTTGGATGTACTGCCAAATTCTCTGAAACACCTTTGGAGAGGGATTGAACGTTCAATGCATGGGCAACAGCTGGACTTTCCTGCTGTCAGCATACCAATTGCACACTGCCTTAAAGTGGACCAACACCCAGGATTTTGACTATCCTGGGTTTTGCTCCACTTCGCAGGGGCACCCCAATTTGGGGTGCCCCGCTGTGTGAAACCCCCCCAGAAAGCCCCAAAAACTCACCTCACCACGCTCCCACGTGACCGCGCCATCCAATCCCCGCCGACGGACAAGCGGGTAACAGCCACAGACAAGACAGCGCGTCCGCCGCCGCCTCCCGCACGTCACTCTTACAGGGCGCGCACCCGCGCCGGCCATTCACACGCGTGGGCGCGTGCACGTCTAGAGGGGATAAGGTAAGGTTTTTTTGGGGTTTTGGGGGGTTTCACCCCGCGGGACATCCCGATCTCGGATGTCCCGCGGTGAGGGAGGTGATCGGCCCGGGAATCTTATAGATTCCCGAGCCGATCACCCCTGGGTATTGGTCCACTTTAAACGTGTGACATCCGTGCCATGGTGCTGTGTGATATAGCTGCACATTTTAGAGTGGCCTTTTACTGTGGCCAGTCTTAGGCACACCTGTGCAGTAATCATGCTGTCTAATCAGCCTCTTGATATGCCCCACCTTTGAGGTGGATAGATTATCTTGGAAAAGGAGACCTGCTCACTAACACAGACTAGCTTGTGAACAATATTTGAGAACATTACTTTTGAGTAATATAGAAAAATTCTGCTAATGAAAAATGGGAGCAAAAACAAAGTGTTGAGTTGAAATTTTATGTTAAGTAAATGTATATATTGTTTATCTTTGCTTGACTTTAAAGCTTGGTGATTTTTATCTACATGCAATACTTTTGCATATGCATAACAGTCCCTAATAATACCTATTAGCAGGGTTATAACTAATAAAAAATACAGATCTCCTTTAAAACTATTTAGCCACTTTTAAAAACTGCACAGGAAAAAACAGAGAAATCTGGCTGTTATATATTTCTAGATAATATTATGGTTTAACTCAGCACTCAGTATGAAACCCCACAGCAAAGCAGAATGTAATTAAACTCTGCTTACTAGAATATTATAGAACAACACAAATGAGTGAAATGAATGGTGGAAGCATGTGCTTCTCTGGTTTTGAGCTCACATTTACTATGGCAGATTTCATCCTTTATTTTAGGCTCATCATTTACAGTCAGGTAGCCAGTAATGCCTGTGTGATCACATGAAATATGTGCATCAATACAAGGTGTAATTTAAATGATAAAACTGACATGAATACTCTACTAAAAACAGATTATACGTTCTGCTGATTTAACGGATAAAATAAAAAACTATTGATCTCCTTTGTTTTCAGAAAACTTAGAGCAACTTATGAATAATGCACAGATTGAAGATTAAAATCAATGTAATGAATGTCAATATTTTAATTTTAAAGAAATTTGTATTGTGAGTTATAAATATTAAATTGGTCAATGTTTTATTCAATATAAGTCATTGGTAATTGATTTACAAAGGTGTGTATGTGTAAGAATAAACAATTAGGTTATTTTGTTTATAAACATACTGCAATCACAGTGTACGCCATTCTTTTAACAATGTTAAAGCTGACCAAAACCCACTGAACTTGTGAAATAGATTTGGCCTCAACCCCTGACGATATTTCCTTCTTAGGGTGCAGAACTAGAAATGGATATTTTTGCTCTACGAAACATCCTGGAACACTTTTTTTTTGCTGTCCCTCTCTGTATCTCTGTAAGATGTCAGACGATCAGTCATTGCCTAGGTGTGGCAATGACATATTTGCCACACACAACAGCGGCAATGAATGGAGGAGGCGGAGCTTTGAAACAGGCGCTTAGAGTGATGCAGGAGCAGTGAAAATTGGCAAAAAGGTACTCATAGGGGGAGCAATTCAGGGGATGCTAGTTAAAAATATGGGTTTTGGTCTGCTTTAAGCACTAAATATGGGCATAATTTACCAAGCGTCTGCACAATTTAGAGGCAATGGTTTGGCCACTGTGTCACTCTATGCCTAATTTAAGATGGGTGCAACAGTTACCGCCAATTAGAACTTCTTATGCGGACGGGTTTATGACTCTCACCTACTATTTTACAGCACAGTGTGGTGCTGTTGTAAAAGCTATGCCAGTCATAATTGGCACTGAAGCCTAAGGTGCCATAAAGCACAATGTCAGGAAAAGTACTTGTGGAAGTAAAAACAGAAATGGTCTGTGTAATGTCAAAAATGACTTAAAGATCCTGTCCTGGCACACACTAACTTTCTCCCACCTTACCCCCCTTGGGAACAGTAAATAATAAGCCATATCAAAGCACTTGTAAATCTTTGATTGTATATCAATATCTCATTTAGGCATAGCCAAATTCTTTGCTTCAATTTTTGGATCATGGTTGAGCTGGTACATAATAGTGCAGCTCTTGAGCATGCTCTGCTGTGTTTAGAGACCTCTGCGATGTCATAATCCCACTCGGGATCCCTTCTTGGAAACCAGCTAATGCACCACACAGCACAAAGTAAGTCAAATATAAACACTTTATTACAACTGTGAGAACTGTAGCAAAGCTTTATACAACAAACCCTGCACCTACACCAAATACTAACACCGCAAACCGGCGGGTTGGAGGGGGAGGTGTCGTCCGGTAGCTAAGAGGAGCCACACATGGGAGCATCCGCGAGCCTCTGGATGACCTGGTTCGGAAAGCCACTGGTCGACTAAGCTTCCACAGGAATGGAACTTGAAGTCGTCGAACTTTTGCCCCTTGTGGAAGTTCGGAGGTTTGACAGATTTCAGACTTCGCAAGGATGTTTCGGGTATGCGAAAGCCACATGGAAAACAAGACCCCAATGTGCCAGCCATGTTTCAAGCCCTCTGTGACCAGTGGGCAGTGCCGGAGGTGGATCTCTTCACATCTCGGCACAACCAGAAGGTCCAGGGTGTGAGACCCCCTGTCTGTGGCAGTCAACCCACTGGCCATTCCCTGGTCAGGGTACAACCTGCTCTACACATTCCCACTGCTACTTCTGGGTTGCGTTTTTTCCTATCATTCTAAAGGCCCCACACTGGCCCAGGAGGGTGTGGTTTGTGGATCTGGTCAGCCTGGTGGAGAAGCCCCCGTGGCACCCCAATTCTCCAGCGCTGGCTTTAGCGGCTTGGCTGTTGAGACTAGGTTATTGGAGGAGAGGGGTTTCTCTATTGCAGTAATTCGGACCTTGATTCAAGCACGGAAACACTCATATTACAGGTCTTGGTGTGAATCTAGAGACCACCTTTTTTATGGATTCATTTCCTAATGTGCTCCACCTCAGGCAAGCAGCATTTTGATTAAACTTTGTTGCCCCCAATATGTAATACATTAGGACAACCAAGCTATAAACGAACTTGTGATGACTTCCAAGCTCTTATTGTGTAATATCTGAGTAGATGTGTTTGTTTTTGTGGCCCCATATTATTACTTTATTGATTTGGTGAATTATCATATTACATATATAACATATTATTATTGCCGTATTGTAGAATTAATTACTTTTATTATTTCCAAACTGTTTTAGTGAAAAAATAATAGAATTTTTTAAGATTACGTTATGTTATCCTCCAAATGTTTTTTCCTATTGCAGGAATTTTGTTTGCTTTTATCCTCCCTTCTATCATATTTTTATGTCACTTAGGTAGAGAGAATCTTACAGTGAGAGCACTGGCTTTTTACACATTGCTGACTGCTGAATATCTAGTAATCACTCCCTGGGGAAGAACATATGCTGCTTGTGGGGGATCATATGCATCGTAACACTGTTGTGGGCCCCGTTTTGAGGGGGGTGAGTCTGCCTTAAACTGCCTTCAACTTGCACAGTTGAAATCTGCATGCATGGTACTGAACCATTGTGAACACTTACATTTGCTCCTGCATCCACTCAAAGCTGAAACACCACCTTTATCTCACAACATAACTCACAATGCTAAACAACAGCAAACCCAGTAGCACTTCCTCTTTGCAGACCACTTGCATCTCCATTGGATGCCACTGAGGGAGAAAATTTACCATGATGGGAGTTACAAATAGGTCAATTTTAATTAATTTTTATGTGCAGCAATCTGAATTGCCATGGGGAGGGATGCATACTGTATTTGCATCTCCTGCAAGGGTGTTAGTACGGTTTGAGTATTAATAGTGTTTACTTTTCTTTTTTTTGTGATGCTCCTTTTACAACAGAAGTGGTTGGTTAATCATTTTATTCCAGTCTTGGCAACTAGGTGTTTAGTTAGGTATCCTAGTTCATAGCTAATACCTGCAGACATGTAAGAGCAGCTCCCCTATATTATATAGAAACCTATTCATTTTGTTTTATTATTTTTATTGACAATATTTTCAATAAAATGTTAGTTATTTTGTAGTCATATCGCATCAGAAAGCAACATTATACTTCACACAGAGCATAACAATTAGTTGAAAACACAAATCGAGTCCACATACTGTAGCATTGTCACAGAGTTAACCAATCATATATGAACATAATAAATAAATCAACCAGTGAACACGTGTGCATTCTAAAGAGAAAAATAAAAGATTAAACAAAGGAGAAAGAAAATAAAAGAAAATAAAAGAAAGGGGTAGTGGTAGGTATCATGTCATTAGGGTTGATAAACATTCTGTTGAATTTGTAACTTCATTAACCTGTTTAGGATTTTTAGCTAGTGGCATGTTTTGCACAAACTGCATTAGAAGTATTGCTTAAATTTTACTTCAACTTTCAGAAAATTGGTAATTTATTAACCATTGGTTAATTGAACATGCATCCAAGCAAAAACTTCTGCAGGGTGTCTTCTTTTCTCGTTATAACATGCCAGCAAAGCAGCGTGATACATTCACAGCCATTAGGGGAAAGAAAAAAAGTTGTGAAAGGGAAACCTTTATATAGCAGATGGTTTAAATGCTAGTATAAAATATTTAATAAGAATCGTGCACATTAGCATATTTGCATCTTCAAGCATAGTAAGATGTGTTAACTATAACTTTATGAATCTATTTTGAGAAATTATACCTAAAATGTCTTCTAAGACCTACTCAAAAGATCTTTAAACATCTTACTGCGAGCGCATTTGCATGTTATGGCTTATTATCTAAATATTTAGAGCCTGATTTATCAAGCACTATTTGCCCGACTACACCACACTGGTGCAAACCGAAGGAATGTATGCAGCATGCAATTTACACCAATGTGGGGCACTCAGCAGGCAGATGGTGCTTGATAAATTAGGCCCTTGGTTTATTAGACTGAGCTAGATATTTTTGAATGAACCTCGTGTTGCATTGTACAGACTAACACAATTCTGGAGTATTTAGACGGGCAGCTAGAATTAAAGCAATTCCACTCTCTGCATATCAATGCACCCCTGCACATTTTTTGGGGGGAGGGGCACTCTGAAAGATAGTGCCCACTGTGTAGTCTTCTCAAGCCTGTCAGGAGTGCAAATGCTGCTAATCTTATATAATAATAAATAGACCCATTGCTGGCTGAGGGCCATGTATGTGCCGTGGGATCCCGGTTGGATGTGAGCATATAGGGAGTCCCCAACCTTTCCTAACTAGGGTGCCACATTCACCACTGAGAGTCTTGAGCCACATTCATCCATGAAGACATTGGCTATGTGCGAATACTGTGTGGCTGTGCGAATACCCCATAAAATACTAATTCATATATATGGGGATTCTTTATCTCTAAAGGGAAGCCTCGAGCCACACAGCAAGGGTCCGCGAGCCACAGGTTGGAGACCAGCACCCTAGAGAGGTTTCACATTGCGATGCATCCCAAATTGCAATTCATTGTGGGCAAGCATTCATCTGGTCCTAGTGCCTTTTAGACTCTAGGGATGGTATTGAGGGGTCTTGGTTCTCTTTAAAGAGGAACAAGACACAGAGATTTCATATCTGGACTTGGGATGCCCCGCTGTGTGTACCGCCCCAGGTCGCCCTGTTTCACTCTCCTTCCTTCTGCTCCCACAGTGGAGACTCGGGCAAGAGTGAGTGCGCTGATTGACTGAGTGGCGTGCTCGCTGTCACTTGGCTCTTTTTGGCGCCGCCAGCCGCGTCCCCTGCCCACTTTGCAGCCGTGGCGTGCCAGCCCCGCCCCCATTCAGGAAGGTGAGTGGAGATGTGGGTGGAGTGCACAGACGTGGTGAGGGCTCCAGGAGAGAGTGAGTGTTCCAGGGGGTTCGTAGGGGTTTCACACACTGGGACATCCCAAGTCAGGATGCCCCAAGGACTTTTAGACTCCAGGGCCTTCGTTGTTCCTCTTTAAAAGTTGGTTGGGAAAGCTGAAGTCAGCAGAATTTGGGGCCAGACAACTCAGGATTAAGTTCTTCAATGGTTGGTCTAGTTGTAATAACCTTTTTCAACCCCATATGGCAAAGTTTACATTCAATTAAAGCAACACTATCACAAAAAAAATGATATGAGAAGAAATCATAAAAATCCATATAAATATTCTGCATGGCGGAAGGAGAGTTCACTTATACACCCGACATCAAGAAATATCCGGCCAGGCTGTTTTTTTTATTTTTATAGAAGAGGAAATTCAAGGTGACAGGCTTCCTATGATGAGAGAATAAACCACAAGCTTGGCAGGAGTATTCTTCTTCTTATTATTATTATGACTTATGATTATTGTGACCCCTCTCTCATTAGTTATATGGATTTTTAATGTTACACAGTTTTGTGACAGTTCTCCTTTTAAGTTTAATTTGCAAAATATACAAAGTTTAGCAAAATTCACAATGGTTATCAAAAAACTTTGAATGGATGCAAAAGGCTGAGGTTTCAGTTTGAACACAAAGGGTCATACTAAAGAAGAAGACCGAATAGTATTGTGTTTCATACACGTGCTTAAAGTGCACCTATACTCGGAAAGACGTTTATGTTGTCATCTTCCATCCCCAGCCCAAAAACAGCCTGTGTTTCTTCTTCTTTTGTTTTTTACTAAAGCCCTTGCCCGACATTTTATAACAGGAACTGGATACAGTCTACCATATTGCTCACTGGTTGAGCAGCCCCGCCCCCAACGATGATGCATTCAGTCACAGTACACACAGCTCACCAATGGGGAACACTTCAACCTAACTGCCATTAGGGCTGATTTAGCATCGTGAGAGTTTTTTAAGTGGTTTAAATACTACATATACATTATCAAGTGAACTTTATGACTAGCCGTATGCCCATACCTGTGTGCATCTACTAATTGGTACTACAGAAGACATCTGTATCTATCCTGGTATTGATTTTATACTATTGTCTATACTATTGTTTTGATATATCTAATTCTATGGGTCTATTCCCTTATTATTGATACAATACAAACCATGGACAGGAGATTTTTGAGCATTAGATTGGTGTGTGTGTGTCAAAACAAGAGTCAAAACAAGAGTGGTCTACTTATTTGCAAAGGATGCTTAACATGAAGGGGCTGGATAATTCTGAAGCTGCAGTACCTAAAAAAGACATTTTGTATTGAATTGGAGTTGTATTAGTGGTCGAGTTTAAATCATTTTGATTGCAACCGTAGGAGTCACATTAAAAGATCACTTCTGTAGCGTTGACTTTAAATAAACAGTAGCTGGGGGGAAATAGTTTATTAAAGTGAATTTCAGCATCACTGGATCTAATAACATCTGAAATGGTAAACTCCTGTGTCAGAAGTCTTAAGCAGTTGCCTCAAGCAGCCAATCCGTTTTGGTTAAAATAATTATTGATACCTTAACTAATTTTTTCAGTTCAATTCAAATTATTTATCGCTAATGTTCATAGTTAATTATTTCTGAAAACAAAAGTTTTGGCTTACACATGAAATATATTTCAGCCTAAAGGTATATATAATGTAATAAATAATTATTTGTTGTTGTCAGCTTACCCTGTGGGACTTGGCTCACGGTGCATGTGCGGCCGGTGGCGGCATCACAGTAAATGTGATTTTTAATAGCCATTTCTAGGAAACAATCCTTTAAGACAAATGTGTTTCCCAGTTGGGATTTGTCTTTAGTTCTTCAAGGACTAACGGTACAACCTTTTGAACCCATTAAGGACACAACATTAAAGATGCTATACTTAACCCTTCTAGTGCCAGCTACGTGACTCTCACGTAGCTGCCTCTCCAACCGTTAAGTGCCAGCTACGTGAGAGTCAGCTGAGTTAGCTGACTTTAGAGGCCCATAAAACAAAAAGTAAAAAACATACAGAATTCCGCCCCCAGGCCTCTGATCTTCTGATGCCCCCCCCCCCCCCCCCCGCCGGCGCCGACATCTGAAAAAAAAAAAAAAAGGAAATGACATTTACTCACCTGGCAGCGCGATGGCTCTCCCCGGGTCTTCTCTTCACCAGGGGGGGCTCCGATCCCCCCCCCTGGGCTTTCCACACTGCTTGTGAGGGCCCAGAAATGGGCCATCACCATCCTCTTCGGCCGACGCTGGCCCCGCCCCTAGCCCCGCCCCTAACTCCGCCCACTTGATGACGTCATCCCGCTCCTCGGGTTACTGGCACCCGGGCTCCGATCTGTCAGTTGTCAGCAGCGATCGGAGCAGGGAGGGTGGCAGGCAGGGTGGCTCTGATCTCCCTCCTGCCACCCTCCCTGCTCTGATCACTACCGACAACTGTCATCTGCAGCAGCGTGGGACACTGGATGGGAGGTAAGTATAAGTGAAAATAGAATAATAAAGAACTTGTCTGGTGTCTTTTTTTTAACTTAACCCTTTGTGAACTGGTAAGGGGTCCATGAGACCCCTTATACCAGTTCACAAGGCTCTGGGTATGGCAGGTCACCTGCGGCAAGCGGGTGACTTGCCATAACCCCCAGCCCCCCATTACCTGCCTCCCCAATGGCCAGGGGCCCGGGCAGAAGGGCCCGGGCCACGTGGCTATGTGGGCTAGTAGCCTGCAGGGCCAGGGGTCACCAACGCTGGCCCCTGCGCTCTGTTCTACAAGCCCCCATAGCTGGTCCGGGTCAGTAATGCTGGGTAAGGGGGACCCTATGTCATTTTTGGGGGGATTTTAAGGGTTTTTAACCCTTAGAATTCCAAAAAAGAAATGAGCCCCCCCCCCCCCCCCCCCCCCCGGAAGGGGGAACCCTATGTCATTTTTTTTTTTTTTATTAACCCCTTACAACTATGCAATCATATTGCATAGTTGTATCCTATCTGGAATCTCCTAAACTGCTGTTTCAGGAAAGGGGGTATACCTATACATATGTGGTACCATTGTAACCGGGAGAAATAGGGCTTTCACACGCAATAATATTTTATTAACAAACTTACATTTTTTATTACAAAAAAAACACTACAAATTTTTTTGCACATATTTCACCCAAAAGTATTGAGAATACACTAAAAAAAAGGCCAAACAAGACATTTCATGTTGAAGCCCAAACTCTGCTGAAAAAAACAATATATAATTTTCATCGAAATCCCTGGAAATCCCTTCAAAAATCAAGGTTGCACACGTGTAGCGCAAAAACGTGAAAAGTCGTCTGGCAACAGATTGTGACAAAAAATCTCGGTAGGCCGGCACTCAAAGGGTTAAGCATTACTTTGATCCTAGCATTAACATCGGCCAGGCGGGTAAGTGACTTGCATGCTCTGTCTATTAAAGAACCCTACCTGAGAAAGTTACCAGACTTCTTTTAAGACCAGATCCTTTATATTTACCTAAAATGACCTTAAAATGTTGGATCAGAAGGACAGGTCCTAAGAGCTCCTAGATGCCTGAAAACTTGTGTTCCTGTATTTACAGATTACAGCAGAATGGAGAAAGTCAGATAATTATTGGTCTCCTTTGGGGGGGAAGAGCAAAGGCTTGCAGGCATCCAAAGCATCCATAGTGAGATGGATCAAAGATGCTATAGCTTTGGCCATCAAGCAATGGCTGCCCCACCCCCCTTAGGTATTAGAGCCCATTCCACGGCAGTGTTGGCTTCTTGAGCTTATAATGGTGACATCTCTTTGAAGGAAATATGTAAGGCCATCTGGTCTTCACCACACAGCTTCCTGAGACACTGCAAGGTGGACTTGTGCAGAAAGACTGTTCTTCAGGCAGTCTGCCCACCCTTCTGTGGCTAGCTGTCCAGTAGGATGCCTGGGTACTGGTAACTGCATTTCCAATAGTCCTCCAGGATGGGGTCCTACATCTCACCCCATTTTTTCACACCTATTCTGGCTTATTTGCACTGGTGTTACTTCTTGCCTGTCTTTTTTCCCTTCGGGTCTTGGATTTTTCCTGTATGATTGCCTAAAACACTGAGGGCTGAGGGGAAGGGGCTGGGCTTTAGTACTCCTTCAGTTTGTGTTTCCTGTTTAGGGGGAAGAAGTGAGTGGCTAGCCGTCCTGCGGGACTATTGGAAATACCGTTACATAAAAGACTAAGTTATCCCCCCCCTACATTTTTTTGTTTTGTGATTATGCCCCTTCTTGCCTTCCCATTATTGCCCAACCCCCCTCTTTTTCCCTCCCCCTTGTTGTTGTGTATTAGTATATCATTTAGAGAGAGGAGAAGTTTGTTTCAGGTTGCGACCATGAACAATTGACACGCAACCCTAGCCTGGACATCCGGGCTATGGCTGGGAAATCTAGACAAACTGGTGGTGGGTCAAGTATTTTAGTATCGTTCTATTGCTAGCTGATCCACCATTCTCTTGACTGTGAACAAGAATGTACTTTGTTAGAAAGATTATACAATATTTTCTCAGAATGTATTGCTTAGGTGTGTGTCTATAATGTACGGAATATAATTGTAATCGTTTTTCTTCAATAAAAATTTTTGAACAAGAAAAAGAGTAACTAAGGGTTTTTAGACTTTAACTTCAAACCACTTTGTATACCCTTTTAGAAGTTTTATACAAATACGTTTGTAGTAACTGCATGTATAAAATGTGTTTTAAACCAATTTCTATTTCCTTAATATTATTATTCATGGGCCAGTATTTGTCCTTGTAATGCTTTTCTCTTTGAGAATACCATCCTTTTATAAAAGTTTTTGTTTTATCTTTTTATCTTTTCTTTATGTCTTAACTTCACAAAACATGCTATCTGTAACACGTTAACTTGCCATTGATTTGCATTTGAAAAGCACACAGATGTGTCCTCACAATGTCTTTTTGGAAAGAAAATAGGCTACTGGCGACAACGAGCTTCTATAAAGCTACTGAAAATAAAACATATAAACTCACTGATAATGGATAGTATTAGACAACCGAGCTCAGTGGTAAAACCTTGTAAAAAAATAAAAAGTATAAAACTCGAGAGAATGATCTTGCTACTATTGAATGAACACTGTGGTCATTTTAGGATGGCATGTAGTTTGTTTTATTTTGTATTTTTGTAATGTGATATTAGTACTTTTCACATGATAACATTATATTTATCTGTTTCAGAACAAGACAAATTATGTGATAGCTCTGTAACAGAGAATATCTGTCCAATTTGGTATTTTTGTTCCCATTGCCCTAACTGAAGTGTTGACAGGAGTGATATTTAAAGCTTTCACTGTTTAATTATTAGATAACATGTTCACATTTTGCTTCAGTTTTTCCCCAGGTTGTCAGAGTATTTAAAACATTTCAGATGAAGTTACATTTCTTATGGTAATGCCTAACAAAAAATGTTTTTTCCACTTTTTTTTTCTTTTTTAACCCGCAAGAAATGTTTTTTTTTTCAAGTACAGTAGCTACTCTGATTTTTTTTGCTTAAGATATTTCTTCCAGTGAATAGAAATTTATATAGACCGTTAAGACTAAAAGTAATTATAGATAACAACAATTTTTTTTATCCGTGGAGTGGAGTTACATAGTATTCACAAGTGTTTATTTTTTTAAGCCAGTACTGTGATCAGTAGTTTTATTACCTAACAACCTGATTAGGGAGGCAGGGATTGTAGGGAAGTAGCAGCCCAAAACCAGTGATTCCCATTGGGAATTCTTTTAGGTCTCCCTATGGCCAGCCCGCCGCTGGTGGACAATCAAATCCTTTAGTTATAGCTGAGCAGTCAGCATGCTGTAAGGATTGAAAACTCGCCTGGCTGCCATACTAGTCCTGGTGATTTATCTAGTCTTTTATTTACTTGCTGTGCCTAAAGTGGAGCAAAACCCAAGGCTATCAGCCAGGGAATCTATAAGATTCCCGCGCCTATCAATTCCCTCCCCCTGAGGCATCCAAAATCGAGATGCCCTGCTGTGTGAAACCCCCCAGGTCGCCCCTTACAGGCTTTATCTATGCCCAGCAGCTCCCTGAGCACTGACGGCCACATCCCCGATATCCCTCTAGCAGGGCGCGTGCCTGTGCCAGTCATTTAAGAATGGCCAGCACGGAGACGCTCCGTGTTAGAGGGTAGCGGTGGATGCAGCCATCAGCGTGCTCAGAGCCGCTGGCCTTAGATGAAGCCTTAGACAACGTGACATCAGCAGCTCCGAGCGAGCTGATTGGACGCGCGGCCGTGGATGCGCCGTAGGACCGTAAAGAGGTGACATGGCCTCGGCGATCTGGGGAGTTTCACACAGCAGGGCACACCCAATCCGGGTGCCCCAGGGGAAAGGACCAAAACCCAGGATAGTCAAAATCCTGGGTTTTGGTCCACTTTAAGATTCCTTTTAAATCCCTGTGTATCCCCTGCATACCTGCAGATGTGATAATAGGACAACATTGCCTCTAGGCTAGTATGAGATTCATTTTTTGTGAAGACATATTCCCATTTCCCTATTTCCACCGCATTTAACCCATCTAGGCATTGAGTTTAAACATGCCTGGAATGGTAGGCTGTAAGGCAGTTAGGTGCCTTACAAAAGATAACTTCATAAGATTCATGTTGGCAATCGAACCTGTCAAACTTCAGTTATAAGGCCTCTTCCTTACCACTTGGCCACGACTGCCCCTATGTTAGTAATGCATCCTCCAACTGATTAAAATCAAAAACCAAAATCTAGAATAACACTGACCTTGTACCCAAATTGCCTGGTATCAACATCGAACTTACGGTCTTCCAGGCTTCATTGTATTTTCATCCAAAGGCTTCCAGTTCTGTGAGATTCCTGGGTCATCTTTCACAAGATCTTTACATAGATTTTCAATTATGTTCATATCACGGGATTGTGAGGGCCATGGTAAAACCTCCAGCTTTCTCATTTGAAGGTGTCTTTTGTGGGTTTTTAGGTGTTTAGGGACATTGGCCTTGATTCACAGCCTCTTTTAGCTGAACTTTCACATGAAAAAGCATGTGTATGTGTATTATTTTCATTGGGTTTGGGCCATTTGTGATTTTCTCGTTAGCTTTTTCCATCGTGTAATTGCTGTGTGTAATTGCGTTCATTCATGTGTAAAACTCGTGATAAGTGAGACTTCCACATGATTCAGTGCCCAGATTTAGCGTGTGAGAGAGGGCTTTACAGCGGGAAATTTCCGACAGCACTTCCAGGCACTATTTGTTGGTGAGATTGTGCTTTCGTGGTGTGTGAGAAAACAGAATTGAGTTCTTAAGGCACTGGGAGGCTGTGACCTTCTTTTAAACACCTCCCAAAATAAACATTTTTAAATATTTTTAAATAAAATGTGACCTATTTTTTGATAAGATATAATTCTTTTTAACTTTTATATTTTCTACAATTACATTTTCAAAAACATTAACCACCCCCAAAAAATATATTAGAAATATTAAAAATAAAAATACATTAAAAATAATAATTTCATAGTTTATATATATTTAGGTTTTTATACAACTCTTAAGGTCTGCTAGAATGTTTGTTTAAAATTTTGGTCACACTGCTTAGATGACTTGCCTGGAAGTAAGAATCTTTTTTTTTCTGGGAAGCAGGTGGAAATTTGGGCCTTGTGCAACAGGTCAGGGAGTTAGATTTTTTTTTTTCATATTTTTTTTAACCTAGGTGCAAGAAAAAATACCTAATCCTGTGTTACAAAAGTGTTTGTTTGCAGCCAGGAGAGGTCACACAATGATTTGAGAAAAAAAAAATCATTTTAATTGCCCAACACACTATTTAAACACCAACAAATGAAACCCCATTGAAATGTATGACAGCGACACTGAGCGAAAGGTAATATGTGGCGCTCCTGAACCTGCTGAGCTGCCTGTAGTAATACATGTGATGCTACATGGAGTTGTTAGAGGCGCTCACCAGATTCTCTTTATTAAATGTGGTTTTACGTACAGCGCCCAGTGTTCACCAGACGCTACGTGCCACTAGGTAGCATTACCTCAGTAATTTTTACATTATATCCATGTGGATATCCCAAATATTCAACTAGGAAGATGTAGAGAAGAATGCATGGCAAGCATTAAAGTGGTTAAGGTATGCTTTATGAATGAAAAAGAATGCATTAAAGTGGTTAAGGTATGCTTTATGAATTAAAAAGAAGAATGCATTAAAGTGGTTACGGTATGCTTTAGGAGAAGAAGAATGCATGGTATGCATGGCATACTAAGTAGTTCGGAACAGAAGAGAGTTGGCACAGCAATAAGTAAGTAATAGGCTAGCAGGATCAGGGTATGTGAAACAGTTAAAAAAATAGGCTCACGTAATTTAGGGGATAAATGAAGGTAAAAACAGACATTTTTCGATGGAAACCAGAAGAATCTCACCTGACATTCACACATCTCACCTGACATTCACACAAAATACGTTAAAAAACGCTCTAAAAATGCTACGAGTAAGAATTTCACATCAACATACACAAGAGCCTCGTCTGTGAAATTGGCTTTGAGAGAGATTCTCACAGCATTCTCAATGGCTCTCACATCATCAGGAACAATACGAGATGCTCCCGATGGAGGCTCTGAATCATGTGAATGCTCCAATACTGAAGAAAGCCATGTGTAATGTTCACACATAGAGATAAAAACACGAAAGAATGTAGAAGGCTGTGAATCGACCCTATTGTCTATTTGTAGAAGCCATCCTCTTTTCAACTTTGGCTTTTTTACCATTACGTTATGTTTGCTTTCAGAATTTGCCTAATTTTATTAAATTAATTTTCCCTCTACCTGTGAAATGTTCCCCATGCCATTGCCCCTAACACAACCCCAAAGCATGATTGATCCCCCCTTCTCATGCTTAATGGTTGAAGAGGTGTTCTTTTCATGATATTTGTTTCTCCAAACATACTTGCTCATTGTGGCAAAAAGTTATACTTTAGGCTCATTGGTCAACAAGACTTGTTTCCAAAATGCATCAGGCTTGTTCAGATGTTCTTGTGGAAACCTCTTATGCTGACATTTTTGTTTAGAATGCAGGAGAGGTTTTCACAAAGGACGTATTTGGGCAGGTGTACCACAACTCCAGAATCTACTAAATCTGCCCGAATGCCTTTTGTAGTGAAGCAAGGGGTTCTGGTTTGCCATTCTAGCAATCCTACGAGCAGCTTTCTGCTTTTTTTGGTCCTCTAGACCTTCTCTTGACCTCATTTCATTTTGAAGAGGAAATGGCAACCTGAAATCACTTTGCTATCTTCTTTATAGCTTCTTAGAAGAATTCATGACTGCGTTTTTTTGGATATGGCTAGACAAGTCTGGCGTTTTATAAAGCTTTGGCATTTGCATCACCCGGCCTTTCCTAACCAAGATTACTCTAACAGGCTAAATATGTCCCAGGACCTCAGTTAAAGTTAAGCTTAAACCGGACCAACAGCCTGGCATATTTGGAAGGTAGCTGTAATTTTGGAGCTTCTTCTCCCAACTAACAATGCACAGTAACAGGTGGCCTGCAAACCCATGAACCGAGTTAGTAAATGGTAAATTATTTTTTATGTGCAGAAATCTAAATTGCCCTGGGGAGGGATGCATATGAGCACGGTTTGTTGTGTTGGTCTGGTTTGAGTCTTTTTCGACTGTTGGTGCGCTTTTAATATCTCCCTGTTTCCATACTTTTGCAAATCATCTTTACCTAATTTGCGTACTAAAATACCAAACCAAAAAATACACTGACACTACTGCTAAAAATGTTCATGCTTTTTGGAGATCATTTTATCTTCAACCTGTTTAAACCAGTACAACACTCATTCTTTTTAAATTGTTGGTGTCCCAGCCCCTGCTGTAAAGCCCCCAAAAATCTTACCTTTCAGATCGCTCCTCCTGCAAAATCGAGCCCCATGATTGGCTTCTATGGTCACGCGCAGGACCAATCGCTAAGCACTTGATTTTGCCGGGGAAGCGTTTTGAAAGGTTTTCCATCTATGGGCTTTACAGAGTGGCAATGGCCCTGGAGGGACCTGTAACATGCCGTGTGGGTGTTCCGGTTTACCTAATCTGTGTAACGGCAACTTTGACCAAGGATACTCAAACTTTTGCACACAGCTGTACTTGGCATTACTGAATTGATCCCACTATTACTACTAGCTAGTCTGTTTTGTATTACCTGCAACTAAACATTTTTCATTGGAGAGAAGCAAGCAATTGCTACTTCAGTTTCCTTGAATTAATCGGCCCAACCAGTACCTTTTTTCTAAACTAAAATGCTAAAATTGGCATCTTTTAATGACTTGGCTAGCTAGCTTTATATATGTGTATGATTTTGCATAAATTACATGAATTATGTGCATTATATTTGTCCATCCATTAAAGCGTTTGTTGTCTCTGGGTTTTAATAGTGTCCTGAAATCTTCTAACATGCTTGTATGTCATTACCCAACAATGTGTAATGTTAGTTGCTTGAACTGAAGAATCATAGCTTTTGGGCAGTTACAGTATTTTACTTTACTTGGAGTTATGCAATGTAATTTGATCTTTGGCTCAGGCTTTACACACCATGAATAATTATGAATGCAAATAGATAGTAATATGCATACATATATCATATTCGGTAAATGTAGATTTATTATAAATGTTTTTTCCAGCAGGAGCAAAACATTGCATATTGTAAACCTATTGAAACATCAGGGATTTATAGGGTAGTAGTAGCCTCAACAACTAGAAATATGAGTGGCTACATTAAATGAGGATCACCTAACTCTGTATTTAATGAGGCTTTACTGGCATCTCTGGCAGGTTGAAGAGAAAAATGAGGTCACCTTTCAGCACATGTAAGGTCATCTGTTCTTGTAACTGTCATATAACCTAAAGGCTGAAGAACTGATTTTAGAGCAGTGTATGTTTTGAAACAGAAGGTCACACATTTTCAGCACTAATGTTACAGTGTAACATTTAGCTTAACGGCTTTGTTCTTTATTTTATTAGTTGGTCTTTTGACCTCTGTCACCTTGGTGACCATGGTAGTTATGTTGTCGAAAATGGCAGATATGAATTGTATTGCCATAAAACATGTCTTGCCCTCCATGTACCTCTTATTCTGTAATTTAATAAAACCAGGAACTTTTTAACCCTTTAAGTGCCAGCCTACCTAGGGTTTTTGTCACCCTCAGTTGCCAGACCATTTTTAACTATTTTGCGCTACAGATGCTTAACTGTGATTTTTAAGGGGTTTCCCAAGAAAATTATATATGTAATGTTTCAGCAGTCTGAGTCTGTGCTTTAACGATGGTGGAGGTAATAGAGAGGGCCTATTTCTGCCCTCTCCTCACCACAGAAAAGCCCGGGGGGGGGGGGAACCATCAGAGCCCCCCCCCCCCCCGATGATGAGGAGACCCGGCGTGAGGGGTCGCAGGCTATCCAGGGCCCTCTCCTGAAGCCAGAAGATCTCTGGGGGGGGGGGGGAGGATCGGAGGCTCCCCGGGTGAAGAGAAGACCTGGCCGGATCGATTGGGGGATATGCCTCATTCCAAATCCATTAAGAGAATGATTCTGAAATGGATGAAAATGGCTGATGTCTTGCTGACACACATATACAGAAAAATACTGGCAACTATTAGTGATAAAAAATTTTATCGAATGTGTATATAGATAGATACACAACCTAATAATCCAGCCCTGGAATCTAAAAGATTCTAGGACCAGCTGAAAGCTTGCCCTCTGTGTGAAACCCCCTTGCTTACCCTATATTCACCTTAATCTAGCAACTCCCATGCTACACAAACCTCCATATGAATTCCTGGTCTGTCCACTCACCATGGCAGACAGACTTGAAAATCTGCCTGTGGGTGCATGCAAGGTGAAGGGAGAAGCTATGTCACTGCGTGCTGTGACAATGACAATCATTTCAGTGTGCGTATTATTGCTGCTGCACCCATTGGCATGCCCATTCTCTTCTCCCCACTGGCAGCCATTTTAAAGTGGGCCAAAACCCACCCTGGAGGGGTTTCACACAGCGAGACATCCCTGATGGGGGTTCCCCCAGGGCCAAGGACCAAAACCCGAGGTAGTCATAAATCCTGGGTTTTGGCCCACTTTAAGTCTGACTGTGGTGGTGAGCATGCAGACCAGGGATGCCACCGAAGGGCTGCACATGCGAGGTGGAAACAATAGATTAAGCAGAGTATAGGATACATCAGGGGGGTTTCATACTGTGGGAAATCCCAAATTGAAATGTCCTATGTGAAACCCCTTGATTTCACGGGATACGGGATGATGAGTAGATGTTGACGCACTTACCTCCACGACTATATTTTAGATAGAAGGTAAACAGTAAAATCCTGGATAAGGAACTTATTATTGGCTATAACAACCCTTCATTCCCATGCTGTCTGCTTCATTTGTCATGACATGAAGCACAAGCAGCTGCTGCAGTACAATCCCAAGGTAAGCCTCTCAGTACAAACTTCAACCTGTTACTCAAAAACACTACTACTGCTTGTAGTAAAGGGTTTTTAACTGGTTGACTGCCCACTCCTAATATGTACACAACTGTATTTGCGCAGTAAATACTTTCAGTGTCACAACATTAAAGTGGAACCAGACCCAGCGCATCCCAAATCGTGATTCCCCCCTCCCAGGGCGCTGCATGACTCGTTGCATAAAATATATATTTTTATTTAAGAAAATTGCTGCATCTGTGTTTTTAATGTGTTTGAAATCCATATAGGCTACCTATATATCCATTGCAAAATAAAATACCTACCTCATTAGACATTCGGTCCCTCACCTGTAGATCCGCTCCAGTGAAAGCGGTCCTTCACTCTGAATAAGAGTCTATCTTATATGTTTCCAACACCTTGCACATACAGATTGTTCACATTAAAAATAATCCTACCTGCATCTACTGCATGTTATGAGACTTTAAACATCCAAGATGGCGGCTCATGGAACATCAGGAAGTGCCTTCTGACTGTGCTGCTCTTCATTCTGGGACTGCTGACCATTTCCTGACCCCAGCTCTGCTCTGTCTGAGCAAAGTACAGCTATAACCCACCCCCCTGTACTTTATCCCACTCTCCTCAGTAAGTGTAATGCTTCTGAATCAAGATGGCGACACTCATATCCTAAAGTCCTTAACAGAGTTGCAGCCCAGTGGGGGAAAGAATGATAAGTAAGTGACTAAAAACTTAAAATATATTAATTTTAGATGCTGGGGAATCGTTTTTTAAGGGTTTGGGCTTTGCAATAAACCATGGTGAAGGTCTGGTTTAAGATGCAGGAGATTCTTAATAAATAGAAGAAAAATATATGTGTGTTTAGTGATAATGTTTCTCAAAACCTCTCAAATCATTTGGATACCCCCTATAGACTTGTTGTGGACTGCTCCCTTCTTGCCGTAAAGTACATTTCATAGTGCTGCCTGCACAAACGTAAAGGGAGATGGTAACTCTTTGACTTAACTACTGTAAAATGCTTACGGTTATTCAGTCATACCCGGCAAGATATATATTTAAGCATGATATTCTTTCTCGGATGGTAATAAATACCAGAATGTAAGAGACATTTTTACAGTTCACAAGAATAGAATGCATTGACATAAAATTCCTCTAGAAATAATGTATTAATACACATCTATACATAGAATGCCATGGGAACTAGGCAGTGACCCCATAACTTTCTGCTTTCCCTGTTGCTGAGGTAACTGGAACATGTCTACTACTTTGTCATTTTAAAACCCGGTGTTCGATTTTACCATTCTGATAAAGATGAGCTTACAAATGTCAGTAGATTAAGTAGTGTCTACTAGGTTAAATAATACCTTTCTATGTGCGTCTATATATAATACTCTCACTCACACACAATGAAAGTAATTGAATTTAGTAATTTATGTGTGCAGGATTTCCTGCAGTGCATGAGCGATTTCTCTTCTTGCCTAAATTAGAATTTTAGAGTTCTACTCCAGCTGCAGCCCTATGCTTAATATGTACTGTATTCATTAATTGAACGATTAATTAATACAAACAATATTTCTCTAATATTCCACTCCAGAGCGTCAGGGAGTCAACTGAGTGAAGCGCAGGTCCCTCCCGGCCTATATATACTTCGTCTCCCTTCACAATCCAATTTTATTCTTCCATTTGGGACTTGACTGCGAAGGTGTGCTGGATTTTTTCCCCCCTAGATTCATTTATTTTTTCAATTTTTATTGCCATTATCCATGAAGCAGGGGATCATGGGACCATAGGGGCCATAGGGCCCCTATGGTCCCACTGATCCAGTGGACCCACCTATGCCTCCTTGATCAGTAAACTGAACAGGGTCTTGGGGTGCTACGGGGTGTCACCTTGGTTTTTTTAAAAGCTGACCCTCAAGGGCTGGAGTTCCTACCTGAAGTGACAACCAGCCACAGGTTTTTTTGTCTGGTGAGCCTTCTGGGGGAACCATGGGGATAATATTCCTCTCTTGCCTTCCTTCCTACAATTGATAACCTTTGTTGTGTTGCCGCACTTTGCCGGAGTAGAGTGGGTCTCCCTCAGTAGGTAGTTGCTTCCTTCCTGTGCTTGGCTGCTGTATAGCCCAGCAAGTACGGGTGTGTAGGCATGGCTTAGTTGTGTGAGCGGGGCCATAGTCGCTGCTTGTATGGTTCTGCACAATGGTTGGACCTGCTGTCAGCACTGTCAATTATTTTTTTTCATTTTTGTTTTATAGATTATGGGTAAAGGGCATATTGGTTGTGGGTAAAGGAAATATTGGTTGTGGCTCACCCCTAGGGTCTCGGAGTAGTCACTTGTGACTATCGAGATTCCTTACTTTGGTCTTAGGCCCTCAGGGATATTTATTCACCTTGACGGAGGCAACTGGGTGTGGTTCTTTGGCAGACAGGTCCTGCAAAGGGGCCTTTGTGCCTGCAAAGGCCCCCGGAAGAGGACAGGCCTATTTGTGCTGAATGCACCACGGTGGTACTTCCAAATTTGGGAGGCAGTTGTCAACTTCCTTTGGAACCCTCTGGGTTTGGACCCTCTGATCTTACGGCTTCTTAGGCAGTTCAACCTTGCTTGGACAAGCGGAGAGGTTGGCCTTTATAGAGAGCCATGTAGAGCCTCCAGTTTCAACATCTTTGAAGGCATCATAGAAGCGGAAAGATTTCGTTTTCAGGGAGTCTTCTGATTCCGAGGAGGATATTTATGCTGCCATAGATTCTCATAAGGAGTTATGAGTTGAGCTCTCATCCAGTAGGGAAGAGAATATTTTAGACTTACAGAAACTTTACAGAAATGGGGTTCTGTGTTTAGAGAACAAATGTAGGGGTTGATATCCTCTATGTTAGAGATTTCGGATATCTCAGCTCCTGAGCTCCCCAAGAGAAAGAAGGGGGATTCATTTAAGCCCTCTCCTCCATTCCTAGAGTTCTGGATACTAATTTAAGTTAGGGTCTTTTCCCAATGAGGTGGATAATCCAGTTTCAGGACTCTCAATTAATACTATTATTCCACCTTCTGATAGTGCCTCCCTAAAGGATATCCAATGGATAAGCGCATGGATCAGGTGGCCTGGCACACTTTTTCCATAGTAGGATCAGCTTAGTTCGGGTCATTCACGGAGTGCATGTTCCCAGTTGATTAAGACTAGTATGAAGATTATCAGGTACGTCATCCCTTCTTTGGACGTCAGGTTAAACGCTAGAGGATTAGTTCTGCTAGTGACTCTAAGGTGTTCATTATGGCTCAAACAATGGTCGCAGGCACAACATCAAAGAGGACCCTGAAGAAACTCCCTTCCTGGGGGGGGGGGGGCTGCTTGGTGAGCATTTGGATGATATAGGAATGAATGCTACTGGGGGTCATATCTTCCAATTCCTGCACCTTTCGTGGGGGCGGAGGTTCCGCCTTCTCAGGATACCGAAAAGATTTCTGGAGTAAACCAAAGCCCCAAAATAGGGCAAGACCTTTTTGGTGAAAAAAAGGCAAACCCCCCCGGCTTCTGGATTTTGCTCCCATTTGTAGGCTCTATGTAACAGATGTTTGGATACAGGAGGTTGTTTCCTCAGGTTACAAGATCAAATTGGGGGCCAGACCTCCTCGGAGGTTCTTTTGGTCAAGGGTATCCCAAAATTTGGAAAAATCAGAAGCATTGAGATCCGCTGTAGCCCATCTATTGCAGGTTGGGGTAATCCATCACGTTCCGCTTTTAGAGAGAGATCGCGGTTTTTATTACAGTTTGTTCATAATTCCCAAGAAGGACGGTTCCGTACGCCCAATATTAAATTTCAAGAGTATCAACAGTTTCGTCTGTCTGAGGAAATTTCACATGCAGTCTTCCACATGCAGCCGGGAGAATTTATGACCACAGTGGATATAAGGGATCCGTACCTACATATCTTCCCGGGTCATCAAAATATTTGCAGGGATTTTACCAAGGTGCTGGCCGGTCTCATAGCTCTTTTAAGAAACCTTACTTAGATGATCTGTTGATCAAGACCCCATCCTCTCTGGAGGCCCAGAGGCTTGGACTCCTCACAGCGGGATACTCCCTCGGGGGGGGGGGGGTTGCTGCCAGGGCCATTTGTGTCTCATGGTCTGCCCACGGTTCGGGTTCCACCTTCGGACGTGGGGGACAGGGTGGCTCGGTTGGAGAGTATGGTCATCAGCATATTCAGAGGGAATCCTCAGATTCTAGCTCCTACGTCGAGGACCTATTTAGGGGTAGGAACTAGTTCTGGGCGATCGGAGGTGGAGGTTTTGTCTGGCAGCGGAGAGAGAAACTGTGCATATGCCAGGGAACCCTTCGGATCACCCGATATATCAGATTGAGGTACTTATTGAGGCAAAATTTGAAGTTCTGCACCTCTCTACTCCTCGGCCGAAGCGGCAGATGAATAAGGCTGAACCTTACAAGCGTCAGAAGGTCAGGCAGGTTTTTCCCAGGCATGCCAATTTCGACAGGCTAGTGCCAAAGGGGTGGGAGAAACTGGATAAGCTTCCTTCTTTTTTTAAGGTACTGGACGCCAAGTAACCCTTTCCAGATGAGGTGGTCAAGGTTTAGTCTTTGCCATCTGAGGTATACGAACTGGTGTCGGGTCTGGCTCGGGACAGCATTATCCTTACTTTGGATAGTGCGGCCTTGAGGTTGGACCAGCTGGCCAAGTATGCGCCACGTCCATGGTGGCTATGGCAGGCAAGGTCTGGATGAAGCAGCAGAGGATTCGTTTGCGACATGTAGGTTTATGGTCCTCTGCACTTTGTTTGAACTCCTTCGCTATGTAGATCTTCAGATACATGGTGCGTCTGGTGGCTAGGAGGCTGGCCTGCACCTTGCAACGTCAGCCTTGGTCAGCCGACACTGCTTCTAAGAAGACGCTTACTGCCCTCCCCTTTTCAGGGGGTCATCTTTTCGGTGAGCTTCTGGATGACCTGGTCCAGAAAGCCAAGTGTGGGAAATCGACTAAGCTTCCACAGAAACTGAAACTGAGGACCTCATTTTGCAGGTCACTGAATTTTTGCCACTTCTTGAAGTTCAGAGGTTCTATAGACTTCAGATGCCGCAAGGATTTTTTGGGTATTATTAATACACAAATTTGGACTCAGCACAGCTAAAGTTAAAGTAAATATAGTATGGGTGCTGGCCACAATAGAACCAAGACACTGTAGTGTCATATAAACATATATCACAACAAGAAGCGCCGCCAGATCAGCCCAAAATGGTTCTAATAAATGAGTAGCCGCACTACCAACATATTATATATAAGTCATAAGAAATCTTTAATTACACAAAAAATCAATCAAATACAAGAATCTCAACAAAAACACACAATTTAAAACCAGTTAAAAACACACACATGGGGGTTATCACGCTCCCGGAACCACAATTTACCACTTGGACAACTCCAGCTCTCTTGGTAAGGACCTCAACCCCCAATCTCCGCAGCCAGCTTCACCTATAGGAGCCCCCGCTTGCCGAGACGCAGAACACGCCTGCTCGGGATCGGTTGCCCCCAGGACTTAATGGCTCAAAGGTTGAGGTCTTACGGTACAGAGTGCTGGAGAGCCCGCGGCTGGAAGTGGAATCGGGTAGCCGGTATGTGAGCGTATGGTGGGAGTCCAAGGACAGGCAAGGGTCGGCAACAGGAGTGGAGATCACGGATGGTCAAACAAGCGAGGGTCGGCAACAGGAGTGGAGAGCACGGATGGTCAAACAAGCGAGGGTCGGCAACAGGAGTGGAGATCACGGATGGTCAAACAAGCGAGGGTCGGCAACAGGAGCGGAGATCACGGATGGTCAAACAAGCGAGGGTCGGCAACGGGAATCAGGATCAAAATCAGGGATTAACAATGGCTGGGGTCTAGGCGCTATCACAGGCAACCACCAACTGCGGGGAAAAGAGCTTTATAGGGACAGACATAAGAGGGAAGGAATTGTGATTGGTGCACACAGGATCATGATGATGATTGGAGTGCACAACAGGAGGGGGCGTGTCCCCCCACTGAACCCAGGGCTCATTGGCCCTTCAGAAGGAGTAGGGGACGTGCTGGCCAGCTGGGCTCATAGGCCCTTTAACTAAAAAGGGGGCGTGCCCCTTTTTAATTTATTCACCTCCTCCGGCGGCCCCGCTGAATGCAGCGCCGCCGGAGGGCATAGAAGGAACGTGCTCGCGCACCCGCGCGAGCACGTGTGCAGATGCCGGACACGCCGGCAGGAGGAGAAGGAGGGGGCGCGCCCGCAGCCGCGCGAGCTGCCGCCCGGCGCGGCCGGCGCCTGGATGGCGGGGCGACGGAGACACCGCTGGAACGCGGCACAGGTAAGCTGATCGTGACACTACCCCCCCCTTCATGAGGGGCCTCCGGACCCTCACCAGGTTTCCCCGGATTGTCACGATGGAACTTTTTAATAAGAACTTTAGCATGCACATCTTTTGCCGCAACCCAACATCTCTCCTCAGGACCGTAACCAACCCAGTCAATTAGATATTGTAAAGAATTACGGAGCTTGCGCGAGTCAAGAATTTTGTTTACTTCATATTCTGGTTCGTTATCTACTAGAATAGGCGGCGATGATGGACGCGGTACATTCTTGGCTGGTTTTAACAGTGACACGTGAAAAGAATTTGGGATTCTCATGGTTTGCGGGAGTTGAACCTTAAAGGACACGTTGCTTAATTTCTGAATAATGGGGAAAGGGCCAATAAACTTGGGCCCTAACTTACTGGACGGTTGCCGCAGAGAAATATTTTTAGTAGAAACCCAAACAAAGTCCCCAATCTGAAGCGCGGGTTCTTGAGACCTGTGGCGATCGGCGAACCTTTTGTATCTAAGAATAGTTTCTTTCAAAGTCTGCTGGACGCGGGTCCAGATGTTCTTCCGCTCTTGGAGCCACTCTTCCAATGCCGGTAAATTGGAAGGGGACCCAGAGAGAGAGGAAGCCCTGGGATTCCTCCCAAGATTGCAGAAAAACGGAGAGACTTTGGTACTTTCACTCGGCGCATTATTGTATGCAAATTCCGCGAAGTCAATATATTCTGACCACTGTTCTTGTGCGTCGGAAATGTAACACCGCAAATACTGTTCTAGACTCTGATTGGTTCTCTCAGTCTGTCCATTGGTTTGAGGATGGTAAGCAGAAGACAAAGATATCTGAATCCCCAAGCGAGAACAGAAGTTCTTCCAAAAACGCGAAGTAAATTGCACACCCCGATCGGAAACTATGTTAGATGGTATGCCATGGATACGGAAAATGTGCGAGATAAATAACCGCGAAAGCTCAGGAGCTGATGGTAGCTTAGATAAAGGAATAAAATGTGCCATCTTACTGAAACGGTCGACGACCACCCAAATCACAGTGTTCCCATGTGAGAGAGGCAAATCTACAATAAAATCCATAGAGATATGAGTCCATGGTTCTTTAGGAATCTCAAGTGGGACTAAACACCCACTAGGAGCCTTGTGAACCCCCTTACTTCGTGCACAAACAGAACATGCGTCGATAAAGGTAGTTATATCACGGCGCATAGTAGGCCACCATACAAGGCGTCGGGCTAAAATGAAAGTTTTACGATTTCCTAGATGTCCAGCAGTTTTGGCATCGTGAAACTCGCGAATTACATCGGAACGCATATGCGGTGGTACAAACTGACATCCTAAAGGTATATCTACAGGGGACTCATTTTGAAATGGTGCCAGTGCATTCGAAAGATCAGGAAGCAAGGCCCCAATCACACATCCCACAGGCAAAATAGGTTCACCCATATCGCCCCGATCCTTACAATCCCCAAACAAGCGGGACAGAGCATCCGCTTTAGAGTTTTTCACTCCTGGCTTAAATGTAATTATAAAATTAAAACGCGAGAAAAATAATGCCCAACGGGCCTGACGAGAGTTCAGTCTCTTAGCTGAGCTAATGTACTCGAGGTTTTTGTGATCAGTATAGACCGTGATCGGATACAATGACCCCTCCAACCAGTGACGCCATTCATCAAAAGCCAGTTTAATCGCCAATAACTCCCTGTTTCCAACATCATAGTTCTGTTCCGCGGTACTAAATTTCCGTGAGAAGTAGGCGCAAGGATGCAAACGATCAGGATGACCAGAGTATTGAGACAACACCGCCCCCACACCCAACTCAGATGCATCTACTTCGATGGTAAAAGGTTTATTAACGTCAGGGTGAACTAAAACTGGCGCCGAAGTAAAAGCCTGTTTTAGAGTCTGGAAGGCCTCATTGACCGAAGATGACCAGTTTACTGTGAAGGCGCCCTTGCGAGTAAGGTTGGTGAGAGGAGCAACAATCTTGGAGAAACCCTTAATAAAGCGTCGATAGAAATTAGCGAAACCTAAAAAACGCTGTAATTCTTTTAAAGTCTTGGGTTGTACCCATTCCCGCACCGCCGAAACTTTCCCCGTATCCATCTCTAACCCCTGGCTAGAGATTATATAACCCAAAAAGGGAACGGTGGTGACCTCAAACATACATTTAGAAATCTTTGCATACAAGTTATTCTCTCTTAGTTTTTGAAGTACCATTTTCACATGCAGTCTATGTTCGGACAAAGACTTAGAGAAAATGAGGATATCATCCAAATAAATTACCATGAACCTGCCCAAATAGTCTCGGAAGACGTCATTAACGAAGTCTTGGAAGACCGCAGGGGCATTACAAAGGCCAAAGGGCATGACTAGATATTCGTAATGACCATCTTTAACATTGAATGCAGTTTTCCACTCATCCCCTTGTCGAATACGAATCAGGTTGTAGGCCCCCTTCAGGTCTAACTTGGAGAACACCCGAGCTCCTACTACTTGATTAAATAAATCCCCAATCAAGGGAAGGGGATACCGGTTTTTAACCGTGATCTTATTCAGGGCTCTGTAGTCTATACAAGGCCTTAAACCACCATCCTTTTTCTCCACAAAAAAGAAGCCAGCCCCCGCGGGTGATGTTGAAGGACGGATGAACCCCTTGCTTAAATTCTCGGAGATGTACTCCTTCATGGCCAGTTCTTCCGGCCGAGTGAGATTATAAACCTTCCCTCTAGGAGGGATGGTCCCAGGGAGCAGGTCAATAGGGCAGTCATAGGGCCTATGAGGGGGAAGGGAATCGGCAGAACGTTCGGAAAAAACATCAGCCCAATCTGCGTAAGGCTGAGGCAATCCCTGTGGCAGCATCTGAAAACTTTTGAGGGCAGTGGAAAAACAATGTGTCTTGCAGTGATTACTCCACCTCACTAAATCCCCAGTCTGCCAGTCTAAAATGGGGTTGTGGAGTTTTAACCAGGGATATCCCAGTACTACCGGGGTTTCAGGACAGTCAAAAACCAAGAACTCGATATATTCAGAGTGAGAAGAGCCAACGATTAAATTGAGAGGTGGGGTCTTGGTACAAACCGGACCTCCCTGGATGGCCTTCCCATTTATGGCTAGAACCTGTAGAGATTTTCCAAGGGGTACCAGCGGAATCCCCAGGACGGAGATCATGCTCCGATCCAGGAAATTACCTGCAGCTCCACTGTCGATAAAGGCGGATACTGCCCGTTTGGAGGGACCCCAAGAAAGCTCTATGGGGATTAACATTTTATTCAAGTGAGAGTAATTAACTGACTCACCTAGACCAGTACTCCCCTCCTGATCTAGGCGAGGAAGTTTCCCGCCGGGTATCCCTTGTTAGGACAGGACCTAGCAAAATGTCCCGGATTCCCACAATATAAGCAGAGACCCATGGAGCGTCTACGCTGCTTCTCGTCCTGGGTAAGACGAGCTCTACCGATCTGCATGGGTTCTTCCAGTGAGGAGGAAGGTGTATTTGCCCCAGGGGAAGGGAGTGGGTTGGAGGACTGAGATGGCTTAAAGGACGAAGAAGTCCTAACCCTTTCCCTGGCTCTCTCCCTAAGACGCCGATCTATTTTGATGGAGACCTGCATTAGCTGGTCTAGATCTGCTGGTGTAGGGAAATTGACCAAAGTGTCCTTGATACCCTCTGATAGACCCATTCGGAACTGGCTACACAGGGCTGGGTCATTCCATCTGGAGTCTACTGCCCACCGCCGGAATTCAGAACTGTAGTCTTCGGCAGTATTCCGACCTTGCTTCAAGGCCCGAAGCCTATTTTCGGCTGTGGACTGCTGGTCTGGGTCAGCATATAACACACCCATAGCCTGAAAAAAGGAAGTAACTGAGTGCAGGGCAGCATCATCTGGAGGCAGGCTAAAGGCCCATGATTGGGGATCTCCTTGCAAAAGGGAGATAACTAACCCCACCCGTTGGGTCTCGGTGCCCGAGGACCCAGGTCTCAATCTGAAGTACAGCTCGCAGGAATTTTTGAAATTGGAGAATCTGGCTCGGTCTCCAAAAAATTTCTCTGGTAACGGGACCTTCGGCTCCGACACGTGAGGTGGTACAGCGGATGCAGGAATCTGCCTGGTTTCCTGATTGGCCACTCTCTGGGCAAGTTGATTTATAGCTGTGGCCATAGCCTGTACTTGCTGTACCAGGTCATCCATGAAGGCCTGTGATAATATCACGCTCCCGGAACCACAATTTACCACTTGGACAACTCCAGCTCTCTTGGTAAGGACCTCAACCCCCAATCTCCGCAGCCAGCTTCACCTATAGGAGCCCCCGCTTGCCGAGACGCAGAACACGCCTGCTCGGGATCGGTTGCCCCCAGGACTTAATGGCTCAAAGGTTGAGGTCTTACGGTACAGAGTGCTGGAGAGCCCGCGGCTGGAAGTGGAATCGGGTAGCCGGTATGTGAGCGTATGGTGGGAGTCCAAGGACAGGCAAGGGTCGGCAACAGGAGTGGAGATCACGGATGGTCAAACAAGCGAGGGTCGGCAACAGGAGTGGAGAGCACGGATGGTCAAACAAGCGAGGGTCGGCAACAGGAGTGGAGATCACGGATGGTCAAACAAGCGAGGGTCGGCAACAGGAGCGGAGATCACGGATGGTCAAACAAGCGAGGGTCGGCAACGGGAATCAGGATCAAAATCAGGGATTAACAATGGCTGGGGTCTAGGCGCTATCACAGGCAACCACCAACTGCGGGGAAAAGAGCTTTATAGGGACAGACATAAGAGGGAAGGAATTGTGATTGGTGCACACAGGATCATGATGATGATTGGAGTGCACAACAGGAGGGGGCGTGTCCCCCCACTGAACCCAGGGCTCATTGGCCCTTCAGAAGGAGTAGGGGACGTGCTGGCCAGCTGGGCTCATAGGCCCTTTAACTAAAAAGGGGGCGTGCCCCTTTTTAATTTATTCACCTCCTCCGGCGGCCCCGCTGAATGCAGCGCCGCCGGAGGGCATAGAAGGAACGTGCTCGCGCACCCGCGCGAGCACGTGTGCAGATGCCGGACACGCCGGCAGGAGGAGAAGGAGGGGGCGCGCCCGCAGCCGCGCGAGCTGCCGCCCGGCGCGGCCGGCGCCTGGATGGCGGGGCGACGGAGACACCGCTGGAACGCGGCACAGGTAAGCTGATCGTGACAGGGGTTACCTGAGAAACATGGGACTCAATAAGCTAATCATAAACCTAAATTTAATACAATTATAAATAGCCCTTCCTAAAAATTATAAGATGTAATCAAGCCAATAATCCGTGAATTACATACCAATAAGGTGTAGACGTGACTAGCCCGTTAAGAGCTTGTGCAAAGAAAAAAATGCTTTTTTTACAAAAATGTAATATATACTACCTAATATTAATAAAACCACAAAAATTGTACAAAACCTATAAACAAGATGAACATAAAGTGCTATGTGCTGCTAAGGAAAGAATAATATAGAAATCATCATTTGCAAACTGTGCCAATATAATAGAGAGCAATGGCTAAAGTAATTGGTTAAGGGCAAAAGGTAAGTATATAAGATATTTTATATCACCATAGTTAGATGGTCCCAATCAGGTCTGCCCAAATCACACCGATGCGTTGCGTAGGTCCAAACCAACCCACTTCATCAGGATGTAATTTGTGTGGGTGTTCTTGTGCCTTTATATATCTCCCAACTGATGAAAAACGCTGTACAGCCGGAGGGAGCACAGAGCGTCAGACCACGCTCCCTTCCGGGAGCACGTAGGGGTAACGTGGCCGACCCCTGTCTCACAGCAGCTTGGAGCGCAAACAATGCGGCGATGGCACGCTGCGCGCGCATGCACCCTTCGCCTCACGTCCGCGCGATCTCCCCTGCAGTGGGAGGCACCCAGACATCGGCTCCAGGTCATCATGCGCGCGCACCATGCCCCGCCGTCCTCCCGCCCCGTGAATGTCACAAAGTGACAAATCGCAGGGAACAAGGGGAGGGGGGAGAGATAGTGTGCGAACTATGGCGATATGAAGCAACATTGGCTACAAGAAATAATACAATCAACATAAATCAATTGATTTTTATGTGTATTACCATCATAGTAATCATTGACTCTATGATATTTTACAAGGTCATATTTAAAAACTATAAATACTATTATACATCAGGGGTGAAAGATTTAACCATTACACATAAACTTCCAATTCCTAGTATAATACCCATATATAGATCTAAATCAGATAAACAGCTTGAGTATAGAGAGTGTATTATTCTATTGGGCAATTCTTATTCTCAAAAACTCTAACATAGGAAAATAAAGGGAAAAATAAACAATTAACAGCAGCAGTTCTTATAATCTATTGTGGAACTTCTTTTCATATATACACTGTTCCAGTGTTGCATCTTGCTCAAGAGACAGTGATCTGGGCCAACCGATTGCCGCAGACTTCCAGGAAAGGCGACAAAAGGTGAGTATGCAGGCAGGGGATGGGAACACATCATAAAAGGCATCAGAGTGCTCATCCCAAAACCTCGTCTTCAGAATGGGATAGCTATTCTCTTCCTCTAAACGGGAAATGGATCCACAAAGGTTATTACACGTGCCAATCTAGAAAAAAATGTTTTTTAGCATCTATTAATAGTGAAAAACTACACAACAAAAAATGAATAAAAACAATGCCAAAACTAACTCAAATACCCCCCTAATCCAGGGTGTCAACCCCCATTATTAACCATCACGTCCTAAAAAAGAAGTAAAAACAAATTCCTCATTAATCCCATACGGTGCTCTCGTGTTTAGATTGTAGATCCATTCCAACTCTTTTTGTTCTAACCATCTCTTCAGGTTCCCTCCCCTAACCCCCAAACTCACCTTTTCTATAAAAATGATACGTGTCCCCTCCATGTTACAGTTATGTTGTGTCAAATAATGGGCAGCAAGGTCTTCCCCGCATCCTTGTCCCTCTTTGCCAACTTTATATTCGATACATGTCCCTGTATTCTAGTTCTTGCTGAATTCTTTGTTTCACCTACTACTGTTTAGGGCAGACACATTGTATTAGATAAATAATGCCCTCTGTCCGACAGTTCATATGTTGACGGATTTGGTATTTCTTAGGGGACTGTAGTCCGCTTAACTTGTTACATGTTGCAACATATTGGCAAATGCTACACTGTCCACAGGGTCCACTGGAGCCAGAACTTTTATTTGATAACCATGTGCGTGGGCGTGTATGGTGACTCTTACATAGTCGGTCTCTAAGGTTGGGTGCTCGTCGAGGGGTCATCAAAGTTCCCTTTCTTACCCACCTTGTTAATAGTGGGTCCGCTTTGAGGGCCAACCAATGCTTCTTCAAAATCGATTTAATCACATGCCAATCATTATTATATTCAGAGGAGAATCTTACCTCATCACCACGTTTACAGTCTCGATACTTGAGTAAGTCTTCCCTCTGAGTATTTGTCGCTCTTCGTTTGGCGCTATCCAACACACTTTTTGGATAGCCTCATTGTTTAAAGCAATGTGTTAGTCAGTTAGCTTCCTTCTTATAATCCAATTCTTCCGAGCAGTTTCTTTTCAGCCTAAAAAACTGGCCAATAGGTATTCCTCTTTTTAAGCTTCTGGGGTGTGCACTGGTGAAGTGCAACAGACTGATGGTGGCTGTCGCCTTTCTAAAAAGTGTAGTGCGTATGTTGCCCCCTTCAAGGGTTAAGGTTAAATCCAAAAAGGTGGCCTGGTGGGGAGAGATTGTATGGGTCAGAAATATATTGAAATTATTGTTATTGAGACATTCAATGAACGAACTCCATGCCATAGGATGAGTATATCGTCGATAAAACGATACCATCCTAGGATGTGTTGGTGATAATTTTGAAGTCCTTCTGCCCATACAACCTCCCGTTCCCACCAGCCCAAGAAGAGATTGGCAACCGAAGTAGCGCAACACGCTCCCATGGCTACACCCCGTACTTGTAGTATTTTTTGGGTAAGGGAAAGCCATGGGGGGAACCAAGACCCTAAGGTGGCGAGCCACGCCCCCTCTCAGTGTTGATGGGGCGCCCCCACCCAATCGGGTGGGAGGCGGCTTTTGCACTATGCGCCGGATATCTGACGCCTGGGTCCGGGAGGTTGTTTTTTCCAGATACAGGATCGAGTTATGGACCAGGCCTCCACACAGGTTTGTGGCGTCCAAGCCTTCCTGCGACCGCGTGATAGAGCTCTTGCTGGACTGGGTAGTTGTTGTATCTATTCCCCCCTCAAAGCAGAGCTGTCGCTTTTATTCAATACTATTTGTCATCCCCAGGAAGGACAGGTCCATTCAACTGATCTTGGATCTCCAAAATCAGTTCAGGTTTGGAAGATCCACACGAAAGGTTGTGATGGCGCTGCAATAGGGAGATTTTCTTGCCTGATGGTGTTTACCATCGAGGCAGTTCCATACGCCCAGTTCCACTCCAGGCATCTATAAATGCTGGTCCTATCAAAATGGCGCAGGACTGTGGACTGTGTGCAGAATTTGGACTGTCGCTTCATCTTGATGGCCAATGCCTGGTGATCCCTGAATTGGTGGCTCGTCTAAGGGGAGGTGAATTTTTCTTGGGGAACTTGGGGGTTTCAAACAGTGGGACGTCCCATATAGGGATTCCCCCGGTAAACTGAACAAACCCCCGGATTTTGACTTTCTCAGGTTTTGTTCCGCTTTAAATTTGCTTTCCAGTGTAAGGATTGATTTAGTAAATTGCCTACCGTTTGTTCACCTCTTAATGCTAATGTATTACATTCATTATCATCACTATTCGCTTGGCTTGTGTGCAAATGAGGATATCTTGTGTATAGGTAGCCAGAGATAACACTGTTCCTGAAATGCTTTTTCTGCTTTTACCTTTTAATGTCTGTATTGATTTCCTTTTAACATATGCTACTGTAAAAGTATTTGAACAGTGATTAATGAGAATCTTAAAAGCCTCTGTAAAAATGCCCTGCCCCATTTTTTTACTACTACTCTATCTCAATAAGGGATAGTTTGTCAAGCAGACCAAAAGCATTTGGTGCCAGCCCTAGAGTCTCCGGGGTATGTAATTTCTGATTTAGAATGCCCTGATCTGTGACCCCCCACCATTTGCCAGTATACTTAACGTTCTAGCAATCCCACAGCACACGTTTGGGTCATGGTGGCCAGACATTTCTGAGTGGCCAGCCGCAGTGCACAGCAACTAGAAGAAAGCATCAGATGGGAGGCTCCCGGTATTCCATTTATTCAGCATATATTGCAGAGTAAAGCTGACCAAAACACAGGTTAGTGCTCCTCTGCATTAAACATTGGTCCAGTGAACAAGTCATTACTTACAGTGGGATCTGGTTCATTACTTTATTAAATTAAAATACATTACCATCATTTATTGCAAATGTAATCGTGGTTAATACACTGCAAATGAACTGGAGAGGCATTTTAAAAGTCCAGGGTAGGAGATACATCCAATTACTCCAATGCTACATAATACAGCTATTTATATGTTCTGTTTTGCAACTTTGAGTGTTGGCCTAAAAACAACGCTTGCTATATATTAGATTGTTCTGGACAAGAAGTCCTTTAGTGCTGGGAAATCTCTGCATTCTAAGTTTAGATGAAATTGTTATTATTCTTTTACACTACTAAAATAACATTAAAATATGACCAGCTTACTCTTAAAGTGGCCGGATTGCAGCTTTAGAATAAAAGGTCCTATATGGTGTTGGACTGGGTTGTCTGGAGCTCACAATACACATACATTAAAATATTACTTATTATAGGGCCCATACATGGCTGATGTAAAATATTTGAAAAATAACACTGAAAGAAGCAATTTTATGCAATTCACAGGAGGGGGTCCCCTGACCTGTTGGATCTGCATCAGGGGGCAGATGAGGAAAGGTGGGGCTGTAATTTATTCTCTTTTCCAGGGGACCCCTATACTAGTTCATACATTGCGGTAGCTGACTGGAGCTTTTGCTGTTGTGTATCAATACTGGGCACTATCCAGCTTGTCCCGGCTCTGGCTCATCACTAATACCAATTTGCTGCATTTTAATGACCAGCAGGTCAGGCCTGATGGTGTTGCACAGTAACACACGTGCATATATTACGAAACATGCTGACAAACTTACACATTTACAGTATTTTTCACTGTATAAGACTCACCTGCCCATAAAACCCACACCAAATAATAGGCAAGGTGCAGAATCTCCTGCATTGAATTCTCCTTCCCATTCCCCATATGCAGTGTGGCATCCCCCCTCCCATTCTATAAGATTCCCGGGCCGATCACCTCACACACCACGGGACATCCGAGATCGGGATGTCCCGCGGGGTGTAACCCCCCCAAAACCCCCGAAAAACCTTACCTCTCCAGCCGCTGCTTCCACCGCCGCCGCCTCACTCGCGCTCCTCTAGACGTGCGCGCGCCCGCGCCGGCCGTCTCTGAATGGCCGGCGCGGGCGCGCACGCGTCAAAAGTGACGCGCCGGAGGCGGCAGCGGGCGCGATCCCTTGTCCGTCGACGGACGTCACTTGTCCGTCGGCGGGCATTGGACAGCGCAGTCACGTGGGAGCATGGAGAGGTGAGTTTTCGGGGTGTTTGGGGGGGTTTCAGGCAGCGGGGCACCCCCGATCGGGGTGCCCCGGGGAAGTGGACCAATACCCAGGATAGTCAAAATCCTGGGTGTTGGTCCACTTTAAAGATTTTCCACCTGCAGCCAAGATGATGGCATTCTAAGTGCTAGTGTTGTCCGCATTTAGTGTCAAATCTATTTGGGAGGTGAATTGCTGTGATTGCTAGTGTTTTTCCCTGTGCATAGATTACAAGAATCTATTTTTCAGTGGTACTTTGATAAAGCTAAATTCCATGGCCTTGGTTAAGCAAGGGTCATTATTTACAAAAGGCATTTTTTTAAAGAACTAAAGTTAGCTTCTTTAATTTTTACAGTTTCATGTGATTCAGCAAAGCAAAACTAAAAAGTGCGTCTTTACACATTTTTTGCATGGAAAAATACATGAAAAAAGCACAAAAATGCAAATGGTGTAAAATGTGCAATATACCGTGTTTTACCCTCCTTTTTTCTTTTTTTTTTGTACTTTTAAAACCCGACCCCCCCCCCCCCCCAATATGAGTTTAATAATTCTCAAAAAAAAAAAAGTAAATAATTTTGCCTCAGCGTCCAGTCTTTTGCCCTTGCAGTTTACCAACCTTTGTATCAGCTCAAAGAAATAGGGGCTGGGAAGCTGGCCGAGTCAGAGTACAGAAGACTTGATGTTATAGTTTCCAATTCCTCTCCTGCCCAATGACCTTCACACCCCACCAGTCATGGAGGTGCAGGGATCCATGAGACCCTTATACCAGTTCACAAGACTTGGGTTCGGGCAAGTCACCTTCGGCTAGCAGGTGACTTGCCATTAACCCCCAGCCCCCCCATTACCTGCCTCCCCAAAGCCCGAGGGCAGAGGAGCCCGGGGCCACAAGGCTGTGGGGCTTGTAGCCTTGCAGGGCGGAGGACCACAGAAGCGGGCCTCAGTGCCCTGTACTACAAGCCCCCATAGCTGGTCCCTGTGCTGGTTATGCTGGGTAGGGTAGACCCCACGCATTTTTTGGGGGGATTTTTAATGGTTTGTAACTCTTGAAAATCCCCAAAAAATGGTGTCCCCCTCCTCGGGAGGGGGGACCCTATGTGACTTTTTTAAAGTTAACCCTTTATGTCCCACCACTCAGCAGGTTAAAAGGCTTCCAGCAGTAGCAGGAGAGCATACACCAGAGTGATCGTCATGGGACACACTTTTGGTGTTGGATCAATCAGGGGTAAGTATTAAAAAAATAAAATAAAATATTTTTTTCTGATGGGGAGGGGGGCCCACACCATTTTATTCAACCCTTTATAATGTGGATAGTAGTTGTATTTTATTTGTAAATGTTAGGGGGTCTCCTGGGCAGAAATGGGGGCCTACTGATACATATGTGGTACCATAATCAGAAGAAGTGGGGCTTTCACATGCAATATGGTTTGCTTGAATCAAATACTTTTTTATTTAAAATAAAAGAAACACATTTAAAAAAAAAAAAAATAAACCTGGTAAAAATGACCTGTCAACAGAGGGTGACAATATATTAAGTAGACTGGCAGTTATAAGGGTAAGGGCTGGCACCAGGTTTGTGTGCAAGAGAGTCTTAAAGGGCCCCAAAGTAGTAAGTCACATGATGTCACAACAAATGGGTCATCTCCTGATGTTGATTGCCCTCCATTCCTGGTCAACTGTCACCTGGTTCTCGCCACCTACTGCGCTTCCATCGATTGCCCTCCATTCTATGCCACCTTCTCTATTGTTGCTGAGGCCAGCCATCAGCAGTTCTGCACACAGCACCCGGCATTTGGTGGTTGGGTCCACTGTTAAATAATACCATGGCCAAGTGTGAGCCTGAGTGGGCCCCTGAAGATGCCAGGTTTGCCCTGTGCTGCCGCCGGCCCTGACAAGGGTTAAAAATAGCTATACATGTTGGGTATTGTTCTGTTCAGACCTTGCACTTTCAGATTTAGCTTGTTGTTTCTTGTTCTCATATTGTTAGTTTAGGAAAATGTGTTTTCTGTTCTGCCTTTTTTAGGGAAACCCTGTGCAACCAATGATTTCTTCCAGGGATTACTTCCAGAATGATGAGCCCACCACAACATGCTGGGTATGCCTAGAAAGCTTAATGTGCTTACTTTCAGGGAATTTATAGTTTGTGTGGGGTGTTCCAAATGTAAAGGATTGTTTTGGTTGAAAAAGCCCAAGGTGAAATATTCAAGTAAAATTACCATTACCATTACGCACATGCTTTCCTTTGGAGGGTTTGTCAACTCTGCCCTTAACAGTACCTATGCGTGTTGGGTAGATTTAGACCGGGCCACCTCTGCTGGGTCGTTGCCACCTTTGATAGGGGGAAGGAAACCATGAACTCTGCATGGAGGCACAATAAAGTAGAAACAAACATTGTGAAAGGGGCCTTAGGATAGCAGCTTAATTGCACACAGCCCTTTTTGGGATCATTAAGCTGGCATGATGTTCTCCAGAAAAATGCAGGTCATTTATGCAAATGCAGGGATGTCTACCTGATCCATTTCTGCGGGGGGATATTTCTCAAGTACTGCATTTAACAATGACAATTTACCTCAACACACTTGGACTTGGTTGAATAGAAGTTCTAATAATCTAAGGCCCTTATTTAACAAGGGATAGCGCCAGGTAGCGAATGGTGAGCGAACGGTAATGACGCTCACCGCCACGAGAACGCCGGCTCCCCCCCGCAATCACACATTTATCAAGCCGATCCTGCTTAGCGACTGACAGAACGCCAGATAGCGAATCATTCATCATTATTCCAGCCTCACCCCACAGCGCCAGCGAGCGACCTTGAACAGCGACAGGTATGACCTCTCGCTACCTGGCGCTCTCCAATGCATTTCAATGGAGCAATCTTTAAATATTCTTAATTAATTGCTATTAATGTTTTTTTTTTTTTTTTTTTAAATGTCAAAAATTCTGTGACCACTTCTGCAATGTTAGATATTTTTTTTAAGGTTAAAAAAAAAAAATTGTGCAGAATTGATATTACAGGTCTGATATTTATGTATTCATAATACAAAATGTTCTGAAAAACATGTTTTTTTTTTCCAAAAATATGGTTGTTTGGGGGTTAAAAAACTACTTTTAACCCATCGCCGCCAGCGCTCTGGGGTTTAAACAATCATTTCACTGCGCGAGAATTTTTGGAGCGTGATTTGTTAATGAATATGCTGGGAGCCGTTCGCTATGGCCATTCGCTGTCATGCGCTCCCATACAGCGCGGAACCTGTCAAACAGCGACTCCTAACCCCGTATTCAACATTACCGCACACCGACTGAGTCCCTGTCAACAGCCGAACAATGGGCAAGCACAGCGAATACTAGCGTGCGCTGTGAAAATAACGCTACTGTCGCTCATCTGTCGCTACCTGGCGCTATTAATGAATTGGCCTCTAAGTAATTGGCTGAGCCCAGGTGTGTTCAGGTGTGCAACAGGATCATTGCTAAGTGCAGGACTATAGAGGAACCACTCTGCAGGAATGGTTTAGGTTGGCATCTCTGCAAATGTACAAGCATGACAAGGCCCCATTTGAAAAATATAGGCAGAAAGGTTACCTGTTAATTAGGGAGTTTATATATGCACTGCTGTGATGTGATGTGCTGTGATGTTTTTTTTCTTTTTTCAGAGGGTTGGATATGGTGACGGAAATACTTTCTACTTTTTATAAGCCAGGTATTCAGACATCAGCAATAGTAACCCCCTTTTTTTAGTATTCTCTTTTATTATTGATAATGCTATGTAACAAATATATTTGAGCGGTTATTTAAATATCTTTTTACTTTAAAAGATTACAGCATTTATAGGGACTGATAGAGCTCCGCTGTGCTTTGATTGAGTGGCGTTTTATTTGAAGTTCTGGGGACTGTTTTCATTCTTCTCTAGTCAGCTAGTCTGTATGTAAGAAATTGTTAAGTACAGTAATACAGCTTACAGTTACAAGTCTATAATTTTATGAATTGTCTCCTAGGTTCCTGTAAGTAAGGCCTTGGCTTCGTTCCAGTCCTCTAGTACTAAAGCACTTTTAAGCAAACTATTAATTATGTTGACAGTTCCTTTAAGGTCTTGAATAAACCCCCGTGAGAAAAGCTTCTTGATAATCTAGCACAGCTAGAGCTGGTTCATGCCACTCAAATACATGTTAATGCATCAATTTTTTTTTTTCTATACTCAGTATTTCTATCAACGTGATGCCCATGTCAAATGCAACATTTATACCTGATAGATATACCTTTCTAAAAACAATCCTGACTATAAGGAATACACCTTCATAAACTAGTTCTTTCCATATTTTTCTCCATATAAGACGCACTGACCCATAAGATACACTTAGGATTTGGAGGAGGAAAATAAGAAAAAAAGATTCTAAACCAAATGCTGTGATAAAACACCCCATTACAGATAGTGTGGCATTCCCTCATCCCATTCCCATAGGCAGTGTGCCATCCCCCCATCCCATTCCCATAGGCAGTGTGGCATCCCCCCATCCCATTCCCATAGGCAGTGTGGCATTCCCCCCCATCCCATTCCCATAGGCAGGTTGGCGTTCCCTCATCCCATTCCCATAGGCAGTGTGGCATTCCCTCATCCCATTCCCATAGGCATTGTGGCATTCCCCCCATTCCATTCCCACAGTCGTGGCATTCCCCCATCCCATTCCCATAGGCAGTGTGGCATTCCTTGCATCCCATTCCCCATGGGCAGTGTGGCATTCCCCCCATACCATTCCCCATATGCAGTGTGGCATCCCCCTATCCCATAGGCATTGTGGCATCCCATTACCATAGGCAGTGTGGCATATCCCATTCCCATGAGCACTGTGGCATCCCCCTCCCATTCCCATAGACCGTGTGGCATACCGCCATCCCATTCCCATGGGCAGTGTGGCATCCCCTCTCCCATTCCCATAGGCAGTGTGGCATACCCCCATCTCATTCCTATAGGCAGTGTGGCATACCCCCATCCCATTCTCATGAGCAGTGTGGCATTCCCCATATGCACAGTGGCATCCCGCATCCCATTCCCATAGGCAGTGTGGCTGGACCCCCCTCCCCCGATCCCCACCCTGCGGTGGAGGAAAAAAAAACAGCACTGAACCCTGCCCACTGCCCACACTCTGGCCGCTGCCAACACTGCCGCTGCTTCTCGGGCTGGCATGTGCACACACCCGGTTCGTGCAGCCGGTGGGCATGGCCTGTGTCCACGACCTGACTGCTTGGACCGTGTGTGTGCGCACGCCGGACCGAGCAATACCGGCATTGTTGGCAGCAGCCAGAGCATGGACATTGGGCGGGGTTCAGTTATCCTGCCCTCTCCCTCCTTGCCGCTCTTTCATCTGCCTCGCGCTGCCAGCCGAGCAGGGAGAGAGCAGCGAGCAGGGAGAGAGCAGGGTAACTGAACCCCGCCCACTGTCCCCGCTCTGGCTGCTCCCGGCACTACCACTGCTTCTTGGGCCAGAGCGCGCAAGGCTTATGTAAGTGTATCTTTTTACTTTTTTGTTTTTACATTCGCCCAATAAGAAGCACTAACATTTACCCCCCCCCCCCCTACCCTTTTGGGGAAAAATTAGTGCATCTTATTGGGCAAACATATGTTACATTGTCCTAATACATACCTCTATTTCAAGACAGCAGTGTTCGTTAACCTGAGGCATTGTTTTTTTTTTTTGGTCCATAGGCATCATTTAAATGCATGGTCAAGGGATAGGATTGTTTCAGCAAATTCTCTCACTGCACTTTGCTGAACACAGTAGTTTCAATAATGTCCCTGCATGATGGCTGCAGAGAAATGTGCTTGATATGAGTCATTGTTAATTCATCTCCCTGTGAATGTTCATTGGGAGAATTGGGAGTAGCACTATTAATTTTCTGATACAGCAAGTTAAGCAGCCAGAAGCCTATACTTTACTGATGGCAATCATGGCAGCCCATTTTACACACATGGATTTAACATAAAGATGTTGTTGTTTTAAGAGGTTTACAGGTCCAGAATAGCAAATGCAAATACATGGACCACCAAGTCACCTCCAGTTCAAGTCACTGTATTAGAGTTAACATGTCAGGCACTGCCTTGGCTCAGTTTCTCTGCGCAAGGCGATGAGGTGCACATGTAGAAAAGGAGATTATGGGTGGATTTCATGAGTGGACCATGGCAACCTGGGGCATCCTCATTCAGATGCCCAGCTGCACAAGCCCAAGACTGATCATCGTTCTTCCATGTTTGAACATGGTTTCTGGCCTCCGCATATTGGGTTAAGCCAGCAGTTTGCAAGTTACTGTGTGTCCACTGGCCCAGTGAACTTGATTGGCTTAAGTTGGTTATGTGCATGCCAGCCATGGCCCACATTGTAGAAAAGGTAAGTAGAGGCTTCCTGGTATTGCGCTCACAGGGGGTGTGCCGGCATGCAGATTGATCAATGACAGTGTCAGCTTCCTCTGGATCACGGCACAGGTATGAAGTTCCTCAGCTGTGTTTGGGGATTGGAGGGATCTGCATTATTCACCCTATAATGACATACTGACATTTTCCCCCTGATTTTGAGGAAAAATACGTCTTGTAGGGCACAAAAATACGGTAAATAGATCATGTTAAGATGTATAGATTTAATGAATATACTTTTTGAAGCATTTATTATTTCTCCTTGCATTCTCTAACAAAAATACCTGCACACTGTAAAATAATAAAAAGAATCGTGCACCCCTTGCTGAATTTGAATGATGTTAGCATTTGGCACAGGGGCATAACTAAAGGGGGGGGGGGGCAAGGTTAGCGACTGCACTGGGGTTAGGGGGCCCCACTATTGCCTTACTTTACATATTTGTGCTCCCATGTTATTATTTATAAAAAAAAGAAGCAGTTGTCTAGTGGTATCCAAGAGAGTTTAACTGACAGGAAAAAGGTCACTGTATGAGCCATAATGGGCCCAATTTAAAGTTTGCACCAGTGCCCATTCACATCATGTAACGCTATGGTACTTGATCACTGGGTTTAAAGATTAGTGAATACACTTTTCCACTTTTCCTGTTTCCCCTGTTTTCCTGTTGCGTGTTCATTTATGCCTTGCATAGCTATTGTTGCGTTTATGACCTAATTATCTTAACTTGCAACTGATGTTGAAGGATTTTTAGCATGGAACGGATGATGAAGGATTTTAGCATGGAACGGATGATGAAGGATTTTAGCATGCAACTGATATCGATGGATTTTAGCACCATATGCCTATCCTTAGTGTGGCTAGTGTTTAACCCTCACCTATCAGCTATGCATCCCAGTTTTCCGCTTATACTTACCAGTGGCTGCTTGAGGAGCCCGCTTTGGACTGAGGTGTTCTTCCAGACCTTTCCTGGTGGGCTTGCAGTGTTGCTTGGGCAGGGAGAATATCTTAGTTCTCTGCTGACAACAGCTTCCACTATTGACTGGAGGAGGCCAACATCTGTTGACGGATTGACTAACAAAAGATGAGGAGGGCAAGCCAGATCCCCTTTTTTTGGGTGATGTTCCCCATTGTTCCAGATTTCTTTTTGGGTTGGGTATCTGTTGGGTTGGGTATCTGTTGGGAACCTATGCCGGATGTTAGTAATCAATAATGTTGTATTTGTATGCTTGATATATAATGTAGTAACTGGTACATTAACTAAATATGCCACATAATATCAGACGGTAACTACACAGTGTTTCAACTTGAATGGTTGTTCCTTTGTTCTTTTTCAAACCCAAGAAAATTACATTTCATTTTTCATTGAGGAAGGGGCTCCACGCGCCCTTAAAACATCGGCTGTTTGTGTTCAGCATTATGTTTTTCCTAGTGCATGGCTCGGGGGGGGCATCCCGGGTGGATTTTATTGGCCTTTACCCTGTGCTGGCATATTGCGCCTGTATTAATCACCATATGGAGGCTTCTGGGGATAACGTGCTTGGGGGTCCTTCGGGACAATCTCGGTTGTGTTCCATGTGTGGGGTATCCCCTATCAGTAATGACGTCACGGTGTGTGGGCCGTGCGCCCAGGCTGTCCTCTTGATTTAGTCTGGGCTGCCTGCTTCTTTACCGAGCTCTGTGCCACCTTCGGCAGCGCCTACCCCGCCGCGCCTGCACTTAGCCCCCAGTGAGGGGGACTCTAGTAGGGGGTCACAATCTGATTTGGCACTTCGTGTGGCCAGCATTGAAAGACAGCTTTCCAGGCCTGTTCAGCGTAAGGCCTCTAGCAAGAAGCAGCACCTGACTTCCTCGCCTGCACTGTTTACTGAGGAGCAGGGGGAGATTGATTTTTTTGATGAACGTTGTTCCCTGGAGGAGGGGACCAGCAGGTGGGCCGCGACAGTGACCCTGGGTCTAAGTCTGAGGATTCCTGGTTTCCTGAGGATACTGCTAATCTGTTGTCTCACATTTTTGAGGTTTTACACATTGCCCCCCCTGAGCTGGCTAAGGAAGCAGGGTGAGCTTTTTCGTACCATTAAGCAGCGAGTTCCCTGAGTCATCTCACTAATATGGTGCTCAAAGAGTGGGTATGTCCTAGTAGATTGCCCGCGGTGCCTAAAGGTTTGGATAAGAAATGCCCATTTCCTGCTGACCTGGTTAAGCGATGGTCGGGTCCCCCCAAGGTGGACACTCCTGTTCTAGGGCTGTCCAACACCTCAGTCATGCCTTCCCCTGACACTACTACACTGCGGGGCAGCGAGGACCGGCGTATGGATCAGCTGGCCTGCCATGCCTTTGCCTTTGTGGGGGCTGGTTTGCGTCCATCCTGTGCCGCTGCCATAACTGCTATTGCTCTTAAGAGACTAATCAATCGTCTCCTTGCTGGCGCTACAGCTGGAAGGGATGAGTATAGGACCCTTTTGCTGGGCTCTGATTTTGTTGCCTTTATTCTTACTGCCATGGATGATGCGGTACGGCTGAGTGGTAGGGCCTCTGCCCTCTTGGTGGCTATGCCCTGCTCTGTTTGGTTGCGTCAGTGGGCAGCTGAAGCTGCTGCTAAGAAGGCTCTCACTGGACTCCCCTTTGTGGGGCTGCGGCTCTTGAGTGAGCGCCTGGATGTTTTAGCCAAGGATGGTAGGCTGCCTCAGCGTAGGAGGCAGCCTCGGCCTTTTCGGGGGCCATCTGCTTCAGTCTCCTCCTTTCGTACCCCCAGAGGAGGTTGAGGGTCCCTCTTTTCAGGTGCCCGCAGGGGCTCTTGGGGCCATGGCAGATCCTGTGGTCATCCCGGTCTCTCATGGGACCCCAAGCCCAAACCTTCTCCCAAGCCCCCTCAGGCATGAGGAGGCTCCCTCACCCATCCGGGTGGGGGGACGGCTTCGGCTCTTTGCTCACGTCTGGAGGCTCCGCGTCTCAGACTGGTGGATTCAGGAGGTGGTGTCCTCCGGTTACAAGATAGAGTTTGCAGCCTGGCCGCCCCCCAGATTCCTCAGATCCCGGATGCCTCACAACCCTCTGTCAGCTCAGGGGTTGTGCCTTGCAGTTCAACGTCTGCTGGACTCAGGAGTCATTTGCCCGGTTCCTTCCCAGCAACGGGGTCAGGGTTTCTACTCCAATTTGTTCACGGTCCCCAAAAAGGACGGGTCCCTGAGACCAATCCTGGACTTGAAGGGTCTCTACAGGTTTGTCAGGTTCAAGCACATTCGCATGGAGACTCTTTGTTCGGCTGTCAGTTTCCTTCGCCCAGGCGGCTTCATGACCTCCGTGGATATCAAGGATGCTTATTTTCATGTGCCAGTCTTCCTGGGTCATCAGAGATTTCTCAGGTTTGCTCTAGAAAATCACCAATTTGTGGCCTTACCCTTCGGTATCACCAGGTAATCAGGTGTTCCCTTTGTCAGCGGTGGGGTCTTCCGGATGTGGACCTGTTTGCATCCCGCCACAATCACAAGCTTCCCAGGTTTGTCTCCATGTCACAGGACCCTCTGGCCGTCGCCACGGATGCGCTAGCAATGCCTTGGACGGAGTTTCGGCTCCTCTATGTGTTCCCTCCCCTTCCTCTGCTGGGCAGGGTGCTGTGCAAGATAGCCCAGGAAGGGGTACCAGCCATTCTGGTGGCCCCCTGCTGGCCAAGGAGTGTGTGGTTCGTAGACGTCATGCAGTTGGCAGTGGATCAGTATGTCCTGCCCAAGGATCCAGATCTGCTCACTCAGGGACGGCTGTGCCATCCCAATTTACAAACGCTGGCTTTAACGGATTGGCTGCTGAAACCTCCATCTTGATGGATAAGGGTTTGCCGGCCTCTGTTGTTGATTCCATGATTAGGGCTAGGAAGAAGTCCTCGTCCTTTATCTACTATAGGATTTGTCATGCTTACATTGCCTGGTGTGAGTCTAGATCTCTGCCCTGTAGGGTGTTTTCTATTCCCAGGATTCTGGATTTTTTGCAACATGGACTGTATTCGTGCCTTCAACTTAGTACCCTCAAGGGACAGGTGTCAGCCCTGGCAATTTTCATGTGTGTCCACCACGTAAACCTATGCTACCGGTTTGGGATCTAAATTTGGTGTTGCCTGCTCTGCAGGGTCCTCCTTTTGAGCTTATCAGTGGGGCTGCCTTGCCCATTATGACTCTTAAGGTGGCCTTCCTGGTGGCCATTACCTCGGTTAGGCGAGTCTCTGAGCTGGCAGCTCTTTCCATCAAATCTCCTTATATTCCAAGTATGTCTCACACCCTGCTTCGGAATGATTAATAACACGTGGGTTATAGTCCAGTAGAGGAAAAAGAAGCCCCTCCCAGTCCATAAATACCTGGGACCACCCACACATTCCCCAGATAAGTCTCTGCAGACGGCGAAGCAAGTCAAGAAGATGGCTGTGTCTTTCCTTTGCAGGTAAGCCGGGTACACCCGGCCAATTTTTTCCTATTTCCGCCCGGACCTTGTTGTTTTTAAGTCCCTATGCCTCCCAGCCTTGGCTGTGGGTCCGGGGGCGAGGGTAGGGTACACCTTAGAGGTGTACTGCATAGGAGCCATGCTCCTCCATGAGACCTCCTCCAAGGTGTAGGCGGCTGCCAGGTTGGTGATCCTGGTGTGGGATGCCCTGTCCGTTTATTACCATCGCTATATAACTTGGGTAGCTTGGGGATCCCCTCCATTACTCCCCGTTCCCGGTTAGTAGGGGGGGGGCTTTACCCTCCATTTTGACCTTTATTGTTGTTTTTTTCTTGTGTGCTGTGTGTGCTTCACTTGCTGGCTCTTCCAGCGTGGGTGTGTTGTGAGTGGCAGTTTGTGTGTGTGTTTTGGGGCACTGGTGCTCTGGTATGCCGGCCCGCATCCTCGCTGTTTACAGCGGCGGCGGGTCGGTCTCCTTCGCCGGCTCCTCAGCATGGCTGGGAGTGCTGCCTCCTCATCATTTTCCAGTCAGGGCGGGGCCAGGTGCTCGGCGCGCTTGTTGCGGCCCGCCCCCCTCCTCTGGCGCTCTGCTGCGGCCTCTGCCTTTGGCAGGGAGCCGCCTTCTCTTCCCGGGTCGGGAGCGCGGATCGTGCGCCGCGCGTGGCCCGCCCTTCCTCCTAAGACTGGCCCTGTGAGACTCCATTATCCCTGTGAGTGCCCTGCGGGGCTTTGGTTTTATTTTATACTGTTATTCATGCCTTGATTGATGACCACTAGCGCTGGGGGATACTTTTTAACCCTTGGGTTTTCTTAGCTCCGGGATTGTATTTTGTATTATATTGTGTTTATTAAGAATGAATGCCTTTACTTAAGAGTTCCTTAATTGTGTCTTCCAGGTGGGACTACCGTACCTTAATAAAAAAGGGGGCTCTCCCGGTCCTTTAGGTCCCTTGTTTTAAATTGGGGTTCCTTTTGTCATTGCCAAATCCTCCCACTAAAGGACGCTAAGGGGCATCCCGGGTAGCTTTTAGCGTAATTCCCATTGGTCATTGCGACTACCATAAAAAGTCACCATATGGAGGCTTCCCAGGATACTGGGCTCAGGATCCCTTCGGGGCAACCCCGGCAGTGTGTGGTCTGTGGGGTATCCCTTGTGGGAGACAATGTGCAAATTTGTGCACCATGTGCACAGCAGGCCATTGCACGGCAATCCGGACCCTGTGCGCCGGGTCGGCTCCGCTGGCCTCATCACCTACACCCCCACGCCTGGCTTTGACACCAAGTGATGTTGTCATTAGCGGGGAGTCGCAATCCGATGTCTGTGCTAGACTGGCCAACATTGAGAAGATGATTGCTATCTCTGCGGCCAGGAAGGCCCCAGCTAAGAAACGGCATTTGGCGCCCGCTGCGCTGGCCTTTGATTATGACGATTATGACTCTTTTGTTTGGTCTTATTATTCCCCGCTTGAGGAAGGGGAATTGTTTTCAGAATCTGAAGGCTTTGACGATCAGCAGTACCTGGATGCTGATGCCGGTACGGAGCGCGGGGATACCGTGGATACCCCCAGACTCCTGACCCGTATTTTTGAGGTGCTTGCTATTTTCCCTTCTGCGGGGGGCCCTCCGCAACAGGGGGGAATTTTTTGGGACTGCCAAACCTCGTTTGGAGTTCCCGGATCAGAAACACGTTAACAATTTGATCCTTAAAGAATGGGATATGCCTAGCCAGCTCCCTGGTATCCCTCAGGGGTGGGATAGGAAGTATCCCTTCCCTGTTGATGTTGTTAAGCGTTGGTCGACACCCCCAGAGGTCGACGTTTCAGTACTGGGATTGTCCAGTATGTCGGTTGTGCATTTCCCGGATTCCAGTACCTTGAAGGATAGTGAGGACCGACGGCTCGACCAAATGGCTTTGCATGCCTTTGCCGGTGTGGGTTCGGCCTTGCGCCCGGTTTGTGCCTCTGCTCTCATGGCCATGGCTACTAGAGCATTAATCAGGGGCCTGTTGGATGGTTCCCAACTGAATCCTTCCAGTGAGGAATTTACAGCATTGAAGCATTTTGAGATGCTCATTGCATTGTCTTATCATCCTTGGATGATAGTATCCGTATGTGTAGCAGGACCTCGGCATTGCTTGATGCTATATGCCGATCGGTCTGGTTATGCCAATGGGCGTACGATATCGCTGCAAAGGAGGCGCTCACAGGGCTACCCTTCGTGGGTCTGCGCCTGTTTGGTGATAAATTAGACTCGGTGGCGAAAGGAGGTGAGTTACCTCAGCGCAAAAAGCAGCTCCGGCCCTTTCGGGGTTCAGGCTCATTCAATCCCTCCTTTCGTGGTTCTCGGACGAGCAGGGGAATTTCCTTCCCTGCGTTCAGAGGAGATTCCTGGGGTAGGGGCAGAGGACGCGCCCGACCCGGGACTTCCTGGGGTGCCAAACTCAAAGCCGCTGCCAAGCCCAGTCAGCATTGAGGGGGCGCCCTCACGCTCCCGGGTGGGGGGGCGGCTGCGGCTCTTTGCCCAGGTCTGGACTCTGGAGGTCACAGACAACTGGATCCCGGAGGTGGTCTCCTCTGGGTACAAGCTGGAGTTCGCATAACGGCCTCCTCCCAGATTCCTCAGGTCTCGGATTCCTGCGGACCCTTGGACAGCGACTTTTCCTGGTGGTACAAAACCTTCGGGATATGGGGATCGTTTCTACGGTTCCCCCCATAGGGAGAGGTCAGGGTTACTACTCCAACCTACTACTCCAACCTCTTTACGGTGCCCAAAAAGGATGGATCCGTAGGGCACATTTTGGACTTAAAGTTTCTCAACCGGCTCCTCAGAACCAAGAAATTTTGCATGGAGACTCTGCGGTCTACTCCCTTCATCTGGGGGACTTTATGACCTCGATAGACATCAAGGACGCTTACCTTCATGTGCCGGTCTTCCCGGGACACCAAAGGTTCCTCAGGTTCGTGGTAGACAACCAGCACTTCCAGTTTGTGGCTCTTCCCTTCGGGCTGACTTAGGCGCCCAGGGTGTTCACCAAGGTTTTGGCGGGCGTGATGGCCCTTCTCAGAGTCCAGGGCATTCGTATCTTGCCTTACCTGGACGTCCTTCTCATTACGTCATGGTCTCTCCACCAGGCGGAGCTGGACACCAGAGCAGTGGTGACGACACTGGAAAGGTCCGGGTGGGTAATCAATTACCCCAAGTCCTCTCTATCCCCGTCAAGGGTGGCTTCGTTCCTTGGCATGACTCTGGATACCATTCAGACCAGGGTGTTCCTACCCCAGCCGAAGGTGGATGTTCTTCAGGCTCTTATTCGTTTTCTTCTGTCTAGCCCTCATCCGTATTTCAGGCAATGCATGAGGCTGGAAGGTTTGATGGTGGCTTGCTTCGAGGCAGTGCCATTTGCTCAGTTTCACATGAGACCCCTTCAGCTCCATCTTCTATTGGTTTGGGACAAATGTCCTCTGTCTCTGGATCAGACTTGTGTTCTGTCCCCTCTTGTCCTGCGGTCCTTCCAGTGGTGGATGGACCAGAGGAATCTCCTGGGGGGCAGGTCCTTTCTTGCGCCCTGTTGGGAGACGGTCACCATGGATGCCAGTGTGTCAGACTGGGGAGGCTTCTGGAGGGAACGTCAGTTCTAGGGGCTGTGGGGTCCTCAGGAGGCCCGTATCCCCATCAACATTCTGGAGCTGAGGGCGGTTCGGTTGGTGCTGTCGCACCTGACACATCACCTTCAGGGCTTACCAGTTTAGGTTCGCTCTGTCATTCCGACAGCGGTCGCTTCCATTAATCACCAAGGAGGGACTCGCAGCCGGAGTGCCCTCCGGGAGGTGTCTATGATTCTTGCTTGGGCCGAGAGCAATGTTCCGTGCATCTCGGCAGTCTACATTCCAGGGGTGGAGAACCTGGAAGTGGAGTCTCTGAGCAGAGGGACCTCTCGCCGGGGGAATGGTCCCTCAGCAGCAAGGTATTTCTATCCCTCTGTCGCAGGTGGGGGAGTCCGGAGGTGGATCTGTTTGCCTCTCATCACAATCACAAGCTTCCGGCTTTTGTGTCTCTGTCCCAGGACCCTCTGGTTCTGGCAGTGGCTGCCATCTCTCTGCCCTGGCGGGAGCTCGGGTCTGCTATATCTGTTTCCTCCCTTTCCCATGGTGGGCAAGGTGGTACGCAAGCTGGCTCAAGAGGGTGTGCCAGCAATCTTGGTGGCCCCAAGGTGGTCAAGACAGGTGTGGTTCGCAGACGTCGTCCGGCTGGCGGTCGATCAATTCAGGCTACCTCTGGTTCCGGATCTGATCACACAAGGTCAGCTTTGTTACCCCAATTTACAAACGCTGGCTTTGACGGCGTGGCTGCTGTAACCTTCATCTTAAAGGAAAAGGATTTGTCTGAAGCCGTTGTACAGACTCTTGTCAGGGCTAGGAAGAAATCTTCCTCTAATACTACAGGACCTGGCAGACCTACATTGATTGGTGTGAGGCTAGGCCCTTTCCTTGTCGGGTGTTTTCCATTCCTCGGATTTTGGAGTTTCTCCAGCATGGTCTGGACATGGGGGTTTTCAGCTTAGCACTCTTAAGGGGCATGTGTCCGCTCTGGAGGTTTTCTTTTAGAGATCTTTCATCCTTTGGTTAAGACCTTTTTTTTTTTTTCAGCGGGTCACTCATGTGAGCCCTCCTCGCAAACCCATGTTACCTGTTTGGGATTTGAATTTGGTGTTGTCTGCCCTTCAGGGTCCTCCTTTTGAACCAGTGCAGGATTCTGCTCTATCCATTTTCACCTTAAAAGTTGCCTTTTTGGTGGCTATCACCTCTGTTCGACGTGTTTCCGAGTTGGCGGCTCTGTACATTCAGGCCCCCTACTTTGAGAGACATCAGGACAAGGTAGTTTTCCGTTTTAAACCAGACTTCTTGCCAAAGGTTGTCTCTGCCTTTCACCTCGATCAGGACATTGTGCTTCCTTCATTGTGTCCTAAACCTAGCAATGACAAGGAGAGGGCTTTGCACTCTCTGGACGTCGTAAAATGTGTAAAGTACTATCTGGTGGCTACTTCACCATTCCGGAAGACGGACGCCTTTTTTGTGGTGCCCTCTGGGCCCAAGAATGGTTTGGCGCCCATCAAGTCTACCATTAGTAAATGGATTCGTCAGGCCGTTATTAGGGTCTATTCTGCTAAGGGGAGGGATCCCCCTTTCCAGATCACTGCTCATTCTACTCGTGCTGTTGGGGCTTCCTGGGCGTTTCAGCACCAAGCCTCTGTTGAACAATTTGTAAGGCTGCTACTTGGTCTTCTGTTCATACATTTTCCAAGTTTTACAAGGTTGATGTGCGGGCCTCAGCGGATGCTGTTTTTGGCCGCAAAGTTCTGAAAGCTGCAGTGGTTTAATTTGTGCATTTTGCCTGTTGGGATCCCCACCCTTTTTGGACACTGCTATTGGATGTCCCACGTGTTATTAATCATTCCGAAGCAGGGTGTGAGACTTACTTGGAATAATACCATTTTGTGATTACTCACCTGTAAAATGGGTATTATAAGTATGTCTCACACCCTGCTTCATCCCACCCTGAGTTGTATCTTGGATCCTCCTTTTGGTGAAAATTTCTTCCTGGTCCCCTTACTGCTTTCTTATACTGGGGAATGTGTGGGAGGTCCCAGGTATTTATGGACTGGGAGGGGCTTCTTTTTCCTCTACTGGACTATAACCCACGTGTTATTAATCATTCCGAAGCAGGGTGTGAGACATACTTATAATACCCATTTTACAGGTGAGTAATCACAAAATGGTATTTTTGAGCGGCATCAGGATAAGGTGGTGTTTCGGCTTAAGCCGGATTTTTTGCCTAAGGTTGTGTCTGTTTTTCATCTCAATCAGGACATTATTTTGTCTTCTCTGTGTCCTAATCCTGTGTCCTAATCCTGCTAATTCCAAGGAGGGGACGCTTCATTCTCTGGATGTTGTCAGGGCCCTGAAGTTTTATTTGGTTGCTACTGAGTCTTTCAGGAAATCTGACGCTCTTTTTGTTCTTCCTGCTGGACCTAGGAACGGTCTGCCTCCGGCTAAATCCACTATTAGCAAGTGGATCCGTCAGGCGGTGGAGCAGGCCTATTCTGCTAAGGGGAAGTTTCCCCCTTTTAGGGTTACTGCTCATTCTACTTGTGCTATCGGTGCGTTTTGGGCTTTTCAGCACCAAGCTTCTGTTGAACAAGTTTGTAAGGCCGCAACTTGGTCTTTTGTTCATACTTTTTCCAAGTTTTACAATGTTGATGTTAAGGCCTCAGCTGATGCTGCTTTTGGCCGCAAGGTACTCCAGGTGGTGGTGGTCTAAACCGTCTGTTGTTACTTTCTTTTTTGGGAATCCCACACTACTTTATGGACACTGCTTTTGGATGTCCCAGTTGTTATGACTTTGTGAAGCAGGCCGTGCCATGCACTAGGAAATAGACAATTCTGTGAGTACTCACCTGTAGAATTGCTTTTACTATGCATGGCACTGCCTGCTTCACCCCACCCTTGTTACGCTGTTCTTGGTTGCCTATTTATGGTGATTGTTCCAATTTAGTTGGGGTTGTTAATCTTTATTTGTTCCCGGTTCTTGTATCACTGCTTGTCAACTACTGCATAAGTCTATGGTGATTCCGTTTTTATATGGTACCGGGCGGAGCCACAACTCTTCTGCAGTGCCACTGCGCCACCTTGTGGCGGAATCCCAGTTGTTATGACTTTGTAGAGCAGGCCGTGCCATGCATAGTAAAAGCTATTCTACAGGTGAGTACTCACAGAATTGTCTTTTCTTTATTGCATGGCACTGCCTGCTTCGATGTTCATAACAGCTGGGTTATTCCGCCACAAGGTGGCGCAGTGGTACTGCAGAAAGCTGTGGCATCTCCCGGCTCCCAATAAAAACTGGATTAACCATAGAGTTCCCCAGTGTTTCCTCTGCAGTGATACTGCGAAGTTAGAAGATGTCTCTCTCTCTTGCGCAGGTGAGCGGGGTAACCAAGCCTGCATGTCTATTTCCATTCATTTCTGGACCCTCACTGCCTCCCAGCCTCGGCTGACAGATCGGGTGAAGGTAGAAGAGCACTAGGGTGAAGTGCTCCTGGAGCGCAGCTCCAAGCTGCAGACACTGTAACACAAAGGGTAGCCGGCCATAGGCTTTATGGTGAGCCTAATAGGGATGCAGTGTTTCTGTCCTGGCTTCTGAGGGGTAAGTAGTTTGGGGACTGTGTCCCCTTATTTTCCTTTACCTCCCTGGCCATGGCTGCTCGCCACTGCCTTCTTGTCTCTCTCTCTCCCCCCCTCTCTGACTTCTTTGGGGGGGAGAGGGGGGGTGGGTGGTAGTGGTGAGTGGTGATATCTGTGGTGTTTTGATGTTTTTTGTGTATTTTGTGGTGTTTTTAGCTGCCGCGCCGCTTTGTACTGCGTTCCGCGGCTGTGGGCACTATAACCTGAGGTGATTTTGCTTTGTCATGGAGCCGGCCGGGTCACGTGAGCGCCGTTTTTCGCGCTCTTCGGGGGGGGGGGGGGCGGGGCCGGGTGATGACGCATATCGCGCCGTTAAGTGGTGGTCATTTCCCCCTGAAGTGGACGCTCTCGTGCTAGGCTTGTCCAATACTTCGGTCATGCACATGGATCAATTGGCCTGCCATGCTTGTACCTGTGTGGGGGCTGGCTTGCGCCCGGTATGTGCTGCCGCCATTACTGCTCAAGTGTCTCATTGATGACGCAACAGCTGGTAGTGTGGGGGAGGAATATAGTACTCTTTTACTTTGCTCTGACTTTATCCTTACTGCTATGGATGATGCTGTGCGGCTGTGTGGTAGGGCCTCTGCGCTCTTGGTGGCTATGCGCCGCTCTGTCTGGTTGCACCAGTGGGCAGCTGACGCTGCGGCTAAGAAAGCTGTCACTGGCCTCCCCTTCATGGGGCTGCGGCTATTTGGGGAGCATCTTGATGTTCTAGCCAAGGATGGAAGGCTGCCTCAGTGTAGGAGGCAGTCTCGGCCCTTTCGGGGGTCCTCTGCCCCCCTCCCTCCCTTTCGCATTCCCAGAGGGGGCCGTGGCTCCCTCCTCTCCAGTGGTCGCAGAGATTGTTGGGGCCGTGGCAGACCCCGTGGTCGTCCCGGTCTCTCCTGGAATCCTAAGCCCAAAGCCTTTCCCAAGCCCCCTCAGGCATGAAGGGGCGCCCTCACCCATCTGGGTGGGGGGACGGCTTCGGCTCTTTGCTCACGTCTGGAGGCTTCATGTTTCAGACCGGTGGATTCAGAAGGTATTGTTCTCCGGTTACAAGATTGTTTGCAGCCTGGCCCCCCCCCCCCCCAAGATTCATCAGATCCCGGATGTCTTTAAACCCCCTGTCCGCTCAAGGGTTGCTTCTGGCGGTTCTTTGCCTGTTAAAGTCCGGAGTCATTTGTTTGGTGCCTCATCAAGAAAGGGGTCAGGGGTGCTATTCCAATCTTTTCACGGTTCCCAAAAAGGACGGCTCTCTGAGGCCCATTCTGGATCTGAAGGGCCTCAACAAATTTGTCAGATTCAAGCATTTTCGCATGGAGACGCTGCGCTCTGCTGTCAGTACCCTTCGCCCGGGCGACTTCATGACCACTGTGGACATCAAGAATGCTTATCTTCATGTGCCTATCTTCCCAGGTCATCAGAGATTTCTAAGGTTCGAGCTGCAGAATCAGCATTACCAGTTTATGGCTCTACCCTTCGGTATCACCTCGGCACCTCGGGTGTTCACCAAGGTGCTGGCGGGAGTGATGGCTCTGCTAAGGAACCAGGGCATTCACATCATTCCTTACCTGGATGACATCCTGATTGTGGCCGAGTCTTTTCCTCAGGCCGAGCGGGACACTCAAATGGTGACATCCACTCTGGAGTCTTTCGGCTGGGTGATCAACTATCCCAAGTCTTCTCTGTCCCCGTCCTTGGTGAGGTCCTTTCTGGGCATGACTCTGGATACCTCGCAGGTCCAGGTGTTCCTTCCTCAGCAGAAGGTGGAGGGGCTTCAGCTGCAGGCACGGGCTCTGCTGTCGTGTCCTCATCCCTCCATCCGTCAGGGGATGCAGTTGGTGGACCTGATTGTGTCCTGCTTCGAGGCAGTCCCCTTTGCTCAGTTTCACATGAGACCTCTTCAGTTGCACCTCTTGTCAGTTTGGGATCGGGACCCTGTGTCCCTGGATCAGGAATTTGTTCTGTCTCCCCTGGCCAGACAGTCTCTCTCGTGGTGGCAGGACTCAAGGAACTTTCTGGTTTCTGGGGGGCTGGTCCTTCCTGCCCCGTGATGGGAAACGGACACCACGGATGCCAGTCTGACCGGCTGGGGAGGCTTCTGGAAGTCCCTAAGGTTCCAGGGTCGGTGGGGCCCACAAGAGGCCCATGCTTCCATCATCGTCCTGGAACTGAGGGCGATTAGGTTGGTTCTTTCTTGCCTATCCACTCACCTTCGGGGTCGAGCTGTTCAGATCCGCTCAGGCAACCATACGGCGGTGGCCTACCTCAATCATCAGGGAGGGACTTGGAGCAAGCGAGCCTTCAAGGAAGTATCCCTGATTCTGTCTTGGGCAGAACAGCATGTTCCCTGCATCTCAGCGGTCTACATCCCAGGGGTGGAGAACCAGGTGGCGGACTCCCTGAGCAGGGGGACGTCTCGTCTGGGGGAGTGGTCTCTCAACAACTGGGTGTTTCTCTCCCTCTGTCACCGCAGGGGTGAGCCGGATGTGGACCTGTTTGCGTCCCGTCACAATCACAAACTTCCCAGATTTGTCTCTCTGTCTCAGGATCCTCTGGCCTTCGCCACGGATGCCTTGGCAATACCTTGGACGGAGTTTCAGCTTCTCTATGCGTTCCCTCCGTTTCCTCTCTTGGGCAGGGTCATGCGCAAGATAGCCCAGGAGCGGGTACCAGCCATCCTGGTGGCCCCTTGTTGGCCAAGAAGAGTTTGGTTCGCAGACGTCGTGCAGTTGGCAGTAGACCGGCACGTCTTGCCCAAGGATCCAGATCTTCTCACTCAGGGGCAGCTACGCCATCCCAATTTACAACTCTGGCTTTAATAGCCTGGCTGCTGAAACCTCCATATTGATGGAAAATGGGTTGCCTGCCTCTGTTGTTGATACCATGATTCAGGCTAGGAAGAAGTCCTTGTCCTTTATCTATTACAGGGTCTGGCATGCTTACATTGCCTGGTGTGAGTCCAAGTCTCTTCCCTGTCAGATGTTTTCTTTTCCCAGGATTCTGGAATTCTTACAACATGGTTTGGATCTGGGCCTTCAACTTAGTACCCTAAAAGGCCATGTTTCAGCTCTGGCAATTTTTTTCCAAAGATCTTTTGCCAATCACCAGTTGGTTAAAACCTTTTCCAGCGTGTTTCTCATGTGCGTCCACCCCGTAAGCCTTTGCTACCAGTCTGGGATTTGAATCTGGTGTTGTCTGCTCTGCAAGGGCCTCCCTTTGAGCCTATCCATGAGGCTGCCTTGTCTATTTTGACTCTTAAGGTAGCCTTTCTGGTGGCTATCACTTCTGTAAGGCAAGTTTCTGAGCTAGTGGCGCTTTCCATCAAGCCTCCTTATTTTGAGAGACATCAGGATAAGGTGGTGTTCCGGCTTAAGCCGTATTTCTTGCCAAAGGTTGTGTCTGCCTTTCATCTCAATCAAGACATTGTCTTGCCTTCATTGTATCCTAATCCTGCTAATTCCAAGGAGCGGACTCTGCATTCTCTGGATGTGGTCAGGGCTCTGAAGTTTTATTAGGTCGCTACTGAGACTTTCAGGAAGTCTGATGCTCTTTTTGTTCTCACTTCTGGACCTAGAAAGGGTTTGCCTCCGGCTAAATCCACTATCAGCAAGTGGATCCGTCAGGCGGTGGTTCAAGCCTATTCTGCTAAGGGAAAGGAACCTCCCTTTAGGATTACTGCTCATTCCACTCGTGCTATTGGTGCCTCTTGGGCCTTCCAGCACCAGTCTTCTGTTGAACAAGTTTGCAAGGCCGCTACTTGCTCTTCTGTTCATACTTTTTCAGAGTTTTACAAGGTTGATGTTAAGGCCTCAGCGGATGCTGCTTTTGGCCGCAAGGTGCTTCAGGCGGTAGTGACTCGAACTACTGGCCGTTACTCTTTGGGGATCCCACTCTACTTTGGACACTGCTTTTGGATGTCCCAACTGTCATGAATACCGAAGCGGGCTGTGCCATGCAATAAAGAAAAAAGCAATTCTGTGAGTACTCACCTGTAGAATTGTTCTTGTCCTTGCATGGCACGGCTTGCTATTCCGCCACAAGGTGGTGCAGTGGTACTGCAGAAAGCTGTGGCATTTCCCGGCTCCCTATAAAAACGGGATTAACCATAGAGTTCCCAGCGTAGACAAGCAGTGAGACAAGAAGCTGGGAGAGAATAAAGGTAAAAAAAGTAAAGAACCCCAATTAACTTGGAACAATCACGATAAAGAGGCAACCAAGAATAAAGATTTTTTTCTTTTATATAAATTAGCTTATCAGTTCAAGACAACTTCAGTCTGTGTTCTTGGCTGAAATTTGCGATAGTACCCTTTTAAAGAATTCTTGCACTCTTTAAAGCGGTCCTTCTATCTTATATGTTTCCCACACCCTGTACATACAGATTGCTCACATTAAAAATCACCCTACCTGCATCTACTGCATGTTATGAGCCTTTAAACATCCAAGATGGTGGCTCATGGAACATCAGGCAGCCTGCAAACAGGAAGTGCCTTCTGACTGTGCTGCTCTGCATTCTGGGATTGCTGACCTTTTCCTGACCCCAGCTCTGCTCTGTCTGAGCAAAGCACAGCTATAACTCACTCCCCTGTACTTTATCCCACTCTCCTCTCCTCAGTAAGTGTGATGCTTCTGAGTCAAGATGGCGGCGCCAGTATCCTAAAGTTGAAGCCCAGTGGGGGAAAGAATAATGAGTGACTAAAAACGTAAAATATATTATTTTTAGATGCTGGGGAATCATTTTTTAAGGGTTTGGGCTTTTTCAATAAGTGACACTACCTAGAATGCTGTGCTAGACCAAAACAGTAATTAATGTAATGCACGGGAGACATTTTTTTGTTATTACGTTTTCCTGACTTAAATAATAACATCATTGTAATCTGCTATCCATACACAGGTTAACTGGTAAACTGGGTAAAAGGAACAAACACATAAGACCTGAGCAAGCAAAGGTAGAACGAAATGTAAATCAAAGGAAATGCATACAATGTACCACTAAATCACAAACCTTCATGAATAAGGTTAAAGGTTCAGCATATATTGGCAAGTACTAAGCATGGAAAGTATCCCATGGGAAGTATCAGAGATGGGATGAGCTCATACTCCGCTTCAATGCACACACAGTATGTGCAGCCAGTAGTTGGACATTTTGCCTTGACTTAGTACAAGGTATCTGAATAATTTTTCATTTGGTATGGAATTGAATTATGAACTACAGAAACACTTGTGCATACACAGATCAAGTGCATGTTTTGCAGTTGTCATGGTAATAGGATGATAAGGTTTGTACTTTAAGCATGTTCATGTGGGTTTTTATTTTGAGACTATTTCTCCGAAATGCAGTTCTGCAATTGGCCAACAACGGTCATGCGGGCCAGCCAGGAAAAAGAAAGCTACACTGGCCCACGTAACTGTGGAACCGCATTTCGGTCGAGGATCAAGGTCGAGGTAGGGATTTTGGGGGGTTTGAAGGGGGTCATTGCGCGGTGGGGCTCCAGCAATCTGGATGCAGCCATCAAGTAGGAAATGGGCGTGAAACCATGTTTTTATAAACATTTTGTTATATGAATACATTAATTTCAGACCTGTAATATCAATTCTGCACAATTTTTTTTTTTTATTTTATTACCTTAAAAAAAAAAACTAACATTGCAGAAGTGGTCACAGAATTTTTGACATTTAAAAAAAAAAAAAAAAAAAACATTAATATCAATTAATTATGAATATTTAAAGATTTCTCCATTGAAATGCATTGGAGAGTGCCAGGTAGCGAGAGGTCATACCTGGCGCTGTGATGGGATTAGCAGCGGCGCTGTTCGCTGAAGTCTGCAACATGATGAATCCCGCGCTAGCTGACGCTCTCGCCGGCGCTAGCCTCATTTAGCGTGATAAATGCGTGATTGTGTTCGCAGCCTGGCGTTCTGGAGTCGGTAGCCGCAGATAGCTGGCGCTACCTGGCGCTAGTGAGACACTACCTGGCGCTAGCCCTTGATAAATAAGGCCCCATATTCTGATAGGGCCTGGTATTCAGGTGAGGCTGTAAACTCAGCAATAGATGGACCAATCACGGCTTCTATAAGACTCCAGGGCTGTCCAACGAGGCCAGTTGGGATGCCCCAGTGGAACCCCTCCCAATCGCCCTTTAGGCTGGTCCCTCACTACGTTCACGGGCCACCGGATCTCCGGCATCCATAGATCTGTGCGCACCCCTGTGCCCAGCAATTTATATAGGCTGGGAGCAGCCACTCCACAGGGGAGCCAGGAATGCGGCTGCCGGCATTCCATATGTCGACGCTCTGTTCAAAACAAGTTAGATTAGTATGCACATCACAAAGCATTGATTGGATGAGCACCAATGCATGCACCATGGCAATGGTAAAAAGGTGAGTGCAGTGGGCGATCTAATTCGCAATTGTCCCAGGGGCAATCCCAATTTGGGATGCCCCTGGGGCAAGGACCAACAACCGGGATAATCAAAATCCTGGTGATTGGTCTACTTTAAGTGTGGAGAATCCTTTCTCGACTATTCCTCAAGAAGAGTTTAGGTCCTAAAATCTCATTTCAATAAACCTGGCAAGCCACTGTGCTGTAGAAAGTGGAATTGCAGGTCTTCGCTGCATTCAGGCAATGTTACTCCTTATAGCAGGAGATGTGCATACCGGTGTGTTGAAGGAAACAGTAGGTCGTCTGGGATCACATCAATTGTGGGTTAATCAATCAGAAATATTAACCTAACTTGACTTTAACAAGCAGGCCTCTCATGTACATTCTGCCACTCCTCCTTATTGCCATAAGTGGGATTTTCAAACGCAGATGTGTGCCAGTTTTACTTTAAAGAAGCTTTGTAATTTACATATTTTTTCTGGGTAACCGAGATTGGTGGTCCAGTAGTCTTTACAGTGACTCACCTACTGCACACCATGCTAATTCTCTGATCATAAATGGACCAAGATCCATAGACAGCCATTTTTCTCCATAAAAATGCATAACGAAGGCAAGAGTAATAATGGGAGAAACATTATATAAACAAATAAATCAACCACCCGGTGACTGCATTCCCACTCCTTCAACTGTGATCTATTTCATCATCACATTTTCTATTCCCATAGCTCATTTTCTGGTATAGTCTATGCTTAAATGAACAGCTTAATTATAGTACTTCATCAATGGATAAGTAACTGACTGCATTTCAAGCATTCATAAAAAATCACTTAGTTATTAGGTGCCACGATATCCTATCTGTTTCAGACCAAAGAAGTCTTTTTATCATAGTTATTTGTCAGCCTGTATACATTGCATTGTGTATGTTTTACTGCAGTGATCTATTCTAGAATGTTGCACTTAATCTAATGGCATTGTCTGTCACTCCCAAAGTAATTGTAATGCTTTTGTTACCTTGAGACTAATAGATACTAATAGTTGGGTTGACACTGCTGGGTATTCATGAAGGATTTCCCTACTGTTTTATTCTGAAATATATAGTACTACATCACAGGTTTAATAAGGACTGTCAAGTATAGCGTATATAATACAGTATATTTCAGTATGGAATTGCACGCTACAGGGTCTGGAAAGATTTGCTTTACAATTGTACCACATGGCTGCCACAGACTACTACAACTGGCCCCAATGTTGAACCAATACTTTTGCCCTTATTCATCAAGCGATAGCGCCAGGTAGTGTCTGACGAGCGCCAGGTAGCGGCAGCTAACGGCGACTACCGACTCAAGTACGCCCGGCGGCGGTCACAATGACGCATTTATCAAGCAAAATGAGGCTAGCGCCGGCGAGAGCGACGGCTAGCGCGGCATTCATCATGAAGCCGCCTGGACCGAACAGCGCCGCTGCAAATTCCCTCACAGCGCCAGGTATGAGCTGTCGCTCCCTGGCGATGTCCAATGCATTTCAATGGAGCAATCTATAATTATTCATAATTAATTGGTATTATTTTTTTTTTTTTTTTTTTTAATGTCAAAAAATCGGAGACCACTTCTGCAATGTTAGGATTTATTTTTAAGTAAAAAAAAAAATGTAAAAAAATTTGTGCAGAATTGATCTAACAGGTCTGAGATTAATGTATTCATATTACAAAATGATTCTAAAAACATGTATAACGTTACAATCAAAAAATATGGTTGTTTAAGGGTTAAAAACTAGTTAATACACATCGCCGCCAGCGCTCTGGGGTTTAAACAAGGAATGGACAGCGACAGCACATTCGGAGCGTGATTTTTTGATGAATATGAAGCTAGCCGTTCGCTCTGGCCATTCGTTGTCAGGCGCTCACATACAACGCTGAACCTGTGAAACAGCGACCCCCCAGCCCGTATTCAACATTACCGCACACCGACTGAGTCGCTGTCATCAAGCTAACGCCGGCCAAGCACAGCGAATACTGGCTGGCGCTGAAAAAATCACGCTACAGTCGCTCATCTGTCGCTACCTGGCGCTATTAATGAATCGGCCTCCCCGTAACATCACTTGCAGCTAGGCTTTTTATATGATGAAATGGTCTGTGTTGATTTTATTACTCTAATATAATATTACATAATGAATCTAATATACAGCTTTTTCATTTAACATAAAAAAATATATTTACCCAATGGGATTGATTCAGAGCCAGGTGAGAATTCTCACTCCTTTTTTTTGGAGAGAAATCCTCAATTGACTTTCATTGTCTACCTTGGGGCTGATCCTGAACCAGGTGAAAATTTACATAGGTAGACAATGAAAGTGAATGGCAATTTTCTGTCATAAAAAAAGGAGCTGGCTCTGAATCAACCCCCCTGGTCTGTATAAAACATATTGGATCGAGTTGTGCAGTGTGCAGGCCTGTCCCATCATTTACCAGTGAAACAAAGGACATGGCCCCATCCCTGCGTTAGTTACGTTGACTGGAAAGAAGGCGGAGGTGTACAGCACTGTGTAATCCTGCTCCCTCTAATGAAAGCTCAGGGTGCATGCGTAGATCCAATCATGGAACCCGCTACATTTTATACAGCCGGAGTAGGACTGAACTGCTATGAAAGTTGTGTGTGAAATGTTTTTGTGTGTTTTTTGTATATTGAGTACGTTTTTCTTTAATATGGTTGGTAATATGGTTAGTTTTGGTATTCCCAAAAACAAAGGATGTCCACGTTGATTGTGATTGTTGATACAGTATCACTGCTATTTGATTGTGGTTAGGCTAATCACATCATCGCCACTTTTTTTTAATTGCCGGATAACAAAATCCTGTTCATCACTGATTTAATCACACCCTAAAGAGGCACGAACCTGTGTTCCAAATGTGCCTCTATTTTGTTCATTTTTCATTGAGGATCTGGATCGGAACAAGATCTTATATTCAAATAGTTAAAATCCCTTCTTCCATTCCTCACCACCCTCCAGCTTATCCCAATTTACACAATAACTCGTACAGTCTGTTGCAGGTATACTATTTAGAGTTCCTGTCTACTCAAAAAAGTATTTTTTATAAATCATAAAAAAGCTGAACCTAAAACTTTCTGGTATACAGGGATCACAACCCATTCTAATCCACCTATTCCACCCGCAGGGCAGAGCTTCTGCCCTTTTCCTTGCACTTCTCTGGCCAATGCGGGACCTGCAAACAGCTGTACGCACATTGAGCAGCCACACATCAATAATAGTTGCAATGTGCGTCCACTTGCTCAGAGAGAGTACTAGTCTGAAGCTAAACAGCTATATTTTGATATATGCCTCAACACTGACAATTGATAGGTGATTGTTGGCATGGGCCCAGTTTTGGTTTGGTTTATTTTGATTTGTAGCTCTAGGACGCTTCTCTATTTGTTTTGCACCAGTTTTGATAAATGTTTCTAATAAAAGTGCAAACTGTACTTTATTGACAGCCTGGTTTAAAATGTAGACATTCAAGCTTTTGGCTCCAGTATTGGAATTGGCATTGGCAAGAAGTTTGTCTCCATGCCAGCAAAAGATGTACCAGTTTTGCACGTGTAGAGCCTAAGATTTTCAATCAATAGAATTATGGTCTGGACTTTGACCGGGCGAATAATATATATATATATATATATCATAACCTGCGCATACCACGCAGATATTAAGGCTCCGCCCCAAGGTAGGAACACATTACCACCAGAATACACAAAAGCTTTAGCTCCTCCTCCAGACGCAAGATCACCAGCTCCTGCACCACTGGTTTAGGTAAGTCTACTGGGTCGCTGTGGCTCTGATTGGGTTGACCCATTCCCTGGCTCTGGGGGCAGCCTGCCAAAGACCAAGGGGATAGGCCAGATTCCCCTATCCCTGACCCATATTCCAGCAGGAGGGGGTCAGCACTAGCCACAGACCAGGTATGCTACAGTCTGAAGCATTGTGGAAATAGTCAGGGGGGATTCTTGAGAAAGTTGGTTACCAATGAAACGCGTTGACGGTGGCGGACGGATCAGTACGCAGGCAAGCTACACTCCAGGGATACTTCACTTCCCCTCCCTCCCTTTGAGACATCAATCGGCCTAGACACATTGAGGGTTTGGTGAGAATCTTGCCTGGCGTCTCCTAAATACTTGATATATATTGTTTTTATGTGAGTGCATTTTTAACTTAACCAGTGCACATGATTAAAACGATATTACACTAGATTTTTCTATTTGGTTTTTCCTTTCTATGTGCTTTGTCCAATCTGGGACAATTTTAAAAGCCAAAGTGGGATAAGAATATCAAATCGGCTCTATTAATAACAAGAGAGGAATGGAATATTGAGGATCTAATAAGGCATTCAAGCACACCTCCACCTGTTAAAGCGGGGACCAGAATATTTAACCGGCTCTCCTATCCAATAAGAGAGGAATAAAACATGGAGGATTTTTAATAAGGCACTAAAGCTTATTATTATCTGGTAATTTTGAAGGAGGTGGTGGGCACGAGATTCTCATCAGCAATTTGCTGTTATATACACGTGGTGGAATTTGCTACAGTGTTTTGAACATCCCTGTGATAGAAGGTCACTAAAATCCTTGGCCTTAGACGATTCTTTCAGACTGGGGAACCACCCCAGAAGCTTGGACTTTTTTATATAATGTTTTAAGAGTTAAAGCTGACCTAAAGTGTGTTGTTTTATCATTGATTGCTCTGTGTTTTTGGAATAATAAGTCAGGGGGGATTGCCGGGTCCCCTTCCCTACAGCCCCTCCCTCCTCCAATACTGTATGGTGGCCCAGGCTTCCAATGCCTACAGCTTGTGAGGTTCTGGCAGGGTGGGCGGTCGGTCTGCATTTTTTTTTTTGGGCCACTAGTGCGGGTCTGTGAAACTTGCCAGAGGCCAAGATGCGCATTGCGCCTCTTACGCTTTTTAATTGGGGGGGGGAATCTGTTGCAGGGGGCGATTTCATCCCGCAGCGCTCGATGACGTCAATGCTAGGTGCCGCCGCGGGACCCAGCTGATGGACGTGCTCTCGGCTTAAAGGAGTAGCACTACGCTAATCTTAATTTCTTTTCTCTCCTATGCCACTACAGACTGTCAGGCAATCAGTCAGTCACAATTGGGTTAATTCTCGACCGAAGGGCGTGGACTGCAACACGAAGGTGTGGTTCTTCCCGGCCTATATATACTTGCGGCTGCACCTCCACAATCCAGTTTCTTTCTTGCAGATGGACTGGACTGCAAAGGTGTAACTGGAATTATTTTCTTTTAATTCATTTATTTTTTTCTTGTTATAGGCAAATTTTTACTTTGGAAGCGGATTAACCCTGTTCATCTTCCAGGCCCCTATATCCTACTGATCTGATGGACCCATTTTGCTTCCTCAGCTAAGCTGTTTATGCAGATCAGGGTGGTAGGGGTAAGCGCCAGGATCTTGGGGTGCTATGGGGTGTCAGGAAAGTAAGCCGCAGGTTTTTGTCTAGTGACCCTGCAGGGGGAAATAATTTTCATTTTTTCTTCCCTTTTCCTACAGTTTATTATATTTGTTAATGTGTTATGTATATACATGGGATGGCACTTTAAATGTCTAAATCTCTGTGGTTTGTGTCTTCGCCACTGCTTGTTTCACCAGCTGGCTGTTTTGATAGCGGGCGGCGACAGATGACTCTTCCTTGAGTCAGTATTCAAGCTTCTCTATGCATTCCCTCCAATTCCACTCATGGGTCGAGTACTAGAAAAGATAGCTCACGAGGGAATGTCACCCATTCTGGTGGCTCCTCGGTGGTTAAGGAGAAGTTGCTTTTAGTAAGGAGAAGTTGGACATAGTAAGAATGTCGGAAGGGGCCCCTTGGAGGTTGCCTGACGATCCAGATCTTCTCACCCCTGCGGCACCCCAATTTATGAGTTCTGACTTTGACGGCTTGACTATTGAAACCTCCATTTCATTCATTCATTCATTCATTCAAAGATTTACAACAGAGTCTGGTGAGTATATATTGCTTGGTGTGAATCTAGAGATTATTTATTTATATATATATATATATATATATATATATATATATATATATATAATTTTTTTAGAAACCCATTGCTAATAAACTTATTAAAACGTTTTTGCAGGTGGTCACTCATGTGCGTCCTCCCTGTAAGCCTCTTCTGCCTGTCTGGGACTTGACCTCAGTTTTATCGGCCCTTCAGTGTCCTCCCTTTGAACTATTGGCAGAAATGTCAGTAAGCTTAATGACACTTAAGGTAATCTTTCTAGTGGCAATTACTTCAGTATGGTGGGTTTCTGAATTAGCAGCTTTATCAGTTAAGATTCCTTAGAGTTGCATAAGGACAAGGCCGTCTTTCGTTTTTAAGCAGGATTTCCTTCCTAAGGTGTTTTTTTGAGATTTGCACTTCCAAACTTTATGCCTACCCTTCAGGCTGGCGTCCACTCTGAGAACTTTTGCCAAAGTTCTAGCGGAACCTCTAGCTGCATTAATGCAGAAAGGAGTCGGGATCATAGCATATATAGACGACCTTCTTCTCTTTGCTCCAGATCAGGAGAAGTTGCAGCAGGATCTGGAATTGACAAAGGATTATTTGCTATTATTGGGTTGGATCCTGAATTACCAGAAGCCCAGTCTTGTCCTATCACAGGTCATGATTTATCTGGGGATTGAGATCAATACGATCCTTCAGAGAATCTTTCTGCCTCAGTCAAATATAACGGTCCTTCAGGAAGTCGATCCGTCCCTGTGTTCCAGACGGTCAGTTTAGCTTCATCAAGCTATGTGGGTCTTGAAGCTAAGGACCTTGTCCTTCCTCCGCTTTAAGATGGGGTTAGCTACACTCAAGGACTCTACAGCTGCATATTCTTCTGTTCCAAGTTCATAGACAGGATAATTAGTGATTTAGTGAAGCAATATCTGCGTTTGTGGCAAGACAAGCACAGGTTTGTCAGTGGCCTATCCTGGTCATACCCCAAGGACATGGTAGAGATGACGGACGCCTCTCCATGGGGTTGGGGGGTCCATTGCGGGTCCCTGACCACTCAAGGGGAATGGTCCGGAAGACTGAGCCTATCCTCATTGAATCTCAGAGAATTGATAGCTGTGAAAGAGGCATTGCTAGCCTTCTCTCCCCAACTGAAGGGTCATCACGTAAAAATCAGAACAGACAATGCGACTACTATGGCATATCTGAATCGTCAGGGACAAGGTCACCCATTCTGCAACAAGCAGCAAAGGAAATTCCGATCTGGGCAGAACTGAACCTTTTATCCCAGCCATTCACCTGAAAGGTTGCTGAAATCAGGTGGCAGATTTTTTGAGTCGTTCTACACTTTCGGAAGCAGAGTAGTCACTGAACCAGGATGTATTTAATCAGATTTGTGTTCTGAGGGGAACTCCGAAGGTGGATCTTTTCACCTCCGGATGAAACAACAGGCTGAGGAAGTTCTTCGCCCTCGATCCCTCCAATCAAGCTCTAGGAATAGATGCCCTGGCTCACCGTGCCATTCAGTCTGGTTTACGGTTTTCCTCCAGTTTGGATTTTCCCTCAGGTTCAAAATAAATTATTCTGCCAGTCAGCCACGATTTTATTGCTAGCCTCATGGTGGGCAAAGAGACCATGGTTTTAAATTCTGAAGATGCTCTCGGTCCAAGAGCCTTGGGAACTCCTGGTGAGACCAGATCTTCTATCCCAGGGACTAGTGCTTTGCCATGATCCGCAGAAGTGGCATCTGACACTATGGACCCTGAGATTGCAATGCTCTTAAAAAAAAGTTTTTTTTGAGGAAAGTGATCAAGACTCTTTATTTGAAAATTTTTCTTTTACCACATGGAAAATTCATAAACAAAGAGTAAGTGTTTCATCTTTTTCTGGCGATTTTCGCTAGCTGTCAGGCAATCCAGACCGCTCTGTTTGAAGTTAGCTCCTCAATGGGTTCTTGCCCGGGTCCTTAGATCTCTGGCCGCACCACCCTCTGAACCTATCTTGCTTGTTTACCAGTTGGTGCTTTGTCTGTCTGGTTTCTGGAGAAGCTAAAGCCTTTGTGTATTTTGGTGGTCATGTGTTCATATCTTGGGGCAGAGCCTTAATATCTCAGTGGTATGCTGCCCTACCGGATATTTGGAAAATAATTTACCAGGTAACTATTTTAATCTAACTGTTTTTTCATCTATATGTAGAAAATGGTTATTTCATGCTTCATGGTTGAAATTTTGCTTGTTTCACTGAAAAGATTTTTTAATGTTTTCAGTTTCATTGCACATGTTGTCTTTGTTAATCTTTAGAGAAATAGGAATTAATAAGAAGTAAGGACATATCAGATAAAGTATGAAACACTCTGTGCTTATCACTTGTGATATGGAATTAGCATGTCATTTTCATTGGTCCCTGGTTGGTCATTTAGATAATGCTGGAGAAAATGTTGTTAAGAGAGAGCAGCTTAATCATCCTTGCGGCAGTTAAGACTGAATATCACACTGCATATGTCATGCTTTGAAAGTGAGTGTTGTGGCAGACAAATTACTATCATCTCATGATGTAAAGAGTGTAGGAAAATACCGAAAAGCAGTCAATGGCGGGGGCTGGAATGAAAAAGTAGCTTGGATTTATCTCCTCTGTAGACCGCTTGCGGTATTTCTTTAAAGTTAAGATTAAGTATAACAAAGGAAAAATGCAGAGCCATTTATTATGGGACTTGGAATAAAGCCTGATTACTCAACACTGATTGCACTATTCAGACAACAGAATGAATTCCCACTGCATTTCTGATTGTTTAAAAAGTATTCAATTACTAGTCAAATATGATTGATCGCAAATCTTACTGATGGTAATCGTTATTGCTAATGCTTCATCGATGCTCGAAGTGCAATTTAGCAAATAAAAAAAAATGTCAGCTCCAATGCGGCCACCAGCATGCGTCTAATTTAACACTAGCGCCATATAGATCCCTGCGCCGAGTGCTCTGGTTGAAGCAGGGCCAGTTTATAGTGGGGCTGTAGGTCAAGATTCCACAGAGCACAATGGCCAGAAATGTATTGAAGTGTTATATGCTTATAATTAATATTACACCCCTTTATTTGTACAGAACTAGCATTGTAATAATGTCATCAAATGTTTTTTTTCCAGCGTTTTTCATGGCTTCTTTTGCTTACCTGTAATTTGGAACTAAAATGCAGCCTATATGCATTGTAAAGTTTACCCCCTTTGTCCCCAGCAGTGATATCTAGTAACTGTAATGATGAAATGCTGCAAAAATACGCCAGCAATATTTTCAGGGTGGAAAAAATGTACTTTCAGGAAATATATAGTTTATGGGGGATATTTCAAATGTAATGGGTTGTTTTGGTAGAAAAAGCGCAAGGTGCGCACTTTGTCTGCTGATATTGTCAAGTAAAATTACCGTTATGTGCATGCTTTACATTGGGGTGTTTGGCAACTCTTCCCTTTACAGTAGTTATGCATGTTGGGTATTGTTCTGTTCGGGGGATGTTGCTTTTTCAGATTTATTGTTTGTTTGTTTTTTCTTGTTTACATATAGTTTTTTTTAGGAAAATGTGGCTTTGATTCTGCTTTTCTATTCTTTTTTTAGGGAAACCCTGTGCAACCAAAGAATTCATTGAGGGATTACTTCCAGAAAACTGCACCCATGTCAACAAGCCTGGTAAGGTGTATACTACCAGAGAATATATAGTTTGTTGGGGGTGTTTCAAATCTAAAGGGTTGTTTTTCTTGCAAAACTGCAAGGTGCGCATAGCGCCTAGCACAGTTGTATTTTATCTGAAAATACAAAAAGCGCTGTTTCAGTTTGGGGGAGTCTCCTGGGCAGGAAAGGGTGTCTACCTATACATATGTGGTACTGCTGTAACCGGGAGAAATTGGGATTCACACACACACACACACAATTCGATTTTATTGACAAACTTACAATTTTTATTACAAAAAAACACTACAAATTGTAAAAAAATAGATTTTTTTTTTATTTTTTTGCACACATTCATCCAAAAATATTAAGAATACACCTAAAAAAATTACAAACAGGACATGTTCATGTTAAAGCCCAGACTCTGCTAAAAAACAATATATAATGTCCCTGGGAAATCCCTGGAAATACCTTCAAAATTCAAATTGATTGTTTTTCGTTGATTCATGCTGTAATTGGGGTAAACATATGAGAATCAGATTCATTGTTCAGTGATTACATAAGTAGGTATTTAGGCAGCATCACTATATCCAACAAAGTGCACTCACACATGTTCTATTCTGGGCATCACACGATGGATGAAAATAAATACATTTATTCATTTTTTGGAATGTTAAGTGCACCTGTTTTTCAATAATCTTTCATACCTCCTCTTTGCCCGTCAGGCAAGTTGAGGTGGCTATCCACCAAGCTAATAAATCAGCAGATACCACTCAAGTATTGCTCAATGCATAATGTCCATCTGATTGCATCATAGACTAATGGATGTAATTAGACTGAAACATTTTTTAAGAAGGTATCCAGCAAAAGAGCCAAGTTAATACTCTGAATGTGTTTGCTTTCGAGTGATGCCTCATTTGTTTAGATTTCATTAGTCGTGCTGAGAAATTGCCCATTTGTGCAAATTTAGGCTTTGTATTGCATTAAGACCAAAAGCAAGTTCCCCAGCGCTCTCCTCTACACCTGCCTCTTAGATCACCTTGTTGGCATCCCCACGGTGGCTAACTGCAGTTACACAACAGTTTATTTTTGTTTGCCTTAGGAAAGAAAAACTTTGGGTTTGTGTTATGGATGAGCACAAAGGGATCTCAGCAGCAGGTATATTTTGAACCATTTTTTATTTAGGGATGTTGGTCACCAGTGTATTCTTGCGAACACACAGGAATTTTTCCTCTGAATTTAACCCATCTGTGCAAGAAGTATACACATGCCCGGAGAGGTGGCCTGCCTCAATTATGACGCCCAGGGAGCATTTGGGGGGTTTAGGTGCTTGCTCAAGAGCAGAGCACTGCAGCCTTGTGAATAACAGCAGTAAAGGGAACGTAAATAATGGCTGCTCGGTCTTGGGCTTCCTGGAAGGGGAATACCCAGAGGAGCATTCCAAATCATCCCGATTTGGAATGCTCCTCTGGGTATTCCTCTTCCACCCGTGCTGTACTATTGACTTGTAGTCATTCTTGCGCCAACTATCAGTGACTATTTTTCCAACTAACTACAATTTTCTTACTATTAAAGATGAGCTACCACCGGTCTAGAGTCTGTAAGACTTTAATGCCAGTGGTCTCCCTATTTGTGGAGCATCACTATTTGTGATGCCAAAACCATGAGAAACCACTGGTTATTGGCACAAAAGTCACCTTTACATCAATTTCATGGTGCATACGCAGGCAGCTTTTCAGGAAAGTGCTGGTCTGTGCATTGCACACCACATTCAGCTTAGCCATTCAACAAAAGCAGAATAGAAACACGTGCCAGTGATTGGCCGGCCACCAGTGCATGCCCCATGGGAACAAAGGAAAGATGAGCTATGGGCAATCTGGGGGATGCACACAGTCGGGGATCCTGGTTTGGCAGGAGGAACTGAAAACAAACAAAACCAATCTGCAAACTGTCTAAGCATGGGAAGGGGGCTTATAGCAGAAACAGGCTTACCTGGAGAGTGTTTCATACAATTGTATCAGTTTCTGTAGCTCAGCTGCCATCCAGCTTCTGTTGGCAGTCTGACAAAATGAGTGGGTTGTAAGAGCTAGTAGTTAGGGGAGATATGTGGAATGCAATAGTATGTTAAATCATTTCATATTATGTTTTTTACTTTAGGTAAAAAATATACTCTCCCAGTCCACAGTAGGAATCATTTTTTGTCGGGAGCCCTGTTTTCTGTATTCAGCTGCATGCCCTGGTGCTGCTATGGCCATAATCTATACTTTTGTCAGCCAGTCACTGCAGCAGCGGCAGCAGTGTAGACAATCTTAAACCGGACCTTCAGCGTGATTTAAAGTGGACCAACACCCAGGGGTGATCGGCCCGGAAATCTATAAGACTCCCGGGCCGATCACCTCCCACCCCGCGGGACATCCGAGATCGGGATGTCCCGCGGGGTGAAACCCCCCAGAAACCCCAAAACATCTTACCTGATCCGCCGCTGCTTCCGCCGCCGCCGCCTCCCGCGCGCCCCTCCAGACGTGCGCCCGCGCCGGCCCTCTGTGAATGGCCGGCGGGGGGCGCGCGCGCGCTGAGAGTGACGCGCGGGAGGCGGCGGCGGCGGAAGCGGCTTGGACGTTCCTGATCCCCGCCTGGACGTTGGCCGGGATTGGCTGCGGCGTTCACGTGGGAGCGTTGAGAGGTGAGTTTTTTGGGGTTTCTGGGGGGTTTCACACAGCGGGGCACCCCCGATCGGGGTGCCCCGCCGAAGTGGACCAAAACCCAGGATAGTCAAAATCCTGGGTGTTGGTCCACTTTAATGAAAAGACCAAATCTTTAAAAAACAATTCCTCAGCATCTAAAATGAATATATTTTAAGTTTTTAGTCACGTATTATTCTTTCCCCCACTGGGCTGCAACTCTGTTCAGCACTCAGCCATCTTGACTCAGAAGCATTACACATACGGAGGAGAGGAGAGCAGGATAAAGTGCAGGGGGCAGGTTATAGCTGTTCTTTGCACAGACAGAGCAGAGCTGGGGCCAGCAAAAGGACAGCAATTCCAGAATGCAGAGCGACACAGTGAGAAGGCACTTCCTGTTTGCAGGCTGCCTGATGCTCCATGAGCAGCCATCTTGGATGTTTAAAGGCTCATAACATGCGGTAGATGCAGGTATGATGATTTTTAATGTGAGCAATCTGTATGTACAGGGTGTGGGAAACTTATAAGATAGACTCTTATTCAGGGTGAAGGTCCCCTTTAAGGACAAAGTATACCCTGCCATAAATTGAAGGCTTCTCTGATTTATTTAAACGTACTGCCAGAAAACAAAGCTATAAGTGGTGACCGCAAATGTCTCTCTACACTTGTTAGGGGTTGAGTCAGAGCCAGGGGAGAAGTCCAGTCTTTTTTTTTTTTTAGGAGAGTAAACTGCCACTGACTTTTATTGTTTACATGGTGTAAATTTTCACCTGCCTCAGAATCAGCCAAGATACACAATGAAAGTCAATGGCAGTTTTCCTCTCCTAAAAGAATTCTAACCTGCCTCTGAATTGACCCCATTGTATTAGAGAACTGGAATTGCAATATGCCTCAGTTTTGCTTTAGTTGACTCAAGCATGCAGACCTTTTCCCTGTGTGTCCGTTCTTGGTAAAATTATACTAGTGTCAATCCGTTTTGTCACTTTCCGAAGCTACTAATCAGAACCTTACTAAAGTCAATTCAATGCAAATGTACTTACTCCTCTTTAAAGCGGACCAAAACTCACATATTTAACTAGCATCCCCTAAATCGCTCCCCCTATGAAGAGAACCTTTTGCCAATTTTCACTGCTCCTGCTTCACTCTAATCCCAGATAATGGCGCCTGTTTTAGCTGTTAAGCTCCGCCTCCTCCATTTATTGCCACTGCTGTGTGTGGCAATGATGTCATTGTCACACTTAAGCAATGCCTGATCTCTAGACATCTCACACCAAGGGACAGCAAATAAATCAGTGTTTTAGGACAATTTGAAAAGAGCAAGTACTTATTTCTAGTTCTACACCCTAATCAGGGGCTCTGGCCAAATGTATTTCACAAGTTTGGTGGGTTTTGGTCTGCTTTAAGCTGCCAAACACCTATTTTTGTAGGGATTTGGGTGCTCTCTCAAACATGCATTCCTTGCAAGACTTGGTTTTGCCCCCCCCCCCCCAACAGAAAGCAAGCATGTGATCGGCATTTAGCAGTCACATGATCTGGAGGTCTTTTGGAGGCTTTGAAGCAAGGTACAGGAGTCAGGATCAGATGACCTCCATAGAAACCTAGGCCCTTATTTAAGAAGGGATAGCGTCAGGTAGCGCCTGGTTAATGACAGGTAGCGACTGGTCAACGCCGGAAACGGCACGCAATGACACATTTATCAAGCAGAATCTGTTTAGCGACTGGGATAGCGCCATGTAGCGTCTGATTCATCATTTTCACAGCCTCAGCGAACAGCGCCAGCGTTCAGCCTTGCACAGCGCCAGGTATGACCTCTCGCTACCTGGCGCTCCCCCATACATTTCAATGGACGATCCTTTTCTTCTCTTTAAACGTGTTATAAATAAATAATTCTGTGACCTCCTCTGGCATTGAAATAGCAGTTTTTTCATAATTTTTTCATTTTTTATATATTTCTTCAGAAAGGACATTACAGGTCTGGCATTAAAGTGTTCATGTTACAATGTTGCTACAATGTAATTCCATATGTTTTCGCTTTGTTACTGGTTAATAGATGCTTGAAAACAGACTTTAAAACACGCCGCCTCCTGCGCTCTGGGCTTCAAACAAATATTTTTCAGCGCCAGAGATTTGTGAGGCTGTTTTTTTGCTGAATATGGTGTGAGTCGGTCGCTTTGAGCAGTCGCTAACATGCGCTCCCATACAGCGCTGTACTGGTCTAATAGCGACTCCTCACAATATATTCAACATTACTGAACAGCGACTGAGTCGCTATAAAGTAGCGACTCACGGCCGAGCACTGCGACTACTAGTGGGCGCTCTGATAATGCCTGCTACAGACGCTCATCTGTCGCTACCTGCCGCTAATGATGAATCAGCCTCCCAGTTTAAAATGTGTGTGACACCACTTTAAAGGAAAACCCCCTTTTCAACAGGTTTTTGGTGTTATGTCTTATAGTTTTCCTCTTTTTTAAAATGTAAAATAAATATTTGTAATAGGACTGTGCCCCCAGACCTGTGATTTACTTATCACCATGCGGTTTCCAAGATTCTTATACTCCTCCGGCTCTGTGTTGCTGAAGTAGGAGCTGTTTTCCTACCCTTGAGTAAAAACTACTGACTACAAATCCTAGAATCCTTCCACTGTAACAGGTGAGCTAGCTGCATTGGAAAAATCAAGCAGCAGCAATGACCTCCCCAGGTGAAAATGCTGCCGGTAACCCTTTAGCTACGGGAACACAGTGAAGAGGTTGAATTAGAGCAGATGGAGTTAAACTTGTTTTCTCTGCCTTTAGCCAATCAGATAATTAGCAAGCCAGAGTCTCTGCCAGGTACACCAAGCACCCCAGTTTGGTGTACATTGCTAACATAAACACATTGTTGCTAGTTGTTATATTTGATGACAGTGTTGCAAACACTTAAAAGATAAAAAAAAAATATAACAGATAAGCTCAGCACCTCGAGACCATCATTTTGGTATGCAATATAATCTTTAAAAAAAGGAACCAGTTCAAGTTAAACAGTTAAACACTTAAAGGGTTGAAATAATAAACTATAGATAGATGATGTTCAAGAGCTTCAGTTTTATTTAATAAAGATACTACATCCTCTTAAAAACTTTCATCATGCTCAACCACCACCTACTACCAAACACAAGCAATAAAGAATCCTGCAATCAGCACACATTCAGGAAACATTCATGCAAGAATAAACCCTTGTATATATGTTCAATTCCCCAAACTTGCCTGCTGGTTCATTCAAAATATCCTATTCAAAGTTACTAATACTTTTCACAAATCGGATTTGGTTTGGAATTAAAAAGGTAATGCCACGTTCAAGGGCATTTTTAAAAGTTTCCATTTTTTCATTTATTCTGAATTGACATAATAGTACAATACCTCATTTGGTGCAGTATTAATATATTAGTTATTTACAATGGCATAAAAACAAGAAGCCAGTTATGTTTGTGTGGGTGTGAAAAGCTGATAAGAGATCTATTCATCCATAGGGAGGAATAAAAAGGAACTTTCCAGGCAAAGGTTTACATTATTTTGATTTCGGCTCTTCTAGTGCTGGTTGTTAGGAACTGAATCCTTCCTCCAACCTTCAGTCAGTTCTTTTCTCAGTAGCTCCTGAACTCTGAACTCTGAACTCTGAACACTGAACTCTGATCCTTCTTCAGGGCCATTTGGGGGGGCACTGTAAAATGAGTAAGCAAAAGGAAGCAAGTTCTTTAGGGTTTATTAGGGAATGCAATGTGCTGGTGAATGAAAGATGCGGCCCCAGCATGTGGCAAGAAGAAAGCAGGCTAATTTAACCCTTTATACCATGTATACATGAATTGTGGTTTCTTAATAATTATGGTAAAATTACATCAAGTAGTAAAGAAAAGATCTGAACCTTATACCCCCTTCTTTCCTTACACACCTAAGGGATAAACTGGCTTTTCATTTTGTTGTCATAATTCATCAAATAAATATTAATGTTACAAATCAGTGTTATATGTTGTTGGTGCCTGGAGTGTGCATTAGACTTGTCATAAGAACGCTGATGAGATCAACCCTCATCCTTTTGGCCTCTTACTGTGCAATCTGCACATTATGCATTACTAAGCAGCTTCATTTTTACCTTATGCTAACATATGCACCCTGTTTATGATTCAATTCATTGTAATTGAACTTAAAATGACAAGGTCATGTGTTTCTTGTTATATGCTTTTGAATGGGTCACTGGTATATAACTACAAGTCTTCCTCTTATATCTTTGCTAAGATGAATTGGGATTCACAAATAACATACACCATTTTCTGTTTTTTTCTCTCTCTAGAAATAAAATTCCAAGATGGTGACATTGTTCAATTGGTTTCCTTAATGCATTTGAACAATTTATTTCAGGTCATTCTGTTTCATACTATATAATTGATAAGTGGTTCTAGAAGTGAACTGTGCAAGAGGCTGGAGTAACCCCCCCCCCCCCCAAGCTGCACACTAAGCATTAATACACACTAAGCAGTAATACAGGGTGGGGACAAGATTAGTCAACCATATGCTATTTGTTGACTAGAAAAATGCAAGGAGTTTTGTTTTTTAAGCCCTCTATATTTAGCCTAACCTAGGTCTATCCATAAAATGTGGTAGCTTGTGCCTATGAGGATCAACCTTTTCCCCCCAGCGTCTTTCAAGACAGCCACCTCCTCTCCTGTACAGGAAACACAAAACTGGAAGAGCATTAATAGGCCCACCCCTTCCCTCTGGTCCTCAGGGTAGTTGTGTTTCCTCTCCAGGAAACATGTGGAGGAGCAACGTCCCGTTTATTGTTTTTTTCCCCAGGGGTTGATAGCAGGTCCGGATCAACTTCCTCCCCAGAGGTCTTCCACCTGAAGTCGGGAACTGGATTGTGGAAGACCAGGACCACGGTATATTTTCGGACGGGCTTACCTTGGGTGTTGTCCCGTTTCGAATTCCAAGGTTCTCCAGGCCTCCTTTCCTGTCTTTGCCAAGTGCCAGGCTCCAGGGAATGCTGCAGCGAGGTCCATGGCTCTGCAGGGGCAGCACAGGCGACCAGGGTACATTTGGCACTCACAGACACGGGCAGTTCGGGTATTGGCTGCGTCCAGTGAGAACACAAGTGAGTAGTGCAGCCTCCGGCCCATAGAAAAGACCGAGGCTGCAGCCTGGTCGGAGCCAAAACTTACGAGTTACAGTGACGTTATCCTGCTGGGACGCGTGACATCCTTTCCTGGTGCACTGTGATGATGGAAGACACAGTGTTTGGTCCAGAATACAGAACTGCTGGGTAGAGGAGCATCACTGCAACCAACCGGTCGATAGCGGAGAAGGGCGGTGCAGACCTTGAGCGGGTGAGGGGGTCTTCTGCCTGCATCCATCTGTTAGTGTTAGTTTTCCTGGGGGAGGGGATATGGGTGCCTCCCTTAGCAGAGAATTGTTTTTTAATTCTGGGAGTATGTTTTTCCTTCTAATCTTTTCAGAGGGATGTTGGTTGGGTGTTAAGGAGTCTAAGGAGATTAAAGTGAAGCCCCAAAGCTTGTCCTAATTTCTGCATGCCCTTTTCAGATAGCTGGAATAAAGATCTCTGTGCCTGCTGTCTGGAGGACCTTGCAGTCCCTGGACGTGCCCAGGTGTCCAGAAAATCAGACCTCTCTTTTGAGGACATGGGAACACTTAAGGACCCCATGGAATACCAATGCCTTCCTGTTAAAGCCCCTAATAGCCACGGATTGTGTGGGATGAGTACTCGAAATGTAGGTGGACACCCTTAAGAGTAACTTGATTAAGGATCCTTCTAAAGAAGAGATATTGGATTCACTCCCCAAGTGGCCTAGACTAACAGTGCTCAGCAAACACTGTGGTTGAAGACTTGCATACCTTTCGAGGGAAAGCAGCTTTTTGGCCCAGAGCTTGAGGCTGTGCTGACTAGATCTTCTGAGCGGGGTGAGAACTTCCCAGTCAAAAGAGTGTCTCCCTTTCCACTCTTGAGGACAGATGCTAAGAAGCCTAGATTCCCTCAGATGGTTTTAGTAGACCAGACATCAGGATGCCCTGGCAAGTACAGAGAAGTAGAGGCAGAGGAACCCTTTTCTTTAACCCATCACCCCCGTCCAAGCCCCATTCCTGACAGTCAAGTGGGAGGGAGACTCCTTAATTTTCTTCCTGCTTTGAAGGAGATCTCCATGAGTACAGGAAGGGTACAAGTTGGAATTTGCTCAATGGCCTGCTTGACCATTTTATATCTCTGGATTGGATGGTGACTCTCTCAGATCAGGTCAGACAAAGTCTTACTTGGTGGACCCAGATTCCAAAATCTGGTGGGGGGGGGGGTTAGGCCTTGGCACCAGAAGGATCCCCTCATAATCACCACAGACACAAGTGCATTCGGGTGAGGGGATCACTGGTTGGGATGACAGTTTCAGGGTCTTGGTCCAGAGACATTCAGATCATGCCAGCTAAACCACCAAGGGGGTACACGGTCCTATTGGAATGGGAGGGGGGATGCCACACTGCCTATTGGGAATGGGAGGGGGGATGCCACACTGCCTATTGGGAATGGGAGGGGGGAATGCCGCACTGGCTATGGGAATGAGATGGGGGGGGAATGCGACACTGCCCATGGGGAATGGAATGGGGAAATGCCACACTGCCTATGGGAATGGGAGGGGGGAATGTTACACTGCCTATGGGAATGGGAGGTGGGAATGCCACACTGCCTATGGGAATGAGATGGGGGGGAATGCCACACTGCCCATGGGGAATGGAATGGGGAAATGCCACACTGCCCATGGGGAATGGGATGGGGGATGTTTCTTCCTCCAAATCCTACACATTTCAACAAACTTTGGCTCCTTCGGAGTGGCTTGTATTGATTGAATGTTCTGTATAAAAATACATTCATGTAATAAAGATATATATATATATTACAATTACAGTCACATAATTATATGGGGCCATGTGTGGGTTGTATATACAAAGTGTTAGAATCAGAGTATAGTTGATAAGGTAGTTCAACTCGATTAATCGAAAAAAGGTGTGTGTCTGGAATGGCACTGGGTATCATTGGCAGGACAGGGCACAAGGGAAATCAGAGGTGCTCTGGGTCAATGCCTTGTACCAGTTGCCTAAAAAATATAACGCAGGAGTTTGGAAGCCATAGTGAATATTAGACACACACCATAGGGAATATTTCACACATTGCTCCCTTAAAACAGACCTCCAGTGAAAAAAAGAAACCATCTTGCTACACGCCTGATAGTCCTGCTTGCACATGAGAATTAGGGGGGTGCTATCCCAGTAGCAATTCACACCAAACTGAGAAATATATGCTTCAGAAACGGGGAGAAGCTTGCCTGTCATTTTTCATACACATAAACCGCTAATGTAGCAAACGTAAGCTGTGTAAGGGGAGCTGTTACAATGTATATCTATGGCGGCTGCGGACACAAAAGCACTCGGTCAGTAGATACAGAGTATACAATATATTTAATTCAATGATGAGTCTTTACAGCTGAAGGCTTACAACTTCTGGCGAGAAATAAGAGGACTGCTATATCAGACAATTTCGATGGAGAGACTCTGCCTTTTAGAATTAACTTGTTCATGTGTGTGTCGAGATGGCTGCTGCCATGAGTGTTTAAGAGTGCAGAATCTGCCTGTTATTCCAAACATCTGCAAGATGATTACCAGAGAGAGGCTTTAGGGGAGCAATTTACTAAACCTTGATTTTTTTTGACCGGAGGTGCACTTTGAGGCTGGAAGCCATAACTGCAGGGCTGCAATTCTGAAATGTGCCCTCTTTTTTTATTCTATACCACAAACCATGTGCTATGCTTGATTGCTTTTCTAGTAGCTCTTCAAAAATGTATCCTTTTGTGAAGTATGGAATTTACTTACGTGATGAAATGTGCTTTTGAAATGTAAAATGCACACATTACTGGATATTTGATGTTATTATGGGTTAATTTTGCTGCATTTGATTTTGTGAATTACCCAATCACATAGTCATTGAAATAATATCAGTCAGTGTAATGGTATGTTAGATATAGTCTGATTTATTTTATTGCAATAGTCATAAAGCGTGCTACCACTTAACAATAGAGTTTTAATGTGCCCCTTTGGTTTAATACATACTTCTTTCTGCTGCATTTTTAATATAACTAGTTCTAAAAAGTGCATCGTTACAAAATCTTTCTGTTTTACTTCTGGTATTCTGAAGAAACTGAGTCATAAAATAAGTGAGAAATGGGATTATGGAAATAGAACAGAATTTCCAATTATATATTTCTATTGGCAAGTAGGCACATATGTAGTATTAATTTAACAGACTTCAAACACCTGTTCGTGAAATTTCCTCCTAGCTATTTTCTGACTTTAGGATGCTTCATGCAATGCTATTAATACTTGCTGAAAACTGAAATAAATCTGTGGAATGACAGTTTTTTTTTTCGTAATTTACAGAAAACTTTGTTGCTAAAACAGGTTGCTTAAAGAGACCTCCCTCTTTGCTCATTTCTCCACCCCCTTCCCCTGGTGTTCAGGCATTTAAAGGCACTCTTAAGACAAAGACAAAAAAAATCATAACATGTAGCTCATCAGTCTAGGTGCTATTTGCCTCTGATTGCTTTAGTAGCTGTAATAAGTCATTGCATTGTGCCCCTCTTCATTATGTTCGGACCACAATCCAAATGTGGTCGCACGGCTGCCCCTACTTCTGATTCCTCCCGGTGTGAGCGAGCACGAAGGGATACATTGCTGCCTCAGCATATACAGGAGGGGCCAGCGTGACTCGTCACAGACAGCTCCACCTGTATCAGCTTACAGAGCTCATTAGGAGTTATCTAAAAGCTTTACCCGGGGAACATTATCACGCACAGCCTGTCCCACACAGCTCAGTTATGCCTGTGAAATCGAGGGAATCCTGCAGCTGCTGCACAAAGAAGGTAAAATAACACTTCCCTTGAATAAATGGCAGGACAAGCAGCGTTTTGTTTGGTGCTGCCATGGGGAATTGGCTGGGGAGAACTGGGAACTTTAAGCCAAATAAAATAAAAATAATTTACCTGAACCCAGTGGTAAGCCCGATCCTACGGTAGAAGCAGGGCAGGGAGTTTTATGAGGGGAGAACGTCATCCACGCGTTTGCAGGGGGTTTTATGGCAGGCAGGAGGAGGGGGGAGACATGAGGAGAATTATACAGAGCAGAGGGGTCAGCCAAGGTCTATATATATTCAGCACCATATTTAGCTGTACATATCCCATGGCGCATTCACAGATTTTTTAAAAGCCGCACTCTTTGATGTACGTAATAGTGAGTGCTGAATGAATAGAAGTGACAGTCATCCCTTGAGACGCTCAACTAATGCCGTGCGGACCAATGCTAGCCTTTCAGATAGGCCCCTACAGGCAGGAAGTTGGCCTGCCCTAGAGTCTTTAACCCTTTAAATGCCAAGCACGTAGTTTCTACGTGGTTGCTTCTCCTACCGTTAAGTGCCAAGCACGTAGAAACTACATGCCTGGCATTTCCCCCTGCTAGTTTAAAAATAGAAATAAAAAAACACTTACCTCTGGTATCCATGTGAAGCTGCGGGTCTCCTCTTCCTGGAGGGGGCATCCGATCCCTCCCCCCTGTCGTCTCCCGTCTTCAGGAGGGGGCCCCAAACCGTCCGCCCCCCCCCCCCATTTCCACCACTGACAGTAATCTGTAAAAGAGAAAAAAAAAAAAAAACAATGTCATTAAATCACCTGCCTGCCCGATCCTTCCGCCGCGTCTTCTCTTCACCAGGAAGGGGGGGGGGGGGGCAGCCCCCCCCCCCCCCCGGGCTCAGCAGGCTTCAGGTGAGGACCCTCTTCCGGGTCCTCACCTCTTCTCATGGACCCCTTACCAGTTCACAAAGGGGTAACAGTAAAATAAACACACAAACATAGAGTAAAAATAAAAAAAAAAATACATTTCTTTTTCTTTACTCACCTCCGATCTTCAGCTCCTCTGTCCCTCGCTGATCTGATGACAAATGCCGGTGATCGGCAGCCAGAGGAGGAGGGGAGGCAGGAGATCAGAGGATCTCCTGTCCCCTCCTTCTCAGGCCACTGATCACCGGCATCTGACAGCTGAGAGGCCTGGAGCTGTCATGACGCGGACCGAGTCACGTCATAAGCCCCGGCTCTCTCCTGAAGATAGAAAGCCCTGGGGGGGGGGTCGGAGGCCCCCCGGGTGAAGAGGAGGGCCGGCGAGATCGAGCGCACATGGAGGTGAGTTAATGTCATTTTATTTTTTTTTTATTTTTACAGGAAATGCCAGCGGCTTCAAAAACGGGGGGGGGGGGGGGGATCAACCCCGGGCTCTCCCCTTCCTCTGGAGGAGCCCCAACGGGGGATCGGAGCCCCCCAGGGTGAGGAGGAGACCCAGCCGGTTCGAATGATGTCAGGTAAGTGTTTTTTTTTACATTTTGCAGGCGCTAGCAGGGGGCAAAGCCAGCCACGTACATTTTTCCTGGCTGGCGTTTAACGGTTGGAGAGGCAGCCACGTAAAATTTACGTGGCTGGCAATAGAAGGGTTAAACCAGCAATTCCTGCTCTCCTAATAAAACTCTAATGTTGCTTCCGTCTGGCATATGTAATCAAGGCAGATTATTTTCTCCACCAGTGGGTAAGGGGGGCCTCCATCACACTTACAGCAAACCAAAACCCACAACACAACAGTGGCAATGAAACGTGGAAGTGGAGCTTTACAGCTAAAACAGACGCCATTATCTGGGATTAGGGTGAAGCAGGAGTATTGAAAATTGGCAAAAAGTTCCTCTTCATGGGGGGTTTTGGTCTGCTTTAATCCAGCCTTGCTCACATGAAAGAAAGGGGTACAACCTATATAACCAGATTACCTATATTTTGGGAAGACTATTAGCTGATAAAAGCTATAGATATTGTTGAACATATTGCCTCCGGTGACCAAACAAAATTGGAATGTTCTAATCTATTTAATGGCTTTGACTTCATTGCTGCCAGTCGGAACGCTCACTTTGGGTTGCAGCTTAGCTATTGGGAGGGGTGCAGCCAGACCAGGGTACAATCTGTGACCCGTTCTCTGCATCCATCTACATGTCTTACTGTAGCCATACCATTTTTAGCTAGACATTACTGAGATATTACATTGATCTGGGTAATCCATTTAGACAGTTTGCTACTGAAACAAAAAGTAATGATGGTGGTGTGAGGGGCATAATCCGTTAACTGGGATACTGACAACAGGGTTGCCATGGTAGCACCCAACTTAGCAAAGTTCGTTCGAGCCAATTGTGTAGACGTTAAAAGTAAGTATTTTTACAATGTGTGTACACTTTCAAAAGAAACTGCAACAACGTAATATTATAGAAATGCTATTTTGTTTAAAGGTTTTGGGGGAATGCTTTGCATAAAACGCTTAGCATGATCCAGTTTGACAAGTCAAATAAAACCTTTAATTATTTCTGCATTTTACACACCCTTGGCAAATGAGTTGATATTTTTCTTGTTTTAGTTTGACTGAGGTTTTTTCTTAAAAAAAAAGTTAATACATGCCACTGTCAGTTGTTGTTTTTGTTTGCCATTGTCAGTGTTTTTACTTTCAAGCTGATGTTTCTTCTCATGGGTATGGTTGAGTCTCACAGGTTTAAAGATGTACGGTAACCTCCATGTTAACATTCCTGCCTTGTTTGAGGCTACTTAGGAGTTGTAAGATGGAATGGGTTTGGGGTCATTGGTACAAAAATGCTATTTATGGCATGATTTACTATGTTCCATGACACACGTGTGACAGACCGGCGAGTAAGCAAAACTTACTGCAGTGAACACCAATGAACACAGATTTTGCAATGCATTTTTGCTGGTCAAAATGTGTGGTATTGACAGCGGGCAACAAGGAATTTGTTTTCAGAATGTATGTGTTGTGTTTCTAGAGGGTCTGGAGTGTTTTTGAAGCCATCAAAAATAAATTAATTTAAATAAAATTAATATTACATTTTTAAAAAGTGAAAACTATTTGTTGTTTCTCAATTACTAGTTATCTATTTGACCTTCATCCTCAATGTAGTAATGACAGATGTAAAAATCACATAAACAGCCATTCTTGCGGAAAATGGCGTTGATTACTATATGGTTCGTCACTAAAGGCTGGTGCTCTGAAAAACGTTCGCCACCATTCGTCCAGCAAAGAAGAATGGACGTAGATATGGCAAACACACCCTTGGCCTTGCGAATAAGCCTAGCATGGTAAATGAGGTAAACTAGCGAATGGCTGGTGAACGGCTGGCAAATGTTTTGTAAATGAGCCCCATAATGTTTTGGTTACAGACCACTCCTACCCCATTTAATGCATTAAATAAAAAAGAGAATATTCAAAAGGTAATATAAGTGGATGCAACCACTCAAAGTTTACTTTTTTTGTTTTTGTATAACACCAAGGATATATATAATGCTGTAAATGGCTGAAAAGAAGACTTTCCATCTTTAGGGATGGAGTCCCTGTATAAAAGGGATTGCCTCATAAAATGGAGACCACTAGGTCTGGAGGGCCGTAAAATGTTTTTACATTTCATTCTGAGAAATTGGACACCTCTTGCTCCTCTGGAGTACCCCAGATAGGGGCATTGAGGGTACAATGGGATGGCAGAAATGTTTGAAGCATCCTGTTTTGCTAGTGTGTGTTGTACATTTACAGGAGTCTTTCCTGTACAAGCCCCTAAGAGCACAGGTCTACTTTTAAGCAAGTGCTGCCAATTGTATGATCACGCTTTCACACTCACTGGCATGTTTGTCTTGGTTTGTGCTTACTTCAGAGTATTTGCATACGAATAACCCATGTTTTGACACTGCGGCTGGTAGTCAAGGGCTGTTCTGCGGCTGAAAAAAAAGAAGTCCAGTCAACCCCCCCACCTGGTGCTAGAATTGAGTTGGGCACTAAGAATAAAAAATGAGTTTTACCTTTTTGCTGCTGGCTGCCTGCTCCCCTAATGGTAGCAGCACTATTATATTGTAAGTTGCTGTCCTGGTCAGTGCCTAGTCAGCCAATCAGTTTTTAACTTTAGCTCCACCTGAAAACTAATATTGGGAGCACCAGATTAGGTGCAAATGAACATTGTTGAAGATGGTCTAAGAGGAAACCTAAGCTGGACCAGGACTGCCATAAAAGTAGTGGGTTGGCAACATGGAGACAGTTACTAACTACTGGTACAAATGGTGAGGAAGCTGAGCTAGGCACCTCTAGGACTGGAGGTTCATCTACAAGTGAAGCTGAGCCTGACCTGCAGACCAACTGCCCCAGTCCCCCAAATCTATTTTGATTTCAGGTTGTCCCTGGTTTCAGAAACAAGCATTTGTGGTGCAGACAAGGCACACACTGTGCAACACCAGATGGGAATTGGGGAAAAGACACCTGTAAGGTGCATAGCATCCGCTGATCAACCTGTTCATTCATTCTTTAGGTTTAGCTACCTGAGGTTCTTTGGACTTAGAGACACTAAAAAACAATGGATTGGGAATGCTTTGATTGGGATATAGTAATAGAAATAGGTGTCCGATATATGTGTGTCTATATATGATATCATAGTGTTGATAGCTGTTTGATTTCGGATTATAGAACGCAGGTTTCATGCAAGTCAGTGTAAATTCACAATATTTACAGTGCTTGTTTATCATGTTACACTTTGATTGCAGTTAATTGTTAGTTGGTTTTAATTATACATCACAGCCTTTGTACTGGAGAAACTCCAAAGATTGGATCATCTTGGATTGTAAATTACTGAAACAGTTTCCGGGCACAATGCCACGCTAAAGTACATTTGATGCAACTGCAATTGAAAAATCGGAGGAGGCTAACCGTGATTTCAACTGAGGGTAAAATAGGAAAGTAATGTGATGTTTTATACACTAAATGTGTTTCCTGTTCCCCTCTGAGTTATATGATCAATATATTTAATTCTTCTGTTAGTTACAAACAGTTTATCTGAGGCTTTCAGAATCTAAAGACAAGTACAATGTGCCTATGTTTTCTAAACTTATAAATGCATTTCTTTTGTGATTCAAAGCTTAAATCTAGGTGAAAAAAAGGCTCTTATAAGTGGCCTTAAAGTGTAAAATTAGTCCTCCCACCACTCCAATTTAATACAATTTTTAAGAACTCTTATTTAAAGCAACCCCCCCCCCTGGCATCCTGATTTAGGGTTCTCTGCTTCTCTACGTTACTTTCCCTTTTCTATGCAGATCTCAGATCAGGCGTGGCATAGACACATGATGCTTATGTTAACTGTGGACACTCTGGAGGCCCCCAACTTCTAACTTCTGGTTACCGAAAGATTATTTTTTCAGCTTGGCAATGGTGTATAGCAGTATACGAAGTTCAGCTGTGTGTCCATTGATAATAATTGATGTCTTGGACCAGCATTGTATCATGCACTTGCCCCCTTCAGGCTGGAAACCAAAAGAGTGGGAACTGACAGCGGAGGTCATGGAAGTGTGAGCTAAGCCAGGAAAGCAGAGGCAGGACTGCTTTGAAACGGGAAATCGAACAAGCCTTCTAGCCCGAAAAGGGGTTTTCAATATTTACCCTTTCGGAATCCCAGTGTTACAACCACTGGCTCAGTTTTTGATGACCAATCATGTATGTGCAAACCCAATTAGCCACCAGAGGTTCCGTAAGCTGTGCGACCTATGTAGAACGGTTGACTGGGGGAGGAATTAAGCCTATTTTAGTTCAGATACACCTCTTGCAAAAGGAGACCTGTTTCTTTGACCTGTGTAGCTATTTCCTTTTCTCCTTCATGTCCCAAATCAGGATGCTCCCTAGTGACCATATTGAGTGGACCAGAAGTATTTTGCAGACCTTTGGTCCAATTTAAACAGGTCATGGGGAGCTGAATTTAACAATAGTGCTAGCACCACTTGAGCGTCTTCCGAGAGATGTTCTCAGCCATAACCCCCCGGCTGCAGACACTATGTGGCTCCGCGCTGCATGCTCTACACTGCCCATGACCCATTTTGCCAATAGGGCTAGTGACAGGTTATTAAAAAAACAAATTGAGTAAAAAAACTAATACAAACAGGCCAGGGATCCCGTGGCACATGCACACGGCCAAAAAAATAACTGCTAACTAAAAGTTAGCAAAAGTGACAAAAATTTAAAACTTAATTGAAATCTATGCCAGAATGACACAGAGCGCATGGTGTGATGTGGCATGGTAGGGAACACATCACTGGCACTCAAATAATCGCGGGCGCTGATGATAGGTGGGTTGATATATGGCGCTATCAGAGGCCTTATTGGATTTTTCATTCTTAAATATGCATGCTGGTGGATGCACCTGACGGGCACCTGGCGCCATGTGGTGATAGGTGGTGCTAGCGCCTCTTAAATAAGCCTCAATTTTTACAAATGTACACATTCAGTGATGACAAGTCACAGCAGTCCACATGTCCCAAGTCTTTAAACACACAGATGTTGATCAGTGCACACTTAAATTATTAAACTTCCTCTTAACTTAAAATTTCGTAGACCTCCAATCAGTGCATGCTGCTGTGCGAAGTCAGCCCTTATTCTGAGGCCATTATTGTAAATGGGAATGCTTCCACATGCTGGGCCAGCTTCTCATACTGGCACTTCGACCATGCGAGGAGCAGTACTGGAGCTGGTGGTACGTAAGAGTGGAGTCTTAAGAAGTAGTCCAGTCATCTTTGACTAGCCAGTATTTGAGTTTAAAACAGCAGGGAGGGATTAAAGCCAATGTGATCTTTATGTCTGTTGCCCCTTTATAGAAATTTCACCTTTACTTGCCATTATTACAAACCAGAAATATTTGTCAAGCGTGTATGCCTTCAGTTAACTGGCCCTGTGTGTAAGGGCCCTTAAAGTGGACCAACAGTCAAAAATTGCAAACTGGACCAACACAACAAACAGTGCTCATATGCATCCCTCCCCAAGTTGATTTAGATTGCTGCACATAAAAATGAATTTACCTTTTTCTAACTAGTGCTGTGGTAAATTGTAAAAACAAAATGCCGGCTAATGCATCTGTAGGCCCTCTGCAAACAAGAAGTGCTGCTGGGCTTCGTGTTACTGTATATTGTCAGTTATGTGAGTTGAATCCAGGTAGCAGCATGGCTGAGATACTGGGAGAGGAAGCCCCAAATTGGCTGCGACCACTAGAAAATCGGTGAGGAGGCGTTTCAGCTTTCAGTATCATGCATGTAGATAGGGCAAGTGAGTTTTGAGGAGTTTTCTTTTCCAACTGTACAAGGCTGTTGGTCCAGTTCAAGTGTAAGACAAAGGCCACTTATACTAGCTATCAGGGGCGGACTGGGGATAAAAAATGGCCCTGGACTTTTTGGGGCACACCAGCCCTGCTGCACTTTTCCTGGCCCAGTATAGTATCTTAATGTCACATTATATATACACCTAATTTTTCGTTCCACAACACGCATCCGGGGTTTATAGGTCAAAAATAAGAGAGAAAATATTCTGAACCAAATGGTGTGCAAAAATCCCCCCATTACAGACAGTGTGCAGAATCACTCCATTGCAACCATTAAGTAGCATCCCCCCAGACAGCCACTGGGGGCATTCCTCAGTACAGCTCACACACAGTGGGGGCATCCCTCAATACAGCTCACACACAGTGGAGGCATCCCTCAGTACAGCTCACACACAGTGGGGGCATCCCTCAATACAGCTCACACACAGTGGGGGCATCCCTCAATACAGCTCACACACAGTGGGGGCATCCCTCAGTACAGATCCCACACAGTGGGGGCATTCCTCAGTACAGCTCACACACAGTGGGGGCATCCCTCAATACAGCTCACACACAGTGGAGGCATCCCTCAGTACAGCTCACACACAGTGGGGGCATCCCTCAGTACAGCTCACACACAGTGGGGGCATCCCTCAGTACAGCTCACACACAGTGGGGGCATCCCTCAATACAGCTCACACGCAGTGGGGGCATCCCTCAATACAGCTCACACACAGTGGGGGCATCCCTCAGTACAGCTCACACACAGTGGGGGCATCCCTCAATACAGCTCACACACAGTGGGGGGCATCCCTCAGTACAGCTCACACACAGTGGAGGCATCCCTCAGTACAGCTCACACACAGTGGGGGCATCCCTCAATACAGTTCACACACAGTGGGGGGCATCCCTCAATACAGCTCACACACAGTGGGGGCATCCCTCAGTACAGCTCACACACAGTGGGGGCATCCCTCAATACAGCTCCCACACAGTGGGGGCATCCCTCAATACAGTTCACACACAGTGGGGGGCATCCCTCAATACAGCTCACACACAGTGGGGGCATCCCTCAGTACAGCTCACACACAGTGGGGGCATCCCTCAGTACAGCTCACACACAGTGGGGGCATCCCTCAATACAGCTCCCACACAGTGGGGGCATCCCTCAATACAGTTCACACACAGTGGGGGGCATCCCTCAATACAGCTCACACACAGTGGGGGCATCCCTCAGTACAGCTCACACACAGTGGGGGCATCCCTCAGTACAGCTCACACACAGTGGGGGCATCCCTCAGTACAGCTCACACACAGTGGGGGCATCCCTCAGTACAGCTCACACACAGTGGGGGCATCCCTCAGTACAGCTCACACACAGTGGGGGCATCCCTCAGTACAGCTCACACGCAGTGGGGGCATCCCTCAGTACAGATCCCACACAGTGGGGGCATCCCTCAGGACAGCTCACACACAGTGGAGGCATCCCTCAGTACAGATCCCACACAGTGGGGGCATCCCTCAGGACAGCTCACACACAGTGGAGGCATCCCTCAGTACAGCTCACACACAGTGGGGGCATCCCTCAGTACAGCTCACACACAGTGGGGGCATCCCTCAGTACAGCTCACACACAGTGGGGGCATCCCTCAGTACAGCTCACACACAGTGGGGGCATCCCTCAGTACAGCTCACACACAGTGGAGGCATCCCTCAGTACAGCTCACACACAGTGGGGGCATCCCTCAGTACAGCTCACACACAGTGGGGGCATCCCTCAATACAGATCATACACAGTGGGGGCATCCCTCAGTACAGATCCCACACAGTGGGGGCATCCCTCAGTACAGCTCACACACAGTGGGGGCATCCCTCAGTACAGCTCACACACAGTGGGGGCATCCCTCAGTACATCTCACACACAGTGGGGGCATCCCTCAGTACAGATCCCACACAGTGGGGGCATCCCTCAGTACAGCTCACACACAGCGGAGGCATCCCTCACTACAGCTCACACAGTGGGGGCATCCCTCAGTACAGATCCCACACAGTGGGGGCATCCCTCAATACAGCTCACACAGTGGGGGCATCCCTCAGTACAGATCCCACACAGTGGGGGCATCCCTCAATACAGCTCACACAGTGGGGGCATCCCTCAGTACAGATCCCACACAGTGGGGGCATCCCTCAATACAGCTCACACACAGTGGGGGCATCCCTCAATACAGCTCACACACAGTGGGGGCATCCCTCAGTACAGATCCCACACAGTGGGGGCATCCCTCAGTACAGATCCCACACAGTGGGGGCATCCCTCAGGACAGCCATGTGCAGCATCCATCAGTACATGGTGTCCAGAGTGTGTGTGTGTGGATCAGATTGGGAGGCAGAGATGAATGGGGGCCTTTGGTCAGACTGGGGGTTACATGTGAATTGAGCCATGTGTCAGGCGGGGTGCAGATAAATGGGGCTGTGTACATTGTACCTGATCATGCTGGTGATGTCTGGATTCCAGCTGTCAGTATTGTGCTGCGCAGAGGAGGGGACAGGAAAGCCTGAGCTGCTGCGGGATGAGCTGGGGAGAGAGGGGGGCGAGCTGCCGCCATCTACGAATCCAGTACTGCTCACCTCCAACATCTCCTCCTGGCCCCGCCCCCTCCTCGGGCTGCGTGGCAGACGATTGGCTGCTAGGCTTTCCTCCTCTGAGAGCAAATCTTTAGGTTGTCCAGCGCCGCCTGCTTGCTTTTTTGGAGGAACTATAACAGCCCAGTAAAGCAGGGAGGGCACAAGAAAAAAAAAATACCGGAACCTGAAAAGCAACCGCTCGGCCCTGGACATCTAAAGATTTGCTGACAGGTGAAATATTGAGTACACAGTTTGCAGCCTTCTCTGCTGCCGGCCTACCGGGATTCTGCCCGGTATGCCCTATGGCCAGCCCGCCCCTGCTAGCTATATTGCGACATACTGGTAGGGCAAAAGGAGGTGTATTTACTGTTTATAGTATCCTCACATCAGGGCTGTTTCTAGAGAGTGAGCAAAGTGATAGCCCTGGGTGCCAAGTCCATTGGGGTGTCTTCTTTTGCCATTCTTTCTGCAGATTCAGGGCCATCTAGTGGTGCATGCCATAAACCAGGCCTCTCATATTGGGCTCATGGGGAGGGCACGCCCCCTGCTGTTCAGGTAGAGGCACGGCATGGCACATACCTGTATGGGACAATAGCAGCATAGGATGGGTGAGGAGGGGGTGGAATTCTTCCCACACTTGAGCGCTACAAAAAGAGAAAATCCAGAGGGTACTATCTGATGAATGAATGTTCGCACACCAGGATAAGCATAAAAAATATGTAACAACACAAGAATAACTGGGGAAACCTCTCCTGGTCAAATGTTGCTAAAGGCAAGCTGCACCACAGCTTGTAAAAAAATAACCTGTACCTGAGATGAAGCAGGTTAGTTTCATCATTTTACCCATATTGGTAAGGATTTTTTTCTAAGTTTGGAAACAACAGAAACCTATGCGCTATGCAGAAAAATGGGTTCTGTTATTTCCAAACTTAAAAAAAATATCCTTACCTAATGGGAAAAATTATGTACCTCGTCTGTAAAAATGCCCCATCACAGGTACACGTCTTTTGGGGGGAAAAAAGGGTAGAAAATACATTAATTTTGGACTTTTTTGTGTCTAAACACTAAAAAGCTCACTGGGGTGCAGGCTGCAATCCACACCGCAATGCACACTGGCTTCACCAAATAATTTGCATGACCCCCAATGGTGAGATACCCAGTACGATACAATCTGAGCCCACTGTAATGGGTGCTCCTTCCCACTGTCGCACCTGAGAAAGGGCACACAAAGGCGGAGCCATGCTAGTCTGCCTGAGAACAGATAGTACGCCGTCCATCCTGCCCGCCCCCGAGTGGGAAGTATGCCCTCCAGCCAACACCCCCAGTGCAGAGATGCTGGACAGGCGCGCCAAACCCCATCCGCGGTAGGGGCACAGGCGGTGGTGCCCCAATGACAAAACAGACTGCAGTGAGGGGTGGGAGATTGGGCACCGCTCTCAGGTCTCATTTGTGCAATCTGCCCCCCCCCCCCCCCCCCCAATTCCTAAAGCTTTATAGAAACAAGGGCTTATTATAAAAGCCATACACTTAGAGATATTAAATTAATATTTGCTTGTCTGGTCATCGTTGATTACTATAGTTACTATCTGAGTATCTGTAGTGGATGTTTTTTTGTTGTTGTTTTCTGTTTTTAAATTCATTTAAATAGCTCTCGCTGTTGAATTGTCTCTGCAGAATATTTTTGTTTATCTAGATCATGACCTAGATGAATGATGATATTCAGACGTTGCTGTCGGAGGATTTGACACTAAGAAAAGGTTGCTTAGACATGCAGCAGTTTACAAATTAGCAGCATGCCTTTGTTGTAAGTGTCAGGACAGTGTGAAAAAAAAAAATTCCCTGCAGGATTTTGATGGGACAGAATACAAGTTATCAGAGATTGAAATAAAAGCGCTGATTTTCCTGTTGCCAGTTACTTAGCATTGGTGGCATTAAAATAAAATTAGCAAAGGAAAGAAAATGAAAACATTGGAATAGAACGTAGGATGAAAAAAAAGAAGGCGGCCTATACATAGTCTTGAGAAAATTATCCAGTTTTTGGGGGGAATAGGTCGTGAGTGCCCCGCTGTGTGAAACCCCCCAGGTTGCCTGTACAAACTCACCTCTTCCTGGTCCTACTACACATGCGCAGCTGTTCGTCACAAATGCCTGGCACGGGCACGCACCCCGCTAAAGGGATAGCGGGGATGTGCTCGCTGCTCGCGTATGCGCCGTTGGCACGGGAACGAAGGTGTGTTTTCGGGTAACCTGGGGGGTTTCACACAGCGGGGCATCCCCGATTGGGGTGCCCCTAGGATAACGAGTATGCCTGCCCTGGAGTCTCATAGACCCCAGGGTGGGTTTTGGTCCTCTTTAAATGTTTTTCTTTAAGAGTACTCTTAGGATGACTGGTTATTAGGGATAAACAAAATGGATTTTGTGGCAATATTCTAACTAGTCACTCCACTACTGTCAGGCACAGGCATGTGCGTACTGGGGCTTTTGTAGGAAACATGAGGCTTAATTGGGAACTGTTCTGGAACAGACTAGAATGGAAACACAGGCATGTACTATAAGCAGGGGCATATTCCAGAAACAGACTGGCAAGGCGACGAGTGGTGATATCTGTGATGTTTTGGGTGTGTTTTCTGGTGTTTTTAGCTGCCGCGCCGCTTTGTACTGCATTCCGCGGCCGAGGGCGCTATAACCTGAGGTGATTTTGCTTTGTCATGGCGCCAGACGGTCACGTGAGCGCCGTTGTTTGCGTTCTTCGGGGGGGGGGGGGTTTTGACGCGTATCGCGTCGTTCACCCCTCGAGGTACCTCTGCCGGCGCCATTTTGGACAAGCTGCACGTCTGGATTTTCTCCCTTCCTGGCTGCAGCGCTGCTTCCTCCGGTGGGTCACCTTATCCAGTGGTCTGTGCCTGTGTGACCCCGCGGTGTCTTTGGTCTGTGAGTCCCCCTTGGGGTTTTTTTTATTGATTTGGGGTATATTTGCTGCGGGATGCTCATGTGTGTTTTTACTTATGTCTTTCAGGCGGGATACCATTGAGTTGTGGTTTCTCCCGGCTCCATTCCTTCTTCCCCCTCATTCCCCCTTTATTGACTTCTGTGGGCTTCCTGTGGGAGGGCATCCCGGGTGGCTTTTGTCTTAAGCCTGTACCCACTGCTGGCCTATTGCACCTGTGTTAATCACCATTCTGGGGATAGCGCGCTTGGGGGCCCCTTCGGGGCAAGCCCGGCTGTGTTCCATGTGTGGGGTATCCCCTGTGAGTAACAGTGTCACGGTGTGCGTGCCGTGCGCTGAAAGTGTCTTTGCGCTTCAAGCTGGTTTGCCTGCTTCGTTTGCCAGCTCTGCTCCTCACTCGGCTTCACCTATTCCCCTGCTCCTGCAATTGGGCCCCAGTGAGGGGAATGTTGGCAGGGAGTCACATTCTGATTTGGCTCTGCGGGTGGCTAACATTGAAAAGCAGCTTGCCAGGACGGTTCTTAGGAAGGCCTCTGGCAAGAAGAGACATCTGGACCCCAGGCCTGCTCCGCTTACTGAGATGTATGTGGGGATTTATGATCTTGGTGGCTGTCACCCCCTTGAGATGGGGGAGCTCTCCCAGGATTCTGACTCCTCTGGGAACCAGCAGGAGGGTTGCGATAGTGACCCTGGGTCTGCGTCCGGAGAGGAATCATGGTACTCTGAGGACACTGATAATCTGCTGTCACATATTTTTGAAATTTTGCACATTGCTGCCCCTGAGGTAGCTAAAAGAAAGCAGGGGGAGCTTTTTCGCCCTGGTAAACAGCGCCTAGAGTTCCCTGAGCAGGAACATTTTACCACCTTGGTGCTTAAAGAATGGGAACGTCCTAACAAGTTTCCTGCTGTGCCCAAGGGTTTAGATAAAAGGTATCCCTTTCCCGTTGATCTTGTTAAGAGGTGGTCATTTCCCCCTGAAGTGGATGCTCCCGTGCTCGGCTTGTCCAATACTTCGGTCATGCCTTCCCCTGACACTACCACTCTGAGGGACGGTGAGGACCGGCGCATGGATCAAGTGGCCTGCCATGCTTTCACCTGTGTGGGGGCTGGCTTACGCCCCGTATGTGCTGCCGCTATTACTGCTATTGCCCTTAAGATGCTGCTCAAGCATCTCATTGATGGCGCAACAGCTGGTAGTGTGAGGGAGGAATATAGGACTCTCTTACTTTGCTCTGATTTTGTGGCCTTTATCCTTACTGCTATGGATGATGCTGTTTGGCTGTGTGGTAGGACCTCTGCGCTCTTGGTGGCTATGCGCCACTCTGTCTGGTTGCGCCAGTGGGCAGCTGACGCTGTGGCTAAGAATGCTCTCACTGGCCTCCCCTTCACGGGGCTACGGCTATTTGGAAAACGTCTTGATGTTCTAGCCAAGGATGGGAGGCTGCCTCAGTGTAGGAGGCAGTCTCGGCCATTTCAGGGGTCCTCTGCCCCCTCCCTTCATTTCGCATTCCCAGAGGGGGACGTGGCTCCCTCCTCTCCAGTGGTCACAGAGATTGTTGGGGCCGTGGTAGAACCCATGGTCGCCCCTGGTCTCTCCTGGAATCTTAAGCCCAAACCCTCTCCCAAGCCCCCTCAGGCATGAAGGGGCGCCCTCACCCATCTGGGTGGGGGGACGGCTTCGGCTCTTTGCTCCAGTCTGGAGGCTTCATGTTTCAGACCGGTGGATTCAGGAGGTAGTGTCCTCCGGTTACAAGATAGAGTTTGCAGCCTGCCCCCCCCCCCCAAGATTCAGCAGATCCCGGATGTCTTTAAACCCCCTGTCCACTCAAGGGTTGCTTCTGGCGGTTCATTGTTTGTTAGAGTCTGGAGTCATTTGTTTGGTGCCTCATCAGGGGTACTATTCCAATCTTTTCACGGTCCCGAAAAAGGACGGCTCTCTGAGGCCCATTCTGGATCTGAAGGGCCTCAATAAATTTGTCAGATTTAAGCATTTTTGCATGGAGACGCTGCGCTCTGCTGTCAGTACCCTTCGCCCGGGCGACTTTTTGACCACTGTGGACATCAAGGATGCTTATCTTCATGTGCCTATCTTCCCAGGTCATCAGAGATTTCTAAGGTTCGAGCTGCAGGATCAGCATTACCAGTTTGTGGCTCTACCCTTCGGTATCACCTCGGGTGTTCACCAAGGTGCTGACGGGAGTGATGGCTCTGCTAAGGAACCAGGGCATCCGAATCATTCTTTACCTGGACGACATCCTGATTGTGGCCGAGTCTTTTCCTCAGGTCGAGCGGGACGCTCAAATGGTGACATCCACTCTGGAGTCTTTCGACTGGGTGATCAACTATCCCAAGTCTTCTCTGTCCCCGTCCTTGGTGAGGTCCTTTCTGGGCATGACTCTGGATACCTCTCAGGTCAAGGTGTTCCTTCCTCAACAGAAGGTGGAGGGTCTTCAGCTGCAGGCTCGGGTTCTGCTGTCGTGTCCTCATCCCTCCATCCGTCAGGGGATGCAGTTGGTGGGCCTGATGGTGTCCTGCTTCGAGGCAGTCCACTTTGCTAAGTTTCACATGAGACCTCTTCAGTTGCACCTCTTGTCAGTTTGGGATCGGGACCCTGTGTCCCTGGGTCAGGAATTTGTTCTGTCTCCCCTGGCCAGGCAGTCTCTCTCGTGGTGGCTGGACTCAAGGGCCCTTCTGGAAAACGGTCACCACGGATGCCAGTCTGACCGGCTGGGGAGGCTTCTGGAAGTCCCTGAGGTTCCAGGGTCGGTGGGGCCCACAAGAGGCCATGCTTCCATCAACGTCCTGGAACTGAGGGCGATCAGGTTGGTTCTTTCTCGCCTATCCACTCACCTTCGGGGTCGGGCTGTTAAGATCCGCTCAGACAACCAGACGGCGGTGGCCTACCTCAGTCATCAGGGAGGGACTCGCAGCAAGCAAGCCTTCAAGGAAGTGTCCCTGATTCTGTCTTGGGCGGAACAGCATGTTCCCTGCATCTCAGCGGTCTACATGCCAGGGATGGAGAACCAGGTGGCGGACTCCCTGAGCAACGGGACGTCTCGTCTGGGGGAGTGGTCTCTCAACAACCGGGTGTTTCTCTCCCTCTGTCACCGCTGGGGTCAGCCGGATGTGGACCTGTTTGCGTCCCGTCACAATCACAAACTTTCCAGATTTGTCTCTCTGTCTCAGGATCCTCTGGCCTTCGCCACGGATACCTTGGCAATACCTTGGCAGAGTTTCAGCTTCTCTATGTGTTCCCTCCATTTCCTCTCCTGGGCAGGGTCATGCGCAAGATAGCCCAGGAGCTGGTACCAGCCATATTGGTGGCCCCTTGTTGGCCAAAAAGAGTTTGGTTTGCAGATGTCGTGCGGTTGGCTGTAGACCGGCACGTCTTGTCCAAGGATCCAGATCTTCTCACCCAGGGGCAGCTACGCCATCCCAATTTACAAACTCTGGCTTAACAGCTTGGCTGCTGAAACCTCCATATTGATGGAAAAGGGGTTGCCTGCCTCTGTTGTTGATACCATGATTCGGGCTGGGAAGAAGTCTTTATCCTTTATCTATTACAGGGTTTGGCATGCTTACATTGCCTGGTGTTAATCTAAGTCTCACACCAGGCAATGTCGGGTGTTTTCTATTCCCAGGATTCTGGAATTCTTACAACATGGTTTGGATCTGGGCCTTCAACTTAGTACCCTAAAAGGCCATGTTTCAGCTCTGGCAATTTTTTTCCAAAGATCTTTTGCCAATCACCGGTTGGTTAAAACCTTTTCCAGCGTGTTTCTTGTGCGTCCACCCCGTAAGAATTTGATACCAGTCTGGGATTTGAATCTGGTGTTGTCTGCTCTGCAAGGGCCTCCCTTTGAGCCTATCCATGAGGCTGCCTTGTCTATTTTGACTCTTAAGGTAGCCTTTCTGGTGGCTATCACTTCTGTAAGGCGAGTTTCTATGCTAGCGGCACTTTCCATCAAACCTCCTTATTTTGAGAGACATCAGGATAAGGTGGTGTTCCGGCTTAAGCTGTATTTCCTGCCAAAGGTTGTGTCTGCCTTTCATCTCAATCAGGACATTGTCTTACCTTCATTGTGTCCTAATCCTGCTAATTACAAGGAGTGGACTCTGCATTCTCTGGATGTGGTCAGGGCTCTGAAGTTTTATTTGGTCGCTACTGAGACTTTCAGGAAGTCTGATGCTCTTTTTGTTCTCACTTTTGGACCTAGAAAGGGTTTGCCTCCGGCTAAATCCACTATCAGCAAGTGGATCCGTCAGGCGGTGGTTCAAGCCTATTCTGCTAAGGGAAAGGAACCTCTCTTTAGGATTACTGCTCATTCCACTCGTGCTATTGGTGCCTCTTGGGCTTTTCAGCACCAAGCTTCTGTTTAACAAGTTTGCAAGGCCTCTACTCGGTCTTCTGTTGTACTCTTTGGGGATCCCACCCTACTTGGACACTGCTTTTGGATGTCCCAACTGTTATGAATACCGAAGCGGGCCGTGCCATGCAATAAAGAAATTCTGTAAGTACTCACCTGTAGAATTGTTTTTGTTCTTGCATGGCACGGCCTGCTTCACCCCACCCTTGTTATCGTTGTTTTTTTTTACCTTTTTCACATTCTTTACTTTATTCTCTCCTGGCTTCTTGTCTCACTGCTTGTCTACGCTGGGGAACTCTATGGTTGAGCCTGTTTTTATAGGGAGCCGGGTCATGTCACAGCTTTCTGCTGTACCACTGTGCCACCTTGTGGCAGTATAACCCAACTGTTATGAATATCGAAGCGGGTCGTGCCATGCAAGAACAAAAACAATTCTACAGGTGAGTACTCACAGAATTGCTTTTTTTCAACCATGCCCCAGACATCTCCCAGCAGTCTTTTGGTGGTCACTGTGTTGGACCAGAAGGCTTGCAGGAATCAGGACACTAACAGAGAAGACATGAGAAGAAATTTGAAGTACTAAGCAAGACTAGGAAAACAGACAGAAACTGGGTACTCACTAAAAGCAAGAAATGTGCACATCGCAAGAAGATCAAAGTCCAAAAAGTACTAATTATAGAGCTAAGCACCCTCAGGTTTTCACACAGCCTGCTTGCTCATGGGCAGGGATAAACAGGAAGCTGGCTATGTGCTTTCAGATAGCAGATACACTGAATGCAGAGAGACTGTCAATAAACTTATGCTTATAAAGAGAACATCAAGTAGACAATAACAACTGATTGAAGTAGAATTATTTCACCTACACTGAAGCTGCTTTGTTAAATTCTCAATCCTAAGGTCAGTGCCCTCAGCTTCCAGGTGCACACTTGCCCTTGTAGAGAGGAAGATTTTCTCTGATCTTGGGAAAAGGTATTAAATAGCAGGAAGCAGGTGAAGCAGCTGCAGGGGGAGAAAATGTGAGTATTTTTGCCTAGACTGTTTGTATATTGTTAACATGTATCAATCTACTACTTTTTAGGAGAGATGGTTATTCACTTTTTTCTACCTTTGAGTTGATTCAGCAGCAAGTGGACATTTACATTCGGTTGCTGAATCACTCCAAAGCTAGACAATACATTAATGGAAGATTACTCTACTAAAATAGTGTGGACCACTTTAGCGATTTGAACACTGGTCGTGGGCCAGAATAAATAGGTTGGAATAGCATAATGAAGATTTTCTACAACAACCAGGATATTCACTGTCTCCACAGACTCTATTAGAGTGATTTTTACCTTTGTATGTTCCACCACACCACCCCATTACCACATTCTTTCTAACAATCCTCGGAGTCCAGCAATGATTGCCTTACCTCTCCAAATATAGGACCCCCATATTTATAGAGCATCCCCCCATCAGTCCCAAATCGCAACCATTTTCCAAATACTCAACTCCAAATTCCAAATACATAATTCCAAATACTCAACTCATCTAAATGCCTACCAATGCTAAACATACAATTTAAGTATAGAACAAACTGTCATCTTGTTATAGTGCCAGAGATTTCCCCCCAGCGGTTTTGTTGCTTAAAGTCACAAGGTGCCTTCAAGCCTATATTTGGCAATGGGCCCCTCCGATATCACTCTCCTTGCAACCTCTCATCCTAACTGATTTTACATATTTTACAAGCCAAGCCAGTTTTATATTTACCCCTCCCACTTTCCCCAAAGCAGGTCAGGGACCGCATTAGATTGCCAGATGTGCACCCTTGCCACATTTTGAGCATATGTACTTTAGACTGATAAATTGCCACAACTGTGATCCCATTATTTAAAGACTAATATTAAATAACAACCTATATTCTCAGAAGAATATGCTTTACAACCAGATCTGCATAGTTTTGTGTTTTACCTATTGGGGGGGGGGGGGGGGCACAGAACACTGAACATGAAAGAGAAAGAAAAGAAGGATACTGCACACGGTGGCTGAAGTACTTTTAAATACTGTATAAGATATCTTATTAGTATGGGCTTAGCATTTCTGTATAACTACACGTGATTCACTGAGGTAGAAAATCCCTGTTAAACAAATGTAAATAGCAACAGTCAGCTATTGTTCCTAGCTGTTAAAGGAGCAGTATCGCAAATTTTTCTTGGTGACTTATATTTAAATGGTATTTTGAATGTAGGTAAGTGTTGGAGTAAGAATTACAAATTTAGAAAAAAATGATGTGTGTGTTGAGCAGCTGGAGGCTAATAGCTCATGTTTATGTCTTCTGAGTGTTGGGACCCGACACTCTGGCCTGTTCCACGCTGAGGAGAGGGGTGAAACAATGTATCAAAGTACCAGCTGTTCAGTGCTGGCAGCCGTCCAGCATAAGATAACAACATTGCAACATTGCCTGGCCAGAACCTATATATTTAAAACAGAGAGAAAAGCTCTAGAAATCATTTAGCTGATTTTGACAGTTTTCCCTTCAAGTTGGCTCTGCTGCAGAATCTATCAGTTTACCATTTTCTCTTCCATATTCTTATTTTTCATTTTTCCATATGATCTTTCTTTCAGCTTTGTGTGTTTTGAGCAAAGCCCAACCCAGGATTTTCACTGTCTGGAGTTTTGTTTTGTGCCCCTAGGGGCATCCCGACTTGGGATGCCCTGATATGTGAAATCCCCAAGTTCGCCTGTGAAAACGTACCTTTCCCTGTCCCACAGCGCATGCGAGGGCTCTCATCCAATCAGCTCTGTTTGCACGCAGATGGGGAGCCTGAGCAGTAACCTTCCTGGCCGCCCGGCCTGTCTAAATGACTATCTGCGTGAGTGCGCCAGAAAAATGGGGGGATCTGTGGTTATCCAGGGGTCGTTTCACACAGTGGGCATCCTGATTTAGAATGCCCAAGGGGGAAGGTCAATGGCTGGGTCTTATAGACTTCAGGGTCGGCAACTCAGGGTTTTGTTCCACTTTAATACCTTTAGACTTTCCTGTACAGTTATTCAAAGAAGAATTTCAGTTATTTTCAGTCAGTTTAGTTTATTTTGTATAGATTTTACACATTTGAGTCACCTGGTCTCATAACAAAAGCAGCACCTCACACACACACACAGCCGTTACAGTGTCAGCCTCTGAGGTAAAGTGTTGCTAGGAGACCAGTGGGCTAAATGAAGCAGCTCACTAAATACAACCCAGCACATCCCCCTGTTCAGCAAATGGACTGAGCCATTGTAATTATACAATTTAAAAGAAAGGCATATATTTTTTACTATTTCTTTCGCCAGATTATTTATACACATGTTATAAGCTATTGTGTGGCTATTTAATTATTCATCTTTTTTAATGCAAATTTGGCGATACGGCTCCTTTAAGTACTTTTTATTACCTGATTTGCTAGAAATATTGTTTTCAGATTCTGTTTTTTAAAACAAAATGAATCCTAGCAATCCATATGGAACAATAGCATGTGTTTAGATCATAGATCTTACATCCCCCCAATGCTGTTTTTTAATTTATTGTTATATTGGTCATTGTGGAATATTGGACGTTACTTTTTGTACAGCGAAAAGTATATTACTGCCTACTGTTTGAGCTGCAGAAGAAGCAGCATAGATGTATCTATGAATCCAGTGTTTTACTAACTGATTAATCCAGTACCAGTAACTGACCTCATTCCATAGGTCATACTTTTAACCCTTTAAATGCCAAGCACGTAGTTTCTACGTGGTTGCCTCTCCTACCGTTAAGTGCCAAGCACGTAGAAACTACGTGCCTGGCATTTCCCACAAACAGTTAAAAAGATAGAAAAAAAAAACACTTACCTCCGGTATCCCCGTGAAGCTTGGGGTCCCCTCTTCCTGCGGGGGCATCCGATCGCCCCCCCGTCGTCCTCCGTCTTCAGGGGGGGGCCCGAAACCAGCCGCCCCCCCCCCCGTTTCCAGCGCTGACATCGGCGCTGTAAAAGAACAAAAAAAAAAAACTGTCATTTACTCACCTCCGCGCCCGAGCCTTCTGTCCGGGTCTCCTCTTCACCAGGGGGGGGTCTGATCCCCCCCCTGGGCTGCGCAGTCTTCAGGTGAGGACCCTCTTCCGGGTCCTCACCTCTTGTAATGGCGGCGATGGCCGCCGCCGCTTAGCTCCGCCCATTGTGGGAGGAGCGGGATGACGTCATCCCGCTCCTCCTATACCCCCTCCGAGCTCCGGCATCTGTCAGATGCCGGTGGTGATCGGAGCAGGGCGGGTGTCAGGTGAGGAGGCTCCGATCGGAGCCCCCTCGCCTGTCACCCGCCCTGCGCTGATCACCACCGGCATCTGTCAGTGACAGCGGCGCGGGACATACAGCGGCGAGGGACGTCGGATCGGAGGTGAGTATAGTGTAAAAAAAAGAAAAATAAAGATTTTTTTTTCTCTGTGTCTGTGTGATTTTTTACTATTAACCCCTTGTGAACTGGTAAGGGGTCCATGACCCCTATACCAGTTCACAAGGCTGGGGGGATGGCAAGCCACCTGCGCACCCCCATTACCTGCCTCCCCAAAGGCCAGGGGGGGGCAGAAGAGCCCGGGCCCACATGGGCTATGTGGGCTCGTAGGCTGCAGGGTGGGGGGGCCACAAAAGCTGGCCCCCCCACTGGTTTTTAACCCTTAAAAATAAAAAAAAAATGGGGTCTCCCTCCCCTGGGAGGGGGGACCCTATGTCATTTTTTTTCTCGATTTAACCCTTTGTAGTGTGGATGGTAGTTGTATTTTTTTTGTGAATGTTATAAAATACTTGTTTCAGTTAGGGGGGTCTCCTGGGCAGGAACAGGGGGCTACCGATAAATATGTGGTACCGTTCTAATCGGTAGAAATGGGGCTTTCACATGCAATATGATTTTCCTTAATAAAATACATTTTTTATTTAAAATAAAGGAGTCAATTTTTTTAAAACATTTTTTATGTATTTATTTATTATTTTTACTTAATAATATTGTAAAAAAAAAAATTTACAAACAAGACATTTCATGTTAAAGCCTAAACTCTGCTGCAAAAAAATATATATATAATTTTCCTGAAAGTTCCAGCAAAAATGGCGCAAAACATGACGCAAAATGGGGAAAAATGGCCTGTCAACAGAGGGTGACAAAATCTCAAGTAGGCTGGCAATTAAAAGGGTTAATAGTACCTATGCATGTTGGGTATTGTTCTGTTCGGGGGACCTTGCGCTTTCAGACTTAGCTTGTTTTTTCTGGTTTGCATATTTATATTTTAGGAAAAGGTGTTTTTTATTCAGCTTTTTTATAAATTTTTTAGGGAAACCCTGCGCAAACAAAGAATTCTTTGAGGGATTACTTCCAGAAAGATGAGCCCACTACAACAAGCTGGGTACCCTTAGAAAGCTTAACGTGTGTACTTTCAGGGAATATATGGTTTATGGGGGATATTCCAAATGTCAAGGGTTGTTTTGGTTGAAAAATCGCAAGGTGCGCACTTTGTCTGCAGAGCTGAAATTTTCAAGTAAAATTACCGTTACGCACATGCTTTACTTTGGGGTGTTTGGCAACTCTTCCCTTGACAGAACCTATGCATGTTGGGTATTGTTCTGTTCGGGGGATGTTGCGTTTTCAGATTAAACTTGTTTTTTCTTGTTTGTATATAGTTTTTTTAGGAAAATGTGGCTTTGATTCTGCTTTTTTATCCTTTTTTTAGGGAAACTCTTTGCAACCAAAGAATCCATTGAGGGATTACTTCCAGAAAACTATGGCCACATCAACAAGCCTGGTACGCCTAGAAAGCCCGAGGTGTGTACTTCCAGAGAATATATAGTTTGTTGGGGGTATTTCAAATGTAAAGGGTTGTTTTTCTGGAAAAACTGCAAGGTGCGCATATTGCATATCACAGTTGTATTTTATCTGAAAATCCCCTAAAGCGTTGTTTCAGTTTGGGGGAGTCTCCTGGGCAGGAAAGGGTGTCTACCTATACATATGTGGTACCGCTGTAACCGGGAGAAATTGGGATTTCACACGCAATAAGATTTCATTGACAAACTTACATTTTTTATTACAAAAAAAAACTACAATATGTAAAATTTTTTTTTTTTTTTTGCACATATTTAACCAACAATATTGAGAATACACCTAAAAAATGACAAACAAGACATTTCATGTTAAAGCCCAGACTCTGCTGAAAAAAACAATATATCATTTTCCTGGGAAATCCCTGGAAATCCCTTCAAAAATCACATTTGAACATGGGGAGCGCAAAATAGTGCAAAATGGTCTGGCAACAGAGTGTGACAAAAACTCCAGGTAGGCTGGCACTTAAAGGGTTAAAACCGTTACCTTCAAAAAAAGTTAGATATATGGCTACCAATCAAATTCTTTTATTTCTCTGCCTTTTTATAATGCTAAATGATATTGGGTGCTATGTGATAAACATTTCTTTCTGTACTGAATGTATCTACCTTGCATCTGTAGGGTGGCATGGCAGATCCTGAATTAGATCTCCTGCAGCTTGTTGTATAGATTCTGAGACAGAATTACACCGTGTAACCTACTGAAACTTTTCACTCCATCCTTCCTCTAAAAAGCTAGTGTGCCAAAGAAATTCCATAAATGTCCAAAACTTGCGCCTTAATACACTTATATAAATTTATTAACACAAATTCAGTTAACCGAAGCAGTGCATGTGGAAATACGAGATTTACCATAGCAGTGCATGTTTCGGCGTATGTTGGCGCAATGTCTACAGTTGTTTTCTTCACTTTGTTTTACCTGGCGCATTGATGTAAATCCCATACAAAATAGTGTAATATGTTTTTTTTGTTTAATTTTTAATAAAAATGTAATTCTTCTTCTGTACTTTATATCAGACATTTGGTGTGCTCATTTCTTATTTAACAACATTCATTTTTGATCCTAAAGCATGCATGCTTGTTTCATATTGTTCATATCATTTTTGTTGTGTTTATGGCAACATAACTTAAGGCGTATTGATTTGCACGCACTGCATTTACCAGTGCACACTGTATCTTTATGATGACAGTGTACCGTACAACACACGGATATGGCGGCTCATGCAAAAGTTATTAAAGATGTCAGCTACTTTGCATTGCAAACTTGGATATGCTAGGTAAGTACACCCAATAATGTTGTGCTTTTAAATGCTTATAAAATTATTTGGCAAGTTAAAATGCTTTGATAAATCAGGACTCTAGTGTTATGGGGTAACCTAAATTAAAGGGAACTTACGATAGCATTTTTGAAAGTGTATATATTTGTGCCAAAATGTTTTCCCCAGGGGGCTGAGCTTATCTAGCATTTTTTATTATTCTAGCGAATGTGTGTTTTATGGAAGCAGTTTTTACTAACTGCAGACTGTTGCTATTGGCAACCATTCACCAAGTTTGTAAACCAGATGTCCATTAGCATTCCACCATAAACATGTTGCATGACCTCCTTGATCACTTCCTCAGGGTTTGGTGTGTGCATGCTATGCCCATTTGATCTCTCCGAGATCCAATGCCAAGGGTGCGCCCACCATAGCCCGGACATCTGGGCCGAGGTTGCGCTCTGGCCTAGATGACGCAACCGTATCTGTCATTGGTCCGGAAGATAAACATTGAAGGTAAACAATGGAAGTAAGCAATGAAAGTGAATGGCAGTTTTTTCTCCTGGTGCTGAATGGACCCTTAAGTGTCTTTATTTATTGTGTGATGTTCACCTTGTATTATAATATACTTGAGGTAAATCTTTAGCTATATAGTGGATAGTACTCAGGGGGAATTGTATTCATACTGTGTTTAATAGAGCCATACAGCGCTGGAGATTGTCTACGTCTATTTTGCATGTTTTTTTACATTTTGTTGCTAAATAAATATTCATTATAGTATTAGAGTTTCAGTAGTACGGCCACAAGGAAGTGGTCCAATCTGGGGACCTTTTGCATACTATTTTTTCTGTTTTGCATGTCTTTACAATTTGGTCCTGAGAAAGCCTGAGCGTTGCTGGATAAATAGGCCTCCAATCTTTGGTCATCCAACAGGAAATAAGGCTACATAGACTTCAAAAGCAATATGCATTTGCAATGACTGTAGCTGACCTTTAATACAAACTATTATATGAGCGTTAAAGCAGGCACTTATGATCCCTACATACTGTGAATCATGTCCACAAACTGTACAACAAATTATTTCACCAAATAAAGTCACATGTGCCAAATTTACTTAGTAGGACACATTTGTGACTGACTGGCAGGCTGATTCATCACTAACGCCAGGTAGCGACAGATGAGCGTCTGTAGCAGGCATTTTCAGAGCGCGTGCTAGTAGTCACTGTGCTCAGCCGTGGGTCGCTACTTCATAGCGACTCAGTCGCTGTCCAGTAATGTTGAATACATTGTGAGGAGTCGCTATTTGACCCGTACAGCTCTGTATGCTCACACCATATTCAGCAAAAAACAGCCTCCCAAATCTCTGGCGCTGAAAAATGCTTGCTTGAAGCCCAGAGCGCAGGAGGCGGTGTGTTTAAAGTCTGTTTTTCAGCATCTTTCCACTAGTAACAAAGCGAAAAAACATATGGAATTACATTGTAGCAACATTGTAACATGAACACTTTAATGGCAGACCTGTAATGTCATTTCTGAAGAAATATATAAAAAATTAAAAAAATGTGAAAACACTGCTTATTCAATGCCAGGAGAGGTCACAAATTTATTTGAGATTTAAGAAAAAAAAAAAAAAAACAAAAACACAGTTTAAAGAGAAGGAAAGGATCGTCCATTGAAATGTATGGGAGAGCGTCAGGTAGCGAGAGGTCATACCTGGCGCTGTGCAAGGCTGAATGCCGGCGCTGTTCGCTGAGGCTGGGAAAATGATTAATCAGACGCTACATGGCGCTATCCCAGTCGCTAAACAGATTCTGCTTGATAAATGTGTGATTGCGTGCCGTGTCCGGCATTCACCAGTCGCTACCTGTCGCTACCTCTCATTAACCAGCCCTTAGTCTAATACTTTTGGTAGGGTGGAAGAAAATGCCAAAAGGGATAGAAATATTGCGGTAATATACAAATTTTATGGTAATTTACATTAAATGCTAGGGTCTGTGCTGGCCAGCTTCTTTCATGACCTAGGGCACAGTAGTCTTTTTTTCTGCCATTTGTTTTCCTGTTGGAAGATGAAATGTAACTATGTCTGCTATAACCCTATTAAGTGTAGTGAGTCATCATTTAGCTCTGGTTTAATCCAGTTTACTTCCTATGTTTAGCTTTTATCTATGTATATCTCAGTGCAAATTCTCTGGCATAGAATATTCAGATAACCTTTTCTATCATGGTCACTGGCAATAACTGCCCATTTAAGTACATTATGTTATGTAGAAAAGGTTACAAAGACCTTAAAATTATGACATTTTCCTTACTACCGATAAACTTTAGTGTCTTTGTTACAAATTAGCTTTGTACTGGTTATAGTATAGTTTATGTTGCTATAATACAATAAATAATGTGACCATGTTTAGTGTACATGTGTTTTCTAAGTTCACATACTGTATATGCCTGAATGCAATAGAAATGATTTTGGATACAGCACAAGATCAGATGAAGACATAATGAAAATTAAATTTCACCTTACATTAATCTGGAAAGGTCACACAAAAAGCTTTTTTGCTGTGTGAATTTTGCCAAACCCATTGAAATATCTTTGGGTAGGACTTGATTTGCTAAAATGAAATGGCTATGAAAAAAAAGTGACAGAACCAAAAGGTCCTATTTCAGCTGCCAATTTTTCATAATATTTTAAAAAGAGATATTTATCCTTTGACATTTTTCAGATATTGAAGAGTCAGTCAGAATAAAAACTACAGTAAAAAAAATACAAATAACCTCTAGCTGTCATGATCAGTTTTTACCTTTTTGCTACTTTTTTATTATTTGTAATTCATATGCACCTTTTAAAGGGATCGAACACCGCTTGGCGATGCCTCCCTCCCCCCCCCGTACATAGCTCCAAGTAACACAAAAAATATAAACTGCTGAACTCACCTCTTCTGTGCTCCTCTACTGGGTTCCAACCCACACGACCGCCGAAAGTCAACTGCTGTCCCTGCCGGTGGATCCTCTCCCAGAAGTTGTACATTTTGAGAGTCCTGGTTTTGGACTTGTGGGGGAGGGGCTATGTGCAGGGGGATCACCAATTGGCTAAATATACGAGCATGTTAGGGGGGTTTTGTTAAGTGTTACCTGCCCAACCTTAAATGGTTTGGCGGGGGTACAAAAAACAAAAGATAGGGGGCTTTTTGGTTTCTCTATACCTTTTAGCTAATTTGAGTGTATCTTGTGCATAGTATGTGGTATCTTCTGTACAAGGTATTTTATACATAATTCATTATTTTCATGAAAATAAAAAGAAAAATTACAGAAAGATTACAGATGCGCATCCAACATTAATTGCGAATCATTTTCATTTATTGTTTGTGTTACAATCACATTTATCTGTTTTGATCAGTTTTATAGCAAGAGTTTTGTTTGTATCGAATACTCCAGTTTGTAGCAAGTGTTTTTGTTTATAGCAAGTGGTACAGTTTGTAGCAAGTATATTGTACCCTTCAAAAAGGTGTAGACGCGTTTCGCATTATTGCTTCCTCAGTACACCAGTTACTATAATATAAAATAGAAGATGCGCATATATATTTTCAAATTTACATATTTCTATAAGCATGCTCATTGTTTACATTTTTGTTGTCCTTAGTGAGTGCACTTACTTGTAATTTTGTGAGAAATTGGGTTGCAAATACATTCCTTTGAGCGTTTCTCAGCCGGATATTCCGGCTCTATTAAAGGAGGAGGGAGGACCAGTCTTATTATTAGTATTCAAAATTTGTGAGTTGTGGGTCTGTATATTGTCTCTTCGTTACCTTTTATTCTGTTTGCTCGTTTGTCCTCTAGAAAGAAATTATAATATATATCTATGTATATAAAGGATTCCTTAACTGGACCTAATAATGCTGCCATTGAGTAAATGTGAACAGTATTTTACCTTGTTCTTTGGTATGGCCTACGAGCTTGCCGCGTTGTACCGGTTTCCCCAACCTTGAGCTTCTGGTGGGGTTGCGCTTGTGGAAAGGTGGAGGTCCGTTTGTATGTGTCCTCGCCCTGTGATGGCAATTGCTTTAAAGGTGCGCGCTATTCGTGCTGTGCGGCATGTGTCTCTTTTCCTGCGCTGTTCGCGCTAAAAAGTCCTCCACCTTGCGTTGCAGGGGGCCGCACACCTGAGGGGGCCTGCCCCTCAGTTCTGTCCTGGCCAATGTCAGGGCCGGGCGCGGGGAAAGGGCGGGTCCGTCGCCTTGGTGATGACGCCGTTGCCTCATTTCCCTTGCGGCCCCTTCCGGTTACTTGAAACGCGTCGCTTAGGGCGCGTGCGGCCATGTTTTTGGTTATTAAGCTTGTCTCTTTGTATGCGCCGCCATTTTGTTGATTACTTTTCGGGAGTATTAGGGCGGTCTTAACTGTAATGGGCCGTTATGCTACGAGTGTTGCCGGCGCCATTTTCTTGAGTACTAGTATACTCTACTATTATCCTTATCCCGGAGTATAAGATATCAAATATACATTATATATTTATTGTGCACAGAAAGATTGCCAGCTCCTTATCTTTCATTCAGGTATCCGTGGTATACCGGAATACTAACTATTGCCCTTATTCATCAAGCGATAGCGCCAGGTAGTGTCTGACGAGCGCCAGGTAGCGGCAGCTAACGACTCAAGTACGCCCAGCGGCGGTCACAATGACGCATTTATCAAGCAAAATGAGCTAGCGCCGGCGAGAGCGACGGCTAGCGCGGCATTCATCATGAAGCCGCCTGGACCGAAGAGCGCCGCTGCAAATTCCCTCACAGCGCCAGGTATGAGCTGTCGCTCCCTGGCGATGTCCAATGCATTTCAATGGAGCAATCTATAATTAATCATAATTAATTGGTATTAACTTTTTTTTTTATTTTTTAATGTCAAAAATTCGGAGACCACTTCTGCAATGTTAGGATTTATTTTTAAGTAAAAAAAAAAATGTAAAAACAAATTTGTGCAGAATTGATCTAACAGGTCTGAGATTAATGTATTCATATTACAAAATGATTCTAAACACATGTATAATGTTACATTCCAAAAATATGGTTGTTTAGGGGTTAAAAACTAGTTAATACACATAGCTGCCAGCGCTCTGGGGTTTAAACAAGGAATGGACAGCGACAGCACATTCGGAGCGTGATTTGTTAATGAATATGAAGCTAGCCGTTCGCTCTGGCCATTCGTTGTCAGGCGCTCACATACAACGCTGGACCTGTGAAACAGCGACTCCCCAGCCCGTATTCAACATTACCGCACACCGACTGAGTCGCTGTCATCAAGCTAACGCCAGCCAAGCACAGCGAATACTGGCTGGCGCTGAAAAAATCACGCTACAGTCGCTCATCTGTCGCTACCTGGCGCTATTAATGAATCGGCCTCCCCATAGTTATATCACTTTTCTAATCATGGGGTATACATAGGATTACATTATATATTGGTTGCGCACCAAAAATTGCCAGCTCCTTATCTTTTATTTAGGTACCCGTGGTGTACCGAATTAAAGATTATTTTGCTACTGAAATAGGTCAGTTTGGCCACGGTCGTTAATTAATATTGCCTTACAAGTATTGTGCACTCACTATTACATCAAAGTTCATACTGGCACATAGTAATAATCGACATTGTTAATCATTTTATTAATTTTTTATCTCTTGTTGTCTGTGTATCTGTATATAATGGGGTTGGGATACAAGTGCTTCTTGTTTTTACTCTATATATGTATGCAGGATTTAGTTCAGGAAAGGAAAGGGACAAAACTGCAGGTATCGTTTAGGCCAGGAGAATGTGTGGCTTTGAGCATTGTTATCCATTTAGTTTCTTTTTGGAGAGTTTGTTTGGTTATATCCCCTCCTCTAGGATGTGGATGAACTCTGTCTAGGACTTGGAAGTAGAGACCCTCTGGGGATCCCTTATGATATGTGGCAAAATGTCTGCCCACTGGTGTCAGTATGTTCATCTTTTTAATTTCTCTGATGTGTTCATAAATTCTATTCCGTAATTTTCTATTTGTCTTTCCTATGTAGTACTTAGGGCACGTGCAGATTAGGATATATACTAGATCGGTGGAGTTACAGTTTCCAAAGTGTTTCGGTTTTATTATGATGTTTGGGGATATCCTGATTTCTTGCCCTTGTTTTACATATTGGCAAGAGCTGCAACTCTGGCAGCGATATGTCCCTTTGGTAGTGCAGCATTCTTTCCTTCTCTGCTCAACATAGTGGCTCTGTATTATATTATCCCTTATGGACCTTGCCCCTCTGATAGTTAACTTGGGACTGTCTGGGACAAATTTGCCTATGTCTGGATCTTTTTGTAGTTTATACCAGTATCTCTCCAGGGTATGTCTGATTTCTTTATGTTGTTTGTTAAATGTTAAAATGAATGGTGTGAAGTCTAGTTTTTCATTATTGGCTCTTTTCGCTCTGTTTTGGTTTAGCATTGTGTTTTTTTCCCTCGCTCTTTTGTATGCTCTTTTCAGTACCTTCTGGCTATAACCTCTAGCGAGTAGGCGGGATCTTATCCCATTGCGGCTGTTTTAAATATTGTTTCCTCTGTGCAGTTCCGTCTGGCTCTTAAATATTCCCCATAAGGTATACTGTTCTTGAGGGGATTAGGGTGTGAGCTTGACGCCCTTAATATGTTATTGGCGGCAGTTTCTTTGCGGTAAAGGCTTGTGGATATTTGTCCCTGGCTGTCCAGGTTAACCTTCAGATCTAGAAAGGATACTTCCTTCTTGTCATAGGTTAATGTAAATTTGAGATTCAAGTTGTTAGAGTTGAGTTTCTCCACAAATTCCACTAGGTTTTCTTCTGTGTCTTCCCATACTATTAAAATATTGTCTATGTATCGGAGCCAAAGGGCTACATGGTTTGTGTATTTGTTGTTTTCTTCCTCCTTCCAAACCTGGTTCTCCCACCATCCTAGGTAAAGGTTTGCAAACGATGGGGCACAGGTAGTCCCCATCGCTTACCCTTGGAGCTGATGATATAACTGTTTATTGAATAAGAAGGTGTTATGTGTAAGAATGAATTCCAGTAGTTGTAGTATTAATGTGTTATGGTCATGTTGTGAAATGTCTGTTTGGTCCAAATAGTATTTGACAGCTGTTAGTCCAAGTGTGTGTGGAATGCTTGAATACAGAGCTTCAACGTCAAGTGTTACTAGCAGGCTGTGTGTGGGAATGGTTAGGTTCTGTAGCATTTGTAGTAAATGATGGGTGTCCCGGGTATAGGATGTAAGTGTTTGCACAAATGTCTGTAGAAAGGAATCCATGTATTCACTTGCTCGACTTGTGAGGGAATTAATCCCTGCCACTATTGGGCGACCAGGTGGATCTTTTTCAGACTTATGTACTTTTGGAAGCAAGTAAAAGGTTTGTGTGACTGTGAGGACTGTGAGGAAATCTCTTGTAGATTTGCTGATTATTTTATGTGTATATGCCTTCTCTATAATTGTGTTGTACTCCTCTTCATCTTCCTTAAGTCTTGATAGTGGTGCCTTCTGGTACCATTGTTTGTTCTGTAGAATTTTAAGGCACATGCCTTCGTACTGTTTCTTGGTCATTATAACAATATTCCCCCCCCTTATCTGCAGGTTTAATTTCTATCTCTTGATTGCTTTGGCGTTCTCTAGTGCTTGTTTGTGTTGGGGTGTGATGTTATTGGGGCGTATGCCCTCAGTGTTCATGTTTTCTATTTCCTGGGTGAATAGATTGACAAAGGTCTTTACTTCCGCATTCATGGTTAGTGGTGGAAAGTAAGTGGAGCGTTTCTTGAATGTCCCTCCTGTGACTCCTTTGTCGTGGTGTGTATGGTTGGGTTATGTAAGGTCTCCAAAATTCGCAGACTTTCCTTATCCCCTTGTGTTAGAGAGATTGTTTGTGTAGGTTCTGATTGTTGTTTAGGTTCTGTTGGACTTGTTATACCCTGGATGTTATCCTTGTCACTATATTGATATTGTAATAGTATTTTCCGTGCATACAGGTTCAAGTCCTTAATAAGTTCAAATTTATTGAGATTTGATTATGGGCAGTAATTCAGTCCCCAATCTCAAAACCTCCTCTTGGTGTTTTGTGAGTGGGATATTGGCTAAGTTGAGAATATCTTTTGTGTTTGTTTGTTGATCAATTTCCTTGTTATTTTGTGTACCCCTGCTCATGTTTCTTGGGTGTATGTACCTCTTTTTGGTGCCTGTGTTATGGTCCCTGGAATATTTTGTCCTATTTGGCTTAGGTCTTAAAATGAGTCGCATATTTCGCTCCTTTCTTGTCTATTTTCAGGGGATGGTAGTGTTTTGCGTTTCTCACGCTGGTAAGGTGTTCTAGTATCCCTCTCTGGTTTCCTTTCTGTTGTGTCTTTTTGTCTTTGATGTCTGGAAAATAATTTGTAATGTCTTGTTGTTTGGTCTCGTGAGCTTGTACTTTCCGAGGATGAAGAGGAGTATTCAGTAGTGTAAGGGTCAAAGTTGGTCCTTTTTGATGTGTTTGTGGCAGGGATTTGATTTGGTTGCCACTTGTAGGCTCTGTGTTCTTTATATGCCAATCTGTCTCTATTTATTTTATTGTTTTTTTGTTAGTATTCCGGTATACCACTGATACCTGAATGAAAGATAAGGAGCTGGCAAACTTTCTGTGCGCAATAAATATATAATGTATATTTGATATCTTATACCCCGGGATAAGGATAATAGTACAGTATACTAGTCCTCAAGAAAATGGGGCCGGTAACACACGTAGCGTAACGGCCCATTACAGTTAAGACGGCCCTAATACTCCCGAAAAGTAATCAACAAAATGGCGGCGCATACAAAGAGACAAGCTTAATAACCAAAAGCATGGCCGCACGCACCCTAAGCGACGCGTTTCAAGTAACTGGAAGGGGCCGCATGGGAACTGAGGCAACGGCGTCGTCACCTTCTCCCCGCATCCGGCCCTGACATTGGCCAGGACAGAACTGAGGTGTGCGGCTCCATGCGACGGAAGGTGTAGGACTTTTTAGCGCGAACAGCGTAGGAAAAGAGACGCAAGCCGCACAGCACGAATGGCGCGCACCTTTAAAGCGCATACAAACGGACCTCCACATTTCCACAAGCGCAACCCCACCAGAAGCTCAAGGTTGGGGAAGCCGGTACAATGCGGCGAGCTCGTAGGCCATACCAAAGAACAAGGTAAAATACTGTTCACATTTACTCAATGGCAGCATTATTAGGTCCAGTTAAGGAATCCTTTATATACATAGATATATATATATATTATAATTTCTTTCTAGAGGACAAACGAGCAAACAGAATAAAAGGTAACGAAGGGACAATATACAGACCCACAACTCACAAATTTTGAATACTAATAATAAGACTGGTCCTCCCTCCTCCTTTAATAGAACCGGCATATCCGGCTGCGAAACGCTCGAAGGAATATATTTGCAACCCAGTTCCTCACAAAATTACAAGTAAGTGCACTCACTAAGGACTACACAAATGTAAACAATGAGCATGCTTATAGAAGTATGTAAATATGTAAATATATATGCGCATCTTCTATTTTATATTATAGTAACTGGTGTACTGAGGAAGCAATAATGTGAAACGCGTCTACACCTTTTTGAAGGGTACAATATACTTGCTACAAACTGTACCACTTGCTCTAAACAAAAACACTTGCTACAAACACTTGCTAGAGGCACAACAATGCACTTAATGTTTTACTATGATATATGTAAAGCACTTATATCACATCACTGTTGCCACACCCACTGTTTCTCATTTGTTTCTGCATCTCCAATGCTCTAATACTTTTAAAGATAACTCAGGAACTACAGGGTCTTTTTGGAAACGGATTTAAGTTTGGGACAGTGCAATGTGTAGCCCGAGACAATGGGGCAATTAGGCTTGCCTTTAGTATAACTTTAAATCAGTCTCCGTACAATGTTCTGTTGGTCAGGTTTCAATAGTTCCTATTGGATATCCCAAGTATGGGATGGAAACTGTCATTTGGCTAGTAAGACAATCTACCGCCGTTAGCATTTTAGCAGTGGACTCTCATGTGGTGATCTCCCTGCAGGCCAATCCCTGAGGGAGTCTGTTCTGTCATGTCCAGCTGCAGGAATGCACACTGTGGCTGGCCAAGGAGCCACCAAAATGAAATTACTGGAACCTGTAAAGCTGCAGTCTGCATGAATCGGGGCCAAGCCTGTGGGTGCAATGGTAAGTGTAGTTCAGCCCATTTTAACCCTTCATGTTGGAAATACTGACCATAAAATGACTGTAAATGCCTGATTGAAGGGCAAAATATATATCTAATCATATTGGATGTGTAGTCCAATGCTAACCTCCCTCCCCTGGGGACGAGGCTTGACAGGGAGGTAACAAAAACAATACCTTGCCTGGAATCCAGCACTGTTCGACCTGGGTGCCACCATCTTGGACAGGCTACACCAAGTGGGAGATGTAACTGTGGCCACAATGGCAGCACTGTCTGCCGGGCAAGATAAGGATTTTTTTTTTCTTTGTAACCCACCTGTCCCGTCTCAGCACCAGGGTAGGGAAGCATTCGACTTGACATCCACTTTTCTCATTGGGTATTTTATGCAGACACATGCTGGGGTGAAATGTGTTACAGTACATGTAATCTTTTCTGCCCTGTCAGGTAATACAAATGCTTTAATGATATACTCAAAAAGTAAAATAAGAAACTGTGTAAACCAAATCTTTACAATTATGCATGTTCCTGGCATATCTGGAAAGAAAATCTATACATAATTTACAGTAAACTTAGCTTATAGTTAGCAAGCAGTTGTTGGTTTTCGGCTTTGAACTACCATGAAAAGAACTTGTTAAGAAAATGCATATTTACCTCAACCTGCCTTTCTCATTTTATTGTCCATGCTACAGAGCAGAAAATCTGAGAGATCTGGTAATCATAATCATTTTCTTTATCAAATATATATTGGTAAACTACTTTGGTTATGTTATTCAGGCTATTATGTCTTCTTACTTAGATATGAAACCTTTTTATGAGAATGCTGGAGCACATTCATACTTTTTAGCCCTTCATAAAAAAATAAAACAATATAAATAAGTATGCTCTGTATGTTTATCACATACAACCACATGGTCTCCTGCCCTCCAGTTATAAAAACATGAATAAAACAATAAGCTTTGAGGAAGGGAATATGCTTAGGGCTAAAGCTCAAGTTCAGTGGTTGTTCAGCCCCAGCAAAAAGAGAAATTCAACTGTATTCCCTTAAAAAAAATTCACTTTCCTATGTCAGGGTCTTTTCCTTTGTTTCAACCTCCTTTCCCCTTCTTATATCACCCCCCCCCCCCAAAGATATTTTTCTTCCTAATTGTAATGGGGTTAATATACACTTGTGGCAGGTTATGTACTTCAGCTTTCAAATTGCATGTTTATGCTGCGTTGCTGGATCCCAATACCAATTCAGTAGAGGGGGGGGGGGGCATGCCACCTGCTGGAACCGGTGGATGGCATGCTTCTGCATGATTTCCAGCGTCCCCCTTCTGGGCACTAGGGCTGGGGAAGAGCCCAGTGCCCATCAACATGGGCCTTTTACTCTTTTAGTGGTGCCATAGGTCTGATGCATTGCAATTGCGTTGCAGGGCAAATGCTGCATACGGTGTTTCTCAAAACTTCTTCTGGATTGTATCACATTGAAGTATTTCTATGAAATATGTTAAAGGGGCCTTAGGATCAACCAATGTGTGATTTTTCAAGGATATGTTTAGTAGTTATGTAAGCCAATGTCAAAGATTCTGGAAAACCATTTTTTTACCTGCAACTTTTTTTTCCTTTACTGAAACCTCAAAAACTCAAGGCAATAAATATCCTTAGTAATGCCGCTTGACAACTTTTCACACCCATTTCACATATCTCCGTTTTGATACAGTGCAGTTGGAACATAGCCCAAAAAAGTCCTGCTTGCTGTGTTCAACCGAAACTACTAATGTTGATATATTCTTTGTCTTTTCTATGTACCTGCAACTGAAAAAAACCCTGTACCTGAACTGTAACTAAAGTATAGTCTCCTGTAACCCGTTTCCACCCTCCCCTGGTGCTGCACGGGTGGGGTCACAACAAAAAGAAAACTCTTAACTCACCCAGCCACCACACATGGCTGCCACACAGAGAGTACACAAAGCAGCACCCCCTGCTCTGTGCCTGCTTCTTCCTGTGCATTCAAGTAATTGTGGGGGAAGCCACTCTGCCCAGGACTCGGAGCGCTAGGAGTAAGAAGTTGGAGTTGAAGTTGGACCCAGAGCGCTGGATCTTTGGCGGAGTAAGAAGTTGGTTTTCTTTGTTACCCCCCCATCCTGCCTTCCTGCCAGAGGAGGGTGGATGGGCCGGGGAGGGTTACAGGACACTGGAATTCCGCTTTAAACAGATCCTACATATGTTTGGAGCCTTCTGTTGCATATCTGAGCTTATACTGAATGATAATATAATCATTATTATAGTCCTTTTTGGGTATGCATAGAATTGATATACAGAGAATGCAACTTTTAAACCGGACCAACAGTCCAAAATGACTTAAACCAGACCAACACAAGTGCTCATATGCATCCCTGCCCAGGGCAATTTAGATTGCAGCACATAAAAACTTCTGCTGTGGTAAATTTTAAAAACAAGATGGCGGTTCATGCATTTAATTTGCAGGTCACCTGCAAACAGGAAGTGCTGCTGTTTCCTGTTACCGTGTGCATTGTCAGTTGTGTCAGTTGGGAGTGGAAGCTCCAAAATGGCCACTACCTTGCTTTCCAACTGTGCCAGGCTGTTGGTCCGGTTTAATCTTAATCTGATGAACATAGGGTTGTTGGTTAGTAAGTAGCCTGCCATTCTTGCAGAGATTTGTGGCAGCTACCTAGCTTCATAGCTACAAACTGCCTGCATATGTTCTTTTATAGCCTATGACTTGGACATACTTGTGTATATCACATGTGCTACTCCTGTCTGGATTGCTATAATCTATTAAAATTATTTTTCTGTGCACATTAATGGGGAAGAATTATAGATAACAATAGCTCTATTGTCTGTATATTGAGCAATTTTATTTATCTAGATGTATTCCAGTGCTATTCAATTTTGTATTTGGCATGTTTATGAGGATATTGCCTGCTAGTCAGAAACATTCAGGCACCTGGAGGTTTGAGAGTGTTCGACTTGGTTATTATTGTGCATGCAGAAGCCATATCATAAACATTTGCTGCACAGCTAACAGCGCAATTAGATATGTTGGAAAATTTATGGGCAAAGATACGTGCTCATCTTTTGTGATGTGGACTATAAATCTTTGGAATTGTTCCCTGGAAGCTTTGCTACAGAGGTGTAACTTTCATTTTCAAAAAGTTTCCAGAATTTATCATGATAACAAATGTTTCAGTCTGGTTCTCTGCTCATTTTAATATTTTACTCGCCCCAGAGAATCTGCATGTACACCGCATAAGAGTATCGGGAACCTTTATTTATTCTGTGGGTGAAAAGCAATCTGTTATTAAATAATGGCATGTTCTTAGCTTTACACCTGGGGACTGTAGCTGCTAAAATCCTCATTTAGTGAATGTGCGACCTTATAGAGAAAGTAAAGGTCCTTAAAGCAGGTGAAAAAACCCTGTTCGGCATGGCTTTGGAATCTAAAAGACTTCAGGGTTGCCTGCTAGCCCAGGCCACCGCAGAGGCACTTTTGAGATGATCGGGCAGGGGATTAGCAGAGGAACCCCAAATTTAATACCATTAAAGAGGTTATCTTTTTCTTGAACATCTGGGAAAGACTGTCAGCTTGGGACTTTTTGCATGTAGCTTATGGAGCCTAATGGATATCTGGGCTGGCCCAGCAGCCTGCCCCATAGAAGCCTGTACCCCTTATGGAGGTCATTTTAGCCCTCTAAGCAGCAGGACTAAAGCTTGTTTATGCACATTCTGTGTGGAGTAAGTGGCAGCATAGCCTACAAGCACATTCTGTGTGGAGTAAGTGGCAGCATAGCCTACAAGCACATTCTGTGTGGAGTAAGTGGCAGCATAGCCTACAAGCACATTCTGTGTGGAGTAAGTGGCAGCATAGCCTACAAGCACATTCTGTGTGGAGTAAGTGGCAGCATAGCCTACAAGCACATTCTGTGTGGAGTAAGTGGCAGCATAGCCTACAAGCACATTCTGTGTGGAGTAAGTGGCAGCATAGCCTACAAGCACATTCTGTGTGGAGTAAGTGGCAGCATAGCCTACAAGCACATTCTGTGTGGAGTAAGTGGCAGCATAGCCTACAAGCACATTCTGTGTGGAGTAAGTGGCAGCATAGCCTACAAGCACATTCTGTGTGGAGTAAGTGGCAGCATAGCCTACAAGCACATTCTGTGGGGAGTAAGTGGCAGCATAGCCTACAAGCACATTCTGTGTGGAGTAAGTGGCAGCATAGCCTGGGGGCTATCCTGATTTCTTTGTTACCCTGAGTTTCATAGAGCAGCTTTTAGGTCAATGTTCCCCAACTACCTCCTGGAAGATCTCCACACAGATGTACAGGTGAAGTTATTACTGTTTAGACAACGTTATAAAGCCAGTTATGTGAAGATCCACCAAACATGACCTGTTGGTAGCTCTTGAGGATAGCGTTGGGAAATGCTGCACTAGGTTATCTGCTGGTGTTACAAGTCTACTCACTGTTTCTTATGAGTCCTATAGAAGCAGATGATGACGCACTCTTTCATTGCGAAACAGAATATGGCCATGTCCCCATGCAGAAGGGTTGCTTGTTAGATTATGACACCTGTCTTCTGAACCTGTTAGGTATGGGCTATTTCTGCTTAATAAAGACCTAATATTCTTGGAGCGGATTCTTCTAGCGGCCATTTTGGAGCTTCTCCCAGCATCTCAGCCATGCTGCTACTGATTCTACTATTCAACTGACATAACTGTCAATGTAGTAACAGGAAGCCCAGCAGCACTTGCAGGTGAGCTGCAAGACCACGCGAGGCCATCTTGTTTTTAAAATTCACCCCAGAAGGCATTAGAAATTGGCAAATTAATTTTTAATTTATATTGCCCTGTGGAGGGATGCATATGACAACTGTCTGTTGTGTTAGTCTGATTTAATTTATTTTTGACTGTTGGTCCACTTTAAGTGCCTTGGTTCTGTCCTCAAGTTCAGTAGAAAGTTTTCTCTAACAACACTATAATGTACACAAATTGGTTTGTTAATTGTACCTGACAAATACTTCCTGACTCTGGCTTGCTAATCAGATATGGCACACCACACTGACACACACCGCACTTACAGATTTAACACCTCCTTCTCTAATTCAGCCTGTTTAGATGGGGAGATAACAATCTTATGTTCTAGTAGCTAAAGAGTCACTGGCAGCATTCCAACCTGGGGTGGTAATTGATGATGCCATATTTTGCAAATGCTGCTAATGAACTGTTAAAGTGGAGGAATTCTGGAATTTGTAGTCAGAAGCTATGCTAAACACTTTACTTATGGCCAGAAAAGTTACTCCCACTTTAGCAACACAGTGCCACAGGAATATAAGAAACTTGGAAGCAGCGTGGTGATAGGAAAACCACATGTATGGGGCACAATCCTAAAACAAATGCTTATTCTGCATTCCAAAAAAGGCAGAAGAACAAAATTCTGCCCAAAAAGTTTTCCTTGAAGCACAAAGTCTCCTTTTGGAGCTGAAATATGTTGGTACATCCTATAGCGCTTTATACAAGACAGACAAGGATTTTGGGGGATAGAATTGGTGGTTTTGGCGAAGAACTTCTTGTACCTGAGCAATGGGTTCAAGCCTTAGCTACCCATCAGACTCAGTTGTCTTGTCCTCAAATAAGAGCCTGGCAATATCCTGGATCAACAAGGCCCTTGTCCTGGGTTGTCCTCACCCAGAGGACTAGGCTTTCTGGCACCCAGTGCTCAGGCCCCCATATGACACCCCTGACCTGCTGCACCCGGGGCGCGTGCCTCCCCTGCTCCCCCTGCTCTCACCTTTTACCTTTTTCAAGGTGATTATACCTACATGGGTATAGTAGAGTGCATTTTTAATGCACAAGCAAATGTTTTAAAACGGACCTTCAGCGTGATTTAATGAAAAGCCCAAACTCTTAAAAAATGGTTCCCCAGCATCTAAAATTAATATATTTTAAGTTTTTAGTCACTAACTTATTATTCTTTCCCCCACTGGGCTGCAATTCTGTTCAGGAATTTAGGACACGGGCGCCACCATCTTGACTCAGAAGCATCACACTTACTGAGGATAGGAGAGTGGGATAAGGTACAGGGGGGCGGGTTATAGCAATGCTTTGCTCAGACAGAGCAGAGCTGGGGTCAGGTAAAGGTCAGCAGTCCCAGAATGCAGAGCAGCACAGTCAGGAGGCACTTCCTGTTTGCAGGCTGCCTGATAAGATGGCGGCTTCCATAAGCCGCCATCTTGGATGTTTAAAGGCTTATAACATGCAGTAGATGCAGGTAGGATGATTTCTAATGTGGACAATCTGTATGTACAGGGTGTGGGAAACATATAAGATAGACTCTTATTCAGAGTGAAGGTCCGCTTTAAGTCCCTGTTATATAATATACCCCACAGCTGTGAACTCTGAATAGTGTCTTACCTGCTTTTGTAACTTCTAGTCAGAAGGGTCTCCAGATGTGCTTAAAGGGCTTTATGGTCCGTTAACTAAAATAAACGTTTCCATCCATATGGTATCTTATTGTTAATGAGCTTTTTCATCCACAGCTGAGCTTACAGTCCACCACCAGTCTTATAACTATAAATATACAGGAGAGACAAGTAAAAATGTTCTTAGCTGTTAGAGAAAATCAAGGCATTTAAAAAATCCAGTGTAATCAGACTTGGCATTTTGGACAGTGGTACTGCATATGTATGCATACATATACTGCTTCATGGATGGTCAGCCTAGATTGCATATATCAAAGTGTAAACAGTGCTTGTTAGAGAAGTGCAGGTTAGTCAGGGGAAAGAGTAGTCATACTTGTCTGTGATTCAAAAGATGAAAAATCAATAGATGGACAAAGTAGACATGTGATCCAGTGATACACTCCACTACAACTATGTTAAATAGGAAATCTTACACATTTCCATCATCCTAATTTAATTTTTGCCGAGAGCTTCTCTGCATAAGTGTGCTTCCCTAGGCACCTGCCCAACAAATTTAAATGAACTGGGTTCAATCAGTTTAATAGGAATAATCCAGTTCACCTGCTTCTCTGTATGTGAAAAACGGCAAAGGAGCCTATAGTCGTTGCATTTGGGAATACTACTGCAACTAATACTGACTGTGCTGTGCAATGTCTGTATTAAAAGTGAAATCCCTTAACTTGGCTGTTTTATGTATTTCATGTCTTGGTCTTCTTAGCTGGATATGCACATTACATAAATCCCATAGTTATTTAGTGAATCAGGACTTAAGTGAAAAATGCTTTTAATTCTCCTGAGTTGTCGGCATTCTCATTAAAGGACACAGATAATGGCACAAAAAGCAGGCTGCACTGCTGTGTTCTACCAATGTTAATACTGTGTGTCAAATATTTATTTTGTTGGCACACCATGTGACACTGTAGACCTAGCCAAGGTAACAATATATTATATAACACTTCCACTGTCTTAAAGGTGCTGCTAGCTTTCAGAGATTTATGTGTCCTTGACTTTAGCTCTACAATTTAAAGCAGATCTGCACTGTATTTTAAATCTGCTTTAAACTGGTATTGGGTTTTTGCTTAAAAAAATGTCTCATTGTGACTCTTTCATTAGTTGTTTTAGCTGTCAACACTAATTCATGAAAATATTGGCTTTCTTGGTATGTCTAAGTCTAAAGAAATATTACCTGGTGTTCTGAAGTATACAGCACATTTAGATGTATCTCCAGTCTAGAAGCGAGGTAATAAATAATTCAAGTCCGATTTCCCAAGAAAATATTGCAAACTAAATTTAAAACAGTTTATTGAATAATGTGGGTTATCCAGGAACAATAGAACCATAAATTAATCAGCTGTGTTAAAAATAATGTTGATTATTCTAAGAACTGGAAGCACAAACTGTTCTGCTCTAGCAAACTGGTCTGATTTTCATGTGCATTTCAACAGAGTGGATGCAACAAACTGTGAAACATCTCGTTAGAGTTAGCATTGCCCCTGTTGAAATCGAGCTGGACATTGTAGTGCAATGTATTTTCAGGGAATCAATTACTGTATCTTTGTGCTCTGTAACATTTAGAACAAACAGTGGAAGCCAGAGTAAAGGAAGTTTCAAAGTGGTGAAAAATAAACTACCATAGTGCCTATTTGCATGTGTGTGCATACACTGCAAAACCTTTAGCACCATAGATCAGATGAACCTGAGTTTCACAATACCGTTACCAACTCTATTCCCTAAGTCCGGAGCAAGAAAACTGCTGCCTTTGCACTATAACCTCCTCTGGGACCTGCCACCATGAAAGTACCAGGTCGTGTAACAGGCACTCCCTATGGGACTGCGTTTGATAATTACACAGCAGGAACTTGGAGCAGGTCTATTTTGCAGACATATTGCGTTTGGCAGTGAGATGATGGTTTTTCACTAGGCCCAGGACTCTTTTTCTGCCAGGAAGAGACAGAGAATGAGCCACCACAGGTGTGTTGCTGACCCAGCAACCTCATATTTTGAGCAGGCTACCATCTTTCAGTTTGATAATGGATAACAGGAAGTTTCATTAAAAACATTTGTGGATGTCGCTCAAACAGGCAGATAAGCTCAGCTGAATACTCAATGGTCAACAAACAAAAGGGCTTGAAAAAGACATTAACACTTCCCCACTGTTTAACGTGGACCATCACCCATCACCTCCCTCACTGCGGGGCATCCGAGATCGGGATGTCCCGCGGGGTGAAACCCCCCCCAAAAGCCTCCAAAAACCTTATCTTATCGGCGACGGATCAGCCGCCGCCGCCTCCTGCGCTCCCCTCTGGCAGTGCGCGCGCCGGCCGTTTGTGAATGGCCGGCGCGGGCGCGCGCCCTGTAAGAGGGACGCGCGGGAGGCGGCGGCAGCTGCGGCGGCTTATCCGTCGCTTGTCCGTCGCCGAAAAGGTACGTTTTTTGGGGCTTTTGGGGGGGTTTCACACAGCGGGGCATCCTGATCTCGGATGCCCCGCTGAAGTGGACCAACACCCAGGATAGTGAAAATCTCCACTTTAAAGATAAAATAAAGTTTTTGCATGAGTTGAGCTTTAATGCTTCAAAGTTTGTTGCATAATGTTTGATAATTCCGGTTGTGCACCTGTAAGTTGAAGTAGGGCACAGTGCTAGGATGCAGCACTACTCTGGACAAAGGCAAAGCAGAGGTAAAAAAAAAAAAAAAAAAACTTGGTTGAGGCTGACAGCACTGGTTCTAGGTTGAGGGCAAAGCTGGGGCAAGCAGCAAAGGAGCAAGGTCGAGGAGGATAGCCAAGGTCAAATTTGGAGATACAAAAAGCGGTGTAGAGATGCGCAAGCACTGTTACTGAATCATGAGCTAGAAAGACAATGAAAGGCAATAGCAATTTTTACTGTAAACTGTAAAACGTACTGGAACTACTCTTAGGAGTAAAAAGTGCTGTTGCCTAAAGTGTTTTATATGCCACTGCTGCTGTGTTTAGCGCTGCATCTGCATTAGCAGATCACAAATTAAGAAAATAAAGTATCCAGTACTCACAACGAAAGTTGACTGAGGTTTTTCAGTTTACACTGGGTGTAAATTTGGATTCACCTCTGTATGCATTTTGGAGTAAAAATCACCCTCTCTTTGAAAAAATTCAAGGAAAGTGTAATTTTTACCCCTGTTGCCCCCTAGGTTTGAATGAAAGGGAAGTGCAATTTTTACTTCCCAAAACAGCATAGTTCATCTTCTGAACCTGGTCCTTATTTGGGGGGGGGGGGGAGTCTAGTGCTGGGTTCAAAAATTACACAATGCTGGTTTTGAAGTAAAAGGTGCACTTCGTTCCATTTCATTCCTACCTAGGGTTGACTGAACAGCAGGTATTTTTCCTTTAATTTTCACCTATTCACATATTCAGCTACATGTATTTCATTTTACTCCAGAGTGCATTTTTTTATACCTGGTGCTGAATCAATCCCAAACATTTACATATGAATTGACGGGCAGGCTGATTCATCACTAACAACATGTAGCGACAGATGAGCGTCTGTAGCAGGCATTTTCAAAGCCTGCTAGTAGTCACTGTGCTCGGCCGTTAGTCGCTAGTTTATAGCGACTCAGTCGCTAGGTAGGTTACCTCAACGTGGGAGGCCTTCTCGGCCCTTTCGGGGGACTGGTGCCTCTCTCCCCTCCTTCCGCGCTTCCAGGGCTGGTCGAGGAGCTTCCTTTGCTGGAGCATGTGGAGATTATTGGGGCAGGGGCAGAGGACGTGGCCGCCCCGGCCTCTCCTGGGGTTCCAAGCCCAAATCCTCCCCTAAGCCCCCCTCAGGCATGAGGAGGCGTCCTCACCCATCCGGGTGGAGGGGACGGCTTCGGCTCTTTGCTCACGTCTGGAGGCGACGTGTAGCAGACAGATGGATCCAAGAGTTGGTTTCCTCCGGTTACAAGATAGAGTTTGCAGCCTGGCCGCCCCCAAGATTCCTCAGATCCCGGATGGCTCAAAACCCCTGGTCAGCTCAGCGCCTGCGCCTTGCGGTCCAAAACTTTCTGGAGTTGGGGGTCATCTGCCCTGTACCTTTCAGGGAAAAGGGCAGAGGCTTCTTTTCCAATCTCTTCACGGTCCCCAAAAAGGATGGGTCCCTCAGGCCCATCTTGGATTTAAAGTGTCTCAACAAGTTTGTCAGATTCAAGCATTTTTGCATGGAGACCCTGCGCTCAGCAGTCAATTCACTGCGCCCAGGCGACTTCATGACCTCAGTAGACATCAAGGACGCTTACCTTCATGTGCCAATCTTTCCAGGTCATCAGAAATTCCTCAGGTTTGCTGGGAGATCAGCATTATCAATTTGTGGCACTGCCTTTCGGTATCACCTCGGCCCCCAGGGTATTCACCAAGATGCTGGCGGGCGTGATGGCTCTGCTGAGAGCTCAGGGCATTCGCATTCTCCCTTATTTGGACAACATTCTGATCTTGTCCCAGTCCTTCCATCAGGCAGGGCTGGATACCCAGGTGGTGGTGACCGCACTAGAGTCATTCGGCTGGGTGATCAACCATTCCAAGTCTTCTCTGTTACCGTCTCTGGTGAGGTCCTTTCTTGGCATGACTCTGGATACATGTCAGGTCAAGGTTTTTCTTCCCCAACAGAAGGTGGAGAGTCTTCAAGCCCTAGCCAGACAGTCCCTCTCGTGGTGGCTGGACTCAAGGAACCTCTTGGTGGGCAGGACCTTTCTGTCCCCTTGCTGGGAGACTGTAACCACAGATGCCAGTCTGACAGGTTGGGGGGGTTTCTGGAAGTCCTTGAAATTCCAGGATCAGTGCGGCCCCCGGGAGGCCCATACTCCTATCAACATTCTGGAACTAAGGGGGGTACGGTTGGTTCTCGCCCAATTGACCCCTCAACTTCGGGGTTGGGCTGTTCAGATCCGCTCGGACAACCAGACGGCGGTTGCCCACATCAATCATCAGGGAGGGACCCGGAGCAAGAGGGCCCTCAAGGAGGTGTCTCTGATTCTGTCATGGGCGGAGGAGAATGTTCCCTGCATCTTGGCAGTGTAAAATCTGGAAGCGAATTCCCTGAGCAGAGGGACTTCTCATCTGGGAGAATGGTCCCTCAGCAGCACGGTGTTTCGCTCTTTGTGTTACCGCTGGGGTCATCCAGATGTGGATCTGTTTGCATCCCGTCACAATCACAAACTTCCAGTCTTTGTCTCTCTGTCCCAGGATCCTCTGGCCTTGGCCATGGATACACTAGCATTGTCTTGAAAGAGCTTTCAGCTCCTCTATGTGTTCCCTCTGTTTCCTCTGCTGGGCAGGGTGCTGCGCAAGATAGTCCAGGAGGGGTTACCAACCATCCTCGTGGCCCCCTGTTGGCCAAGAAGGTTGTGGTTCGCAGACATCGTTCGGTTGGCAGTAGATCAGTACGTCCTGCCCAAGGACCCAGATCTGCTCACTCAGGGGCAGCTGTGCCATCCCAATTTACAAACGCTGGCTTTGAAGGCTTGGCTGCTGAAACCTCCATCTTGATGGAAAAGGGGTTGCCTGCCTCTGTGGTTGACACCATGATTAGGGCTAGGAAGAAGTCCTCGTCCTTTATCTATTCTGGCATGCTTACATTGCCTGGTGTGAATCTAAGTCTTTTCCCTGTAGGGTGTTTTCTATTCCCAGGATTCTGGAATTCTTGCAGCATGGTTTGGATTTGGGCCTTCAACTTAGTACCCTCAAGGGCCATGTTTCAGCCTTGGCTATTTTCTTCCGAAGGTCTTTTGCCAACCACCGTTTGGTTAAGACTTTTTTCCAGGGGGTTATTCACGTGCGCCCGCCACGTAAGCCTTTGTTACCAGTCTGGGATTTGAATTTGGTTTTATCTGCCATGCAGGGTTCTCCTTTTGAGCCTATTCGTGAGGCGGCCTTGCCTATTTTGACTCTTAAGGTAGTCTTTTTGGTGGCTATTACTTCTGTTAGGCGTGTTTCTGAGTTGGCGGCGCTTTCCATTAAACCTCCTTACTTTGAGAGACACCAGGACAAGGTGGTGTTTCGGTTCAAGCCAGATTTCTTGCCTAAGGTTGTGTCTGCATTTCATCTCAATCAGGACATTGTCTTGCCTTCCTTGTGTCCTAATCCTAGTAACCCTAAGGAGAGGGTATTACATTCTCTGGACGTGGTTAGGACTTTGAAATTGTATCTGGTAGCTACTGAATCCTTCAGCAAGACTAATTCTCTTTTTGCTATTCCTTCTGGACCTAGGAAGGGTTTGCCTCCGGCTAAATCCACCATCAGTAAGTGGATTCGTCAGGCGGTGATACAAGCCTACTCTGCTAAGGGGAAGGAGCCTCCCTTCTGCCTTACTGCTCTTCTACTCGTGCTCTTCTACTATTGGTGCCTCTTGGGCCTTTCAGCACCAAGCTTCTGTTGAACAAGTTTGCCAGGCCGCTACTTGGTCTTCTGTTCATACTTTAAGTTTTAAGTTTACTAATACGTTTTACAAGGTTGATGTTAGGACCTCAGCGGATGCTGCTTTTGGCCGCAAAGTTCTGCAGGCGGCAGTGGTTTAAACTATCCCCTGTTACTTTTGGGGATCCCACCCTACCTTACAGACACTGCTTTTGGATGTCCCATGTGTAAAGATTATTCTGGAACAGGACGTGCTGTATACTTGGAATAATACAATTCTGTGAGTACTCACCTGTAGAATTGGTATTATAAGTATACATCACGTCCTGTTCCACCCCGCCCCTTGTTATCATTGTTCTTGGTTACCTCTGTATGGTGATTGTTCATTTGGATTCTTATTCATTTTTGATTCTCCCAGATTCTTGTTAACTGCGTGTCAATACTGGGAATTAGTGGGAGGTTCCTGGCCATTTAAGGGGCCGGGAGTGGCCACAAGTCTTTTTCTGCAGTCCAGCGCCATTTTGTGGATGTATAACCCATGTGTAAGGATTATTCTGGAACAGGACATGCTGTTTACTTATAATACTAATTCTACAGGTGAGTACTCACAGAATTGTATTTTTGTTTTTAGTACAGTGTGCAGTGGGGATCCAAAAGCTGCTGCCTTGGCTGGTGGGTTGATCTCAGCTGCAGGGAGGTTGCTTTTCCAGTAAGGCAGGCAGGTCTGACCAGTAGTAGACAGACAGGAGGGTGTGGGGACCAGCATTCCAGCTGTTTTGCTTAGCGGTTAGAGCAGCCATTTTACCATGTCAGAGGGATCAGAAGCACCGGGGTTTCGTATTGTAATGGAGAGTGCTGCCGCATGTCCCATGTGCCAGGCGCACCTGACCTCGGACGAAGGACCCCTGCACCTCTCTACTACTCGGCCGAAGCGGTAGATGGAGAGGGGTGAACCCTACAAGTGTCAGAAGGTCAGGCAGATTTTTCTCAGGCTTGCCCATTTTGACAGGCTGGTGGAAAAGGAGTGGGAGAAACCGGATAAACTTCCCTCTTTTCCTAAGGCCCTGGGGCCAAGTACCCTTTTCCAGATGAGGTTTGGTTTTCGACCCCTCAGGTAGACGATCCGGTGTCGGATCTGGCTCGGCACACCTTTATACATAAAGCATCATGGGGGTACCAGGAGCTGGCAGGCATTCTAGGAAGGGAGTTGCATCATGAGGTGGGCAGAACTTTATCTTCCGTGCATCTTTCTGGTTCACATTCCGGGGGGGTGGAGAATCTGCAGGCCGATTGTTTGAGCAGGGAGACAGTGGACCAGGGGAATGGGCCCTTCACCAAGACATGTTTCAAGCGCTCTGCGACCAGTGGGGTTCACAATCAGAAGGTCAGAAGTTAATGCAAGACCCCCTTGCCGCAGTGGTTGACGTGCAGGCCATTCCCTGGTCAGGAGGCAACCTGCTGTATGCATTACCGCCAATGCCACTTCAGGGTCGTGTCTTAAAGAAGGTCAACAGTGAGCAGATTCCTATCATTGTGGTCCAGAAGGGTGTGGTTCGTGGAATTTGTCAGCCTGGCAGTGGAGACCCCGTGGTGACTCCCCAACCACCCTGATCTTCTGCAATAGGGTCTTCTGAGGCACCCCAATTCTCCAACGTTGGCTTTAGCAGCTTGGCTGTTGAGGGGTTTGTAGGAAAGGGGCTTGTCCGCTGCAGTAATTTGGAGCATGGAAACAGCCATCCTCTAGAATTTACTACAGGACTTGGAGGGCCTTCGTGTCTTGGTGCAAATCTAAGGGCCACTGCTGTAGGAGGTTCTCGGTTAAAATTTTTTCCAGCAAGGCCTGGACTCTGGCCTACAGCCCAGCACCTTTAATGGCCAGGTCTTGCCTTGTCTATTTTCTTCCAACGGGTGATCACGGAGCATAGGTTAATCCACAATTTCTTGCAAGGTGCTGCACATGGGGGCCCCCCTTTGAACCAATGGTGGAGGCTTCCCTGACAGCACTCATGTTGAAGGTGACTTCTTGTGGCGATCACCTCCATCCAGCGGGTTTCGGAGCCGGCAGCGCATTTGATCAGACCACTCTTTTTTGGTGCTGCATGAAGACAAAGCGTTGTTTCATGTGAAACAGGATTTTTTTGCCCAAGGTGGTCTTTTCCTCCTATCTTAATCAGGAGATAGTGCTACCCTCCTTGTGCCCACGCCCCACTCGTCATAAGGAGCCACTCCTGCATTTCCTCAATGCGGACAGGGCATTAAAGGATGCTACTCGAGAGGTACGTAAGACAGATGTCTTGTTCGTGATCCCGGCCCTTCCTTTCCGTGCCTTCAGGTTCGCTCTGGTGCCCCGAAATGAGAAAAGAGAAATTTGTGTACTCACTGGTAAATTTCCTTTCTCATCCTCTTCCATTCCGGGGCACCACACTCACCCTACTGTTGTGTTACAACTGCGTCGATGTGGGTTGATGTCATCTACATGGTTTTAGTTTTGCTTTGCTTTTCTAATTGTGCGCATTCTGCGCAGGTTAGCATTTCTCCCCTGCTGCGGCTGAACTGCTTTTTCAATATCTTGCAATCCCCGCCTGTGGCTGAGATTAACCCATGCTTTTCTACTGGTGGTGCCTCGGAATGGAAAAGGATGAGAAAGGAAATATACCGGTGAGTACACAGATTTCCCATTTTTGCTTTAATCCTCGATGTGCTTTCTCTTTGGATACTTTGGACATTGCGGTGCATCCGCGAGCTTCAGCACTTGAGTATTATCTACATTAGGAGTGTGCAGGAGCATACGGACATACATATTGAATCACACAACAAAGTATGTGATGATTAAATAACACACCATATACTTTGCTTTATAAGAGAAAACCACAAAATGTAAGATTTTGTGGTTGTCCTTTTGACAATGATTTAAGTTCCTTAGATTTAGTCTTACATGCAATGTGTTCCCAAGCGAAGTTCTACAATCAGTTGCTGCTTGTGTGTTATGGTTCCTTTTTTATGCCTACCCATATATTATTTATCGGATTAATATCCGAGCTTCTGTCTGGCCAGGGTAACAATTCAGTGCCATGATCCAGCATCCCTTGAATTGCTCCCCCCATAAGGAGGACCTTTTACCAATTTTCACTGCTTCTGCTTTAATCTAAAGCCAGTTCATGCTGCCTGTTTTAGCTGTAAAGCTCCACCTGCTCCATTCATTGCCACTGTTGTGTGTGGTAATGATGTCATTGCCACACCTATGCAATGACTGGTCCCATGACATCTTACAGAGAGGGACAGTAAAAAAAAAATTTCCAGGGTTAATCGAAAAGCAAAAATAAGAAAACATGTAAACTCGTGTGACATGGGGCAACATTGTTCACAGGTCTCCTGCCCCTGTAAATGCATTCTTCTATGCTCAGTCAAACAGCTTAGGGACCTTGCACTAGTACTGATGTATATAGCTACTACTTTACATTACCCTGAATAATGTAGTTTACCTGGCTCGAAGATGCTACATAATGTGACCGAAGTGTGGTGCCTGCAATCTTCCACTATTTGTACATAGAGCTCTTGTATGAAGTAGGACTGTAGGAAACCCTGGATGATGCTCTGGTTCCTTAAAACAACCCAAAAATCTAGAACAATTTTAAAATAATTTTAAAATAATTAACAATGCCTTTTATTGTGTTTTGCCATTTGCCAGTCTTCTGTTGCCAAGCTATTTTGCCCAATCATATATTTTAGCTTTTATTTGTTTGGTCTGTTTCTTCGCTGTTCTGATGACTCAGAGAGGAACCCTGCATAATTTAGTGAGTTTTCCCTGCCTACAAACTTCCCCTGCTCATAAACGTATGATCATCTTTAAATGCACATTATTCTTTCTTGGGGGAGTGTTCAGTATCGAATTGCCTTGTCTTGTCTTTTTTTTTTATTACATACCTACTTAAACACCATCTTTATGTAATTAATTAAATGCATGCCTGAAACATTCTTCTCTTTACTTTGGGTCAGTTTCTTTTTAAATCCAAACTGAAGTCATTTTAATTGGTTATTGTTGTAAACCAGGGGTGCTTAAGCTTTTGAAAGGTGCCGGCCACTTATTCAATTTGGAAACTGCTAGCGAGCCAAAGCAAATAGGTTCAAAATTTTAACATGTTATTTTTAATAGTCTAATACATTTTTTTCTACAACACTCAGGGCATCCATTAGAGTCTCTATTTACCCTGGTAAATTCTTCCACCCCATTATCACATCTCCACATGCTTCCGATACACATTGATTGTTGATTGCCTCACATCACCAAATAAACCCCAAATATATTTATAGCCCCCCCCGGCCGAAATCTTAAGCATGCTCCCAATGCTCAACTCATCTAAACTCCCACTTATGCTAAGCATACAATTTATATATAAAAAAAAAAGCACCTATTGCTTATTCTCACTTTTTGAATGCAAGACTACTATAATTTTCTGTTGAATTTACTGGTGACCAAGTAGGAAGAGAGTAAGTTTCCAAATTAGTGTCATAAATCAGAAAGTTCCTGTCCTTTAAAAAAATGTAGGGGATTTATGTTTTTGTTTAATGGTTGAACTTTTTTTGAGTATTGGTAAAACTGACTAGTTATACTCTATGTAACATATGCATATATATATTTTTTTTTATATACCTAAAAAGCCCTTTTATACTGTTGAAACCAACAAATGTTTTTGTCTGGGATCTTCAGTATAAATTGTAGTATTTCTCAGAAAGTCACATACTGACTGCTGACCAGTCAGATCATTTTCAAAGTATCTTGGTGCAGATCGTACATTGTGTAATATGCTGTTAAATGTAATATCTACATGAGTAATACCTTGTTCAGTTCTCTTGGGATTTAGCCACACTCCCTATTACAATTTCTGACCTTCACCATACTGTATCTGTGCTCAGATGCTCAGATGAAGTAATGGGGAGACCGTTACGAAATGCGTCGGCTGGGACGGGGTGTGTCGCTTGGCTAAACTGTTCCTCAATGGTGATGTACATAGCACATTTGTTTTGATACTTTGTTCATCTTTTTTCTCCCTTGGTTTGTCCTCAGGGGTATATATATATTAGTACAGCACTGTAACTGCACTCTATTATAGTATGTATTTATAGTTTATTGTATATAGGTTTTTTATAGGAGTATAGGACTTTTATATATCTTTATTGGAATAAGTGTGGTGGTGCCATATTTTGGGGTAGGCTTTTTGTTTGGGGGTCATGTGGGATCCCACAGGCATCTAGAGTGTATAGTACTTAGCCAGCCAGGCACACCAAAAACTGTGGAGGATATCATAGGCTGGTGCGGCCATATTCTTGTATATAAAATTGTGCTCAGATGATTAACAGAGATGCCTGTTGTTTCTGAGGGCATGGTGAGGTCAGCATCTAAAACAAAGAAAATATGAATGCTTTCTGTCTGGTTATAGTGCACATCATCCTTCTGAACTTTTATTGATAATGTTATAAGAACTCTTACAGAAAACTTTGTGAGAAAACATACTTTTTACTGCCAACTAAAAGAGGCAAGTGTGTGGCCTAACCATACGCAGCCTAATTATTCAAGTCAAATTGAATTCTTTTGTTTTTCTCGGTACTGGTATAGTGTAATATATGTATAATATGTTAGCATAGGATATGCATTTCTTGAAAGGAAAAATACATTTTCTAAACATGCCAATACTATTCGACCCCTAGGACTGACTAAGCAACTAACCAATTTTCCAAACTGTTATGCTTTATATACCTGTCTGGAGTAACTACCCTAAATTTGCTTGCTGTGCTGAGCTGTAAATCATCAAAAGTAAAAAAAAAACACGTTGACACACAAATGATTCAAGTAAGAATAAAGTAATTTGGTTGAACAAACACTAGGAAGCTACCTAAACTAAATAGCAGTGGTACGCAACCACTCCTTGTAAAGGACCGTTTAAAGGCATCCGGTCAGAGGTGAAGGTCCGGGTGGAGGGCTGTCGCAGGGGGTGGTTAGTTAGAAATCAGTTTTTTTACCCCACAGAACCTACAGCTCTGGCCCGCGGCACCCTGCTTTAACTCCTCCGCTTTGCATTCTGTGCAGGCCGTGTACAGGGGTGGACTAGGGTCCAAAATGTTACTAGCAATAAGGTCTGGGGATGGATGGACAGAACAGGAAGGGCAATGAATGATGGAGAGAGAGCTGAGAGAAGGGTTGGATGGGCAAAACTGGGAGGACATGAATGGATGGTGCAATGTTGAGGGGACAGGGATTGGATGGACAAAGATGGGAGGACAGGAATGGATGGGGCAGAAAGACTGCGCTGGACTGGGCAGAGCTGAGGGGACAGGGATGGATGGGGCAAAGCTGGGGGGACAGGAATGGATGGGGCTGAGCTGGGGGGAGCGAGATGGTGGGACAAGGATAGATGGGGTTGAGCTGGAGAGAGGGAAAAGGATTGGATAGGGCAAAGAGACTTAAAAACAAAGTTTGTGTGTACGTTGCAATGCCACTTCCCACCCGTGAAGTACTTCATTTTGCAATACTTGGTTCCAGGGAGAAAGGCTTTTGCCATGGGTTCGGAAAATCACAAACTTTTGACTAAAAACTTAAAAAGTTAGGTTTTGTTTCTATATCTGACCATTCTCAGATGACCTCAGGCAATAAAAAGAGCAAAGTTATTGTTATGAAAGACTACTGTGAGGAACAATAGTGTCAAGAAAACATCATATCTCTAAAATATTAACAACTCTTTTTAATATCGCATTCCCTTTGAATTTCTGACTTGCGCTCATTTCTTATCCTCTATGTCAGCTCCATGTGCTGTCTCAGTGTATTACATACACAGGAACCTGTTCTAGTCCTACTATTATGCATTATTTTTCTCCAAAATGTTTTCAAGAGCAAAGTATTTTCTCCAAAATGTTTTCAAGAGCTATGACAAAATGTTCTATAAAAGGTAAAACCATAGATAGGTGTCTCTTTTTTTTCAAAGCACAATGGCCTGTAAGTTACACATTCCCAACATTTATCTGCATCTCACTGAAGATCTGGATGCCATAGTGAAATACACAAATCTGCAGCCATTGATCAGTACTGCTGACAACCAATGGCCTCAATTATAGATTCAACAAGATAGGGGAACCTTAACAACTCTGGCTGCTGACCTCAAATCTATCATACATTTTTATAACATTGCTAGCCAACTTTAGCTAAACTGCACATGTTGACTTTAAAGAGTTAAAGTTGGACATCGTTCTTCTCTGAATTTAGCAAAAATTCCTTTTCTATAATCACTGTTATTTATTGCTCTTTAAAAACTGAGAGGCGCTATTAGGTTTTGAAAGGCACGGTTAGCTGAGATTCCTTAGGCAAATTGGAAGGCTGTAACTCTGTATGATTTACGTTTTATTTTCCATGCATGAATATAGGCCTGTAAATTAGATGGCTTTTCACCACTTACTAAAAAGTGTCATTTTATCTCTTGGTTGTGCTAGGGATTCTTGTCATCTTTCTTTTTATTTTGCAGTTTCTTATAAAAGCTTTGAAGTATACAGCTTGTTGTTGAAAGAAGGACATTGATTCCTGCACTACTTATAAAATGTTCACCAAGGAGTGGAATGCCAAGAGAGGATTTGCTAGAGTATTCAGCGTTTTTTGATATAGCAAGGTGATGTTCCCTTGGAACCATGTGCAAATAAGGCTCTCTGGAAGAAAAAAGGATTTTTGCCATTACATGCAATACCTTTCTTCTTATAAATGCCTTTCTAAATTATTTGTATGTTTTTGTCAGGATTTGCCTAAATCCTCTAGGGCTCCTTGATGTGCGAAGAAGAGAATAAGTCTTTTGTAACAAACATATTTCTATTATAGTGTCACTTTTTGATTTTGAATGCCTCTCTTGAAAAAGCTGCTTTTGTTACTATTTTTTTTTTTACACATTTGCTACTCTAGCACCAAAATGACTTATCGGGAAAATTAAATATTGGCACTGTTTTTGTATAGGCATGTTTCAAAGTTGCATTGTTTTTATACACAGAAGTAGAAAATGGTTCTGTCATTGTGCAGCATTTTTGCCTGCAAATCAGGCTGTTAGTAGGGACAAGTCAAAATTATGGACAGGTGCAGCGGTGGCAGGAGGGAGGAATGGAAGCAGCGATGACGCGAGAGAGATACCAACGGGAGGGGCTTTAACAGCACTGGCTGGAGCAGCATGGCCGTGTGGGTGACCAGCAGCATGGCCGGCACACCCAAAGGCTTCTTAAAAAAATCTGAAGTTCATTGTTACAAGATCACCAAAATATAAAACACACGAATGACCGACATGCACATTAAAATCAAGGCTAAAGGTCCTTCCGACTGAAGTTGGACCAATTAATCAGATCTCTAGTGGACTATGAGGTCAGTACAAAAGTATATATAATGCACACCCAGCAGACCAATACATCAAAAAGTAGACCCACAGTGCATACAATAATATTGAATGCACATTATAAGTGTATAAGTGGGGTCAGCAAAAGAACTGCAATCGGCAGAGAGAAGACACATCCTGTCTGAAGGCAGCCTGAGACTCCATGGCCACTATCTTGGATGTTTAAAGGCTCAGGAAATGCAGTAGGGGCAGGTAGGATGATTTTTAATGTGAGCAATCTGTATGTACAGGGTGGGGAAAACACATAACATAGGCTCTTATTCAGGGTGAAGGTGCGGATTAATTAATTTGTCTGTGCAATATAATTAGTTATATCTTACCAGGGTTTATTTTCCCCGGGGGCAGGTTTATATTTTTAAGCATTGGAGAAAAAGCTGAAACATCCTACTAGGGCTTATTTTCAGGGAAACACGGTAGGAAGAGATGGGACCACCTTGCTGTTCATTGCCTAGCTTCTACGTTTATAGCAATATATATGAATTAACAGTCTCTGTTTTTAACAAGTACCGGCTAGTTTCTCGCCTTCATTCTGTTAGTGTGCAGAGAGTTAAACGTTTTTGGTAACAGATCTGGTGTGAACAAGAATAAATCTTCATGACATACACTTAAATGTAGGCATCTATAAGCGTCCACTTCTGACAGCTTTTCAGTGCCAAATCTGATGGTCATAGCTACAAGCCTAATCACTGAAAGCCAGTGACTGCTCTCTCACTGGGGACACACTGTGTCTCCACAACAGTTACGATTTCCTTTACCTGCGCTATCAAACCCAAAATTAGCTTTGTCACCATCATTAATCTCTGTCTAATTGGTGATGTTGCTGGTACAACATTCCCTAAATGTACCTCTTGTCTGTCTCTAAATGAGAGGCAGGGGGAAATGTTGGATGTTAGGCTTTTAGAAAAATGAAGATGTGTCAATGTTTTGTGTTTCTCTCTAGCCAAAATGATATACTTTTTGAGAACATGGCAAATGAAATCATATAACATTTTTTCATCAAGTACCATTCTCCATACTCTGATTGAATAAAGTACCACCTGGGTGGTGTGTGAGTGCTGCCAGTCACCTAATCCCTTAATAAAAGCATACAAAACCCCTTTTCAAAGTGAATGAATCACATAATAAATTGTACCTTTTTTATTTATGGTGCAAATCATGCTTGAGTTGCAGATGGCAGCAGATCAGTTTGGGGTACAGATGAAGTAAAGTCTGCAGCTTTGTTGAGTATCATCTGTGAGCACCTCAAGTACTACCAGTGGTACTAATACCACCTGTTGGAAACCCTTGCTCTAGCCCAATGGTCCTCGACCTTTTTACGCCAAGTACCCCCTAGCGACAACAGTTATAACCAAGTTCTCCCAAGGAAGAGATCAAACATTAATATTACCAAAATAAGTAGGGTGCGTGCCTTGTAGCACTTTTTAAAGCAAGAAAGAAAGTTTTACTGTTAAAATATTTTACCAGACTTGTCAGACCCATATTTAGGTGTACCCTTAAACATCTCTGCTTATCTGTGTGCTAGCCTACAGCACCTCTGCTGCCCTGTGTTAGTGACCATCAGTATGCTTGCCTGTATGGTATAGTAGACAGCCAATTTAAAGGAACGTTCCAGGCAAAGGGTTAAATTAGCCTGCTTTTTGCTCTCACAGATTGGATAGAGAACATTTGTTAACAGCAATTTTTAAGTCATGCCACAAATTCTCAATGGGATTTCGGTCTGGACTTTGGGCCATTCCAACACATGAATACGCTTTGATTTGAACCATTTCATTGTAACTTTGGCTCTATGTTTAGGGTCATTGTCCTGCTGGAAGGTGAACCTACACCCCAGTCTCATTTGCAGCCTGTAACAGGTTTTCCTCCAGAATTGCCCTGTATTTAAAGGGTAAGTGCACTTTCGATTGAATTTTTTAAAGTGTATAATTTTGTGTGACAAAATTATGTCTTAAAGTTGCTGAGCTGATCTCGAATTTTTTATTGTTTTCTAATGTTAGCAAATATGCATTTTATGAAAGCAGTTTTCATCTGTTGCTACCAAGTACATACTTGGTGTACATTGCCAGTGGTAACAGATTGCAGAAAGTTGCACAGAACGGTGCTGCTGGGCATGTGCAAGTGTGAATGAGCTCCCTCAACTTGGGAGCGGCCATAGCAGCAGTGTTTGGTGTGTACAGGACTCACTCCTCTCTTCTTGGTGTACATTGCAAATAGCAATAACAACTGCTTCCATAAAACACAAAGTTGCTAACTTAGGAAAAAAATAAATACTAGATCAGCTTAGCACCCAGAACACATCATTTTGGCACAAAAAAATACAGTTTACTTTCAACAATCTGTCTTCTCATCAACTCTGACCAGCTTCCCAGTCCCTGCTAAAGAAAGACATCCCCTCAGCAGGATGCTGCTATCACAGTGTTTCAATGGTGGGTATAGTGTGTACAGGGGGATGTTGTAGTTTTATTTTTCCTTCATACATAGTATTTGACATTTAGGCTAAAAAGTTAAGATTTGATCTAATCTTACGAGACTGCCTCTTTCTTTGTGTTGCTCTATTACATAAAATCCTAATACAACATGTTGTATTTTATTAATATGCAGCAGATAGCACTCCAGCCTGTGCTGGAGTCAAACTGAGACACCCTCTAGTCTCTGAGATGCTAATGGATAAATTAAGGGTAAATCCCTATAATTGGGTCACCATTAACAAACTGTACCCAAAAGCAGTTTAAATTATGCCCCAAATCTATTCAAAACTAAAATTAAGACGGGGAGGCTGATTCATTAATAGCGACAGATAGCGACAGATAGCGACTGTTGAGCGACTGTAGCGGTATTTTGACAGCGACCGCTAGTAGTCGCTGTGCTTGGCCATTGTTCGGTGGATGATATCGACTCAGTCGGTGTGCCGTAATGTTGAATACAAGATGCTGAGTCGCTATTTGACAGGTTCGCTGTTGTATGGGAGCGCATGATAGCGACTGGACATAGCGACCGGCACCCACCATATTCATTAAAAAATCAGCCTTAAAAATTCCTAGCGCTGTGAAATGCATGTTTAAATCCCAGAGCGCAGTAGGCGATGTGTTAAAAGTAGTTTTTTAACCCCCTAACCACCCAAAAAAAAAATGGAATGATTTTGAAATAATATTCAAACCTGAATAGTTTAAAATCAGATCTGTAATATCAATTCTGCAAAAAAAAAAATGTTTTTTGTAAAAATCCCCAAAAAATACATTTTCAAAGGAAGAAGTGTTCACAGATTTTTTTTTTTTGAAATTTAAAAAAATATATATATATTAAAAAATAATTATTAATTAAAATACATTCTGCCATTGAAATGCATTGGAGAGCGCCAGGTAGCGAGAGGTCATACCTGTCGCTGTTCAAGGATGTTCACTGGCGCTGTGGGATGAGGCTGGGATAATGATGAATGAGTTGCTAGGTGGCGCTATCTCAGTCGCTAAGCAGTATCGGCTTGATAAATGTGTGATTGTGGAGGGGAGCCGGCGTTCTAGTTGCGGTACCTGGCTTTACTGGCTGGCTCCCCAGTCGCTATCTGTCGTTATTCCTTGATAAATAAGGCCCAAATATTTTATATGGGGTGGGGTGTGTCACAATGATGTACTGTAGTCCACCTTTCTTTGACCAGCTGCTACAAGTTTTGCACTAGAAACACAATGGGGCTTATGCTCTAGTCTGGTATTGTAAAACCTACTGCCATCTGAGAATGAGAACCATGCCCTTCACACTCACTGGCAGCCTCCAGGCCGCATCCGTCACAGTAACTGCATCCGTCACAGTAACTGCCCACTTCCACACTACTGTCGCCAAGAAATTTGGGTGCCTGGTCCTAGCCCACCCCCACTGCTTTATTTAAATGAGTAGAGTGGGCATTCTGAGGACATTATGACTTATGTGGGTGCAGCCTCATGACTCAGGGGCCAATGGTCAGTGTTGGTCAGGTGTGGACACCGTGGGACTCTATCTAAAGGTCCAGTAATTTTTAAACTGCTGGACTAGGACTGAATATCTTTTAACCCTTTAAGTGCCAAGCACGTAACACCTACAGGCTCGCTTGTAAGTCTTAAGTACCAAGCACGTAGATGTGACGTGCTTGACTTTCCCCCATGCTAGTTAAAAAAAAAAATACTCACCTGACCCCTCTATCGATCCGGCCGAGTCTCCTCTTTAATTTGGTGCCATCCGATTCCCCCTGGGGGCTCGGATGGCTCCAGGAGAACCCCTGGAATAGGGACCCCCCTGCTTCAGCGGTCGCTGTTAACCCTTGGGGGCGGGGCCGGGTGATGTCACTGTGATATCACTCGGCAGCCGTCTTCTTAAGAACCGCACCCGAGACTATCAGTCTTGTCGGGTGCTGGGAGGAGAGAGGTTGGAGGTGGGGAGAGAGCTGTGATCCCTCGCCCCCCCCAGCCTCCCTCCACCCAGCACCCGCAGCTGTCATCGGGGATCGCCGGGGGGACAGAGGAGGATCGGAGGTAAGTAGTAAAGTAAAAAAAAAAAAAATGTCATTTTTTTAAATTGCGTCAGTGTGTTTATTTTTACTGTTAACCACTTGTGAACTGGTAAGGGGTCCATGAGACCCCTATACCAGTTTACAAGGCTGGGGGCTGGCAAGTCACTTGCCATTAACCCCCGGCACCACAATTACTTACCCCCCCAAAGCCCGGGGGGGGGCAGAAGAGCCCGGGCCCACATGGGCTATGTGGGCTTGTAGGCTGCAGGGTGGGGGGCCACAAAAGCTGGCCCCTCCACTCTGTTCCTACAAGCCCCCATAGCTGGTCCCGGGCTGGTAATGCTGGGTAAGGGGGACCCCATTTGATTTTTTTTTTATTTTATTTTTAAGGGTTTTTAACCCTCTGGGAGGGGGGGCCCTATGTCATTTTTTTAATTAACCCCTTATGTTTATAGTGTGGATAGTTGTATTTTAATTGTAAATGTTATAAAGTGCTCTTTTCAGTTTGGGGGGTCTCCTGGGCAAGAATGGGGGTCTACCAATACATATGTAGTACTGTTGTAATCGGAAGCAATGGGGCTTTCTCTAATAAAGTTTGGTTTTCTCTAATAAAGTTTATGTTTTATTTAAAATAAAGGAGACAATTTTCTAAAAAATAATTTTACATTTTTATTTTGTTCTTTTTATGCAAAAATATTTTAAAAAACAATTAAAAGGGTTAATAGTACCTATGCATGTAGGGTATTGTTCTGCTTGGGGATCTTGCGCTTTCAGATTTAGCTTGTTTTTTCTTGTTTGCATATTGATTTTTTAAGAAAATGTGTTTTTTTATTTTGCTTTTTTATAATTTTTTGGAGGGAAACCCTGTGCAACCTAAGAATTCTTCAAGGGATTACTTCTAAAATGATGAGCCCACTACAACAAGCTGGGTACGCATAGAAAGCTTAACATGTGCTCTTTCAGGGAATATATTTGTGGGGGGTATTCCAAATGTAAAGGGTTGTTTTGGTAGAAAAAGTACAAAGTGCGCACTTTGTCTGCAGAGCTGAAATTTTCAAGTAAAATTGCCCTTACGCACATGCTTTACTTTGGGGTGTTTGACAACTCTTCCCTTGACAGTACCTATGCATGTTGGGTATTGTTCTGTTCGGGGCATGTTGCTTTTTCAGATTGGGCTTGATTTTTCTTGTTTGCATATTTTTTTTTTTAGGAAAATATGAGTTTGATTCTGCTTTTTTATTCTTTTTTAGTGAAACTCTGTGCTACCAAAGAATTCATTGAGGAATTACTTCCAGAAAACTGCACCCATGTTAGCAAGCCTGGTACACCTAGAAAACTTGAGGTGTGTACTTCCAGAGAATATATAGTTTGTGGGGGTATTTCAAATGTAAAGAGTTGTTTTTCTGGAAAAACTGCAAGGTGCGCTTAGCATATTTGTATTTTATCTGAAAATCTCCTAAAGCGCTGTTTCAGTTTGGAGGAGTCTCCTGGGCAGGAAAGGGTGTCTACCAATACATATGTGGTACCGCTGTAACCGGGAGAAATTAGGATTTCACACGCAATAAGATTTTATTGACTAACTTACTTTTTTTTATTACAATAAACACTACAAATTGTAAAAAAATAGATTTTTTTATTTTTTTGCACATATTTCACCCCAAAATATTGAGAATACACCTAAAAAATGAGAAACAAGACATTTTAAATGTCTTAAGACATGTTTAAAACATGTTAAAGCCCAGATTCTGCTGAAAAAAAGAATATATAACTTCCCTGGGAAATCCCTGGAAATCCCTTCAAAAATCACAGTTGAACATGTGGAGCGCAAAATAGTGCAAAAGGGTCTGGCAACAGAGAATGAAGAATGCTCCAGGTAGGCTGGCACTTAAAGGGTTAAAGATGAATATATGTTTTGTTTTATTTGCCTGGACTGTCCTTTTAATTGTGATTTAGGGTGGCAGTTTTAAATAATACAGAATTATAAATTACATAATTTTGCATAATTACCCATAAGACATGAACCACCTCTACTCATTTTCTGCCTTAGTTCTAATCCTAATTACCTGTCAAGCTATGTATTAATCCAGGTGCATGTGCCTATATGATTAACTAAAAATGCAGTTAAATAATTAGTTCTGGCTTTACAGTGTAAAATCTTGATGCTAAAATGTTGTGCAAGCAACTTGCTAATTTTATTACACTTAAACCTTCAATTAATTTTCATAAATGGAAACATGGGCTTAGTTACAGTTCAAATTTTGATACATGATAGACCCATTGTTAGAGATAAATTAATAACAGTAAAATGTACTTCAGTGTAAATTGCTCAATAGAGGCAAAAAACTGTTACTCATGATATACTGAGGTGCCATTAATAGAAAGAAATTGGCAATTTAAAACTTAAGCATAGCAGAGATGATCGTGATTCATTTGTACCTGATATTTAGTGCAGATACAGCAAGTTTTCCACAAAAAATATAGTATGTGTTAGATTGACAGTGTTTCCAATGTGCATCTGCAGCCAGTGAATGCTTTTGACAAGCACTATAACCAGTCAAACTAGTTTTTACACCAAGATTCATTGCCCATGGATGCTTGACAAGACATGAAATAAACTTGCCAAGCATCCATCCAGCTGGTCTAATTCCTAAAAATGTAAAGAAACAAGGTAGCAAGCAGATAGGATTACCCAGAGGAGTAACTAGGCTTTCACTAGGGTAACTAGGGATTCAAAATAGTGCCCCCCGACCTGCTGCACACGGGGCATGTGCTCTCTTGCCCCCCAGCTGCACCCCTGGAGGAGTTACCTATACAGCCTGCAGGAAAACCATTCTGGACAAGCTTTTTGTTTTCCAAGTTTGTTCTTACTTTTACTAGAATCAAAGGGGTAATCTGGTTTTATCCTTCTATTTTAGGATAGAATGAGGACTTCTGAACTGTAACTACCCATCCTGTGAGACAGTCTACAGAAGAAACACTAGGATAAACAGTTTGATGCGCAAACATTTTTTATAGCAATTAAACACAGTGTAGCTAAAGACAGGTAGATAGTTTAGCACAGGGCTTTGAGGTCAGTACGCCAAAGCCTGATTCCTCAATTTTATCAGACGCAGGCTCCGACTTTAGCTCCTTCATAAATGGCCAATAACTGGTAATGCATTTCCAGTTTTAGAAAAATCGCAAACATCAGGTCTTTTCTCTTTACTAAAGTAAGCAATACGATGACTTATATAGAACATAAAGTATAGTTATTGGAATTCAAATTCTGAACAAAAAACATAAACGGGGATGCTCAACTTTTTGTACAGCGAAGCAATTTGTAAATTAGTTGGGGGCCACAATGAATAAGTTCAAATGTTTTCATTTTAAATAGCATAACAAAGATTTTCTACAGCAATCAGGATACCCACTGTCTACACATACTCCATAACACCCCATTACCACATTTATATCTAACAATCACTGCATGCCACCAATACACATGCTGATTGTATAGCCCATCCCCCCCCCACCAATCCCAAACCCATAACCACATTCCCAGTACTCAACCTAATCTAAATGCCTGCCAATGCTAAACTTACAATTAAATGTAGATAAAAACTTTTATCTTGTTGTGGTACCAGGGATGTCACCGAGGGCTGGTGTCGCCATATTCCAGGCCAACAGAAAAGGTTGACTTGGATGTTTCCAGTTGAGTAAGAGGTATTTCCTCATGTATACCATCCGTAATCTTAAGAGTGTTTCTGCACATCCCCCTCTAACAAGGGCTCAATGGATTTACAGACTGGTAATCCCAGAGTCACTTTCATATATTTGACCACCTCTTCACAGAATTTTGCAATTATCAGACATTCTCATATCACTGAATGTACTGTTCCTCTGCTTCTAAAACACCTAGGGCACCTATCTAACTCCAACAGCCATATTCTTTTAAGTATTCTATGTTTGATGAAGCCATTTGGTTTGGATAATTCTGTCTCTGAAGTCTTATTACAGCATAATGCAGATTCACAATTGTTCCCTCCAAATCCTCTCTATCCAGCCCCTAGATTAGCTCTTGTCATTTTCCTTTATCCAGAACTGAGGGAAGATCTGTGACCGGAGTATTATATTTTGTTGAACCCCTATCTTCATCCAGTGTGTTTCTCGCTGTCCTCTCCTGCTACAGACACCCCGGCACAGCATGATCTCCAGCACAACTCATTTTCTTTATTAACCAGTGAGAGATTATTATAAGATGCAATAGGTCCCGCCCTTATGATCTTACAATCTAGAGGTTAAGGAGTGAAAGCATAGGGGAAGGATCAGAAATGGTCCTGTTTATGGTGCGTACAAATATTACTTAGCAAAATCTACATTTTAATAGGCCTTTTGCTAATTCCTAGCCAGGTCATTTCAAAGGTGTCTGTAAATTGGCCTAGTTCCTGAATGTCTGATTATGCTACGTTCTGTATCATGTTACCCAGAGATGAAAAAAACACAAGGTTAAGTAGACCTGAACTGAAGAGAAGATGAATTCTAAATTTAAAAAAATCATTGGAATGACGACAATTTGTCTTCAAGTGGAGAGTCTTCCTGTGAATTTGTAGAATTTTATTAAGGTTTATGATTATACCAAAAATAATGATCATCATTTTCATATGTAGATTGAAACAATGTGATTAACTGAATAAGAAACTGCTGTGCAGGAGTTTTGGTTATAAAGATATAATACAATATTAACACATATTTGGCTGGCTAAATCATTTGCAATATATATATATATATATATATATATATATATATATATATATATATATATTATTATTATTGTTTATTTATATAGCGCCATCATCTTCTGTAGCGCTTTACAAAGTAGTAATTACAGACAGGGTAGAAACATACGGTACATATACTATTTCAAATGCAGTTTTACAGAGTTGACAATGGATATTCTGAGTACAAGATACAATAGGGGAGAGAGCCCTGCCCTTGTGAGCTTACAGTCTAAAGGAAGAGGGGTGAAGACGAGGGGGAAGGATCACAAACAGTCAGTATTGAGCTTTGTGGCATAAGCCCTTTAGAAGATTGGTTAGGCCAGATTACATGCTTGTCTGAATAAGTGAGTTTTAAGGGCGCCTTCCAGAAGATTGAAGTTGAACATAAGAAGTCCTGGAGGCGGGCATGAGAGGAGGTGACCAGGGTGGAGGACAGGAGAAGGTCGGCAGAAGAGCGGAGACTGCGTCTAGGTTGATACTGTTGGATTTGAGATAAGATGTAGGGAGGAGCCTGGCTGGAGAGAGCTTTGTTTGCGAGAGTTAGAGTTTTGAACAGGATTCGCTGTGGGACTGGCAGCCAGTGTAGGGATTGGAAGAGAGGCTACAATATACAGTCAGGGCCAGAAATATTTGGACAGTGACACAATTTTCGCAAGTTGGGCTCTGCATGCCACCGCATTGGATTTGAAATGAAACCTCTACAACAGAATTCAAGTGCAGATTGTAACGTTTAATTTGAAGGGTTGAACAAAAATACCTGATAGAAAATGTAGGAATTGTACACATTTCTTTACAAACACTCCACATTTTAGGAGCTCAAAAGTAATTGGACAAATAAACATAACCCAAACAAAATATTTATTTTCTCAATATTTTGTTGCAAATCCTTTGGAGGCAATCACTGCCTTAAGTCTGGAACCCATGGACATCACCAAACGCTGGGTTTCCTCCTTCTTAATGCTTTGCCAGGCCTTTCCAGCCGCAGCCTTCAGGTCTTGCTTGTTTGTGGGTCTTTCCGTCTTAAGTCTGGATTTGAGCAAGTGAAATGCATGCTCAATTGGGTTAAGATCTGGTGATTGACTTGGCCATTGCAGAATGTTCCACTTTTTTGCACTCATGAACTCCTGGGTAGCTTTGGCTGTATGCTTGGGGTCATTGTCCATCTGTACTATGAAGCGCCGTCCGATCAACTTTGCAGCATTTGGCTGAATCTGGGCTGAAAGTATATCCCGGTACACTTCAGAATTCATCCGGCTACTCTTGTCTGCTATTATGTCATCAATAAACACAAGTGACCCAGTGCCATTGAAAGCCATGCATGCCCATGCCATCACGTTGCCTCCACCATGTTTTACAGAGGATGTGGTGTGCCTTGGATCATGTGCCGTTCCCTTTCTTCTACAAACTTTTTTCTTCCCATCATTCTGGTACAGGTTGATCTTTGTCTCATCTGTCCATAGAATACTTTTCCAGAACTGAGCTGGCTTGTTGAGGTGTTTTTGGGCAAATTTAACTCTGGCCTGTCTATTTTTGGAATTGATGAATGGTTTGCATCTAGATGTGAACCCTTTGTATTTACTTTCATGGAGTCTTCTCTTTACTGTTGACTTAGAGACAGATACACCTACTTCCCTGAGAGTGTTCTGGACTTCAGTTAATGTTGTGAATGGGTTCTTCTTCACCAAAGAAAGTATGCGGCGATCATCCACCACTGTTGTCTTCCGTGGACGCCCAGCCCTTTTTGAGTTCCCAAGCTCACCAGTCAATTCTTTTTTTCTCAGAATGTACCCGACTGTTGATTTTGCTAATCCAAGCATGTCTGCTATCTCTCTGATGGATTTTTTCTTTTTTTTCAGCCTCAGGATGTTCTGCTTCACCTCAATTGAGAGTTCCTTTGACCGCATGTTGTCTGGTCACAGCAACAGCTTCCAAATGCAAAACCACACACCTGGAATCAACCCCAGACCTTTTAACTACTTCATTGATTACAGGTTAACGAGGGAGACGCCTTCAGAGTTAATTGCAGCCCTTAGAGTCCATTGTCCAATTACTTTTGGTCCCTTGAAAAAGAGGAGGCTATGCATTACAGAGCTATGATTCCTAAACCCTTTCTCCGATTTGGATGTGGAAACTCTCATATTGCAGCTGGGAGTGTGCACTTTCAGCCCATATTATATATATAATTGTATTTCTGAACATGTTTTTGTAAACAGCTAAAATAACAAAACTTGTGTCACTGTCCAAATATTTCTGGCCCTGACTGTACCAAAGGTATTTCTGGGTATGAACCAACCCAGTGTTTATGGGAACTCAAAGTGTGACCGCGCCTAAATCATAATTGAATAATACAATTTTTACATGAATAAAATACATGAATTTATTTTGATTGACAATAGCATATTAAAATACAAACATAGGGGTTGAGTTTAGAGGATTGTCCTTGGTGCTCTACGCTACCAATTCAATTCCCCTTTACCCCTATTCCCCAATATACACCAAATTGTAGAAAAAGGAATACATCCTATAACCTAACAAAAATATTGACATGTATTCTCGATTACTCTGATTGACAATCCGCTGGTTCAGCGTAATACAATTTAACAAGTTGCACATGGCTCACAATACACAGTGTGCAAAACATTTAATTGGCCATACAATGGCGGTAGATGATATCAATTTGATGAATGGTAGACTAGTTTCACCCCCACTAGGGGGCTTCTTCAGTACCAAATCGCATTTGAAAGCACTTGATCAGCCCATTCAGGCTCATAGTATTATTGCAAACGGCCTCATATCCAGGTGCACTGTCCCAAGACTGACGCTAAACAAATAAAGACATACACAAAGACAAAAACATAAACCACTAATCAGATAAATTCTATTCCCATGTATTAAGGGTACCCACATAATTCAATTAGACTATGAGGCCCTAGTATCCACTAAAACTTGATTATTACTAAACAGTAATATGCATTAATAAACTACCTGGATGGAAGGGCTTGGAAATCATGGATTGATCAGTGCTCCATACACCAGAGGAAAGGGAATGGCATCAGCCATATCTGATAGTATTCTCCACTTCTCGGTCATCTGTGGGCATATGTATAATGTCATATTGACACCACATAAATGACAAACTACATTCCAAACAATATATGTACTGGTTAAGAGTAGTACTTACAAAAGGAGCAAGGAATACCGGCTTGAGGTCTGCTCAATCGGCTGTGATGGAAAGTGCAGTCCGCCCGGTCGCTGTCCCGGGCAGGTCGAAGAGAGCCCACACAGCTGGACACGTGAGAACGTGTTGTGCTGTGTGCTTGACCCGGATGTGACCCTGAACAGCAGGAAGCGCTTTATACAAGCGTCTGCTCCCAGCTGTAACATGACGTGTCAACGTGTCAGCGTTGGAAGAGAGGCGCAGAACTGGAGGAGCGAGAGGAGAGATGGATGAGGCGAGCAGCGGAGTTCAGAATAGATTGGAGGGGTGCCAGTCTGTTAGTTGGTAAGCCACAAAGAAGGATGTTGCAGTAATCCAGTCGGGATATGACCAGGGCATGCTCTAGCCTTTTAGTGGTGTCAGGTGAGAGGAAGGGACGGATGCGTGAGATGTTTTTAAGTTGGAGGTGACAGGTGGTGTCCAGGGAGTGAATGTGTGGTTTGAAAGAGAGGGCAGAGTCCAGAATGACTCCCAGGCACCGAGCTTGGGGAGTTGCTGTATATATATATATATATATATATATATATATATATATATATATATATTTATATGTGTATGTGTGAAATAAATATTAATCACCTCACCAATTTTCTATGCAAATATATTTTTCAAGGTCTTCACATGAAATTCCCACCAGATGACAGTAACAACCCATCCAATCCAGACACACAAAGAAATCAAACCATAGAATCCATAAATGATCTATCTATATTTATATTATACCAAAAAGTGGTAAAAAATTATCCCTTTTTTCACTACTTGGTAAAGAGTGGATGACCAAGGTTGTAGACAAGATCTTGGTCATGTGATTGCAACATTGAGGACAAGAAGCTAAGCTAGATTATTGTAGCTAAGTTAAAATAAAAAGAAAGAAATGCAAGTAACCCTTTTCTCCTCTACCAATGAAAAACCTCCTTCAAGTGTGTGTGAATTTTCTTCTTCTTCTTTCCAAGGACAGGAAAAGGAGCAATTGACTGTGGGGTATAAACGGTTAGTACAGACTGTAAGCTCACAAGGGCAGGGCTCTCTTTTCTATTGCTTTCATAACATTTGCTTTCAACTTTGTAGCGTCTAGTTTGTAATAGTATTTGTATGGTATTTTCTTTTTACCTAGGCCCTTATTTATCAAGGGCTAGCGCCAGGTAGTGTCTGACGAGCGCCAGGTACCGCCAGCTATCGGCGGCTACCGAATCAAGTACGCCCGGCGGCGGTCACAATGACGCATTTATCACGCTAAATGAGGCTAGCGCCGGCGAGAGCGTCAGCTAGCACGGGATTCATCATGTAGCCGACTGCAACGAACAGCGCCGCTGCTAATCCCATCACAGCGCCAGGTATGACCTGTCGCTCCCTGGCGATGTCCAATGCATTTCAATGGAGCAATCTTTAAATAATCATAATTAATTGCTATTACTCTTTTTTTTTTTTTTTTTTAATGTCAAAAATTCTGTGACCACTTCTGCAATGTTAGGATTTTTTTTTAAGTAAAAAAAAAAAAAAAAATGCAGAATTGAAATTACAGGTCTGATATTCATGTATTCATATTACAAAATGTTTAGAAAAACTTGTATAATTTTTACAGATAAAAAAAAGGTTGTTTGGGGGTTAAAAACTACTTTACACCCATCGCCGCCAGCGCTCTGGGGTTTAAACAAGGAATTCACAGCGCGAGAAATTTTTGAGCGTGATTTGTTAATGAATCTGCAGCAAGCCGTTCGCTCTGGCCATTCGCTGTCAGGCGCACCCATACAACGCAGAACCTGTGAAACATCGACCCCTAACCCCGTATTCAACATTACCGCACACCGACTGAGTCGCTGACAACAAGCAAACCCCGGCCAAGCACAGCGAATACTAGCTGCTGCTGTGAAAATCACGCTACTGGCGCTCATCTGTCGCTACCTGGCGCTATTAATGAATCGGCCTCCCCGTCTGTGTGTAGAGTGCTAATGGTGCTATATGTATAAAGAACAATAATAATATATGTTATTTTATTGTCTGGGCAATGACTTTAAGAGGACCAAATAAGTTTTTATTAGTTTTGGCCCCCTTTAAAAGAGATGCCAGCATATTTGGTTGTATTTTGGTATGCATTTATTGGTGGATGGCTGGTTGGCTGGCCTCTCCACAGTTCATTGCAAAATATGTAATAGGACAGGTTATTATATCTTGCTCTCTGGCCAGCACTTGAAAACATTTAACTTCATTGCACACATATAAGGAGTTTCGACCGTTTTAAACTGCATTCATTGAGGATTTTGATCTGATTTAGATATTTAACCTTTTGAGACTACAATGATTTAAAGAAGAGAGTAACCAGCTTTTCCTAGGAAAAATCAATAGGTACCCAAACAAGAAGCATTACGGTACATGCAACAATGTTGGCCAGAGCACACAAATAGCATCTAAATGTGTATAAGTATAAAAACATATAAGGTAAACATTCTTTACCTCGTTCAGATGTGTTCAGAAGTGTGCGCTGATTATCACATAGCTTTATGCATTATTGATGGCTTTTGTGGCCTTTTATTGTGTGTAGCATTTGTTGTGTAGTCTTTATTTTCCATTATTGCTTTATTCTGGCGATTTAAACCCTGTTCGTTGTTTATGTTTTATTGCTAAAGTCATCGTTTATCTTTTATAGGAGACAAGATATAAAGCTTGCTTCTCGATGACTTTCCTGTTACTTTTCAAAGCCAGAAAGCATGTCGTTTGACCAGTACTATAGGTACAAATGCTTTATGGTTTATTTATTTCAGGTGCAATGGTATCATGCAATCCCTGGTTATATTTTGTACAAGAAGTACTTTCATAATATATCAAACTGACATCCAGGATTGATGCTTTATGGTTTAATGGAAAATGCAAGAAGACGGCTTTGTTTTCAACTTAGAGACTGTACTTACATCTTTTCAAAGTGTTTGCGCTTCCCTCTATCTTGTCAAACTTTTCCAAATGCCTAACACTCCTACATAATCAAAAACGCAAGTATGAAATCTCAAGTACATTTACAAAGACATTTAAGAGAAAACATAATGGTATAGAAGATAGCATAGAATTTACAAGACACTTTTCAGACTGGAAAAAGTATATAGCAAATTATAAATGTATGCAGTAATAAAGAAAGCAAGACCTATGTGTCAATAACAATAGAATTGTTTTATTTATAGAAAGGATATGTGTGTGTGTGTGTGTGTGTGTGTGTGTGTGTGTGTGTGTGTGTATGTACTGTTTACAAGGAGAAAAGAAACACAATTTTAAAACGATACATTTTCACATAGCCGGTACCAGAACCTGGAAACCTAGGCAAGTGTTGGGGCCAATTGTGCATTGAGAGGCCCACTGACAGCTGTTACAGCCAATCACTGAGTTTGCTAGCTTGGCAGAAGTGCTTCTGGGCAGGAGCACTGCTCAACTGCCCCCAAAAGGCGTATGGCCATTGTCAGTATTGCTGTAGCAGAACAAGCCATTCTGAATTGAGAAAGCCAGTCAAATGACTAGCCAAACCTCTCCAAGATGGATCTAATACCACACATAGAAAAGGAGTAGCAGTAAGACCATCTGGGGGAATTGTTTCTCAAACACACATATCCCAGGAGTTATGTGCTGCAGGTTGAAGGTATACGATTTACAGGAGTGCTTCAATTAAGAGGGGGGGGCGATAGGTCTGGTATATTATTTTAAAACGCAAATGATATTCTGTTTTGCTTTTAATAGTAATATGATATCTACATTTATAACTGATTTACTTCCTTGGGGGGAAATTGTTTAAAAGGTTAAAAGTTTAAAAGTTTTAAAGGTTAAAAGGTTAAAACCATTGATCTAGGGGCATTCTAATCAAAGTGTTATAGGGTGAAGATTCCTTGTCATCATTCTGTCGATAAAAAAATGAGATATGGATAAGGCTTAGGGGACCCAAGTTTTGAGTTGAATAGGCCCAGTTTCACATACCCGCACTTTAGAAAAGCAGTGGGCAAGTAGGAGGGCACTGTCTGATTTCAGATCTGTGGGAAAGTGCATAATCATACATCTTTGTGCACATTTCACTTTATGAAAACTCACCGGCATGAACAAGCTGTTCTTCAACTGAAAATTAAAAAAATGTAAGAAAAGCCTTTCAGTTAAGGTGCAAGTTTGTAAAGGGCAAATGACTTTCCAATTGCACATTTTCTAATTATACAAAAATATGTAGTATTGTTTCCAAATGTGGCCTTTAAAATATAGGAGTATAGCAGTAGTAGTATACCAGTTCTTGATAGCCTATAACATGTAATGTAACCGAGTGGACAGGTAGGTTCTGGCCCACTGCTCTCTGACCAGTTCACAAATGGCATATGTAGAGTAAAAAACCTACACACACTAAAAATATTTGTTGAAATCAAACACCACTTTTCACAAATGTAATAATAAAACATGGGAATTATATTGCTGCATATAAGTTTCTCTCAACAATTCCTCTTTCTGCCTGCTTGCTTTTTAATTCTGCTGTCTGCTTCTCTTCTTTCCTTTCTGCTCCTCGTGTTTCCTATCTACTCTTCATGTCTTGTAAGCGGTAAGTGTGTGAGATGGAGCTTTGCCCAGCTGCGTATTGCTTAGGCCCTTATTTAACAAGGGATAGCGCCAGGTAGCGAATGGTGAGCGAACGGTAATGACGGGCACCGCCACGAGAACGCCAGCTCCCCTCCGCAATCACACATTTATCAAGCCGATCCTGCTTAGCGACTGACAGAGCGCCAGATAGCGAATCATTCATCATTATTCCAGCCTCACCACACAGCGCCAGCGAGCGACCTTGAACAGCGACAGGTATGACCTCTCGCTACCTGGCGCTCTCCAATGCATTTCAATGGAACAATCTTTAAATAATCATAAATAATTGTTATTAATTTTTTTTTTTTTTTTTTAATGTGAAAAATTCTGTGACCACTTCTGCAATGTAAGATATTTTTTTAAGGTAAAAAAAATTAAAAAAAAATTTGTGCAGAATTGATATTACAGGTCTGATATTAATGTATTCATATTACAAAATGCTTTTATAAACTTGTTTTTTTGGGTTTCAAAAAAATATGGTTGTTTGGGGGTTAAAAAACTACTTTTAACCCATCGCCCGCCAGCGCTCTGGGGTTTAAACAAGCATGTCACTGCGCAAGATTTTTTGGAGCGTGATTTGTTAATGAATATGCTGGGAGCCGTTCGCTATGGCCATTCGCTATCATGCGCTCCCATACAGCGCGGAACCTGTCAAATAGCGACTCATCACCCAATATTCAACATTACTGCAAACCGACTGAGTCGCTGTCAACAACAGAACAACGGCCAAGCACAGCGACTACTAGCGGGCACTGTGAAAATAATGCTACTGTCGCTCAACTGTTTCTACCTGGCGCTATTAATGAATCGGCCTCCCCGTGTCAACCACTGAAGCAGACGAGAGTAGACTTTTACCGACCATTCATAATGATGTCAGTAATACAATATTTTGTATTCTACATTGGCCAGTGACATATACAGGAAAAGCCTTTCCATGATTTTCTGTGGATATAAATGCATATCCCTGCCCCTGCCTTTCCAAAAATGTGAAATACATAAAATACATAGTGAGAATTACTTTTTGGCTGTGCAAAGTATTTAAACATTTACACAGCTAGAAATGTTGCACTGATAAAAAAATTAATGAGAAAAAAATGTTAGAAAAAAAGCTCATGGTGCCGATCAGCCCTGAAATCAATTTTCTTTCCCACACAAGCTTTTCTTCTGCATGTTCCCCATATATGTCAGTATTTCTTCTTATATAACTTACTGTATTTGCATACTGTACCCTAAAAATAATTCCCCCTTTATTGAATTGTGGAATGGTTGTTCACTATGAAAACTGGAACATTTTACTAACAAAACATGCACATGTTAAGTCACTTTTTTTACTGCACCATGACTAAAATAGCTCAACATGTAATATTGTTCCCCTCTCCTCTCCTAAGAGTTGTCAGTAGTTAACTAAGTTAATCAATGTCTTAGACCTTACAGTTAAACTGGACCTTCACCATAATTTATTGAAAAGCCCAAACCCTTAAAAAACTATTCCCCAGCATCTAAAATGAATATATTTTAAGTTTTTAATCACTTACTTATTATTCTTTCCCCCACTTGGCTGCAACTCTGTTCAGGACTCTAGGATACGGGCGCTGCCATCTTGACTCAGAAGCATCACACTTACTGAGAGGAGAGCGGGATAAAGTACAGGGGGGCAGGTTATAGCTGTGCTTTGCTCAGACAGAGCAGAGCTGGGGTCGGTCAGGAAAAGGTCAGCAATCCCAGAATGCAGAGTGACACAGTCAGAAGGCACTTCCTGTCTGCAGGCTGCCTGATGTCCCATGAGCCCCCATCTTGGAAGTTTAAAGGCTCATATCATGCAGTAGATCTAGGTACAATGATTTTTAATTTGGGCAATCTTTATGTACAGGGTGTGGGAAACATATAAAATAGGCTCTTATTCAGAGTGAAGAACCGCTTTAAATGCATTTGTTACTTTGGGCCTGATTTGAGATTGAGATTTGATGAAATTATAGCACCATTTTGATTCAATGGTTATGACCACTTCAGCACTCTAATCTTAATTTAAAACTTATGACTTTTGCCTTCTGTCCACTTTTTGAGTGCAAAAGGCAAAACCACAAGGCGCAAACATTCACAAGTTGAAATTGTAGTAGAAAGAGGAGGTGATTCCTCCCTCACGGGGCAGGCTGATACATTACTAGCGCCAGCTATCGGGAGATGAGCGTCTGTACAGAGTCGCTAGGAGCGACCGCTAGTATAAGCTGTGATCGGCTATTGGGCACCTTATTCGCTGCAGTAACCTGGCCGGCATTGATGAATGAGATGTATGTTGGGCCCTCTAACACCAGTACAGCGCTGCAGGGAGCGAGAGGTTGCGCCAGCTCATTGCGCTCTGTGAGACGTTGTGTGATTAAAGTCTGTTTTTGAACACATATCCACCAGTAACAAAGCGAAAACACATGGAATGACATTGTTGTAACATTGTGACATTAATACTTTAATGCCAGACCTGTAATGACAATTCTGCATAAAAATATAAAAAATCAAAAAAGTTTTCAAAAATGACTCTGTCACCAGGAGTGGTGACACAATTTTTTGAGAGAAAGAAAAATTAAATGCAAAAAACCCTGTTTAAACAGAAGAAAAGGAACGCCCATTGAAATGTATGGGAGAGCGACAGGTAGCAACAGGTAATACCTGGTGCTCTGGACGTGAGAACGCTGACGCTATACACTGAGCTGCCTGTAATGATGAATCGGATGCTACATGGCGCTGTTACAGTCGCTCACCAGAATCGCCTTCATAAGTGTGGTATTGCGTACAGCGCCCAGCGTTCACCAGACGCTGCCTGCTGCTACCTGCCGCTATCTCTTGATGAATAAACCCCTTAGCTTATGGAACATGGGGCAGGCACCCAATCTACTAAGCATGGATGATGGGTCTTGGTCCCATCAGAAAAACTAGTGTTTATTGGTGTAGGGGTTTGCGGAAGGAGACACTAGAGACAGAGGAAATCAGGAACGATTTCCTCTTCCTGGTGGTGCGCAAAGGAACACGTTGCAGTGGTTCTGATGCAGCTTAAGGTAAAATTGTATAATAGAAGACTTCCCTTCTAATTTCACTGTATTTCACTCTTTTACACAACAGAAGCATATTCCAATACTGTCAGTCATACCTTTGTTCTTAGCTGATTTTTTAAGATCACAAAATCTTTAGGATTAGCAAAATATTCTGAAATGTTTTACTATGAACAATGTGAAGGAAGACAAATCATGGTTTCTACCATTATTTTTGTGCTGGAAATGTAGTTCAGCAAATCCTAAATATGTGGGGGGGGGGGGGGGGTGGTAGGGCATGGTGGCTAATGGCTCTCTGCTACATACTTCCCATGGATGCCACCAAGGTAAGTGTAGTAATTATGCCTGGTCTAAAAACCATATAACCCAAAACAAATGCTACAGTAGCAACATCTAGAGGGTTCAGTAACATGAGCTGTATAATATATGTGCAGACCCATAAATAACCATGTAAGACATTAGGATCAATGTAGGGACATTTGCCCTTGAGGTCTTGCTATATACCCAATATGACAGACATTTAATTAAAAGGCATCTGTATTGTTTTCCCTAAAAATGCATATCATTTTAGTGTTCAGCAGGAAAGGTTATGTGTCCACAATTGCAACAGGTAATTGAAATTTGTGACCTTAATTATTTCCGTGAACCTTCCATGAACACATGCCTAATGAAAGAAGACACATTCAGCACTTCCTTTCACAAAAATCATTAAGGCTAAAATCACACATCAGTGTTCTTTGCAGCAATTCATTGTGCAGTTGTATTCCTAAATATTTTTCTCTGTGTTTCAGTATGCTAATAAAATGTAAAGCTAGTGCTGAACATGAAAAACAGGCACAGGGAGGTGTATAGAGAGAGCTAACTTTCATCTAAAGCCAGCTGTACTGCTGGACATCCTCAGCTCCTGCAAGGTATTTGACACCATTGGGGAATATTTGGCCTCTGTTCCTGTCGGCAGAAGCTAAGCTGAAAATTCATTAGGGTCATTCATGGCATGTCATGCAGGATCAGGAACACAGCAGGTACCTGGATCAGGACCACATCTAGGTAGGAACATGGCAGGGACAAGGATCTGTATGACGACAAGGTGGAAACAGGCACTCAGCAGATATGTTGCAAAGAAAACCAGCACTCCATGTATGCAAAAGATGGGTAGGATTATATTTGCACACAAAAATAACAGGCAGGAACAGTTAGTCCATAAATCCAACGTTTCGGGGGTTGCCTCGAGTCCCATTCATCAGGGAATACATACAACAAGTGGCACTTACCAAAGCATCATTATATACACACATAAACCAATGGCAGGCATGGAAAAAGCCCGCCTGACGTCATAATGACGTCACAGTATTATGCTGACAGCACTAGAAGACGTGGTCATACAGAATACAAAACTCATAAATGATACAACATGGGGAAAAGAGATACTCACCTGTGAAGTCCCCCCCGGGCGAAGACCGCTGGGCTGCAGCCTTATAAAAGAGATTTCTAAGGTTCGAGCTGCAGGATCAGCATTACCAGTTTGTGGCTCTACCCTTCGGTATTATCTTGGCATCTCGGGTGCTCTGCTAAGGAACCAGGGCATCCGCATCATTCCTTGCCTGGACGACATCCTGATTGTGGCCGAGTCTTTTCCTCAGGCCGAGCGGGACACTCAAATGGTGACATCCACTCTGGAGTCTTTCGGCTGAGTGATCAACTATCCCAAGTCTTCTCTGTCCCCTCCTTGGTGAGGTCATTTCTGGGCATGACTCTGGATACCTCTCAGGTCAAGGTGTTCCTTCCTCAGCAGAAGGTGGAGGGTCTTCAACTGCAGGCTCGGACTCTGCTGTCGTGTCCTCATCCCTCCATCCGTCAGGGGATGCAGTTGGTGGGCCTGATGGTGTCCTGCTTCGAGGCAGTCCACTTTGCTCAGTTTCACATGAGACCTCTCCAGTTGCACCTCTTGTCAGTTTGGGATCGGGACCCTGTGTCCCTGGATCAGGAATTTGTTCTGTCTCCCCTGGCCAGACAGTCTCTCTCGTGGTGTCTGGACTCAAGGAACCTTCTGGGGGGCAGGTCCTTCCTGCCCCCGTGCTGGGAAACGATCAGCACGGATGCCAGTCTGACCGGCTGCGGAGGCTTCTGGAAGTCCCTGAGGTTCCAAGGTCGGTGGGGCCCACAAGAGGCCCATGCTTCCATCATCGTCCTGGAACTGAGGGCGATTAGGTTGGTTCTTTCTTGCCTATCCACTCACCTTCGGGGTCGAGCTGTTCAGATCCGCTCAGGCAACCATACGGCGGTGGCCTACCTCAATCATCAGGGAGGGACTTGGAGCAAGCGAGCCTTCAAGGAAGTGTCCCTGATTCTGTCTTGGGCAGAACAGCATGTTCCCTGCATCTCAGCGGTCTACATCCCAGGGGTGGAGAACCAGGTGGCGGACTCCCTGAGCAGGGGGACGTCTCGTCTGGGGGAGTGGTCTCTCAACAACTGGGTGTTTCTCTCCCTCTGTCACCGCAGGGGTGAGCCGGATGTGGACCTGTTTGCGTCCCATCACAATCACAAACTTCCCAGATTTGTCTCTCTGTCTCAGGATCCTCTGGCCTTCGCCACGGATGCCTTGGCAATACCTTGGATGGATTTTCAGCTTCTCTATGTGTTCCCTCCATTTCCTCTCCTGGGCAGGGTCATGCGCAAGATAGCCCAGGAGCGGGTACCAGCCATACTGGTGGCCCCTTGTTGGCCAAGAAGAGTTTGGTTCGCAGACGTCGTGCGGTTGGCAGTAGACCAGCACGACTTGCCCAAGGATCCAGATCTTCTCACCAGGGGCAGCTACGCCATCCCAATTTGCAAACTCTGGCTTTAACGGCTTGGCTGCTGAAACCTCCATATTGATGGAAAAGGGGTTGCCTGCTTCTGTTGTTGATACCATGATTCGGGCTAGGAAGAAGTCCTCGTCCTTTATCTATTACAGGGTCTGGCATGCTTACATTGCCTGGTGTGAGTCCAAGTCTCTTCCCTGTCTGGTGTTTTCTATTCCCAGGATTCTGGAATTCTTGCAACATGGTTTGGTTTAGGGCCTTCAACTTAGTACCCTAAAGGGCCATGTTTCAGCTCTGCCAATCACCGGTTGGTTAAAACCTTTTTTCAGGGTGTTTCTCATGTGCGTCCACCCCGTAAGCCTTTGCTACCAGTCTGGGATTTGAATCTGGTGTTGTCTGCTCTGCAAGGGCCTCCCTTTGAGCCTATCCGTGAAGCTACCTTGTCTTTTCTGACTCTTAAGGTAGCCTTTCTGGTGGCTATCACTTCTGTAAGGCGAGTTTCTGAGCTAGCAGCACTTTCCATCAGACCTCCTTATTTTGAGAGACATCAGGATAAGGTGGTGTTCTGGCTTAAGCCGGATTTCCTGCCAAAGGTTGTGTCTGCCTTTCATCTTAATCAGGACATTGTCTTACCTTCATTGTGTCCTAATCCTACTAATTCCAAGGAGCGGACTCTGCATTCTCTGGATGTGGTCAGGGCTCTGAAGTTTTATTTGGTCGCTACTGAAACTTCCAGGGAGTCTGATGCTCTTTTTGTTCTCACTTCTGGACCTAGAAAGTGGATCCGTCAGGCGGTGGTTCAGACCTATTCTGCTAAGGCAAAGGAACCTCCCTTTAGGATTACTGCTCATTCCACTCGTGCTATTGGTGCCTCTTGGGCCTTTCAACATCAAGCCTCTGTTGAACAAGTTTGCAAGGCCGCTACTTGGTCTTCTGTTACAAGGTTGATGTTAAGGCCTCAGCGAATGCTGATTTTGGCCAGCAAGGTACTTCAGGCGGTAGTGACTTGAGCTACTGGTCGTTACTCTTTGGGGATCCCACCCTACTCTGGACACTGCTTTTGGATGTCCCAACTGTTATGAATACTGAAGCGGGCCGTGCCATGCAATAAAGAAAAAAGCAAAAAAAAAAAGAAAAAAGTGACCTTTCCATCGCTCGCGCTGTCCCGGAAGCGGCGGAGGCAGCCTTCTCCGCAGCTCCAGACACCCAGCCTGTTACAGTGGTGGGCGTGACCGACGTCGGCCACGCTCACCACTATACCAGACCGAGTGTTCACTCTATGCGCGAGTGAACACTCGGCTTGGTATAGCGGTGGGCGTGGCCGACACTTGAGTGTCGGCCACGCCCACCGCTGTTTAAGTCCGGGTGCCTTTGTCTGCTCCGCCGCTTGCACTGTCCCTGCCACCTCTCCACGGTGCCAGCAGACAGAGACACCCGGACTTAAACAGCGGTGGGCGTGGCTGACGCTCGAGCATCGGCCACGCCCACCGCTATTCCAAGCCATTGTGTCTATGTGAAGACGGCGAGGACAGCGGGGAGGATTGAAAGGTGAGTTTACTTTTTTTTTTTCTCTTTTTACTTTTGCTTATGGGGGAATGGGAGGGGGGATGGAAATGCCACACTACCTATATGGGATGGGGGGGGGATGAATGCCACATTGCCTATATAGGAATGGGGGTGAATGCCACACTGCCCATATGTGAATGGGGGGGTGAATGCCACACTGCCCATATGTGAATGGGGGGGTGAATGCCCCACTGCCCATATGTGTATGGGGGGGATGCCACACTGCCCATATGTGAATGGGGGGGGGATGCCACACTGCCCATATGTGAATGCCACACTGCCTATATGTGAATGGGGGGGGGTGAATGCCACACTGCCCAAATGTGAATGGGGGGGGGGGGGGGGGAATGCCACACTGCCTTTATCATACTCTGCATTAGATTCAGGGAATGCATCTTCTTTGGTGTTGTGATGTGCAATAAAGAATGATCTTTTTCTACTATAGCTGAAGCCAAAATGGTCATTGTCATTCCTTTTATTTGTGAAAAAGGTGGACATCTCTAGGGGAAAATACATGTGCCAATGTACATGTGTGCACATCATATTCATGCACACGAACATTGTGTTGTTCCTGTAACAGATCCTTGCTAGCTTTACTGCCAGCACGCTTCCAATTTTAGTAAATTAGGCCATGTGTGTCTGCAGTCTCATGAGACTATAGAGACTGAGGAAAGAAGTATGAGAAATTGAGCACTCTCGCTATGTCTCTCTCTGGCATCTGATGCTACAATATATGACAAGCAACACAGCATTTTGTGGGTCAGTCATTGGTACACAACTATGTAGTTTAACACAACCAAAATGGTATATTATTTACAGTTAGTGTTTTCGCTAACTGAGATCATAATGCAAAGACAATTTAAACCTCGTCATTTCATTTTATAACATCTAGCAAAAATCACTCTTCAATAGCTATAAAATAAAATAGTAAAATCAAACAGTAAAATGGTTCGGGATATTTTGTGCATATGTGCATTTACTACAGTTGAACTTTTCCAATTTTATATGTTGATGTCTGTTAAATGGGAACATTTCGTTATGATTTGTCTCTCACTTGAGACATAAAAGCATATGTCTTTTTAATTGCAGATGAGTATAATCATAAATGGTACAAGACATCATCATAACGCATAATAATAATTCACTGTATAACTTAAAGCCATTATCCCAAAAGCATTAACTTTGTCCTGATGGTCATAACGCAGGTAACATTTTCATAGGCAGTTACAGGTTCTGGTTTAGGAGCATCTATTCCCAGCTATATCATGCGTTAAAATAGTTTATTTATTAGTAATGTGACAATCAAATGTTAAAAATTAACAACAGTTTTCCCTACCATCCTGCCTTTATATTACATCTTTAAATCACTACAGCCATCTGACAGACTGCTACTATCTGCACAACCATTAAAGAGACATTCCAGGGACACAATCGCATGTGTGAGGATGGAGTGCAATGGAGGGCCAGCTGTCAGGAAGCAGATAAACTTACACTTCTTGTCTGCTGGTCCTTTAATGCCCGGTGCCACATACCTGCGCATATACAGACACACACAAAACGCCATACCTTTCAGATGCCTGCGCTGTTCATCATGCTCTTAGCTTTGCTAGATTGGCGGGGCCTATTTACAGCTAGTATCTGTGAATGGACATAGCCGTTCATAGGCCACGCCCACCCACCCACATTAGCTAAGAATGTGATCAGCAGCGTGGTAGAGTTGTAAGTTATGGCAGTTTTTGTGTGTCTAAGTGTGCGTGTTTCTGTCTGTGTGTGTTGTGCTGGACATTGGAGGACCAGCAGGCAACAAGTCCAAGTTTAACGGCTTCCTGCAGCCAGTCCCCCATTGCGCTCCCTCCCCACACACATTCGTACGATAAGACGCAGTATTTTCCCTCACTGTTGGGGTAGGAGGAGTTTGTGTTATAAAGTGAAAAATATTGTGTTTAGCCTTTCCTGGATGATATCCGTGTTTGGCCTGTTGAGAATTATGCTTATTATTCTTGAGCGTTATATCAAGAAATACAAAGTAATACCACACTGATAAAATAGAAAATAGTAAGATAGCTCAACGTGCAAAAAAGGGGATCCCTTGCCCTTCCTCTACATTCAAAAACAAAGCACGGAGCTATAACAATAACAGAAGTCCTTGGTTTGACAATCAATCCCCAGGTGATAGTTTAACACACTGCATGATCCACCACCATTTGCACACCGCTCTTACCAGATAACTGGTTAATAATCTCCAAATAATAATAATCTCAATCAGATTCCAGAAGATACTTTGGATCAATACTCCAGAAAAAGTTTCACTTAGGAGACTCACATCCATGCACTTACATAAAACTGAATTTAATATTAAAATTGCACTCACAAACATCAATGAAAAGTAAGCCTTGTACAAGAATTAGGAGGTAGCAGCTCTCACCACCAGCTCTCCTGTCAATCCAATCAGCTTGTGGTAAAATCCAACATCGATAAATCCAATAACGATAATGTAGCTGTTCTCCTCCGACACGTTTCTTCCCGCAATGGGACTTTGGCCAGGATGAACAGCTAAGCAGAGAGAATGTTTTTTTATAGTTGATCTAAATAGGGCGCACGAATGTCCGCAAGCCGCTTCCGGTCCGCGGCATTAGTCGAAATACACGTGCGCGCCGCTTCCGACCTGTAGAGAGTGAAAGCGGGGCTTGGAGTCACAGCCTCAAGCTGTGACGTAAGCGCTTGCGAGTATCCGTTTCCGGACATTAGCGAGGAGGCAAAGAACACAGTAAACATAGAACTGCGAGAGGGAACAAAAGCGCCCTCCCCTGGGCAGATTGCAAATAACAGCAGTCTGCACGCACTATACAGGACGAAGGAGCTGTATCATAAAGAGACATCCTAACACCCTTGACGAGTGCAATACTGTAAAGGGACCATTATAAAAACAAAAAAATGTACCCATGGACCAAAATAAAACATCATGAAATAAAGCATAAACACCACTAATTCAATTTAATAACCTTAAAAGGGTCAAATTATAAATATAACAGGTAATGCTTAATATTACCTGTTAAATAGAAAAGATGTCTATAATCCAGATGGATATGGACTAGGAATAGTAAAAACTATATACTGAAAAAGCATGTCAAGGCTAAAAAACAGAGGACACAGGATAGCTGTGCATGCAGCTGAGCTGCCATCACAAAATATAATCGCCAAAACATAACACAGAAAAACATTTTTTATAACCATCATAAATACAAGCAATAAAAAACTACTGGTTTACAACATGATAGTTTTTTAAAAATAATTAAATACCTAATAATTATCAATAAAACAATTAAGATCATATTCCACATTTAGACCATGCGTGGTGAGGGTATCTAGGTCGTATATCCAGCAGCTTTCGTGTTGTGAGAGATCCCTCAACATGTTAGCACCGCGCCAATGAGGCTCTATCTTGTCAATCCCCACAAAGGACATTAAACTAGGGTCTGAGGCATGTGACTTTTTAAAATGGGCAGACAGGCTATGTGGCTCATAACATCGCCGGATATTATATACATGCATTATATACATTATATACATGCTCCCGTATCCGTGTCTTAAGTTGGCACCAAATGGCATAAACAACATACTTGGTGCCACATGTAATAAGATTCATGATCTTAACGGACTTATCCATACCACCAATTTGAAAAGTTTTCACAGATTTTTCTGATTTGTGACCTTCTTTGCAGCCACAACAAGTGCCACAGCAAAAAAAACCTTTCGGTGGATTGGTAACCAGGGAGATTGGTTTTGGTGGATCTACAAAGCTGTGAACCAAGCGATCTCTCAAGCTTGGTGTACGTCTAAAGAGGTTTCTCAGGTAAAATAGGACCCAGAACTGGGTCATCTCTTAAGATGTGCCAATGTTTACTTAAGATGTTTTTCACCTTATGGTATTGTAAATTGAACCCTGTCAAAAAAGCAAATTCATTTCTATGGTTACTATTGTGCTGATTTCCACGTGGCTTCAAAAGGGCGGAACAATCCATTCCCCTAACGCTCTTGTTCTGTTGTTGTACAATATCAACTTGGTAAGCTTTTTCAATAAATCTCTCGGATAGGATTTGAGACTGTGTACTGAAATCATTAATTTTAGTGCAATTTCTCCTCAGCCTCATAAACTGGCCCCTAGGTATGGCTTGTAACCAGCTGGGATGATGACAGCTGTTACTTGGGACATAGCCATTCCTATCCGTAGGTTTGAAATAGGTTAACGTAGTTAGCCTTGGTGTTTCACGTCTAATGGTCAAGTCAAGAAAGTTGACCCGAGAGGGGTTCAGCTGTGGACTCTAGGTTAAAAATGTTGTCATTCACCAATTTGAAAAAATCATCCAAAGATGCTGTGGTCCCCTCCCAGATGACCAACACATCGTCGATGTATCAACGCCAAAGTTTCAGGGGGGACCAGGTTTTTCCAAAAATAAAATTGGCTTCCCAATATCCTACGTAAAGATTCGCCATGCTGGGGCGAATTTAGCCCCCATGGCGAGACACCTTTGGTTTGGAGGTAGAAATTACCTCCATACCAAATATAATTGTGATCGAGCGAAAAGACTAGGCAAGCAATCAAAAAGTCCACTTGTTGCAGAGACAAACCCGACTGAAGTTCAAGGAAATGTTGTACAGCTTTGATACCCAACTCATGTGGGATCACAGTGTATAATGACTTAACGTCTGCTGTAGCCAGCAGACATTCATCAGACACTACAAGGTTGTTGCATAAGTTGAGAACTTCACCAGAGTCTCGTAAATAGGCAGGTAAAGCGGTTACAAGGGGTTGCAAAAAACTGTCAACGTATTCCCCCAGTCAGCAAGTGATGGAGTTAACCCCACTCACTATAGGCCGCCCTGGGGGTTTCGTTTGGTTCTTGTGTATTTGGGGAGTTGGTATATGGTCGGGATCCTAGGATTTTTTACATTTAAATAGTCAAATTCCTTGTCATTTAGGATTCCCTTCATTCTTCCCTGCTGTAGTAAATCAGACAGACCTTGTTGGTAATCTTTAGTAGGATCCTTATCGAGCATGGTATAAGTTTCAGTGTCTGACAGTAATCTGGAAAGCTCGTCAAGATAGTCTTGCTTATCCAGAATTACTAACCCGCCGCCCTTATCGGCGGGTTTAATAACAATGTCACAATTCTTCTCTAGATCCTTAATAGCCTTAGATTGAAGGTAAGGGTCTCTTCTGTGTTTAACTTTGATTTTTCTCAAGTCTTTAATAACAGATCCTTTGAAAACCTCGAATTGTGAATTTGACGAAATCAAAGGGTTAAACACCGATTTATTTCTGAGACCGATATATTGGAATAAATCTGCGTCTGGGGCTCCCACCTGATTACTAAGTTGGGAGGGGTTACCTGGGTTCGTTAAGTCTGTAGAGCCCATAGTTTTATTTAGGAAAAATTTCTTTATATTAAGTTTGCGCATACATTTAAGAAAGTCAATATGTACATGAAATTTATCAATAACTCTTGGAGGGGCATACTTAAGGCCCCGATCCAGAACCCTCAGTTCATTATCAGTCAATTGAACTGAACTCAAATTGAAAATACCACGGCCTAATAAGTCCGGGGTCTTCGTGTGTTTTGCCCCTCCTCTTCTGCCTCTTCTTCCCAACCTTTTCTTTTTGTTGCTACTTTTACCCCCATTGGAGGACCGTTTACTTTCCATCTGTCCTTGGGGGGAGGCACCTCTTGGGGGTTGTAGGACCTTGGAAGCCCTGAAGCTTCTGAAAAGGGGATGATTCAGAATTCAAAAAGGCAGCCGAGAGTTCTCGGCCTCTCTATAAGTAGGGATCTTCCCTCCTTTTTACATTATTTAGTCACCAAAGCAAGTTCTGTATAAATAAAAGTATAACTATTAACTAAGCAAGAAACACTTCAATACATACATACTGCCATTGTGGTCTATGGGATCTAAACCTACAGTGCCACTATCACCACAAACTATATTATGCCTGTGCCATATGCCATGATAAATCAGGTCGCAGGCTGGTGGACACATTGGCGCTGACTGATTATTTGTTTGTTAAATCGTGCACGGATTGCTATTGAGGCAAAATATTGGCACTGACACTTGATAAACGAGGCGTTCCATTTTAATTGCACCAATTTAGGGACCACAACACACAACTCTCCAACATTACTTTCAACATTAACAGGTTAGCTTTGTCTAATCCTCGGAATCCAGAGAAATTGTCAGTAAATTGGTGCAGGTTTACTTGATTTATCAGCCAAATGTTTTAAACTAACATATTAGCCTGTGACCGACTAATCCTTTTTTTGTTAATAGATGGCAATAGCGATTTGAACTTTTCTAATGATCCTTTAACTCTTCTTTCTGTAATTGTTACGTTCTCCTTTTACTTGGAGCAGGAACTTTACACTTTTGTCCTCAAGGCCTCCCCTGAAGGCTCGATTTTAGGCCGACCAAATCAAATTACTTTACTTTAAACATAATTAGATTTAAGTGTATGCAAATTGGTGTCTCACAGAGATGCACTTAAGATCTGACCTGCCTTGACACCCTAGGGCTTTGAATTGACAAAATGTACATAGTTTAGTACGATTCTACAGTATTTTGCTTGTTAGGAGGCAGCTGAATCCAATCATATTGAATTTGCCACTGCTTCCTGGGCTCTTTCCTTTTCACGCCTGAATGAGGATCATAAGAGCGCAGAAAACGCAATGCAAAAGTGACATGTCATTCAGCATTTATTTTTCACTGCAGGAGAGATGCTTGATACGACTGGAAAACTGAAAAACACTGTTTTACTGTTACTGTTTTTTTCTTTACTAAGGGACTTGTTGAAAGTTTGTAGATTATTATGCTATTTTATTTTTCATTTTGAGAAGATGTCATTCAGTTTCCCAAAATAATGCTGGATTTGTAAGTTTCAGACATCGCTTATGACAACTGGACATTTTCAATGTGCAGCAGTATTTCCTGCTAGTGTTAAAAATATTCAGTTCTGCATTGATTTACTAAAAAAAATATTATAAACATATATAAAAATCTTTTGTGCCACATTTATCACTTCAGACTGGGAAGAAGAGCGTGATACCCTTTTCAGGACAGACAGATATTTCAGCTTCATCCTGCTCAGGAAAACATTTACATGTTCTGACACTTATGGAAAGTACATTCTTACAATTGCTTAAAAAGTAACAATCACTTTTTCACTATCCCGGTGGGTCATTGGATTAGATTGCCGTAAGATCTCACCTTACCTGCCATCCCCAGATGCAGGCCGCAAGACAGTCTAGCCATTCATAAATGGCTGGTGTGTTATGTGTATCAGCCAAAGGGAAGCCAGGGGTGGGGCCATAGCATGTGCATGAATTGTGGGAATTGCCAGTGAGCTGAGAATATGGGTGATGCTAAGGAATTTCACACATCAGAAATCAGGATACCCCAGGGACTGGGAAATTGTCTGGTCCTAGAACCTTTTAACTCCTGATTGTTTCCCTTTAAACTGGACCAAAACTATAATTGAAGTCTTGGTACCCTTCAGTCTTCCCAGGGGGGCATCCCCATTTCATATGCCCAGTAGTGAGAATCGCTAGTGAAACCCAGGTGACCAGTGCTAAGTACTCATTTTCTTCTCAGTTCTTGGGGTGGTGATTATCGGCAATGGCAATCCGCAGGGCTGTTAGCATGGAGAGGACAGATGTTGCTACTCTGGAGTTGCCCCAGGGGATCCTGCAGATCATCGGTGCGGGTACACTTAAGAAGTGTGTGGAAGCGGCCCATGACTCTACTTGGTCTACTTTAAGACATATTTTTTTAAATGGGAATTTGACCATTGTGGGTTTTTGTCCATGTTCCTGGAACATCCCAGTTTGGGATGCCCCACTGTGAAAAACCCTCCATATTACCCTTAAAATGTACCAATGCAGCTCTGTTTGAAACAGAGCATCAACATATTGAAATGGGAGCAACTGTGGGATGTGTCAGCGCACCTGAAAAGTGTTTGTGGGGCAATCCCGGGGGTTCACACAGCACAGCATCCCAAATCGGGATGCCCTAGGGATACATAATCAGGTTGCCAGCCATAAGGTGGTTGGTTCTCCTTAAACTAGACCAACACCCTTACAACAAACAATGCTCATATGCACACCTCCACAGGGAAATTCAAATTGCTGCACATAAAAATGTATTTACCTTTTTGTATCTCCTGCCATGGTCAATTTTCCCCCTATGGGTCTGCCAGTGGCCTGCAAAGAGGAAGTACAGATGGGTTTCCTGCCACCTTGCATTGTGGGTTATTACCATCCCTATACCTAGAAAAGAAGATGCCTCTTGGGTGCTCCAAGATGGCCACAACCAGGAGAAAATCAGTGAGGCAGCGTTTCAGCTTTGAGTGGATGCTAAAGTAAATGTTAGTGCTGACAATGATTCAGTACTATGCATACAGATGGGGCAAGTTAGATTTTGGGGAGATTTTTGCAAGACTGTTTTTCAGGCTTCAGTAAACCAATATAATTAAAATTTATATCAAATTCCCTGACATAAAATATTGGATTATATACCCATATAAATTAATTATCTGCATGCAGGCTTTAACTTTATTAATATATATTACCTTTATTAAATTCAATCAAAACACATTATAGTACCGGCTTGGCAACAATCAGTGGTCAAAAGTATAAAATTATCCATACCATATATAAATTAATAAATACATGTCCAGCTCAATAAATACATTGAAATACATTGACGCCTTAAATAAAAGGTGGATCATATTTCTATATCAAGCTAATTAAAACACATTGAAATGATATAAAACTACAATCGGGGAGGATAGGCTGGGGGCAGGAGTGCACCGCTGACTGCAGGGAGATTGGGGATGCAGCCATGCTCATCTCTTTATGCTGAAACTCTGTTTCAAAACAAAGCTGTATGCCGTACATTAATGTGCACAGCATATAACGGTGATTAGACAAGAGTCTGCGCATATAGTTTGTTATTGCTAAAAAAGCTAAATCAGATTGTAATGTCTATATCCTTTAAAATAAGAGCATATTTAGGAGGTTTAAAGCATACATTTGTGATTGATTTAATCCATTTGGGCTTATTTTTTTTATTAAATGATTGCATTACATAACATAATTGCTATAGATTTGTAAATGTATAGAGGGAATATACATCTACCCCCACCTACTGCTAGAGAAAGCTAGAATGGTGCAGCTAGACTTTAGCAGTTCCAGCAAAGTCCAACATTTGCAGAATGGATAGTGAAAATGAACTCCATCAATAGGATAAAAGATGTGATAGCAGTTATTAAGGCCACTAAGTAGAATTGTATTGAGTCCTGGCCTAACGGGTGATTACACAGAGATTCCTTTAAGTTGATAGAGCAATTACAGAGAGCAGAAATCTACAGATCCCTTAACTTCCCTTAACAAGCCTCCTGCCCATCCATACATAATACCAGGAGGTGTAGCACCTCCACCCACTCCTGCTGCCTGTCCAGCACCCCACCCCCTTCCATATTGTTTTTTTATAATTATTCTTCTCTCTTTCTGGATCTTTCTCCCTCCCTCTCTCCTCTTTTTTGACTCCCCATATTGATCTGTACTTATGCCCCTTCCTTTCCTTAATTCTTTATCATGTGTCCCTTTCCCCCTATTTTTCTCTTATCATCCTTACCAGAGCTATCTAATTTCTTAGTCATTTAGAGGCACTAGCTTATTATGTTTTCAAAGGTATTTACATTCAGTAGGCTTTTATACTTTTTTGTACCATTACTTATGTTTTGTATTCTGAAAAACACAAATAAAATCAAATTAAACTAAATATAAATGGGCCATATAAAAATGTAAATGATAAAAAAACATCAGCTACTACTTCTCTATCATAAGAAAGCAAAAGAGCTGCCAAATTTTGAGCACAATGTTGGCAGTGTTATTTAACCGCTCTCACTTTCAATGCTGTAACGTTCCATATCTTTATTAAGGTAATTCTTGGTAGGCTCAAGTTAATTTAAAACACCTGGCAAATGGCCTGTTATTATTCAATTTCATGTATTCTAAGTGTGTGTGGTGCCCAAAGCCGAACCCTATTTCAGGGACTGTTTTTCCAGTGGAGTAAATAGGAGATATTTAGCGTGACAGTGTGCTTTAATTTCAGAAATTGCCTTAATTTGTTTAGAAATAAGAATGTTGAATAGTGTAATATAAGTTTTCAGTCTAAGCTAAATTTTCATAATTTAGTTTGTAACATAATGAGCAGTTTGTGATCCATTTTGTCTATTTTATACTCTGGAGCTTCACAACAGGGACTTACAGGTAATTCATGAAGAAAGTCCCCCAACAGTGAGTATAATAAAAGTGAATTAAAACAATTTACCTTATAAGTTTTGTAATGCATCCTGTAAAATGTGACATTTTCATATCACATTGTACAGCTTTTTCTCATGTATAGTACTATTGATTATGATCTTTATGTGGTGGTAAATGTATTAGACTATTGGCAGGGAACATACTGTGGGGGCACTTGTAAAGCCTCTTATTGAAAATGGTATTATGCAATAAAATAATTTTCATACTTTTTAATTAATTTTATACAGAAACACTTCGGCAAATGTTAGATACCTTTGCCTATTTGGATAGGAAGAACCTATCTACAACCATAATATTATTCCACTTTTACAGGTTAATTCCCTTAAGGTTATTAAGTCAATATGATTTCATTTTCTTAAGCTCAGTAAATATTTTATTTCACACCAAGACAGTATTTTGGTTTGTGAAATACATTAAGGTCTTATGAGACTTTTTGATGGCATTATAAATTAAAATCGTGTATCTCAAAATATAACGTCTTTCTACTTTGAAGATTGGGTACCCAGGGGTCCTTCAGTGCTCTTTTTTTTACAGTGCTGAAGGCTTTAATTTTGCTCTGCTGTGGGGACCCAATGGCAAAATGGTAATACAAAAACAAATTCTGAACTATAAAACTGTTTTTGCTCTCGTTTGCTGATAACAGTGACTTAAAATCTGCCTTTCCATGTAGGAAAATAAACTTGACCTCATTATTTTATGGTTTCAGTTATTTTCCCTTTTAAGACATTTTATGCTACAAATATCTTCACAAAGTGAAAAAGTGACAGGTTGGAATAACCAGGAAGATAATATTCTGCTAATGGTAATATTTTGCATAATGCAAGGCCTAGCATTAGAGTAGGGAAAATCATTCTAAAAGATTTGTTTACACGATAACTGACCCTTTTTCTCTGTGACAAGAATCTCCTAATCTAAAGGGTGAAGGCACTAATTTTATAAGGCTTTCTAGTAAAATCAGGGATAATAGAGGGCAACAAAACTCTGACAGCCTAAAAAAAACATATCTGATAACCTGATGAAGAAATGCATAGGGGGAGGTGGGGAATGTGATGGTAAACATGGTGACTTCACTGGGTGCTAAGAGGATAGGAAGATATAGCATGCTTTCTATTTATACCATGACTAGAAATGAAATCCATGGGCATCAAACCTACATTTTGACAATGTAAAATAGCTGGAGAAGGAAAAGAGATACCAGATAACTGAGGGTACCATCGTTTTTGTTGTAGAGTTATCACATGTTTCGCTCCATAAAACCATTTGGGCGCTAAACCAAATGGTGTGCAAAAACACCCCCTACCAATCACCGCATACCAGGAAGTGTGCAGAATCCCCTCAATCACTGCATTACAGGCAGTGTGCGGCATCCCTCATTACAGCCAGTTAGTGGCATCTCTCATTACAGCCAGTAAGCGGCATACCCCCATTACAGGCAGTGTGGGGAATCCCCAGTTACAGGCATTGTGTGACATCCCTCATTACAACCAGTGAGTGGTATTCCTAATTACAGGCAGTGTGCTTACCTCATTACAGCTGGTGAGCGACATCCCTCTTTACAGCCAGTGAGCATCATCCCTTATTACAGGCATTGTGCGCCATCCCGCATTACAGCCATTGAGTAGCATTCCCAACTACAGTCAGTGTTCACCATCCCTCATTACAGGCAGAGAGTAGCATCCCTTATTACAGCCATTGAGTAGCATTCCCAACTACAGTCAGTGTTCACCATCCCTCATTACAGCCAGTGTGCATCATCCCTGATTACAGCCAGTGTGTGTCATTCCCAACTACAGTCAGTGTGCGGCATCCCTCATTACAGTCAGTGTGCGGCATCTCCAATTACAAGCAGTGTGCAACGTCCCTAATTTCAGACAGTGAGTGGAATCCTTTTTTACAACTAGTGAGCTGCATTCCTCATTACAGGCAGTGAGCGCCATCCCCCCATCTTGGGTGTGAGGAGGCAGCACAATGTAGACCAGCGGGCAGGAAGCAGTTAATCCTAAACTTGCTCCCTGGCGACCAGTCCTCCAATGCCCAGCACTCCACACATATCACAGTCCACACATAACAACAACCATACCCGTCAGTCTTCCATGCGGTTGATCCCGTTAGTCCGATTCAGTGGGTGGGGTAGCCTATATACAGCTATCTCCTATAAATGGACATCAGCTGTTCATACGCCATGCCCTTACTCACATAGGCCATGCCCACTCACCAAAGCGAATGAACCATGCCAGTGCCGTGGAAGTAGGAATTAGTGTTTTGTTTGTGTGTGAGTGATGGTGGCAGCCACAGCGAACTGCGAGGATAGAACACAAAGAGAAGGAGCTGAGAGATGAGACACACCCTTCATGTTGGAGACCTCACAATTATAATGTTGATCTGCTGTAATATTTGGCCATTTCTGTATTCAGAAAATAAAATGACACCTGACACTGTATTGATATAACCCGCATAAAGTCCAAAACAACCCAGCCATTTTTATTTTAAACTTTATTAGACTGGGGGAACATCACTTTTAATTTTAATTCCGTGCTAGTAAGAAAAATTAATTTCCTTGGCTTGGTTTTTCCTAATCTCTACTTATGTTCCCCCTAATGGCCGAAATCATCCCCGTAATATTTTAAACAGGAGAGGGTCGCATATCAGAAAAGATGTAATAAAATATGTGGTAAAAAAATGTGCCCCTCTTTCTGGCCATTTTCAGGAGTGTTAATTCAACTAACCAGGGAACATAAGCATTTGGCGAAAAAAATGTCAACTTTAAATGAAAAAACACCCATTTTTTTTTAAATAGCTGTTGTTTTGAGCGCAGGGGTGCATCCTGATTGCCAATGCCTCCCTGCATGTAAACACTGGTAATCGGGAGAAATCTTACTTTTCTCCCCCTTCCTGCTGCGGCGTTCACACAGCATAGGGACCTGGTATTGTTCCAGTTTAATGTATATTTTTCTGCGACCCTATAGTAGAGTTTACATCCTCTTATGACCAAGCAGAGCGTTAGCAGATGACCCACAAATATCTCATTCACCAGAGGATTGCTACTCACACAGGAATCCAATATATTTATTTGAGGAAAAGACAAATCATTAGTGATTTTTAAAAGACTTATGGTAAGTCCAACAGTAGATAAAAATGCAACATTACAATCTGTAGTATCTCACAAATAAACATTACATTATATTTTTGCCATTTTTCATTTATTTTTAGTCCTATTTACGCTGGGAAAAGAGTAAAAAAAACTTGTTATAGACACAGAGATCATTAGATAAGAAAGGAGAGCATAGCAAAATATAAGTGATCTATAGGAGAGATAAAGCACCAACAATGTCAAGTTAAGAAAAATAATGTTGTGTGTTACTCTGAGTGTTGATTATTATGGGTTTCTAAATTCAGTGGATAAGATATCCTAGTGTAGTTTTGAAAAAAATACCATTTTATTTTTTAATAGTCCTTATTTAGCCAGGACCACTTTTTTGCGGTTATATACTTAGAATAATCATTTGAATTAGGGCTAAACTCACCCCTTGAAGTTTTTCCCTGGTGTCCAGAAAGGATGAACATTTTGCAGGTTTTGGCCTGGCTTTACCATTCATGTTTTTTTTATTTTCACAGTTTTTTTTACTGGTATTCTTTTATGAATAGGATAGCACTGACTGTCCACTTCCTTGCCACATTTTCACTCCTGCTCCTGAGATTCTGAGAAAGGTCCCGGCACTTGGGATTATACTCTCTTCTCCAACCCACCCAGTGAGCTAGCTGCCTGTTTGCCTTCACTACTTAAGATAAGCAATCCCTAGGTCAGATAAGGCCCACTGTGGGCACTCAGGCTGGCTGCACCCACCCTGGTTTCTTTCACCCTGTCTGTTTACTTTCTTGGGCCCCAAGGTCTATTTCTGCTAAGGTCTGGCAAAGGGGATTAGCTGTATTGGATCTAATTCTGACTATGCTGTATCTTACTGCAAAGTCTAAGCTGGTATCATCCACCTATCTCTAGGCGTGTATTGCAGAAATTGCAGGCCAAGGAGACCTGTTTAAGGTTATACAATGAGGATCCTATTTTGTGTAATATGCCGCTGGCTATCTGCATTGCTCTACTTAGACTTTTTGTCTGCCAGTTATTGAGTTTTATCCTAGACCTGGCAACATACCATCCAAGTGGAAAGTCCTCATGCCCGTTAATTGCTGCAATGCCAAATTTAATTCTCCTCCATGATACTTTTCTAATATACAATCACGGGGTTGATCATAAATCTAACAAGTCTGGCGAGAAGACTTTAGAGATTGGACTGCAGACACAGGGCAGGTCCTGCCTCAAACCACAAGTTTTCTTCTTACTCCTCTTTACAAGATTATGGATTAATAAGAAATCCTAGTAAAGCCATTACATTTTTCATATTTGGTGAAACCATTTCTCTGGGAACTTTCTTTCATAAGGGTGTCTGGTAACCTTTGTGGTCAGCATTAGGTATACATTTTGACTAAATTCCTGGTGTCGGCAATGGAGCCCTTTGGTATGGCATTTGACTTGTACTAAACCATATATTAGTGTAGGTAGTTTTGTTAAGACAGTTGCTGGATGTAAAAGCGTCACTTCTCTGGTGCTTCCAAGCTGCGCAGACTACTCAGTGAATCATGTTAGTTTTGTGGCAAATTGTGATGAATACTGGCAGCTTTAGCAGTCACTCTATATAAATGGCTTGGCAATTCCGGGGATGCAGAATAATGCAGTGCAGTTTCCTGTTGAACTCCAGTGTTTATGCAGTTGCGCAACATTGTGGTATTGGCGTATTGTGGTAATGGCGTCATTGTGGTATAGGAGGTCGTAAAGATTGAAGCTGCATTGTGTGTGACCTTTAACATTCTAGAATTTGAAGACTGCTTGCACATAGACTTTCTCATCAGAAATATTCTCTGAACTATAATGTTAAGGGGGGTGCAACATGCTTATGTTACACAACTGTTTAAAACTGGTGTCCCTAAGGGTTGGATCATGAATCCCCTGGTCTTCAGAGAGGATGCCTTTGTAATGCCCTGCAAGTCATTTTCAGTCATGTAAGTTCACCCTATCTGTCTCTTGCTGCTGAAGTAGTTCAAAGGATTTTACAGCAATGCCACTAAAACCTTCTTGATGTCTGGTATTCTGTTTAAGGAGATTACTTTATTAAATATTTTTGGGGTTGTGTATGTGATTAGTTTATATTTGGAGATATAACCCATTCTACCTTTATGTGAGAAAAAAATAGACCATTTTCTTTAAAGTACAGTACATGGTAAATAAAGTACAGTAAAGGGGTAAATAACTCTTGCAACTTCAGTGTTGACATCAGCATTAAAGTTGATGAAGAATTTCTGCGTCCTAAGTTAAGCGGAGAAATGAATACTTACTGTTTAATTACTTTGAAATTGTCACTCTTTATTTCAGCAGTTTTTACTGGCATTGTAGTCATTAAGGCTTGTTTATCTAGTGCACCAAAACGTGAAATGTGAGCAGTTAATGCTTTGTCAGAGTTTCCAAACTCTGTATCAATTTAAATACCAATGTATACCATATAATCTATTTTGCATGATTCTGAATTTAGAACTCAAAACATACCATACAATTATATTAATTCAAACAATTCACACATGCCTAAAAATCTTAAATAAATCCATTTTAGCACACCTGTATTCTTACATGAATTGAAAACAACTAAACTGCAATAATTTATCTAAATGCAAAGAAATGAAGCCCATATTGTGATAGGGTCTTGTTTGTTACTAAAAGCAAAGCTCTTGTAAGTAATGGGAATAAAACAAATGAGTGAAAAACATGTATATGTAGTAATTGCACTAAAAAAGTTATACAATAGGAACTATATATAGTTGGACCCTAACTTACAAAGGAGGGCATTATCATTCTGTGAGCTTTCTCTTCTTGAACACCAAACCAGGCAGGGGAGATTTAAAATATTCTTACTTAAAAAATTTTCTTGGTGACATATTTAAATGGTACTTTGAATGTAGGTAAGTGTTGAAGTAAGAATTACACATTTAGAAAAAAATGATGCAGCTGGAGACTAATAGCTCATGTTTATGTCTGCTAAGTGTCGGAGCCCGACACTCTGGCCTGTTCCACGCTGAGGAGAGGGGTAAACAATGTAACAAAGCAATCAGCTGTTCAGTGCTGGCAGCCGCCCAGCATAAGACAACAACATTGCAACATTGCCTGGCCAGAACTTATATATCTAAAACAGAGAGAAAAGCTCTAAAAGTAATTTAGCTGATTTTGACAGTTTTCCCTTCATGTTGGCTCTGCTGCATAATCTTTCAGTTTACCATTTTCTCTCTCTTTTCTCAACACATTTTTCCATATGAGCTTTCTTTCAGCTTTGTGTTTTTTGAGCAAAGCCCAACCCAGGATTTTCACTATCTGGAGTTTTGTTTTGTGCCCCTAGGGGCATCCCGATTTGGGATGCCCTGATATGTGAAATCTCCAAGTTCGTCTGTGAAAACGTACCTTTCCGGGCTCTCATCCAATCAGCTCTGTTTGCACGCAGATGGGGAGCCTGAGCAGTAACCTTCCTGGCCGCCCGGCCTGTCTAAATGACTATCTGCGTGAGCGTGCCAGAAAAATGGGGGGATCTGTGGTTATCCAGGGGTTGTTTCACACAGTGGGCATCCTGATTTAGAATGCCCAAGGGGCAAGGTCAATGGCCGGGTCTTATAGACTTCAGGGTCGGCAACTCAGGGTTTTGTTCCACTTTAATACCTTTAGATTTTCCTGCACAGTTATTCAAAGAAGAATTTCAGTCGTTTTCAATCAGTTTAGTTTATTTTGTATAGATTTTACACATTTGAGTCACCTGGTCTCATAACAAAAGCAGCACCTCACACACACACAGCCGTTACCACTGATTACAGTGTCAGCCTCTGAGGTAAAGTGTTGCTAGGAGACCAGTGGGCTAAATGAAGCAGCTCACTAAATACAACCCAGCAGATCCCCCTATTCAGCAAATGGACTGAGCCATTGTCATTATACAATTTAAAAGAAAGGCATATATTTTTTTCTATCGCCACATTATTTATACACATGTTAGAAGCTATTGTGTGGCTATTTAATTATTTATCTTTTTTAATGCTCCTTTAATTTGCATCTGACTAAGGGCTTGATATAGGAAGGCTTAGCAATAGGTTAAATCTCACAATGGGGTCAATGTAGCATCAGGTGCAAAACATGGACTTTAGGTGAAAAAATGTAGAACTACAAACCCAGTGGCAATAATTAGCCATCAAGCAGCTGACCTGATGCCTGTCTTATATGCCTCAACTCCAGCAGCGAAGGGTGAAAGCCATAACAGGACAAAGTTTGCAATTTTTTCAATTTCATTTCTCCAGGACCATGGAAAAAGTGGTCCTACAACTACTCTGTCCCTTGGTACACTCAGCTTGAGCAAGAACAGCAAGCCACAATAGTTTCACCGTTGTCTCTGACCACAGCAGAACATGCATTTGACTCATGAAGCTGCACCGAGACACGTTTTTCCAGCTCAGCCATTATCCAGAAATCGAAGCAAAACATGTTTTTTCCTATAACTCAAAGTATATACAATCAAAGATTTCCGGTGCTTTGAAATAGGTTATTTTACTCTGTTCCTAGGGAAGATAGGATGGTAGAGTGTGTGGCTGGACAGGGACTTTAAATAGAAGTGTTTTTTTTACACCTGGGGCCTGATTTATTAAAGCAGCTAGGCTGGTTAACTCTGGTTTGAGCCAACTGGTTCACATGTTTGTATGTGCAAACTGCATTTATCAAAAGTTTTTTCACATCAGCCCAGGTCAGGTCATTTATTAATCCATCGCCGCACAGCACTGCAGCCCTGTAAGTCTGTCTGCTTTTTTTGGTGCACAACTTGCTACTCCCATAAAAAATGGGCACATTATTCTGCATGTTGTCTTAACCAGTATGTGTTTATTGTTTGAAGTTAAATTAAATGGCTTTTGGAACATAAGTGGAGTACAATAAAGTGCTATAGGTGTAATGGCGTTTGTACTGAATTGTTTTTTCTTTTTAAACTTCTCTGTAAATAATTTGTTTTACATCTGGTCTGTATGTCACACCTGTAACATATATATCATAGTTTTTTTCTTTTTTTATACTAATAAACAACAATTTTCATGTGTGTTTTTGTCTGTGCCAGTCTCAGCAACTCAGCAAAACATCTAATGAACATGGATCAGCTATATCAGAGCACATGGGCTAACATTGATGTACCCTAAGTAGAGGCTGCCTCGTTACTTCTAGCTAGCCACACTACTCCAGACTAACGGCCTTATTTATCAAGGGCTAGCGCCAGGTTCCGCCAGCTAACGGTGGCTACCGAATCAAGTACGCCCGGCTGCGGTCACAATGACGCATTTATCACGCTAAATGAGGCTAGCCCCGGCGAGAGCGTCAGCTAGCGTGGGATTCATCATGTAGCCGACTGCAACGAACAGCGCCGCTACTAATCCCATCACAGCGCCAGGTATGACCTGTCGCTCCCTTGCGCTCTCCAATGCATTTCAATGGAGCAATCTTTAAATATTCATAATTAATTGAGTTTGTTTTTTTTTTTTTTTTTTTTTAACTGTCAGAAATTCTGTGACCACTACGGCAATGTTAGATATTTTTTTAAAGAAAAAAAAAATAAATAAAAAAATATGTGCAGAATTGAGATTACAGGTCTGATATTAATGTATTCATATTACAAAATGTTTAGAAAAACTTGTATAATTTTTACATTAAAAAAAAATGGTTGTTTGGGGGTTAAAAACTACTTTACACACATCGCCGCCAGCGCTCTGGGGTTTAAACAAGGAATTCACAGCGCGAGAAATTTTTGAGCGTGATTTGTTAATGAATCTGCAGCAAGCCGTTCGCTCTGGCCATTCGCTGTCAGGCGCACCCATACAACGCTGAACCTGTGAAACATCGACCCCTAACCCCGCACACCGACGCGAGTCGCTGTCAACAAGCAAACCCCGGCCAAGCACAGCGAATACTAGCTGGCGCTGTGAAAATCACGCTACTGGTGCTCATCTGTCGCTACCTGTCGCTATTAATGAATCGGCCTCTAAGCCACAAACTGAGCAACTGTACTACACACAGTGTATAGAAAGACCCACACATTGCAGCAAATTGGGTCTACTTTGGCTATTGTATTGATATTTAAAGAATTCCCACAATCGGAGGACTGCATTTTGGCCAAGATAAGGATGACAAGGGGGGGGTTGCACTGTTGGAATTCTCATCAGATCCCTGGTGCTGAATTGACCCCTAAGTTGAAAAATGAAAGGGAGTCACACTTTTTACCCCAAAGATAGCACTTTTGGTACCTGGTGCTGAATCACCCCATTATGTCAATAAAAGCTTTTATTTGTATTTTACTGTCCCAATGTTGCTATTTTTTGCACATTAACAATAAAATAGTGTAGAACAGGGGTTCCCTAGCAATTGTACATGTACTACTGCTGGTGCTCGAGATCCTACAAGGTGGTACGTGCTGAGGCTGCAGGCTAAGCATAATTTGCTCCAAAAGGCTGTGAAAGCTATATACATTTTTACCATGGCTTAAGGCTGCTCTAGAAAAGTAAAGATATAGGGCAATACTAATTTATTGGCTAGCTGAAAATATTTGAATGTACGTAAGCCCTCGAGTTTACCTATTCCTTTTTGTTAGATATGTTCTCATCGTACCAGACAATGAAAGGAGGGTGTATTCTAAATTTTACATTCAAGTATACATTATTAAAAAAAAAAAATTAAAAAAAAATAAAAATATATATATATATAATGTAATTCTTCTTCTTCTTCTTAACTTTTTATTAACCAATCGGTCATTGTATTGTGCATAAAGATAACTGCACATCATATATTAAATAGTTTTGACTGGTAGGGTAAGTACCTCAAAATGCACACCTCTGAAAATGTGATTCATTTGACATTAATTATATTACCTATCTATTAATGTAGAAAGACAATATACACCACCACATCATCTGTCATATATGACAGATGATGTTGAACACCCCCTAGTCTCCTGTCTAACTGGTTCTCTCTGCACTGTCAAATGATATTACATAGAATGCTTACACCAAGAAATTGGCTGTTTTAAAATGTTCCATATGCTGGTTTCATTGTTTTCATCAGTTGTATAGGTCCAGTTACTTTTTACTGGATACCATATGAGTGCATTTTATATAAAAAAAAAAAGGAGCAACACCCAAGAAATTGGGATTTTCCCTAAACTCACCTTTTATCTTGTTCCTATGGTGCATATGCGGGCCAGTTTATAAGCCTGCATTGCTGACACAATTACTCCGCAAACGCAAGCTCCTAAAACACTGGCAATGTGGTAGTATGAACAGGGCATGATTGTATGGGATGCATTGGTGCCTATGGCATAGGTAGCTTACACATCTTGAAAGGCTCAATCAATGCTGAGCACTATATAGAGGTTTTAGAACAACATGTGCTCCCATCCAGACAAAATCTTTTCTATATTTCAGAGACAATACTAAACTGCATACTGCATGAGACGAATGTAACCCCAAATCTTACTATGGTGGTCAGATATTTATATACTGTAGTAAAAAGTAAAGGGGATGCTACAAAATGGAAGACATGGCCCTGTCCCCTCTTTTTGAGATGTGTTGCTGACATATTTTAGATGAATATTTTTCCTTTTGTCGTGCCTTTCATTATTTTCTACCATATTCTTAATAATTAATAAGAGCAACAACAGATTTTCCACAAGACCTTTTTGATTGTACATTGTTATATATAATACATCGATAATTGTATTTTCTCTTTAATTCATTTTCTAAAAGCAGAATACTCCATATACAGTTAGGCATCATTTGAGATTAACCATGAAGATATCTGGCTTAACATAATAGGGCACTATTCTACTCTACAATAATAGGTTCTTGCAACCTTCATTTTTTTAATGATGATTTTTTTTTTTAAACACATTTCTTGCATTGGGTGGCTGATATTTTTACAGCCAGTCATCATTTGGCAGAGATTTGCTTCTCAAGCTTTGGATTCACTCAACTACAAAAAGCATGAACGCAGTGTAAAATGTAAGTTCATCAATCATATATTTGTCTGTTACATCAATCGTACATTTGTCAGAAAAGCTCATATCAGCTGTTACACAATGAACCCAATTAGTGATACTCAGCAAAAACATATTGTAAATCAAAGGGTCAATACTTTACTTGGTCACACTATACCCTCACTAATAAATTGATCCAAAACATTCAAATACATTAAAGGGACAGTTCAGCCTAAAATCGTGTAGTTCATGGGAGCCGCCATGATGGGATTACTGTGGCATGATGCCCCATTTTCTCCTGTTGAGTTTTATGACAAAAAGCTTCCCCCTTCTCTCAATATAATTGGGGGCAGCATATTACTGGGGCAGCATCATGGCTGGTCCCATAAACCACAAGAGTTATTTAGACTGGACTAGCCCTAAACTACATTAATGCAGTTGCTGAACATAGTATATTAGAGCATTTATTTCCACCAGTCATTTAAAAGCAGAAAACCCTTTTCACTTCAGTGGGGAGCAAGAGCAGCCACATCCCCTGCTTCCATCCCAGCCAATATGAATAGATCCCAATAGTAAACAATCAGAGCCATTTGCCAAATTACATAGGCATGGCAAAAAGCTCTTATTGGACAAGAGCCCACACATGCGTTGTTGGACCGGCAAAAGGTAGGCTTATACTGGCAATTTGGGGGGTTTCACACAACGGAGCATCCCACTTCAGGATGCCCTGTGGAAGACTAGCAGCCAGCCCTGGTATCTTTTCGGTTTCAGGGCCTGTCTGCCTGAGTTTTGCCTAGCTAGTAATTGTGTCAGTCCTTTTTTCGAATGAGGTTTTGTACTCCTCTTTTTTCACTGTCCATAAATATCTTGATACATCTTACCCTATCTCTAAGATAAACAATTATTTTTACACCCATCCATCCTTTCTGAACATTGGAAGTTCTGGGGAAGATAAAAATTCATGGTGGCCTATCTCTAGGTCCCAAATATTGCTGTACACCAAAGGTTTCATTCTTCACTGTTAGGGACAAACGCTTCAGGATTGTGGCCCTACCCTTCCGACGCAGTACCAGGGAGGGCTGGGGGCATAACAAAAGCATTGATAGTGAGGAGAATCTAATTTATGTTTATGTTTATACCATAACATTGAAATGGCCACGATTCTACTCCTGACAACACACATTATTTTAAGGACGTTCTAGTTTTTGCAAGGCTGACTTTCTTTCAGTGAATCTTTGATTAGTCTAAGGTAGGCTTTATCTAGGCTGCGCTTCTTGAATATCATTCCCAGATCCCTTAAAAGGGGGCACAGGAAGCTCCTGCATATTACCAAAATGCACACCTCTAATTGAAGAAGGCAAAGCTGACACATTTGTGTTGCCATGTGTAGCAGCCTTATATGTCTGCTGTTGGCAGCCAGCTTCACCCCACATGTGTATGTTTGGCTGCTCCACAGTATATTCAGAGAGTGATCATCCTAAATCAGATTCTCAGACAGAATGCTAAAAGGGTAAAAACAGTTCTAGACCATTTTCCACAACTTGTTCCTAGCATTAGCAAAGCAAGTTTCAAACTTGCTTTGAAGTTGCTACATTGTTTTAATTTTGCTCAATAACATTGTTCTCTTGCTTCATTTTAAAAGTGACTGTGGTCTAAAGCGCACATAGCAAAAGTGATCAGCTATTAGTATTTCCTAGTAGTAACCTTTCTAAATAGCCCTGTCATTAATTTAAACATATTTAATTTAAGCTAATTTTCATTGGTTGCTTTTTAGCAATCTAATTCTAAGGTGTTAAATGAAAGCAATATGAATCTAAATCATCCCTAATTTATGAAAACTGTTGCTATAATAACACTTTACTTCAACTGTTTAATTGCCTCGCAGGAAGCAAGTCACGCATTTAAACGTCAATGCAAATTTTACTGGCTTCTTGTTTGGTACCGTGATATACATGCAAAACAGTTGTTTGAGGACTTTGTAAGAGACTATGAAAATTAAATTGAAATCCATTAGCTATTATTAAAAAAGGATTAATGCTGATGTGCACAGAATAGTTGATACAACAGGGCCACATATCTTCAGCACCAAATATATTTTTTTAGGAATTGCCATTTTGATCAGAAGGGCTCCCATTCCCCTGAGGATGTGAGGGCCACAATTCTGATGGCGAACCTCATGATGCAAAGGGTGAGAGAGGAATATGATTCTAAATTATCGCAAGCATGTAATAAATTACTATGGGCCTGATTTATCAAGCACTTCTGCCCCACAGTGCCACATCAGTGCAAATTAGAGTAGTAAAAAATATAATCAAATCTTTTTTTCACACTTACACATATTGCTGCACTACAAGAAGTATGTTTACTGAAACTTTAGCAGTACAGGAACAGGCTCAACAATAAATAAATCATATTTTTCACTATAATTTGCACTGAAATGGCATTGTCTGGCAGAATTGCTTGATAAATCGGCCCTAAGTCATCAGGGACAGGGACCTACACACAAACAACTCACAGCCCACAACCCTGGACCCCCTGAACTGGGATTCCCATCTGTGTTAAGCCTAGTACTCACACCCTAAAACCAGGCTAAGATGCTCACCTTCCTGCTCCTGCAGGCTATTTAGCAGTCTGCGATCCACAGACATTATGCATGTTTTTGTAGACATAAGGGTCGATTCATGGTTGGTGCTCAAAAACGCTCAGGCGGAGTGCAAACGATTCTGCATGCGTCTAGGCGCATGATTCATGGCTGCAAATGGCCCTGCCTCATGCACATTTGGCCGACTAAGTGCTTAATTGCCCCTGATGGTCCTCCATGTTTCTCCCCTTTCCTGCAAAGATCTTTCACCATTTTACAGTGTATTCTCTGGAGAACCTGTATTCTCCTTTTTTTTTTTTAGGGGGGGGTATTTTGATTCCAGTTAATGTTTTTTTGCCCAATGATTTGTCCCAGATGTTCTCTTTAAACAGCCACTCACCTTCACTCCTGAGCAGCAGCGGTAGTCCTATCCGCTGCTCAGAAACCTCACTTTTTATGAGAACAGCACTGGGGCAGTGGTGGGGGAGAGCTGGCCACTCCCCGACCAACAGCAAGCAGTGCTCGCTGTTTGGTCTGAGCCCCTCATTTCTGCCAGATCGAGCCACACTGTGCATTCATTGCAGTGCAGGGGAGTGTCTGCAGGGTGGAGCACGAGGCATCAGGAGCGCCATTCTCTGAAACCGGAAAGTGAGTGCCTGTTTTTTCTTTGCTTTCAGTAACCCTTTAACACTCTCTGTTTGGTTTGCATATTAACCCTTTTAGGTGCGTCCTACCTATAGATTTTGTCACCCTCTGTTGCCAGACCATTTTTCTCTATTTTGCACTAGACATGTTCAACTGTGATTTTTGAAGGGATTTTCCCGGAACATTATATATTTATTTTCAGCAGTGTCTGAGCTTTAACATAAAATGTCTTGTTTGTTATTTTTGTAGTGTATTCTAATATTTTGGTTGAAATATGTGCAAAAATTTACGATATGTAAAGCTTTTTGTAATAAAAAAATGTAAGTTTCCCAATAAAATCATATTCCTTATAAAAGCCCCATTTCTCCCGGTTACAGTGGTACTACATATGTATTGGTAGATGCCCTTTCCTGCCCAGGATACTCCCCCAAAAACTGAAATGGTGCTTTAGGAGATTTTCAGATAAGATACAACTACTATGCGCACCTTGCAGTTTTTCAAGAACAACCCTTTACATTTGAAATAACCCCCCCTACAAACTAGATATTTTCTGGAAGTACACACATCAAGCTTTCTAGGCATACTAGACTTGTTGATGTGGGTACATTTTTCTGTAAGAAATTCCTTGATGAATTCCTTTGGTTGCACAGGGTATCAAAGCCACATTTTCCATAGAAAAACCATATGCAAACAAGAAAAAGCTAGTTAAATCTGCAAAAAGCAAGGTCCCAAAACCGTACAATGCCCAACATGCATAGGAGTATGCATAAGAGTTGGCAAACACCCCAAAGTAGACCATGTGCATAAGGGTAATTTTACTTGAAGATTTTAGCGAACACCTTGCGCTTTTTCAGCCAAAATAACCCTTTACATCTGAAATACCTCTGAAAGTACACACATTAAGCTTTTTAGGCATACCCAACTTGTTGTAGTGGGCTTAACAAATTCTCCTAAAATATCAAATATGCAAACAAGAAAAAGCAAGCTTAATCTGAAAGTTCAAGTTCCTCCTAACAGAACAATACCCAACAAACATAGCTATTTTTAACCCTTTATGCTGGGGTCCCACCTACCCAGCATAACCAGCCCAGGGACCAGCTATGAGGGCTTGTAGAACAGGTCGTGAATGCCAGCTTCGGTGGCCCCCATCCTGCAGGCTGCAAGCCTGCATAGTCCCTATGGCCTCAGGCTCTTCTGCCCCCCCCCAACATTGGGGATGCAGGTAATGGGGGGACTGGGGGTTAATGGCAAGTCACCTGCTAGCTGCAGGTGACTTGCCAACACCCAAGCCTTGTGAACTTGTGAAGAGGCCTCTTGCTTCATCACACAGCCAGTTGGCCACCCAAAGCTCTTTTCAAGGAATTGTCTGGCTTCTTGCTTGAAAATACAGGAGAAATGTCCACCTCTTAAAATATTAAGGTACAGATTAAAATTGTGCTACTTGTGTTATTCTTATTTAAAACATGTTATTCTTAAAGTGGAAGTTCGGCCTTAAAATAAAGCCCCTTACCTGGTCTTGGAATAAAGTACGGTCTAAGGGTGCTTTTGCCAGAGGACAAAACTAGGCTACACAGGGTGGCATTCCCCAGCTCTGTGTGGATGATAGCCCACACATGCGCCACAGGAAAGGTGAGTTGTGTGGATGATCTGGGGTGTTTCATACAGCGGAGCATCCCAAATGGAATCTTTCCCCTTTACCTGGTCGTCTTTTTTTTTATTACTTTACGTTAATATATTAACTATTGGAGAAAACGACACATTGGTACCATAAATATCTCCGATAGTACAAAAATACACATTACATATACATTTAAAGACACACACTTAGAACCATCTAATTTAAAATTCTGATTCAGAAAACAGGAATTTGTCAAAATAACATTACATAATGCATTTGATTCCAAAGTGTTTCCTCAACAAAACTTCCTCAGGGGAACTCTTAATAACATAACATGTATGATGATATATCAGTTTTTAATTTCAACTTCAGATTTAAAATTTCAGAAACTCAATGATAAACTATCGTACTTATGATGTATAAGTATTGTGCATTTAAAAGTGATTTTGTACCAGTAAAGATAAAGTAACATTGTACAGTATTTGTGGTTCAAATGCTATTTTTTTCCAAATTCTGTTTTATGCATAAGGGCTAACACATTTACCACTGACCCCTGTGATTAATATACTTTAATTGTCCAAAGTTTCCTTTAGCCCTGAATAATACAGAACGTGTTTCTACTTGTCAATTGTAATATATTTTGACATTCCCTTTTTCTAACAAATGATAGTTACAATTAATATTAATCAATGTACTTCATTAATATAAATCCTAAAACCAATAACTATTTCTTGAAACACAAAAATAAATAAGGAAAAAATGACTATATTTAACTTGTTACAGACCCCCCCCCCCCCCCCATCCCCAGCCATTTAGTATGTTCTGCTGGTTAAAGATCCATAGCAAGCCTAACATCAAGCAGGACGACCAGGAAGTTCGAGAAGCAGTTGATGCAAGGTCAGTGAGTAAACTATTCACCTTTGGGCTTCCTAGGGATATTAAACTGGAGAGGTATTTTATATTTGCATGCCCTTGGGAAATTGTTATAAGTGACCAATAGTCATTTTTAAACATAAGTCCACTTAAGCTTTATCATCAAACCAACTCTAGATTGAGTGTGGCATGTGAGATGGAGAGAGGGGAGATGGGCTTTTTCAGTACAGCAGTTAGTCTAACAGTGTGAAACCAGCCGCAGTGTTTCTTTAAAAGGAATCTGTCAGGAAGGAAAATAGCTGTTTTTGAGGCCATAGATGAACATTTCCGTATCCATCTATAAAACACAAGTAATTTCCTTGATATCATTTCAATAGCTCACTGAACTTAATACCCAGCTCAGTGTACATATTATTAAGTAATTTAGGCTTTCTTGAATGCATATTTCTGGAGCCTGAGGCCCTTGGCGATACAACCTGCTCAGTGTTACGTGAGGCTGGCACGGCATAGAATAGCAATAAAATATTCTTCTGGGGGATAATTTGGCGTTGTGATCTATTTCTCAGTTGAGTAAATATAGCAACATTTTATGCAAATTTACATGCTACCTCAAATCTCTTCTTTTAGAATTGTATTCATCTAAGGATATGTGCGCAGTGGTGCATCAGTAAACAAATAAAGGTTTATTATGTTTTTATAGCTGAGGCTGGTGAGAAAAAAGATTAAAATGAGAAAAAAAACTGAAAATGCCATATTCATTTGTAGGGATTGACACTTTTCTCGGTAGAGAAGATTAAAGGCAACTGTTAAGGCATGATAAAGGGTTTTAATCATGTTTTACAAACCAACAAAAATGGACAGTCGTTTCATCCTCTAAACACCCTCCCACTACTTGTGCCTGTTCCTTTATTTAAAAATACTTATGTAGGTCCCTGCTTTGACAAATGCTTACTGTTTTATAAGTTGCTCCATGTAATTCTAAAATAAATTATTTGAAGTGATAAAAAAAAACTTTCAGGAATGCTGTAAGATGGGCCCTTATCGGGGGCCCCTATAGCTTCTTGGGGAGTGGGTAAAAGAAGGTCAGCTTCTTGAATCCTACCATGATTCAGAAATGAGTCTTTTAGCCTTACTTTATTTAAAATATTCTAGACAAATACATGAAAGGACATTATCTGTTGTTGCAGACTGAGTGACTGGTGCACACAACTTTATTTTGCTAAAAGAAAAAACTAAAAGAAGAGAAAAACAGTTATAAGCTTTGTTTTAATTAAACCAGACCAACACCCATTTGACAAAACATGCGTGTTGGTCCGCTGCGGGGGAGGGCACCCCCCCTATCTAGTGCAGTAACGCCCACAAACTTTACCTGACAACTCGCTCCCTCGCGGAAATGCTGCCTCCAGGGGACCCCAGCAACGGATCAACACCCATGTTTTGTAAAATGGGTGTTGGTCCGGTGTAAGCCTAGCATTCAACATACACGAGTCTAAGGATCAGCTTGTGCTCTCCTCAGATCCTGGCAAAGTTATAGGAATGTCACTGCAGACTTACCTCCAAATCACAGTCCTCATTTGTAGGATTCTAGATAGGATATATACAGGCATGGTGAGCACAGGTAATATCTAGACCTCACCCCAGAATGTAGGACACTGAAAAAGGGCACAGGAATTCAGAGTAAGGCACAGATGCCTGGATTCAGATAAAAGACCTCAGGCTGGTACATATGAGATACTTAAAAGGGTAATTAGTCTCCAGAGAGGACTAGGGGTATCACACAGATGAGTTCTTGGCACTTTAGTAACAAAGCATAGTCATCACCTTCAATGTAATGCAGCTTATTCTTGGACATTAGCTGTTCTGCAAGGAAATACAGAGTCTGAGCAAGGCTGTGAGGAGTTTGTGGAGGAGGGATAACAGAAGAAAGATTATGGTGGGTCATGGCAGTGCCTTTGAGATCATTAGGAAAAAGGGGGCTGCAATACTGTTAGTATAAGTATTAGTACTGCACAAAGGATGTTTAGATTGAGAATTCAGTTTAAACATACTTTGTGCAGCTCACCTGCTAAATACTAGGATTTTTTTTCCTGGCTCTGGCCTTCCCTCAGGACATCCTATTTTGGGATGCCCCACTGTGTGAACCCCCCCCCCAGGACACCCATATTAAATCACCCCTTCCCGGTCCAATAGCGCATGTGCGGGCTCTTGTTCAATCACAGCTGTTTGCCTTGACCATATAATTTGGAAAATGGTTCTGATTGTTTTCAATAGAGAGCATGAGCCGACGTATCACCTGTATCTTCGGTTTGTGAGTGAGGTCCCGCTATTTATCTGCTGTGGTTACACCCACTTGCACACCCTTTTAGTGCCAGCTATGTGAGTCTCACAAAAAAAGAACTAATACATGTCCGTTTTACTCAGTGTGTCAGTGTCTTTTTTTTTTTTTTACTGTTAACCCTTTGTGAACTGGAAAGGGATCATGAGACCCCCCTATACCAGTTCACAAAAGCTTAGGGGGCTGACATTAACCCCAGCCCCCATTACTTGCCTCCCCAAAGCCCCGGGGGACGGAAGAGTCCGGGGCCATTTTGGCTTGCAGGCTTGTAACTTGCAGGATGCGCGTCGACCCCTCTACAAGCCCAGTTCTACGAGCCCTGCATAGCTGGTCCTCAGACAGGTTATGCTGTGTAGGAGGGACCCCATGTCATTTTTGGTGGTTTTAACCCTAAATATTACCCACATAAATCGGGCCCCCCCCCCCACGCAAGCCAATTGTTTTGGGGAGGTTTAACCTTTTGTAGTGTAGAAAGTATTTTATTTGTAAATGATATGAAGAGCTCCCGAACCATATATTGTACCATTGCAATCTGGAGACATGCAATATGTTTTCTTTAATAAAATCAATGTTTTATCTAAAATAAAGGAAACCATTTTCCTAAAATTATTGAAAATATTTGTAAAAAACAGTGGAAAAATTACAAACAAGACATTTCATGTCAAAGCCTAAAATAACCTGTCGACAGAGGGTGACATAATTTCAAGTAGGCTGGCAGTTAAAAGGGTTAAAAGTAACTATGATATTTTAGAAAAAAAAGTTTATTATTCTGCTTTTTTATCATTTTTTATAGGGAAACCCTGTGCAACCTAAGACTTCTTCTAGGTATTACTAGAAAGCTTAATGTGTGTTCTTACAGGGAATTTATGGTTTGTGGGGGGGGGGGGGGGGTATTCCCAATGTAAAGGATTGTTTTGGTTAAATAAGTGCAAGGTGCGCATTTTGCAGAGGGGGGCTAGCTTTTTCAGATTTAACTTGTTTGCATGCAGTTTTCTTTCTGAAAATGTGGCTTTGATTCTGCTTTTCTTTTTTAGGGAAACTCTGTGCAATCAAAGAATTCATTTAGGGATGCACCCGAACATCTAATTGTATGTAAACATGTATTCTAGGAGAAACAGATTTGTTTACTTTTTCTGGGTTTTGGCTGAGCTGGGAAGGGCCGTGACATGGAGCAGATTTGAGTCTTGCACATGTTCTGTTATGGTCTGAGACAGCTGTGGGACTATGGTAGCTTGCTGTGCTTTCTCACGCTGAGAGCTCCAACAGACAGAGTAGCTGTAGGGCCACTTTTAATATGGTCCTGGAGAAATGAAATTGAAAAAATTGCAAACCATGGAGCCCTGCTACTGCTTCTACTCTAGGCTGCTGGAAATGGAGGAGAGACAAGTGAAACAGACATCAGATCAGCAGCTAATTATTGCTGTTGGGTTTGCAGTACATTTAAGAGCTGAAAACACTCCTTATTTTAAAATTGCACTTTGCAATCAGAGGCATGTGTGCTGTCCTCAAGCTCATGGGAAGCACACAGACTCTTAAATCTGATTACTTTGGTAAGCAGATGTGTTGCCCTAAATATGTTAGGTTGACATTAAACCTGCAGCAGACCACAGACATATAAAATACAGATCGTTTCACTGTGCATTTTGCCTCCACCACTTTTGAATTCCTTAATAAGCTGGTTAAAGATAAAGACTATGCGCCTCTCGCCATTAGCCATATTAGTTGATGACCATAATAATCCAAGCAAAAATGTGAGCTTATTCAAATGTATTAAATCAGAGGCAAAACCTGATGAGCTTTTTGATAATGCACTTAAGCAATTAAAAGAAATTAGAGTAAATACATTTCCAGTCTAACATGTTTTTATGAACTGCTTAAAGCAAGAGAAGCAAACTAGTAAGTCAGCAAGTAAGCCAACAAGTTGAGTGTTGTGACTCTGGAACGTTATACATTGTATAATGTGGTGGCAATGTGGGCATGTTCACCTATTAAAGTGATTGTGCAGGCAAAAAACAAAAAAGCTATGCTACTTCCTCACCTTTTCTCCAACGCAGTTCCACCTTGGAGGACTTGCTTGGGTAGAACTTACTGACCCCCACCGGTCCTCTGCAGCCCAAGATGGCAGCCGTGGATGTGTCAGATTTACTCCCCCCTGCACACCCAGTCTATTCATTGTAATGGAGGAGGAGTAGCCACATAACCCCACCACAACACAGCCCCTCCATTGCAATGAATTAAGTTGGAATGCTGTGGGGCATAAACCTGATCCTTTGATGGTCGACATCCTGAACTGGTGTGACACTCGTTCTTGGTTATCGGGAAGTTGTACGCCAACAGGTCAGGGTGGTGGAAAAAGCCTGGAGAATCACTTTAAAGTATTCTTGAAGCAGTATTGCAGACCAGGATCTGAACGGGTAAAATCTACTTCCTAAATGAAATCGAAGCAATGTTCTGTCATAAAATGTACTATAGTTAGGTTTCTAGCAGATTTAAAAGGCAAGTCTGCATTTATACAGCCATACTGAAGGAGGGGGCACATTTGGGAAAAGATAAAATCTAACTATGCTGTTTCAAGAGTCAATGTAGTAACATATAATTCAATTACACTTGAGTCATACACTTCTACCAGTTGAATTGACGTAATACTTTTATTGCTTTCTAAATGTAAATAGTTTTATTCAAATGTACAATTAATGCATTAAAATGGGTCAACACCACAAAATCAATGTTGTTCCAAGCGCTGGGGACATACCAGTTGCCTAAATAAAGAGTAAGCTGTGCACCTAGTGACATGTTCTGTCCCTTCTCGCTGCACCTTTTAGTTGTCAGGGACCGCTGGACACCCTTCTCTCGTGAGCCAACAATCCCCAATCTCCACCACCTCTTGTGCCTATAGACAAGCCCCCGCTCGCTGGAGACACGGGTTATGCCTCTCCAGACTCGGTTGCCCCCAGGTCTTACTTGCGCAAAGATTGCTGGCTTACGATAAAGACGGATGAACTGCGGGGTATCCCAAATCAGGAGTTCATGCACCAAAGTCTGTAAACGTCAAAACCAAGGGGCAAGGCAAAGAGTAGTCGGGACTGGCAAGGGTCAAGGCCGGGTGATCACAGAAGCGCGGTATCCAAGGGGTTAAGCAGAAACGAAGTCAGACAGGCAGAAGGTCGGTACAGGCAGCGAGCAGGAGTAGTCAAGGACGAAGCCGGATCAAACACACTAAGACGAGATTCAGAAGCACACCCAAGCTAGTAAATGGCTATAACAGGCACTGGTGGTTCGGGCGGGAAAATATTTAAATGGTGACTGACCAATGGGAAGGGGAATGTGCTGATTGGTGCAACACATGATCTCACCCCTGATAGGAGAAACTCCAGGGACTGGACCGCCCTGGCCGCCGGAGGGGCCGCGCCACGAGTGAGCGTGCGGAGGCACCGCGGGACAGACTCCCAGGTAAGTTCCTTACATTAGTATTCTCTAGATGCTAATAACCTGCATCGATTTCCGTGCCTTCATAGGAAATCTCATGCAGTATCTGAACACACCCCTTTGATTCAACACCCGGCAAGTACGCCATTCTCTACGAGCACTGAGCATCCTGGGCTCAAATTGTAAAAGAGTGGTTCAGGAACATAAGACATCATTTTTTACACATGGATTGGCTACCGAAGTGTCCAAACCTGAACTCGATCAAGAATCTTTGGGATGATCTGGCAAAGACATTGCACAGTAGTCCACAGAGGTCCAAATCTCCCATCATCAATACAAAATATTGCAGAAAGATATAGGCAACTCTCAACAAAAATATGTTGTGACATTGCAGAAGTTTGTGGAAACGGTGCCACAGCAAATGCTTTGTGTAATCAAAGCAAAAGCCAGTCTAACTAAATATTAGAGTGTTTGGGCTTTGTTTGGCCAGGCAGTGTATATCAACATATCATATATATCAAGAATTGTTTTTATTACACTTTTTTTTACAGCAGTAACATCATTTTTTTCTAATACGTTGACTAATTTTACATGCTGAATAACTTTAATCATTTAATATGTAACAAACTGAATTACCAGTAAGCATCAGTATAGCTCAGTGAAAGACAATACAAATAATGGTTGTGTACCTTCGTTTAAAGCAATTTTAGAAGAAAAGAAATACATGTTCCTGTAATTAACTAAGGTTCTTTAATCATGATTGTAATGCTAATTATCAGCTTAGCTCATTTGAATCTTATTGTGTAATTCAGACAAATCTTTCCTTCATTAATCTTACTGATTTGTATCTAAATATGTTGCTCATTTTTATCCCTTGACTCCAAAAGTTTTATAGTATTTTACACTCCAAAAAGATGTTTGTCTCACTAATCCCAGGAGTATCCCAGTATCACTGCTGCAGCGTGTCATCTCTGCATTCAATACCCCTTTCCAGTATAAGTGTGTCCAGTGTGGGCCTAAATGCTTTTTCAGACTGAGAGCACAGAATGATTACTTCCTTTAGAGCCAAAGGAGAAGGGTCCATGTGTGCTTTCTAACTAGGGTGTATCTTTTTCTTCTCTTACTCATATCAGTTTTGCAATGAAATTAAATATTAACCTGAATAAAACACATGTTAAAACATACAAATGTGTATCTTATCTATACACAGCCACACATGATGCCTAGCTAAAACACATTTACACCATGCTCAAGATCACACTCTCCATGAGTGAAATAAGCATTTGACCCCAGTTGAGCATGTTGCTGTGAAAATAGTAAACTGTGAAGCATCTCCTGGCAAAGTGGCCAGCAGCCTAGAAGATGAATTATGCGTGGAGTGGGGAAGCTCTTTACCATACTACTGCAGACATGCTTGTTAAGCATTCCCAAGAGCTCAACATATGTCTCAATCAGACATATAGCAGCCCCTATTACTTTGCTATCAGCAAGCTAAAACATCAGCCTGTCTTCACTTGTCAGTACCCTGGTCATAGTAGAATAGTTCACTCATATATTGTAACTAGGGCTGCCACTTACCCTCTCTTTGGACAGTCAGATCACATATCCCTGTTTCTCTACCCAACATACAGACACATCTTACAAAAATCTTCCTCACTAACCATAGTTTGGACTGAAGACACTGATCAAGTGCTAGGGCACTGCTTTGCCAGTACTAATTGGGATGTGTTTAAAACTGTAGCCATGCCAGAGAATTATATTGTTGATCTAGAGCAATATGCAATGGAACTAACAACATCAGTACTTGCATTGACAACATTGTGTCCACAGAGTGTATCAGTACATATCCCCAACAAAAGTCTTGGATTAACTGTGAGGTATAGTCCTTGCTACACTCAGTCTGTCACCTCCCCTGTGCAACTAGATTCTGGACTTTCTAACAGCAAGACCACTACCTGTCAGAATGTGAACTATAAATACAGGAACCCCTTAGGATTGTGTGCTGAGCCCAATACTGTACACGCTTTTTACACACCAACTTCAGTATTATCAAATTTGCTGATAATGTCATTGAAATAATCACATGATATAAGACAGCATATAGAAGGGAGGTGACCAATCTGGTGGCATTGTGCTTGGACAACATTTTTTCTTTGTATACCAACAAAACTAACAAAATGATTGCTGATCTTAGGAAGAGGAGAGGACAGCACTTACCACTTCACATTGGTACAAATGAGGTATCAGTGAAGATTTCACCTGGTAACATACTGTAACATATCTCATCTGGTAAAGAAGGTACAGCAATATTTGTATGTTCTGAGAAGGCTGAGAAAGTTTGGGATGCCAGCTAAAATCCTCAGCAACGTCTACAGGGGCACCATCAAGTGCATTCTCACTACCTGCATCACAGTCTGGTTTGGGAACTGCTTAACACAGGACTGTGAAACCCTCCAGAGGGTTGTAAAGACTGCCCAAAACTTCACAGGAGTGGCACTTAAATAAATGCTTGACATCTATCACACTTGAGTTCTCAGAAGAGCCACAAACATATTTAATAACAGATTCCACCCCCTGCATAGTTTGCCCTCCCCAATCTGCCATGTGTTACAGATCTTTGAGATCAAGGAAGCAATGCTGTTAACAATACACATTCAGTAAACCTGTGTGTTTAGATATGTTTTCTCTATTATGTTACTGAAAGTTTATGTTAACCACAATGGAGGTAGTGCGGAACAAGAATTGTAGAAAAAAAATGGCATTGATCAGTGTAACTCAGGCTTACTGTGTATATGACAATAAGATGTCAACTCATTTCACTGATCAAACCGCTTTGTCAAGCATATTAAAAAGTGCAGCTGACTGTCTCATTCAAGAGAAAGCCCACATATTCCGGTAAAAGCATTTGATTACTGGAGATGGGATTTCTCTTACTGTGATAAGGAAAGCCTGGTGAACAGATGTGAATGACACACCAAAGAAACACATTGCATCTAGGAAGCTTTGCTGGTTTGTGGTCAAAAGATTTATACAAGCTTCTCCAATTTCCCCCCTTGTTCTCACTCTGACCTGCTATACTGATGACTTTGTGGAAAGAAGGTCTTTACCCTAAACTTCTGCAGGTAGGATGGATAAGTGATCGCTCATATTCTCTACGCTTATTGTTCTTGTCCTTAATTTTTTTCACTGAGATCATACAAATTATATATATATATAGAGAGAGAGAGAGAGAGAGAGAGATACAATTTGTGTGCCACTTTTTAATTTAATAATCTAATCAGAGATCAGAAAAGTAAACAACAATACAGCTTTGCTAATATACACCTTATCTGTAACGAAGTACAATAATCCTTTTTTATCCTAAATAATTTTACTTTCTAATCATGCAATAAAACAAGTGGTGCTACTGAGAACTAAGCATGCTGTAAAGTTCAAAGAAATGCATGGAGCAACTAGTTCTTTTAGCATAATATTGAATGCTTGGAAAGTCTTATATCCAATGTAAGGTGGAAAAATAGATTTTCTATTTTCCAAACACAATTCCCCTTATGGTGGAAACAACCAGAGATAACAGGAACACAGTGGAGAGTGTTAGAGCAAATGCAGAAAGAATGACTCTGCGAACTTGCAAGAAAAAAATAACAATCCCTTTTAATAATCTGAAATGAAAGATAAATTGGCAACAAAAAATTGACCTGCACCCTTCTGCATCGGCAAGAACAATTTTGGTCTGTCTGTTATCCCTGGTCTCAGTATTTGGGCAGAGAGGGCAACCAGGAGAGGGGGAGATTAAAGAGCAAAGAGTAATAGTTGTGAGGGTTTTTTTCTCTCTCTGCTATTTGTCTTCTTCTTTTCTTTTTCTCTACAGTTTTTATTTTTTGTTCCACTTTTGTTTTTATTATGTTTTTTTTTTTTTCACTATTAAACTTGAGAATTAAGTAAACTTCATTGCTAAAATGTCCCAGACATGTATTGGAGATTAGATGAATGTGTAGGTTAGATAGCTTATATGATTATTATTAGCATTAATATGCTCTGTGGGACCAAGCAGGGAGCTCAGAATATCCAACAGAAGGAACTCGTAGATATGGAAGGAGTCACGTATGCTTAATCCTTCTAGTGCCAGTTACGTGAGTCTCACGTAGTTGACTTTAAACCCCCACAGAAAAAAAAAGTCTAAAAGTAAAAAACTCACCTGACCCCACGTTGGATTGGGCCGGGTCTTCTCTTCACCTGGGGGGCATCCAATCCCCCCCCGGGGCTCTTATCGCGTCAGGAGGGCACCTGAAATAGCGCCCCCCACTTTGGCCAGATAATAATAATATTTATCTATTTGTTTGCCTATTTTATTCAAGCCAGGCAGGATAAATATATATATATATATATATATATATATATATATATATATATATATATATTAATATTATTAATATTTTAGTTATTACATAAATTGGACGAGCCATTCAGGAGATTAATTATTTACATATTTCCTAAAATAAGCAAACAAATAGATACATATTATTAATATCTGGCCAATGATAACACAATGTATATACGCATAAGACTGTAGGTTCTTTGGACTTCTGGTATAGACAAAGGACACTAAGACAAATGGTAAATAAAGAGATATATTGTTGACAAAAATGGCAAAAGACAATACAATTACTCTACATGCGACCCCCCATATATTAACCTCTAATGGGTGGATTTACAGCACCAACACCATACTGAGACAAAAATCACACAAGGAATGTACAGTTAATCATGCAGAAAAGAAAAGAACCACACATGTTAAATAGACACCCCAAAACAATGCTAGAAGTAATGGTTATGCTAAGCAATACAGCAATATCCCCTGACAGCACTAACCAGTGTTAGCTATGGCACAACATCAGTAGCAGTTATCTCTCAGTTACCTGCCTTGGTCACTCCTGCAGTTCCTCTCAGTTGCCTCAGTGAATGGTCTTTCTCCCCAGGACTCTAGCAGGGCCCTTCTCATGTGCTTGCAGTCTTCCCTTCTTGCCTTCCTCCCTGCCTCTGCTCCCCTGCCACCTAAGGCTCCCCCCAGTTATACAGAAAAGCCTTTGATCTCTGGTCTACCTTCTCTTTGATCTTTTATGACCATAGTGGTAAGTTTACTCTTCTCCTAATCTGGCTTCTCTATCTTGTCCCCACCTGCTGCTTTGTTTGGAATTGATTGCTTTATTGTCTCAGGATGCTGATACTATCTGCTTTGAATACAATTCCTGCCCGGCAACCCAGGCCTGATTGTAGACAGCTTCCCACTGATGTCATGCCATGAACTATTTTGCTGTATATTGTTTGCTGTATTTATATATGAGCAAAATTATTACTATTCTCTTCCAACTCGTATTCCACTGTATATTTACACCTATAGCAGTTCACAAGGCTGGGGGCTGGCAAGTCACCTGCAACTAGCAGGTGACTTGCCATTAACCCCTGGCACCTCCAATTACCTGCTTCACCAAAACCCAAGGGGGGGGGGGGGCAGAAGAGCCCAGGCCCACAGAGGGTATGTGGGCTTGTAGGCTGCAGGGGTGGGGTGGCACCAAAGCTGGCCCCTGCTGTTCCTACAAGCCCTGCATAGCTGGTCGTGGGCTGGTTCCAGCAGCAGCAGGAGAGCAAATTCCAGAGTGATCAGCATGGGACACAGTGCCCAGGGGTGGATAGGGTAAGTATTAAAAAAAATATATATATATTTTTTCTCCTTGTCTCTGTGTGTGTTTTTTTACACTGAACCCCTTGTGAACTGGTAAGGGATCCATGAGACCTCTATACCAGTTCACAAGGCTGGGGGCTAGCAAGTCACCTACGGCTAGAGGGTGACCTGCCATTAACCCCAGGCACCCCCAATTACCTGCCTCCCCAAAGCCCGGAGGGGCAGAAGATCCCGGCTTAGGGAGCTTGTAGCCGGCAGGGCGGGGGGCCACCAAAGCTGGCCCCTGCGCCCTGTTCCTACAAGCCCCCATAGCTGGTCCCGGGCTGGTTATGATGGGTAAGGGAGACCCTATGTAATTTTTTTAAAATTAACCCCTTATGTTTATAGTGTGGATAGTAGTTGTATTTTATTTGTAAATCTTATAAAGTGCTCCTTTCAGTTTGGGGGGGGTCTCCTGGGCAAGAATGGGGTGCTCCAGATACATATGTGGACCGTTGTAATCGGTAGAAATGGAGCTTTCACATGCAATATTTTCATTAATTAAACAAATGTTTTATTTAAAATAAAGGAGACAATTGTCTAAAAAATATATATTTTTGTTTTGTTTTTTACGCAAAAATATTTAAAAAAAACAGTAGAAAAATTACAAACAAGACATTTCATGTTAAAGCCTAAACTCTGCTGCAAAAAATATATATATATAATTTTCCTGGAAATTCTGGCAAAAATCACGGTTAAAACAGCAAAACAGGGAAAAATTACCTGTCAACAGAGGGTGGCAAAACTTCAAGTAGACTGCCAATTAAAAGAGTTAATAGTACCTATGCATGTTGGGTATTGTTCTGCTCAGGGGACCTTGCGCTTTCAGATTTAGCTTGTTTTTTCTTGTTTGCATATTGATATTTTATGAAAACATGTTTTTTGTTCAGCTATATACATCTTTTTAGGGAAACCCTGTGCAACCTAAGAATTCTTTGAGGGATTACTTCCAGAAAGATGAGCCCACTACAAAAAGCTCAGTACGCTTAGAAAGCTTTACATGTGTACATTCAGGGAATATATATACATTCCCTACATATTCCAAATGTAAAGGGTTGTTTTGGTTGAAAAATCGCAAGGTGTGCACTTTGTCTGCAGAGCTGAATTTTTCAAGTAAAATTACCGTTATGCACATGCATTACTTTGTGGTGTTTGGCAACTCTTCCCTTGACAGTAGCTATGCATGCTGGGTATTGTTCTATTTGCGGTATGTTGCTTTTTCAGATTTTACTTGTTTTTCCTTGTTTACATATAGTTTTTTTTAGGAAAATGTGGCTTTGATTCTTCCTTTTTATTCTTTTTTAGGGAAACTCTGTGCAACCAAAGAATTGATTGAGGGATTACTTCCAGAAATCTAAGCCCACATAAACAAGCCTGGTACGCCTAGAAAGCTTGAGGCGTGTACTTCCAGAGATGATATAGTTTGTGGGAGGTATTTAAAATGTAAAGGGTTGTTTTTGTAGAAAAACTGCAAGGTGCGCATAGGGCATATCACTGTTGTATTTTATCTGAAAATCCCCCTAAAGCACTGTTTCAGTTTGGAGGAGTCTCCTGGACAGGAAAGGGTGTCTACCTATACATATGTGGCACCGCTGTGACTGGGAGAAATTGGGGTTTCACACGCGATAAGATTTTATTGACAAATTTAAATTTTTATTACAAAAAACACTACAAATTGCCAAAAATAGATTTTTTTACATTTTTTTGCACATATTTCACTCAAAAGTATTGTGAATACACTAAAAAAGGCCATGCAAGACATTTTATGTTGAAGCCCAGACTCTGCTGAAAAAAACAATATATAATTTTCCTGCGAAATCCCTGGAAATCCCTTCGAAAATCAAGGTTTAACGTGTGTAGCGCAAAATAGTGAAGCGTGGTCTGGCACCTAAAGGGTTAATAGAATGAAGCTCCAGATTTGAAGAAATAGTAATTAGTGGTAATACTATCATAAAATAATGTGTGTTTTTTGAGGGTATTAATATGAAATACTAGAGATATGTAATAGACAAAAAATGTAATATATCCTCAGTCAATGTATGTACAGTATGTTAAAATATAAGTGTACTTCTCTTAATAAAAATATTGAAATACACTCCCCCTTAAGCTATCAAACACCCCACTCTGCGCCAATCGCCAATTCTCCATTTGGGTTACCAGAAGCATTATGAAATCAGGCTCATCTATAAATCAGTCTCCCATAAACTTTGCAGTGTAGTATTAGCTGCTCAGCTCATTCATTTCAATCTAATTTTGGAGCTAATAACTATGTAATTCACTTTAAGGGGAAAAAAAGCAAGTTCGGTAAATTGCACCCCGAAAGTTCCACTCTGGCAATTAGTGACATAAACTATTTGAGAGGGCTTAACTCCATGCAGATGTTATAGAATAAGAGGCAGATTATATGCTGCATAACTCCATGATAGCAGCCATCTTGCCACATACATAAATCCAGCTTCTGAAAAACCAAATCCCACAGTAAAAATGTCCTCACATATCAGTGGAATCATCATTTATTTCTAGTAGAAAGCCATCAGCTGTGATCACTCTTTGGTCTATGGCACAGCTGAAAGAATTTTAACAACAGATGAGTCTGCAGTGAAAAGTGATAAAGAAACATTGTTGCAACTCTCCCCTTAACAGACTCACACACACATACACACAATCCCTCTAGAAGCTGGTTATTCGGTGTGTGTGTGTTTATATAACATAATATATAAGCTGCCCATGTTTCTGAGGCATATTTCTCTCAGTTTGGAGTGGGCTGTTGCTGGCATAGCTCTGCCCTCATGCTTATGTGTATGAGAAGATGGCCGCTCCCATGCAGTTCTGCAGCAAAGAATCGGCCTGTTAATCCTGAGCATCTACATGAGTTGAGCCCTCTCAAATAGGTTTTGCCAGAGGGGGGATTCAGGGGAGCAATTTAATAAACTTTCTCTTTTTTAGTTTAAGGCTCTATTAATACCTATCTGTTTGCGCTTTGTTGGGTTTTGCAGTGCAGTCACAACAAAAGGGAAAATGATGTCCAATTAATTTTAATGGTCCAGTTCACATATATACACACTGTATATATGTGAACTGGCCCATTTAAATGAATGGACATCATCATCTGACATAATGTCTGGGTTATCTAGATGCTCGTACATATAGTGAAGGGCCATATTCACAGCATCGTCTGAAAACCTGCTTGCCTTATAAGCAAATGGCATGGTGTCCATAAGGCTGCCAGTGGTTGTTTTCAGGTATTCTAGCACGATCCTCACAAAAGACTTCATAACTATGGATGTAAGTGCTACTGGTCTGTAGTCATTCATCTCAGTAGCCAATGGTTTCTTCAGCACTGGGACAATGATGGACCTTTTAAGACAATGTGGAACTATGCCCATGTCCAGGGAGGCTTTGAAGATTCTGGAAAACACTGGAGATAGCTGGTCCGCACATGTCTTGACGCAGAGTGCGGATACTCCATCTGGTCCCGGTGCCTTCCTTATGTTAAGGCCTTTGAGAAGTTGTAATATTTTATTTTCCAAGCCCAAAAGTTTGCTTTCTGTATGTGAGCCTTCAGTATGGAAGTTACGGTGGGGGATTGACTTAGTGACAGGGGGCGCTCTCCCTTGTACAGAGTTGAATAAAATCTACAGTAGAAGCTGTTAAGTTCCTCTGTCTGCTGCCTGCTAGGGTTCAGAACCTGGGTGGACCCTTTGTAGTTGGTAAGATGGTGAAACTCCTGCCAGGCCTCTCTCGGGTTACTGGAGGAGAACTGCTTTTCCAGTTTTTTAGCATAGCCTCCCTTTGCAGCCCTGATCTCCTTGGTCAAGGAATTCCTAAATGTTTTGAACATAGGGATGTTCCCTTCTTTGTGTGCAGATTCCTTCTGCGTAACAGCCTTATGCTGTTGGTAAACCATGGCTTGTTGAATTGACCATAGTTCCTGAGGGTTTGGGTTGGTACAATTGTATCCTCGCAAAACGTAATGTAAGAGACCACAGAGTCAGTCCATTTCTCTATAGACTTATAGTAGAAGACATCCCAATCAGTGAAATTGCAACTGATCGATGGCCTCATTTGACCAGACCTTGGTTGTTCTGGTTTTGGAAGTAAATGACTTCAGCCGTTGGTTGTATAGGGGGTAGCAGATGCAGTAAACAATGATCAGAGAAGCCCAGAGCTGCTGTGGGAACAGCTTTGTAGGAACACTTGTTAGTGGACAAGTGGTATTTGGTGTAAATTTAGGTAGTTCATGATTAAGACATGCTTTGTTGAAGTCGTCCAGAATTACGACAAATGAGTCTGGGAACTTCTTTTCATAGCCAGAGATAGCTTCTGACAATGAGTTGAGGGGCCTATCAACATTGGCCTGAGGGAGGATACACACCCCTATTAGTATAATGCATGAGAACTCACTCTAATACCTACAGTCAGCCAAGGAGTCTCAGATTTACAAACATCTTTCCTATGCCACAAACAATCATCGATACTTTCATTTTGTAATTTACATTATAGCAATGAGGCCGTGCCAGTCCTATTCTATACAAGCATATGGCTGCACTTAACTCCTGCATAGCCTCAAATATCCTTTATTGCAGATCAATGTAAATTATCTGTACAGTAAACTATCATGAGTTGTCTATAAAGTAGTTTTAATCAAATTCTATATTTAGTCATTGAATCCCAGAGTTCAGATTGAGTTTATAAATGTATCTTGAAATGTAAATATTAAAAATTAAAGTAGTATTCAAAAGTAGTCAAGTCCAATAATAATCTGAATCTATCATAAAAGCATTGAGATACATAGGCTAAAACTAAAATGCAAACAGCCGTACAATAAACTTGCTGTGCAAAGACACAAAAGGCTCATAAGGTTGCTTTCATGTGTTAAGAGAATCAAAACATTATTTTATTTTAGTTGTGGTCATTATATGCAGTTACAAATGTCTACTGTTCATTTTTCTTTCAAGATGTAGCAAATTATCATAATTGTTATGCATTTTCTTCACAACAGTGAGCACACTTATGCTCCTGCATTGTTTATTTGTTAATGATTGATAGTATAAAAACATACACTGAGTTAATAGACTAGTATACAGCGTGAACCTCTAATTTCTCTTGTTCTTAGAAGTGATTTAATAAAACTAATAGCAGTGCTTTCAAAAGGGTTATCATGCATGCAGTTCCAAAGGTGTTTGTGTTTGACGAAGATCTAAATTGAAAGCTATTTTTTCATTCCAGTGGCTGTGTGATGAAACATTTGTTCTTATTCAGATTCTGGTTAAAATGTGCCACGCTTAATCACTTTTTGTCTGGACATAAAGTTTAAATACTGATTGTGAATTTATGAGGTCCTGCCTAACTCTTTAAATTCTCGGCTTTGTAAGCTGGTGTTCCAACATATATTGTGCTATTTGAGCATTTTAGAAAATATGTATGCGATTATATATTCAGGGACGTAACTATAGGGAGTTGCTACTGAACCCGGGATCAATGTTCCCTCTAAGCCGGAGCAGCTGCTGTGTGGAGCAGCGAGGGAGCTGGGCAATGCCCGAGCGCACTGGCGGCCGCATCCTCCGCTACCCTCTAACAGGGAGAGTGTCCGCGCTGGCCATTCACAAATGCCTGGCACGGGTACGCACCCTGCTAAAGGGATATCTGGGATGCGGCTGCTGCTTCCGCATGTGCCATTGGACTGAGAAAGAAGGTGAGTTTTTTCCCCGGCCTCAGAGGTGTCACACAGTGGGGCATCCAATTCTGGACCAGCCCGGGCGGGGGGGGGGGGGGGGAATCAAGCGGCCTGGGAATTTTATAGATTCCAGGCCCGATCTCCGTGGGTTTTGGTCCACCTTACTGAAATCCCAGTTGCACACATCAGCATTGGGTGGCATCGCTTGCATTCTTCAGCTGTGTGTTGGTCCAGAGGAACATGCCCTAAAAGCCAGCTGGCTGACTTACAACCCGAGAGGGTATCCCAATTAGGTGTCAGGGTGGGAGATGCTGGGGATGCAGCTGCATTGTTTACACCGTCCTTGGAGCCAGAGTAAAGGAGAGTTTAGTGGAAAACGGGGGGTGGGGCATCCCAAATCAGGCAGCACCCGAGGATGGGGGAAACCAGCCTTCCTGAATATATATTAAGCCCTCCCCACAAACATACACATCAGTAACCCCCCACCCCATAAACCCCCAAACATATACATCAGTTAGCCCCAGACACCCTTTAAAGCGGATCAGCAGGATCGTTGTCCCTGGGGCATCTCAATTCTGGAGTGAAACCCTCCAGCAGGCCTCTGGGGGGGGGGGCTCACACAATGAGGCATCCCGAATCGCCCCAGATACCCCAGGAGCACTAATTTAACCAGCACACATGTAGGCCCACTTTTACTTCCATACACTCCAGTTACCCCATAACCCTTACCTTTTCGTTTGGGGACTGTTGTCCGGAGGGTAGGTGTCTGGGTGGGTAGGGATCATCAGGGCGGAGGAAGAGGGAGATCGGTGGTGGGGAGGGATTGGCTTCCAAGTAGATGATTGGGGATCAGAGTATGGGCCTATGCAGTCAGCTCTTCCATCTGGTGGGAGAGATATCTAGTCCTGCCCCCTTTTTCAATGCAGCAAATCAGCATCTAGGACACCTATGCGCAGCACATACAGCCTCAGCTTATAGGCTGTGTTGCCTGCCAGTAAGTCTCAGGACCGCCCCAGGGTACGTCACGGACCTTGCCGCCGGGACCAGCACTGGGCAGGCCAGCACTGGGTGCCACCATCTTTCCTTCAGAGTTTGCAGAAAAGTTATACATACAGAACTCTCTGGATGCCAAATGTCTGTGAAATTTGACACTTTATGTGGACCTATAGTCCTTAGTGCTGTTGTTAACTCAACCCCATATGGGGTAACCCCTTCATCCTATGGCATACTCTCAGTGCAATGTTCCACACAATAACAATGTAGTATACATATCAGGGTGCCCAAGGGACATCAGCCCTGAGGTCTGATGGCAGTTGTTTTTGTATAGGTTAATTTTAAGCATAACCCATTGCCCATTTAACATCGCTTCTGGAGACAAAGGGTACACACTTTATAGTGTGTTTAGGCTGCATTGTATTTGTTGTCCAAATCACACATTGGTAAGCAAAAGAAGGCATGAAAAAGTATAAATTAAAAGCATAAAACAGTTCTGCCCATTGTGCTCTATGGGATCTTAACCTACAGCGCCACTATAAACTAGAGCAGCATAAACAAGGGCATCAGGTGCTGCAAACTATAAGTTGCTACTGATAAATTAGACGCAGGTTGGCGGCCACATTGGCGCTCCCTGTTTATTTTTTTGGTTAAATTGAACACAGAGTGCCACTGAGGCAAAAATATTGGAGTGGTGTTGACTGGTGCTGGTGCTTCATAAATAAGGCTCCAAATCTTTAGCTTGGGACACACAGCTTGAAAGCAGGATTTTATTTGCTGTCCCTATTATTATTATTGCTGTTGTACACTCATATAGCACATTTCTCCATAAAACTCATGTTGCATTAAACCCAGCCTTGATGCAGCTAGTATAAGAGTTATAGCATAGGGCTCACCACTTTCCTAAATGCTAGTATCAGGAAGAGAGAGACCATAGCAGTGGTTTGAATCAATGAGAGGCAGTTATTTAATTGAATTCTCTGAACAGAGTACTTGTTACCATACATAGCAGAAATGTGCAAACATTACAGTGGGTCAGGCAAGTGCTATTCCACATTCAGTAGCTTCACAATGAGATGTTATTTTGAAAATGAAAAAAAAAACATAATAAAATATTGTTTCCAAAGTAACCAAAATATATTCATAAAAATGAGTGCTTGATGAAAATTCAGCACTTGAAACAACAATCTGTAGTTCACTTTTTCAAATAAATTAAATGCAAGACGGACTTGCTGTTAAAACACCATAATTAGCATTAGAGTAGTATCTTTCAGGTAGGCCAGTACTGATAGGCAGTTGGAAGGCATCAATGCTTTCTTTGTCAATGCCTTCCTAATTCCTAGTTATGCCTCAGAATCTTTATGAAGCTTTACAACTGAAACACATTCCTGATAATTCCTGAAACTGATAATTCATTACGTGAATTAATTCTGCTTTTTTAGTTTATGCGATTGTCAATAGAGCTTGACAAATTATACTTGATGACACTGTGCTTAGTTGCAGATCGCTTACAATCTTAGAAATTTAGGCCCTTATTTATGAAGGAATAGCGACAGGTAGCGACTGGTGAGCGGCCGGTAATGATGGGCCCCGCCACGAGAACGCCGACTCCCCACCACAATCACACATTTATCAAGCTAATCCTGCTTAGCGACTGAGATAGCGCCATATAGCGACTCATTCATCATTATTCCAGCCTCAGCCCACAGCTCTCCAATGCATTTCAATGGAACAATCTTTAAATATTAATAATTAATTGTTATTAATTTTTTTTTAAATGTGAAAAATTCTGTGACCACTTCTGCCATTTTAGAAAATTGTACAGAATTGATATTACAGGTCTGATATTAATGTATTCATATTACTAAATTATTTAAAAAACTAGTTTTTTTTGGTTTCCAAAAATATGGTTGTTTGGGGGTTAAAAAAATGCTTTTAACCCATCGCCGCCAGCGCTCTGGGGTTTAAACATGCATTTTACAGCTCGAGAATTTTTTGAGCGTGATTTTTTAATGAATATGGTAGGAGCCGGTCGCTAGGGCCAGTCGCTATCATGCACACCCATACAGCGCGGAACCTGTCAAATAGCGACTCCTCGCCCAATATTCAACATTACGGCAAACCGACTGAGTCGCTATCAACTACCGAACAACGGCCAAGCACAGCGACTACTAGCGGGCTCTGAAAATGCCGCTACAGTCGCTCAACTGTCGCTACCTGCCGCTATTAATGAATCGGCCTCCCCGTTTTTGCCTTTTTAGTATTCATTTGCATAATCTTTTTAATTTTAATGATTCATTCTTCATCTGACCCAAAAGTGAAATAATAGAAAACATTATGTGCCACTTAGTCATTATTGTGGTTTAGTTAAAAAAAACTGCACAATAGCATACGGTGCTTTTTACATTTTAAGGTGTTTTAATACGAGACGTAATACGTTAATACGTTCTATGCCACAGCAAGCCTGCGCATTGTCTATTGCCAAATAATAAACTGGCCACTAAGTAAACAATATAAAAACAGACATAAATTCAGAGATTTGTATGTGAATGTGGTTTGGTTCACTATAGACACATTAAAGGTGCTAAAGCAAGGCCTTTTTAGTAGTATTAAACATTTATTTTTGTTCCATTTATATCCCAAATATTACCTGCACAGGTGATGGGGCTTTTTAAAGGGGAAGAATATCATTTTTCTAATAAGGTAAAAAAAAAAATGTAAGTTTGAAAACAAAGGCACCCTATGCGCTATGCAGAATATTTTGGCCTTTTTGTATACCCCATGTGGCCCTGTTATTTCTAAAATTCTAAGAAATAACCATACCTCATTGAAGAAATGATGTATCTCATCTTTAAAAATGCTTCATCGCAGGTACAGGTGTTTCTCTGGAAAAACATGTTTTATTACACTTACTCTTGTGTGCTAAAATGAATAAACTCACTGAAATGCTAGTTGCAATGCTTGGGGCTGGTGCACCCTTCTTTACCCAATAATTAGCATGAGCCCCAATGTCTGTCTCCGCAGCTCTAAATATCTTCACAAAGTACTGCAGTGGTAAAGCTTCTACACACATCAGCAGAATTGCAATAGCAATAAACTGTTATTCCAGCACAGGCTATCTTGGGGGACATGCCACCGAGGTTGAGTTTATTCCCTGTAAATGCAGAATCCAGATTCTTTTGCTTTCCACTAAAATAAAGAAACTAGTTTGGCTGAATTATTTGGATGCAGGGTGTTTAAAGCTGAACAAAACCTGGGATTTTCACTATTCTGGGTTTTGTTACATTCCCCAGGGTCATCACAATTTGGGCTCTGTTTGCCATGCATATTAATAATCATCAAATGGCCCTGAATACACGCAGAGCTCTGCATTAGGAAGCAGTAGCAGCAGGATCCCCAATTCCCTTTAGATATGGGTGGACTCCTGCCCCCAGCTTATCTGAATGTCTGGACACGGGAATGTCCCTCAGCCCAGAGATGATGGGGATGCAGCCGGCATTGTTTATAATGCTGTGGGAGCAATCTGTTGTTCACTTTTTTAAATAATTAAATTAAATGCAAGATGGGCTTGCTGTTAAAACAGAGCAGTATCTTTCAGGTAGGCCAGTGCCTATCTGCAGCGTGCTTCCACCCCAGCTTATCTGAATGGCTAGGTGTGGGAGCACGCTCAGCTGCTGGGAGGCCAGGTATGCAGCTGCATGCAGTCTGGGACCTCTGGAAAGGTCAGCTGCCCGGGTGTTTGGCGAGGGGTCACCCGGAGAGTCATCCAAAATTGCCCCCCCCCCCATTCTCGCCTCTTTTTCTGATATTGTGGCCTCATGGTAAGCAGTAACAGTAACAACCACCCACTTGTAAAAATGATGCTCTGTGCATACCAAGTAATTTGTTTAAAGATCCACTGGCACATTATTCCCAGTTGCAATGAATTCTCTAGATTTCTATCTTTGCATATGTTGATGGAATTTTACAAGTGTTTCTCTGTGGCATCTGCTGAAGATCCCTTTCCCCGCCATAATTTGAGGTTTAAATAAAGGTGCCATTGTATTAAAACCACTTAAAGCGGACCTTCACTCTGAATAAGAGTCTATCTTATATGTTTCTCACACTGTGTACATACAGATTGTCCACATTAAAAATCATCCTACCTGCATCTACTGCATGTTATGAGTCTTTAAACATCCAAGATGGCGGCTTATGGAAGCCGCCATCTTAGGCAGCCTGCAAACAGGAAGTGCCTCCTGACTGTGCTGCTCTGCATTCTGAGACTGCTGACCTTTACCCGACCCCAGCTCTGCTCTGTCTGAGCAAAGCACAGCTATAACCCGCCCCCCTGTACCTTATCCCACTCTCCTCTCCTCGGTAAGTGTGATGCTTCTGAGTCAAGATGGCGGCGCCCGTATCCTAAATTCCTGAACAGAGTTGCAGCCCAGTGGGGGAAAGAATAATAAGTTAGTGACTAAAAACGTAAAATATATTAATTTTAGATGCTGGGGAATCGTTTTTTAAGAGTTTGGGCTTTTCATTAAATCACGCTGAAGGTCCGGTTTAACTGCATCACTGCTTCCCTTGCTTTTGTAAGAAAATATTTTAATGTTGCTTTTTCTCTTAAGTTTTCTCTTTTCTCTGTAAGTTTTCTCTTATATATATCAGGCTCCTGTGGCTGTATATATATATATATATATATATATATATATATATATATATATATATCTTACTGGCATAAAAAAAAGTTTTGCTTTGGTTTCCTGCAAATGTATTGTAATTTACACAAATGACATTGAATCCTGGAATGCCACCTCCAGAAATGTGATAAGACTTACATTTGAATAAAGGTGCAATAACATAAGTAAAGGGTCTGCTTCATAGCAGCTGTAATTAGCAATCGTGTATTCGGCAGCTGGAATATAATGTGTGCGTAATAGTACATTATGCCATCTGCTGGACATTTCCACATTCTGGCATGCTTCTTTGCATTCCAAATGAAAGACTATGAACATTTTCCTTGTCAAATATTGTGCAGGCAGATAAGGTCTGGAGGTCATTTTCGGCAGCATATTTTTCAATGTATTTTCAATTAGATTGTCAATGTAGAATATGTTTGCCAATATTCTTGTTGATAAATAGTACAGCTGTTAAAATGCGTGTATGTATATGTGTGTGTTTATTTATATATATATATATATATATATATATATATATATATATATATATACATTAAAGTGCTCGCTTCAACTCTAGAATGAGCTATTGTGACTTCAATGTTTTCAGAACTTTTCATACGCAGTGATCATTTGACCGTTAGAAAAACAGGTTTGATCAGACATCACATCATGCGGTAGCTACACAACTGCTTTATCTGTAAATATCAATTATTTAGCTCATGTTACAAAAACAAGTAAGTAAATCATAGTAGAAAATATCTCTTTTGTTGCTTATTTTGAACAGAAGGTGAATAACAGAACATTTTTGGTATTTTCTAAGAAACCCAGGTCATTAGGTATATCTGTAGCAATAGATCAGAAGCAACCATTCCACATTGACTATCATAAAAATGGCTTCCCTACTTTACTTCCCTATTTCAGTTGTGCCAAGCTTTTTAATTTGCTCTGCCCCAATGATATTTATGCAAATATGGTTTTCTTCTAATTCTTCAATCCTGCTTTACATTGGCCACCACAGTTAATCAAAAATATTTGTACATTTCTATTTAATATTTACATATTGAAGCAGGTGCACCACAGGGTGTAGAGTGCTGTTCCCTTGTCCATGGCTAAGGGCATGTATAGCAGGACAGGCCATTCAAACTTGGATGTATTTATATTTTAGATACATTTGGGGATAAAAGATAGAGGTGGGAGACAATATAGGAAGATATTCCAAGCACATCTGACTTACATTTCCGCTTAAGTTACTTAAAGTGATACTGCAGGCAAAGGTAATTGTTACACCATTGTGTCAGGCTACATTTGACACTGTCCTAAACTGTTTTCTATTTTTTAATTGAAGCAGAAATGGCCGAGATATCTGGGTTTACAGGTTCAGCCGATGACATTCTTTTTCATCCCATCCCCTAATCAGTTTAGCAGAGTGGGACAGGTTTGCTGGTCCCTCCCTCCTCCCGCTCCTCCCGTCCACCACCACCTCCAGATACGTCACAGATTATGCTGAATCACAGATCCAAGGGCCACGGGGTGAAACGGTAAACCACAATATCTCAGCCATTTCTTCTTCAATTTAAAAATGGAAAACCATTTAGAACAGTACCAAATGTAGCCCAACACAATGATGTAACTATTACATTTGCCTGCAGTATCACTTTAAGCCGGACCTGCAGCATGAATAAGAGCATATCTTATATGTTTCCCCCACCCTGTACATATAGATTTTCCACATTAAAAATCATCCTACTTGCATTTACTGCATATTCTGAGCCTTTAAACATCCAGGCTCATGGAGTCTCAGGCTGCCTGAAAACAGGAAGTGTCTTCTGACTGTGCTGCTCTGCATTCTGGGATTGCTGTCTTTTTCCTGATCCCAGCTCTGCTCTGTCTGTGCAAAACACAGCTATAACCCGCCCCCCTGTACTTTATGCTGCTCTCCTCTCCTCAGTATGTGATGTTTCTGAGCCAAGATGGCAGCACCTGTATCCTAGAGCCCTGAACAAAGTTGCAGCCCAGTGGGGGAAAGAATTAAAAGTGACTACAAATGTAAAATATATTAATTTCAGATGTTTGGGCTTTTCATTAAATGATGCTGAAAATCTGGTTTAAACCTATAGTACCTATTTGTTACCAAAGATTGTTTGGACAGTTCACTTTTATATTTCTGTCTAGTGAAAGCTGTCAAGTTAGAGATAAACTAATGTCTATATTTTGATTTTATTTACAGGTATGGTGATATGGTACCAAAGACTATTGCTGGAAAGATTTTTGGTTCTATATGCTCTTTAAGTGGCGTTTTGGTCATTGCATTACCCGTACCCGTTATAGTTTCCAACTTCAGCAGGATATACCACCAAAATCAACGAGCAGACAAACGCAGAGCGCAAAAGGTAGAGAAAAATAATAAGTGATTCAATATGTTAATCAAAAGTCATACATGCATAATGTTTATATGCTATAAATGGTTATAGTATGCAAATATAGTTAACAAAACTATAAACACAACACTTGTGTTTTTGCTCCCATTTTTCATAAGCTGAACTCAAGATCTAAGGCTTTTTTCTATGTATGCATAAGGCCTTATCTCTCAAATATTGTTCACAGATTTGTCTAAATCTGTTTTAAAGGAGCACTTTTCCTTCTCCAAGATGACCCATCCACCTCATATGTGAGGCATATCAAGATAGATAGCACAATTACTGCACAGGTGTGCCTTGTTGTAAGTTTAGGTGTAAGATGTTGCAAGTTTAGGGGAGCGTACAGTTGGTATACTGACTACAGAAATGTCCCCCAGAGGTATTGTCTGTAAATTGAGTGTTTACCTTTCTACCATAAGTCGACTCCAAAGGCATTTTAGAGAACATGGCACTACATCCAAGCAGCCTCGCAACTGCAGACCATGTGTAACCACACAAGCCCAGGACATCGGCATCCAGTATCTTCACCTCCAATAATGTCTGAGATCAGCCACCTGTACAAAAAACAAAAGTGTTGAGTTTATATTTTTGTTAATTGTATAATGAATGTTATGGTAGGATGCAGCAGGTTCTGATGCAAATATGTATCTTTACATGAATTCCATACAATTGGGTGGACTAACTTTGTTGGCAGTGCATAAAAGATTCTTTAAATAACGACACCCCCTCAAGAAATCATTATAAAACAGCTTTCTATATTACATAGACCATGGGTTCCCAAGAGGTACTTGTACCACTCGTGGTATTTTAAGATATTTAAACTTTAACAAAGCTCAATGGGTGGTGTTTACCACCTAGCTCGATAGGTGGGGGGGGGGGGGCATATCGATTGGTTAGCTGGTGAACTTAGTGAAATAACACTCTCAAGGGATACAGATTTTCAAGGACTTTTATTATATGAGAGTTGAATAAAAAGTACTATTTTAATGTATATTACTCATTACTGGAACTATTTTATTGCACATGTATTTATGTTCTGAAAAAGTTCTCAATGTATTCATTAGATGCATAGTACGTTTCACGTGTGTGGTCTAATCTTGTGTTGCAGTAGAAAATGATCTTTTACAAAGATGTTAAGTGTAAATACAAGTAGTTGTTTAATTATCTGCCATGTAGCTGGCTCATCCTGCTGTCTGTATGAATCTAATTAAACTGAGATCCAGCCCCTCTTCTGTAGTCCCTCTTCTGTAGCCCTTCCCCAGGTTTTATTTATGCCTGACCTTTTCTTCACTCTGTGATTTTAATTCCACCACTCTTGCATTACACTTTGTGGCACACAATCTCCAGGGTCTGAAGGAAAAAAAGTTGCTCCTTCCTCCACTTGCTTGTATCTTCTGTGCTTTGAGCTTAGAATACATTTCACTGACATCAATAAAAAAATCCATTCTTGAGTTTATGAGAGGGTGAGAAATATGCACAGAGACATGACGCTTCCCCCTGTTTTTACAGGGTGAATGGGATGTTTCCACACTTTGCCTTTATTGTGTCTTTAAGCCTAAAGTTTTTAGTTAAAGTGTAAGTCTAGTTTACTTAAAAACAATCCCTAACCTTGTCAGGTCAATTGTCATGAAAGTATTTATTAAAAAAACAGGCAGTGTGCCAAAATATGGGTCCAAATGACAACGGAAGACAAACCCCTCTCAGCTAAGATCTTAGTTTCAGCAGCCAGGCTATTAAACCCAGGGCCTGAGAATTGGGGTACAACAGGGGACATTGTGACAGAAGGCCTTGTCGAGCTGGCAGCCGAAAAGGGATTACTCGCTGCTAGCATTACGACAACCGTAAACCACATTCTTCTTGCCCAGTGTGGTGCGACGAACACAGCAGGTCGCAGTGCAGCGGCACAACCAACGTAGACAGTTTTCTCCCCATCTGCAAGCTGCTTGCGGCACAGTACACACAAGACATTGCCCTCCACTTGGTTGCGAGACACCAATGCCTTCAATGCCCCAATTCTCAGGCCCTTTTTAAAGTGTAAGTCTAGTTTAGTTAGAAACAATCCCTAACCTTGTCAGGTCAATTGTCATGAAAGTATTTATTAAAAAAACAGGCAGTGTGCCTAAATATGGGCATTACAAACAGTTAGGGCTAAAAACGTTCTGGTACAAGTTAGTATATGCAGAATCCACATGGGTTTTATGTAACACACATTTTTTATTTACACAGTGTTACATTAGAGGTGATATATACAGCAGTGCATGGTACACAGATAAGAACCAATAGAGTAATGATATATGATTATTGGTTCAATTACAAAACGTATATCGTAAATCCTCAGTTAATTCACAGAGGGCAGGTTAATTGGGTGTTAATTTTCAACCAAATTTGAATGTGTTGATATAATGTCCATAATGCCCTGATGGGTTTCGCCTATGGATATCATCAGAAGGTGGGAGAATTCATCCTGCTGTTCTGAAATAGAGGTTCTATTATTTAGTAGGTCTGTCTGGTAGTGAGCCGGGTAACAGGCAGTCTCAGAACTGGGTAGAGAAAGTTGTGCTGGACCCTTGTTAGACCAGATAGGGTAAATCGTACGTTGCAGTCGTTGAGTATCTGTCAGGAAGTTAGCTGGACATATCACTCCAGCTGAGCTGAGAGGTGGTGAGCTAAAGTGTAGTGGCGAGCCCTGGATATAATCTTGTGTGCTGAGTTAGCACCCATGTGTGCATCTGTCACGTAAGATATTTGTAACTAATCTACTGGTTCCTAACTGTGTACCATGCACAGGGGCTGGCCAAGGGGGTCTCGTGTGGGCTCGTCTATTGCCTCTCCACTTGGTGCGGGCCCCGGCTTATGGGGTGGAGACCTCCGCAATGCTCAGATAGCTTAGCACTTAGCTGTGAATCACCTTTGATGCAACTTGTTTGTCAGTTCCTGCTGCTGAGGCGATGCCTGATCCTCCTCCTGTGCTGAGGTTTCCTGGGCTGGCCAAGGTAGGCCCCCATGGAGCTTCTTTTCTTCTATTGCCAGTTTTATATCTGCCAGATACTAATTTTCCCCCTCCCATCTCTCCCTCCATGTTTCCCCAGGTGCACGGCCAGGTTTCTGATCTTGGCAGGCAGGGTTAGTGGGGTTCTCTTGCAGTAAGTTTATCTAGTCTTTTTAGTCGCCCCTATAGTCCATCCAGGCTTTCACCATGGCTGAGGCATTGAAGGCATTGGGATCTCGCAACCAAGTGGGGGGCAATGTCTTGTGTGTACTGTGCCACAAGCAGCTCGCAGATGGGGAGCAAACTGTCTGCATTGATTGTGCCACTTCACTGCGACCTGCTGTGCTCGTCGCACCACACTGGGCAAGAAGAGTGTGGTTTACGGTTGTCGTAAGACTAGCAGTGGGTCAGCCCTTTTCGGCTGCCAGCTCGACAAGGCCTTCTGTCACAATTTCCCCTGTTGCACCCCAATTCTCAGGCCCTGGTTTTAATAGCCTGGCTGCTGAAACTAAGATCTTAGCTGAGAGGGGTTTGTCTTCCGCTGTCATTTGGACCCCCTTCAGGGTTCGGAAGTCTTGCTCTGGGCAAGAAGAATGTGGTTAGCGGACGTCGTAATGCTAGCAGTGGGTCATCCCTTTTCATCTGCCAGCTCGACAAGACTTTCTGTCACAAGGTCCCCTGTTGCACCCCAATTCTCAGGCCCTGGGTCTAGGCAGTACTATGTTAGCCAGGACCTCGGAGGAAAGAGGTTTAGGGATACTGATTATTGAAAGCTGCAAGATGAGTGGACAGCGTAGCCAGGAAGACGACAAAGCAAGCAGGATGCTCGGCTGCATAGCTCAAGGCATCACCAGTAGGAAGAGGGAGGTTGTGATGCCGCTGTATAGAGCCCTGGTGAGGTCACAGCTGGAATGCTGTGTGCACTTCTGAAGAACTTAGCTGCAAAAAGACATTATTGAAATAGAACGGATCCAAAGGCGGGAAACAAAAATGGTGGAAGGACTTAAAATTAAAACTTATCAGGAGAGACCTAAAGAACTAAATTTGTACAGTCTAGAGGAAAGAAGGGAGAGAGGGGACATGATTAAGACCTTTAAATATGTGAAAGGATTCAATAAGATTCAGGTAAGAAGTGTTTTTAAGAAGAAACTTGACCTGAAGCTATGCGGAGCGAAGATCAGGGGCAATGTTAGAAAATATTATTTTATAGAAAGAGTAGTAGATGCTTGGAACAAACTTCCAGCAGAGGTAGTTGAAAACAGTCACTGAATTTAAACATGCCTGGGATAAGCACACATCTATCCTAAGATAAAGAGTACATACAGTATACACATAAGGGCAGACTAGATGGACCGTATGGTCTCCTTCTGCCGTCAACCTTCTATGTTTCTATTGTATGGCTGTTCATGGCAAGTTTTCACACCTTTTGGTTGATGCGCCCGCCCTAATAAATGGACTGCTATAGGACGTCCCACACATAATGGATACACACCCTAGTTGTAGCAGAGTGTAGGAGAAAATAACATTTATTGATGACTCGCCTGTAAAATGGATTTCTCGATATTACTCTGCTCCACCTTAGGCGACCCTTCCCTTGTTCTTTTTATGGTTGCACCCGCTCGGTGCCTTGTTACCAATGTTTTTGGTGATTCACAAGTTTTTTCGCCCATAGGCGTTAGTTAGTTGGTTAGTTAGGTTAGTTCCTCCCATAGTGGTTACTACTGTTTTTTTAGACTGAGGGCCTGAGGGGGCAGCCGAACCCTATATAGGTTGGATTGGAGGAGCTACAGCTTTACATCTTTACAGAGATCTGAGGGATAACCCAGATGTAATGGATTCTCGTCCGCTGTGGAGCAGAGTAATGTGGAGAAATCCATTTTACAGGTGAGTTATCACAAAATGGTAATTTCAGTGCCAAGTTCCAGAAAAAAACAGTCACGACAATACAAAATTGTCATGAGTTTGCTGCTGACATGAGTTTTCTAGTTGGAGTTTTTTGAATGGTTAATCTTAGGCATTTTTTCACAGAATGACATTTTCTGGATAATGGTGAAGTCACTTCTTATTGTTATTATCTCTTGTAGAAACGTATTGTGTTCTTGTAATGTGAACAAAGTTGCAGACAAGTTACCAGCATTAGTACGATGTGTACCTTTTGTTTAAGAAAACATGTGATTGTTGAAAGTGAATTCCCTTTATTTAAAATGGGATTTGAAGTAAACTATAAGGTATTAAAGAATCGCACAATAAGGATAATAACATAGTCCTCTCAAAATGTTTGGTTACCCTTTGTTCCTAATACTGTGCATTACTACCATTAGCATGCATTTAGACATTGAGGCCATTATGGCATTCGTGGATGAGGCTCCTAATTTTACAAGCTAGCTATTGTCAAAGGCCTTCATTTTTAGTTTAGTTTTAACGACACAGTTAATATCTCCACCAAGGGGTTTAAAGCAGACCAAAACCCACTGAACTTGTTAAATACATTTGACCAAAGCCCCTGTCGATGCTCCCTTCTTAGGGTATAGAACTAGAAATTGATTTCTTTTTACTGTTCCTCTCTGTAAGATGGTAGGTCAGTCATTGCATAGGTGTGGCAACGACATCATTGCCACACACAACAGTGGCAATTAATGGAGGAGGCTGGCGTTAAAAATCGGCAAAAGGTACTCCTCATGGGGGGAGCAATTCAGGGTAAAAATTTAGGTTTTGGTCCACTTCAGTGATACTGAAGTCAAGAAACACCTCCACTTCTGCTGTAAATAGTGAAGCATCAGCTTGGCCTTATGTTTCAAAATCATCTGCATGTTGAAAGGTCCAAGTGCATCCTATGCTTCTAGGTTGATGAAAGCAAATCATCCTCTATCTGCATTTGTCTTGTAGCTCACCCCCTCCCAGCTCAATATCAGAACTCAATATCAGAAATTGCCATACCAAGCATATTGTTTGTTAAACAGTAGAAAGTTCAGTTTTGGTCTAATCACTGCAAATTATTTTGTTCCAGATATGCTGAGGCTCATCTAGATGTTGTTTTATATATTGTAAGCGAGCTGTTTTGTCATGTTCTTGCAGTGCCATTATATTTTCTGGCAACTGGCTGAGCAAACCTATTTCTGTCCTGTGGTGCCATTTACTAAATTGCTAAATTGAAAATGAATGAAAAATCGGGACAGGATCCATAGCGTCTCTTCTACAAGTTGTGAATCCTGCTAAAAGACTAGCAATGCATCATTAATGTGTAAAAGTATTTCCCAAAGTGATTTTGAGAATTCGAACCTTTGAAACAATCAATCCCTTTACTAAATTAAATATAGCCATGGACATGCATATCTTTACAAATAAACCTGACATATACAGGAGTTAGGCCACACTTATTGATTTAACTTCAGTACTTTCGTTTTAGTCAATGAACATTTCACCACAAAAGGGAAGGCTGGAAAACTCTATATTACAGGAATAAATTGAACAATTACTTTTTCTCTTTTAACTAGGAACTTCAGAACTGAGCTAATACATCAGTCGTATGAGCAACTTGGGAGTAATTTATGAACAGATCAATTTACCTTTCAGAAAAAAACAGATGTCAAAGTGCTAGCAGTCCATTCTTGCTTTAAGTGAAAGGCATATAAGAAATAGAATGAAATTAAACTTCACTAAAGAAAAATATTTCTAATTAATGCTATATCAATTTATTTCACTATGACAATAAGATCCTAGGAATATACTTCAGGTATTATTAGTTGTGGTCTTTAATTATTTCAGATTTTTCTATTAACTGAAATACTTAAACTTGTCAAAAATGATAACACAACAGTGCTCACATGCATCCCTCCCCAGTGCAATTTAGATTGCTGCACATAAAAAAATAATTTACCTTTTTCTAACCCCTTTTGTGGTAAATTTTAGAAACAATATGGCGGTTAATGGACCTGCAGGCCACTCGCAAACAGGAGGTGCTGCTGCTTTTCTTGTCAGTTATGTCAACTGAATCCAGGCAGCAAAATATCCACTTCCTTTCTTTTCCAACTGTGCCAGGCTGTTGGTCCGGTTTAATTGGAAGAGAATAGTTGCTGACTGTCATACATGAAATGTATTTGATAATTTATGTTATATGACACAAAGCCCAGGTTTATATTAAGGTTAATTGTTTTGGACTGGTCACTTGTGACAGCTAGAGTACTCAGAAGTAGGTATTTCATTAGGACTTGAATCATAGCTGTGGGCACTGCTCGAAATAAGAACAGGGAACCTGAATTGTAGTTGCCATTTAACTACTCCCCCAAAGGTGTTTTTTTTCAATACCATACGCAGGTAGCAATGTTTTGGTGCTGTCCAAGCTCATATTTTGAAGTCTGCATAAAAAAACAAAACGTTTTCAGAGAAGGGGGTTAATTCTGTAAGAGTTGAAAAAAATTCTCTTGGCAGTAAAAAAAAAATACTTTAGTTGAAAAAAGCATGAGAATGTTACTGTTTCTGAATAGAAAGACAATACATAAGTCAATGGAACATTGTAAAAAGTGTCATTGCCTTTTATTGTCTTCCTATCTGGTGATTCAGCAACAGTGACATTCTTATACTTTTTTTTATTGAAAGTGAATTTGTTTACTACCCCAATGCCTTACAGATACAGCACTTGGTGGACTGAGCTCTTCTGCATGACGGTTTTATTTCAAATATTTGATAATATTTGGGCACTGAATAAATGAATGTTTAATATCATGCAACTATAGCATGTAAAGCTGATAAAACATATGGATGTCACCATATTTCTACACATGTGTAAATTGCATTTCTATCTAGTATGTTTTTTTTTCTTATGTTAGCAAATGTGTGTTTTATGGAAGCATCTTTCACTACATGTTGCTTTACGCATCTGTTGCTATTTACACTGCTGTCTTGTCTACTGCTAAGGTGAGGGATCTCACTCAGACTGTTTTCTGGGAAGGATTCTGGAGTGATTGTGATTGGCCTGGATTGCCAGTAAAATGCTGCCCATAGTGGCCTGTGGGCCATTTCACACCATGCCACTGGCATCACCTTTTGTGGTGATAGGGCTTCCAATCACACTGTATGAAATTGTGATTTCAAAGCTAGGGCTTGCAAATCACTTGCAAAATCACCATTACTTTAGTGCTAGTGATTGGTAAAGAAATAAAGAAAACACATCGCCCTCATCAGTGTGAAACCAGCGTGACGCACACGCCCAGCAGCAGTGTTCTGTGTGCACAGGACTCACATCTCTCTTGTAGATCCAGGTGTATGGTTGCCAATAGCAGCAGATTGCCGGTAGTGAAAATTGCTTTGATAAAACACACATTTGCTAACATGAGAATTTTTAAAAATGCTAGATAGGCTCAGCACCTTGAGACATACAAAAATATACTCTTTAAAAAATGGCATTGAAAGTGGACTTAACGTTTAACCAAATTTTAACATCAGACAACAAAGTAAGTTGTACAGCAGTAGTAAAATCTTAGGCTAAGAAGTGAGCATTACAAATCCAGTTTGCCACCTAGCCTGATATAGAATTTAATATTTACAGAATAGTTACCTCTTTCGCAGTGTTCACCATATGGTAGTATTCACAGGCACTTGGGGCGGCTAAAAAGTGGGCAAGAAAATCTTTTAGACAAGCTGCTGCTGGGAGGGAGGGTTGCAGGAGGGGTTGTTCCCAGAGAGGCTATAGGTCTGCCTTGTTAAAGAACTTAAACTGTATTGGGAGTATGGTGCAATGGTACAGGCTTCTATGCTGCATGTTAACCCCTGGCCTGGCAGTACAAACATACCAAGATGCTGCACACCAATAATCCTCCAAAAGGGTGGACCAAGTCCTGAAGCTGTAGACTTGAAGCATCTTTGAATAACCCCATTCAGCTAACACAATTGGGCTGGGTGGAGAAAATATAGTATTACAGAGCTATACCCTCTTGGGAAAGTGGCAAAAAAACTTTTGGGGAAACTGTGCACTATTACACCAACCGGTATTTCAGATTTATTTGAGTTCTTAGCTGACTATTCACTGATACATGTGTGTTATTTATTTTGCAGAAGACACGTCTTGCAAGGATTCGAGCGGCAAAGAGTGGCAGTGCAAATGCATTTTTGCAAAGTAAACGCAATGGCTTACTGGTGAGATTCAGTTCATTATTTTATTCTCTCATGTCTGCACGATGTTATTGTAATTACAGAGCTGTACAAAATGACTTCCTGATCTATCAAAATCAAATGTCCTCCATCTAAAGTATATACAGTGTAACAGCCTAAATCTTGAATGCAATAGTATAATTGAATGCAGGAGTATCTACAACAGTGGTAAACATCCATAATTAATTAGTGCAGTATTTTATCTTAGCGGCTGTGATATATAGTATGTGTCAGGAGTAAATTGCATTTTTGGTAACTAAGACCATTAATGCCAGCAGTTTTAAAGAAAAGCAAGTCAGTACCTACACGTGAATGGGAATTGCTTGTTGAACTCGGTTATTGTCAAGTTTAACTAGAGTGTGGATGATACTCCTTAGGCAAAAATAGGTTTTTCATGGAAACAAAAGAAAGCACCACTTAACATAATATTTATATTGTTTAAATTGAACTGCAGAAAAGTAAAAAGAAAAAAAAGGGGAAGGGGGAGAAATAGGTAGTTGTAAGTGATTTTCTCTTGTGGCCCTGTATCTGTAGTGGTGGACTGGTACTGTGGCCTTTTGGCACGTTTAGAGAAAGGGGATAGGATCCACTTCTGACTCCTGTGAGTCCTTGAAATATAATGTCCAGCTCACAGGAGATTAAAACGTAGTTTTTACTGAAGTCAATTTAAAATAGCATAAATCTATACGTGAATTGTATCCATGTGTCAGCATACATCTTACAGCATAGCAGCCCCTTCCCTCCACCAGGACCTCGTTACGCGTTTCAGGCTACATATAGCCCTTAGTCATACACATTACCCACAACAAAACACAAAATATATAGGGAGAGGAAAAGAGAGGAAAAGCTAGGAAAAGTTAGGTATCTAACATGCAGCGACACTTTGATTAATGTATATGGCACCAGCACTTTGATCATATAACCAGCATTGACACTTTAATTATGAGTTAAGCATGTACACTTTAATTTACATAGGGGCACCAGCACTTTGAGTACAAAATAATTCCTCATATATGCAAGGTCACTTTAAAATATTAGCTTTGGGTGGACTCCGTAATCGAGATGGGACCCAGACATGTTTTTTTGCCCATTTTTATGTATAAAACTATAGGAGGATCCAAGGTAAGTTTTAAGATATCACTTGCTCGTGCCTTAGATAAATCCTCATAATTTAGTCTTTATTGTTGTCAATGCTTGGTTCTCTAAAACAGTTCAAGTGTACGCTACAGCATAATTAGCGTACGCTGATATTTTTAACAGCGTACGCAAGTCTGTTAGATTTGCTTAGCCGGCATATAGAAGTAGCGTACGCCGGAGCATTGAATAGCGCACGTTACTACAATAGCGTACATAGACTGTGCGCTATTGGCTAGGGCCTAGCCAATAGACTGGCGTCCTTCGGGAGGCTCGTCGGAGGGGGTGGGCGAGGATAGGCTGAGGACTCAACCAGTGGGTGAGAGCGACGGGGTGATGTCACGAGCCCGCTCCGGCCTGCCGCCTCGCACAGCTTGAGGTCCAAGGTGAATCAGGTGAGTTCCTTCAGCTTTTCCTCTCCCTATATATTTTGTGTTTTATTGTGGGTAATTTGTATGACTAAGTGCTATATGTAGTCCGAAGCGCGTAACGAGGTCCTGGTGAAGGGAATGGGCTGCTATGCTGTAAGATGTATGCTGACACATGGATACAATTCACGTATGGATTTATGCTATTTTAAATTGACTTCGGTAAAAGCTACGTTTTAATCTCCTGTGAGCTGGACATTATATTTCAATTACTTTGGAAATACTTCAAGAGCTTTCAAGGTCCGGGCTGGGAAGGACACAAGGGGTGAGCTGGTTATATTGCAACTGTTTTGGAATACATTAACTCTTGATTTACCGAGCCACGCCTTCCGTTCAAGTGCACATTAACTTGAAAACCATACAGCAGTGTGTTTATCAGCATTTTTTGGAATAACATGGCAACTTTGCCAGACAATACAGATTTTGCCCCCATATCTGATTCAGAGGCAAATTGGACGGAAACGTTGGACAAAATTTTTTCCGTCACACCAAGAGCTCCAGCAATTACGATGTAAAGAAACCAAATTATGGTGGGACAGGTCCTCTCTCCAAAAATACTTGGATAATAATATGATCCCTAGAGGCTTAAGGATTAAAAAATGCCATCTTCCGCATTTGATGAGGACTTCAAAAGGGAATGGCTTGCTGTTCTTACTGAGGCCTCTGAAAAGCTCATTCAATTATTAATTAAACAAGAGGCAAAAACCTTGGATGAAAACTTCACATGGAGATCAGAGAATCTCTAGATAAACATAAAAGCACTCAGGAATTTAACAAGTTAAAACAACAAATGGACAATAACCTTCAAAAGCTACAGAGACAAATTATAGAAACCAAAAAGAACAAATTTCAAAGAGATGTGCATGACTATCAGGCAAATCAGGTCTACACATGGCACATAGAGAGGCTCCAAAGGAGACCCAAATCAATTTTAAGGGGTAACTCCAGAAGACGGTATAATACCAAATACAGTGTCATTTTGGGATAGCGACACCCAGAATTCTTATGATTCGAATAGTGAATCCCTTAACACCACGGGGAATTCAGAACCAGACAGTGATCATTTTTTAGGGGCCCGCAACCGTCCAAAAAAGAATGGAAAGAATCAACAAAGTGTAGAAAACATAGAGCCGGGAGAAAACATAAGAAAAGGGAGAACGTATCAATTAAGGGGGAAGCATCCCAAGTAGGCACAAGTATGGTCTTGAATTTGTCTTCAACTGTATTAGGACCTACTCACCTTAAGGTTTTGGAGAAGGGATTATCATTCTCACCATCCTACAATATGAATATATTTGAAACTATTATTGATCTAAACCGTTTTGTCCGTATGTTAACCTTAAAGAAACATTTTGCACACCCCAGGGATATCTAGGGAGAAGTGGATCATCCCACACAGGTGGAACATGATCCAGATTCAGGATCCAATTGGTTACACTATCCCTTTAAAGAATTGTGTGCACTTAATAATCTGCAGGGTTTTAAGAACCCCGAGTTCTATCCGATACAAGCGAGATCCCAGGCTGTCCAATTGTTTCAAGACATTGTGGAGAAACAATTAGTTGCTCTATCGTCCTCCATAGATAGTAAAAACATTATAAAAATGTGTCTAAGGCTGAACACATTGCCCTGAGGGATTTAGAAATGAATCGGGATATCGTGATAAACAATTACGATAAAGGAGGCACGATTGTTATAATGGACAGGACAACATATATTCAGGAAGCCCAACGGCAACTTTCTGACACTAGTACATACTTGGAACTTAAGGGAGATCCCACAGAGGCCTTTAACAAACAATTACAATTACTATTAAAAGAAGGAATAGCATTGGGAGCCTTGTCAGAGAAAACAGCAAAACATTTGGTGAATGACCATCCTATTGTGCCTATATTCCATCATTTGCCGAAGGTCCACAAACCTGAGAGACCATCCAATGCCCGCATCATTGCGGGCATTGGATCCCTCAATGAAAGACTGGGTCAATGGGTAGATAGCCAGCTCAATTATATTGTTAAGAGACTTCCGGGTTACATCAAGGACACAACAGAAGTCCTACGGGCACTACAACAACTACAGTGGCCATCACATGGTAGTTGGCTGGCTTTGGACGTTACGGCCTTATATTCATCTATACCGCACCATCTAGGCCTACAAGCAGTGTCGTATATGCTAAAGAAATATACAACTTTGGATGAACAATACAGGCTTTTTGTGAATATGGCACTACAATACCTTCTTGGACACAACTTTATCATGTTTGAGAACACATTCTATCTGCAGACCCAAGGAGCTCCAACGAGCCCCCTCCCTCGCTAATCTGTACATGGGATGGTGGGAGGAGGAGACGATTTTTTCAGAAAATAACCCCTATCGTGACCATATATATTGGTACTCCCGATACATTGATGACATCATTTGTATCTGGACTGGTCCATCTGAATTAGTTACGTCCTTTATTGCCTATTTGAATACCAATCAACTTAATTTGACGTTTACAGCAGAGTACCAAAATAAGAAGATTTTGTTTTGGACCTAACACCGGAGAGCCCAAAAGTTGGGTTACAAATATCAACTAGTACCTATCGTAAACCTATATCAGGTAATTCTACATTACATGCCACCAGCTGTCACCCGTAACATACAGTGGAGAGTGTCCCATATGGGGAGTTCTTACATGAGATTAGAAACTGTAATGAAAAAATCTCCCTGGATAAAGAGCTGGATTGCATACAACGTAGGCTACAAAACAGGGGTTACAAAAAGGTGACTTTACAAAAAGCAAGAGAGAAGGCGCTATTAAGAAACAGTCAAGACATTCTTTTTCCCAAAAGTCCCCCGAAAGACAAAAGGATAAAGGGGGATCCTATTACCATGGCTACGAAATGTAGTCAACAATTTAAGGATAATAAAAGGATTGTCTTGCCTAATCTTCCCATTTTGGGTACTGATCCAGATTTGCTACCAATCATTAAACAAGGAGTGAGAGTGGTGGCCTGTAAGGCACCAACTCTAGGTACCAAGTTGTCTCCGTCTATGTTGAGGTCTTGTAGAGAGAAATCTGATACCTGGTTGTCACAAAAAGGATGCTATCCCTGCGGGCTTTCTAGGTGCACCTGCTGTAAATTTATTCAGAAAACCAACAGATTTGAGTCCACAGTCACGGGCAAGAAATTTTTGATATCCCAGTTCATGAACTGCAATTCGAAACACATAATTTATCTGGCTACATGCACCATTTGTGGATTACAATATGTGGGTTGCACCAAACGCATGTTAAAACTGCTTTTTATGGAACACGTTTATCAAACGAAAGCACCAGTTCCCAAGTCTAACGTGGCGAGACATGTTTGCCAGATACCACTTTGCCAGATACCATGTTTTAAGATACCACTTGCTCGTGCCTTAGATAAATCCTCATATTTTAGTCTTTATTGTTGTCAATGCTTGGTTCTCTAAAACAGTTCAAGTGTGCGCTGCAGCATAATTAGCGTACGCTGATATTTTTAACAGCGTACGCAAGTCTATTAGATTTGCTTAGTCGGCATATAGAAGTAGCGTACGCCGGATTGAATGGCGCACGTTACTACAATAGCGTACATAAACTGTGCGCTATTGGCTGGGGCCTAACCAATAGACCAGCGTCCTTTGGGAGGCTCATCGGAGGGGGTAGGCGAGGATAGGCTGAGGACTCCACCAATGGATGAGAGCAACGGGGTGACGTCACGAGGCCGCTCCAGCCTGCCGCCTCGCACAGCGTGAGGTCCAAGGTGAATCAGGTGAGTTCCTTTAGCTTTTCCTCTCCCTATATATTTTGTGTTTTGTTGTGGGTAATTTGTATAACTAAGGGCTATATGTAGCCCGAAACGCGTAACAAGGTCCTGGTGGAGGGAAGGGGCTGCTATGCTGTAAGATGTATGCTGACACATGGATACAATTCACATATGGATTTATGCAATTTAAATTGACTTCAGTAAAAGCTACGTTTTAATCTCCTGTGGGCTGGACATTATATTTCAATTACTTTGGAAATAACTTCAAGAGGTTTCAAGGTCCGGGCTGTGATGGACACAAGGGGTGAGCTGGTTATATTGTAACTGTCCTGTGAGTCCTTGTATGGATCTCCAGGGGTGGCAGTGGATTCTATAGTACATTGAGTCATTCACTGTATTTTTGTTAAAGCGTGTGATTTATTTACAGTATATACTTGTTACAGTGTTTAAGTACTTGTAATTACAAAAGACATATTCAAAATTAAAACATATCAGCACAGTATAATTAACAAAAATTAGATTATTGTAAGTTTCTGATGAGGGGAATAATAATTCCAAGGTTTATTAGCTATACCCAATTGCCGTTGTGGGGATAGTTACATATGGTTGCGGGGTAATGCCCTCTTGTTTGTAGCAAGATTAGGTTTGTATTTTCCCATTGTAGCAAGCTTTTACCCTCTGTGGGTGTTTGCAGTAAGTACAGTAAAGGTCCCGTCACATATACTTTTCGTCGTGGAGCTTCCTCAGTGTGCGAACCTGTGTCTGTGGGCATTAGGGCGTTATGTTAATACAGTTGCATTAGTATCCAAATAATTTTCATATAATATTTTGAGGGGTACTTACAGTCCAATGGTTAGCCCAGGTGCTTGCTGGCGATGGTTGGATCATCTCCCATTTATGGTCAAATTGCAGTTTTATTGTAGGTTCGTTACATGCATTTATAAGGTTGTAATATATAAGCTAGGTTTATTTTAGTTAAGAAAGTATCATTAGGTATATGCAGTGTGTAAGTTAGGTTTACTAAGTTAAGCATAGGGTTAACTCACTTTTGTATGAGGCAGATGGGGGGGGGCATGTGTCCCGTTGCCGATCGGCAGCCTCCTCTTCCTGCTGTCGAAAAGAGTGGTGCTGTGTGTGCTGCCTGTGTCCAATCTGTGTTTTAGCAAGTGATATTTTTGTTTTTGCTCCTTTATGCAGCGCATAACAGCGGTCGCTTGTCCCTCCCCCTTCCTCCCTGCATGCCTCCTGGTTGGTGAAAACCAGAGGCAGGAAGTGCGCGTGTCACACTTGTGCCCTAGTGGCCCCGCCTGACAGCAGTGTGGGCGCAGCCATCTTTCTGGTTTGATCCCTCCACATTGCGGTCTATTGCCATCGTTTCTTAGGGCGCAACATTTTGTTGGACGCTCCCAATACAAGCCCAATCTTGCTACAAACCACAGGGCATTACCCCGCAACCACATGTAACTACCCCCACAACGGCAATTGGGGATACCCAGTAAACCTTGGAATAATTATTCCCCTCATCAGGAACTTACAATAATTACATTTTTGTTGATTATACTGTACTGATATGTTTTAATTTTGAATATGTCTTTTGTAATCACATGTACTTAACGCGTTGCAAAAACAAAAATGTTTCTGTTCTGTAACAAGTGTATACTATGTAAATAAATCACACGCTTTTACAAAAATACAGTGAGTGACTCAAGGTACTATAGAATCCACTGCCACCCCTGGAGATCCGTACAAGGACACACAGGAGTCAGAGGTGGAACCTACACCCCCCCCCCCCTTTTCTCTGCATAAAAGCCACATTTGTTTTTCAGCAGTTTAGGCAATTGTTAAATTAGAATTGACATTAAATTAGGTTGGTACACTGGTTTGAAACCTGCTTTGGATATACATACATATATAATACACCTCGCTTTTCTGTCTTGTTCATTGGGTGGGTTAAAACTAAAACCATTTAAAAGCAAACCTGTCATAAGAGAAATGTTGAGCCAAAGCCTACAAAGAAAGTTACTCTTAAAGATTAGAGCTTCTGATTTTCCTACCCACTTATGGTAAATGGTAGCTAAGTATTTATGTATATCAGGCATCTTTGATAACAGGCATGTAAGATACTTAGAAGATTCATGGTCTGTTTTTATTACAGTTTTTTATCCATTTTTGCAGTATCCCATGGGGAAATATACTCTTGCTTCCTGCAGTAAGATAGAAAGGGAACTGAACTGAAAATCTTATTACCATCACATGATGTGCTATTTCTTGGTTTTAATGGAATGGGAACTATACATTCTTCCCTTAGAGCTGCAACCTTGGAAGACATATGTGGCCTAATGTGTGGCTCTCAGGAGTCTAGCACACTATTGAGGGGGTACACGGGCCCAGGACTGGGCATTGTCATTTCCATTAATAGGGTTAATGCAGAGTTAGGCAGTTGGAGAAGTGTGCTGTCTTACCTGTCACAAGAGCTTACAGCTCAGCACTTAAAGAGCAAGTCCATCCTGACTTCCCATTTTTTTTTAATTCCTCATGCCCCGCCCTTCTCTCCTAGCACTAAAGTATAAAAAAAAATAAAAAACACTAACCTGGCCTGTCCTCCTGGGTCAGTCGTCGGGCTATTGCAGAGCTGGCTGCAGCTATCTGTGCTTTGTCCTACCACTAGGTGCCTGCGGGAGCACATGCTCTCACCTGGCCATTCACTTGAAGCACTCAGCTGAAGCAAAGATGCTGGTGGCCAGTACTTCAATCGCCCAACATTCTGCACGGGAGTATGGGTCAGGTAAGTGTTTTTTTTTTTTTTATTATGTAACCCGCTGCTTTAGCGCTAGGAAAGGAAGGCGGGGGGAATAAAACAAGCAATTTGGCCAGCTAAGGTTTTCTGAAACAAACTGCTATGTTGAATAAAAATGTGTCTCTGGAGAACACACAGAAAGAAAGGCTAAATTTCTCCAATAGATACTATTATATCTAAAAAGCGTGGTTTGCTAAAGGTTTGCTAAAGGAATACTGCTAATAACCAACCCAATTGTGTGGTAAAATTATAACACTGAATACATTTTTCACAAATGTTATGATTTTAAATAAGAACCTACCTTAAGAACCTACCTAATTTATCTAAAATAAATATGTAAAGTCAAACCCTAAATTTGTGAAATCCAAAAAACATGCAACTATGCACCTGCATAGGTGTTGACAAGTTTTCCCCAGGGTTTACTTTATTAAGATACTTAGATGGGTCTCTACCTTTCTACTCCGTACTGTGCTCCAATTTGCAATCATCAAGTCCTCCGCCAAATGTTCATGGGAATCCAGTTCAGCTCAAAAACAGATGTCTGATTGCTATTTTTCAAGAATATTACCTAGGTTAATACTGATTCTCAGCAGCGGAAGGTTTTTAAGTAGGTATATATATTTTAAAGGGAAAGTCTACTTTCTATTGTTTTTTTGAAAGTGTATCTTTTTGTGTACCAAAATTATGCCCTCAGCATTGAGTTTATCAAGTATTTTTAATTTTTTGTGTGTTTTGTGAAAGAAGTTTTAACTACCTTCAATCTATTGCCATTGACAACTGTACACCAAGTCTTTATAGGAAGGTATAAGTGAGCCCTGTACACATAGCACACTGCTGTTGTTGGGCATATGTAAGTATGTGTGAGCTCCCTTGCCTCAGAAGTGGCCATAACAGCACTCACTTCTCTCTTTTTGTAAGTCTTTGTTCTACAGTTGCCAATAGCATTAGATTTGAAGTACTGATAACTGCTTCCATAAACACACATTTTCTAACCTAGGAAGAAATAAAATACTATATCAGCTCAGCAGCTTGAGGACATACCAGAGGTTTCGCCCTATAAGACTCACCTGCCCATAAGATGCACCTAGGATTTGTAGGAGGAAAAAAAAATACTCTGAACCAAATAGTGAGTTAAAATACCCCCCAGCCTAACAGGACATGGCAGATCCCCATCCCCAAAAACAAGCAGCATGCAGATTCCCCCCTACCCATATGACAGCGTGCACAATACCCCCATAACAGTGTGGCAGATTCCCCCATCCCCAAAAACAAGCAGCATGTGTGCAGATTTCCCCCAACCCGCCAAATAACAGGCAGTGTGTCAGATCCCCCACCCCCAATCGTTGCTGAGCCAGTTAAATGGGAAAAAAACTGCACTGTGATCTGGAAGCTGTCACTCTGTGCAGCCATCATGCACCGATGCATCAATGACATTGACATGCCGCTCTGTGCCCTGTCATTGATGAAACGGCACTTGGCCCGCTGCACTGATTGATGAAGTGCAATGAAATGAAAATCCACAGAGCGGTGCAGTAGTGTCGTTGATACATTGACGCTCTGGCTGCACAGAATGGCGGCTTCCGGGTCACAGCGCAGGTGTGAAGTTTTTTATTCTTAGTATACAGTACGTCCTGCTCCAAATCTTACAGTTGGGATATACTCCGCCAAATGGCGCTGGACTGCAGAGACATCGAAAATAGGCTCCTCCCAGCCCCTCAAATACCCGGGGACCTCCCACAAATCCCCAGAATTTCTCTGCAGTCTGGCTGCGAAGGACGAGAAATGGCTCTCTACTCGCAGGTGAGCGGGGCTATTAGCCCGCGGCCCTGTAGGACTGTTCCCACCCGTTCCATTAGTAATATGCCTCCCAGCCTTGGCTGCGCTGGTCGGGTGAAGGTAGGCAGCACCGCTGTTAGGTGCTTCGGAGCGCTGCTCCACCGCAATCCCCCACCAAAGGGTAGGCGGTTCAGGCTTATGGTGAGCCTCTATGGATGCCCCTCCCGCACTAGTGCCCCCTTGCCCCTTCCCATCGCTGGGCCCTGTTTAAGTGGCCGCTGTCCTCCCTCATCCTCCTTGTAGTCTTCGGGGGAAAAGAGGGGGGGGTGTAAATATGTATGCTATGCATTCTGTTTAGTCTTGTGTCAGCCGTCGCGCTGGCTTGTCTTTACTGTCTTTTTTAAAATTGCCGCAGTGCGCTGACTTGGTTCCGCGCTTGCCGGCGGCATTACCTCAGGCGCTGGTGCGCCATCATTGGATGTTCTGGCTTTGCGCTCTTCGGGGGGGGCGGGGCCCACCAATGCGCGCTCCACGTCATCGCTGATATCGGCCCGCCCCTCGAGGTATACCAACGCCATCTTTATCCTGCCTTTGGCCCATGCGTGACGGACCCCTACCTACCGCGGTCCGTAAGTGCCCTCGCGGGCGGCTTTATATCTTTCACTTTTTGTTACTGTGTGCTTACAGGTCTTGTCTGCTTATGTCTTTCAGGCGGGGCGAACCCTTTTGGCTTCTCCCGGCCCTGTATTAGTATATAACTTGTAGGCTTTGTAAAAATATTACTCCCACTTCCCTAGCGGGTTATTGGGGCATCCGGGGTTGCTATATAGCGTTATTCCCTATCGGCTTATAGCGCCGCTATAATCACCATATGGAGGCATCCCAGGATAATGTGACCGGGGTCCCTTCGGGACAAGATCGGCTGTGTGTAGCGTGTGGGCAGCCTCATGCTGACACTGACAAGGCGCGGGTCTGTGTACCCTGTGCTGAGCAGGTACTTGCATTGCAATCTGGCCTGCCAGTTGCTGCACCTCGTTTCACTTCGCCTACTCCCCCAAGCTTAAATCTCACTCCTGCTGAGTTGCATACTAGTGGGGATTCTCAGCCTGATGTGTCTTCTAGACTGGCTACTGCGTAAGGCCCCTGCTAAGAAGCGGCACTTGACCCCTAATGTCACTGTTTTCCCTATGGGAACTGAGGAGTTTTGGAATCTTTGTGGCTATACCCCGTCTGATGAAGGGGAGCTCTTTTCTGATTCAGGCTCATCTGATGAGAGACCAAGGGGTCATGACGATTCTGGCTCTGATCCCTGAGCCCCAGATGACACTGACCCTGTTGCGGCTCCCAGGCAAAGAGGGGAGCTTTTCCATACAGCAAAATCACGTTTGGAATTTCCCGAGCAGGCACATTTCCATAACCTTGTGCTCAAGGAATGGGAGCGCCCCAGAAAACTTCCCGGGGTTCCAAAAGAGTTGGGATAGGAAGTATCCCTCTCCAGCTGAGGTGGTTAAATGTTGGTCATCCCCCCCCCCCCGAGATGGATGCCCCATCCTAGGGCTATATTCCCCTGACTCTACTACCCTGCGGGATGCTGAGGACTGGCACATTGACCAGCTGGCATCCCACGCCTTTGCATGTGCGGGGACGGCGCTGCGCCCAGTCTGTGCCTCTGCCATTACTGCTGTGGCCACTAGAACCCTTATCAGAAATATGCTTGATAGTGCCCCTGATGATTTGCCTTCTGAGGTGTTTAATGCACTCTCCAGTTGTGATGTTTTTGTAATATTTGTCCTCTCAGCATTGGATGACACCATCAGAATGTGTGCCAAAACTTCTGCCCTTGTGGTGGCTATACTCCGCTCGGTTTGGCTGCGCCAGTGGGCTGCTGACACGCTGCCAAGAAGGCCCTCACTGGGTTTCCCTTTAAAGGACTGCGCCTATTTGGGGACCGCCTGGACCTTTTTGCTAAGGGAGGCAGGTTACCCCAGCGTAGGCGGCAATCTCGGCCCTTTCGGGGTCAGGGTTCCTTCTCCTCCCCTTACCGTGGTGCAAGACAGGGAAGGGGGGGGGGGTTTCCTTTCCTGGGGCCCGGGGAGATTTCTGGGGTAGAGGCAGATGACGTGGACGTCCTGGCTCCGCCTGGGGTCCCAAAGCAAATTCCTCTCCCAAGCCCCCTCAGGCATGATGGGGCGCCCTCACCCATCCGGGTGGGGGGACGGCTGCAGCACTTCGCTCACGTCTGGAGGCTTCATGTCTCAGACCGGTGGATTCAGGAGGTAGTGTCCTCCGGTTACAAGTTGGAGTTTGCTGCCGATCCCCCTCCAAGATTCATCAGATCCCGGATTCCTCAGGACCCTGTGTCAGCTCGGGAGCTAATGGAAGCAGTGCAAGGTCTCCTGGAGCTGGGGGTCATCTGCCAGGTCCCCTTAAGAGAAATAGGCAAGGGCTTTTATTCCAACCTATTCACCGTACCCAAAAAGATGGTTCAGTCAGGCCCATCCTGGACTTGAAGATCCTCAACAAGTATGTCAGGGGCAGGCGCTTTCGCATGGAAACTCTGCGCTCTGCCATCAGTTCCCTGCACCAAGGGGATTTCATGACTTCTGTGGACATCAAAGATGCTTATCTTCATGTTCCTGTGTTCCCAGTTCATCAAAGGTTCCTCAGGTTCGCTCTGATGGATCAACACTACCAGTTTGTGGCCTTGCCCTTCGGCCTCACTTCAGCTCCCAGGGTGTTCACCAAGGTGCTGGCTGGCGTGATGTCTCTGCTCAGATGTCAGGGCATCTGGACGACATCCTCATCACTTCCCGGTCTCTAAATCAGGCAGAGTTAGATACTCAGCTGGTGGTGTCCACTCTGGAGTCATTTGGATGGGTGATCAACCACCCCAAGTCCTCACTGTCCCTTTCCTTGGTAACTCCATTCCTAGGAATGAATCTGGATACAGTTCTGGCAAGGATCTTACTTCCTCAACAGAAGGTGGACAGTCTGATTGCACAGGCTCAGTCCCTCCTAGCTTGTCCCCATCCCTCCATCAGGCAGGGGATGCAGCTGGTGGGCCTGATGGTGGCATGCTTCGAAGCGGTCCCTTATGCTCAGTTCCACTTGAGGCCCCTGCAACTTCACCTATTGTCAGTATGGGACAAGGACCCAGCATCCCTGGACAGGGTCTGTGTGCTCTCCCCCCTGGTCAGGAGGTCCCTCTCATGGTGGATGGACTCAAGGAACCTGTTGGGGGGCAGATCCTTTCTTGCCCCTTCCTGGGAGACGGTCACCATGGATGCCAGTCTGTCAGGTTGGGGGGGTTTCTGGAAGTCCCTGCGGCTCCAGGGGAGGTGGGGCCCTCAGGAGGCCCACACACCTATCAATGTCTTGGAACTGCGGGCGATCAGGCTACTTCTGGCTTACTTGACTACTCACCTTCGGGGCCTGCCTGTTCAGGTGCGCTCCGACAACCAGACGTCAAGGGAGCCCTCCAGGAAGTGTCTCTGATCCTGACTTGGGCGGAGGCCAATGTCCCCTGCATATCAGCTGTGTACATCCCGGGGGTGGAGAATCGCCTGGCGGACTCTCTGAGCAGGAGGACCTCTCGCCAGGGAGAATGGTCCCTATGCAGCAGGGTGTTTCAATCTCTGTGTCACCGTTGGGGCCAACCAGATGTGGATCTGTTTGCGTCCCGCCACAATCACAAGCTCCCAGCTTTTGTCTCTCTGTCCCAGGATCCTCTGGCCTTGACCTCGGATGCGCTAGCAATGTCATGGCAGGACTTTCAGTTCCTGTATGACTTCCCTCCAATCCCCCTGCTGGGCAGGGTTCTGCGCAAGATTGCTCTGGAAAAGGTGCCAGCAATTCTGGTGGCCCCCAGGTGGCCAAGAAGAGTGTGGTTCGCAGACGTGGTACAGCTGGCAGTAGATCAGTACGCTCTGCCCTTGGTGCCAGATCTGCTCACTCAGGGCTCACTACGCCATCCCAATTTACAAACTCTGGCTTTGATGGCTTGACTGCTGAAACCTCCATCTTGATGGAGAAGGGGCTGTCTTCCTCGGTTGTGGATACTTTGTTTAAAGCTAGGAAGAAGTCTTCCTCTTCCATTTATTACAGGGTTTGGCATGCCTACATTGACTGGTGTGAGTCTAAGTCTCTTCCCTGTCGTGTGTTCTCTATTCCCAGGATTCTGGAGTTCCTGCAGCATGGGTTGGAGATGGGGCTCCAACTCAGTACTCTGAAGGGTCAGGTTTCTGCCCTGGCTATTTTCTTCCAGAAGTCCTTTGCTCAGCACCCTCTGATCAGGACTTTTTCCAGGGGGTCACTCATGTGCGCCCCCCACGTAAGCCTATGGTACCTGTTTGGGATCTGAACTTGGTTCTGTCAGCCTTGCAGGGTGCTCCCTTTGAACCTGTGCAGGATGCTGCCTTGGCCATTCTTACGCTCAAGGTTGTATTTCTGGTGGCTATCACTTCTGTCAGGCGTGTGTCTGAGTTGGCGGCGCTTTCCATTCAGCCCCCCTACTATGAGAGACACCAGGACAAGGTGGTGTTTCGTTTCAAACCTGACTTTCTGCCTAAGGTAGTGTCTGCCTTTCATTTGAATCAGGATATTGTTCTTCCTTCTTTGTGCCCCAATCCTAGCAATGCTAAGGAGAGGGTTTTGGTTAGGTGTCTGAAATACTATCTGGTGGCTACTGCACATTTCAGAAAAACTGATGCTCTTTTTGTGGTCCCTTCTGGTCCTAGGAAGGGTTTGGCTCCTGCCAAGTCTACTATCAGCAAGTGGATTCGTCAGGCTGTGATTCAGGCCTACTCTGCTAAGGGGAAGAATCCTCCCTTCCACCTTACTGCTCATTCCACTCATGCTGTTGGTGCCTCTTGGGCTTTTCAGCACGAGGCTTCTGTTGAACAAGTTTGCAAGGCCGCTACTTGGTCTTCTGTTCATACCTTTTCAAAGTTTTACAAGGTTGATGTTAGGGCCTCAGCTGATGCTGCTTTTGGCCGAAAGGTTCTGCAGGCGGCAGTGGTTTAACCCTTTTAGTGCCAGCCTACCTGGAGTTTTTGTCACCCTTTGTTGCCAGACTGTTTTGCACTATTTTGCGCTCCCCATGTTCAAATGTGATTTTTGAAGGCATTTCCAGGGATTTCCCAGGAAAATTATATATTGTTTTTTTTCAGCAGATTCTGGGCTTTAACATAAAATGTCTTGTTTGTCATTTTTTAGGTGTATTCTCAATATTTTTGGGTGAAATATGTGCAAAAAAAAAAAAATGTTTACAATTTGTAGTTTTTTTTGTAATAAAAAATGTAAGTTTGTCAATAAAATCATATTGCGTGTGAAATCCCAATTTCTCCCAGTTACTGCGATACCACATATGTATAGGTAGACACCCTTTCCTGCCCAGGAGACTCCCCGAAACTGAAATAGCTGTTTAGGGGATTTTCAGATAAAATACAACTATGCTATGCAATATGTGCACCTTGCAGTTTTTCCAGAAAAACAACCCTTTACATTTGAAATACCCCCAACAAACTATATATTCTCTGGAAGTACACATCTCAGGCTTTCTAGGTGTACCAGGATTGTTGATGTGGCCATAGGTTTCTGGAAGTAACCCCTCAATGTATTCTTTGGTTGCAAAGAGTTTCCCTAAAAAAAGGATAAAAAAGCAGAATCAAAGCCACATTTTCCTAAAAAAAATTATATACAAACAAGAAAAAACAAGTTTAATCTGAAAAAGCAACATGTCTCAAACAGAACGATACCCAACATGCATAGCTACTGTCAAGGGAAGAGTTGCCAAACACCCCAAAGTAAAGCATGTGTGTAATGGTTTTTACTTGAAAAATTCAGCTCTGCAGACAAAGTGCGCACCTTGCGATTTTTCAACCAAAACAACCCTTTACATTTGGAATATCCCCCATAAACCATATATTCCCTGAAAGTACACACGTTAAGCTTTCTAAGCGTACCCAACTTGTTGTAGTGGGCTCATCTTTCTGGAATTAATCCCTCAAAGAATTCTTTAGTTGCGCAGGGTTTCCCTAAAAAATGTATAAAAAAGCTGAATAAAAAACACCTTTTCCTAAAATATAAATATGCAAACCAGAAAAAACAAGCTAAGTCTGAAAGCGCAAGGTCCCCCAAACAGAACAATACCCAATATGCATAGCTACTTTTAACCCTTATAATTGCCAGCCTACTTGAGATTTTGTCACCCTCTGTTGACAGGTCATTTTTCCCCATTTTGCGCCATGTTTTGCGCCATTTTTGCTGGAATGTTCAGGAAAATTATATATATATTTTATTGCAGCAGAATTTAGGCTTTAACATGAAATGTCTTGTTTGTAAAGGTCAGGGTATAGGAGGAGCGGGATGACTAAACCCCTCTCCTCCCACAAAAGGCGGGGCTGCCGCCTCCCACAAGAGGCGGCGGCCATCGCCACCATTAGAAGCGGTGAGGACCCGGAAGAGGGTCCTCACCTGAAGCCTGCGGAGCCCAGGGGGGGGGGATCGGACCCCCCCCCCCCCCCCCCCTGGTGAAGAGAAGACGGCGCGGAGGGATCGGGCGAGGAGGTGAGCGAGTGGCTGTTTTTTTTTTTTTTTTTTCAGAGATACTGACAGCGGGGAAAACGGGGGGGGGGGGAGGCCGGTTTCGGGACCCCCAGCTTCAAAGGGATACCAGAGGTAAGTGGGTTTTTTTTCTGTTTTTTAACTGTTAGGGGGAAATGCCAGGCACGTAGTTTCTACGTGCTTGGCACTTAACGGTGGGAGAAGCAACCACGTAGAAACTACGTGCTTGGCATTTAAAGGGTTAAACTGTCTGCTGCTGATTTTTCTTGGGGATCCCACCCTACTTATGGACACTGCTATTGGATGTCCCAACTGTAAGTATTAGATTTGGAGCAGGACGTACTGTATACTAAGAATAATACAATTCTGTGATTACTCACCTGTAGAATTGGTATTATGAGTATACAGTACGTCCTGCTCCAACCCACCCTTGGTTTGCATTTTCTTGGATCCCCTGTATGGTGATTGTTATCATTGTTATAGTTGATAGTTTGGATTGTTTAATTCTCCCGGCTTCTCATTAACTGCTTTTCAATGCTGGGGATTTGTGGGAGGTCCCTGGGTATTTGAGGTGCCGGGAGGAGCCTATTTTAGATGTCTCTGCAGTCCAGCGCCATCTGGTGGAGTATATCCCGTATTAGATTAGTATTAGATTTGGAGCAGGACGTACTGTATACTCATAATACCAATTCTACAGGTGAGTAATCACAGAATTGTATCTTTTTCTTGCTGGCTCAGCTGTGTTTGAGGATTGGGGGGATCTGCCACATTCGTCCCGAAAGACGGACGGGCATTTTCCAGCTTTTGGAGAAAAATTAGTGTGTCTTATAAGGCAATGAATACAATAATTTTGCCTCAAAAAAATACACAAAATTATGTAAAAAGTGGACTTTCCCTTTAAAGAGACATGTATACTTCTTATATTAGCAGTCTATTCAGTTTCTCATGGTAGGAATAAAATCCAGGGGTGACAAGTTTAGTCTATCTGGGGTGACAGAGCCTGCCCCCCCCCGGATGTCACCTTCCTTCCATTAAAATAATCAAAAACAAGCCTGGCTGGATATTTCTTGATGTTGGGTATATAAGTGACCCCTCCCGCCGCCATCCTGCATATTTATATGGATTTTTATTATTGGGCCAATTTTTCACGATAGTGCTCCTTTAAGTGCAGTAGATGTAACCAGGATTTAAGCCAGACTGCCTGTTTTGTAAGTGCCACCCTCCTCTAGAACTGTAGCAGGGTGGATGGCTACTTAGAATAACAACACTTACCTAGCCCACAATCCAGTGCAGGCCGCCACCATCTTTGCTTCACTCGCCTTTTCTACTAGGTGAAGCTCCCAACGCTGTGTGCACTCTTGCCCATCCGTTCACTTCACGGGGGGGGGCTTAAAAAACTGGACTGGCCCTTTAAGGACTGGTAAAGCCAGTGGCAAATATGGTTGTTCACACAGGAAATTCTGTGTGCATTTGGTGCCACATTTGGGTTAAGCCTCCTGGCCTCAAGATGACTATAGAAGTAGATTAAAATTCCAACATATGCAATAGACTTAAAGTGCACTTATACTCAGAAAGGACGTTTGTCATCATCTTCCATCCCCAGCCCAGTTCCCCTTTCTTTCTTTCTTTTTTATTATAGTCTTTGCTCAATATGGATAAAAAGACTGTCAGGAAGTAGTATTATAGTGAATGGTCTGCCATATGCCATATTTCTGTGAGAAAAACATTTTTATAATGATTTTTCCTTTGTGAAATTTAGCATCTTTTTTAGCTGTGCAAATGTTTAAAGATGGCTAAACATGTTGCTGAATTGCACAGAGGAAAAAAAATCGATATAATTTTTTCGCTCGCAAAAACGTGAGGAAAATTACATTCTCCAGTTCGTGTTGTTATAGATATTGAGGAAAAGGCTTTAGTAAAGGGCACTGAGCACTTCCCCCTGAGTATAGGTGCACTTTAATCACACATGGTGAATGAAAACTGGTTTTGTAACTGGGGCAGCTGACCACCAGGAGCCCTCCCTTTTCCTCTCAACTTTAATATCAACTTTAAAAACTACCTTGGTTTATACAGAGCATAAGCAAGCCTAAAATCACTTATACATACCATATATTATTATTATTATTATATTGCAATAAATAAGGCTACAACTCATTCCAGTTTTTGTTTATTCTATTAGGCTCTTTGTTATCACAACATAAGCAAAAAAATGTGATATAGATTCTGGTAAAAATGCCCTTGGTAACGTTTGGGTGGACTTGTATAATCACAATCAATATCCATAATTGCATATTACCTTGACTGAGGTTGGTGAAAGGAAGAATACAAAGGCAATATACATTTTATTAAATGCTCACCTTATGAATTTGAAGTATATTTTGCAATACCAAACAGAGGTATATCTACCTAATATAGGGTTCACCTTGAACAGGAGGTGGTCTATTCCACAAGAAATATTCAAGCATACCCTGAGTGATGTTGAATGGAAACTGAGGGGATAGAAGGGGGTTTGGTCAACTACTCCAGTTACTATACCAGTTTTCAGTTGTATTTTTGATAAACAGATCGAGGCCATCCCTGGTGACACGCTATTGCTAAACCATACATAGCTCTGCATTCACCATTGGTGGATGGAACAGGGTAAAAAATGCCAAACCATGGAATAGAACCCAGGAGAAATTCCTTTTTGAGAGCCTGAATGTGCACTCAATTTTGGTAAGACCTACAAAAAAGTTTTTTTCTTGAGATGTGATCTGTGACAAAATCAGGTAACAACTAACAAAAGTGAACCAGTGCAAAATGACTGTAGTGACCAAGCTTCTAATTTGAAATGCGCCACTTTCCATACTCTGACTTCCATTCCCAGTCTAGGTAGTGCTTACTTACCACTTCCACGCTCCTATACAGCTGGCTGCTGTTCCAGTTCCCCATATGATAAGAGTCTCTCGTATGTTCGGGTAACACCTTCTTAAGAAAATTACATAAGTTAAAAAGGCAAAATTGAGTGATGTTGCAATGGTCATGTCCAATTGAAAAAGTTTATAGCATGTTTTGACAGGAATAAAACCACTTGTCAGACACCTTAATGAATGCAAGAGAATAATAATGACGTTTCGGGTGGGTATGCGTTTTTAGCAGCATAATTTTGCCAAACCTATTACATTTCATGGAAGCCAAATGTAATATTGCATTGCAATAAAATATGTAATGATAGGCAAAATCAATAAATCTGTTAAAATAATGTAAAAAGCACATTAATATATTTTTAATTGAACTTAACAAAGTAAAAAATAGTTCTAAACATGTGTATTTTTCTCTTTTTACAGGACTCCAATTTAGAGGAAAACAAAACTGGGTCAACTTTTGCAACACAGCATCACCACCTACTTCACTGTCTAGAGAAGACCACGGTAGGGAAACTGATTTGTTAGTGAGCTAATACATTTGTTTCGCAACAAAGAAGCTGGTACAGTGACATTGTGCTGCAATTATTATTTGTGTTCTTGTTGTGTTTTATGGTGTCTTTTTTTTCTGGGTTAAAGGCAAAACCTCTCCTGTAAGAATGAGGTTTTGCCTTTAAGTCACATTGGAAAGTATCACTTTGCTTAAAGAGTGGTGTATGCGTGGAAATTATTTCCGTGCCGATAAGGGTTTAATCAACAGTTGAAGAGTGTAAATGCTCTTGAAACGTAAAAGGAATGCCACAGACACACAGATATCCAAATAAAATAAACTAAATGGTATTTGGCAGACTTGATGAGCTACATTTTTTGGCCATCAGCCTGCTAAAATTTGTTTAGGTTGTTTAAAATTAGTATTAATTTTGGTGTTTATTCCAGAAAATAAAATGCTTCTATGTTTCCTGGCCTATCAGTTATCTCTTATTCTAAGCATGAAGTGTGTATGAATGGAAAGTTAGGTCTATAGGTTCAAGTGGATATAACTGGAATGCCCGTGAGACTGCATTTTCCTTTACCTAAATAGAGAGGTTTTTTTGTCTCTTTAGCACCCCTATATTAAGCCTAACATGGGTGTCTCCACATACTGGCTTGCGACTATGTTTTGGTACTCACCAAGTCTCACCCCCCATACAGCCAGAGGCATCTGCCCTAGTGCTGATAAAAGCCTAAAGCTTGAAACATGTGTCCACTAGTTGGATGTGTATGGCTGTGTAAATTTAAAGCTAGTCCTTGGCACAGAGACATAAAGAGATGATTTGCATAGCTCCACCTGCTGCAAGGATTGATGGGTAATACTATCTGTCCTTGTACTGGGTACTGTGCAAATACGTTCCATACTAGGAAAGCCACTCTTTTCCTTTACCTAAATAGAGTTATTTTTGTCTTTAGCCCCCCTATATTAAGCCTAACATGGGTCTCTCCACATACTGGCTTGTAACCTTTGTAAGCTTCTGTAATGACCGCTAATCATTCCTGGTGATGGGCAATTGTCTACATGATGTGTGGCAGCTAAACCAAGTTGGTGGCCAGTCACAAAGCCATTATTACTGGAGCCTTTTTTCCTAACACTTTGTGTCCAGAAAGGTATCCCTGATATGACTATTTTAACTTACCATTAACTATAAATTCAAACATAGTGGATGTGGTAAATATGGTATCCTAGTGTAGTGGGGTATAAGAAATGGGCATAAGCAGCATGCTTTAATATCAGTCATTCATGTTTATTGGCTTCATTACTGAAAGGATACCCAGTAGGAACTATTAGTTAACAGTTATTATTTGCCTTGTAGTATGGACGTTTCCCAGCATGCTCTACTGTTCCCTGCTCGTTTACATTCTAACCATTTTTTGGCAATGGCATTATCACAATGGTGTGCAATAGATAATGAAAAGTAAATTAAAACCGTAGAGAATTATGTAGAGGGTACTAGAAGGAATATGCTATTAAAGCCTGAAAAAAGCTCCCCAGTAAGTTGATGACAACTACCCACTGCCTGTTGCCCTCTTTAACCCCCTTGGCGGTGATCCCGAGCGTGACTCGGGGTTAATTTGCGCTGTAAGTGGCGGTAACCCCGAGTCACGCTCGGGATCGATCTGGGAGCAAGAGCGGGCGGCGCAGCCTCCTTACCTTCTCCCTGCGATCCAGCGATGTCTCCGCCGCGATCGCAGGTGAGAGCCGCGGCTGCGGCGTCCCTCTCCGCTTCCGGGTTCCGTCTCTGTGAGCCGCAGAGGCTCATGGGGGCGGAGCCGTGTGTCAGAGACAAATGCAATGGTAACGCTTTCGTTACCATTGCATTTGTCTATTTCACAATGCCAGGGAGGTTAAAAGTGGATTTGGAACTAGCAAGAGTTTCAGAGTTAGAAGTGTGCCCCAGGCGACACAGGTATTATTTATACATTGCAGCAATGTGGGTTCATGGTCAGTGGTTTACACAGATCATTTGGTGGGGGCATTTAGTTGGCCCGTTCTGATGCTTATAGAGTAAATCAAGCCCTAGCTCTGTTTAGATTTCTTTTTGATATTAAAGGCCCCTTCCAAGATACAATATATGTATGCTGCTGATCTTCCAACCACATGGTAAGTCCTAAACTAATTTCATTAGGATGGAATTGTTGTTTTTCCCTATGTAAGACCAAAACAAAATCAAGCATTAACCATTGCTTAATCCTACAGTTTACAGGTGAATTAATAAATGACAAACAGTGATGACTTACTGCCTCTTCCATATATCATTACCATTTATTACCATAAAATTGTTTATATACTAGGGTTATGCGAGTAATCTGTTGCTTGTCTCTGTAATCTGTTGCTTGTTCTCTTGATAAGTTATGGTGTCTCCAAAAATGGTGTTTATTATTTTCTTTTTTAGTACTTTGGGTAATACAATATTATATATGCCATCTCTCATTTTCTGTCTCTGTCATCTAATCTCCATTTACCTTATTTTTCTATTATCACATCATATGTAGGGGTTATCTCATGTTATGGATGAGCCCATGTTACCACTAAGTCCTTCACCCATCATTCAGGTACCATTTCAATGTTTCTTCTGATTGTGGAAGATTAAGAGGTGCACCTTTAATTTAAGATAATTAGAAGATTTACCTTTTTCCAGCTTTTTAGTGGATTGATGGGCATGATGAAGTGCTTTTGGGCTAACACCCAACTGCTCCCCAAATGCCATGGTTAGAACAGACCACCACTCCGGGCACATGTTTGCACTCACTGCCCCGCTGTCTGTTAACTGATGTTATTCACTAGTGTGGTTACTTTGTGTGCACCTTTGCACGGATGGGTTAAAAGCATAACATTCCTTTTGTTTGCATAAGCATGTATTGCTCATATGAGCAAATTATTCATACGTTTGTAAAATATAAGGCAAGAGTGATTGATTCAAACCCCTGCATCCACATAAAGCTGGAATTTAAGTTTTGGCGGGCAGTACTATTACTTGTTGTAGTTGTAGTATCAGTCTAAATTATTTGTGTATTACAGTCAAAGGTGCCCTCTGTCTGAGCCAATCACCATTTTCTGTGTATGTTTAAATGTAATCTGGTCACACTGTGTGAGAAAGCAAACATCTGTTTCCCACATACCAAATGGCCCACCACAGCATGATGTTTTATAGTCAAACACATACCATAACTATTAAAAATATTTAAGATGTACATTTTTTAAATTGTAATTTGCCTCAACATCTACTTTCTTTGAAAAAGCTATATACGGTTATTACTAAACTGAATATATTTGTGGTGGATCATTGGGCCATTAAATGTTCTGTTTTTATTGGAATCAACATTTCTTAGGGGACTCACCAATGTGAAAAGAAATGTTAAGGGGCACGAATATGTGAGGCTATTTGCAAACAACAAAATATGTAAATATGCAGTGCATGCTTCCATAAATGTAAAATACTATTTATTTAACCCTTTAACTGCCAGCCTACCTAGAATTTTTGTCACCCTCTTTTGCCAGACCATGTTTCACTATTTTGCGCTACACAAGTTCAACTGGGATTTTTGAATGGATTGTCTGGGTTTTCCCAGGAAAATTATATATTGTTTTTTTCAGTGGAGTCTGGGCTTCAACATGAAATGTCTTGTTCGTCATTTTTGAAGTGTATTTTCAATATTTTGGTGTGAAATATGTGCAAAAAAAATGTCTGTGTGAATTTTTATTATTGGACCGATTTATAGCGGTAATGCTCCCTAAGCTCCTGTATTCTTTTGCTTAATGCTGTTATTTTCTTTCACTTGACCGTCCCCTGGATTAAAGCAGACCTGTACCCTAAGTAAGAGGTTATCTTATATGTTTCCCCCACCCTGTACATAAAGATTGCCCACATTAAAAATCATCCTACCTGCATCTACTGCATTTTCTGAGCATTTAAACATCCAAGACGGCGGCACATGAAGTCCCAGGCTGCCTGCAAACAGGAAGTGTTTCTGACTGTGCTGCTCTGCATTCTGCTGTCCTTTTCATGACCCCAGCTTTGCTATACTTATACAAAGCACAGCTATAACCGCCCCCTGTACATTTGCTCCCCTCTCCTCTCCTCAGCATGTGATGCTTCTGAGGCAAGATGGTGGCGCCCATATCCAAGAGTTCCAACCAGAGTTAAAGCCCAGTGGGGGGAAAGAATAAAAAGTAAATGGCTAAAAATGTTAAATATATTAGTTTATATTATGCTGGTTTGGGCTTTTCATTAAATGACGCTGAAGGTCCAGGTCCAGACTTGTTTTTTGTCTTTTCCTCTAATTCCTGTGGTGGCCTTTGGCAGCAGTAATGTCACTTCTGCTATACTTTGCTCCTTCCATTGAAGAAAGCTGCTTCCCATGTGACAAAGCTGCCACAGCATTCCATGGGGGGCATGCTAAATATGTGGTGAAAGCAGGTGCACTTCTGGTGTGCATTGCAGTGTGAATTGCAACCAGCATGTTAGCTTTTTGATTTTACATGCAAAAAAAGGAAAAATAATAATAATATGGCTCAAAATATTCCCCTAAAATCACCTGCACCGGTGGTATATACTTTTTCCTTTGATGTAGGTATGACGTTTTTTGAGTTTGAAAATATCAGTGCCCTGTAGGCTATGCAGAAACCTTTTGCATTTTTTTATGAATACAGGGCACTGTTATTTCTAAATTCCAAAAGGAATACCCCTACCTCATTGGAAACAATTTGTATCCTAGTTGTAAAAATGCACCATTGCAGGTGAAGGTGATTTGGAAAAAAATATCAAATTATGAATTTAATTTAAGATTATTAAACGAATAATGAAAACACATTTTTTTATTGCACTTTCTTATGTCTTCAAAAATATTCTCGGTGCTGAATCAACACTATTGTGTTGACTAGGAGACGACCACTGTCAAAACTTTTACAACTCCTAAAACTCCTACAATACACATAAGAAAAAATAGCTCAGCAAATCTGCAGTTTTGTTGCTTTGTAGTTGAATCTTTCTCAGACAGTCTATTAATATGGGTAATGTATGTCAACTTGTTTTTTTAAATGATTTTAATAATAAGAATGCTGATTAAATGTTTTCTAGCAGGTTCTCAAAAATGATAGAAGGCAAAATATACCTTTGTTTGAGATGGTGCCAACCAGGATTACACCTATTTTTTGTTAAATGGGTGTTTTTCTGAGCACAGGGAGGCATTCCAATTACCATGGCCCTTTGCTAATTGAGGCACGCAGTCAGTCATCCTGATTTCCCTGCACATTAACAGTGTTAAATGGGAGAAATCTTACCTTTCTCCTCAGTCCCACTGGCCAAATCAAGCGATGTGATTGGCCACCACAGTCAAGTGGTCCACAGGCGTCTTACAGGTATCCGAGTGCCAGCAACCACATAAGCACGGTGGCCAATCACAGCGCTGTGTTCAATTTCGCTGTGGGACGGAGGAGAAAGGTAAGATTTCTCCCCTTTTAACACTATTAATGCGCAGGGCAATCAGAATGTCTCCCTGTGTTCCAGTATAAATGTAGGCTCACATGCATTTCTGCTGCTGCATAGTTTAAACCGAATAAGAAAACTATAAAAAAACGATTTGAATATAGAAAGCTTTAAACTACAAAATACATTTGCTTAATCTGTATTGTAAATCACAATTTCAGTAGATTACAAAACAAAGCTTGCAAGAGTGTACAGTGACTTAATTTCACAATTTAGAGACTAGAACTAGCTATTACAACAGTTTGTGATGGGAATGCAAAATACATTTGTATTCACCTTCTATATTTGCAACCTTCAGGAAAAAAATAGTAGAAGTAAATTCAGACGGCAAATGTACATGAATAATAAATCTGAGTAGAATACACTCTGTAGACTTCTACATGAAACATGGTGGTCTAATGTGCATGTTACATTATCTGTAAATACAGCTCAAAAACATACTTAGAAAACATTTTATTACAACATTGTTATTAATGTGCGTGCAGTACCATGAATAGGTAAGTTCTCTACATATATATATATCAGGTATTTCATTAGTTGCCCTGATACTGTTTAGAAAAGTAATTCCATCTTTCCTGCATTTTAAAAGCTATTTTAAAAGCTGTACATATTAAATATATATACATATAAAATGTCAAACCAATATATTCTCTGAAAAGGTAAATTACATTCAAAGGGAAAGCAGTGCATTTAGATTACTTAGCTGAATTTGCATTTATAATGTAAAATATTTTTGGAACTTTTTTTATCATATTACTTTTTGCTTTGCTATAGCTCACTATATTTTTTAACTATTTCAATAAGTAGAGAACCTTATTAAAGCAAACCTATAGTCAAAAGTGTCCCTTGGGGTTGTTATGTCCCCCACATTGTCTGTCTGCACATTTTCACTGTTGTGCAGCTGTGTATGAGGCAGCCATAACTTCCTGCCAAGTGTTAGGTGTGCATGGCACAGTGCCTGCCCAGTAAACACTACTGGTTGCCAGCGGTCATGTGGGCCATGATGGCGCACAAGGGGTGAGTTTCATTGTACAACTCAAAACATGCTAACAAAAGCATATTGTGGATTGTATGGTAATCCATTCTTGATAGCGGAACTAAAAGGCAGTGAATGCGTATGAATTTTACTTAAGCTTTTAAGCAGACAAGAAACCTAAAAGACCAATGGTAGAAAAATATTGAGTTTGTAATAAAGACTGAGGAGGTTATTTAAGAAGGGATAGCGCTAGGTAGTGGCTTGTAGCTGCAGCCAGCGTCTGGTGAACGCTGGGCGCTGTACGAGAACCCACATTTATGAAAGCGAATCTGGTGAGCGACTCCAGCACCATGTAGTGTCCGATGTATTTTTACAGGTGGCTCAGCACATAGCGCCGGTGCTCTAGCTTCCAGAGCGCCAGGTATTATCTTTTGCTCAGTGTCGCTCTCCCATACATTTAATTGGCCGTTCATTTGACCCTGCTGGGGGCTACAGACAAGCCACAGCCCCTGCTATGTACTCAACTTTTTCCAGGTTCCCATTCCAGGCATATGTGATGCTGAGTGGAGAGACTACATAGCACAGGCTGTAGTTTTCAGTAGCAATTCACACCAAATTGGGGTACCCCCTGGGGAATATTGTCAGTGGACCAAAGGTCTACTTAGACTTTTGGTTTACTTTAAACAGACTTGGTCACCTTTGGTTTTCTGCTGTCAGCCCAATGCTGAAAGTAAGCTTACAATCCACTGTGATTCTAGAACTCTGTGTTGACAGTCATGTGGGGAGCCCCTTTGTCTAATCAATGTGGCTGGGGCACCTCTCTTGACTGGAAGCAGGGCTGTGCACAGAAGCCAGTTAGAAAGTATGCTCTCAGTACTGGGGCTAATGGCAAAAGTATGGCATCAATTCAGAATACAAAGCTGCTTTGTAACAAGCCTGCTCAAAGTTAGATAAGTATAGTCTTTAAATTATTTTAAGCCATTTTTCCAATTTTTTATTGTCTATTTTACCATTTTTGAGGATGATCTGTCTTTATCCCAAGCACAATAAAAGTAATTCTGCAGGCTGCACTGTGCAGCCGGCAGAGGACTGGGATTGGGCTATCTGGTAAGTGTCCTGGCACCAGGCTATCAGCAATCGCTTGTGGGGTATTAAAGGTGAGTCTGAAAACATAGAAGACCCAGGTAGGAGGGAGCTGAGGAGTGAAGCACTGCGGAAGCCTGGCTGGGTGAGTGACAGCATGTTTTTTTTTTTAACCAAAGTCTTTGCCCAGTATTCATAACAACACTGACAGGAAGCAGTATGATGTCCAAATAGCAGCCATATGCTAATTCATTCAGTTACAAGCTAAACTAACACATAATGGAAGCTAAGATTGAAGCGCTTTCAGATTTATTGCCGTTGTTAGTATTTCTGATAAGGCTGACCCCAAATACTTAGCTGTGTATAACTGAATCTATCATCGCCGGAAAGCACCAGGGGCGGAGCTGCATGGCCAGGGAGCAATATGACCCACCATTCGAACAGCAGACTACATTTGGTTCATTTTTTTTTATGGATCTTGGGAAAAGGGTTTAATAAAAAAAAAAAGTCTATTTTGGGACACTGGGCCAGCGATAGAAGGTGATAATATAAACTTCCTTTCTGGGTATAGGATCATTTTAGTGTTTTACCGAATAGGGAATATTGTATACCTTCTACAATTTTTAAAACAGTTTAATCTTAAAGGAAATGTCCACTTTTGAAAGTGAGGTTTTAACTTGTACACCTTAAGTTTTCCCCCAAAAAACACCCCTACGATGGAGCAATAATATATGTAAGTAAGGGGCATATGGGCTATGCTAAAGAATGCCAGATCATTCTGCATAGCCCCATATGATGCACTATTTTCCATACTTTGAAAAATATATGTTTAGGTGATTTTTTGGGGAAATAGTAGTCGTCCCTTGATACTAAAATTAACTGCCAGCTCTACTGTTTAGGATTTAGATTTAGGATTAAGTGGTTACTCTGAAAAAAAAAAGTTTTTTCCATTCTCAGGAGTATCATTTGAAATACTAATGCTGTACATTTAAATATATACCAAGATTATTTATCTTCTGCTATTAAGCATAGATTAGTTCTTGTCATACTGCCAGCAATCAAATGCTAAACAAAGTAGCCTACTCTTTCAGTAGCCAAGGCAGCTGCCCATACCCATTATTTCTATTTGAAAACCTACTAAATCAGTAATCAGGAGAGTACAAGCATGTCTTTATTACTAACTGAATAATTCTGTGTCATCCTTCATTATCCAGATTTTGGCAATCAAGTTCCTCAGCACAAATGATATTCATCAGCCTATGCAAAGGTGAATGATAAAAGGACACCCCATATAAAACTTGTATTAAATGTATCATTTCAAGCCAGTAGCATTACCTTAGTGGAATCCGATGGCTATATGGTCATATTTTTTATATAAAACCATATAGTTGTAGCTTTCTCTTCTCATTTGAATTCAGCAAATATGCAATTTTTATATGCATGAGTTTAAAAGAAAAATGCTTTCAATTTATTGACATGGGAATTGCAAGCATAAACACAGCATCTATGTAATTACTTAAAAGAAGTCTGCAAAGTTATTTTTGATTACAGCAATTTTAATAAACACCCAGCTGTAGCATTGTGCTTCAAACTCATTCTTAATTCAAAGATATGTTTTGCCTTTTTTGTGGCACTCCTGTGCAATTATACCTAATGGTGTTTGTCACTGTTGATGGCAGTCTGTTCACAGCTGTTCGATACTTTTTGGGCACACAACAACACATCAGGGGCAGCCATCATTCCAAGTCCAGTTTAACAGGGCACTGTAGTCTAATGTACAGCAGATGCAGCCCTCCTAAACATTAGCCAATCTTGTGCGTTGAGATATTAAGTGAATTTAAATGAGACAACTACTTTTTTTTTGTACAAATTAGAAATAGGTTTTGTGTTTGTATTTATGTGGCTTAAATGTGGGGATACTTTATGCAAGTGAACATTGATTACTAGAAGGAAAATGATGCAGTGTTTATTTAGTACTTATTTCACAATTGTTTTATCCTTATATCTCTAGCAACTAATCTGAAACATTTTAGATTAACACTCCAGCACCTTAAAGGAGCGCTATCGTGAATATCATACTTGTCATGTATTTAAAGCAGATGGAAACCTGGTACATATAATGTGAAGGGAACCGTTGTCATATGTCATATCAACACAGGGCAATCAGGTACAGAGGTAAAATTCAGAGTTGCTCGTAATGTACAGTTTTCAAATATAATAGGGAATGTTTCGTGGGAACATCTCCCAACACCAGATGCCAGTGTCCTAGCCGACTGCTCCGATTTAGACGTTGAGAAGTCATTGGCCTAGCATTAGGGGAAATGTAAACTCATCTGCTTCCAGCCCAAGTACATCTGTCCCAAGCGCCATGTGTAGGCTCCCTGAGTTAGGCAGAGCCGTCTAGTCCGCCCAGAGGTCTCCACCCCCCCATCACCCCCAGACAAGACAGAAAACAACCAACCAGAACCTACAACCCGACAAACACAAAACTACGAAGACAAAAGGAGGAAAGGAGTGAAAAAGATGGACAAGGAGGACCAGATCAGGAGTTGTGGGAAGGAAAGGAGGGGGAGGGGGGGAGGGCGGTAATAGGGATCTGGGGGAGCCGTGACAGCGATAAGGGGGGGGCGAATGGGTATATTGGTAAAAAAAGGGGGGGGGCAGAGGAAAGAGAGAGGGCAGGAAGGGAAGGGGAGGGGGACGGGGGGGGAGACAGAGATGGTGCCCACCAGGCTACCATCCAATCACAGTATTCCAACGACCGAATGTCCCACGCGCACCTGCCCAAGCCCAGCTCCCGGTCAACCCCATCCTACATCCAGGAAATTCAACCGAGCACCCGATCAAGAGGGGAATTCTCTTTTGTATTCATCTGAGTCTTTAAACACCTGCTAGATCATCCAGATTTTCCTAAATGTTTCCAGCCTATCCTGTTTGGAATATAGAATCTCTTTCATTGTCTCAATGTGATTTACCTGCCTGAGCCACTCCGCGATTGTAGGCACATTTTCAGATCTCCACTTTCTGGGGATCAACGTTCTGGCCGCATTCAGTAGATGGACAGCTAAAGGACCATATCCAGCAGCTCCCTTACCATCTGCTGTCCAATTAAGCAGGTATCCCGCCGGGTTCCACTCTAGATCACATCCCAGTATTTTCCCTATCAAAGCATGAATCCTCTCCCAGAAAGCCTTAATTCTAGGGCAGCTCCACCAGATGTGAAGCATATCTGCGCCTTCCCCTCCACACCGCCAGCATCTGTCTGGAACTTCAGGGAAGATACGATGTAAGCGATGTGGTGTCTTGTACCACCTAGAAATAACTTTGTAATTGGTTTCTTGTAGCGAAGAACCTACTATGCTTTTGTGTGCCCCCTGATATATGGAGCCCCATGCTTCTTCATCCAAGCTGATTGACAGGGCTTCAGACCATCTCCTTTCCCACGGCTTCTCCTCGTCTCCCAATGATGCCAGCAGAAGGCTATAAGTCCAAGAAAGCAAGTGTGTTTTGGGGCCGTTACCCAAACAGGCTCTCTCAAATTCTGACGGTGGCCTTTCAACCCTGCCCCTCAGATCCCTTGAACTCACAAAGTGCCTCAACTGTAAATATGAGAGGGTAGGGACCGGGCCTCCTAGTCTTTCCCCTAGTGCCTCCTCCCCCAACACTTTAGCGTTGCAGAAAATGTGTGCTGCCCTCCAGGGTCTGGGCAATGTGCAAGCTCTCAGGAAGGTCCTCTCCATCCCTGGGGGAAAGAGTGGGTTATCCGTAAGGGGAGTCAAAGGCCCAGGCAGCGACACCAGATCTCTGTGCTTTTTGCAAACTACCTCCAGGACCCCGATGGTGGCTCCTATAAGCGGATGCGTCCTAACTACCTCAGGGGCGTTCGCTCTCTTCAGTGTACCCATTGCACTCAGCTTCCCTCCACATACCGCGTCCTCGATTGCGACCCAGTCCTTTTCATCCCTGCAAGTCTGCCATTCTATGACCCTACCAAGATGGATAGCCCGTGAGTAAGTTTCAATACAAGGTAATCCCACCCCTCCTCTAGCCCTCGGAAGCCTCAAGATGGATCCCTTGATTCTGGGTGATTTTTTGCTCCAAATAAATTCTAAGAACAAGGAGCGCACTCTCCGCAGAAACCACCCCGGCATTCTAATAGGGATGCACTGCAAAAGGTATAGCAGCCTTGGGAGAACATTCATCTTTAGGACCGCAATTCTCCCAAACCAGGACAACTTTAGTTTGTCCCATTTCACCAAGTCCTTTCTGATTTTGGTTTCCAAGGGAGCAAAATTCAGGTTGAAAAGGTGTTCAAGAGAGGTAGGAAGCTGAATCCCCAAGTACCTGATACTGCCTGATACCCAGCGGAAAGAGAAAGACCGTTCCAGGACCGCCACCTCTGCAGAAGGGAGGCCAATGCCCAAGGCCATGGATTTGCTATAATTAATTTTTAAATTCGAGATTGTCCCAAATAGCGTGAATTCCTGGAGTAGATTAGGTATGGAAACAACTGGGTTGGACAGGAAAAACAACATGTCATCTGCATAGGCAGCCACTTTCCTTTCTCTGTCCCCAATCGAAATTCCTTTAATATCCACATTCAGCCTCACCTTCCGCAAGAATGGTTCCAGCGAGAGCGCAAACACTAGTGGGGAAAGGGGGCATCCCTGTCTTGTTCCGTTACATATATCAAAAGATTCCGAGGTTGTGTTGTTGACCCTTACTTTCGCCGCAGGATTGGAGTACAGGGCCAAGATCCGATTCAGGGCCCTGTCACCCAACCCTATATGTCGCAGTACAGCTTCAATCCATCGCCAGTCTACCCTGTCAAATGCTTTTCATTAATTATATTTTTAATGCAAATATTTGCAATAGTCCTCCTTTAAGTTCCAGACATGCTGGTGCAGTAAGCTCCTCTGCACTTTCTGTGTAGGCATTTTGAGAGTTATTACAACCCCTGGCAAAAATTATGGAATCACCAGTCTCTAAGGATGTTTCTTCAGTTGTTGAATTTTGTAGAAAAAAAGCTGATCACAGACATGACAAAAAAACAAAAGGAATTTCAAATGGCAACTTTCTGGCTTTAAGAAATACTAAAAGAAATCATGAAAAATAATTGGGGTAGCCAGTAACCGTTCATTTTTAGAACAAGCACAGGGAGAAAATTATGGAATCACTCAATTTTGAGGAAAAAAATATGGAATCATGAAAATCAAACAAAATAACACTCCAACACATCACTAGTACTTTGTTGCACCACCTCTGGCTTTTATAACTGTTCGCAGTCTCTGAGGCATTGACTTAATGAGTGACAAACAGTACTCTTCACCAATCTGGCTCCAGCTTTCTCGGATTGCTGTGCAGGTTGGAGCCTTGTCATGGACCATTTTTTTTAACTTTCACCACAGATTTTCAATTGGATTGAGAGCCGGACTGTTTGCAGGCCATGACATTGACCTTACGTGTCTTTCTTCAAGGAATGTTTTCACAGTTTTTGCTCTATGGCAATATGCATTATCTTGAAAAATGATGTCATCATCCCCAACCATCCTTTCGATAGATGGGATAAGAAAAGTGCCCAAAATGTCAATGTAAACCTGTGCATTTATTGAAGATGTAATGACAGCCATCTCCCCAGTGCTTTTACCTGACATGCAGCCCCATATCATCAATGACTGTGGAAATTTGCATGTTTTCTTCAGACAGTCGTCTGCATAAATCTCTTTGGGACGGCACCACACAAAAGTTCCAGCATCATCACCTTGCCCAATGCAGATTTGAGATTCATCACTGAATATGACTTTCATCCAGTCATCCACAGTCCACGATTTCCTTTCCTTAGCCCATTGTAACCTTGTTTTTTTCTGTTTAGGTGTTAAGTGATGGCTTTCTTTTAGCTTTTCTGTATGCAAATCCCATTTCCTTTAGGCAGTTTCTTATAGTTTGGTCACAGACGTTGACTCCAGTTTCCTCCCATTTGTTCCTCATTTGTTTTGTTGTACATTTTCTGTTTTGAAGGCATATTGCTTTAAGTTTTCTGTCTTGACGCTTTGATGTCTTCCTTGGTCTACCAGTATGCTTGCCTCTAACCACCTTCCCATGTTTGTACTTGGTCCAGGTTTTAGACACAGCTGACTGAACAACCAACATCTTGTGCAACACTGTGTGATGATTTACCCTCTTTAAGGAGTTTGATAATCCTCTCCTTTTTATCAAGTGACATCTCTGGTGTTGGAGCCATGATTCATGTCAGTCCTCTTGTTGCAACAGCTCTCCAAGGTGTGATCACTCCTTTTTACCTGGACACTAACAAGCAGATTTAATCTGATGCAGGTGTTATTGTTTGTAATGAAAATTTGCAGGGTGATTCCATATTTTTTTCCTCAAAATTTAGTGATTCCATAATTTATTCCCCGTGCTTGTTCTAAAAATGTAACTGTTACTGGCTACCACAATTATTTTTCTTGTTTTTTTTTTAGTATTTCTTAAAGCAAGGAAGTTGCCATTGGAAATGCCTTTAGTGTTTTTGTCATGTCTGTCATTTGCTTTTTTTCTACAAAATTCAACAACTGAAGGAACAGCCTGGTGATTCCATAATTTTTACCAGGGGTTGTATTCAGGTGTCTTCATATAGGAGGAGACTATAGGAGTGACTATATTGCAGAGGTTAGGTTGTAACATCAAGTACTAAAATCAAGTGCGGTGCCAATTACAAAAAAGCTTTATATAATCTGAACTAGTTATTTACACTGAATGAACTCATCGTTGTAACCAAAGAGACATACATACATCTTAGGAGGCTGTTGAATGACTTTCTTTAAGGAAAGTGATTGGCCGCCGCTGGGTAGTCACGTAACCGCCTGGCGGCCAATCGAGGGACTTCTTTCCGGTGCTGGCTTGTAATGAAGGTGAGTATTACGAGCAATCTGTGCAGTTAGGTGGGAGAGGGTCCAGCGTTCTGCATGCCCCCCTGAGGTTCTTCCTATCAGCATAGAGAGAGACCAACATCCATTAAAGTAATAACAGGTGTTGGTCTGGTTTAATCCCCATATAAGTATCACCCCAAGGTGGCTTGTTAATATACAATATTTTTGGCCTCTAGGAGCTTTATCACTTTTAAAAACATACTGTATAGCACAAATGGTAAAGGTCATGGCAACCTTTCAGTATGTCGGCTTGCCGAGCTTCTGTTTTCCATTCCATGAAGATAAACTGATTTGTCAGGGGAACCCGGATGTAAAGACGTTAGTTTTATCAGCGGGTTCCCTTGGCAGTCTTGCACATCATCGTATTGGCTTCTAATGATCAAGAGAACAGCAGCAGTTGAGGGACCCCATAAATGGTGAGTATGGGCAGCCTGGAATTGGGCTTCCGGAGGTGCCCTTGTGCTGTAGTTTTGAATGGAGGGCATCTTTAGGTGCTAAATCAATGAATGTAAAAATAATTTAAACAAAGTCAATTATATATTAATAGATCCTACATTAGATTCAATTACAAATCTATATAAAAAACATACTATATAAGGTTTGCCTCAGCACATTTCACTCCAGACTTGCAGTCAGAGTTTTTGACCCAAAAATTCCAGCGCTTGGCACAACAATTTTACTCATTCACAGAGAAATAATCAGGCATACTTTCATCTAAGGTATATTGTTTGGACTTCACCCCTACTTTTACAAGGAACACTCTTTAAAACCATGAGTAACTATTCCTCTCTTAACCCTGCTCTGGCCAACCACGAGGGATCATGTAGACTGCACAACCTGCCTGATTTCCCCTAGGCTCGTATGGAATGGATATGCCAACATTTCTATCCTCATTTGGCTAAAGTGTTTCTTGTTCAATGCCTTCTATCATTGGGGTCTTGCTAACTATTTGAAGAAGCAAGTGTACTATACTATTGGCTGTGCTTTTGGGTGTAAATAGCACCCATTAAGAAAGTAAACAAGCACAACAAAAAGTCTCTTGAATACATTTAGTCAAATTACATGAGAAGATAAAAGGAAAACTAAACATTGTTGGCACCTTTTCAAAATTGTGGGTAAACAACTTTGTTTCGAACATGTGATGCTCGTTCAAACTCACCTGTGGCAAGGTGTATGTGCAATATATACAGGGGAGAAGTTGGCTCAATCAAGGAAAAATATCAACAATCTCAAGCTCCATCACCAGAAATTTACAACCCATGGCACTGTAGCTAATCTCCCTGGATGTGGACGGAAGAGAAAAATTGATTAAACGTTGCAACGCAGGATAGGATGGTGGAGAATACCAAGTTCCAAGAAATTCAAGTTGTCTTGCAGGCTTATGGTACATCAGTGTCAGATCGAACTATCAGTCAACATTTGAATGAAATGAAATACTATGGCAGGGTACCCATGAGGACCCCACTGCTGACACAGAGACAAAAAAAGCTAGACTGCTATTTGCTAAAAATGTACACGAGAAAGCCAAAATCCTTCCGGGAAAAACCTTCTAGACACATGAGACCAAAATTTTTACTTTTTGTAAAGCACATCATTCTACTGTTTACTGATAACAGAATAAGGCCTACAAATGAAAGAACACTGTATTTACAGTCAGAGATGGTGGAGGTTCAAAGATGTTTTAGGGTTGTTTTGCTGCCTCTGACACTGGGTGCCTTGTCTGTGGGCAAGGTATCATGAAATCTTAAGATTGCAATGTAGGGCCCAGTACCAGAAAGCTGGGTTTTAGGTCATGGTTTTCCAGCAGGACAATGACACCAAACATATTTCAAGAAGCACCAATAAGTGGATTGGAACAAGACGCTGTAGTCTTAAAATTGCTATTGGGAAAAGGAACCCTTCAAATATGAGAGACCAGGAGCAGTCTGCAAAAGAAGTGTGGGCCAAAATTCCAGTTAAGAGGTGTTAGAAGCTGGTTGATGAATACAGGAAGTTATTGATTTCAGTTACGTATTCCAAAGGGTGTGCAACCAAATAGTAGGTTGTGGTGCCAGTAAATTTGTCTAGCCCATTTTTTGCTTGGGGTTATATCATTTTTGGCTTTTCTCTGCTCTTTGTGTTGTTCCAATATACACAAAGGAACTAAACATGTATAACTAAATATCTGGGAAAAAAAATGTCAGCTTGCTTCCATGACTGTACGATCATTGCAAAACATTATAAAGAGCCACTTGTTACTTATGGTTCTTCCTTGCAGATTTATATGCATAGTGGTCTGCTGCATGTATATATGCATTCAGTTCTCTTGTAAAATGTCTGCAGTAATAATGAGCTGAAGAATCTGTTTCTTTATTATTTTTCAATTTCTTGCATGTGATGTCACTTACCATGTAGCAAGACATTGTGTGTTTGCTAAGATTAAAGAGACTGTAAACCCTACAGCAATAATAAGGCAGCATGCAGCTCACCCTATGAAGGTACCATGTGCATATCCTCCATTCCCTACAGTGCAGAGTAGAAGCAATAGCAGGACTCCCAAATGTGTCCCTTTGTTTTATTTTCATTACTCTAGGACTATGAAAAAAGTGGACTTACAGCCACAGTGGTACCGCTGTCTCTGACCACAGCAGAGTGCTCAGATGAGTTATAAATCTGTGCCATAAAATGTGCTTCCCAGCTCAACCAGACCCAGTAATTGCATTGACAAAAGCAGCTTTGCTTAGATTACCTTAGGTATGTACATATAATTTGAGAGTTTGAGCTGTTTTGAAATGAATCGATTCTCTCTCCCCGGGGCATCCAAAATCAGAAGGCCCTGCTGTGTGAAACCCCCTAGGTCGCCCCATACATTTACCTTGTTTCCCGGTCCAACGGCACATGCGTGAGCCACAGCCCTACTATCCCTCTAGCAGGGCATGAGGCATTTGTGAATGGTCGGCACAGGCACACGCCTGTTAGAGGGAAGTGGGGGATGCAGCCGCCAGTGCGCTCTGAGCCGTTGGCCTTAGACGAAGGCTTAGACGACGTGACGTCAGCGGCTCCAAACGTGCTGATTGGATGAGCGGCCAAGCATGCACTGTAGGCCCGGGAAGAGGTGAGTTGGCATCGGCGATCTGGGGAGTTTCACACAGCAGGGTACCCCCGATTGGGGTGCCCCGGGGGGAAAGGACTAAAACCCAGGATAGTCAAAATCCTTTTTGGTCCACTCTAAGGTGCGCTAAAAGTGAGATTTTATGGCTCCATAAAGTGCTGCGGGAACATACACAGAAACATGTCTCATTATAGTTTTGCCTGCCCCTACCCTAACACAAGCTTGGGTAACCAATTATCTTTCAGTAAATCGCATAGCAGAATAAAATATAAAGGAAAAACAACTGTTCACATAAGCTTGGGCATTTTTAATAAACAAACAGCTTACATTTATGCTAATGGGACATTTACAATAAAGCCATGAGCGGACATACAGGGACTGAGCACCTGCTGGGAAATGACTGTGTGTCACATCAAAGCAACTTTGAAGCCAGATGGGGCTCAAAAATAACTGGCTGGTGACCAACATTGTAAATGTTAAAAGTTCCTGTCTCTTTGGAATTAAGTTCTGTATCAGTAGGATGTAAGTCATAACCTTTTTCGGCATTCACGGAAGTTGCAACACACGCATTAGCTGTTGCCTGTAACATAGTTTTATTTAGCTCTTTCCACTTGCCCATCAGACATTGTGCAAAGATTACATTGAACTATTGAGCTATAAGGTTTGTTTGGAAAGTCTGTACATTTCAATTGCAATATCACATCCAGTGCATACAGTATAACAAGGGCTAAGCCATTTTTATTTGCTGCTTTGCAAGGACATGGGTGCACAACCTTTTGAAGAGAGTGGTCCACCTAAGTGATTTGTTGCGGACCACAATAAAATAAAATGTAATACTTTATTGAAGATTTTAACCATGCAGCAAAAGAGGGGATGTGGAACAATGCCACAACTACCTCCGAAAAGAGCACCACAATAATAATACATTTTTTGATTTTGATCTAAACACTATTAGAAAAAGCACCATAAAAATACAAACATACTACACAAGACACCAAAGCTGGACCTCCCCCTCAATATTAACCCATTGCATCAATGAAGAGAACTATGTCATAATAATAAAAAATGGACAGAAGACTCCTTAAAAATGTAATACTCTGGGCAATGGTAACTGGGCAATGGTAACTACTCAAAAAAAGGGGGGGGGGGGCTACCCCATTAAAGTGGCAGGTGCAAAAAAATTCATTAAATTTATCCCAATTACCCAAAAAACAGAGGAGAATTCAGAACCTCATTAAAGGAGCAGTATCGCGAAATTTGCATTAAAAAAGATAAATAATTAAATAGCCACACAATAGCTTCTAACATGTGTATAAATAATGTGGCGATAGAAAAAGGAAAAAATATCTGCCTTTCTTTTAAATTGTATAATGACAATGGCTCAGTCCATTTGCTGAATAGGGGGATCTGCTGGGTTGTATTTAGTGAGCTGCTTCATTTAGCCCACTGGTCTCCTAGCAACACTTTACCTCAGAGGCTGACACTGTAATCAGTGGTAACGGCTGTGTGTGTGTGAGGTGCTGCTTTTGTTATGAGACCAGGTGACTCAAATGTGTAAAATCTATACAAAATAAACTAAACTGACTGAAAATAACTGAAATTCTTCTTTGAATAACTGTGCAGGAAAATCTAAAGGTATTAAAGTGGAACAAAACCCTGAGTTCCTGACCCTGAAGTCTATAAGACCCGGCCATTGACCTTGCCCCTTGGGCATTCTAAATCAGGATGCCCACTGTGTGAAACAACCCCTGGATAGCCACAGATCCCCCCATTTTTCTGGCGCGCTCACGCAGATAGTCATTTAGACAGGCCGGGCGGCCAGGAAGGTTACTGCTCAGGCTCCCCATCTGCGTGCAAACAGAGCTGATTGGATGAGAGCCCGCGCATGCGCTGTGGGACAGGGAAAGGTACGTTTTCACAGGCAAACTTGGGGATTTCACATATCAGGGCATCCCAAGTCGGGATGCCCCTAGGGGCACAAAACAAAACTCCAACATGAAGGGAAAACTGTCAAAATCAGCTAAATGACTTCTAGAGCTTTTCTCTCTGTTTTAAATATATATGTTCTGGCCAGGCAATGTTGTTATCTTATGCTGGACGGCTGCCAGCACTGAACAGCTGATACTTTGATACATTGTTTCACCCCTATCCTCAGCATGGAACAGGCCAGAGTGTCGGGACCCGACACTCATCAGACATAAACATGAGCTATTAGTCTCCAGCTGCTCAACACAGACATCATTTTTTTCTAAATTTGTAATTCTTACTCCAACACTTACCTACATTCAAAGTATCATTTATATATAAGTCATCAAGAAAAATTTGCGATACTGCTCGTTTAGAGGGCCTCGTGCAACTGAATTAATTACAGTCAATCATAAATTATCATATGAAAATAATAAACTGACAAAACTTCAAAAGATGCATTCATCACTAGGTGCAAATTTGCAAGCTAGTACCATCTCATAACCCCCCCCCCCATGCTCACACACAAACACAATCCTGACTTAAACTACTACTAAAAATAATTTTTACACTCTTTCCATCACACCACCCTATCACAACAGTTTTATGTAGCATCCCCAACATGTTACCAGTAAACAAGCTGATTGACTTAGTTCCTTGAATATATGGCTTCCATATTTATAGCCATGCCCCCTCATTAGTCCCTAACTGTATCTCCCATCTCCAACCCGTTTAACTTTCACCAATGCTAAGCACACAATTCATTTAGAAAACTATGGGTGAAATCTCTGGCACAAAAACAAGGGACTTTCCCTTCTATTGCTATTTGGGATTGTTTTGGAATACTACTGCAAATGAATATCACCACATTTCTCAAAGCCAATGCTGCCACCTCTGTCTGCCAATGTAGCCCTCCCAGGGCCAGATTATGGGGGGGGGGGGTGCACGGCCCAGGGCCTCCACCACTTGCCCTGCAAAGGGGGACTCCACCAACCTTTAGATTATGGTCTGGTCAAGGAGGCCTTTCAGTCGTTAGTCTGACGGGCCGCGGAGCCAGCAACAAAGCTGACAGTGGGAGCCCTCCACGCCCCGGGCAGCCAAAGCCACCACAGGGCAGGATGGAAAGTTTAGAGCAGCAAAGCCGCCTTCAGCAACGCTACAGTGATGGGTGCGTGCAGAGCTGTCAATCAGCAGTCGCTTACTGCACATAAGCCACCAAGCACAGCTACTGGCAGCTCAATGCAGGGAACTGTATTTTGCTGGGCCAGCTGGGTGACTACACTACCCCCCACCCAGAATGTCAAAGCAGGAGTTCCTGAGCAGCACGCACTCGCACAAGGGACTCGATCTGACACTCCCAATAAGTAGGTCGGGACAACCACCAACCAGTTACTTGGCTGGATTATTATTTTAAAGGAAAAAAAATACTGTATCTGGGACCGCCACCAGATTTTGTGCACAGGGGCCTCCACCACACTTAATCCCGCCCTGGGCCCTCCTATATCATTATCTCTGCTACCACCCGTCTGCCTTTTTTTTAACTTCCTTTATGTGCTATTTTTCCACACTTCATTTTTGGGTTGTCCAGGCTTCATAAATGCAATATGCTGTCTGACCATTTTGTTTTGTTTGCATCTGCAAACTGCCTCTTTTAAATATGATTGTATTCCCTACTTTAGAAAAACATATATCATAGAGTTGGGGTTGACCAATGAAAAGATACCGAAAGTTTTATTGTTGCACAATTCCTTATAGCATGTGTGTCCTATATTGTATGTAAATATCTTGAAATCTGCTTACCCATGGTTGTATTTAGGGGTCACACCACCCTAGGTGCCCATTATTTGCCACATCCCTTTATGATTTATGTCATAAAATGAAGATTAGTGCAGCATGCAACACTAAAGGGCCTGATTTATTAATCACTTGTGCTAGACTGCCACATGCAAATTAGAGTGGTGCAGAATATAATTTATACATTTTTTTTACACTGCAGCATGCTGCTTCACTGCAAGAAAAACATATGCTAAAACATTACATTTTGCAGCACTCTAATTTGCACCAATGCAGCATAGAGGCCGATTCATTAACAGCGGCAGGTAGCGACAGTTGAGCGACTGTAGCGGCATTTTCAGAGCGCCCGCTAGTAGTCGCTGTGCTTGGCCGTTGTTCGGTAGTTGATAGCGAGTCGGTTTGCCGTAATGTTGAATATTGGGTGAGGAGTCGCTATTTGACAGGTTCCGCGCTGTATGGGAGCGCGTGATAGCGACTGGTCAGAGCGACCGACTCCCACCATATTCATTAACAAATCATGCTCAAAAAATTCTCGCGCTGTAAAATGCATGTTCAAACCCCAGAGCGCTGGCGGCGATGAGTTAAAAGTAGTTTTTTAACCCCCAAACAACCATATTTTTATGTTTTTTAAATAATTTTGTAATATGAATACATTAATATCAGACCTGTAATATCAATTCTGTACATTTTTTTTTTTTAACTTTATTTTTTAAATTATTTAAAATGGCAGAAGTGGTCACAGAATTTTTCACATTAAAAAAAAAAAAAAATTCATAACAATTAATTATGAATATTTAAAGATTGTTCCATTGAAATGCATTGGAGAGCGCCAGGTAGCGAGAGGTCATACCTGTCGCTGTTCAAGGTCGGACGCTGGCGCTGTGGGCTGAGGCTGGAATAATGATGAATGAGTGGCTATATGGTGCTATCTCAGTCGCTAAGCAGGATCGGCTTGATAAATGTGTGATTGTGGTGGGGAGCCGGGGTTCTCGTGGCAGGGCCGTCATTACCGGCCGCTCACCAGTCGCTACCTGTCGCTATCCCTTGTTAAATAGGCCATGGTCTGCCAGAAATACTTCATAAATCAGGCCCTAAAGACTGAAGCTTGAGACCAATGAAAGAACAATACATTTTAATTCTGACACTGGATTTTATAGTCTGTATTAAATAAGATCCCAAAAAGGGAGGATAGTTGGGATTATACCAAGTGGGTCACTGATTTTGATTGTAGAGTGCTTTGTAAGTTAAGATTAGTATTTTAAATAGAATTCTCTCAGATATTGGCAGCCAGTGGAGGGACTGACATAGAGAAGCAGCACTAGAGAAGCGAGAGGAAAGATGAATGAGTCGAGCAGCAGAGCAGCAGATTAGATTGGGGAGGTGCCAGTCTACTTGTTGGTAGACCACAAAAGGAGAGTGTTGCAGTAATCTAGTGAGGAGATGATCAGATCATGGACTAGGATTTTGGTGGTATCAGGTGAGAGGAAGAGGCAGGAGAAGGTGGCAAGTGAAAGAGGAGTCCAGTATAACACCATTGTGCTTGGGGAGTTGCAGTAATTGTGAGGTCAGTGACAGATATAGTTGGTGTGGAGGCAGTAGAAGAGTTTGATGGTGGGAAAACAACAAACTCAGTCTTGTCCATGTTTAGTTTGAGGGAGCGAGATGACATGAATTATGAGATAGCTGTCAGACAGTCAGGAACACTGGATAGGAGAGAAGAGAGATCTGGGCCAGAGAGGTAGATTTGAGTGTCATCTGCATGGAAGTGATATTAGAAGCCAAACTAGTATATGAGTTGCCAAGACCATAGGTGTAGACTGAGAAGAAAAGCGGTCCAAGAACAGAACCTTGTGGTACACCAACAGACAGAGGGTGGGGAGAGGAAACCCAGTTTCAGTGGGACACACTAAATCTAAGAAAGAAAGAAATCTAGTGTGATCAGAGAAGGTAAGAGGGAAGCCATGAAAGTGCACGGTATTGAATTAACACCCAAATGTTCACATCTGCAGTTGTTTTAATAAGTTAACCATGATTCATTTTAACTTAAAGAAAAACTCCCTTTTTGTCAGGTTGGTGTTCTGCCTTATTGTTTTCCTCTTCTGGGATATAAAATAAACATTTGTGTTAGTATTGTGCCCCCAGACCTGTGATTTATTTATCAGCACGCTGTTTTCGAGTTTCCTATATTCCTGTGTGTATGTGATCCTAAGATGGGAGTGGCTTTTCTGGCCTTGAGTAAAAAGTACTGACTACATTCCTCAACTGTAACAGGTGAGTATGTAAGCAGTCAAGCAGCAGTGCAGACCCTTCTCATCTGGGAAGGCTGCCAGTAAATCTTTAACTCCTAGAATACAAGATTGTGATCCTCCTTATCTGAATAGGTTGAATTACAGGAGAATGGGTTAAACCCTGTCACCCATGTCTTAGCCAATCAGATAATTAGCAAGCTAGAGTGATGAAGTCTCTGATCTGTACAGCTAATGCACCAGTTGATGTATATTGCTAAGGTAAACACACTGTTGCTAGAATATAACGGATAAGCTTAGCACATTAAAGACATAATATTGGCACACAATAATAGAAACTTTAAAAAACGGCTTCAAAAGTGGAATTGCCTTTTAAAGTGGACCTCAGCTCTCCCTGGCAACTCTGTACCTCGTTCACAGGGACACTCAACTAACCTAATCTACCTTGAAATCATCAGTGGTCACTGCAGGTCCACTTTAACACACATATTTGCATTGGCGTGAGCTGGGGCTTTATTGTAGCCTATCACTAATACAATTGTGCATTGAATGCAAATCAAAACGTCTGTTGTTAAATAATCAGCTTGCATTGGTGCACTAGGCTTATCCCATAGGCCAGCCTGTGCCAGCTCTATGTTTGTGTATTTATGGGCCCTTGGATTGGCTGGATTTAAACCGGACCTTCAGCATCATTTAATGAAAAGCCCAAACCCTTAAAAAAACGATTCCCCAGCATCTAAAATTAATATATTTTAAGTTTCCAGTCACTTATTATTATTATTATTCTTTCCCCCACTGGCCTGCAACTCTGTTCAGGAGTCTAGGATACGGGCGCCGCCATCTTGCCTCAGAAGCATCACACTTACTGAGAAGAGGAGAGTGGCATAAAGTGCAGGGGGGCGTTATAGCTGTGCTTTGCACAGACAGAGCAGAGCTGGGGTCAGGGAAATGACAGCAATCCCAGAATGCAGAGTGACATAGTCAGAAGACACTTCCTGTTTGCAGGCTACCTGATGTTCCATGAGCCGCCATCTTGGATGTTTAAAGGCTCATAACATGCAGTAGATGCAGCTAGGGTGATTTTTAATGTGAGCAATCTGTATGTACAGGGTGTGGGAAACATATAAGATAGACTCTTATTCAGAGTAAAGGTCCGCTTTAACAATGCCAATGTGCTCTTCTCAGTTCCATAAATGGTGCTGTATACCATATTCGCTTATTTTTAGCATACAGCAGTGGGTCTTACAGCTGCAGGAGGCCAAATAGAATTTAAAAGATCTGAAAAATCTTTTACGATAGTAAAAATGTGTCAAACTTTGTAGTGCTTTTAATTCCCTTTTTAGCTCTTAAGGTTAGATGGTTAGATGAACGCATTGTTGAATTGAAAAATTGCATTTTGACAAAGAACAGCAGTTGGCGTTATCTAATGCGTTTACATTTTTTATATGTTCCACAATCTATTTCTGCTTTTTGCACTTTTTTTCAACATTTATAAAACACTTCAATACTTTTGGTCCGCTTTAAATAAAGCACCCTGATGCCACAGAGCACAATGGCAGGAAAAGTAAAAAAAAAAAAGGTAGTAAATTGCTTCTCTAAAGCCCCCTCTGGCAAAAACTCAGCAACACAGCAAACAGTGCTCATATGTATCCATCCCCTGGGCAATTTAGATTGCTGCACTTAAAAATGATTTTACATTTTTCCAAATCCTGCTGTGGTAAATTTTTAAAACAAAATGGAGGTTCATGGATGTGCAGGCCGCCTAAAAACAGGAAGTTCTGCTGGGCTTCCTGTTACTGTGCATTGTCAGTTATGTCAGTTGAATTCAGTGCCAGAAGCAGCCCACACCTAACCAGGAGATAAAAGGGCAGCTTGTGTATTATGTTATATAAATCGATTTGATTGTTGGGGATTAGGCCCAATCCCCCGTGTCACCTAGACCCAGCTTTCCCACCACACCTCAACAATATTCTTTTAAAGACATAATTGTTTTATTAAATCTCATGATAAAAGAGAGGGGATCCATTCTGATCCAAACACGTTATTGTTTCAACATTGTTACAGACATTGTTAGAAAGCATGCAGGTGCTTAAAACGAGGTTGACAATAGCAGCTGAAGGTATTCGCTAATTTTTTCTATAGCAACATCGCGCTGAAGCAATACAGTGAGTCTTATTTATCTTACTGGTATGTCGATCAGTGCAACCAGGGCAGACATGTTTCGCCAGTAATGGCTTCCTCAGTGCCCTAATGCATCAGAGAAAATATAATATATATAATTGTTTGCAATATTGCTTATGTTACATTGCAGACACCACTTCAAAGAGTAAGTAGAGACAATCTAAACATAATACTTCTATTATTAACTTTACATTATTTTCATATTAGTTAATTGTAAATTAACTGTAAGGGCACCACTTCTAATTTTCTGAGAAATAGCTTCACATTGGTGGGTGCACCTTGAATTCTAAAACCACCATAAATCAACACAGAAAAAACATATAGAATCCAAAAAACTTTATAGGGCACACCACCAAGCTATATAAAATAAATATCTTTTATTTTATTCAAGAATCACCAGCTAAAACCACATATACACACAAGACATATTAAAAACATTCTTACAGCCTCTAGGTCTTATAACAAATAATCAAAAATATATGTAAATACAATCAATGTGATAATCAACCTTAATAAGCAATGAGATAATCCAACTACTGGCGGAAAATACTTAATGGATAATTGTGTCATTAATGTATATACAAAAAGCCCTCCTTGATATTACTACCCCTTTAAAACAGACAAAAGTGTGCCGTTGACGCACGGCGGAGCGTGCCGGGCAGCGGAGAGGCCTCCAGGCATTCCTCTACTTTACATATGGCGGTATTTACCTTGCTTTACAGATTTGTTGCATGCTGTAATTGGTTTTACAAGCCCTTGTGTTACACCTGTTGATGTATGGTTATCAAGCTTTGGCACTTTAGTACATCCATTTGGGATGTCCATATTATGGCACTAGGCACTTTAGTAGGATAGTTATGAGTTGTATTTATATTGGACACTTTTGAGGTTAAATTAATTGGATTTTGGATATATTTTTTTCTATTATCTCCACTATTAGTGGGTCGTACTGTGTAATATCTTGCGTTTATTATTTATTATTGAATTTATCACCATTTATATTATTTATTTGTGGGTGAGTTTACATATATACTTTTGTCTATTTTAAAGGGGTAGTAATATCAAAAGATCTCTTTTATCATGAGATTCAATAAAACAATTATCGGCCTTATTTATCAAGGGCTAGCGCCAGGTAGTGTCTGACGAGTGCCAGGTACCGCCAGCTAACGGCGGCTACCGAATCAAGTACGCCCGGCGGCGGTCACAATGACGCATTTATCACGCTAAATGAGGCTAGCGCCGGCTAGAGCGTCAGCTAGCGCGGGATTCATCATGTAGCCGACTGCAACGAACAGCGCCGCTGCTAATCCCATCACAGCGCCAGGTATGACCTCTCGCTACCTGGCGTTGTCCAATGCATTTCAATGGAACAATCTTTAAATAATCATAATTAATTGCTATTAATATTAATACTAGCTTGCGCTGTGAAAATCACGCTACTGGCGCTCATCTGTCGCTACCTGGCGTTATTAATGAATCGGCCTCTATGTTTTAAAAGAATATTGGTGAGGTGTGGTGGGAAAGCTGGGTCTAGGTGACACGGGGGATTGGGCCTAATCCCCAACAATCAAATCGATTCAACTTCGATAGACCAGCAATTTCCAAACCTTTCCCAAATTCCCAAACTTTAATAACAACTTAACCTTTTTCCCAGAGGAGGATCGCTTGTTGAACTAGGACAGGTCACCACAGAGTGAGGACCTGCCCTAAAAAGTAAGATTAAGTTATATAAACACACACACACAGAATGACCAGCTGCTAGGGGGATTGTGCGTGTGTGAAGGGAAACCTGCAACAATGTTTCTTTATCACTGTTCACTGTGGACAATGGATTTACTGCTTTCCCATTCAGTCAGTGTATCTTATAAAGTTACAATTCTTTCAGCTGTGCCTCAGGGCAATGAGTCATCACAGCTGATGGCTTTCTCCTAGAAATAAAGGAGGATTGCACTGATATGTGAGGCAATTTTGACTGTGGGATTGGGTTTTCATAAGCTGGGCTCATGTATGTGGCAAGATGGCCACTATCATGAAGTTATGGAGCATAGAATCTACCTGCTATTCCATAACATCTGCATGAAGTTAAGCCCTTTCAAATAGTTTGTCACAGATTGCCAGAGTGGGGCTTTACTGAACTCGCTTTTTTGACTTTTGGTCTGCTTTAAAAAGTGTCAGTACACTACCTAGTGCACATTCAAAGCTACTTAGTGTTCTGCGCGGCAATGTAGTCCACAGCACAGCACCAGATATGATCAAAATGCCGGCGCTCTGGCAAAAAGATGCTAAATGTCGCACATCGTAAATAAGGCGTATAGGTGGGTTGGTGCCTTTATATAATAGGGGGATGACCACCAGTGTAAACCCCTGTGGGCACCATTATAATGCTGTAGAACTGCATGGGTGCATGAGGTGTGGTGAGGGCACCAGTAAACCAATGCCTCAGCGGGGGGCCAATCCTACCTGGTGCCTGGCCCCTGTGTGAAATCCCAGTGTCCTCAGGATACAGGAGGAAGCGTGGGCAGAAAATCATCATCATCAGTGAGAGAGACATGCTAGGAGGATGGCTGCACTGTATCTGTGACTTGCTGACATCGCTTCTAGCTTTTTTACTCCATTTCCTCTTTAAAGCAAACCAACACCCATTTGTAAGAACAATGTATGTTTGTACCTACATACTAGACTCAGGGGGGCACACCATATGCCAGGATGCTAGTTTTACTTACCCGCATAATTTCGAAACCGGTACCTGCCGTTGACCTAAAACCCACACCCCTGCACCTACAGGGCATCCCGATTTGGTGTGTTCTGCCGCAGAAACATTAAGAAGCCTGAAATCCGAAAGAAATACATGATACCACACCACTCCCGAGACATGCATCTATATCACCAGTCAGTGAGGTCTACCAGGTAGTAAAATATGCTAAGGATCATGGAAGCAGAGCAGCGGAGAGACATTTTGGGCCACCTCCAAATGAAAAAGTCATAAGAGAGTGGAGGAAGGAGGAGATTCAGCTGCAAAAATTAGATAAGAGTAAGCATAGGCATGCTGCAAAGTGGCCAGAGTTGGACGTGGAAATGAAATAATGGATAACCCACCACAGGAATAATGGTTACTCAGTTTCTACAAAAAATAGATATATAGATAGATATAGATATATAAATAGATATATAAAATAGACATATATGAAGCCAAATGCATAGCTGCAGAAGAAGGCATTTTGAATTTCACTGTTGTGTCACCATCGTCGCTGTCATGATGCTACAGATTTATGAAGCGATGTGACCTTGCCATGCGCACCAGAATTTCCATGCGCAACTAAAATTGCACAAAATGTCACAGGAATATGAGTAAAAGATTCTGCCTTTCCACAAATTTGTAACTTATGCTAGAAAGAAGAATGATTCGAAATTGGCCAGATTGTTTCGGGTCAATCGGGTTAGCGGGTGAGGTCCCGCTAACCTTTGATGTGCCATCTAACAGCACTGTTGACCAGAAAGACCACAACAGTGAAAACATCAGGACATGAATAAAACTCATTACCCAGTTGCGTTGTCCTGGCACCAAACTTCCACCTAATTTTCAAAAGAAAGGACATGCCAAAGGGGTATGATCCAAACATCCTGGAGGACATCTTAAAAAAACAACCCTATTAGTGCTTGACCAATTAAGAACAAAACAAAAAAAAAAGATTTAAAGAAGTGAAGACTCAACTTGCTGTTATTCCTGGTGGTCTTTACCTGGCGTACATATTGACACTGTCAGGCACTTCTTAAATGAAGCATAAAGTGAACCTTTGGACCTAAGTGACCTTTAATGGCACAGACACGTCATACGTCAGGCTCTTATTGTAATACTTGATCATTTTGTTTCCATTCACCCTTTAGATTATATAAATTGATAGGTTTGCCAGCATCCCGGTTTTTCATATGATTTCATGGAGGTTTTTCATATGATTTCGGGAGCTTCAGGGGAGCCTGAGCCTGAGGCAGTGAGAGCTTGTCTCACTGAGCCTACAATAAAGGGGGGAAAAGTCAGTTTTGTTTTATTTAAAAATACAGCTTTTCATAAGGCAGTTCTACAGTTAAATCGTTGATTATTTTTGAGGCTTTCAAAACAATTTGAATAATCCACAGGATGCTTGCCTCCCTTGCTAATTGTAAACAAAGTCATTGTCACAACAGTGATCTCACTGCTGGTGACCAATGCTAAAGCGGTTATTTTTTTCCCCACCAAGATTGTCAGAGTTTAAGAGGCCCACCTGACCTCTGTGAGGAATCGTACTTTGTGTCCTCGACTAACATCACTGGAATTACAAGTTATAGTGCCCTGATACAGGTCATCAAAACCCTGACAGGCTGTGGGGCCCTTTCCCTACAACCAGTGAACGAGCCCTGCCAGCCATTAGGAATGCCGCAAGAAATGAGCCACGGTAGCATATTATAACAAACCATGGATGGTTTGAGATCAAAATAACAGAGCAACCCCAGATTACATTATATATTTATTCACTTTGAGAGTGCACTCGACAAACTATATACATACAATGAATAGATATACAGTATATACAGGTGAGAATGGCAAATACAAGTTGGTAAGTTACAATCGGGGTTAGCAGAGTAAATTATAGTTACCTAATTGCAGACAGATATTGCAGTAATGCAGACAGCCAGAGAGGGAAGGTAGATCCTGTTGGATTCTGGTCCCTCCTCCACACATCACATGTGACACCTGTAAAACACACTGCGCTCCTATTTGGTTCCTAATCAGAGTTTTCAGAATCTAAGCCCCTAAGCGTTCTCAGGGTTCCAAAAATGGGGTTTATGTATAATATGCCTGTTTCTTGCGGGGGTTTCCTGCTTGCCAAGCTTGTGGCCAACCAGGCTATCAGAGGTGTGAATGATACCAACGAGATCCTTTGAAGTGGAGGCCTCTCCTTGCTCGGGTATTTGACAAACCTGCTTGAGGCTCACAATAAAATTAAAATTAGTCTTTTTTTCACAGACATGAGCAGGTCATAACTAGAAGTTATATCTATATTTTCCTTATAAAGTAGTGGTCTTCCCCCGACGCTACGGGGCAGTGGCCCATGCTCAGATGAAATACTGGTGATATTTATTCATATTGCATTAACCCTGTGTTTGTGTACAATCTGTGTACAATCTGTTTGGCACTAGCTTTTTGCTTTGCTTGCTGTTCTTTCTATTTTTGTTGTCACTATTTTATGGACAGTTTTTGTTAATATTATGTCTTAACTGATTGACACTAATATATATACTTTTTATTTGAGAACTTGCACTTTTCTCCTATATATAGGTGATCCATTGGCCTTTGTCCAAATTTATTTTAAATAATAATATTTATAAATATTAGAACTGGTTGTGGATCACCGACATTTGTTGTATGTTTTTTATTTGTTTGGTGTTTTGGCTGTATGTTTTTGGAGCAATAAAGATTGTTGTATACTACTTTTACACAGTGTGCAGCATTAAGTGGTGGGGTACGTTCCTGGGCAGTTGGGGAGGCCAAGGCTGTCTGTGTAATATCTTTATTTTCCTCACAACTTCTATAAACACAGCTTTACATTCCCTTACAATGCAAACTTGTAGAACAATTACAATTATTAGTCTACTGTTTAGCATTGTTAGTCAAAACTTTTTTGTATTTTAAACTGTGATGTGAAGAAGCAGAACATTTAATAAACATAAAAGTTGTGTCAATGAGGCAGTCAAGTTGTGACCTATTCCCGTTCTATTGAAACATGTTTTTTAAGGTGGAATAACTTTTTGGTGAGATCACAGCAGACGTTAACCTGTTCCTAATTTATACAAAACGAAAAATCTTTTGCAGTGACTTTAACTTGAAATGTTTAAAGATATGTTCTAATCCACCAGTCTCTTATATTTTATCATTCTTTCCTAATTCTCTAACTAGATCTTTTTTTTTTTGGGGGGGGGGGGGGGGCTTTTAAAGCTATTTTATTGGTAAAGAGCATTCAGATGTATACAGCATTTTTGGAGGGGAGCACATACTGATTATTTTTTGACAATCATATTTGGTTGTTGTAGGGAAACATTTTTATCTCTACACTATAATCTGAGTATCAAAATCAAAATATCATCCCTGATTTATCATATCATCCCATGATTTATATTTATGTTTCATATTATGTTAAAATGTAAGTACTATCAATAACCCTTGTCTATTTTTTATGGCCTAGAATCACGAATTTGTGGATGAACAAACCTATGAAGACAACTGCATGGAAGTGGCCACTATAAATAAATCAAGAAATCACAGTTCCTCTGTATCGTCACATGATGGAGGCCACTTTTGCTGTACTAGAAAGAATAAAAAAAATCAGCATATTCCAAACACTAATGTAACATGCAGTCACCATGGGAGCCTTCAAGAGCTCAGTGCAATTCACATCCAGCATATGGAGAGAACACCTTTATCCAACAGGTGACTTTATACTGTCTAGAACTGCATGCATCTTATATAAATCTGCAAACCTCAAATATGTAAAAACGGATTATGAAATGCAGATAACATTTTTTTAAAATGTTATAAAAAAACTGGCACCTGCTGTGTAGGACCCTGCTCCAGAAGATATCACCATGACCTATCATGAAAAAAGAAGAAGGGCAAAGCTTATAACCCACTACTAGAGCTAGCACAATATGTTTTGAAGGGGATATTTCAGCCAAGACCTCTATTTGCCCACAGAGAAGCAGGGAACAGGTACCTGTCATACAGTGTCTCTTGTTGCTGAGATATATGAAAAAATCCTTGCTCTTTCCCCAGCAGTCCTTTTGCAAACATCACACTCCTGTTGAACGTGCTGCTTTTACATCTCCTGGTGTCATGAGAGTGGCAGGCCACTCAAAGGAGCAATTCAGTCCCCACCTCCCAGAGAGGGAATGCTTAGCAAGTGCTGCTGATCCTGGCGGCTGCAAGCGCAATCCCACCCTTGCCAGCCATTCAGAAGTAGCTGGCACAGGTATGAGCATTAGCTGGGGAAGCAGGTGACGCCTCCGCAACCCATGTACTTGCCATGGGATTGCCAAATAGATAAGTAAATGGGTTTACGGGGGGTTACTAAAACCTGATTTAATGGTTTTGGTGTGCTTTAAGTCACTTGCCTTGCTAGAAGTTGCCATACACAAGTTACACAGTAATTTATTTTACTGTAGGCACATCAAAAAGATAAGAGCGAGTAGTATAGTTTTCAAAACATGCACCTTTATAAGATGTAATATATACAGCTCATGGCACAGAGCAAGAGAAAATAAGAAAATAAAATGATCATGGCAGTGAGGGCATACACACAAGACAGCATGTGGAGAAGGCAAAATGCCACTGAAATAATTGAAAGATATTGTTTTTCTTAGCATTTTTTCTTAGGACGGGCAAGGCATTGGCAATAGCGACACAGGACCAGCGGAGGGGCCTACAAGATCCACCTGAACTCGCACCTCAGCTCCAACTCTACACAAAACTTCCCATGTGTAAGGGATAGCATCAAATACAATTACAATAGTCTAAAACCCCTTCAGTGTGTAAAGATGAGTAGTCTCATAATTTAAATGACCCCAGGCTAGGCCAATATATTAAAGTATTTTCTTGTGTGTGTTGTGGGATAGCAGGGAGATTCTATGCTATTCAACTGCATGGGTGCAGCGATATTGCCACAATTCTGACAGGCCTGCTTGTGAAAAACAAAATTACCATAAATATCCTTGAAATAATGCTTTATTTCTAGCCGAAAAAAAATGGAGCCATTAGCTGTAATGACTCGTCACGGCTCAGAACGTTCTAAAAACACTGTAACAACATTGTAAACATCTCTGTAGCAGCCAAACCCATTGACTTTTGATTAATACATAGTTGCATTCATCCCCTCCAGCAGCTGGTGTGACTGTGTGTATCATGACAGATGCTGGTCCCTTTTCTGAGGTGGGCTGCTTATAGCAAATTCCCAAGCTCCAACCTGCCCTGTGTGGGAAGAGAATATCACACATATACTGCACCATGCTGCTCTCCAATGCAGCCAGCATTATCTCCTTCTAACATTCTTTGTGGAAGCAGGTAAAATCTCTCTCTGGCTGGTTGTGCTGATCATAAGGAAGTTCCCAGCTCAACTGTAGTGTGTCTGTATGCTAGCAAGCACCTTACACCACTGATCATCAAAGGGGGCTTTAGGGGAGCAAACTACTAAACTTTATTTGACTGGAGGTCTACTTTAACAATAAGAGTATTTACAACTTTACAGCCAAAAAATAAATTCTTTACCTGCTTTTAGGCTCCATCTACAAGAAGTTTGGAAACTAGTCAGAACCCCAAGGTTTGCAAGAACTCATGCAGGTTGGAGCCTGCAATGTATCACTCATTTTTTTTCTCCCCTTATTGTGATTTTGTCTCACATCCGAACCTGTTGCTGGAGCACAAATAAATCTATGGGTGGGAACGTCTTGTGTTAGCCTGGTGTGTCTGCAGTCTCATTGCAGCCTCTCACATGTGTTGCTTCCTCAATCAACATTCCCCTCCCCACCTCACCCTTACTCCTCACAGTTTTTTTTTTTTTTGCATAATCTGGCAAATATGGTGACATCTGGGTGTTTCTACTTCAAGTAGAAGATATTATGGTGAGCAGTGACACTAATCTGTCTGCCACTTCCCCAAACAACAAAGACACACACAGACCAATCCGCCACCCTCTCCCCCATATACATCCACTCCTGTGAACAAACACACTCCGCTTGCACCAGCGACCACCATGCATCCTGCACACCCCTGTCACCCTTATACACATGTACAACAATCTTCCACCTCCCACACACACTCTGCCAACCCTCACCCACCAATCTGCAACCCCTCCCCAAACACACCAATCTCGCACACATACACACACACACACACACACACATCGGTCAACCCCCTCTCCACACACCTAATCACATGGCAGGCCAATATAACATTTTTTGTGGCAATGTCAGGCAGCAGATTTAGCTCCAAAAGATTTGCTCAACCCAAAGAGGGGCAGCTGTGTGGTTGAATGAGCAGCAGAGTTATTTGTTGCATTGTCTTGCCCCTGAGGGGCCGGGTTTCCCCTGCTTCCCAAGAAATAGATGTGCTCATGTCACTGGCTAGTCTCAGGAGAATAAACGCTCTGACATAGACCAAGCTGCCAGCCAGGAGATTGTGTGGAAGACACAGGGTGGCGACTTTGTGCTTCATGTAAGACAGTGAAAACAGGAGTCATAGAGGGTGTAATAATTGCAGCAGGGACCAAACACCGTTGTCCACAGTCGTTACCCCCTGATGTGATACCTAGATTTTTGTTACCAATTAACAAATAACGCAGCACCGAATACTGCCTTAAAATAAACATTTATCATAAATATATAAAATATTACAGTTGCACCCACGGTCACATTCTGTACCAAATAGCATGCCAACCTTCAGTTAATTATTGAGTAGTGCAAAATATGGAAATTCTGTTAAAAATATACTAATATGCTGAAATCCAGACCTTTGTGTTTTTTCACAGTTGAAGGTTTACTGTTGTGCTGTTGAGCTTTGTGACAGGCTCTCTCTAAAGTAAATGTTGAAGGCCTCTGCCTTGCTGCAGATGTCTAAACTAACAACTAACAGACGGTGTGAAGAAAAGACAGAGCAGAGCTGGCATGGACATAAAGTGTAGCAATAAAACACACTAGCGTGCCATAAATATAGGCTGTTGAGTGGAGAAGGGAAGGATCACACAAGCAGCAGTAGCAGCAAAAGGAAAGATAAGTACTGATTAACAGAATCATCAACAGCGGTAACAAAGTGGAAATCAGAGGGATGGGGGGTGTTTGTGTGGTACAGTTTAGGAAATGACAGGGACACTGCTGAAACTATTAACGGACCAGGGCTTGTGAATTGTGCTGGAATACAAAGCATTGTGCTAGAAACCTCCCTGAGCAAGGGAATGCTGCCCTTTGGTTGTAGAGATCATATTTTTCTTTCATTACAACTCTATTTATTAGTCAAATAATAATTTTTTACACCCACAAAATCTAAAATAAACTGCAGAGCTGTTTATTATGTAAAAAAACAAGAATGCAATGATTTGGAAATGTTTTCCATAAACCAATTGTTTATTCATGGAGGATAGATTGGGGAAATATATATTACCGCTCTAACCAAAATTAACCCTGACAAATGCTGCACAACAAGTAATAACTGTATAAACATTTTATTTATTCAAAAAACTAATAAATAAATGAACAAGTGCAATTTTAAAAACAAAACAAACATTTGGGGAAGAGTCAAAACTGTGCCCCTAAAAATTTCACAAAATAGATTTACACATCACATCTAAGAAATGTAAGCAAGTGTCACCATAATAGTAAATACAAAAGGGAAAAGCACCAAAAAAAAAAAAAAAAAAAAACAATCAATAGAGCTATTCCGAAAATATAAAATGTATATATCCACACGTTTAACACCTAGTAGAGATTTTTGCCATAGATGAGCAAGAGAAAAATACTAATAAAGTGCTACTGTGCTAACAAAGTGATTTAACCCTTTAAGTGCCAGCCTACCTGCCGCTTTTGTCACCCTCTTTTGCCAGACCATGTTTCACTATTTTGCGCTACACATGTTCAACTGTGATTTTTGAGGATTTCTAGGGATTTCCCAGGAAAATTATATATTGTTTTTTTCAACAGAGTCTGGGCTTCAACATGAAATGTCTTGTTTGGCCTTTTTTAGTGTATTCTCAATACTTTTTGGTGAAATATGTGCAAAAAAAATTAAAAAAAATCTATTTTTTGCAATTTGTAGTGTTTTTTTTTTTAATTGCGTGCGAAACCCCAATTTCTCCCGGTCACAGTGGTACCACATATGTATTGGTAGACACCCTTTCCAGCCCAGGAGACTCCCCCAAACTGAAACAGAGCTTTAGGAGATTTTCAGATAAAATACAACTGCGCTATGCGCATCTTGCAGTTTTTCCAGAAAAACAACCCTTTACATTTGAAATACCCCCCACAAACTATATATTCTCTGGAAGTACATGCCTCAAGCTTTCTAGGCGTACCAAGCTTGTTTATGTGAGCGTAGTTTTCTGGAAGTAATCCCTCAATGTATTTTTTAGTTGCACAAAGTTTCCCTAAAAATGAATAAAAAGGAAGAATCAAGCCACATTTTCATAAAAAATCTATATGCAAACAAGAAAAAACAAGTATAATCTCAAAAAGCAACATGCCCCGAACAGAACGATACCCAACATGCATAGGTACTGTCAAGGGAAGAGTTGGCAAACACCACAAAGTAAAGCGTGCACATAACAGTAATTTTACTTGAAAATTTCAGCTCTGCAGACAAAGTGCGCACCTTGCAATTTTTCAACCAAAACCCTTTACATTTGAAATATCCCTGATAAACCATATATTCCCGGAAAGTACACATGTTAAGCTTTCTAAGAGTACCCAGCTTGTTGTAGTAGGCTCACCTTTCTGGAAGTAATCCCTCAAAGAATTCTTAGGTTGCACAGGGTTTCCCTAAAAAAATTAATTAAAAAACAGAATAAATAACATGTTTTCCTAAAATATAAATATGCAAACAAGAAAAAACAAGCTAAATCTGAAAGCGCAAGGTCCATCGAGCAGAACAATACCCAACATGCATAGGTACTATTAACCCTTTTAATTGCCAGCCTACTTGAAGTTTTGTCACCCTCTGTTGACAGGTCATTTTTTTCCCCATTTTGCACCATGTTTAACCGTGATTTTTGCTGGAATTTCCAGGAAAATTATAGATATATATTTTGCAGCAGAGTTTAGGCTTTAACATGAAATGTCTTGTTTGTAATTTTTCTACTGTTTTTTAAATATTTTTGCGTAAAAAAACAAAAAAATAAATAAAATAATATTTTTTAGACAATTGTCCCCTTTATTTTAAATAAAACATTTGTTTTATTAATGAAAACCATATTGCACGTGAAAGCCCCATTTCTCCTGATTACAACGGTACCACATATGTATCGGTAGCCCCCCCATTCTTGCCCAGGAGATGCCCCAAACTGAAAAGAGCACTTTATAACATTTATGTCAGGTCCCGTGGGACGTCTTCCTTCCAATAAGTCAGCAACCCCCAATCTCCGCTGCTTTCTTCGCCTATAGCCAAGCCCCGGACGCAGAATACGCCTCACCGGACACGGTTGCCCCCAGGACTTGTTAGCACAAAGGATGCTGACTTATGCAGGGGAAGGTGGACGAACCAGGAACAAGACTGGGTAAAGACAATCAGGCAGAGGTCATACACGGGAGATCAGTCCAAGGATGCACGGTACAGAAGGATTTAGATAGAAGAATGGTCAGGGCTAGCCAAAGGTCACACCAGGAGGTCAGAGATACGCGGTACAGAGGAGCAGGCAGGAATCGTGGTCAAAACAGGCAAGGTCGGTCCAGGCGGCAATCAGGAATGGTCATACACAGCAGGAATCGTAAGGAAAAATAGCAATCAAAATCACACCCAGCAGCACGCTATCACGGGCAAGGAACAAGTGCAGAGAGAGCAGCTTTATAGGAGTGATGGAACAGGAAGGGGGAATTGATTGGTGCAACTTTAGGAACCTGAGGCTGATTGCCCCATTCAAATTACCAAGCTTGGGCTCATTGGCCCGGATCTAATTACCTCCGGCGGGCGCCCTGTGTGCAGCGCCGCCGGAGGGCATAAATAGCAGCAGCTGACGCGCGCGCGCGCGTGTAAGGGGTTGCGCGCCGGGAGCGCGCCGAGATGGCCGTGGCGCGGCCGCTCCCGATGCCGCCGGAGAGGAGACCGCCCGAGCAGCCGCTCGCGACGGAAAGAGCCGAGCGGCTGCTCGTGGCAGAAATTGCCGAGCGGCGGCCCGGGAGAGGAGACGCCGAGCCGCCGCCTGGCAGAGACGCCGCCCAGCCCGCACGCTGGCCGAGCGGGAGCCGCCGACGTGGGACCGGAGGACAGGTGAGTGTAAGGGGTTCGTGACACTACCCCCCCCCTTCATGAGGGGCCTCAGGACCCTTACCCGGTTTATCCGGATTCTCACGATGGAATCTATTAACTAAGGTTCTGGCATGGACATCTCTAGCTGGTACCCAACACCTCTCCTCAGGACCAAATCCCTTCCAATCGATTAAATACTGTAATGAATTTTGAACTACCCGGGCATCGAGTATTCTATTAATTTCATACTCAGGCTCATTTCCCACTATGACCGGAGGGGGAGACGACACCTGAATATTTTTGGCAGATTTTAACAAAGAAACATGGAAGGTCGATGGAATTTTCATGGATAAAGGTAACTTGACTTTAAAAGTAACATTGCTCAGTTTGTTAGTAATGGGGAAAGGACCGATGTACTTAGGGCCTAACTTAGACGAAGGTTGTCTAAGGGCAATATTTCTTGTAGATACCCAAACCCAGTCACCCACCTGAAATGGTGGTTCTTGCGACCTATGTCGATCTGCAAAATTCTTATAACTTCTGGAGGCCTTCTTAAGGTTTGTCTGTATCTCAGACCATACCTTATTCCTTTCACGTAGCCATTCCTCCAAGGCCGGCAAGTTGGAGGAAGGACCAGAGAAGGATGTTGCCTTAGGATTCTTACCATAATTACAGAAAAACTTAGTCGACTCGCTGGGCGCATTGTTAAAGGCGAATTCTGCAAAGTCGATAAATTCCGCCCATTGCTCTTGGCGGTCGGACACAAAACAGCGCAAGTATTGCTCTAAACTCTGATTCACCCGTTCAGTCTGTCCGTTAGACTGGGGGTGATAAGCTGTAGAAAGCGAAACTTTAATACCTAAACGATTACAGAAGGCTTTCCAGAAACGAGATACAAATTGGACCCCCCGATCAGAAACAATATTTTATGGTAAACCGTGGAGGCGAAAAATATGGTTGATAAATAGTTGTACTAAATCTGGTGCCGACGGAAGTTTCGTTAGAGGGATAAAGTGAGCCATTTTACTGAAGCGGTCCACCACAACCCAGATTACAGTATTCCCCTGCGATGGGGGTAGGTCAACAATAAAATCCATGGATATGTGTGACCATGGCTCCCTGGGAATTTCTAGAGGAACCAATAATCCCGCTGGCGAGCCATGTGTGGTCTTACTTCGGGCGCATACAGGGCATGCTTCGACAAAGGCGGTGACATCGCGTCTGAGGGTATGCCACCAGACATGGCGTTTGGCGATAGCCAAGGTTTTTCGAATACCTAAATGACCGGCGGATTTGGCATCATGTAATTCCTGTAAGACGGCAAGACGTAGAGGAGGCGGAACAAATAAACACTCAAGGGGTTTACCAGAAGGGGAATCAACCTGGAATGGCGTCAACGAGTGAGACAAGTCAGGGAGAAGAGCACCTACTACACATCCAAAGGGCAAAATTGGTTCTGCAGAACCCACTTGGTCCTTACAATCCCCAAAGTTCCGAGACAGGGCATCTGCTTTGGCATTCTTCTTCCCTGGTTTATAGGTAATAATGAAATTGAAGCGAGAGAAGAAGAGTGCCCAGCGAGCCTGACGGGAGTTGAGCCTCTTGGCGGACTCTAAATATTCAAGATTCTTATGATCAGTATATACAGTAATGGGGTGTAGAGAGCCTTCTAACCAATGACGCCATTCTTCAAAAGCCAGTTTAATACCCAATAGTTCCCTATTCCCAACATCATAGTTGCGTTCGGCAGGAGAAAATTTACGAGAAAAGAACGCACAGGGATGCAATTTCTCTGGATTGCCTGAATATTGGGAGAGGACTGCCCCTACCCCTAGTTCAGATGCGTCAACTTCTAACAAAAAAGGGTGCTTAGTATTGGGATGTACCAAAACTGGAGCTGAAGTAAAAGTTTCCTTCAGTAATCGGAAGGCGTTTATTGCCGAGGGAGGCCACTCCTCAACAAAAGTGCCCTTCCGAGTAAGATCAGTTAAGGGACTCACAATAGCGGAGAATCCTCTTATAAATTGTCTATAGAAATTCGCGAACCCCAAAAATCTCTGGAGCGCCTTAAGGGTTCTAGGTTGCTCCCACTCCATTATAGCGGACACTTTGGAGGGATCCATAACTAACCCACGCTTAGAGATTATATAACCCAGGAACGGAATTTCAGATACTTCAAACACACATTTGGAGATCTTAGCATACAGATGATTCTCCCGTAACCTCTGCAACACCGCTTTGACATGCTGACGGTGTTCCGACAGGGAACGGGAAAAGATGAGTATGTCATCCAAGTAAACCACTAGAAATCGACCCAGGAAATCACGGAATATGTCATTTACAAAATCCTGAAACACTGCAGGGGCATTACATAAACCAAAAGGCATCACCAAATATTCGTAGTGCCCATCTTTTACATTGAAGGCAGTCTTCCATTCGTCCCCCTGACGAATGCGGATTAGGTTATAGGCCCCTCTAAGGTCTAGTTTGGAGAAGATCTGAGCGCCCGAAACCTGATTGAATAGGTCGTTGATCAAAGGTAGCGGATACCTATTCTTAACGGTAACCTTGTTTAACCCTCGATAATCTATACAGGGGCGTAAACCGCCGTCCTTCTTTTCCACGAAAAAGAAACCTGCACCGGCAGGTGAGGTGGAAGGACGGATAAATCCCTTCTTGAGGTTCTCTGAAATATAATCCCTCATGGCCTGTTCTTCTGATCGTGTGAGATTATAAATCTTCCCTCTAGGGGGCATTGTCCCTGGGAGTAAATCGATAGGACAATCGTAGGTCCTATGTGGGGGAGAATTTCGGCGGATTTTTCTGAAAACACATCTGCCCAATCGACATAAGCTGGAGGCAACCCATCAAGGATGACCGGTGAGGACCCAAGGGTTATGGAGAAGCAGTGAACGTAACAAAAAGGACTCCATTTTACAAGGTCCCCAGTCTTCCAATCTATCACAGGATTATGGGTTTTTAACCAAGGAAACCCCAAAACAATAGGGGACATGGGACTCTCAATTATAAAAAATTCTATTTCTTCAGAATGAGCAGAACCCACCATTAAATTAACCAAGGGAGTTTTAAATGAGACCAACCCACCCTCAATAGGCTTGTTATTGATCGCCAGGACCTGAAGGGAATTCTCTAATGGAATTAATGGTATATCAAGGGTGGCGGCGAATGCCTTATCCAAAAAATTGCCAGCCGCTCCACTATCTATAAAAGCGGAGGCAATTGTCTTGGATGACCCCCAAGAAAGCATAACGGGTAGGAGTAACCGATTAACTAGAGGGAATGATACCTGACCGCCTAGATGAAGTCCCTCAGCAGGATCTAGGCGCCGTAGTTTTCCGCCACTGGAGACTTGTTTGGGCAATTATTGGCAAAGTGGCCTGAATCTCCGCAGTAAAGGCAGAGACCTTGAGTTCTACGCCGAACCTTCTCAGCTTGAGATAAACGGGTTACTCCCAGTTGCATAGGTTCTTCGGGTGCTGGAGAAGGAGAAGCAGCTGCACCTCTAGAACTTAACCCTTGGCGTGAGAGTCCCCACGGTTGATCCTTGCTTTTCTCCTGACGTCTCTCTCTGAGACGTCTATCTACTTTAATGGCCAATTGCATGTAGTCATCCAGATTCTTGGGTTGTGGGTAATTAACTAGAGCATCCTTTATGCTCTCAGAAAGTCCAATTCTAAATTGGCTGCACAAAGCAGGATCATTCCATTTGGAATCAATAGCCCATCGCCGGAATTCTGCACTGTACTCCTCCGCAGAGCGTTTAGCCTGTCTAAGATTCCGTAATTTGGAATCAGCAGTAGAAGCCCGATCAGGATCAGCATATAAAAGTTCCATGGTGGAAAAAAAAGAGGAGACCGATTGTAGGGCCTCATCAGAGGGTGATAATCCAAATGCCCAGGTCTGAGGGTCACCCTGAAGAAGCGAGATGACCAGGCCCACCCGTTGGGACTCGGTTCCAGTTGAGTGGGGCCGCAGACGAAAATAAAGCTCGCAGGAATTTTTAAAGTTTGAAAACTTCGTCCGGTCCCCCAGGAATTTCTCTGGTAGAGGAATCTTTGGCCATAGCTTGCACTTGTTGCATTAACTCTTCCATCTAGGATGATAGTAGGGCCCGTGATAATGTCAGGTCCCGTGGGACGTCTTCCTTCCAATAAGTCAGCAACCCCCAATCTCTGCTGCTTTCTTCGCCTATAGCCAAGCCCCCGTTTGCCGGGACGCAGAATACGCCTCACCGGACACGGTTGCCCCCAGGACTAGTTAGCACAAAGGATGCTGACTTATGCAGGGGAAGGTGGACGAACCAGGAACAAGACTGGGTAAAGACAATCGGGCAGAGGTCATACATGGGAGATCAGTCCAAGGATGCACGGTACAGAAGGATTTAGATAGAAGAATGGTCAGGGCTAGCCAAAGGTCACACCAGGAGGTCAGAGATACGCGGTACAGAGGAGCAGGCAGGAATCGTGGTCAAAACAGGCAAGGTCGGTCCAGGCGGCAATCAGGAATGGTCATACACAGCAGGAATCGTAAGGAAAAATAGCAATCAAAATCACACCCAGCAGCACGCTATCACGGGCAAGGAACAAGTGCAGAGTGAGCAGCTTTATAGGAGTGATGGAACAGGAAGGGGGAATTGATTGGTGCAACTTTAGGAACCTGAGGCTGATTGCCCCATTCAAATTACCAAGCTTGGGCTCATTGGCCCGGATCTAATTACCTCCGGCGGGCGCCCTGTGTGCAGCGCCGCCGGAGGGCATAAATAGCAGCAGCTGACGCGCACGCGCGTGTAAGGGGTTGCGCGCCGGGAGCGCGCCGAGATGGCCGTGACGCGGCCGCTCCCGATGCCGCCGGAGAGGAGACCGCCCGAGCAGCCGCTCGCGACGGAAAGAGCCGAGCGGCTGCTCGTGGCTGAAATAGCCGAGCGGCGGCCGGGGAGAGGAGACGCCAAGCCGCCGCCTGGCAGAGACGCCGCCCAGCCCGCACGCTGGCGGAGCGGGAGCCGCCGACGTGGGACCGGAGGACAGGTGAGTGTAAGGGGTTCGTGACAATTTACAAATAAAATACTACTATCCACACTATAAACATAAGGGGTTAATTAAAAAAATAAATGACATAGGGTCCCCCTCCTGGGGGGAATTTTAAGGGTTAAAACCCTTAAAAATCCCCCCCAAAATTACATGGGGCCCCCCTTACCCATCATAACCAGCCCGGGACCAGCTATGGGGGCTTGTAGGAACAGGGCGAAGGGGCCAGTTTTGGTGGCCCCCCGCCCTGCCGGCTACAAGCTCCGTGGGCCGGGCTCTTCTGCCCCCCCCTGGGCTTTGGGGAGGCAGGTAATTGGGGGTGCGGCAAGTCACTCGCTAGCCGCAGGTTTATTGCCAGCCCCCAGCCTTGTGAACTGGTATAGGGGTCTCATGGACCCCTTACCAGTTCACAAGGCTGGGGGCTGACAAGGGATTAAAAGTAAAAAAAAACACACAGACACATGGAGAAAAAATATATATATTTTTTTTTATACTTACCTCCCATTTATCCTGGAGCACTGTGTCCTACGCTGATCACTCACTGGCTTCTGCTCTCCTGCTGCTGCTGGAAGCCTTTTATAGCTGCTGGGCGACAGAGCATAAGGGGTTAATTAAAAAAAAAAACAACATATGGTCCCCCCTCCCCATTTTTTTTTTGGAATTATAAGCTAACCTTAACCCTAACCCTTAAAAATCCCCCAAAAAATGACATAGGGTCCGTCCTCCCGGTGAGGGGGGGGGGACCCATTTTTTTGGGAATTTTAAGGGTTAGGGTTAGGCTAACCCTAACCCTTAAAAATCCCAAACAAAATGACGTAGGGTCCCCCCTACCCGTCATAACCAGCCCAGGACCAGCTATGGGGGCTTGTAGGAACAGAGTGGAAGGGCCAGCTTTTGTGGCCCCTCACCCTGCAGCCTACAAGCCCACATAGCCTGTGTGGGCCCGGGCTCTTCTGCCCCCCCCCCTGGGCTTTGGGGAGGCAGGTAATTGGGGGTGCAGGAGTTAATAGCAAGTCACCCGCTAGTTGCAGGTGACTTGCCAGCCCCCAGCCTTGTGAACTGATATAGGGGTCTCATGGACCCCTTACCAGTTCACAAAGGGTTGACATTAAAAAAACACACCACACGAAATGTAATTTATTAAAAAAAAAAAATGTTTTTTTTTCTTTACTCACCTCACCCGATTGTCAGCTCCTGTGTCGATCAGCTGTGCAGATGCCCTGGTGATCGCTGGCCAGAGGAGGGGGGCAGGGGACGACACCCGGGAGTGATGTCATAGGCCCCGCCCCTAGTCAAGATGGCGGCGCCCATCGGAAGGCAGGGGGAGAGGGCATTTTGAGCCCTCTCCTGAAGACTAAGCAGCCTGGGGTGGCGATCGGAGGCCCCCCCAGGGAAGAGGAGACCCGGCGGGAGGCAGCGTGGCCACAGGTAAGTAAATGTCATTTTTAATTTTTTTTTGTTTACAGTTAGCAGCTGCTGCTGCCGAAGCGGGGGGCCCTATTCCGGGGGCTCTCCTGGAGCCATCCGAGCCCCCACGGGGGATTGGATGCCACCAAATTAAAGAGGAGACCCGGCTGGATCTAACAAGGGGTCAGGTAAGTGTTTTTTTATTTTTTTAACTAGCGGGGGGGGGGGAAGTCAAGCACATAACACCTATGTGCTTGGCACTTAGGTCCTTGACAAGCCAGCACGTAGGTGTTACGTGCTTGGCACTTAAAGGGTTAATTGCTGCAGTGCTAAACAGCTAAAAAAAAAAGAAACAATTAGGCTCTGTGCACACCGCTTTCTCTGTGCTGCATTTCAATGCAGTTAGAACGCAGAGGAAACATTGTGCATTATTCTAGATGGGATAGTTCACACATCTAAGCTGTGTTACGTAACATGTCAAAAAGCATTGCAGACACCTTTTTCGGCGCAATGTTGTAACAGCGCAGGTCAATAGATGTCTATGGAAACGCAAGCACGGCATGTATTAAGCAGTGTACATGTGTTGCGTTTGCATTGCATTGCTATAGACTTTACCATTTACTTATTATGCAAAAATGTTTTTCTTTTAACGCAAAACAGTGCAATGCAAACACATTTCTAACGCATCAAAAGCGCAATGTTTGTTTTGATACAATGCCCCACTGGCATAGTTATAAAATGCTTGCTTTTAACGCAACGGAGAGGTGTGAACAGAGCCTTAAAGAAAACATTTGCAATGATATATCTAAAGAAGCAAACCCCAATCTGCCTAGACCCAAAATAAACTAAGATTGATATCAAAATAAAAATATGCACACAGCGTCCTTTCCAAAGGAGATTCAATATTCATATAGAGACATCAAGATGGATGGTTGAGCTTTCCCCCAGCCAGGTCCTACACATTCCATGGCCTTTACTAGAGATGAGCGAACCGGTTCGGACGAACCGGAATTCGCTCCGAATTTCAGGAAATATTCGATTCGGCACGAACCCGAATATTTTGTGGTTCGTGCCGATCGAATTTTTCCTGAAATTAAAAAAAACAAAAAGCCGGCATGGTGGGAGCGGGCCGGCCGGTTCCGCTGTCAGCGGAGCTGGCCCGCGGGACGGTAAAGCCGGCCGGCTTTACAAAGAAATTCGGGTTTAAAAAACCAAAAAAAAAAAAGCATTTTTGCTGGCATGGTGGGAGCGGGCCGGCCGGTTCCGCTGACAGCGGAGCCAGCCGGCCCGCTCCCACCATGCCGGCAAAAATGCTTTTTTTTTTTTTGGTTTTTTAAACCCGAATTTCTTTGTGAAATTCGGCGAATCGGCCGAATCGAACTTTTCAAAAGTTCGCTCATCTCTAGCCTTTACCACTGCATCAATAAAACAGTTGATAAAAATTCTCATGGTAGTAAAAAATTCAATTCATGAGAAAAAAGCCTGAGAGGTTAATGGAATTTTTTTACTTAGTAGAGAATAGTTTACTCCTTTTTACACTGTAGTAAAAGCTGCCATTGACTTTCATTGTATTTCTATCTGGTGGTTCAGTAACATTCTCAAGCTTTTTCCTCATGAATTGAATTTTTTACTACCATGAGAATTTTTTTTCAACCCTTATTGAATCGAGGCCAAAGAATCAGAAGTTGAAGGTTAGACATGTTCCCTTTGCATTTGAATGAAAACTTTTAAAAATGAATGGCAGCAACACATCTCAAACAGGTTGGGAACAGGTCATGTCTGCCTTTTTGTAGTATGCCTTATTCTTTTTAATACAAATGTAAGTGAGGAGACCAACTGAGGAGTTTTGGGAGAAGAATGTTGTCCCATTCATGCCTGATATATTATTATAGCTGCTCAACTCTCTTAGGTCTTCTTTGACAGATTTTTATTTCATAATGTCCCAAAAGTTTCCTATTGGTGAAAGGTCTGGACTGCAGACAGGCCAGTTCAGCACCCAGACTGCAAAGCCATGCACTTGTAGTGAATGCAGTATTTGATTTAAAATTGTCTTGCTAACACATGCAAGGAAATTTCTTTAATAGAGATGTTGTCTGGATAGGAGCATATGTTGTCCTAAAATCTCTATATAGTGCTCAGCATTGATAGTGCATTTTAAGATGTGTAAGATATGTTGCCCATGACATAGGCATTATTACAATCCCATACCATCAGAGATGCAGGCTTATGTTATGAATAGTGCACAGATAACAAGCTTGATTCCGGATCCCTCTCTTCTTGAGTCCGTAGTACATGACTTTGACCCAGAAGATGGCAATGTTTCTGGATTGTGTTGATGTGATATGGTTTCTTCTTTGCATGCTACAACTTTAACTTGCATTTATGGTTTATATGGTGAACTGTGTTCAGAGACTATGATATCTGGAAGTATTCCTCAGCCCATGCAGTGATTTGCATTACTGATTTATACCTGTCTTTAATACAGTGGCAACTGAGGGCCAGTTTTGACCATAAGCCTTGTTCCTTGTTTCTTGTGTTCTTAGATTTCTCCAGATTATCTAAATCCTTGGATAATATTATGTGCTACAGATGGTGGAATATGTGAAGTGTTCACAATTTTATGTTGGAACATTTTTCTAAAATAGGTCCACAATTTTTACATTCAAATTTCCACAGGATGTTAACCCTTTAGTTGCCAAGCCCGTAACACCTACGTGCTGGCTTGGCTGGGCGTTAAGTGCCAAGCACGTAGGTGTTACGTGCTTGACACTTACTTACCTTGTGGCGATCTGGAGCTGCAGAAGACATCCGTTCCAGCGCTGGATTGAAGAGAAGACATCCGAGTTCATGTGGAGGTGACCCTTACCTCACCCCAGTCAGCAGATCGGCGCTGGACCAATAGGAAGGGAGGCGCATGGCTGCTGTCATCAGCCGGCGCCTCCCCCTATATAACAGCATTCGGTCTAATGCTGTTGTCTTCCATCGGTGATTCTGAGGTAAGTGGGGTGTGTGGGGGGGGCTGGCGAGTGGGTGGGTGGCCGTAGGTATCGATGATCTTCCATTCTGTTGCCATCGCCGCCATCCGGGGGGGGGGGCGCCGCTGTCACTTGTAGTGCGCCGCCGCCATCCGGGGGGGGGGGGGGGGTTGCGATCTGTGGGGGGGGGGTGGAGGGTGTTGTGATCTGTGGGGGGGTTGTGATCTGTGGGGGGGGTTGTGATCTGTGGGGGGGGGTTGTGATCTGTGGGGGGGGGTTGTGATCTGTGGGGGGGGGGTGTGATCTGTGGGGGGGGGTGATCTGTGTGTGTGGGGGGTTGTGATCTGTGTGTGGGGGGTTGTGATCTGTGTGTGGGGGGTTGTGATCTGTGTGGGGGGGGTTGTGATCTGTGTGGGGGGGGTTGTGATCTGTGTGGGGGGGGGGGTTGTGATCTGTGTGTGTGGGGGGGGTGTGATCTGTGTGTGGGGGGGGTTCTGATCTGTGTGTGGGGGGGGTTCTGATCTGTGTGTGGGGGGGGGGTTTGTGATCTGTGTGTGGGGGGGGGGGTTGTTATCTGTGTGTGTGCCGGCGGTCAGATCTGGGGTCAGATCTGTCCGTGCCGGCGGTCAGATCTGGGGTCAGATCTGTGCGTGCCGGCGGTCAGATCTGGGGTCAGATCTGTGCGTGCCGGCGGTCAGATCTGGGGTCAGATCTGTGCGTGCCGGCGGTCAGATCTGGGGTCAGATCTGTGCGTGCCGGCGGTCAGATCTGGGGTCAGATCTGTGCGTGCCGGCGGTCAGATCTGGGGTCAGATCTGTGCGTGCCGGCGGTCAGATCTGGGGTCAGATCTGTGCGTGCCGGCGGTCAGATCTGGGGTCAGATCTGTGCGTGCCGGCGGTCAGATCTGGGGTCAGATCTGTGCGTGCCGGCGGTCAGATCTGGGGTCAGATCTGTCCGTGCCGGCGGTCAGATCTGGGGTCAGATCTGTGCGTGCCGGCGGTCAGATCTGGGGTCAGATCTGTGCGTGCCGGCGGTCAGATCTGGGGTCAGATCTGTGCGTGCCGGCGGTCAGATCTGGGGTCAGATCTGTGCGTGCCGGCGGTCAGATCTGGGGTCAGATCTGTGCGTGCCGGCGGTCAGATCTGGGGTCAGATCTGTGCGTGCCGGCGGTCAGATCTGGGGTCAGATCTGTGCGTGCCGGCGGTCAGATCTGGGGTCAGATCTGTGCGTGCCGGCGGTCAGATCTGGGGTCAGATCTGTGCGTGCCGGCGGTCAGATCTGGGGTCAGATCTGTGCGTGCCGGCGGTCAGATCTGGGGTCAGATCTGTGCGTGCCGGCGGTCAGATCTGGGGTCAGATCTGTGCGTGCCGGCGGTCAGATCTGGGGTCAGATCTGTGCGTGCCGGCGGTCAGATCTGGGGTCAGATCTGTGCGTGCCGGCGGTCAGATCTGGGGTCAGATCTGTGCGTGCCGGCGGTCAGATCTGGGGTCAGATCTGTGCGTGCCGGCGGTCAGATCTGGGGTCAGATCTGTGCGTGCCGGCGGTCAGATCTGGGGTCAGATCTGTGCGTGCCGGCGGTCAGATCTGGGGTCAGATCTGTGCGTGCCGGCGGTCAGATCTGGGGTCAGATCTGTGCGTGCCGGCGGTCAGATCTGGGGTCAGATCTGTGCGTGCCGGCGGTCAGATCTGGGGTCAGATCTGTGCGTGCCGGCGGTCAGATCTGGGGTCAGATCTGTGCGTGCCGGCGGTCAGATCTGGGGTCAGATCTGTGCGTGCCGGCGGTCAGATCTGTGCGTGCCGGCGGTCAGATCTGGGGTCAGATCTGTGCGTGCCGGCGGTCAGATCTGGGGTCAGATCTGTGCGTGCCGGCGGTCAGATCTGGGGTCAGATCTGTGCGTGCCGGCGGTCAGATCTGGGGTCAGATCTGTGCGTGCCGGCGGTCAGATCTGGGGTCAGATCTGTGCGTGCCGGCGGTCAGATCTGGGGTCAGATCTGTGCGTGCCGGCGGTCAGATCTGGGGTCAGATCTGTGCGTGCCGGCGGTCAGATCTGGGGTCAGATCTGTGCGTGCCGGCGGTCAGATCTGGGGTCAGATCTGTGCGTGCCGGCGGTCAGATCTGGGGTCAGATCTGTGCGTGCCGGCGGTCAGATCTGGGGTCAGATCTGTGCGTGCCGGCGGTCAGATCTGGGGTCAGATCTGGGGTCAGATCTGTGCGTGCCGGCGGTCAGATCTGGGGTCAGATCTGTGCGTGCCGGCGGTCAGATCTGGGGTCAGATCTGTGCGTGCCGGCGGTCAGATCTGGGGTCAGATCTGTGCGTGCCGGCGGTCAGATCTGGGGTCAGATCTGTGCGTGCCGGCGGTCAGATCTGGGGTCAGATCTGTGCGTGCCGGCGGTCAGATCTGGGGTCAGATCTGTGCGTGCCGGCGGTCAGATCTGGGGTCAGATCTGTGCGTGCCGGCGGTCAGATCTGGGGTCAGATCTGTGCGTGCCGGCGGTCAGATCTGGGGTCAGATCTGTGCGTGCCGGCGGTCAGATCTGGGGTCAGATCTGTGCGTGCCGGCGGTCAGATCTGGGGTCAGATCTGTGCGTGCCGGCGGTCAGATCTGGGGTCAGATCTGTGCGTGCCGGCGGTCAGATCTGGGGTCAGATCTGTGCGTGCCGGCGGTCAGATCTGGGGTCAGATCTGTGCGTGCCGGCGGTCAGATCTGGGGTCAGATCTGTGCGTGCCGGCGGTCAGATCTGGGGTCAGATCTGTGCGTGCCGGCGGTCAGATCTGGGGTCAGATCTGTGCGTGCCGGCGGTCAGATCTGGGGTCAGATCTGTGCGTGCCGGCGGTCAGATCTGGGGTCAGATCTGTGCGTGCCGGCGGTCAGATCTGGGGTCAGATCTGTGCGTGCCGGCGGTCAGATCTGGGGTCAGATCTGTGCGTGCCGGCGGTCAGATCTGGGGTCAGATCTGTGCGTGCCGGCGGTCAGATCTGGGGTCAGATCTGTGCGTGCCGGCGGTCAGATCTGGGGTCAGATCTGTGCGTGCCGGCGGTCAGGTCTGGGGTCAGATCTGTGCGTGCCGGCGGTCAGATCTGGGGTCAGATCTGTGCGTGCCGGCGGTCAGGTCTGGGGTCAGATCTGTGCGTGCCGGCGGTCAGATCTGGGGTCAGATCTGTGCGTGCCGGCGGTCAGGTCTGGGGTCAGATCTGTGCGTGCCGGCGGTCAGATCTGGGGTCAGATCTGTGCGTGCCGGCGGTCAGGTCTGGGGTCAGATCTGTGCGTGCCGGCGGTCAGGTCTGGGGTCAGATCTGTGCGTGCCGGCGGTCAGGTCTGGGGTCAGATCTGTGCGTGCCGGCGGTCAGGTCTGGGGTCAGATCTGTGCGTGCCGGCGGTCAGGTCTGGGGTCAGATCTGTGCGTGCCGGCGGTCAGGTCTGGGGTCAGATCTGTGCGTGCCGGCGGTCAGGTCTGGGGTCAGATCTGTGCGTGCCGGCGGTCAGGTCTGGGGTCAGATCTGTGCGTGCCGGCGGTCAGGTCTGGGGTCAGATCTGTGCGTGCCGGCGGTCAGGTCTGGGGTCAGATCTGTGCGTGCCGGCGGTCAGGTCTGGGGTCAGATCTGTGCGTGCCGGCGGTCGGGTCTGGGGTCAGATCTGTGCGTGCCGGCGGTCAGATCTGGGGTCGCGCGTGCCGGCGGTCAGATCTGGGGTCGCGCGTGCCGGCGGTCAGATCTGGGGTCGCGCGTGCCGGCGGTCAGATCTGGGGTCGCGCGTGCCGGCGGTCAGATCTGGGGTCGCGCGTGTGTGTGTGCGCGCGCGTGCCGGCGGTCAGATCTGGGGTCGCGCGTGTGTGTGCGCGCGCGTGCCGGCGGTCAGATCTGGGGTCGCGCGCGCGTGCCGGCGGTCAGATCTGGGGTCGCGCGCGCGTGCCGGCGGTCAGATCTGCGAGCGTGCGTGCGTGGGTGCCGGCGGTCAGAGATCTGCCGGTGGGTGGGTGGGTGCGTGCGTGTGCCGGTGGTCAGAGTGAATCCCCTCGATTGCCAGTAAAACTTACCTTACCACCGCTCTAGGTATAGCATAGTGCGGCTGTTGTCCATGCATGCGTCCTAATCTTAACTTTTTCTCTTAGGTTGTTCGCTGAGCTACTGCCTTGGTTTTGTTATTTGGACCATTCGTTTGCTCATTTAGGACCGTAGCCTCCGCCCCTCCTTTTGGGAGCCTAGCCCCCGCCCCTCCTTTTGGGAGCCTATCCCCCGCCCCTCCTTTTGGGAGCCTATCCCCCGCCCCTCCTTTTGGGAGCCTATCCCCCGCCCCTCCTTTTGGGAGCCTATCCCCCGCCCCTCCTTTTGGGAGCCTATCCCCCGCCCCTCCTTTTGGGAGCCTATCCCCCGCCCCTCCTTTTGGGAGCCTATCCCCCGCCCCTCCTTTTGGGAGCCTATCCCCCGCCACTCCTTTTGGGAGCCTAGCCCCCGCCCCTCCTTTTGGGAGCCTAGCTGGGATCCCGTGACCTGCTGCTCCTGACTCCACCACTTCTCATCGGGTTGTAACTATACTCTTTTATTTCTATTTTTGTCATTTTTTTGCTTTGTTTTATTGTATTGTATTTTTTTGTTAAATTTTTGTCTGTTTTTTTGCTTTGTTTTATTGTATTGTATTTTTTTGTAATTTGTCTTTAGTTTTAGCCTTTAGTTTTAGCCTTTAGTTTTAGCCTTTAGTTTTAGCTTAGTTTTAGCCTTTAGTTTTAGCCTTTAGTTTAATTTTTTTTTTAGATTTTTGTTTGCATTGGGGTATGGCTGGTAAGCGGTACACTGCACAGGAAGCTGCGGCTTACCTGATGGCGTCTGACTCGGAAGATTTTAGTGAGTCAGGGTCCGAGTTCTTCCCATCAGATAGCGAGTCAGACAGTGTATACTCTACTGAGGACACACAGCCGCGCAGTGCTACCAGTAGTAGCCACCTTAGAAGGGATAGTACCGCACAAAGTGAGGCCACGCTTCAGGCGAGTGTAGTGCAGGGTGAGGCATCGAGTGCTGCAGCTGGTGAAGGAGCGTCTGCGTGGAGGCCTCCTAATAATTTTTCCCCCGAAATTCCCCCTTTTGATTCGGTCCCCGGGGTCAATGTAGACACCACAAATTTTGGTGTCATTGACTTTTTCAAATTGTTCCTCACAGAAGCCATCCTACTGGATATGGTCTTCTATACCAATCTCTATGCCGAGCAGGTCTTAGCGCAAAACCCCCTGCAGAGGCACGCCCGAGCTCAGGCATGGCATCCCACAAATTTGAGTGAGATAAAGAAATTTTGGGGGCTCACTCTAGCAATGGGTATCCTAAAAAAATTTAGTATTTCGTCCTACTGGGATACCCAAACCATATTGGCAACTCCATTATTTCCGGCCGTAATGTCCAGAAACCGCTACCAAATTTTACTGCGGTTTCTGCATTTTAACGACAATTCCACTGCTATTCCCCGTGGTGAGCCCGGTCACGACAGGCTGCATAAATTACGGCCCCTGCTCAACAGCCTGTCAGATCGCTTCGCAGTAGTGTACACCCCCGGCCAAAAATTATCAATTGACGAGTCACTACTGCTTTTCAAAGGGCGCATTGTTTTTCGGCAATATATCCCTAGCAAGCGTGCCCGCTACGGGATTAAATTTTACCAATTATGCGATAGTGTGACCGGCTACATCAAATATTTTCGAATCTATGAGGGAAAGGACACCTATCTGGACCCCCCTGGTTGTCCCCCTGATTTGTCAATAAGTGGAAAGATCGTTTGGGACCTCATGACTCCATTGTTGGGTAAAGGTTACCACTTATATGTGGACAACTTCTATACCAGCATCCCCTTATTTCGCGCCCTTTATTGGTTGGATACCCCGGCCTGCGGCACCATCAACCGTAAACGCAAAGGGTTGCCCAGGCCACTACTTGAAAAAAAATTAAAAAGGGGGGAGTCTTATGCTCTAAGAAGCGATGAGGTCCTGGCCATGAAATACATGGGCAAAAAACATGTATTCCTTCTGACAACACTCCACGATGAGTCAGTTGTGAATGTAAGGCAACGTGGTCCCCGAGCCCCTTCCCAAAAGCCACGTTGCATAACCGATTATAATAAATTCATGGGTGGCGTTGATAAAACGGACCAAATATTAACTTATTACAACGCCACCCGAAAAACTCGAGCCTGGTACACTAAAGTTGCCATCCATTTGGTCCAAATGGCAACTTACAACAGCTTTGTTGCCTTCAAGGCAGCAGTGCCAGGCTCCAATTTATCGTACATAAAATACCAGCAGCAGTTACTCCCTGCTTTGTTGTTTGGGGATACTGCGGAAGCACCAGATCTGGCTACCAATGACAACCAGGCCAGATTAGTAGGGAAGCACTTTATAAAGTTGCTTCCCGAAGTTGGTAAAAAGCGGTATCCCCAGAGAGCTTGTAGGGTTTGTAGGAAGCGTGGCATTAGAAGAGATGTGCGATATTATTGCCCGACCTGTCCCAGCCAACCCGGGTTATGCCTCGAAGATTGTTTTGAGGTATACCATACTCAACTAAATTATTGAGCAATGCATTTTTTTTTTTGGTAGGTAGGCCCCTTTTAGGATTTAGGTATCTTGTGTTCCCATTATATTATTTTCTTTTTGTTTGTTTTTGCTGTTCCGATGGGAAATGGTGGAGCAGGAGCAGCTGGTTACTTATGGCATGTGATGATAAAATGTGACCAATTTCAGGTTCTTGATTCCTGATATTGGTCATTGATCACTGCACTGATCTTATAATGGGATTCCTCAGCTATATCCTATAATCTGATGTCACGGCTGCAGTAAAGAGTATACAATCAATATAGTCCGAAGAAATGAACCGACGCCAACAAGCCCAGTAGGCTTAGAAAGCTTGAGGTATGTACTTTCCAAAAATATATAGTTTGTGGGGGGTATTTCAAATGTAAAGGGTTGTAAATTTGGAGAAACTGCAAGGTGCGCACTTTGTGTGCGCTGCTGATTTTTGCAAGTAAAATTACCCTCAAACGCATGCTTGACTTTGGGGTGTTTGGCAACTCTACCCTTCAAAGTACCTATGCATGTGGGGTATTGTTTTTTTCAGCAGACCTTGTGCTTTCAGATTTACTGCGTTAGTTCGTGCTTGCTTATTGTTTTTATAGTAAAAAATGTTTTACAATCTGCTTTTTGCTTATTTTTTTAGGGTAAACCTTTGAAACCAGACGTTCTGCCAATCAATATAGTCCGAAGAAATGAACCGACGCCAACAAGCCCAGTAGGCTTAGAAAGCTTGAGGTATGTACTTTCCAAAAATATATAGTTTGTGGGGGGTATTTCAAATGTAAAGGGTTGTAAATTTGGAGAAACTGCAAGGTGCGCACTTTGTGTGCGCTGCTGATTTTTGCAAGTAAAATTACCCTCAAACGCATGCTTGACTTTGGGGTGTTTGGCAACTCTACCCTTCAAAGTACCTATGCATGTGGGGTATTGTTTTTTTCAGCAGACCTTGTGCTTTCAGATTTACTGCGTTAGTTCGTGCTTGCTTATTGTTTTTATAGTAAAAAATGTTTTACAATCTGCTTTTTGCTTATTTTTTTAGGGTAAACCTTTGAAACCAGACGTTCTGCCAATCAATATAGTCCGAAGAAATGAACCGACGCCAACAAGCCCAGTAGGCTTAGAAAGCTTGAGGTATGTACTTTCCAAAAATATATAGTTTGTGGGGGGTATTTCAAATGTAAAGGGTTGTAAATTTGGAGAAACTGCAAGGTGCGCACTTTGTGTGCGCTGCTGATTTTTGCAAGTAAAATTACCCTCAAACGCATGCTTGACTTTGGGGTGTTTGGCAACTCTACCCTTCAAAGTACCTATGCATGTGGGGTATTGTTTTTTTCAGCAGACCTTGTGCTTTCAGATTTACTGCGTTAGTTCTTGCTTGCTTATTGTTTTTATAGGAAAAAATGTTTTACAATCTGCTTTTTGCTTATTTTTTTAGGGTAAACCTTTGAAACCAGACGTTCTGCCAATCAATATAGTCCGAAGAAATGAACCGACGCCAACAAGCCCAGTAGGCTTAGAAAGCTTGAGGTATGTACTTTCCAAAAATATATAGTTTGTGGGGGGTATTTCAAATGTAAAGGGTTGTAAATTTGGAGAAACTGCAAGGTGCGCACTTTGTGTGCGCTGCTGATTTTTGCAAGTAAAATTACCCTCAAACGCATGCTTGACTTTGGGGTGTTTGGCAACTCTACCCTTCAAAGTACCTATGCATGTGGGGTATTGTTTTTTTCAGCAGACCTTGTGCTTTCAGATTTACTGCGTTAGTTCGTGCTTGCTTATTGTTTTTATAGGAAAAAATGTTTTACAATCTGCTTTTTGCTTATTTTTTTAGGGTAAACCTTTGAAACCAGACGTTCTGCCAATCAATATAGTCCGAAGAAATGAACCGACGCCAACAAGCCCAGTAGGCTTAGAAAGCTTGAGGTATGTACTTTCCAAAAATATATAGTTTGTGGGGGGTATTTCAAATGTAAAGGGTTGTAAATTTGGAGAAACTGCAAGGTGCGCACTTTGTGTGCGCTGCTGATTTTTGCAAGTAAAATTACCCTCAAACGCATGCTTGACTTTGGGGTGTTTGGCAACTCTACCCTTCAAAGTACCTATGCATGTGGGGTATTGTTTTTTTCAGCAGACCTTGTGCTTTCAGATTTACTGCGTTAGTTCGTGCTTGCTTATTGTTTTTATAGTAAAAAATGTTTTACAATCTGCTTTTTGCTTATTTTTTTAGGGTAAACCTTTGAAACCAGACGTTCTGCCAATCAATATAGTCCGAAGAAATGAACCGACGCCAACAAGCCCAGTAGGCTTAGAAAGCTTGAGGTATGTACTTTCCAAAAATATATAGTTTGTGGGGGGTATTTCAAATGTAAAGGGTTGTAAATTTGGAGAAACTGCAAGGTGCGCACTTTGTGTGCGCTGCTGATTTTTGCAAGTAAAATTACCCTCAAACGCATGCTTGACTTTGGGGTGTTTGGCAACTCTACCCTTCAAAGTACCTATGCATGTGGGGTATTGTTTTTTTCAGCAGACCTTGTGCTTTCAGATTTACTGCGTTAGTTCGTGCTTGCTTATTGTTTTTATAGTAAAAAATGTTTTACAATCTGCTTTTTGCTTATTTTTTTAGGGTAAACCTTTGAAACCAGACGTTCTGCCAATCAATATAGTCCGAAGAAATGAACCGACGCCAACAAGCCCAGTAGGCTTAGAAAGCTTGAGGTATGTACTTTCCAAAAATATATAGTTTGTGGGGGGTATTTCAAATGTAAAGGGTTGTAAATTTGGAGAAACTGCAAGGTGCGCACTTTGTGTGCGCTGCTGATTTTTGCAAGTAAAATTACCCTCAAACGCATGCTTGACTTTGGGGTGTTTGGCAACTCTACCCTTCAAAGTACCTATGCATGTGGGGTATTGTTTTTTTCAGCAGACCTTGTGCTTTCAGATTTACTGCGTTAGTTCTTGCTTGCTTATTGTTTTTATAGGAAAAAATGTTTTACAATCTGCTTTTTGCTTATTTTTTTAGGGTAAACCTTTGAAACCAGACGTTCTGCCAATCAATATAGTCCGAAGAAATGAACCGACGCCAACAAGCCCAGTAGGCTTAGAAAGCTTGAGGTATGTACTTTCCAAAAATATATAGTTTGTGGGGGGTATTTCAAATGTAAAGGGTTGTAAATTTGGAGAAACTGCAAGGTGCGCACTTTGTGTGCGCTGCTGATTTTTGCAAGTAAAATTACCCTCAAACGCATGCTTGACTGTGGGGTGTTTGGCAACTCTACCCTTCAAAGTACCTATGCATGTGGGGTATTGTTTTTTTCAGCAGACCTTGTGCTTTCAGATTTACTGCGTTAGTTCGTGCTTGCTTATTGTTTTTATAGTAAAAAATGTTTTACAATCTGCTTTTTGCTTATTTTTTTAGGGTAAACCTTTGAAACCAGACGTTCTGCCAATCAATATAGTCCGAAGAAATGAACCGACGCCAACAAGCCCAGTAGGCTTAGAAAGCTTGAGGTATGTACTTTCCAAAAATATATAGTTTGTGGGGGGTATTTCAAATGTAAAGGGTTGTAAATTTGGAGAAACTGCAAGGTGCGCACTTTGTGTGCGCTGCTGATTTTTGCAAGTAAAATTACCCTCAAACGCATGCTTGACTTTGGGGTGTTTGGCAACTCTACCCTTCAAAGTACCTATGCATGTGGGGTATTGTTTTTTTCAGCAGACGTTGTGCTTTCAGATTTACTGCGTTAGTTCTTGCTTGCTTATTGTTTTTATAGGAAAAAATGTTTTACAATCTGCTTTTTGCTTATTTTTTTAGGGAAATCCTTTGGAAGCAGAGATTCTGCCAATCAATAGAGTCCGATCGCATACACCCACGTCAACAAGCCTAGTATTTTTAGAAACCTTGAATTGTGCACTTTCCAAAAATATATAGTTTGTGGGGGGTATTTCAAATGTAAAGGGTTGTATTTTTTGAAAAACTGCGAGGAGCGCAAAGTATTTGTTTTTTATCTGAAAATCTCCTCTAGCGCTCTTTGCAGTTTCTGGGGTCTCCTGGGCAGGAAAGGGTGTCTACTAATACATGTGTGGTACCGTTGTAACCGGGAGAAATGGGGCTTTTACCCTCAATATGTTTTTATTGAAAAACCTTTATTTTCGATTAAAAAAAAACACTGCAAAATGTAAAAACGTGTGTATATTTTATTTTCTGTCACATATTTTGCCCAAAATAATTAGGATAAAACTACAAAATTGATAAACAAGAGATATGATGTTAAAGCCCAGATTGTGCTGAAAAAAACAATATGTAATTTTTATGGGAAGTCCCAGAAAATCCCTTCAAAAATTACAGTTAAACATGTGTAGCTCAAAATTGTAAAAAATGCTCTGGCAACAGAGCGTGACACAATCTCCAGGTGGGCTGGCAGCGAAAGGGTTAAACCTCTGATCACCCTTTCTCTGCCTCTTTAAAATGCTCTTTTCATAAACGTGCATGTAACTTTATAATTCATTAGTAGCACTTACTTTTCGAGCCTTTTGTTATCCCTATCCTAACTTTCTTTAGGACTTGTTGCTGCCAGAAATTTCTAAATGAGTGTATATTTGTTTCAAATAAAATGGAAACATGTCTAATTTTCAACTTCAGATATAGGTTTTATGTCAGTAAATCATTTCCAAATCATTTCTTTCTTATATATTTACAGTTTGCACACTTTTCCAATGGCCTTCCATATATTAGACTTCAATTAACCTTGGTGTTAAATGATAATTGGCCTACAAGAACCAAAGTCACTGACACAGTTAGATCACCTTTAAAAAATATTGTAATTGAGAGTGAAAAGTGGTGATTGCTAAAACATGCATTGTGGTTAAAGTGGACCAACACCCAGGATTTTGACTATCCTGGGTTTTGGTCCACTTCGGCAGGGCACCCCGATCGGGGGTGTCCCGCTCTCTGAAACCCCCCAGAAACCCCCAAAAAATCCCCCAGTGGTCCACAATTAGTAAAACATAAAATGTATGTCATATTGGGGTTGATTGAGCGCCAGGGGAAAAAAAGTAAGCTTTGAAGTGCACCATAGGTGAAAAATAACATAGAAGAGTTCTTTTGACAAATGATACCAAATTAACCTCTAGGTTCAAAATGAAAGTAAATGGAATCTTTTTTACTCCAAAAAGAAGTAGTGAACATTTTACATCTAGTTCGGAATCACCCCTTTGATTTAGCAACTGGTGTAAAATGCCCACAGTTTTTTTAGGTAAAAAGTGCCATTCCATTGTAAACCTAGAGGTTAATGCAGGATCAGTTGTAAAAAGAGGATTTCTAATTTATTTTCCACCTAAAGTGAACTTTTTACAAATGGTGCTGAATCGAATCCCATGTAGCAATATTACAATGACAAGAATCTTGCATTATTCACTTTTTCTCTTTTCAACAGCCAGTCCAGCTTCTTGCAGATGGTGCTGCATCGTTCTCCAATGTAGAATCTTGCAATGAGATATATTAAATGATACACCTTTTTATTTTTATTTTTTTTCAACAGCCGGTCCAATTTAAATGCCAAATTTGAAGAAACCCTTAAACTAAACTGTGAACCACCATATGTCACTACAGCAGTGATAAGTATCCCAACAACACCATCGACAAGCCCAGAAGAAGATGGAAGACCTAGGTCCCCTGACTATTCACAAAGGAACATTGTAAGAGTGTCTGCTCTATAAGGTGTACTCACATTGGATTTTTTTAAACAATTAAATGAACAAAAGAGTATAATCCTCAAAGAAAGAAAGAAAAGTCCAAGCTTCCCATGATCCCCAAAGTGTAAGCTGTTTGCATATTAAGAAAAGATCAACTGAATTGTATAATGCATTGGGACTGTGTAAAAGCTCTTCCACCAGAGTATTTATGTGACTACATACATGAGCACAATGAAATATTGCCCACTCAAGTATTTTCTTTTCAAAAATGCAATGTTTTTATATGGATATCAAAACTAAAGCCTGAAAGGAGCTCTTCTGAAGTACTAAAAAAACATTATAGCAATGGAAGCATTGTGATTATGTCTCCCTGGAGGGAACATTGAACGTTCTGTCAAGTAACGAGTCTGAAAGAACATGCAAAGCAAGTATATTTGTACTTATTTAAATGACACCCGTAATGCATGCAGCAATTTTACAGAGCAGGGATTTCAGATAATTGAGGCTGTTTTCAACAAACAGTATTTTAGTAAAAAAAAAAAAAAAGTCTTTCAGTGCTCTACAACAACTGGATGAATAATGTTTACAGTTTCAAAACAAAGACAAAAAATCGTTCTGGGAATAGAACAGTATTTATAAAATCACCACTGAGTTGCATTATGTGTTGTACAGGAATATTTTTTGGATGTTTTTATCGTTGGGTTATTTTATTTTGCAACAATCTGCAATAACTGTGTGTTTACTTCATCAGATGTCTATATTTATTTTCTAATTCATAACATCTAGTCGATACAAAAGTATGTTTTGACAATGGAAAAAAATATCTGAGTGTTCAGACTGATTATACTTGTTCCCCTATTTGTTTACCGATAAAAAAGAAAGAACCTACATTTCAGTTGGGGTAATAGCTATATTAGCTCAGTGGCATATTTTCTACCTGAAAGATTTTTAAAGAACTCCAACTCTGGAAACTGCATGAGAACTGATTGTTATTGTCTGGAATGCTTGCGGCGTTATGCTTATTATTTTTGTTGTGCTGGTGGTGTCAATGTTGATGTTTAACATTAAAAAAACATAAAAAAACAATCCTACCAAATGTTTGAGATAAGTTATTAGAATAAAAAAAACTTCCATCCTCATGATAATGTATACAGCCAATACACTAACAAATGTGTGGGTTTTGACTTTTACACACTGGCTAAGATATTAATAATTTATTATATTATTTTTTCAGGTTGAAGGGTTACTGGAAATTATATTACTGTGACTTTTCAAATGAACTTTCATTGTACAAGGGTCTTGTTCCCCAAACTTTAGTCAGCCATCACAGCTTCTGAGCTAATAATGTTCCACCAGAAGCATTGCATATGATCTAGTGTCTTCTCCATAATGCCTCCATTATGCGTTCTTTACGTCATTGATAGATCCTGGCACATGCCTGACACTTTGGCAAACATGGATCAGGATTCTGGAAATGAAAACAGTTAACTTTGTATTGTCATTATTAGAGATGAGCGAACTTCTTGAAAGTTCGATTCGGGCGATTCGCCGAATTTCCCCAAGAAATTCGGGTTCGCCCGAATCGAACTTTCACGAATCGCTCATCTGAAAAAAAAAAATGCCGGCATGGTGGGAGCGGGCAGGCCGGCTACGCTGACAGCGCAGCCGGCCTGCCCGCTCCCACCATGCCGGCATTTTTTTAAAAAGCAAACACTTACCTGCATGGTCGGAGCGTGGAGGCCGGCGCCACTCTCAGCTGTCATCAGAGGACGCGTCATCAGAGGGCGCCTGAGAGCGGCGCCGGCCTCCACGCCTCCATTTTTTTTTTTTATTTCAGGGAAAATTCGATCGGCACGAACCAAAAAAAATTCGGGTTCATGCCGAATCGAATTTTCCCTGAAATTCGGAGCGAATTCCGGTTCGTCCGAACCGGTTCACTCAGTCATTATTCACAGCAAGCTAGTAAACAATGATCAGAAACATTTTACCTCTACTGCTATTACTCAAAAAATTAATCATTGGTTTTGTTAAAAATGCCTGGATATAATAAAAAAAGTTTATTTAAGATGAGCAAGTAAGAGACATATCCTTCTGAATGGTTCTCCATCTACTTCTACGAGAGGTGGTCAATAAATTATCCACCTGAATATGAAAAACAACATTTTCTGAGAGAATTGAACTTTCTACATTTCAGTGTAAACCCCATTGACTTCAATACACTTATTACACTCCACCTCCAGTGGTCGGATACCCTCAGAATAGGAGGAGAATTCTTGGTACTGTGGGAACCCTGTTACTTTCTCTTTGTCTCTTTGAAGAAATGTCTTCAGGTTACAAAAGAGAAGGTAATCACTCGGAGCCAGGTCTGGACTGTAGGGTGGATGGTTAATCTTCATGAAGCCATATTCCTTGTTAGGAGCTTGGGATTTATGAGACTTGTGGGTGGGCATAGTGTTGAGAAGCAGCAATACACTCAGCAATAGCTTCCCATTGTGTTTCTCTTTGATTGCCTCAAGTAATGCCCTCATTAAAGTATAGGTGTCCCCAGTAATTGTTGTCTTGTGTCGCATGCATTCTGTATCACAAAAACAGCCATAACTTTTCCCTGTTTCTTTGGCGTTGGTGAACCCTTGTGACTCCATTGCATTGACTCTTGTTTTGTTTCAGGATTTGTGGTGGACTTATGTTTTATCACCCGTAACGATTCGAGAAAAAAAATATTCTGGATTTTCTAAATTGCTCATGTGCTAACATATATGACACCCATAAGGAACTGACATTTGACATCATGAAAACATCATAAATAATGCTAGAAACAATGCCAAGTAAAATGCCATAGTCTTGAGCTATGGCACTGACTCTAACCCAATGATCCTCCAATTCCTGGCACATATCCTTTGAATATGCTTTAACAGATCACCCTGAATAGGGATAATATTTAACTGGTTACCTACCCCTATTTAAACTGCTTGGCTCAAACCTTTGCTTGGTAGTAGAAAGGTGCATCATCACCATGTACAGCAATCATACTTTCACGGATTCCTTTAGATTTCCTTTCTTTCCCTGTAAGGAATATAATCACAGAATGAAGCCTCTAATTCCTGACTCTCTTGTAGACCTGTGCTGTACTGCACTTGCCAACCTGTCACTTCCAGATCTTTCATCAGACTGAACTGGTACTGTGGATACAGACAAGTTCGACTCTCTAACACTGACAGAACATACTTGGGTAGATAAAATTGAATCCGCATGTGTGGCACAATAAAAGGAACCAGCTCCCCTGAACACCATTCAGAAGGGTACAGAATGGCTTACTTTTTTCATTTTACATTACTTTGTGGAATAAAGGAGGCCTCTGACAATGCTCTATGGCTGACTAAAATGTGGTGCCTGATTCCTGAATTCCTTGTGTTTATTGAAAATATTAATCCAATACAGACAATAAAGGATAAATTCAGCACCAGAAGTAAACCAAAAACGGGGCAGTATGATGTTTGTGGAAATGCACATTTACCTCTGGTGCTGAATTTACACTTTAGTGTAATCTGGAAAAAGGTCAGTGACTCTTCTAACTGAGGTGCCCTTTAATAGGGCTGTGTTCCAGCTACAACAAGGAGGAAATATTGCCTATAGTGACCAATATGTTATATGTTTTGTGTTTAGTTTTCTTTGCTGTCATGGACTATGGTATCATGTGAAAGATTTTCACATAGTTATTTTTTACATAGAGTATTTTTCATTTATGTTCAGCAGATGCATTACAAAGTATCTAGTAGAATAAAATGTTGAGAATATACTAAATTGATGAGAAGGTAAAACCGGTTACAATTTTGTATGGTGTAAATTAAATAGTGTGGCATATGTCGGTTGATTGTCTAAAGCAGAGGTTTCCAACTGGTAGCTCGATGGACCCCTGCTGTGTGGCTCATCAGCTGTCTGCTAGCTGCTCATTTAAGGTAAGTAATTTATGTTCTGGGGTAATCTGCATGCACAATGAACTGATGCTTGAGTACTGCTCTGCATTGTTATTTGGAACCATTCCCTGTTTTAAATTACTTACATTTATTTACCTCTATTTATGACCATTTCTCAGTTCTGAATGTGTCCTGTTGAGAAATATTAGGGACCCCAGGCCTAAATTATTAATACTCTCCTGAGCTCCAGTGCAGCTAATGCCTCGGGGTCTGCTGCAAAACTCTCAAAGCCTCAGGGGGTATATGCTTCCAAGATGCCCTTGTAGGTCCATTGTGATCTAGTCTAGAAATCAAGTATACACAAGCAAATTCTTGTAAAATTGACTAATTTGGGATGTCCCAAGGTGTGAAACTCCCTGGTTGACCTATATATTTACCTTGATCCTCAATCCTACAACGCTTGCTTAGACCTGTGCGGCATCCCCACTTTTCACATTTGCCATGATCTTCAGACCTGAACTTCTATGGGTGGGACTGCACTGGACTGAAGGAATGGAAAAGCTGTGGGATGCTCCAAGATCAAGGACTGAGGTGAGTTTATGGGAAAACCAAGGGGTTTACACAATGGGACATCCCAAATTGGGTTGTTCCTAGGGAAACCTCTTAAAGAGGGCCCACTCATTACAGTTAATGTTCAAATGTTTGGCCTGTTTACACCTTACATCTTAGCATGCACTTATGTTGTGCTTCCATTATAAGCAGGGTTGAGAAGCAGCCCTATGGAAAGCAGATACAGTGTACTATGTGGAGAGGGCTGAATGTATCCTTATTAATCCCAGCACAGCTTCCAGACATGAAGTAGTTGAAAGGTTATAGGATTGTATTAAACCTGCTAAAGCTTTGTATGCAATAACCGGGTGTTTTGTTTTAATTAATCACCTTTTCCCCTCTGGATGTGATCATAACTAAGCAACCCAGTGATGAAACACATTCTTCAGCATATTACTGTACATTTGCTAATGGAACTTTAACACATTGTCAACATTTGAAAGCTTCATACTTGTATTGCTCTAACTAAAGACTTGATAGAGGACTATAAATATGACAGATTATTACATAATATTTCCTAGATATAATTAAATAGTACAGGAAAAGCAGATGGACTGTTTAATGGGAGAGGTCTGCAGATATGTTTTAGGAAGTTACACAGCGCTGCAGTTTTCTTTCTCATATAAAGAGTGATTAAAATCCAGTATTTTAATAAATGCATATTTCTTATGCACCCAGTTTATTGGAATTGGGTTCCAGAAAAGTACAGAAACACTTCCACTTATTTGATTGTATTGAAGAAAGGTAGACAGTACCTTAAAGTATTCATATCGAGTTTAAAGGGATACAGAAGGCAAAGGCAAATGTTAGACCATTGTGTCGGGCTACGTTTGGCACTGTTCTAAACTATTTTCAGTTTTGTAAAATGAAGAAGACATGGCCGAGATATCAAGGTTCGCAGTCTTGCATTATGATTTATCTTTTGAAATATTTGGGCTCTGTGATGCGGCATAATAATCAGCATTATGGGCAGGGTCTATAAGACAGGCATTCTCATCACCCTGGCTGTTCTGCCTCTCTCCACAGTCTGATGATGCAGAACTTTAGACCACCAGCTTAGCCCTGGGTGTGCCACCACTCTTTGCCTTGTTTCTACTTTCAGGAGCATCTGCGTTCTGACAAGGAAGCCTCCTTTTGCAAAAATGTCAGAACTGCAACCAGCCTTCTTAATTTAATAATATATGAGATTTGTGTCATGTTAATGACTTGAGATAAAGAGTGACAGAGTCAGCTTGTTTCCCCCTGGCCTGGTGCTGCACAGTACAAAAATACAACACAGGTGACCGGGAAAAAATGATCTGAATCCTCTGAGTTATGAAATCATTCTCTATGACCAGACTAGCTCTACCCCCCCATGTAAACCCTCACAGTTCATCTACTTATATGTTTTACCTAATAGCCATTACAATGTATTGTGCTGGTAGGCTACGGGCTTAAAAAAAACTATTTTCCAAGTGTACAGCACGGCCTTTTTAATTTCAATTATTACTTCTGGAATATTCCGCCACAAGGTGGCGCAGTTGACTGCAGAAGACTTGTGGCTCCTCCCGGCCCTATAAAAAGCCAGGAATCACCAATAGACCCCCAGTGTTTCTCTGCAGTCATACTGCAAAGACCAGAAGATGGCTCTCTATGTTTTCGCAGGCGAGCGGGGCAACCAAGCCTGCAGCCCTGCAAGCCTATTTCCACCCGCTTCCGGAACCCTCTTGCCTCCTAGCCTCGGCTGACGGATCGGGTGATGGTAGGGGAGCACCTGGGTCGTGTACTCGGTTTGCTCCAGGCCGCAGACCCTGTACCTGAAGGGTAGCTGGCCTTAGGCGTATGGTGAGCCTATAGAGGGATGGGAGAAACCACTGCTGACTGTGTGTCCCTGTGTTTCGGGGTGAGTTGTGTTTTACTTTTGGGGTCATTATTGTCCCGGGCTCCTTCCCCTTCTGCCCTTCGTTTAATTCGACCCCCCGCTCTGTTCTGCTGCTGCCGTTCCCGCCGCCGTGTCCCCTCTCCTCTCCCTCCTTCCCCTCTTCCCGGTGTGGTAGTTGTGGGGGGGGGTGGCGGGCGGGTGACGGCGTGTGCATTTTTTTCCAGCCCCCTTCCTCTAGCTATGGGAGCTGTCGGCGGTGCGTCCCTCATCATGACGCTGGGCGCCGTCACTGCTGTGAGGGCCGCTTCGCGCCCTTCGTTGAGGGGCGGTGCCGCGGAATGATGTGTATCGCGTCATCTTCCTGCGGCCCGCACCTCGAGGTGCCTTGTCTGCGGCGCCATCTTTCTGCCTGTGCTGGCCTATTGAGGGAGATCGTGTGCTGTCGGGGCCCTAACCGCACTGTCTGCTGGCATCCCTGGTCGGGTGCCGGGCGCTTCCCATGTTCTTCATCCTGTGGGGCTGCCTGTCACCAGGTCCGTGAGTTCTCTGTGGGGGTGACATTGGTGCATGTGCTGCGGGATACTCATGGTTTTATGCTTGTGTCTTTCAGGGGATAACAGTGTTGTGGTTTCTCCCGGTCCAATTCTCCCTCCCCCCGTCCCTTCTCTGTTGGGCATCCCTTGGGGGCATCCCGGGTGGCTTTGATTAACCTTTACCCTGTGTTGGCCTATTGTGCCTCTGATAATCACCATATGGAGGCTTCTGGGGATAGCGAGTTTGGGGGCCCCTCGGGGCAGGCTTGGCTGTGTGTCATGTGCGGGGCATCCCCTTTGAGTGGTGGTGGCGTGGTTTGTGTTCCGTGCGCCCAAAGTATTATTGCGGAACAGGTTGGGATGAGTGCCTCTCTTCCCAGTACTGTGCTTCCTACGGCATCCCCTACTCCCCCACGTCTGCATTTAGTCCCCAGTATAGGGGAAGCTAGCAGGGGGTCACAATCAGATCTGGCGCTGCGCGTGGCCAGTATTGAGCGCCAGCTGGCCCGACCAGCGGCGGGAAAGGCCTGGGGTAAAAAGCATCATTTAGACGCTGCATTGTCCCTCTTTGCAGAGGAGGACGAGGGCCTTGACATGTACGGCGGCCGTGACTCCCCGGAGGAGGGGAAGTTGTTCCGTGACTCGGACTCCTCTGGGGACTGTCAGGGTTAGTACAATAGTGATCTAGGGTCTTCCTCGGATGAGGATACCTGGCCCCCGGATAATACCGATAGAAGAAGCTGGGCGAAGAAGAAGCAGGGCAAGCTTTTCCGCCCTGGCAAGCAATGCTTGGAGTTCCCGGAGCAGGGCCATTTCTCAAATATTGTTCTTAAGGAGTGGGAATGCCCTAATAGGTTACCCTCGATGCCCAAGGGGCTGGATAGAAGGTATCCATTCTCTGCCGATTTGGTTAAGCGCTGGTCGTGCCCACCTGAGGTGGACGCTCCGGTCCTGGGGCTATCTAATACTTCGGTCATGCCGTCCCCCGACACTACCACGCTGCCTGACAGCGCTGATTGGCGTATGGATCAGCTGGCTAGTCATGCCTTCACTTTTGTAGGGGCAGGTTTGCGCCCGGTCTGCGCCGCGGCCATTGTGGCCATTGCCATTAAAAAGAAGGTCAGGCATCTTGCTGAGGCCGCCCGTTCTCGTAAGAATATGGAAGATTATAAGGACCTTTTGCTTTGTTCTGACTTTGTTGCCTTTGTGCTGTCTGCCATGGATGATGGCGTCCGGCTTGGCGATAGGGCCTCGGCTCTGCGCTTTGCTATGCGTTGGTTTGGCTACGTCAGTGGGCAGCTGACACCACCACTAAGAAGTCTCTCACGGGGCTTCCCTTCACTGGGCTCCGGCTTTTCGGCGAGCGTCTTGATGTTCTGACAAGGATGGTAGGCTCCCCCAGCATAGGAAGCAGGCTCGGCCCTTTCGGGGATCCTCTTCCTTTTGCCCTTCAAGGGGAGGTCATGGATCCTCCTTTTTAGGTAGTCGCAGAGACTCTTGGGGTCGAGGCAGATCCTGCGGTCATCCCAGTCTCTCCTGGGGAACCAAGCCCAAACCCGCTACCAAGGCCCCTCAGGAATGAGGAGGCGCCCTCACCCGACCGGCTGGGGGGATGGCTTCGGCTTTTTGCTCACGTATGGAGACTGCGCATCTCAGACCTGGATTTTATCTGGATTCAGGAGGTGGTGTCCTCCAGATAAAAGATAGAGTTTGCAGCCTGGCCGCCCCCAAGATTCCTCCAGTTCCGGATAACTCTAAACCCCGTGTCGGCTCAGGGACTGCGTTTGGCCGTACAATGTCTTATGGCGTCAGGAGTCATTTGTCAGGTACCTCTTCAGGAACGGGGGTACTATTCCAACCTGTTCACGGTGCCCAAGAAGGACGGCTCCCTGAGGCTCATCCTGGACTTGAAGGGCCTCAACAAATTCATCAGGATCAAGCACTTTCGCATGGAGACCTTTCACTCGGCTGTAAGTTCCCTTCGGCCTGGCGATTTCATGATCACAGTGGACATCAAGGATGCCTACCTTCACGTTCCGATCTTCCCAGGTCACCAGAGTTTGTGGCCAGTTTGTGGCCTTGCCGTTCGGTATCACCTCGGCTCCTCGGGTTTTCACCCAGGTACTGGCCGGTGTTGTGGCTCTCCTGCGGAACCAGGGCATCCACATCCACCCTTACCTGGACGACATTCTAATTGCTGCTCAGTCTCTTCATCAGGCCGAGATGGATACTCAGGTGGTGACGTCCACTCTCAAGTCCTTCGGCTGGGTGATCAACTGTCTCAAGCCTTTACTATCTCCGTCTTTGGCGAGGTTCTTTCTGGGCATGACACTGGACACTTCTCAGGTCAAGGTTTTTCTCCCTCAGCAGAAGGTGGAGGGCCTTCAGTCGCAGGCGTGGGCCCTGCTGTCGTATATCCTCACCCCTCCATCCATCTGGGGATGCAGTTGGTGGGACTAATGGTGTCCTGCTTCGAGGCAGCTCCCTTTGCTCAGTTCCACGTGAGACCTCTTCAGTTACATCTCTTGTTGGCTTGGGATCGGACTCAGGAGTCTTTGGATCAGGAGTTTTCTCCATCCCCTCTGGTCAAACAGTCCCTCTCGTGGTGGTTGGACTCGAGGAATCTTCTAGTGGGCAGGTCCTTTCTGCCTCCGCGATGGGAGATTGTCACCACGGACGCCAGTCTGACCGGCTGGGGGGGGAGTTTGGCAGTCACTGAAGTTCCAGGGTCAGTGGGGTTCCCAGGAGGCCCACGTGCCCATCAACATCCTAGAGCTGAGGGCAATCAGGTTGGTGCTCTCCCAGTTGACTCTCCACCTTTTGGATCGTGCCGTACAAGTCCGCTCGGACAATCAGACGGTGATGGCCTATATCAGCCATCATGGAGGGACCCGAAGCAAGCAAGCCCTCAAGGAAGTGTCTCTGATCTTATCATGGGTGAAGGAGACTGGTCCCTGCCTCTCGGCAGTTTACATTCCGGGGGTGGAGAACCAGGAGGGGGACTCCCTGAGCAGGGGGAATGGTCTCTCAGCAACAAGGTATTTCACATCCTGTGTCGCCGCTGGGGTCAGCTGGATGTGGACCTGTTTGCGTCCCGTCATAATCACAAGCTTCCAAGATTCGTCTCCCTGTCAAAGGATCCTCTGGCTTTCGCCACGGACGCGTTCGCGATTCCCCGGATGGAGTTTCGGCTCCTTTATGTCTTCCCTCCATTTCCTCTGCTGGGTCATGTGCTGCGCAAAATAGCCAAAGAGGGGGTACCTGCCATTCTAGTGACCCCCCGCTGGCCGAGGAGGGTATGGTTCGCGGATCTCGTCCAGATGGCGGTGGATCGGTACGTCTTGCCCCACGATCCAGAGCTTCTCACTCAGGGGCAGCTGCTCCATCCCAATTTACAAACGCTGGCTTTAACGGCTTGGCTGCTGAAACCTCCATCTTAATGGGCAAGGCTTTGCCGGCCTCCATTGTTGATACTTTGATTCAGGCTCGGAAGAAATCTTCGGCCACTATTTACTACAGGGTCTGGCATGCTTATATTGCTTGGTGTGAGTCCAAGTCTCTATCTTGTTGTGAATTTTCCATTCCCAGGATTCTGGAGTTTTTGCAGCATGGTCTGGATTCGGGTCTACAACTTAGTACCCTCAATGGACAGGTTTCGGCTCTGGCAATCTTTTTTCAAAGATCTTTTGCCAATCATAGGCTTGTCAAGACTTTTTTCCAGGGAGTTACTCATGTGCCTCTGCTGCGTAAGCCTCTGTGACCGGTTTGGGATTTAAACTTGGTGCTTTCTGCTCTACAGTGTCCTCCCTTCGAGCCTCTGTGTAAGGCCGCTCTGTCCATTCTGACTCTTAAGGTAGCCTTTTTGGTCGCTATTGCTTTGGTGCGTCAAGTATCTGAGCTGGCGGCGCTTTCCATGAAACCTCCTTATTTTGAGCGGCATCAGGATAAGGTGGTGTTCCGTCTTAACCCTGAATTTTTGCCCAAGGTTGTATCTGCCTTTCATCTCAATGAGGACATTGTCTTACCTTCCTATTGTCCTGGCCCTGCTAATTCCAAGGAACGGAATCTTCATTCTCTGGATGTGGTAAGGGCGCTCAAGTATTATCTGGTTGCTACTGAGCCCTTTAGGAAGTCTGACTCTCTTTTTGTTCTTCCTTCTGGACCTGGGAAGGGTTTGCCTCCAGCCAAATCCACGATCAGCAAGTGGATTAGACAGGCGGTGGTGCAAGCTTATTCTGCCAAAGGGAAAGAACCTCCCTTCCGCGTTACTGCTCACTCTACTAGGGCTATTGGGGCCTCTTGGGCTTTTCAGCACCAGGCTTCTGTTGAACAAGTTTGTAAGGCCGCTACGTGGTCTTCTGTTCATACTTTTTGTAAATTTTACAAGGTTGATGTTAGGGCCTCAGCGGATGCTGTTTTTGGCTGCAAGGTGCTTCAGGCGGTAGTGGCTTGAACTGCCTGCCGTTACTCATTGGGGATCCCACCCTACTTTAAGGACACTGCTATTGGATGTCCCAGAAGTAATGATTGAAATGAAACAGGCCGTGCTGTACACTTGGAAAAATATAATTCTGTGATTACTCACTTGTAGAATTGATTTTACTGTGTACAGCACGGCCTGTTTCATCCCTCCCTTGTTATCGTTGTTCTTGGTTGCCTCCTTATGGTGATTTGTTCAAAAGTTATTTTTTGTGAGGCTGTGTATTTTTTTATCATGGTTTATCTCCCAGCTTCTTGCATAACTGCTTTTCAACACTGGGGGTCTATGGTGATTCCTGGCTTTTTATAGGGCCGGGAGGAGCCACAAGTCAACTGCGCCACCTTGTGGTGGAATATCCCAGAAGTAATGATTGAAATGAAACAGGCCGTGCTGTACACAGTAAAATCAGTTCTACAGGTGAGTAATCACAGAATTGTATTATAATAGTGCTAAAGACACAAGAGGCAGAGGAAAGGGCTGGGTAACTAGGATGCCCTTGGTCAGTAGAACAGAACCTGGTCAAGCAGTTAAAGAGGGGAATGGAGCAGGAATATGGATGTGCAAAACTAGATAATGTGTATAACAATAGGGGAGAAAACTATACATAGAGTTTGGGGTACAATCATGATGAGGCTGCAAAATGTGGCTCTAGATAATAGGTCATTTTGTTTGGCGTTGGATGAAGCTAGTGAAATCTGTCCTTTGGCCAGTGACCACATTTGACAGGTCCTGATGCAAACATTAAAAGTGGCCCTTTCAAGGTTCATACATTAAAACTTTTTCTGATTTTTAAATTAATTGGATGCAGCTAGACAACAAAAAACTGAATCAGAGAGATGATGAAGGGCCCCTGACCTCATGGCCTCTGGTGCGTTCACACCTCCTGCATTTATGCCCCTGCTATTGGCACCTGCTCTTTTTCTTAGGACACTTTTTACATGTATGTTCAATGTGTGCAGGTTTAGGGTAATACATTAGGCCTATCCCCAAATATATATGTATATATAGCCCCCTCAATTAATATCTTTTAAAAACCACCTTTCTAACAGATGGGGGGGGGGGGTAATCATTTTAAATACTAAGGGGACTAGGAATAGAGTTATTTACAAAAATGCAAAGGCTTTACTTAGACAAATGACACACAGTACAATTAAAAACCAAAGCAGGGCTCGGAGGAGGTTTGGGGTCCCAAATCTTATGCACTACCAGCGTCCAGGATAGCCAGGATGGAGCTCTCCGCCCAGGATCGGATTTTTGGCCAGTGCAAGGACACAAACACAGAATAAAGGAACTAAAGGGGAGTTTATTAAGAAAAGGCAAAGGATAATTGATTCAGGTTGAAACAAAATGACCTTGACATCAGGAAACAAAAAGACACAGGGCATAAGAAACAAAACGGACACAAGCTTAGAATACAGGAAAACACAGAGGGACCCTGAGGTGCTGGTGCAAGTCATCAAGGGCCAAGGACAGGAGCCGGCGGCTTCCAAGAGCCGATAGAATGCCTGCTGCATCAAGGACTAGGAACAGGAGGTAGCCAAGCAGCCTCAGGGCAGCCAGAGAGATGCCTGCTTGATACTGGATTCCGATGGAGATATGGACTGAGAATATGAAGCACCAGAGGTAAACCATACAAAATCACACAAAATTCTGCTGCACCAGGTAGAGGGCGTTTACCACCTACCGCCCAGCAGCAGATGAGGGGCCGATAGAATATGTAGGGGCTCTGCTGACACCCACTGGTGGCTGATCAAACTGCGTGCATGGTATGAAATAGAGCAAGCCACCAGCAGTGCATCAGCCGACCCCAGGTTCCTTACACTCACATCTTTACATCTAAACACGAGAAGTCCGTTATGGGTTCAAAACAAACAATCTAGCCGAGGAATTTCCTCATTGACCAGCTATTGTGGAGTTCAACTAAGTTGCACCCCAAGATATCTAACCCATGCCTAGGTTATTTAATACAAATCTGGGACAAGTCATCTAGCCTACCTAATATGAAATGAGTCTAATGGCAAGGTTGTCCTGGAATTTGTACCTGGACTGTCAACATGCTCATTCGCATGGTGGCTAAACAAGGGATATATAAGAGCCATCCAGGAGACATGGGATACATGGAGGCTTGGGAGAGGGATTTGGGGGAAGAGATAGGGATCAGTGACTGGAGCATTACGAGGCATCATTAACACCAACATTATGAGGCTAATTATAAAATCCTGCAATATTGGTATATGGTACCATCGAGGGTGGCTAGGGTGTTTCTGGGATCCCCCGCCTGCTTCAGAGGATGTCAGATCAAAGGTGACATGTACCACATTTGGTGGCTATACCTGAAAGCTAAACATTTTTGGAGTTATATAACAAGTCTGATTAATAGAGTAATCAATATTCGTATCCAGTTGAATCCTTATCAAAGGCAGTCCACTAACAAATCCAAAAATTACTAAATACAATCAGCGATTTATTTCTTTTTGTGTACCTTGCTGCTAGGGCCACAATTGCATCTTCTTGGAAATAACCGTTCATAGATAAAATTATGTGTGCTATGTTCTAATTATTCTCTATTTTTGCATCTTACTTAGTTGTGCTTTTATATCGGACAGTTCGGGGGTAATGTTGACTAGAAGACCGCTATGTCATTGAATATGCATTCTATATATGTATTAATCTGCTTATATATAATGCTCAAGTTATTATTGTCACTGCTACTTTATTGTCAACTTATTATTCTCTGGTCATTACATGATTGCTATCTACATCTTACAAGTAGTATATTCCCTTATTATTTATTTTAATTATTATTATTATTATTATTATATTTTTTATTTAAAAAAAAATCATTGAAAGTAAAAACCAAAACAGGGGCAACACTTGTAATTCTGTAATTATTATATAATTATGTCTATACAGGTCATTTACACTCCCTTGTGCTGACCAGGGTATTTGCAATAGGAATTATTGTGATACAAAAGATGGTAGTGTAAAGACATGATTAATCGTGTATATCCATAAAAGTATAAAGGGAAATTTGTGTACTCACTGGTAAATTTCCTTTCTTGTCCTCTTCCATTCCGGGGGAACCACCAATAGCAATGTGTGGGTTAATCCCAGCCATAGGCTCTTCCTGGCTTATATAGGGCAGGCTGTGGAATGATCTCCTCAGTTAATTAAAAAGAAGTTCAGCCACAGTTCAGCCACAGCCCCAGGATTGGAGAACACTAACCTGCGCTTAATGTGTGCAACTAAAAAACAGTGCAACAAAACTAAAACCATGTCAACCACCACTGATGCAGTCATATCACAACTGTAGGGCAGGTGTGGTGCCCCGTAATGGAAGAGGACAAGGAAATTTACTGGTGAGTACGCAAATTTTCCTTTTCTCATCTCTTCCATTCCAGGGCATCTCCAGTAGCAACGCATGGGACATCCTAAAGCAGCATCCTCAGTAAGGGTGGGACTGTGCAAGAACAGCAAACAGCCGACTGTGTCAACCTAGCCAAGAACAATAGCACTGACACCTCAAGCTTAGACCCTACCAGAGGGAGCCCTACCAAACCAGGGAAAGCAATGGGGTGGCAGCCGTGCTGGATCTGATCCTCAGTCCAGGAAAACAGGGAGGCAGTGCAGAAGCTGCAAATCGGCAATCCGGGGATGCAGCAGGAGACCTCCGGCACTGCATAAGATGGCGCTGCCTCGTGCTGTTAGTGAGAAGTGCAGCCACCCATCCTTCACTGTAAAGCCCTAGTGGGCCGAAGCCAGCAATGCAGGTGTGGCTGGCCTGCCCCCTTCCTGAGTTTGCCAATAGGCAAGCCGCATGGCAGGTGGCCGCTCCCCCCACAAATGCTGGCAGACAAGCCCCTGAATAAGATCTGACCGGCATGGCTGCCAGCAGTAATAAAAGCACCACACACTGACACCTGGAAGCCCGACCTAGCCCCACTAGCTCAGGCCCCTACCAACAGCCATGGGGAAGGCAAGCCCTCACAGAGTGTCATGGAGTCATGGGGGTAGATGACCCAGGGGGTATAGGGAAATGGAGCTAGGGGAGACACAGCAGGGCCACCATGCAAGTCCCAGAGATCAGGTACCCTGCGGGCAGTGGGCTCCGGATCCTCGGTACTCAGACCCAGTTGGACGAGCCCCAGTGCTCTTATCTGGACCCATGCACATTCACCTCTCACTCTACATGATCTCATGCTATCGGCTTAGGAACTGACTTCAGACATCTAACGGGGGTCCCCAAAAATGAAAAAAAAAAAGAAAAGAACTGCCACAGCCTGCCCTATATGGGCCAGGAGGAGCTAGATTTTCTTCTATCTTGCAGTCCCCGCCTACAGCTAAGATTAACCCATGCGCTGCTACTGGTGGTGCCCCGGAATGGAAAAGATTAGACTATTCATTATGTATTATAGTAATTTAGTTTATTTATTAACTATGGCCATAGGTCTCACTTAGTGGTTAGGATGTTATATTTATATGTTTTTGGGATATTTATGTAGCTAGATACTTTTTAGAAATATTTTACACTATTAGATGAATTAGCTGTTGTATTTTTTGTATCATAATACATTATTAATATTGTATGCATATATATATATATATATATATATATATATATATATATATATATATATTGGTCAGCACAAGAGATGTGAGTTTTACAATCTTGCAAACACTGCCTTGATACCAATACATTTGGCCGCTACAATTTCTTTCTGTTGCACTCTATTAGGAAGCACATATTCTTAGGAGACAGAGATCCCTCCTTGTATCCCAGTCTCTGCACATTGTCTAAAAAGAGAACATACTCCATTAAGATTAGGACTAAGTCAGTTCAAAAACAAAATTACATTTCCGTATTCCATATTGGACATTTGAGTTGTATATTAAATCTTGGATAACATGTCAGTATGAAACACTAAGATTACATTCCCTAAATGTCAACACAATTGAATGGAGACTGAATCCAATCTTTTGCATCTGGACAAAATAGCAGAAAATACAAGTATGCTTGTGTGAATCAATCTGCTACCATTTACGTTGTTTTTTTTCATAAGAACATTTTCGAGCTTCAGTCCTCAATAACAAACGAAATAAAATGGTGAAGATGGCCTTGTATTTCCACTAGATTTCCTATTGATTAGCTGTAAAATGTAGAGCTAATTGCTTGCAATAAAAGAACAGCCATAGGTGCAGCATGAAGGTTGGCTGGGAGGCATTTAAGCTTGAAGGTGGATTGGTAATAAAGCCCAGCTTTAGTAGCGAAGATGCTCATACTGTGACTAACAGACAGTGACTGATAGAGAGCAAAATGTGTTCAAATTAATTTCGGTCTCTTTCCTCCCACTGTCAGTTATTTTATGTTGGTGCTTGAGGCTCATATCATGTGGCTGTCATTGCTGCATCCACTGCATTCATTGCATCCCCTTCTATCTCCGCAGTTCATCTGCAACACTGATTTGGATTTAGGGATTAGTATAGATCTTTATGCTTTGGTACATTTAACAGCATAAAGTAAAAGCTCACCATAAGCAAAACCCCATTCAAGTAAAGAGGCATGCTAAAAAAAAGTATAAAGACCACATGTAATGTGTTTTCATGCACGGTAACAGATACCTGCCCCTAGAACAAGTCATTAGTTGCTGGTAATCACTGGACACCACATACAAACATGTTCAAAATGTAATATAAAAAAAAAAGACGTGTCCCGATTAGAGATGAGCGAACTTCTCAAAAATTCGATTCGGGCGATTCGCTGAATTTCTCAAAGAAATTTCCGAATCGAATCCGAATCGAACTTTAACGAATCGCTCATCTCTGGTGGGAGCGGGGAGGCCGGCTGCGCTGTCAGCAGGCGGCGAAAGCCGGCTTGCACCACCCGCTGACAGCGCAGCCGGCCTCTCCGCTCCCACCAAGCCCTGAAATGGAAAAAAAAATGCTGGCATGGTGGGAGCGGGGAGGCTGGCTGCGCTGTCAGCGGGTGGCGGAAGCCGGCTTCCGCTGCCCGCTGACAGTGCAGCCGGTCTCCCCATTCCCACCATGCTGGCATTTTTTTTTATTTCAGGGAAAATTCGGTCAGCCCGAACCACTAAAAATTCGGGTTCGTGCTGAATCAAATTTTCCCTGAAATTCGAAGCGAATTCAGGTTCCGCCGCCCGCTGACAGCGCAGCCGGTCTCCCCATTCCCACCATGCTGGCATTTTTTTTTATTTCAGGGAAAATTCGGTCAGCCCGAACCACTAAAAATTCTGGTTCGTGCTGAATCAAATTTTCCCTGAAATTCGAAGCGAATTCAGTTTCGTTAGAACCGATTCGCTCATCCCTAGTCCCGATCAGTATATCGAAACATCTTGCACACAGCATTGATGTTGCAAATTTGTAACTGTAAGATTTTGTTAGATTTTGCTAAAGATATGAAAGTTGTTTCTCTAGAATAGATGAGAAAAAAATCGCATGGTAGTAAACAATTCACTTTATAAGAAAAAAACATGAGAATTTCACTGTTGCTGAATCACCACCTAGGAAGAGAATAAAAGTCAATGACACTTTTTACTACAGAGCAAAAAGCAGTAAAAAGTTCACTAATTCTCAGTAGCAAAAAAGTACCGTTGACTTTTATTGGCCTCGATTCACTAAGAGTTGCAAAAAATTCAATTCATGAGAAAAAAAAAGCATGAGAATGTATTTTTTAGTGAATCACCAGATAGGAATACAATGAAAGTCAATGCCACTTTTTTACTCCTGAGAAAGGAACTGTAGTAAAAAGTGCCATTGACTTTCATCATCCTATCTGGTCATTCTCAGGCTTTTTTTCTAATGAATTGAATATTTTTTGAGAATGACAATTTTTTTTTTAACTCTTATTGAATCGAGGCCAAAAAAAGTCAATGGTACCATTTTACTAGTGAAAAGTAGTGAACTTTTTACTGCTTTTTGCTCTATAGTAAAAAGTGCTATTGACTTTCATTGTCTTACAAGCTGGTGATTCAGCAACAGTGAAATTCTTACTACCATGAGATTGTTTTCAACTCTTATTGAATCAAGGCCTTTGCCTATTTATTATCCTGTTTTTTTTACCTAATTCATTCTATTAAGTTGCAAAGCCAAGTAAAGTTGCTATATATTTTATTTAATGATTAGATTTTATTTATCTTGTCAGTTTATGATTTTTAATTTATTCAAATTACAAAAATAACAATCGGAGGTCTCTTAACTGCATTTGTCTGGTGATGTGTCTTTATCGCCTTAATTTTCATCAGTAAAATAGTGTATGTATTTTGTCATAATAATTTGCAAGTGATAAAAATGAGGCCGAACTTTATTAAGCGAAACACAGGTCTATCTTCAAACAAAAGACTAAACAGACCACTCTGCCATCAGGCTGGTTTGACACCTAGCAATTGTTGGGCACTTGCACTTTCAGGGCCCTGCACTCTCTAATGCTCAGCGTGTGGAGGACATTTTCGCTAGCAATTTCCTCTCACATACAGTGGAATCACTAGCACAACGCCATCTGGACGCTGCAGGCAAGGCTTTCACAAAGCAACGTGATCACTCTGCAAATGAAGCCTCCATAGATTACGTTAGTCATCGGTTCACAAGTGATTGCAGGGCGATCAAAAACACCCCCCAATCACCCTTGTGTGAAACCAGACGTAGTCTTCTACATACCAATTTCTGTTTCTATTATATAGTAACAGATTATTATATAGTAAGTCTTTTTTTGGTTAAAGCAGTCTTCCATCTTGCAACCACCTTACTTCTTGTTTTCCATCACCCTGAGCATCCTGTCCTCCCAAACCCCCAGAGATGCATCCATTCTGTTTAGGTCCAGAACATTAGGACCTGCCATATGAGGTGTCCGAGTTGGCCACTATGGCACAGCATCCATGAATTGGTTTAGATGTAGGTATTAACCTGTGTCATCCTAAATAGTCATAGTTCCTCCTCTCCTCCCTTCTTTCTCTTTCTTGTTAGTTACTTAGTCATGTATACCTATGGGGGTTTAACTACTCAAAATGAGTCATTCTCGCAATCATTTGTAATATGTGAGTAGAGACATTTATTCTGATCTGAGAATTTAATATATATAAAAAAGTGCTGGCATCTTGCATACAATTACTGTTGAGAGTCAAGGAGTCCTAAACCCAGTGGCTGTGTATTTACATGCTTGCAAATACCAACAGTAGTATGTGCATGAACTTCCTTGTATCCAGTATAATTTCCTTTGAGTTACTTTGATGAACATTATGTACTATAGAGTGAAGTCTCTCTGTTTGTATTGTCACACTTGGGGGTCCAAATTTGTAACGAAAGAGTAAATCTCTATCAGGATTGGAGCCATTAAATTCTTGTTTAATTTTTCTAAATATTTTGGTTGTTGAAACGCTTGAAAAGCTTCTTGTCCTGAAGATTTTAAATGATGTGGATCACTATACAAAGCAGGTGCTGTAGGGTAGGGTGATGGTCTGCTTCCAGACTGCCCTATGGTAAAAGTCACCTCAGTCAGAAGAAACACATTAACAATAATATGTGTTTCTTTAGTGCTTAGTAGAGATGAGGGAACTTTTGAAAAGTTCGATTCGGCCGATTCGCCGAAGTTCACAAAGAAATTCGGGTTCGGCCGAATCGAACTTTTACAAAGTTCCCCATCAAAAATGCCTGCATGGTGGGAGCCGGCCGGCGGGCCGGTACAGCCGGCCGGCCCGCTCCCACCATGCCGGCATTTAAAAAACAAAAAAAAAAAAAAGCATTTTTGCCGGCATGGTGGGAGCGAGCCGGCCGGTTCTGCTGACAGCGGAGCCGGCCGGTTCCGCTGACAGCGGAGCCGGCCGGCCCGCTCCCACCATACCGGCATTTTTTCTTTTTTTTTTTTTTTTCTTTGTTTTTTAAATGCCGGCATGGTGGGAGCGGGCCGGCCGGCTCCCACCATGCCGGCATTTTTTTTTTTTAAATTCAGGAAAAATTCGATCGGCACGAACCACAAAATATTCGGGTTCGTGCCGAATCGAATATTTCCTGAAATTCGGAGCGAATTCCGGTTCGTCCGAACTGGTTCGCTCATCTCTAGTGCTTAGCACTAATATAACAAGTGTATTTAGGAAGATTTCATTACTGCTAGGCCTGCTATCTGTTTTTTGTGTGGTTCAGAGGTTTTAACTGTTGGATGGTGGATGACAAATGATTGTACTATTCTTTATTAAAATGTAAATTAAATTCCATTATTTCTGTGTTTCATCTAACGCTTTGTGGCCTGTGATGTTTTTTCTTTGAAACTCAGACATAGCATACAAGCATTATGCACACATTATGCTGAAGGAATAGACACTGCGGAATATCTAAATAAAACATGGAAGTTTAAAGGGAACAAATAGCTTCAGCGCTCTAGCCCTTCCAATTCATTGCCTATCATTCTAACAAAACTACAATGAATGTTTTCCTTGTCGGAAAGAAATGAATGGTGAAAGTTAGCAAATCATTTTGCAATTAAATGAGACCAGTAGACCTGTGGCGTCTTGTTGGATTAGAAAACACTTTCCCAAATGGTTTGCGTGTGTCTGAGAGATTGCAGGGTCACAAGCTGATAATTGTGGAGAATGAAAATATTTGCATTACAAATAAAGGAAGGAGCAGGTTCTGCTTTTAGGAACATTTGCTAATTCTAGCCAATAGTTGTGTTTTTGGCAGATCATGTGTCTTTACAAACTTGGCCCTAAATGTAAAATAACAAGCTTCTAAATATAGCGAAAAACAACATTTGTGTGCCCAGTTAAAAGATTGTGTCAGCTCTCAAATGGCTCATTACAGCGCTACTATAGTCAAATGAAAAAATCTATTGTATAAGTGCCACACTTTTGGTTCCTGGTTGGCAGGGGGTGTACATTTGTGTACAAAGCTTAGCTGAGGCCCTCTTAAAAATAAGGGGTTCCTTGATCTGGCCATGTACACTTCACATGCACAGCACTTCAGATACCAGGGGCTGTGGGACCCTCTGGCAACCCTAAGGTCTGATAGGAAAGTCTAAAAACCTCCCCATAACTCCATCCCACTACTCTTAATAGCTCTGTACAATTAAAGTAAAAAATGACTAGACTTCTTCTTTATCATGCAGCAGTGGGGTATCCTGGGTCAAGCTACCCGGGTGTGCTTCAGTGCCCTGTAAACCAGAATATGGGGCTGATAATGCTTTCTACCTCCACGTGTCGACAAGCAAGCCTCTCAGGCTCTCATTAATGGATCCGGGAAGAGTGGAGTATTGACTGACCCATTTTGCCATTGCACAGTGGGGTGGCCTGATTCAGGATGCACAAGGCTCCCTTGCTAAATCTCTGCTGGTCTTACAATTTCTGTATCTGATCAGAGGATCCAACTGTCACCAGATTTACAGTGTACAAAGCTCAGCTGGGGCACTCACTTGGGAATAATGGGCTTCCTGGCAGTGCCACAGTTAATTAGAAGATCCACTTACCTGACCCGCCAGTCGTCCTTCCCTGGTTTGTGGCACAGCTTTATGAGCCATGACTATGCTCTGCTGTGGTCAGAGATGCTGAGAGCACCAAGGCATCAAGTGAACTGCTTGCTACCGTATAATTGCTGCTGGGTTTGCAGTCCCTTTAAAGCACTATAGATGGCTATAAGCAGAAAGGGAGAGCGCGCTGATTATCTAAATTTGTCCTAGAGAAATAAGCATTTCTTAATAGGAGGTAAATCCTTGCAGTAACTATGTCAAGGAAGGCTTTCTTTTAGAGTCTTCAGCCTTCCACCTGAGACAGGATCTCTAATAGGGGGGTTATCCACACAGGACATTGCACAGGCTCCTTGGTGTTTAACAACAGACATCAACACTGCCAAGACCTGCTATGGGCAATGTGGCTATTTGAGTCTCTGTCTTTTTACAAAAATAGTTGAAGTTAAACCCTTCTGTCATCATGTTGTGTAAAGATGCCCTTTCCTGTGCTATCTAAAAATTGATCAACACTGGCTATAGCCTCTGCTGTAAAAGATTTGTTTGAATAATTAGGTACAGTAGCAGGAAGCCACAATGCCTGTATCAAATGAATGTAGAATCCTAATACTTCCTCTCACAGTGTTTTTTTCTCATCATATTCAGACCTTGAGGGCTATTTTTGTTAAGATATGAAAATGTATATTCTTCATTTCTACAGTAGCTAAAGAAATTGACAAGAGAAGAATTATTTTTCTCTGTCATTCAGATATCGGTATATATATAAATATTTTCTGCCAGTGGTGACGTCTGTATGGTGATGTAATTTCTTTCTCATAGCCATACTTCTTGTATTTAAGTGGTTTTATACATTTCTGGCCATTCCCCTGCTTTATTTACCATAGAAAAAAAGAGGCGTAACTTACCCAGAATATAGCATATAACAGCGAAACAACACTAGTTTCACCATCACGGATGCTACAGCCATCCATTGTGTGCACTTTCGCACCCACGGGGGAAGAAGTGACATGCTCAGTCTGCTGAAGCCGTTACTTAAAATATCACCACAAGCTCAACAGCTAATTTGTCCTTACCTGTGGAAGATTTGCCATGGTCCCGCTTTACACTTCCACATTCTAACACATCCAATGCAGGTAGAGGTATTTATGCCAAAGCTACACATAGCCTAACACCTTTTTCCACAAAGGATCATGGTATGGCGATCATAATATAGTGCAGATACTCAGCGTCTTTGATGATGACTCCAAGGATGTAGAAATTCCATAGTAAAAACATACAGCTGATGCTTCTATCACTGGAGACACCTGTCATTCTGATATTGAAGAGATATCAGAGCCTGACAATAAAGATATTTCATCAGTTACCAGTGATGAAATGAGAAATTCCATTAAGTGGGTCATGAAGTTTTTACATTTTCCAGAACCCAAACAAAATGATTAAGCTCCTGATGATGATGAGGAAGGTTTAGCATGGTTTTCAGGCTGCAGTCGTTGGAACATTTTTGGCTAGGCGAAGTGCCAAGCACCGCCAACGCCTCCGGTTCTCCTCTGACCACGCTGCTGATATACATCGGCAGCTTGCGGTTCTTCAGTTGGGACACTCGCCTGGTCTCTGGGTTTGTTGGGCTTCAGAGCCGCTGCACGCCCACCCTCAAGCGGGCCTAAAACCTTTAGGTAGGTTGTTTTGTTTATATTCTATTATGTATTTGGGTGTAATATTATGTTTTATTAATAAAGAACAAACATACAGGGAGAGGACCACACCTCCCACAAGGTGTTATAGAAAAAGTAGCACCACCCCACTATATGTATAGTAAGAAAAATCACAATTTATTACATAATGAGCTACAGGTTAAAATCACATATAGACACTTACATTACATACATAAAACAACACCAGAGGGCGCCAAAGGTCCTAGATATAATACATAGTGAATAAATTCATTCCAAAAAGTATAAAAACTAAATACATTATAAGTAATCTCTCTAGCCACACAATCAAATGTGCAATGTGCAATATAGGTGCAAGGTGCAAATAGTAAACCAATTAGGTATATTCCAATAGATTATTAAAACATCTACCAAAAAAGTCCCAGCCAGGTGCAAGACAGCGCACCTGAGTGGGCACAAGAGAGAGAGACAGTGGATGTACAAACCGACCAAGGGCACCCCCACAAACCGTCGCCAACGCGTATCGTAGTGTAACCACACTACTTCCTCAGGGCAAAGTCAAATGTTTTATTAATATTAATGTTTTTTCTGGTTTTTTTTTGTCTTTTAGATTGTGGGAAAGGGCAGGCAATATATTGGTGTGGCTCACCCTTTTAGGTCTCGGGTAGTCATTGTGACTGTCGCGAACTGTTATATACTAGGTCTTAGATTCCCAGGGAGGTAGCCTAGTATTATTTTCACCATGAAGGAGGCATCTGGGGTAATTGGATCTGGTTGTTTAGCAGATAGATTTACCCCATGTCCAGAATGCAGGCAGATGGCACTGGACGAGGATTGCACGGTGTGCAGGCAATGTGCAACAGTAGTGGTTGCTGAATATGGAAGTTGTCTCCTCCTGCAAGGACTTCATCCCCTGTTGCCGGGCACTCAGATCCTAAGACCCCCTCGGCAGCCCTACCTCAGGTGGACTTTCAGGACAAGAATGTCCTCTAAGAGATTGCAAATAGACTGGCCCACCTAGAGAGTCGTTCAGAATCATCGACTCCTAGGAAAGTTTTAAACTAAAATAAGCATTTGACGTCCTTTGATTCTGAAGAGGATATTATTGCTGCCATAGTCTCCCAGGAAGAATCCACTGGCCAGGTTTCATCTAGTATGGACTCGGATTCAGAGTCCTCTACACAAGGGGCACTCATTTTAAGGAGAAGATGCATAAATTGATTATATCCATTCTGGAGATTTTAGATTTCTCTGGCCCAGAAATCCCCAAAAAGAAAAAGGGGGATTAGTTTAAGCCGGAAAAACAGAGGATGGTTTTTCCGGTGCATGTGCATTACTCTAGTCTGATTCAAAAGGAATGGCAGAGGGACATAGTAAGGCTGTCAGAGGGCGACCCGTGGAAGTTACCCGACGATCCAGATCTTCTCACACAGGGGCCTCTAAGGCACTCCAATTCACAAGTTCTGGCTTTGACGGCCTGGCTATTGAATCTATCATCTTGGCAGAAAGGGGGTTTTCTGCCAGTCATCCAGACTATGATTTAGGCCAGGAAGAAGTCTTCATCAATGATCTACTATAGAGTCTGGCGAGCATTTATCGTTTGGTGCGAATCCAGAGGGTTCAGTTGTAGAACTTTTTCTGTTCTCAGAATATTGGATTTTTTGCAGAAAGGTCTTGATGAAGGTCTTCAATTGAGTACCTTAAAGGGACAGATATCTGCTTTATCCACCTTTTTTCAGAAATCCACTGCTGAGAATAAATTTATCAAAACTTTTGTACAGGGAGTCGCTCATGTGCGGCCTCCTCATAAGCCGCTTCTGCTGGTTTGGGACCTGAACTTAGTTTTATCAGCTCTTCAGGGTTCTCCTTTTGAACCATTAGCAGATGCTAGCAGTTGCCACCTTTGGTAGGAAAGTGTTACAGACAGCAGTAAACTAAGTGTTTTTGGAATGACTTATTTCTGATAGAAAGGAATAATATTTTTTGAGATCCCACATGAATTAGGGGTACTGCTTTAGGAGGTCCCAATCATGTCTGAATTACTCTGATGGCCTGAAGTAAAATTAAAGAGAAAAGAAAATTCTGTGAGTAATCTGTAGAATTGATTTCTCTATCATTATTACTTCAGGACATCAGACTCTCCCTGTCTGCTAGGTTGCTATATCCATGCCTTGGATGCCTAGTCTTAGTGGAGATGTAAACATGTAAATAGTGTGATCAGAATTGAAAAAAAAAAGAAAAAAAAATATTTAGAAAAAAATAAAATAAATTAAAATTAAACTGTGAGAGGAGTCTTTTATTTTGTCTCCAACCTTTTGTCTCCAACAAGAGATATACACCCTATGGCCAAGATGTTAACTGAATTATTCTGATGTCCTGAAGTAATAATGAAAGAGAAATCAATTATTTCCTTCAAGAAGCAATGCGTAGGTCTCCTCCTTTCTCTAAACCAACAGCCTATCGGCTGTTCAGCACCCTCCTTTTAGGCAGATGGATTCTGTTTGACTGCTCACTTTGACCTAGAAGGTGACTTTTTTGATAGCCTTAACCTCTGTTTAGTATTGAGTATTAGAGATGGTGGCTATTTCCATTAAACCTCCGTTCTTAATCTACCAAAGGACAAAGTGGTCCTGCCTAAGGTAGTGTGGCAAATTTACATTAACTGTTCACATGTCCTTCACAGGCTCCAGAGGAAAAAAGAGTTTTAGAACTAAAGGTCTGTCTTAGACCAAGTTATTTTGTCTGGGCGTAATCTGGTTCTCTTTATTTCCACGGTTTGCAAACTGGATGGGGTATGCCTAGTTTTAATACATTTTATTTACAAAAGTGTCCACAAATCTCTTATGGACACCCAATTAACCCAGATGTAATGAATAATGAACTATGCTGCATTCTCCACATGACCAGAAGAAAAGACTTACAAGGAGTACTAAAAGCTGTTTTCAACTCTACTGGTTTTGGAAGGTGTCTATAGAGTTTTTTTTTCTCACTGATCTAATCATTTCTAAGAAATTCCATTGAGCTAGGTTCAGGGCTCTTTGCAAGCCAGTGACGGTCTTCCACGCTGAACCCAAGCAACCTTGCCCTTTATGGACCTTGCTTTGTGCCCTGGGGACTTGCTGAAAGGAAAGGAAAAAGGGTCTTCCCCAAACTTTTGCCACAAAAAAGCATACAATTGTCAAAAATGTCTTGGTATGCTAAATGAACTAACCCAACCACTGAAAACAACAGCTCTTAGCATCTCTCTCTTACACCAAACTTTACAGCTCGCAGAAAACTAGCTGAAAACCAATGAACCCCCCTCTGACACAGTTTTTGTGTTAATGATAATTTCAAATGAGTATTAGAACTATACAGAAGAGCATTGATGACTTTTATGCACTTTGTGTTTCAGCAATCTGCACCGCCTTCATGCTACTTTATGGCTGGTTACATCTACACATTAGATGTGGGATATTAAAGAGGGGAAGACATTTTGAGAACTGACTTACAGTAACATGCTGGAATTCAGTGAGCTCCTTCTAAACATTTGGCTAATGTTTATACACATATGCTAAATAAAACACTAGAATGAAATGATTAAGAGGTATGTTCCAATACTTTATAGCTTTATTTACAACATTCACTGGTTTTCGCTATTTTGCTTTACCTGTAGTGTGCCTTGTGAGCTTCAGCTGGGAAACATAGCAGCAAACTGAGTTATAATTTTAGCAAACAGAGCTATAATTATAGCAGCAAATGCAGAGAGAACTGGCTATCTTTCATGCTCAGGTTTTATGCACTTTGTCTGAGTGGCATTTACTGCTGTGGCCGATTTGGTTATGGTCATTGAAGAAATCTGAATTCTGAAAACACACTTTTACAGCATATGTCAGCATGGTATGGGTGTCAAAATATATGTGTGGTGTCTCAGGAGTGTCTTGTTTGTTTGTGAAAACCGTTTCATTGGTTGTTTTCCAATACTAGTTATCTATCAGATTTTAAAGAGACAATCTTGTCAGAACAAACATTGATTCCAATCGGAGAACAACTGGTGTTCTCTGGAACAATCAGGAGTACTGCTGAAGGTTTTGCTGGTCTTCACCAAGCTACGCTGAACTAGTGGTAAATACAGCAAACACGGCCATACTGGGCAACTTGGCACATTTGGTAAATGTGGCAAAACCCACAAATGAAGAGGCAAAGCAGTTAGTAAATCAGGCCCATGGTGTATAAGGCTGCGCAGAGCAGCACTGTAGTTCTGGAACCTCATATTTTGTTGATTTCAGGCCTGCACATGTATTCGCTATCCATTTATCTTTTTACTATAAATTCATCTCCTCTATTATGGCTGCTCATCCTGGTTAAAGTCCCAAGGAGGGACGAAACGCATTGGAGGGGAGCAGCTACATCTTTGCGATTCATTTGGAACATCATTTCAAGCTAAGAGGACTAACAGGACGCTTTGCGGTGAGAGCTGCTACTGTGAAACCTGTCATACAAAGCTCGTTTTATATGGATTTTTGTGAGTGCATTTTAACTTGGACTTAGTTTTTAAGGTTTTGCACTAGATTTGTGTTTTATGTTTTTTCGCATGTCTTAACCTGGAGTACAAATCCTCCAGCCTAATTGTATATATTATCCCTGATTGGAGTATGTTTTCAAGTATCTTCTGAAGACTTCTTGAATTAATTTGGCGTTTATATACCAGCTTTCTGGTAGAAGTCTCATTCTAACGGTGGTGGATCACACAGTGTGTTTAACTAGCACCTGGGGACTGATTTTTATAGCAAAGACTCTTATTACTATCTGAGCTCTGTGCTTTATCTGTATATGTTTGACTGTAAAAGCGGGGTAAGGGATCCCTGCATCTGCATGTTGAGCTTTATGCTGAGCGCAGTATCTTTGTAAATTTTTGGTTGATTTCAGGCCTCATGACTCCAGTGGCTTTTCTGTTAAAATAAACTTCCTGTTAGCAGTGTAAACCAAAATGGAGGAGAAATCTCACGATCTTTGCAACAGTTGTCTGCTAAAGCCAAAACTATAATAATACATTTTGTGACTGAAGTCCACTCTGTTGATAAAAAGGGTATCTTCCTACAAATGTTCCCCCTATTTAAACCAAGACGCATTCTTTGTATACAATTATATTACCCAATATGTAACTTGTTTCTAAACATTTTTTTATTTTTCCAGGAAAGGAATTGCACAAAGCTTCATTTGCGTGTTTTCAAAAAGCCTTCTGTGCCTCTTGATTCTCCATGCAACGCAAGTACATATTAGGCAAATATTCATAAGTTCAAAAGTGTTTTGTTATAACAACTCGCATGTTTATTTTTAGAAGAAGAATTTACAAGTTTAATCTTAAACAAGAAAAATATTAACCCATTTATATATTACAGACACAAGTGTTAAGTTCAAAATTATCATCAAAGATTATTTTAATTTTACAATAAAAATGATCTCGGGTCCGAACTATACATATATTTATACATACATACAGTGATTTTATGTACCACACGCATAAAATCCAGAGTTCTTGCTGAAGGCATTTTTGGTAGATGTGAACTTGGCTTATTTTAAAGGGCAGTGCAATAAAAAAGTAGAAAAGAAATGATTGATTGAAATATACAGTAAGGGTATATTGCAAGCATGTATCATAAAAAATGAAGGGAGGCACAACACTCTGTCACCTGGCTTCCACCATGATAGATCACTTGTTTTGTGGTGTATCTAAATGAGTAGTGGGAGTTCTCTTGGGGTGGGAAGAACATTTACTTGGAGCACTGAGGCTGTTGTACAAAGTGTCCACCACCGAGGGAGACAGACAAAGATGATTCCCAGCCTGCAATCCTTTATCATGAAACCAGGTATGTTATTTTTTAACCCGTCTCCTTTACACTTTGAACACCTTACACAAATTTAAAAAGCAACATATAACACATACTATACCCTCTATACTATGTATGCAACGCAGGCCACATTTTGTTGTTGGATTCGCTTCCCCTACACTTGCCCTTTATTCTGTCTGTCTCAGCAGATATGACAGCAGGAACGGCGTGCGGCGATGTAATCTGACATCACAATTTGCTTGTGATACCTTTCTATTCTCTACTAATTAGAAAACAGCAGTGTTGTCTTTAATCAAACCTGTTTCATCAGTGCACTCGGCTATAGTCATTTTGACAGTTCCTAATTAAGAGTGGTGCTAACAAGATATACATGGCAATAATAAATTAATTTTTCCAAAATGACAGTTAACCATAGAACAGAACCCTGAGACTACAACATAAGATTAAATCATTTCTGTATGCAAATAATCCAGTATAAAAAATAACAACTAAATCTTGTATGGGCAAGAAGCTATAATACATTATTAACCAAGTGAAAAGAAAGGAAATGTGTTAACTTTTAGAGACCAGAGAGTGTCATGCTCTTATTACGTGTGTATTTCAATTGTACTGCACAGTTCTGAGAAGAGAAATAGAGCATTAATATCGCTGCTACTAGTTGCCGCGCTAGAGTAGCGAGGGGCACTTATCTAGGACGGATTTGCTAATAAACGCTTGTGAGGTTGTGACCTCACAAGACGCAGCTGCTAGTTGTGACAGCATAAGCCGTAAAGTTGCATAGCCACCACGACAGCAACTAGCACGGATGAAGGGTTTTTGGCACAGAAAGCTATCACATATCTCTCACTGCAGGCCTCTTATGATGCCCCAAAATCTAAGGAACCCATAGAAACCACATTACATTTTGATAGCAGTAAAGGGCTAAATTTATTTTATTTAAAAAATGTTTTACTGGCCTACAGTGCTGCTGCTGTTCCATACCAGTATGTGCCATTCTAGGCCTCTTCTCTAGCAGCCCCCCATTACTAAGCCCAATATAGGGGGATAAGAGGATTGCCAAATGGCCAGAGCTAGAAAAAGTGACACTGATCCATCTGTGTAAAACAGGATAGCAGGAATATAGCTGGCCTGGCACCCCCCTAGAAATGACCCATCAGCATGAATCTATATATTTGTTGTGGCAGAGCCTCTAAGCATATTTATACTATTTGTTTTTGTTTATTGGATCTTGTATTTGAAAGCTGTGCACCACCTTAAAACGGTAGTATGGCCTGGAACCCGCCCAGAACACCCATCCCCTCCTACCCCTTCCCTGGTGCTGAGCCTTATGTGGGGATTTAAATTTAAAGGTCACCTGTTCAGCTCCGCACCTACTAGCAGTGGTGGTTAACTAAGCTGTCAGCCAGAGCTACACAGCACTGCTCCCCACAGAAGCTTCTGTGGCTACTGCCAAAATCTGCCATGGGATCGGGCACCCAGCGTTGTCCAGGTCTGGCTTCTTTTATTTGAAATCCCTAAATCAATCAGCTTAAGGCCAGGAGAGGGTGGGTTGCTTTGTACGGGGAGGGAGCATGTCAGACTGCTGCTTTAATCAGGACCTCGAATTGATCTTATAGCAATCTGTAAGGCTGTAAAAAGTCTTTAGTATGTTTAGTAAATAAGGCAGAGCACAGAACAATTCTGTAACCGGTACAGCAAGTCAGATGTCACAGTATAGTAGTAAAGTTGATCTTTACCAAACGTGATCTGATAATTAAAAATATCAGAAATATGCTAGATAGCAGGAGGAGGTGTTACTTATAAACCCTGTATAAAAAAACAACAACAAAACAAAGAAGGGAAAAAAAAAGGTCAGGGGTGACAGGGTGTGAATGTACTATACCGTTCTGTTTTTCCAAGGAGGACTGCCCCTAAGATAGTATGTGCTGACATAACAGCTTATTTCTATTGCTGATGTGTGTAGATGCCTTTACCCATAATGCAATGTTTCAGGCATATATTAGAGCAGCAGACATGCTGTTAGAGGTGAGCAGTTTTCCCCTGTAAACGTGGAATGGTGCATTTACAAACATGCCAACCCTATTGTTGTAAAGCTAAATGCCAATTTAGGTGGTTTATATGGCTTTTGAATATTAGACAATTTTGCAACAGAACTAACTTAGGACTTTCTGCTCAGACGTTGCTATTGTCAGCCTTTCTTAGTTATAGAGGCCAGGTTTCCACACTGACACTGTTCGCAGAAGCACCTGTAAGTGTATGTAGAGCTGATGCCATTAGTTATATCTCTCATTCATTATTCATGCCAGTTATAGCACATAAAGATCATTCAACGCAGTCTAGATGTTAGACATTAACACCACTGAAACTGCTCCTGCTACAAGGATATTCTCCGACCAGCTCCCGCTTCCCTCATACATATTTTACCTCCCCATGAAATATAAATTACTCGTACATACTAAATCATATTGAACAGGAAAAGCATATCATTAACACCCGATAAATGAAATGGTCCAGTAGAAATAAAGATGCTTTTGAAGCTTGCTAGGAAAAAAATGAAAGGTATTTACTTCAAGCTTGAATCATAAATGTTTCAGGTGTTCCTGAAGAAATGTTTAACCATTTCATTATAAGATTTCTATATACTCATATAGCAGTGTTTTCCAATCGTATCCTCAAGACTCAGCAACAGATCATGATTTGGGGAGGTAACATGCTGGTAAATCTTGAGGACAGGTTTTGGAAATGCTACTTTAGACCTTTCATAAGTTTGCTGTAGGTGCTTCCTAGAGATGAGCGAACTTTTGAAAAGTTCGATTCGGCCGATTCGCCGAATTTCACAAAGAAATTCGGGTTCGGCCGAATCGAACTTTTACGAAGTTCCCCATCATAAATGCCGGCATGGTGGGAGCCGGCCGGCGGGCCGGTAAAGCCGGCCGGCCCGCTCCCACCATGCCGGCATTTAAAAAACAAAAACAAAAAAAAAGCATTTTTGCCGGCATGGTGGGAGCGGGCCGGCCCGCTCCGCTGTCAGCGGAACCGGCCGGCCCGCTCCACTGTCAGCGGAACCGGCGGGCCGGCTCCCACCATGCCGGCATTTCAAAAAAAAGCAAACACTTACCTGCAGGTCCGGAGCGTGGAGGCCGGCGCCGCTCTCAGCTGTCATCTGAGGGCGCGTCATCAGAGCGCCCGCTCCCACCATGCCGGCAAAAATGCTTTTTTTTTTTTTTAAATGCCGGCATGGTGGGAGCGGGCCGGCCGGCTCCCACCATGCCGGCATTTTTTTTTTTTTAATTTCAGGAAAAATTTGATCGGCACGAACCACAAAATATTCGGGTTCGTGCCGAATCGAATATTTCCTGAAATTCGGAGCGAATTCCGGTTCGTCCGAACCGGTTCGCTCATCTCTAGTGCTTCCCATAGGAGATGTGCTTCTGTGGCTTGACATAACTTTGTGATAAAATAAGAATATCACTGTCCTGAATCAGCAGGATGAAGGAAAAACCAAATGTCTTTGTTAACATGGCTTTAGCAGCTCACATTTTCTAGCCAGGTGAACCAGTTGGTATGGCATTGGTCAGGAAAAAGTGAACCTAATGCTGTTTATCCCACACTGATTTGAGATACCATCCACACAGAAACTTAGAAGAAACCAAAAATTGGACCCTTCTGTATAACTGGCTTGTGGGCTGCAGTCCCAACACCAATGGTTATCAAGAGGCTTCACAGGCCAGTTTGGGGGGTGATGTTTCTCTTCTCTCTCCCAGGCACAGTATTGCATTTTATGAGTTTGAGCTTGTTTTCTTGGCATTGGATGGGAAAGACAGAAGTGGAAAGTGGACTTTGACTTTGTAAATGCCTGTGCCTATAACACAAATGCCCCTTCCTTGCGTAGCAAAAACAAAAGTCTGTCCGCCTTTTCCAAGTTGCGCTCCCACTTGACCATGAACAGATATCAGCACAGCCAGGCAGGCCTATCAGCAAGCTAATATTCTGCTCCATGGCAGCCATAGAAGGATCCCAGAAGAGACGAGTACCCAGGTGACCGTTTCTTTCTTTTAGCGGCTGCTCCGGTGCATACTAAAGAACTATGGTCATTTCTGACCATATTTCCTCTTTAAAAAATACCCCTTCCCCCCACCTGACCATCTGTATGATAACTGGCTCCTTCCTCTATGCTGGAGGTTGCACAGCCAGCATGCATACGTTGTGATCCTTTATGAAAGTGATGCTGGGATAAAGTCTGCTATAAAGAGGAGCACAACCTGCCTAGAGTGTAAAATAAAATAAATGTATACTATATTGCTATTTTCTCCTGGCATCTGTGGAATAGAAAATGTGGCTTGCAGCCCTGAGCTGTGGGATTTCACACTTAACAGTCTCTGCACTAAGAAGGCCATAGTCTATTATTTGTAATAACTTGTTTGCTTAAGCAGATCCATGCAGTGTGTTTACTTGTTCCCTTACTCCCCTAAAGCGTTCCTGCCATGCAATGAAAATACGCTATTGTGTAAGCCATTGATGAAGCGCTTTGTATAAGTGATGGTGTCACACTGGCAGGCAAAGGCCATTAGACATCTGACTGGTGTGTTTTGTGTCATTTCCTCAGACCAAAACAGAGCATACAAAGGCCAGCTATATTATGTATGCGCACACACCGCTCAGGATGTACAACAGCCAGCACCGTATATCCTCTGCACTCAGGCACCAGACACGACTGTCAGCAAGTACAGTACAATAAAAGGGCATCTGCACTTCTACTCTCCCCATGCACTGATCATTACAGGATCACAACCTACCAGCTATGAAGAGACAATGGAGGCTGTGCATGTCATAGGTGCATGGAGCTGCACACTGCCAGCCTGTGACAACTGGCCACGGCTCTGCTGTTGGAAGACAGGGTAGAGTCTGTGGGATCCTGGCTGAAGACCAAGGCCAAGACTGCACAGTAAAGCAATAGAATGCTATTTATGATGCTCCTAGCATTCAGGACTCAAAACAGCACATTTGATTTTGAAGTTGATTTAAAAACCGATATAAAAAGGAGATTCTTTTATGATGACCAATATGATTATATGACCTGGGGCATTTCCAGGGGGCAGAGGAACCGGGCGATCACCCTGGATCCCAAAGCCGTTGTGTATGCGGGGGCATTATACCAGCCATAATGTTTTCCACAGATGAATCAGGGCCACTGTTAGTGGTGCTGGCTTATGCCAAGCCCCTCATCCCCACATACTGGGCTAATGGAAAGGAAGAAGTACAGCATGGCACATATCATTATGGGACAGCAGCAGCACCATAGGATGGCTGTGGAGGGAGAAACCTTTTCTTTTGCCTTCCTGCACTGGGAGCTATTTTGCCTAGACCTGTCCTATACATGACCTCTAAGTAAGTGTTAAAACAACATATAAAACAATATAACAATGTTATGTTAAAAATTATACTCCCTCTGTAAAGTGTAAAGCTCAACCTCAGTGAAGTCATAGATACCTTAAAAGGACAGTCTATGCTGATAAAAAAAAGTCACCTACGTACCAGCCGGCAGACTCAATCCCACTGTATCTCAACCAGTCCATATGCAGTGCTTAGCTCTGAAGCTTGTTTCCAGACGTCCCAGATTGCAGTTCTGGGCATCTACCAATGATGGCACGCTCCTGTGAATAGCCAGGCTGCCGGCACTGAAAGTGGACCTCTGCAGTGGACAGGATTGAGCCTGTGAGTTTTGAAATAGTGAGCTTTTCAAACAATGTCAATATTCATCTGCTGTAATAGTGGCCGGCCTGTTTATAAAGAGCAGGAAACACAATTGTATCATAATATACTGCCCTGCAGGGAGGTAGGAGGGCAGGGACCAGACCAGCCTTGTGGCTCAGTGAGGTCTCTGCTAAAATACAGGTCACCTAGGATTCTCATTGCAGCAGGAAGCTCGGGCCAGGGATAGGCATTGTTTAAACTTTAAAATTGACACATTTTATTGTATTGCCCTCCAAGCATTAGAGCCTGCTGATATAACGTTTGCTGCTGGGGATACATTTGATTGACTGGAAACATAGCTGTGGGTCTTATTATTAGAAAAGGCTCGAGGCCTAGCAAGGGATAGGGATCACCTTTTTCTTAGTGAGCTGCACTCCTAACTGAGCTAACCGTGTTACTAAATATTAAATGTATCAGATTACTGAAAGGCTAGCAACTGCGGCCTTCTGGCCCTTTTCATAATTAGACACAGAGAGCCAAATGAATTACTTATAGTTTCAGCAGCTGATTGATAAGAGGCTTGAGGACATATATGCTAAGTAAACTTCTGTGAAGTTATTTGGCAGAAAATGTTCTTATAAAATTAGGTTAAACGCGAATTAGATGTTTGATTCATTATACCGTGTTTGAAGTGGCTCTGAAATGTGTTCCCATTTTATAGAAATCTGGGCCAAATAATTAAAATGTTTCTGTGGGCTCATAAAAAGCTCACCCTCCACCTCCCCCAGTGCAGCCCTGGCTCCTGACATGTTCCTCTGTCTTTTTTGCTTGGGCTCCAGACATGCTCCCCGCAGTTGGCTCACAATAGTCTTTGCCAGGGCATGCATGTATCTTCCCAATCAGCAATGGTGCCTTGCTTGGTTGTGCCTAGAGGCAGGAGCATAGAGTCTCAGAGCCAAGGGCCGGCATTAGGGGAGCGCAAAATGCGCTATTGCTCAGTCCTCCCATTCTAAATAGGTTCTCTCCGCCTTACCTGGTGTTACAACCCTAATGTGTCTGCCTGAGGGGACGTAAACCATGGGAGCCAGGAGCAAGGTAAATACTTCAAGTTCCTGGGGGGGTTTGTAAAGAGGGGCTTCCCCCTGGGGAGGACATTCATAAGGCCCTAGCAAAGTTTGGACTCTAAGGCTAAGTTGGTTTTGGTTTGCTTTAATGCTGCTGGATAGGGGATGCTTTGCAGTGCTGGAAGTGGATGTCAGTAGTGATGTTTTGTTGTGTCAGGCAGTTAGTGGAAAAGGAATTAGTGGCCACACTTTGTCAGAAACCAGACACCTACTTGGAGCCATTAAAGTGATCCTATACCCAGAAAAGAAGATGTTGTCATCTTCTATACCTGGCCCAGTGCCCCCAGAGCCTTTACCTAATATTCATAAAAACACTAACAGGAAGCAGTATGATATCTGAAAGGCAGCCATATGATAATTTATCCAATTACAGCTAAACTGTCACATAATGGCAGTTAGGTTGAAGTGCTTCTTAATGCTGAGCTGTGTGTACTGTAACTGAATGTATAATCGCTGGAAAGCACCAGGGGGTGGGGCTGCTTGGCCAGGGAGCAATATGGCTGACTGCATCCGGTTTGTGTTGTTCTAAATATTGGGCAAATGTTTTAGCATATAAAAAAAAGAAGCACAGTCTGTTTTGGGGCTCTGGGCATGGGATAGAAGGCAACATAACCTTCTTTATGGGTATAGGAGCACTTTAAGGGTGGCTAGTAGGCAGGAGAATGGTACTGTGCCATGAGCACAGCTGGTTCACGCCTACAGGGATGAAGGGGTAAGGAGATTTTTCTGGTATGTGTTGATTTTTTGCACATGCTGAGCTTTTTCCTCTGTAATGCTATTTTCTTTATCATATGGACAAACAATGAAATGGAAGCGTGAACCAGGGATGATTGATAAAAGCAATTTTCCCAGCAGGGATGGATTAAGCTGCTGCTGGACAGGTAAGCACAGGCTACTGCATAAGGTGCTCAACATTTCAAAAAAATCATAGGCCTATTAAAACAAAAATTATTTATCAGTGTATCAACTATCAATTTTAACCTATTTGCACTGAGCCCGGAAAAATGTGGTGCCTGTAGCACATACAGTATGATGCTTTAGCTACTGGGTTAATCTTGTGCTGATTGTCAGACCATCCAGCTGGTAGCTCCATCAGTTCTTTATTTCACAAGGAATTTGTACTCCGGAAAATCCATGTTGCCTCAAATACAAATGAGCATTTCAGAGTTTTACCCCGAATATTTTTGTTGTTGGCAGATTTTAGAGGGTTTCATTTCTGCCTCAATGTGCGGCTTCATCCAGTGTCAGTGTCTCTGGCTTTATAGGATGCATCATTCTTTGTGTACCCTAAAGGCTGAGATAGTAGTAACCACAGAAAGAAAAAAAAATGGGTGCCCATGTAGGGGCATTGTTTTGGAAAAAAAAAACCAGATATACAGTGTTGCCCCTTTTTTGGTTTATCACAGATAAACCATTTCATTTAGTAGTAAAAATGCATGATCCATTTTGAACAGAAGGCCAGACAAAAAACATATACCATCAATAAATACTATTAGCAGCTCAGCCCCTGCCTTGCATATAATACAATATATTGATCACACCCTTCAGTAGATTTATAATTCTAATTCAACTGTGCAGCAAAGCCATTGGCATTAACACTTCCCACAGCAAACCTCCATACTTCAGTGAGTTACAATTCATCCATTTCAAGGTAAGTATTTATCCCATTGGCAGTCGTTCTTGGGTCAGAAGTCAGTTTGAGGGTAGGTCCCAGAGTCTCCCCTGGGTGGCACTGGTAGTGCGTACCCTCCAGGTTCAGAGGTATGACCTGATCAGTCCGGGGATCTCTGCGATCATAATAGAGGGCCCAGAGAAGGGTAATGGTAAGAATCATCGCCAGAATCTGCGTAACACCAATAGAGATTCCCAGGAACCGTAACACTTGGAGTTGTTTAGTGCCCCTCAAGAAGCTGTACATTTTTCTGCTACATCCCTGAAACAAAAGAGACACAAAACACTCAATAATGCATTACAAATGGATGTTTAGATTACAAAACGAATACATGAAGGGGATCACCAGTAAAGTGTAATAACAACAGTTAAACACACAACATTTAGAGCCTGAATTATGAAGCACCATTGCCTGTTGATAAAACTCAGCGCCAATTTGTTAGCTTCAGCGGCACTCAGCGTGCGATTTAAGAAACTAAAAACAGGCAGCGCCGATGCGACCGGCAGGCTGTGAGTAATTTAACACTAGCGCCCTATAGGTCGCAGCACTGGGCGCTCAGGTTGAAGGCATGACTGCTTATAGTGGCGCTGTAGGTCACAATCCCATAGAGCACAATGCACAGAACTGTATTGAAGTGTTTTATGCTTTAGAATTAATATTACACACTTACAGTATTTGTACAGAACTTCCATTGTAAAATAATGTAAACGCAGGGCCTAGACATCTCCTATTTTTTTTTTTTGTAAAATCGGTTTTCATTTTTTCTTTTGCTTACCAATGTTTTCATTTGGACACCAACAACTTTAATGCAGCCTATATGCACGGTAATGTTTGGCCCCTTTGTCTCCGGCAGTGATTTCTTGTTACAGTAATGATGAAACACTGACTAGCTCCATAAAATTCAGGTCCAACAGGCGCTGACACAGGCCAGCCAAGGTATAATGCAACAATCAAAGCAAATTCGTATTGGGCGCTTTTGACTACATTGGTGATTTCCAGCGCCATTGTAGTCAAAATAGCAGCACCAAAAAAGAAAAAGATGCAGACGCTGCAAAACTGGTGCTATAGCCACCAGAAAGATGCACTTTATAAACTGCAAAAAAAAGTTATACATTTTTGGCATTGTGGAAGTTCCGGCCATCAAATGTCCTCCCCACGTGAGTGCCAGGCAGCCAATGGCGGCACTGGATTCCTGGAAAGGGACAGAGAAAGAGGTAAGATTTACAGGCAATCTGGGGGTTATGTGCGGGTGGCTCCAGCACTCTGGATGCCCCCCAATACTATAAGTCAGCGGCAGCGCTGGTGGCTACCAGGGGGTGTTGTTCCACTTAAAGCCTCTGCTTACCTTTCCTCCCTTATAGAACATTGTGGCCAAACCAGATTTTATGTTTTACATATTTATCATTTCTGGATCTCAGACCTCACTAGTGCCCCAGCTACCTCTAACAGTGGAAGCACTCCAAGACAATGTCCTCTGTGCACACACTGAAGACCATGGCCAGGGAGCCAGTGGGGAGGTGCCTGCAGAGCCCAGGACAAGATCCACCAGACAGGGTATGATTTGCTGTGAAAAAAATCAACCATAATGAATGAAATAGGAATAATATTCCTTCCACTCTGCTCTGTGCTAGAGGTATCTGAAGTTTAGGCAAAATGACCAGAAAGATTAGTGCAGCATCTACTAATGTCATTTATTCATCAAAGTGATTTTTTTAATGACATTTTTTTTACATGAGGGGGCAAATAAAATAAAAGGGAGTTGCTACAACCTGGGGTTTTTCTCTCTACTTAAGTAGATATTAAACTATAGGGCAGGTGGACTGGGAGAAGAATCTGGGATACAGTAATGAGGTATTTTCAACAAAAATATATATATATATATGGCACATACAGACCCCTCATTCTTAGTAGGTAGGTGGAGCCATATCTCTGATATCCCAAGTGCTTATAAAGCCAGTGAGCGAGCAATGCTCTGATATAGCCTTAATCCAAGAGCCATCCCTAGTGGCCATGTTTTACTGGCTTTTGTCCCTTGTCAGCACAAGGCTAGATGTGATGGCTGTATAGGTGGGATGATCCTGGGAATAGACCCATGTTGGGCTTAAAGGGCAAATCCTATTTCAATGACATTTAAAGTTAAATAAAATTTCAAGTATTGCATGCCAAAATGATGTCCTAATGGTGCTGAGGTTATGTTTTTTAAATTTTTTATTTGTCTTCAAAAGAAAACAGTTTTTCATAGTAACAACGTGTTTATGTTAGCAACATACACCAAAATGTTGTGTTTAATGTGCAGAACAGAGACTTCCTGACTCTGGCTTTAAAATTATCTGATTGGCTAAAGCAGAGACACCAGGTTTAACCCTCTTCTGCTCTAATTCAACCTCTTCAGATGGGGGATCACAATCTCTAGAAAAAGCATGATGATAAGTAAATCATGGATATGAAGTGCAGAATCCTAATACATGTTGATTTTATAGTCCAGAAGAGGAAATCAATAAGGCAGAACACCAAAGACCTAACAAATAGTATGCTTTTCTTTAATATAGTTTGCTAAATAAGCTGAAAAAACCCTTTCAAGGGTACAAGGTAAATAGCGCTTCATGACTTTGGGGGAAAAAAACTTGAGAATGTCCCTGTTGACGAATCACCAGCTAGGGGGACAATAAAAGGCAATGTGCTTTGTTTTGAAACTATTACTGAATCAAGGCCAAAGTATGTACATGGCTCATACAGACCATAAAATAAATCAATTCTGCAGACCAACATTCTGATTCAATTTACCCCCTCAACCATTTACCTTACAGGAATGTAAAAGTTACACCAATATCCTGATTGATTACAAAATGTTATATATCAAACTCCCAAAATTAAGTGCTGCTGCTTTATGCAATTTATTTATACAATAAAATATAACTACAAGTACTGAGAGTTAGTGTTTCCATTATACACCAAAAAGAAAAAACCCTGTCTATGGTGTTTGTGAGAACGCCAGCATTTCTGGCCTCACATCCTGTATCGTTCAAGTTTACCTGTCTCTACTTTCATGGCTTCTATCAATTCCATGTATACTGGTTGTTCCCCCTCTGTTGAGGGGTTAATAGTGAGCAGGTCTGTCTGTCTGTGTGTATGTATCTTTCTCTCTTTTCTTTTCTATCTGCTGGCCAGCAAATCTTCATCTCTGTCCACTATCCTTTCACAGATAAACTAGTTCACTATTCCCCACCAACACACACACAGCATGACCAGCTACTTACCTGCAGAGACCAAACCAGAGCAGAGGGTGTGCTGGGTTTATATAGGATGCTGCTAATTACTGCCAGGTGAGGCAAAGCTGCAGCCAAACCTAGTGTGTTTATGTTCCTGTGTATAATTTGTTAATATGTATATAGATTATAAGCTCCTTTTTATTTTTAAAGGAGACATGCTTTGTTGCTTTGTTTCATGTGGTTTAATGTATGATTTATATGTAATATTTCTGTTTAAAAACCAGATGTATATTCCTTTAAGAATAAAGGGCTGTTGGAAACTGGTAATTGGTAGATAAGTGCACCTGTATATAGGTGGAGGGATTTTCAGTTCAGTTCAGTCAGGATGAGCTGAGAGCTGGGGTGCTACTTGGTCCTACGGTAGCTATAACTTAACCCCTTATTTTCATGAATTTTGTTTTTTGTTCATTTGTTTTCTGTTTTTGCTCAAAATAAACCTAAGCCTATTTTTGCCAAGACTTGAGTGAGGACTGTTTTTACCGGCAACGACTCCCACGCCCCAACATATGGTGTCAGAAGTGGGGCGCTTGCTGTCTGCACTGGACTCATAAGCGCAGCTGTCAAACTCAGTCCATGGCCGGAAGAGGTCATGCCAGGAGATTTATAACAACTTCTTCTCCAAGGCGATCTCAGCGAACCAAGGGATCTATACAACCACCCAGACCTGCAGAAAGACGCCAACCAGTGGTCCCTAAATCCAAAATGGAAGGCACCCAGATTGAAGAATCTAAAGCTAAGATTCCAGAGGAGGGCGCTGCAGCTGGGAGCGGTACGGATCCACCGGTGAGTGTAACTACTCCAAAAAATATAGAGGAACTCCTTGTGTGGTTGGTTCACCACCAAGAGCTAAGTGACCAGCGTAGAAAAGAGGAGGAAAAGTATGCTTATGAGCGTGAGCAATGGAGGAGAGAAAAAGAGGAGGAGCAGCGTAAAATTGAGCTGCAGCAACAAGAAAAGGAAAGGGTAAGGAGAGATGAACAGTTCTTACAGGTGCTGCAAGCCATGCAGCACAATATACCTCCTACTACAAATTTAAAGCTTACTAAGCTATCAGAGACTGATGATATAGAGTCATTTCTTAAAGTGTTTGAAAGAGTGGCTCAAGCAAATAAGTGGCCTGAGGATCAGTGGGTTCTTCATCTTGCACCATTCCTCACCAGCAAAGCTTTGCAGGCCTATAGCCAAATGCGCACTGAGGATGCAGGAAACTACCAAAAAGTTAAAGCTGCAATTCTGAGACGCTACAATATACATGGAGAGACATTTCGCCAAAAATTCCGGACCTACAAATACCAGGACAGGGAAGGGCCAAGAGAGGCCTACACCCAGCTGACGGAATTGTGCGCCAAGTGGATGGCTCCGGAGGGCAAGACGGTTCAACAGGTGATGGAGACTATCATTATGGAGCAATTCTTGGATGTTCTACCTGCACCTATGCAAATCTGGGTCAAGGAACATCAGCCTGATGATGGTGAGCAAGCAGTGACACTCGCTGAAAACTTTTTGCTTGCAAGGAAAGGACTGATGCAGAAACCAAGTGTGGTAAGACCTATTCCTTTTACTACTGTTACTGATAAGCAAAGGGCTGAGACTGTTAACCATAAAGGCCAGCATAAGGAGATTACTTGTTTTTCCTGTGGTAAAACTGGACATTATGCTAAGGACTGTGTCATGGTAACCAGTAGAAAAGTAAAAGGATCTGCAAATTGTGCGGGACTTGTGAAAGAATATTTGCAGCCTGTTACTGTGAACTCCCAAATGGTGACTGCTTTAATTGATACTGGGAGTCAGCAGTCTCTGATTAGATCAGACTTGGTGGACTCTGCTAATATAACAGGTCATTTGCTATTGACATGTGTGCATGGTGATAAAAAGGTGTACCCTAAGGCTATTATACCTGTGCAAATAGATGATATGCAAGTGTCAGTAGAAATGGGGGTAGTACCTACGCTGCCATATTCTGTAGTCTTGGGTCAGGACATACCTGGATTCGGTACTATGATCAAAAATAGCAGTTTGATTTCGGCAATAACAACTAGGTCACAAGTTAAGACACTATCTACTGTACAACCTCTAGGTGATGTGTTTCCATTTGATGGTGATGTATTCGATGGTAATGGTAAAAGTCATCTTTCTAAGAGAGGAAAGCGACTTGCCCGTGAAAAATGGCGGTCTGAACATTGTCTCTTGGAAAAAGGACCTAATCAACCTTTAAATTGGGAGGATATGTCTGTTAAACAAAGACAAGATAACACCCTTGCCTTACCGTTCTCTCAGGTGAAAGAGGACACAGAAGAACCCAAACAGTATCCCTATTACACATTAAAAAATAAGATCCTGTATAGGGTTTGCCAGCACCCACAAACAGCAGAGCAAGTGTGGCAAATTGTGGTACCCTCTGAGTACAGAGAGTCAATTATGAATATTGCTCACAGTATTCCACTCTCTGGACATTTGGGTAGAAATAAAACTCTGTCAAGAATACTGAACCGGTTCTTTTGGCCTAAAATACATGCAGATGTGGCAATTTTTTGTGAATCATGTCCAGAATGCCAATATATTGCTCCAGGTGACAAAAAATGTAAATTGCTTCCCATCCCCGTGGTTGATACCCCTTTTGAAAGGATAGCTTTGGATATCATTGGTCCTCTTGAAAAAAGTAAAAAAGGTAACCAATATGTTCTTGTACTAAGTGATTATATGACCCGGTATCCAGAGGCTATCCCTTTAAGAACTATCACCACAAAAAGAATTGCAGAAGAACTGATTAAGTTCTTTAGTCAGATGGGTATTCCTCATACAATTCTCACAGACCAAGGTTCAAACTTTCAGTCCAGTTTAATGAAGCAAATCCATCAGCTCCTTGGTATTGAGGCTGTGAGGACCACCCCTTATCACCCCCAAACTGATGGCTTGGTGGAACGTTTTAACCAAACTCTTAAAAAGATGCTGTGTAAATTTGTGGTACAGTATCCAAAGCAATGGGATGAACTGCTTCCATATGTGTTATTTGCATACAGGGAGGTTCCACAAGCAGCCACTGGCTTCTCTCCATTTGAGTTACTCTATGGGAGAAGACCAAGAGGACCACTGGATGTAATAAAGGAACACTGGGAAGAACCTAGCCCAAACCAAAAAAACCTGGTGGATTATGTAGTTTCTATGCGGGACAGACTGGCGGAATTAGCTGATTTTGTGAAAATCAACGTTTCAGAGGCACAGTCACGCATGAAACGCTGGTATGACAAATCTGCCAAGCAAAAATCTTTTTTGCCAGGTGATAAGGTTTTGCTGTTACTGCCAACCTCTGATAACAAATTGCTAGCAAAATGGCAGGGACCATTTGAAGTCTTACGCCAAACTGGTCCTGTAGACTATGAGATTTCTATGCCAGGCAGAATTCAAAAGAAGAAAATTTTCCATGCCAATCTGCTTAAAAAATGGGTTGATGGACCAAATGTGGCCTGTACTATCCTGTCAGAATGTCACCCAAATATACTCGAGCAGGCCTACTCTGTATTGTCTCCTAGTTCTTCACAAATCTCTAAGATTAAAAGAGGTGGAGAACTTTCTGAAAAACAAAATGGAGATGTAGATTGAACATGGGTCAGTCGGTCCTAAGAGATGGGCGAGCGCCGTTCGGAAGGGACGGGCGATGGCCTCCGTCGCCCTCGGCCGATCGAAAGGGAGTCGGGTTCAGATCCCCGAACCCGGAGCGGCGGAGACGGGCGCCTCGCGGCGTCCAGTGCGGCAACTTTGCAGGGTTTCACTGTGGGGATTGTAAATTTGGCTGGACAGGGCCTAATTGTGACCAGAGGAAGCCACCAGTTGTGCGAAAAAATATCCATTCCCTAACGCCGCAGGAGAGGGCACAGTTCCTGGATGCCTTGGATCAGGCTAAGGAGACCATTCATCCAGACTATGTAATTGCAACCCAACATTGGCTAGGTATCCTTGGTGCTAATGGAACTGAACCTCAAGTATCCAACACCAGCATCTATAACTTCTTTGTCTGGCTTCATTACTACTCTGTTAGAGACACATTGTTGGGGCCAGGTCGCCCATTCAAGGCTATAGATTTGTCTCACCAGGGCCCGGCTTTTGTTACTTGGCACAGATACCACCTGTTGCTTCTGGAGAGAGATATGCAGAAAATGCTTGGCAATGACACTTTTGCCTTGCCATACTGGAACTTTGCAACTGGCAGAAACGAGTGTGATATCTGTACAGATGAATTGTTTGGTGCCCCTAGACCAGATGACCCCACCTTAATTAGTGCTGGCTCCAGGTTTTCTCGATGGGAAATTGTGTGTAACAGTTTGGATGAGTATAATCGTCTTGTTACTTTGTGCAATGGAACGAATGAGGGTCTCATTCGCCGAACACCGATGGACAGATCTGGTGGCCAGCTGCCTTCCATGGAAGATGTACAGAAATGCCTTTCTCTTAGTCAGTTTGACAATCCTCCATACTTCATAAACTCATCTTCTAGCTTCAGGAATGCACTTGAAGGTTATGAGGACCCTGATGGAACGCTGGATGCTCCTGTAATGAATCTTCATAATTTGGTGCATGCTTTCCTAAATGGAACCAGTGCGTTGTCTCATTCTGCGGCCAATGATCCAATCTTTGTGGTGCTTCATTCTTTCACTGATGCAGTTTTTGATGAATGGATGAAACGGTTTCAACCCAGTGATGCAGTTTGGCCCCAGGAACTGGCACCAATAGGACATAATCGGTTGTACAACATGGTGCCTTTCTTTCCTCCAATAACTAATGAAGCACTCTTTGCTCCTGCAGAAGAACTGGGGTATACGTATGCCATTGAGCTTCCTGCTTCTGATACAGATACACGGGCAGCAGCAGTTCTTGTGGCGTCTACAGTAGGAGGAGTACTTATTGCCTTGCTTTTGCTTCTGGCACTACTTCTCCTTTTCATGCATAGAAAACGGCGACAAGGCTTTGAACCACTAATGAACGCAAGATACAACACTACAAAATATACAGAAGAAGGTAGGATGTGCTCATCCAGTCAATATATAGCAGTCAAGAGGTGCTAGAGGGGTGTGACCGCACACACTAAGCAAAAAAGAAAATTAACCCTCTGCACACTCATACTAAAGGCTGAAAAACCTAGCTAACACTTGTTAAGAACATGGACTGTTAGTTAACATAGATTGCAATGAATGTAAAAGCGAGGTAGCCACGTCAAGGCCGTCCAATTAGTACCCCGTCCCTAACATTACTAAGTTTAAAAGTTTGTGCAGACATTGCTACTTCTTTACTTGTGTGTGCACTAGCAATGCAAAACATGAATCAGCCTGTCTAAAGACAGTGCAATAACTTAACTTGCTTGCACACACACACACAATGAAAAAATACTTTACTTGCCTGCCCAGTGTTACAGTTCAAAAAGAGGGTTTAGGTAGAGGCCAATTGGACTCCCTGTTACATTGGGAGAGCTACAATCCAGCAGATCTGGCCACTGACCTGCAAATGCAACAGCAAAAAGGAAGGTACCATTTGAAGTCTTACGCCAAACTGGTCCTGTAGATTATGAGATTTCTATGCCAGGCAGAATTCAAAAGAAGAAAATTTTCCATGCCAATCTGCTTAAAAAATGGGTTGATGGACCAAATGTGGCCTGTACTATCCTGTCAGAATGTCACCCAAATATACTCGAGCAGGCCTACTCTGTATTGTCTCCTAGTTCTTCACAAATCTCTAAGATTAAAAGAGGTGGAGAACTTTCTGAAAAACAAAATAGAGATGTAGATCTATTAATTCAGAAATATAAACACACACACAGCATGACCAGCTACTTACCTGCAGAGACCAAACCAGAGCAGAGGGTGTGCTGGGTTTATATAGGATGCTGCTAATTACTGCCAGGTGAGGCAAAGCTGCAGCCAAACCTAGTGTGTTTATGTTCCTGTGTATAATTTGTTAATATGTATATAGATTATAAGCTCCTTTTTATTTTTAAAGGAGACATGCTTTGTTGCTTTGTTTCATGTGGTTTAATGTATGATTTATATGTAATATTTCTGTTTAAAAACCAGATGTATATTCCTTTAAGAATAAAGGGCTGTTGGAAACTGGTAATTGGTAGATAAGTGCACCTGTATATAGGTGGAGGGATTTTCAGTTCAGTTCAGTCAGGATGAGCTGAGAGCTGGGGTGCTACTTGGTCCTACGGTAGCTATAACTTAACCCCTTATTTTCATGAATTTTGTTTTTTGTTCGTTTGTTTTCTGTTTTTGCTCAAAAATAAACCTAAGCCTATTTTTGCCAAGACTTGAGTGAGGACTGTTTTTACCGGCAACGACTCCCACGCCCCAACATATGGTGTCAGAAGCGGGGTACTAATTGGACGGCCTTGACGTGGCTACCTCGCTTTTACATTCATTGCAATCTATGTTAACTAACAGTCCATGTTCTTAACAAGTGTTAGCTAGGTTTTTCAGTTTTTAGTATGAGTGTGCAGAGGGTTAACTTTCTTTTTTGCTTAGTGTGTGTGGTCACACCCCTCTAGCACCTCTTGACTGCTATATATTGACTGGATGAGCACATCCTACCTTCCTTTTTGCTGTTGCATTTGCAGGTCAGTGGCCAGATCTGCTGGATTGTAGCTCTCCCAATGTAACAGGGAGTCCAATTGGCCTCTACCTAAACCCCCTTTTTTGAACTGTAACACTGTGCAGGCAAGTAAAGTATTTTTCATTGTGTGTGTGCAAGTAAGTTAAGTTATTGCAATGTCTTTAGACAGACCTGCTCACTATTAACCCCTCAACATACCCCCCAACTCAAGTGGAAGCTTGTCCTTCCACAGAACACATCTCCTGGACCTGGGTACCGAATCGGGACAGGTGATCTGCATTCTTATGCTGACTTCCCGGTTTGTATTGGACCAAGAATCTGTATGGTTGTAGGCTTAAGTACCATCTTGTCAGGTGGGCATTGTTACCTTTCATTGTGTTCAACCAAAATAAAGGATGATGGTCAGAGATTAACACAAATTCTTTCCCCAATAGATAATAACGTAAAGACTCTACGGCCCACTTGATAGCTAAACATTCTTTTTCTATAGTAGAATATTTCTCCTCTCTGGGAAACAATTTTCTACTAATGTACAGAATTGGGTGTTCCTCTCCATTCTGAAACTGACATAGAACAGCTCCGATACCTCTTTCTGACGCATCCACCTGGACTAGAAATGGCAGAGAAAAGTTTGAATTTCTTAATACCGGAGCAGAACAAAGCTTCTCTTTTAGTTTATTAAATGAATTTTCACATTCAGGAGTCCATTCCACAAGGTTTCTCTTGGTTTTCTTGGTAAGATCACTTAGTGGAGCTGCCAAATTTGAAAAATTTGGAATAAATCGGCGGTAATAGCCGGCCAGTCCTAAAAATGATCTTACCTCTTTTTTTGTTTTTGGGATTGGGGCATCCATCACTGCTGCGACCTTGGACATTTCTGGTTTAATTTTCCCACCACCTATAACATAGCCAAGATAAGATGTTTCTCTCTGAGCTATTGTACATTTTGTGGGATTGATTGTCAGCCCGGCTTTTGCTATGGCAGAGATTACATTGCCTAAATGCAACAGATGAGACTTCCAATCAGAACTAAAGACAATGACATCGTCCAGATACGCCGCACAGTATGAGCTATGTGGTTTTATAATTGTATCTATTAACCTCTGAAATGTAGCAGGGGCATTGTGTAAACCAAAAGGCATACGTGTGAACTGAAACAAACCTTGTAGGGTGGCAAAAGCTGTTTTTTCACGGGAATCTTCTGCAAGTGGTATTTGCCAATAGCCTTTAGTCAGATCAAATGTGGAAATGTATTGGGCATCACCCAGCCTAGTGATCAAGTCTTCTATATGGGGCATAGGGTAAGTATCAAATTTAGAGATCTGATTGAGTTTTCTAAAATCAATACAAAATCTCATTTCTCCATTTTTCTTGGGTACAATCACAATGGGAGAACACCAGGGGCTAGAAGATGGCTCAATGACTCCTAATTTTAGCATGTTTTGGATCTCTATGTCTATCACTGGTTTGAGTTTTTCTGGTACTCTGTAGGGTTTTTGGCGTATTGGTTTTACATCACCAGTGTCAATGACATGCTGGACTAAGTTAGTGTGCCCTGGTGTAGTAACAAATGTGTGTTTATATTTCTGAATTAATAGATTTACATCTCTATTTTGTTTTTCAGAAAGTTCTCCACCTCTTTTAATCTTAGAGATTTGTGAAGAACTAGGAGACAATACAGAGTAGGCCTGCTCGAGTATATTTGGGTGACATTCTGACAGGATAGTACAGGCCACATTTGGTCCATCAACCCATTTTTTAAGCAGATTGGCATGGAAAATTTTCTTCTTTTGAATTCTGCCTGGCATAGAAATCTCATAATCTACAGGACCAGTTTGGCGTAAGACTTCAAATGGTCCCTGCCATTTTGCTAGCAATTTGTTATCAGAGGTTGGCAGTAACAGCAAAACCTTATCACCTGGCAAAAAAGATTTTTGCTTGGCAGATTTGTCATACCAGCGTTTCATGCGTGACTGTGCCTCTGAAACGTTGATTTTCACAAAATCAGCTAATTCCGCCAGTCTGTCCCGCATAGAAACTACATAATCCACCAGGTTTTTTTGGTTTGGGCTAGGTTCTTCCCAGTGTTCCTTTATTACATCCAGTGGTCCTCTTGGTCTTCTCCCATAGAGTAACTCAAATGGAGAGAAGCCAGTGGCTGCTTGTGGGACCTCCCTGTATGCAAATAACACATATGGAAGCAGTTCATCCCATTGCTTTGGATACTGTACCACAAATTTACACAGCATCTTTTTAAGAGTTTGGTTAAAACGTTCCACCAAGCCATCAGTTTGGGGGTGATAAGGGGTGGTCCTCACAGCCTCAATACCAAGGAGCTGATGGATTTGCTTCATTAAACTGGACTGAAAGTTTGAACCTTGGTCTGTGAGAATTGTATGAGGAATACCCATCTGACTAAAGAACTTAATCAGTTCTTCTGCAATTCTTTTTGTGGTGATAGTTCTTAAAGGGATAGCCTCTGGATACCGGGTCATATAATCACTTAGTACAAGAACATATTGGTTACCTTTTTTACTTTTTTCAAGAGGACCAATGATATCCAAAGCTATCCTTTCAAAAGGGGTATCAACCACGGGGATGGGAAGCAATTTACATTTTTTGTCACCTGGGGCAATATATTGGCATTCTGGACATGATTCACAAAAAATTGCCACATCTGCATGTATTTTAGGCCAAAAGAACCGGTTCAGTATTCTTGACAGAGTTTTATTTCTACCCAAATGTCCAGAGAGTGGAATACTGTGAGCAATATTCATAATTGACTCTCTGTACTCAGAGGGTACCACAATTTGCCACACTTGCTCTGCTGTTTGTGGGTGCTGGCAAACCCTATACAGGATCTTATTTTTTAATGTGTAATAGGGATACTGTTTGGGTTCTTCTGTGTCCTCTTTCACCTGAGAGAACGGTAAGGCAAGGGTGTTATCTTGTCTTTGTTTAACAGACATATCCTCCCAATTTAAAGGTTGATTAGGTCCTTTTTCCAAGAGACAATGTTCAGACCGCCATTTTTCACGGGCAAGTCGCTTTCCTCTCTTAGAAAGATGACTTTTACCATCGAATACATCACCATCAACTGGAAACACATCACCTAGAGGTTGTACAGTAGATAGTGTTTTAACTTGTGACCTAGTTGTTATTGCCGAAATCAAACTGCTATTTTTGATCATAGCACCGAATCCAGGTATGTCCTGACCCAAGACTACAGAATATGGCAGCGTAGGTACTACCCCCATTTCTACTGACACTTGCATATCATCTATTTGCACAGGTATAATAGCCTTAGGGTACACCTTTTTATCACCATGCACACATGTCAATAGCAAATGACCTGTTATATTAGCAGAGTCCACCAAGTCTGATCTAATCAGAGACTGCTGACTCCCAGTATCAATTAAAGCAGTCACCATTTGGGAGTTCACAGTAACAGGCTGCAAATATTCTTTCACAAGTCCCGCACAATTTGCAGATCCTTTTACTTTTCTACTGGTTACCATGACACAGTCCTTAGCATAATGTCCAGTTTTACCACAGGAAAAACAAGTAATCTCCTTATGCTGGCCTTTATGGTTAACAGTCTCAGCCCTTTGCTTATCAGTAACAGTAGTAAAAGGAATAGGTCTTACCACACTTGGTTTCTGCATCAGTCCTTTCCTTGCAAGCAAAAAGTTTTCAGCGAGTGTCACTGCTTGCTCACCATCATCAGGCTGATGTTCCTTGACCCAGATTTGCATAGGTGCAGGTAGAACATCCAAGAATTGCTCCATAATGATAGTCTCCATCACCTGTTGAACCGTCTTGCCCTCCGGAGCCATCCACTTGGCGCACAATTCCGTCAGCTGGGTGTAGGCCTCTCTTGGCCCTTCCCTGTCCTGGTATTTGTAGGTCCGGAATTTTTGGCGAAATGTCTCTCCATGTATATTGTAGCGTCTCAGAATTGCAGCTTTAACTTTTTGGTAGTTTCCTGCATCCTCAGTGCGCATTTGGCTATAGGCCTGCAAAGCTTTGCTGGTGAGGAATGGTGCAAGATGAAGAACCCACTGATCCTCAGGCCACTTATTTGCTTGAGCCACTCTTTCAAACACTTTAAGAAATGACTCTATATCATCAGTCTCTGATAGCTTAGTAAGCTTTAAATTTGTAGTAGGAGGTATATTGTGCTGCATGGCTTGCAGCACCTGTAAGAACTGTTCATCTCTCCTTACCCTTTCCTTTTCTTGTTGCTGCAGCTCAATTTTACGCTGCTCCTCCTCTTTTTCTCTCCTCCATTGCTCACGCTCATAAGCATACTTTTCCTCCTCTTTTCTACGCTGGTCACTTAGCTCTTGGGTCAGGACATACCTGGATTCGGTGCTATGATCAAAAATAGCAGTTTGAGGCTGTGGCTGTGAGGCTGTGAGGACCACCCCTTATCACCCCCAAACTGATGGCTTGGTGGAACGTTTTAACCAAACTCTTAAAAAGATGCTGTGTAAATTTGTGGTACAGTATCCAAAGCAATGGGATGAACTGCTTCCATATGTGTTATTTGCATACAGGGAGGTTCCACAAGCAGCCACTGGCTTCTCTCCATTTGAGTTACTCTATGGGAGAAGACCAAGAGGACCACTGGATGTAATAAAGGAACACTGGGAAGAACCTAGCCCAAACCAAAAAAACCTGGTGGATTATGTAGTTTCTATGCGGGACAGACTGGCGGAATTAGCTGATTTTGTGAAAATCAACGTTTCAGAGGCACAGTCACGCATGAAACGCTGGTATGACAAATCTGCCAAGCAAAAATCTTTTTTGCCAGGTGATAAGGTTTTGCTGTTACTGCCAACCTCTGATAACAAATTGCTAGCAAAATGGCAGGGACCATTTGAAGTCTTACGCCAAACTGGTCCTGTAGATTATGAGATTTCTATGCCAGGCAGAATTCAAAAGAAGAAAATTTTCCATGCCAATCTGCTTAAAAAATGGGTTGATGGACCAAATGTGGCCTGTACTATCCTGTCAGAATGTCACCCAAATATACTCGAGCAGGCCTACTCTGTATTGTCTCCTAGTTCTTCACAAATCTCTAAGATTAAAAGAGGTGGAGAACTTTCTGAAAAACAAAATAGAGATGTAGATCTATTAATTCAGAAATATAAACACACATTTGTTACTACACCAGGGCATACTAACTTAGTCCAGCATGTCATTGACACTGGTGATGTAAAACCAATACGCCAAAAACCCTACAGAGTACCAGAAAAACTCAAACCAGTGATAGACATAGAGATCCAAAACATGCTAAAATTAGGAGTCATTGAGCCATCTTCTAGCCCCTGGTGTTCTCCCATTGTGATTGTACCCAAGAAAAATGGAGAAATGAGATTTTGTATTGATTTTAGAAAACTCAATCAGATCTCTAAATTTGATACTTACCCTATGCCCCATATAGAAGACTTGATCACTAGGCTGGGTGATGCCCAATACATTTCCACATTTGATCTGACTAAAGGCTATTGGCAAATACCACTTGCAGAAGATTCCCGTGAAAAAACAGCTTTTGCCACCCTACAAGGTTTGTTTCAGTTCACACGTATGCCTTTTGGTTTACACAATGCCCCTGCTACATTTCAGAGGTTAATAGATACAATTATAAAACCACATAGCTCATACTGTGCGGCGTATCTGGACGATGTCATTGTCTTTAGTTCTGATTGGAAGTCTCATCTGTTGCATTTAGGCAATGTAATCTCTGCCATAGCAAAAGCCGGGCTGACAATCAATCCCACAAAATGTACAATAGCTCAGAGAGAAACATCTTATCTTGGCTATGTTATAGGTGGTGGGAAAATTAAACCAGAAATGTCCAAGGTCGCAGCAGTGATGGATGCCCCAATCCCAAAAACAAAAAAAGAGGTAAGATCATTTTTAGGACTGGCTGGCTATTACCGCCGATTTATTCCAAATTTTTCAAATTTGGCAGCTCCACTAAGTGATCTTACCAAGAAAACCAAGAGAAACCTTGTGGAATGGACTCCTGAATGTGAAAATTCATTTAATAAACTAAAAGAGAAGCTTTGTTCTGCTCCGGTATTAAGAAATTCAAACTTTTCTCTGCCATTTCTAGTCCAGGTGGATGCGTCAGAAAGAGGTATCGGAGCTGTTCTATGTCAGTTTCAGAATGGAGAGGAACACCCAATTCTGTACATTAGTAGAAAATTGTTTCCCAGAGAGGAAAAATATTCTACTATAGAAAAAGAATGTTTAGCTATCAAGTGGGCCGTAGAGTCTTTACGTTATTATCTATTGGGGAAAGAATTTGTGTTAATCTCTGACCATCATCCTTTATTTTGGTTGAACACAATGAAAGGTAACAATGCCCGCCTGACAAGATGGTACTTAAGCCTGCAACCATACAGATTCTTGGTCCAATACAAACCGGGAAGTCGGCATAAGAATGCAGATCACCTGTCCCGATTCGGTACCCAGGTCCAGGAGATGTGTTCTGTGGAAGGACAAGCTTCCACTTGAGTTGGGGGGTATGTTGAGGGGTTAATAGTGAGCAGGTTTGTCTGTCTGTGTGTATGTATCTTTCTCTCTCTTTTCTATCTGCTGGCCAGCAAATCTTCATCTCTGTCCACTATCCTTTCACAGATAAACTAGTTCACTATTCCCCACCAACACACACACAGCATGACCAGCTACTTACCTGCAGAGACCAAACCAGAGCAGAGGGTGTGCTGGGTTTATATAGGATGCTGCTAATTACTGCCAGGTGAGGCAAAGCTGCAGCCAAACCTAGTGTGTTTATGTTCCTGTGTATAATTTGTTAATATGTATATAGATTATAAGCTCCTTTTTATTTTTAAAGGAGACATGCTTTGTTGCTTTGTTTCATGTGGTTTAATGTATGATTTATATGTAATATTTCTGTTTAAAAACCAGATGTATATTCCTTTAAGAATAAAGGGCTGTTGGAAACTGGTAATTGGTAGATAAGTGCACCTGTATATAGGTGGAGGGATTTTCAGTTCAGTTCAGTCAGGATGAGCTGAGAGCTGGGGTGCTACTTGGTCCTACGGTAGCTATAACTTAACCCCTTATTTTCATGAATTTTGTTTTTTGTTCGTTTGTTTTCTGTTTTTGCTCAAAAATAAACCTAAGCCTATTTTTGCCAAGACTTGAGTGAGGACTGTTTTTACCGGCAACGACTCCCACGCCCCAACAAAACCGCATATGAATGGGTTAACCCTGCTGCTTATGGTTTGGTAGTGGTTACATCTTCTGAAGGTCGAAGTCTGCCATATGGACGGCTTGAGGACATTCTGAGCCGTGATAGTTCAGCTCTGAATTGCCACACAAATGATGATAAAAGCGCATGGTTTGCCATCGACCTTGGACTCTGGGTCATTCCCTCTGCCTACACTCTGCGACATGCTCGTGGCTATGGACGCTCTGCACTTCGAAATTGGGTCTTCCAGGTCTCAAAGGATGGGCAGAATTGGACTACATTATATACCCATGTAGATGAAATCTGCCAAGCAAAAATCTTTTTTGCCAGGTGATAAGGTTTTGCTGTTACTGCCAACCTCTGATAACAAATTGCTAGCAAAATGGCAGGGACCATTTGAAGTCTTACGCCAAACTGGTCCTGTAGACTATGAGATTTCTATGCCAGGCAGAATTCAAAAGAAGAAAATTTTCCATGCCAATCTGCTTAAAAAATGGGTTGATGGACCAAATGTGGCCTGTACTATCCTGTCAGAATGTCACCCAAATATACTCGAGCAGGCCTACTCTGTATTGTCTCCTAGTTCTTCACAAATCTCTAAGATTAAAAGAGGTGGAGAACTTTCTGAAAAACAAAATGGAGATGTAGATCTATTAATTCAGAAATATAAACACACATTTGTTACTACACCAGGGCATACTAACTTAGTCCAGCATGTCATTGACACTGGTGATGTAAAACCAATACGCCAAAAACCCTACAGAGTACCAGAAAAACTCAAACCAGTGATAGACATAGAGATCCAAAACATGCTAAAATTAGGAGTCATTGAGCCATCTTCTAGCCCCTGGTGTTCTCCCATTGTGATTGTACCCAAGAAAAATGGAGAAATGAGATTTTGTATTGATTTTAGAAAACTCAATCAGATCTCTAAATTTGATACTTACCCTATGCCCCATATAGAAGACTTGATCACTAGGCTGGGTGATGCCCAATACATTTCCACATTTGATCTGACTAAAGGCTATTGGCAAATACCACTTGCAGAAGATTCCCGTGAAAAAACAGCTTTTGCCACCCTACAAGGTTTGTTTCAGTTCACACGTATGCCTTTTGGTTTACACAATGCCCCTGCTACATTTCAGAGGTTAATAGATACAATTATAAAACCACATAGTTCATACTGTGCGGCGTATCTGGACGATGTCATTGTCTTTAGTTCTGATTGGAAGTCTCATCTGTTGCATTTAGGCAATGTAATCTCTGCCATAGCAAAAGCCGGGCTGACAATCAATCCCACAAAATGTACAATAGCTCAGAGAGAAACATCTTATCTTGGCTATGTTATAGGTGGTGGGAAAATTAAACCAGAAATGTCCAAGGTCGCAGCAGTGATGGATGCCCCAATCCCAAAAACAAAAAAAGAGGTAAGATCATTTTTAGGACTGGCCGGCTATTACCGCCGATTTATTCCAAATTTTTCAAATTTGGCAGCTCCACTAAGTGATCTTACCAAGAAAACCAAGAGAAACCTTGTGGAATGGACTCCTGAATGTGAAAATTCATTTAATAAACTAAAAGAGAAGCTTTGTTCTGCTCCGGTATTAAGAAATTCAAACTTTTCTCTGCCATTTCTAGTCCAGGTGGATGCGTCAGAAAGAGGTATCGGAGCTGTTCTATGTCAGTTTCAGAATGGAGAGGAACACCCAATTCTGTACATTAGTAGAAAATTGTTTCCCAGAGAGGAGAAATATTCTACTATAGAAAAAGAATGTTTAGCTATCAAGTGGGCCGTAGAGTCTTTACGTTATTATCTATTGGGGAAAGAATTTGTGTTAATCTCTGACCATCATCCTTTATTTTGGTTGAACACAATGAAAGGTAACAATGCCCGCCTGACAAGATGGTACTTAAGCCTACAACCATACAGATTCTTGGTCCAATACAAACCGGGAAGTCAGCATAAGAATGCAGATCACCTGTCCCGATTCGGTACCCAGGTCCAGGAGATGTGTTCTGTGGAAGGACAAGCTTCCACTTGAGTTGGGGGGTATGTTGAGGGGTTAATAGTGAGCAGGTCTGTCTGTCTGTGTGTATGTATCTTTCTCTCTTTTCTTTTCTATCTGCTGGCCAGCAAATCTTCATCTCTGTCCACTATCCTTTCACAGATAAACTAGTTCACTATTCCCCACCAACACACACACAGCATGACCAGCTACTTACCTGCAGAGACCAAACCAGAGCAGAGGGTGTGCTGGGTTTATATAGGATGCTGCTAATTACTGCCAGGTGAGGCAAAGCTGCAGCCAAACCTAGTGTGTTTATGTTCCTGTGTATAATTTGTTAATATGTATATAGATTATAAGCTCCTTTTTATTTTTAAAGGAGACATGCTTTGTTGCTTTGTTTCATGTGGTTTAATGTATGATTTATATGTAATATTTCTGTTTAAAAACCAGATGTATATTCCTTTAAGAATAAAGGGCTGTTGGAAACTGGTAATTGGTAGATAAGTGCACCTGTATATAGGTGGAGGGATTTTCAGTTCAGTTCAGTCAGGATGAGCTGAGAGCTGGGGTGCTACTTGGTCCTACGGTAGCTATAACTTAACCCCTTATTTTCATGAATTTTGTTTTTTGTTCATTTGTTTTCTGTTTTTGCTCAAAATAAACCTAAGCCTATTTTTGCCAAGACTTGAGTGAGGACTGTTTTTACCGGCAACGACTCCCACGCCCCAACACCCTCCTAGAAAATTCCCCTCCATCATAAGAAATGGTTTTATGAGCTCATGACATGAAAACAAAACCACACTACAAAACCGACACGTTTAGGGTACTTTATGAAGAAATATATCCAGCAGTAAATTCATTCTCCATTTATGTATGCTAAGCTTTAAAAAGTCATAAGGTATATGGCTGGAACAATGCAAATATTACATCCAAGGCTGCAAAAGCCTATTTGTGATGGAAAAAAAAGACCTTAGCTTCCAGAGTCCCGCCAGAAATGGATTTTCTATATTAGTTCTATTATTCTGTTATCCCATAATGTCACTGCTGCAAGGAATCTAGATATCTTATTGTATTATAAATTTAAACATGTCACCTATTTGTTTGCAGTCGGGAAATTTAGTATAAAACCACACAAGAGGGTTTAATCCGCATGGCCTTGTAGTATTACATTTGCTCGATCATCAAGCTCAGGACTTTTGTTGTCTTATCTATAATTAGATCTCGGCATTTACAGATGAGTATACTATAATATAATTTCTTGCAGTCGCAAGGGGAACTGCAAGAGCTAATAAAGCCGGAGTCACAAACAGAAAGATATCTGAAACAATGTTCACATAACTGAGAAGATCATTGAAAAAGACGCCGCTGCGACAGTCTATGAAAAAAATATTACCTCTAAAAATCCCATAGTGAGGAAATGTAAAGCTGGCCAACATTTGGTAAATAACAACCCCCAATAGGGTATTCAATAATGTTGGAAAATTTCCCACATAAAAAAAAAACTCCAATTGTTTTATAGTACTTAAAGTCACCTCCAGATACATTTCCAAGTATTTCCATTGTGCAGGGCTACACGTGGCAATGTTCTGTTTTTTCCTTTTTGAAAATAAAGCTATACTGAGTTCTAAAATAAAGTTTCATCTCATGTTGTGTCCTCTGTGATGGGAGTGGCAGAGCTGAGTGATGCAAATGCACTTTGTGCATTGCATTGGAGTCAGCTGGGCTTAAGTGACAGTGTGGAGGAGTGACAGCGTGGAGGGCTCCATTCTAGCCTAAGTGCATATTGTACGTTGCATTAGAGTTAGCTGGGAGTGATAGGCAGTTTGGAGGGCTCCATTCTAGTTTAAATGCACTTTGTAAATTGCTTTGGAATCAGCTGGGCTTGAGTGACAGTGTGGAAGGCTCCATTCTAGCCTAAGTGCACTTTGTGCATTGCTTTGGAGTCAGCTGAGCTTGAGTGACAGTGAGAAGGGCTCTATTCTAGCCTAAGTGCATATTGTACGTTGCATTAGAGTTAGCTGGGAGTGATAGGCAGTTTGGAGGGCTCCATTCTAGCCTAAATGCACTTTGTACATCGCTTTGGAGTCAGCTAAGCTTGAGTGACAGTGTGGAAGGCTCCATTCTAGCCTAAGTGCACTTTGTGCATTGCTTTGGAGTCAGCTGAGCTTGAGTGACAGTGTGGAAGGCTCCATTCTAGCCTAAATGCACTTTGTACATCGCTTTGGAGTCAGCTAAGCTTGAGTGACAGTGTGGAAGGCTCCATTCTAGCCTAAGTGCACTTTGTGCATTGCTTTGGAGTCAGCTGGGCATGAGTGACAGTGAGAAGGGCTCCATTCTAGCCTAAGTGCACTTTGTACATTGCATTGGAGTCAGCTGGGCTTGAGTGACAACGTGGAGGGCTCCATTCTAGCCTCTCACTAAGAAAGGATGTAAAAACCTGACACAAGCCCTAGGCTTTGATTTGTGGTCAGGATCAGGTGGGAGACGCTCTAGGAAGCAAAGCATGAAGACAGCATGGGGCTGACACACCATCAGGTAAGCTGCCAAGCAATTGATTTTGATGTTTGACTGGTTGATCCCTTTAACATAATATATAATAAATGTAAAAAATCACCATGAGATTCTAGATAAGATCTAGCCCAAGTACAAAATTATACTTATATTATTTCATATACTAGTCTGTTATAGGTAAAAAGACAATATTTGGGGACGGGAGGCTCAGAGGGGCACACTTAGTTAAACTGACCACAAGTTAATGGGTGCGGTTTGGCTTTTGAAGAACAAATATCTGCAGCATTCTGTGCTTTATTTGGTGTGACAATAATATAATAGTATTATATTCTTTTGTTGATTTGCACATGTTATATTCATATTATGTATCCATTTGCTTGGTTAGATTTGGGATCTATACAAATTATATACATCCAGGACATGATTTCTATGGTCATATTAGACAACTCCCTTCAATATAACTACTGGCTTGTACCCATGTGTACCTATCCTTTGTATAGTATATTCCTATCAATTACATAGCAAGTAAGTAACATTATTTAATAGAGCAACCCATAATACCCAACAATACCCAGTACTACTTTTGTTACCCTAGATACAACATGACGAATGCCACAAACCCTCTAATGATGCCTGGATAGGGCGAAACGCGCCAAAGTTATTAATACACTGAAAAATACGCTGTCAACAACCCTGAAACCATTATCCCCAGTGAAGTTAACTGTGGAATAAGGTGTAAGTGATGCCTAACCTGGACTGTTTAAACCAACCCAATGTCACTACTACCCTCCGATCTCTATGTACAACTATAACTTCTACTAAAGGTAAGCCTGATTATTGTCCCATTGTCTCGGGTTACACGTTGCACTGTCCCAAACCCCAACCGCAGAGAAATAATGAAGGAGAAACAGTGGGTGTGGCAACAGCAATGTGATGTAAGCACACAGAGGGGAAAGGAGGGCGGGATTTCATAAGTGAAGAGAGGCAGCCGCTAGGGACATCTGGGCAGGGAGTGGGCGGGTTTTTCCATTCTTAGTCCCCCGAAGGTTGATTGGTGGACCACATCTGCGGGGTGGGGAAGGAAACCAGATTGACAAAGTCATTTTCCTTACTAAGGAGGCAGACAGGAGAAGAAGGACAGCGCTGGAGCCACTCTATATAAGGTTAACTAATGATTTTTTATTTTTTTACTTTTGAATTGCCAATCACTTTAATGTTGGGACTAGGGATGAGCGAATCAATCCGGACGAACCCGGATTCGATCCGAATTTCAGGAAAAATTTGATTCGGATCGAATCCGAATTTCCCCGCGATTCGATCGCTCGAAGTTTTCCTTTAACATCCATTCATTTACATTACAGGCATTCTAAGATGGCGGACGGGACATGTCCAGACATCAACCCCGCGCCAGTGCAAGCTGGGACAGTCACATGCAGCCTATCAGCAGCCAGCAAGCCCGGTGACGTCACAGCGATATTTAAGGCCGGCCATCTTGCTTTCCAGCATCATTTCTCTATTGCATTCGTGACAGACAGAACGCTGTGTAGCTGAGGGAGAGACAGACAGTTAGACAGGCAGGGACAGACAGGGACAGGCTGGAGACAGGCAGGAGACAGACAGGAGACAGACAGAAAGTAAGCGAAAAACAGGGAAAGGAAGGGAAAATCGGAGGCTGTCAGTTTTTTTTTTTTTTTCATCCAGCCTGCTTTGTTAGCGTTTTCAGGCTGCTTACACTAACTAACAGTGCATATATACTGAACTGATCTTAAGTCTGCTGTGAGGCATCCCATTCTGTGACTACACCAGCCTCTATTTAATAGCATAATAACCATTTGCACTTATTCTAATAGAAATCAGGCCTGATAAAGACACTTTTGCTGGGCATGCTCTCTGGTTTTTGTGGCATCCCATTCTGTGACAACACCAGCCTCTATTTAATAGCATAATAACCATTTGCACTTATTCTCATAGAAATCAGGCCTGATAAAGACACTTTTGCTGGGCATAGCACTACTGGTTTTTGTGGCATCCCATTCTGTGACAACACCAGCCTCTATTTAATAGCATAATAACCATTTGCACTTATTCTCATAGAAATCAGGCCTGATAAAGACACTTTTGCTGGGCATAGTACTACTGGATCTTTTTCTGTGACAACACCAGCCTCTGTGACAACACCTGCTGGGCATAGTACTACTGGATCTTTTTCTGTGACAACACCAGTCACATTCTGTGACAACACCAGCCTCTATTTAATAGCATAATAACCATTTGCACTTATTCTCATAGAAATCAGGCCTGATAAAGACACTTTTGCTGGGCATAGCACTACTGGTTTTTGTGGCATCCCATTCTGTGACAACACCAGCCTCTATTTAATAGCATAATAACCATTTGCACTTATTCTCATAGAAATCAGGCCTGATAAAGACACTTTTGCTGGGCATAGTACTACTGGATCTTTTTTGGGGGCATCCCATTCTGTGACAACACCAGCCTCTATTTAATAGCATAATAACCATTTGCACTTATTCTCATAGAAATCAGGCCTGATAAAGACACTTTTGCTGGGCATAGTACTACTGGATCTTTTTTGGGGGCATCCCATTCTGTGACAACACCAGCCTCTATTTAATAGCATAATAACCATTTGCACTTATTCTCATAGAAATCAGGCCTGATAAAGACACTTTTGCTGGGCATAGTACTACTGGATCTTTTTTGGGGGCATCCCATTCTGTGACAACACCAGCCTCTATTTAATAGCATAATAACCATTTGCACTTATTCTCATAGAAATCAGGCCTGATAAAGACACTTTTGCTGGGCATAGTACTACTGGATCTTTTTTGGGGGCATCCCATTCTGTGACAACACCAGCCTCTATTTAATAGCATAATAACCATTTGCACTTATTCTCATAGAAATCAGGCCTGATAAAGACACTTTTGCTGGGCATAGTACTACTGGATCTTTTTTGGGGGCATCCCATTCTGTGACAACACCAGCCTCTATTTAATAGCATAATAACCATTTGCACTTATTCTCATAGAAATCAGGCCTGATAAAGACACTTTTGCTGGGCATAGTACTACTGGATCTTTTTTGGGGGCATCCCATTCTGTGACAACACCAGCCTCTATTTAATAGCATAATAACCATTTGCACTTATTCTCATAGAAATCAGGCCTGATAAAGACACTTTTGCTGGGCATAGTACTACTGGATCTTTTTTGGGGGCATCCCATTCTGTGACAACACCAGCCTCTATTTAATAGCATAATAACCATTTGCACTTATTCTCATAGAAATCAGGCCTGATAAAGACACTTTTGCTGGGCATAGTACTACTGGATCTTTTTTTGGGGGCATCCCATTCTGTGACAACACCAGCCTCTATTTAATAGCATAATAACCATTTGCACTTATTCTCATAGAAATCAGGCCTGATAAAGACACTTTTGCTGGGCATAGCACTACTGGTTTTTGTGGCATCCCATTCTGTGACAACACCAGCCTCTATTTAATAGCATAATAACCATTTGCACTTATTCTCATAGAAATCAGGCCTGATAAAGACACTTTTGCTGGGCATAGTACTACTGGATCTTTTTTGGGGGCATCCCATTCTGTGACAACACCAGCCTCTATTTAATAGCATAATAACCATTTGCACTTATTCTCATAGAAATCAGGCCTGATAAAGACACTTTTGCTGGGCATAGTACTACTGGATCTTTTTTGGGGGCATCCCATTCTGTGACAACACCAGCCTCTATTTAATAGCATAATAACCATTTGCACTTATTCTCATAGAAATCAGGCCTGATAAAGACACTTTTGCTGGGCATAGTACTACTGGATCTTTTTTGGGGGCATCCCATTCTGTGACAACACCAGCCTCTATTTAATAGCATAATAACCATTTGCACTTATTCTCATAGAAATCAGGCCTGATAAAGACACTTTTGCTGGGCATAGTACTACTGGATCTTTTTTTGGGGCATCCCATTCTGTGACAACACCAGCCTCTATTTAATAGCATAATAACCATTTGCACTTATTCTCATAGAAATCAGGCCTGATAAAGACACTTTTGCTGGGCATAGTACTACTGGATCTTTTTTGGGGGCATCCCATTCTGTGACAACACCAGCCTCTATTTAATAGCATAATAACCATTTGCACTTATTCTCATAGAAATCAGGCCTGATAAAGACACTTTTGCTGGGCATAGTACTACTGGATCTTTTTTGGGGGCATCCCATTCTGTGACAACACCAGCCTCTATTTAATAGCATAATAACCATTTGCACTTATTCTCATAGAAATCAGGCCTGATAAAGACACTTTTGCTGGGCATAGTACTACTGGATCTTTTTTTGGGGGCATCCCATTCTGTGACAACACCAGCCTCTATTTAATAGCATAATAACCATTTGCACTTATTCTCATAGAAATCAGGCCTGATAAAGACACTTTTGCTGGGCATAGCACTACTGGTTTTTGTGGCATCCCATTCTGTGACAACACCAGCCTCTATTTAATAGCATAATAACCATTTGCACTTATTCTCATAGAAATCAGGCCTGATAAAGACACTTTTGCTGGGCATAGCACTACTGGTTTTTGTGGCATCCCATTCTGTGACAACACCAGCCTCTATTTAATAGCATAATAACCATTTGCACTTATTCTCATAGAAATCAGGCCTGATAAAGACACTTTTGCTGGGCATAGTACTACTGGATCTTTTTTTAGGGCATCCCATTCTGTGACAACACCAGCCTCTATTTAATAGCATAATAACCATTTGCACTTATTCTCATAGAAATCAGGCCTGATAAAGACACTTTTGCTGGGCATAGTACTACTGGATCTTTTTTGGGGGCATCCCATTCTGTGACAACACCAGCCTCTATTTAATAGCATAATAACCATTTGCACTTATTCTCATAGAAATCAGGCCTGATAAAGACACTTTTGCTGGGCATAGTACTACTGGATCTTTTTTGGGGGCATCCCATTCTGTGACAACACCAGCCTCTATTTAATAGCATAATAACCATTTGCACTTATTCTCATAGAAATCAGGCCTGATAAAGACACTTTTGCTGGGCATAGCACTACTGGTTTTTGTGGCATCCCATTCTGTGACAACACCAGCCTCTATTTAATAGCATAATAACCATTTGCACTTATTCTCATAGAAATCAGGCCTGATAAAGACACTTTTGCTGGGCATAGTACTACTGGATCTTTTTTGGGGGCATCCCATTCTGTGACAACACCAGCCTCTATTTAATAGCATAATAACCATTTGCACTTATTCTCATAGAAATCAGGCCTGATAAAGACACTTTTGCTGGGCATAGTACTACTGGATCTTTTTTGGGGGCATCCCATTCTGTGACAACACCAGCCTCTATTTAATAGCATAATAACCATTTGCACTTATTCTCATAGAAATCAGGCCTGATAAAGACACTTTTGCTGGGCATAGTACTACTGGATCTTTTTTTGGGGCATCCCATTCTGTGACAACACCAGCCTCTATTTAATAGCATAATAACCATTTGCACTTATTCTCATAGAAATCAGGCCTGATAAAGACACTTTTGCTGGGCATAGTACTACTGGATCTTTTTTGGGGGCATCCCATTCTGTGACAACACCAGCCTCTATTTAATAGCATAATAACCATTTGCACTTATTCTCATAGAAATCAGGCCTGATAAAGACACTTTTGCTGGGCATAGTACTACTGGATCTTTTTTGGGGGCATCCCATTCTGTGACAACACCAGCCTCTATTTAATAGCATAATAACCATTTGCACTTATTCTCATAGAAATCAGGCCTGATAAAGACACTTTTGCTGGGCATAGTACTACTGGATCTTTTTTGGGGGCATCCCATTCTGTGACAACACCAGCCTCTATTTAATAGCATAATAACCATTTGCACTTATTCTCATAGAAATCAGGCCTGATAAAGACACTTTTGCTGGGCATAGTACTACTGGATCTTTTTTGGGGGCATCCCATTCTGTGACAACACCAGCCTCTATTTAATAGCATAATAACCATTTGCACTTATTCTCATAGAAATCAGGCCTGATAAAGACACTTTTGCTGGGCATAGTACTACTGGATCTTTTTTGGGGGCATCCCATTCTGTGACAACACCAGCCTCTATTTAATAGCATAATAACCATTTGCACTTATTCTCATAGAAATCAGGCCTGATAAAGACACTTTTGCTGGGCATAGTACTACTGGATCTTTTTTTGGGGGCATCCCATTCTGTGACAACACCAGCCTCTATTTAATAGCATAATAACCATTTGCACTTATTCTCATAGAAATCAGGCCTGATAAAGACACTTTTGCTGGGCATAGCACTACTGGTTTTTGTGGCATCCCATTCTGTGACAACACCAGCCTCTATTTAATAGCATAATAACCATTTGCACTTATTCTCATAGAAATCAGGCCTGATAAAGACACTTTTGCTGGGCATAGCACTACTGGTTTTTGTGGCATCCCATTCTGTGACAACACCAGCCTCTATTTAATAGCATAATAACCATTTGCACTTATTCTCATAGAAATCAGGCCTGATAAAGACACTTTTGCTGGGCATAGTACTACTGGATCTTTTTTGGGGGCATCCCATTCTGTGACAACACCAGCCTCTATTTAATAGCATAATAACCATTTGCACTTATTCTCATAGAAATCAGGCCTGATAAAGACACTTTTGCTGGGCATAGTACTACTGGATCTTTTTTGGGGGCATCCCATTCTGTGACAACACCAGCCTCTATTTAATAGCATAATAACCATTTGCACTTATTCTCATAGAAATCAGGCCTGATAAAGACACTTTTGCTGGGCATAGTACTACTGGATCTTTTTTGGGGGCATCCCATTCTGTGACAACACCAGCCTCTATTTAATAGCATAATAACCATTTGCACTTATTCTCATAGAAATCAGGCCTGATAAAGACACTTTTGCTGGGCATAGCACTACTGGTTTTTGTGGCATCCCATTCTGTGACAACACCAGCCTCTATTTAATAGCATAATAACCATTTGCACTTATTCTCATAGAAATCAGGCCTGATAAAGACACTTTTGCTGGGCATAGTACTACTGGATCTTTTTTGGGGGCATCCCATTCTGTGACAACACCAGCCTCTATTTAATAGCATAATAACCATTTGCACTTATTCTCATAGAAATTAGGCCTGATAAAGACACTTTTGCTGGGCATAGTACTACTGGATCTTTTTTGGGGGCATCCCATTCTGTGACAACACCAGCCTCTATTTAATAACATAATAACCATTTGCACTTATTCTCATAGAAATCAGGCCTGATAAAGACACTTTTGCTGGGCATAGTACTACTGGATCTTTTTTGGGGGCATCCCATTCTGTGACTAAAGCAGCCTCTGTTTAAGACCATATAAGCATTTGCTCTTATCATATTTGAAATTAGCCTGATAAAGACACTTTTGCTGGGCATAGTACTACTGGATCTTTTTTGGGGGCATCCCATTCTGTGACTAAAGCAGCCTCTGTTTAAGACCATATATAAGCATTTGCTCTTATCATATTTGAAATTAGGCCTGATAAAGACACTTTTGCTGTGCATGCTCTCTGGTTTTTGTGGCATCCCATTCTGTGACAACACCAGCCTCTATTTAATAGCATAATAACCATTTGCACTTATTCTCATAGAAATCAGGCCTGATAAAGACACTTTTGCTGGGCATAGTACTACTGGATCTTTTTTGGGGGCATCCCATTCTGTGACAACACCAGCCTCTATTTAATAGCATAATAACCATTTGCACTTATTCTCATAGAAATCAGGCCTGATAAAGACACTTTTGCTGGGCATAGTACTACTGGATCTTTTTTGGGGGCATCCCATTCTGTGACAACACCAGCCTCTATTTAATAGCATAATAACCATTTGCACTTATTCTCATAGAAATCAGGCCTGATAAAGACACTTTTGCTGGGCATAGTACTACTGGATCTTTTTTGGGGGCATCCCATTCTGTGACAACACCAGCCTCTATTTAATAGCATAATAACCATTTGCACTTATTCTCATAGAAATCAGGCCTGATAAAGACACTTTTGCTGGGCATAGTACTACTGGATCTTTTTTGGGGGCATCCCATTCTGTGACAACACCAGCCTCTATTTAATAGCATAATAACCATTTGCACTTATTCTCATAGAAATCAGGCCTGATAAAGACACTTTTGCTGGGCATAGTACTACTGGATCTTTTTTGGGGGCATCCCATTCTGTGACAACACCAGCCTCTATTTAATAGCATAATAACCATTTGCACTTATTCTCATAGAAATCAGGCCTGATAAAGACACTTTTGCTGGGCATAGTACTACTGGATCTTTTTTGGGGGCATCCCATTCTGTGACTAAAGCAGCCTCTGTTTAAGACCATATAAGCATTTGCTCTTATCATATTTGAAATTAGCCTGATAAAAACACTTTTGCTGGGCATAGTACTACTGGATCTTTTTTGGGGGCATCCCATTCTGTGACTAAAGCAGCCTCTGTTTAAGACCATATAAGCATTTGCTCTTATCATATTTGAAATTAGGCCTGATAAAGACACTTTTGCTGTGCATGCTCTCTGTTTTTTGTGGCATCCCATTCTGTGACAACACCAGCCTCTATTTAATAGCATAATAACCATTTGCACTTATTCTCATAGAAATTAGGCCTGATAAAGACACTTTTGCTGGGCATAGTACTACTGGATCTTTTTTGGGGGCATCCCATTCTGTGACAACACCAGCCTCTATTTAATAGCATAATAACCATTTGCACTTATTCTCATAGAAATCAGGCCTGATAAAGACACTTTTGCTGGGCATAGTACTACTGGATCTTTTTTGGGGGCATCCCATTCTGTGACTAAAGCAGCCTCTGTTTAAGACCATATAAGCATTTGCTCTTATCATATTTGAAATTAGCCTGATAAAGACACTTTTGCTGGGCATAGTACTACTGGATCTTTTTTGGGGGCATCCCATTCTGTGACTAAAGCAGCCTCTGTTTAAGACCATATAAGCATTTGCTCTTATCATATTTGAAATTAGCCTGATAAAGACACTTTTGCTGGGCATAGTACTACTGGATCTTTTTTGGGGGCATCCCATTCTGTGACTAAAGCAGCCTCTGTTTAAGACCATATAAGCATTTGCTCTTATCATATTTGAAATTAGGCCTGATAAAGACACTTTTGCTGGGCATAGTACTACTGGATCTTTTTTGGGGGCATCCCATTCTGTGACTAAAGCAGCCTCTGTTTAAGACCATATAAGCATTTGCTCTTATCATATTTGAAATTAGCCTGATAAAGACACTTTTGCTGTGCATGCTCTCTGGTTTTTGTGGCATCCCATTCTGTGACAACACCAGCCTCTATTTAATAGCATAATAACCATTTGCACTTATTCTCATAGAAATTAGGCCTGATAAAGACACTTTTGCTGGGCATAGTACTACTGGATCTTTTTTGGGGGCATCCCATTCTGTGACTAAAGCAGCCTCTGTTTAAGACCATATAAGCATTTGCTCTTATCATATTTGAAATTAGCAAGATAAAGACACTTTTGCTGGGCATAGTACTACTGGATCTTTTTTGGGGGCATCCCATTCTGTGACTAAAGCAGCCTCTGTTTAAGACCATATAAGCATTTGCTCTTATCATATTTGAAATTAGGCCTGATAAAGACACTTTTGCTGGGCATAGTACTACTGGATCTTTTTTGGGGGCATCCCATTCTGTGACTAAAGCAGCCTCTGTTTAAGACCATATAAGCATTTGCTCTTATCATATTTGAAATTAGCCTGATAAAGACACTTTTGCTGTGCATGCTCTCTGGTTTTTGTGGCATCCCATTCTGTGACAACACCAGCCTCTATTTAATAGCATAATAACCATTTGCACTTATTCTCATAGAAATTAGGCCTGATAAAGACACTTTTGCTGGGCATAGTACTACTGGATCTTTTTTGGGGGCATCCCATTCTGTGACTAAAGCAGCCTCTGTTTAAGACCATATAAGCATTTGCTCTTATCATATTTGAAATTAGCCTGATAAAGACACTTTTGCTGGGCATAGTACTACTGGATCTTTTTTGGGGGCATCCCATTCTGTGACTAAAGCAGCCTCTGTTTAAGACCATATAAGCATTTGCTCTTATCATATTTGAAATTAGCCTGATAAAGACACTTTTGCTGGGCATAGTACTACTGGATCTTTTTTGGGGGCATCCCATTCTGTGACTAAAGCAGCCTCTGTTTAAGACCATATAAGCATTTGCTCTTATCATATTTGAAATTAGGCCTGATAAAGACACTTTTGCTGTGCATGCTCTCTGGTTTTTGTGGCATCCCATTCTGTGACAACACCAGCCTCTATTTAATAGCATAATAACCATTTGCACTTATTCTCATAGAAATCAGGCCTGATAAAGACACTTTTGCTGGGCATAGTACTACTGGATCTTTTTTGGGGGCATCCCATTCTGTGACTAAAGCAGCCTCTGTTTAAGACCATATAAGCATTTGCTCTTATCATATTTGAAATTAGCCTGATAAAGACACTTTTGCTGTGCATGCTCTCTGGTTTTTGTGGCATCCCATTCTGTGACAACACCAGCCTCTATTTAATAGCATAATAACCATTTGCACTTATTCTCATAGAAATTAGGCCTGATAAAGACACTTTTGCTGGGCATAGTACTACTGGATCTTTTTTGGGGGCATCCCATTCTGTGACTACAGCAGCCTCTGTTTAAGACCATATAAGCATTTGCTCTTATCATATTTGAAATTAGGCCTGATAAAGACACTTTTGCTGGGCATAGCACTACTGGACCCTGCCAGGTGCACTCCTATTTGGGGCATCCCATTCTGTGACTAAAGCAGCCTCTGTTTAAGACCGTATAAGCATTTGCTCTTATCATATTTGAAATTAGCCTGATAAAGACACTTTTGCTGGGCATAGCACTACTTGTCCCTGCCAGGGCATCCCATTCTGTGACTAAAGCAGCCTCTGTTTAAGACCATATAAGCATTTGCTCTTATCATATTTGAAATTAGCCTGATAAAGACACTTTTGCTGGGCATAGTACTACTGGATCTTTTTTGGGGGCATCCCATTCTGTGACTAAAGCAGCCTCTGTTTAAGACCATATAAGCATTTGCTCTTATTATATTTATATTATAAGACACTTTTGCTGGGCATAGGCTTACTGCTGCCTGCCAGGTGCACTTCTGTTGAGGCATCCCATTCTGTAACATAGCATACCCCTCTTTATTTACACTAAGCAGCTCTCTTATTTACACTAAGCAGGCCTGTTGGAGGCTGAGTGTTACTGCTCACTTTTGGTGTGCATTATATTCTGTTTCATATAGACCCACCGCTGCCCGGGGGATCTAAAAATATCACCTACTCCCACGCCAGTTAGACTATGTCGGGCAGACAAGTGCCTGGAAGTGAAAAGAGGAGTGGCAGAGGCCAAGATTCCGCAGGCAGAGCTCGCATCAGACTGGGGGCCAGTAGCAGCAGGAGTCACGCTGAGAGACCTAATCTGCCAGTATCTGCTAGCGGTCGGGTCTCCACCAGTAACGCATCTGCCGTGGTAGATTGGTTGACGCGCTCATCAACAACATCATCACAACTTACGTCTGAGACCCCCAGTCTAGGGTCGGTAGGTTCCTCTGACACAACCCTGAGTTGGCATGCCCCGAGAGCAGTCCCTGTCCTCCCATTGCCTCTGTCCTACGCCGTTCCCTCCCCCAGCGACGTATCCTATGCTTTGGGTTCAGCTCCACTCTTTAGTGAGGAGGACCATCAGATAGAGGACAGTCAGCAGCTATTGCCCAGCCAAGAAATGGAGGTGGCTTCTCTAGCTAGGCAGACAGATAGTGATGTGGACAGTGTCGTGGGTGCTGCGAGCGTTCCAGCTCCTGCGCCAGACACTGTTGACGAATCCACGAACATCAGTGACGTACAGCCACAACTCGGTGATGATGATGATGACGATGAAGCCGATCGCACTTGGGAGCCGGGTGATGAAGGGGCTTCATCGTCATCATCAGGAGAAGAGGGGCGCAGGTTGCCCCGGAGTCAGCAGCTGAGGCAGCAAGGTGGTAGCAGTCAGCATGAGGGCACAATTCCAAAGGCTGGAGCCGGCCGGGGCCGGGGCCGGGGTAGAGCACCTGCTGTGCGGCAGTCTACCTTATCGGGAGGTAGTGGAGCAGGGGTTCCTGGAGTTGGCAACAGCAGCAGTGAATCAGTGAGGCCAGGGGGTGGGAAAAGTAGCTACTCGGCAGTGTGGCAGTTTTTCCTGAGGCATCCGCAGGAGGGTAACATGGCCACATGCAAGATATGTAGGCAAAAGGTGAAGCGTGGCCAGGGTCCAAATGTTGGCACCACGGCCCTGCGTCAACATATGATGCGTCACCATAAAACGACCTGGGAGAACCGAGGCTCCCAAGGGGTGGTCCAGTCTGCTTCCTCACCAAGTGAGCTCCCAATTTCTGCCAGCCAAGGCTCCAGCACCTCAGCCGAAGGCAGCTGTGCGTCATACCCATCCTCTGTCGCTCCTGCTCCTCCTCCTCCAAGTCATGCATCCCGCCAGCAATCCATCAGCGAAGCCATGTCCAAGAGACAGCAGTATGCGCCCACTCATCCTACGGCGCAGAAGCTGAATGTGCTCCTGTCCAAGTTGCTGGTGCTGCAGTCGCTCCCTTTTCAGGTGGTGGAATCTGCACCTTTCAGAGAACTGATGGCTTGTGCCGAGCCGAGGTGGAGAGTCCCAAGCCGTCATTTCTTTGCCAAGAAGGCAGTACCAGCGCTGCACACTTTTGTTGAACAGAAGGTGGGCCAGTCCTTGAGCCTGTCGGTGTGTAGCAAAATACATGGCAGCGCCGACATCTGGAGCTGTAACTACGGTCAGGGGCAGTACATGTCGTTTACGGCCCACTGGGTGAATGTGGTCCCTTTGCAGCAGCAACTTGGACAGGTCACGCCGCTTCGGCCTCCGCGCTCTCTGCCCATTGGGCCTGTGACACCGTGCGACTCGGCCTCCTCATCCTCCGCCATCTCCTCACCCTCCACTGTAGGCTCAAGTCTCAGTGCCCCTCCAGTCTACCATGTGTGCAGGGCACGGAGGTGTCACGCAGTGCTTCACATGGTTTGTCTTGGCGAACGGAGTCACACAGGGGAGGAACTGCTTAAATGTATTCATCAGGAAATCCAAACATGGCTTACTCCGAGAAAACTTAAAATGGGAATCATGGTTACCGACAATGGGAAGAACATTTTGTCTGCGCTGCGCCAAGGAAGCCTGACCCATGCCCCCTGCATGGCTCACGTCTTCAATCTGGTTGTCAAGCGGTTTCTGAAGTGTTCCCCCCATCTGCAGGACATCCTAACAACTTCAAGGAAACTTTGCATGCACTTCAGCCACTCCTACACCGCCAAACACACCCTTCTTGAGCTACAGCGTCAGAATGGTATCCCCCAACATAGTCTGATTTGCGATGTTTCCACCCGTTGGAATTCCACCCTTCACATGTTGGACCGATTATATGAACAGAGAAAAGCCATCACGGATTTCCTGATGATCCAAGCAGATAGGGGGACTCCCCTGTGTAACTTCAATGTCAACCAGTGGCAGCTCATACGTGACACCTGCCGTTTGCTCAGGCCCTTTGAGGAAGCCACTTTATTTGTCAGTCGGCAGGATTACGGGATGAACGACGTGATTCCACTGCTTCATGTACTACAGCACATGTTGGAAACCATGGCTGGTCAGGGCACTGGAGACATGGCGTTTACATCTTACGGCCACATGAACCCCGTTGGAGCTGAACTGGAGGAGGAGGAGGAAGAGGAGGAGGAGGAGTTGCCCAGCGAAACACAGTTTAGGCTTGGCGAAATGGCTGGTTTATCTAGTCAGCGGACAGGAGAGGAGGAGCAGGAGTAGCCAGAGGAGCTAGAGGTTTTTGAGGAAGGCGAGACAGAGGACCCGGGCACACCGTGGCAGTATGCAGTGGAGATGGAGACAGGTAGTCCATCCGAGTCACTTGCGCAAATGGCACGAAGCATGCTCACGTGCTTGCGTAGTGACCCCAGAATTGTTTCCATCTGTCGGCGGGATGACTTCTGGCTGTCCACCTTATTGGACCCTCGCTTCCGGCACAAAATGGGGGCATTTTTTAAACCCACCGAGAGGGAGGACAAACTCAACTACTACAAAGACATTCTACGTAGGTAGTTGGCCGATGCCTATCTGCGCCATGGTCCATACTCTCGCAGGTCTGACTCGAGGGGACCTCTGCGCTCACCTTCCACTGCCATGGCCGCTGGGGGGGTTGGCAGGAGCAGCAGCAGCAGCTCCATCAGCAGCAGCAGCCTCAGTCTTCAGTCGCTAATGAGTAGCTTTCTACACCCGCATAGTGAGGCTACTCATGAGCAGCAGGAAGACCTGGAGCAGGACCTCAACCAGCAGGTCATGTCATACTTTGACATGACCATGCCAACACACCTTGAGGATCCGCTGGACTTCTGGGCAGCCAAACTTGATTTGTGGCCGCAACTAGCAGAGTTTGCCCTGGAAAAGCTGTCCTGCCCGGCAAGTAGCGTGCCATCTGAGCGGGTGTTTAGTGCGGCGGGGGCCATAGTTACGGCGAGGAGAACTCGTCTGTCAACTAAAAATGTGGAGAGACTCACCTTTGTCAAAATGAATCAGGGATGGATCAGCCAGGATTTCCACCCACCAATGCCTGATGCATGCGACTAGATTCAGCATGGTGCCACGTTTTACACTTTCCAAATGGTGCAAAACATATTTATGTCTTTAGGCCATTTTTTGGGCTCCTGCTGCTGCTGCTGCCAACTTCTGCCAACTCCAGGGTGTGATTCATCCAATTTTTGGGCTCCTGAAGCCAACTCCAGTGTATATTTGGGCTCCTGCTGCTGCTACTGCCAACTTCTGCCAACTCCAGGGTGTGATTCATCCAATTTTTGGGCTCCTGAAGCCAACTCCAGTGTATATTTGGGCTCCTGCTGCTGCTGCTGCCAACTCCAGGGTGTGATTCATCCAATTTTTGGGCTCCTGAAGCCAACTCCAGTGTATATTTGGGCTCCTGCTGCTGCTGCTGCTGCCAACTTCTGCCAACTCCAGGGTGTGATTCATCCAATTTTTGGGCTCCTGAAGCCAACTCCAGTGTATATTTGGGCTCCTGCTGCTGCTGCTGCCAACTCCAGGCTGTGATTCATCCAATTTTTGGGCTCCTGAAGCCAACTCCAGTGTATATTTGGGCTCCTGCTGCTGCTGCTGCTGCCAACTTCTGCCAACTCCAGGGTGTGATTCATCCAATTTTTGGGCTCCTGAAGCCAACTCCAGTGTATATTTGGGCTCCTGCTGCTGCTGCTGCCAACTCCTGCCAACTCCAGGGTGTGATTCATCCAATTTTTGGGCTCCTGAAGCCAACTCCAGTGTATATTTGGGCTCCTGCTGCTGCTGCTGCTGCCAACTTCTGCCAACTCCAGGGTGTGATTCATCCAATTTTTGGGCTCCTGAAGCCAACTCCAGTGTATATTTGGGCTCCTGCTGCTGCTGCCAACTTCTGCCAACTCCAGGGTGTGATTCATCCAATTTTTGGGCTCCTGAAGCCAACTCCAGTGTATATTTGGGCTCCTGCTGCTGCTGCTGTCAACTCCTGCCAACTCCAGGGTGTGATTCATCCAATTTTTGGGCTCCTGAAGCCAACTCCAGTGTATATTTGGGCTCCTGCTGCTGCTGCTGCTGCCAACTTCTGCCAACTCCAGGGTGTGATTCATCCAATTTTTGGGCTCCTGAAGCCAACTCCAGTGTATATTTGGGCTCCTGCTGCTGCTGCTGTCAACTCCTGCCAACTCCAGGGTGTGATTCATCCAATTTTTGGGCTCCTGAAGCCAACTCCAGTGTATATTTGGGCTCCTGCTGCTGCTGCTGTCAACTCCTGCCAACTCCAGGGTGTGATTCATCCAATTTTTGGGCTCCTAAAGCCAACTCCAGTGTATATTTGGGCTCCTGCTGCTGCTGCTGCTGCCAACTCCTGCCAACTCCAGGGTGTGATTCATCCAATTTTTGGGCTCCTGAAGCCAACTCCAGTGTATATTTGGGCTCCTGCTGCTGCTGCTGTCAACTCCTGCCAACTCCAGGGTGTGATTCATCCAATTTTTGGGCTCCTGAAGCCAACTCCAGTGTATATTTGGGCTCCTGCTGCTGCTGCTGCTGCCAACTTCTGCCAACTCCAGGGTGTGATTCATCCAATTTTTGGGCTCCTGAAGCCAACTCCAGTGTATATTTGGGCTCCTGCTGCTGCTGCTGCTGCCAACTTCTGCCAACTCCAGGGTGTGATTCATCCAATTTTTGGGCTCCTGAAGCCAACTCCAGTGTATATTTGGGCTCCTGCTGCTGCTGCTGCCAACTCCTGCCAACTCCAGGGTGTGATTCATCCAATTTTTGGGCTCCTGAAGCCAACTCCAGTGTATATTTGGGCTCCTGCTGCTGCTGCTGCTGCCAACTTCTGCCAACTCCAGGGTGTGATTCATCCAATTTTTGGGCTCCTGAAGCCAACTCCAGTGTATATTTGGGCTCCTGCTGCTGCTGCCAACTTCTGCCAACTCCAGGGTGTGATTCATCCAATTTTTGGGCTCCTGAAGCCAACTCCAGTGTATATTTGGGCTCCTGCTGCTGCTGCTGTCAACTCCTGCCAACTCCAGGGTGTGATTCATCCAATTTTTGGGCTCCTGAAGCCAACTCCAGTGTATATTTGGGCTCCTGCTGCTGCTGCTGCTGCCAACTTCTGCCAACTCCAGGGTGTGATTCATCCAATTTTTGGGCTCCTGAAGCCAACTCCAGTGTATATTTGGGCTCCTGCTGCTGCTGCTGTCAACTCCTGCCAACTCCAGGGTGTGATTCATCCAATTTTTGGGCTCCTGAAGCCAACTCCAGTGTATATTTGGGCTCCTGCTGCTGCTGCTGTCAACTCCTGCCAACTCCAGGGTGTGATTCATCCAATTTTTGGGCTCCTAAAGCCAACTCCAGTGTATATTTGGGCTCCTGCTGCTGCTGCTGCTGCCAACTCCTGCCAACTCCAGGGTGTGATTCATCCAATTTTTGGGCTCCTGAAGCCAACTCCAGTGTATATTTGGGCTCCTGCTGCTGCTGCTGTCAACTCCTGCCAACTCCAGGGTGTGATTCATCCAATTTTTGGGCTCCTGAAGCCAACTCCAGTGTATATTTGGGCTCCTGCTGCTGCTGCTGCTGCCAACTTCTGCCAACTCCAGGGTGTGATTCATCCAATTTTTGGGCTCCTGAAGCCAACTCCAGTGTATATTTGGGCTCCTGCTGCTGCTGCTGCTGCCAACTTCTGCCAACTCCAGGGTGTGATTCATCCAATTTTTGGGATCCTGAAGCCAACTCCAGTGTATATTTGGGCTCCTGCTGCTGCTGCTGCCAACTCCTGCCAACTCCAGGGTGTGATTCATCCAATTTTTGGGCTCCTGAAGCCAACTCCAGTGTATATTTGGGCTCCTGCTGCTGCTGCTGCCAACTCCTGCCAACTCCAGGGTGTGATTCATCCAATTTTTGGGCTCCTGAAGCCAACTCCAGTGTATATTTGGGCTCCTGCTGCTGCTGCTGCTGCCAACTTCTGCCAACTCCAGGGTGTGATTCATCCAATTTTTGGGCTCCTGAAGCCAACTCCAGTGTATATTTGGGCTCCTGCTGCTGCTGCTGCCAACTCCTGCCAACTCCAGGGTGTGATTCATCCAATTTTTGGGCTCCTGAAGCCAACTCCAGTGTATATTTGGGCTCCTGCTGCTGCTGCTGCCAACTCCAGGTGTGATTCATCCAATTTTTGGGCTCCTGAGGCCAACCCCAGGGTCTCTTTAATGTAATATTTGGGCTCCTGCTGCTGCTGCTGTCAACTCCTGCCAACTCCAGGGTGTGATTCATCCAATTTTTGGGCTCCTGCTGCTGCCAACTCCAGTGTCTCTTTAAAGCAATGTTTGGGCTCCTTCTGCCCCTCATAGTGATGCCACTTCAACTCTCTGCAATTGTGCCGCTCTGCGATTCTATTAGCGATGCCTCTGATCTGCATGTGATATTTATTCAAAGTATTATTTAACTAACCCAGCACGCATCCTGTGCGTGTTACAGCAAGGCAGAATGGTTTACAACCCTATTGAGGCTCTAGGAGGCTCAGAAATAGCCGTTTTTAATAGCGATTCGTCGCGAATTTATTCGGGTCGAAACGATTTTTGTCGGAAAATTCGGCGAATCAGTCGAATCGAATTTTTCAAAAGTTCGCTCATCTCTAGTTGGGACACATCAATAAGATATTGAGATTTACCTTACATTCACCATATTTATATGCCTACTAGCACTATTGTGCTATATTGATTTATGTATTATTATGTTATAAATCAATAAATAAATGCACATTAGCCAGGAGATGAGGATCATATTTTATCAATTCAAATCTCTCTTGCATCTCATCCTCATTGGTCCATCACCTGGTTACCCTGCTATTTATTATTAACGGCTGACCTTTTACACACCTAAACCCCTTAATTTTAATACTTTAACCATGCTCCAGACATTTAGGGTGGCCAAACTGCGCTTTAAACTTCTTTTCGCACACATCAGTGAATACAAGAAAATGTACTGTAAATATACCTTTGGTCTCTGGTGACTAAACAGGAAGTAAAACTAGATCTCCATAACAGGTTCACAAATAGTTAAAATAAAACAAATTTGGCGCTAACCACTTCCCACTTCCATAAAAAAAACTAAAACGTTCTGGCTGGAGATAAGCTTTAAAAATGTTCTACAAAATCTTTATACACCAGGTAAAACCAGCAAGCCCTGCATTTATGTACAGTGCCCATTGCTGAAAATAAAGCTTAAATAACAATATCTGTTTTGTATTGTTGGCACATGCTTTTTACAGTTCTTCAGTACAAATAAAAACATTCTTGGGGAAGCGTGGTCTGCCGTGTTATTCTAGCCTTGTGTGCATTTGACTCCAGCATTATTCTCGGATCCAGCAGTCCTCAATAAGACATCTCGGTAACACAAATCTCATTCTGCTCCTCGTTCTCTACTCATGGAACACAGTGGGAATGTGATGAATTGCAGCAGAATTGAACACTAATCCCAGGAGAGTTATCACAAGCCTTCTTAGTATTGGCCACCATTATTTGCTTTGTAGTTCTGTGCCTCTGGGGAGCAATGCTATTTTTACATTGTTTCCAAATACCAAGCCTTGGAATTTTGATTTTTTTTTCCATTTTCACAGTAAGCCAAATCACATATTATCCAGCACACAACAAGTTTAGCATTGCTACAAAGAGAACTAACACAATGTCTAGCCAGCTTAAAAACAATTACACTTCCCTCCCGGCCCGTAGGCTGAGTCAGTCTGGTTTTCTTGCCATTAGTGCCAGTGCAGGTAGTGTGCTCCCTGGCTAGACACTAGTGTGTGTCCCAGTTTCCAGTCATTGATTTTCTGCAGGGGGCGCATCATGAGAGCATCCACATCAGCAGTGCGCACTAATATGCATGCCAGGAGCTGAAATGGAGCGAGCAATAAGCTTCGAAGGTAAGAGCATCACTGCAGCCCACAAGACTATGATGGATTGAGCCAGCAGGCAGGGAGGTAAGTCTAGCTGTTTTCCTATTTTGCCTTAACTGTCCATTTAAAGACCTAAACCATACCTAGTGTCTATAATATGCTAGGGCTGGTTTGCATTCCACCCCTAGGGCATTCTGTTTTGGTATGCCCTGGTCTGTGAACCCCCAACCCCCGAATTGATTACCTAACTAATGAGCCCATGTGCAGCTGGTGGTGGCAATCACTCTCAGGCTGTGCCTGGCCATACCCGCCATAACTAAATGGTTAGTGCGGCCACATGCCGATCGCATGTGCACCTAGGATTCCTTTCAGCTTCTCCAGCCACACATTAATATGCTCGACTAGAGAATCTGATTGGAAGAGGTGGATGGACCAAAATCTGACATAGTGAGTAAGCCTTGTGTCATGGTCAACTTTAAGGTAGATTTTTATTATTTTGCATGTTTGACCCTCAGAATGTTTGTTATCATGAAATCTCAATAAAAGGGGTTATAGTTCACCTCTAGGCTGATAAAATAATACAGTAAAACAATATACTCACCTTAACTGCTCTGCAGCACATTTCTCCAGATCCATGCCTACAGAGTTAGAACTGGTCACTGTTTGGGCTTATGCTTGGTGGCTCTTGGAGCCTCCTGCCAACAGTGATGCACAGCTCCAGTCATGGTAGGCTGCTCCCTCTGAAGCTGTTACACTTCTCTCTGGCAATCACTGATAACTAGGTATAGAGAACACCAATCCAACTGTCAAAAATGATTGTTGGGTCCCATTTTCTGTATATAGGGGGTGATGTCTGCCTGCAAGTCCAGTAAGACATGGGTTGCAGGGCGGATAGGCACACAGTTATGCACAAGTCTGCCCAGTGACTTTTTGACTGATGCTGGTCACCTGGAGCTGGGTCCTAGTGAGGGAACTCAGGAGTGGTAAAAATGAGCTCTGCCATATCATATCTGGGAGCTATGCATGGAGGGCAGCAGCAATTGATAGACCCCCATGCAGATAAACAGTTTTGGCTACTGTATCATATTAATGGGTCAAAAACCCCACCCTGGAATCTAAAAGATTCCTTTGCCAGCCTCTGGTTTTCCCCCGAGGCGTCCCGAATCGGGAATGGAACAAAACTGGAGAAAGTAAACTTCCAGGCCCCCAGTGAGTGAAAGAAGGAGGAGTCGGAGGCATTGGGACCACTGGTACAGGAGAAGATATCAGCATCTGGCCCCAGGAGGAGGTGGCAGAGAATGTGTCAGCATCTGGACATGACAGGAGAGGAGACAGAGAAAGGACCCAGTAGAGGATACATCAGCATCTGGACTCGGAGGAGTGGTGGCAGACAAGACGTCTGCATCAGGACCTGGTGGAATGGTGGCTGTAGCCGATGTTGGGAAAAAGAACAGAAGGTGATGGTAGCGATGGACTGGGAGGTAGCAGTAAGTATCCTGGCTATTTAAATGCACTGCAATGGGATGCAGATAAAGCTTAATAGATGCATTTACCCACAATGCAAATAGACATCTATGAATGCAGCATGAATTCATCTTGATGGCCATGACTTCTTCCTCATTCCTCCATTTTAATTGCGATTGAGTATTTCTGCTCTAACACAACATAAAATGGGGATGTACTGTAAGAAAAGGTCCTTAATATAAATTGGGAGATAAACATTGGCGATGCTGGTATAACATTGGCTCTGTTCCAGTTTTAGGCTCCATATTACAGAAACAAATAGGCAGAATAGAGTTAGGGCAAATGAGGGCAAATAGATGGGAACAAAGGCAATTCTTTTGCAATAGTAGGAAGTGTCTTTTTACTGTAAGGGAATTAAACTTTGGGGGTAGTAGTAAATGGCACCCAAAACAATTATTCTTCTAAATATCTTGGTCCAGAGATGCCCTTGGGTTTGTCTTGTTAGTCGGCATAATGGCTACTATAGTCAGAGGAGTTTTTACTTTATAAATGAAAAATACACTAGAGATAACATTATGCATTGACGCAAGACAGCCAGGGAGCATGCTGGGCACTGGTGCTCAATGGGGGGCATTCAGGTAATTTACAACACAACTTTGGAAAAGAACCAGTTAATTTGCTGAAACACTAAAAGTCAGCATGGCTTGGGAAAGAGAGCCTGATGTCTGACAGCCTGACTTCTGTAAGCAAAGTGATTAAAGAAAACAAGTACACGGCTGCAAAGAAACATCTTAGAGAGGACATGAATCAGCTTGATAAACTGATACTGACAGTCTGAAAATGAGGAGCCTACGGTTGCAACAACAGAATGTGAGAACAGCATGGAAACTTCAGTAACATCTGACCTAGTGTTACAGGTGATGGGGAAAAATCTAATGTATATATCACTCATGGCCTACCCATAGTAAGTGGACTTACTATGTATATGTAGTTATATGTATAAGTGCTCCTTGTTCTACAAATATAAACAGCAACTTCCACTAGCACAGAAGGGAAATGTCTAAATTAGATAACTAAGAGAAACATTTCATTTATATTTTCTCCTACTACAAGTTCATGTCCAAATTAGGATGCTCTGCAAGTAGAGGTAAATGTGCCTATGCAAAAACATTAGATTGCAATCAGCTGCAGTCGTATAGATATTGCGCAAGTGAAGCCCTGCTTCAGGCTGACTCACAACTATTTTCGCTGCATTAACCACATTCTGTTATAACATGTCATTTATGTTTTCTACTGCAGCCTGTGATAATGCTATACTGGACTTAACTGCTCAGAGGCTGCATCAATTCCAAAACACAGAGCTTTAACTTGTGGCATCAAGAAATGATTCGGATAGGGACTGGTTAAAGGTTAAACTCGTTGTCCAAGCAGGGATTAAAACAAAGTATGGTTTCTCTGCATTGCAAACTTTTTTCTAAAAAAAAATACTTGGAGCTTGAGGACATGTAGGGCTACTTGGTTATTCGCTTAACAGCAGTGCCTGTACAATGGCTATAAGAGTGAGGAGGTGCAAAAATTGCTGGTGCCATTAGCTACCTGCTCAGGCAGCCGTGACACTTTAAAGCGGACCTTCACCCTGAATAAGAGTGTATCTTATATCTTCCCACATCCTGTACATACAGATTGCTCACATTAAAAATCATCCTACCTGCATCTACTGCATGTTTGAGCCTTTAAACATCCAAGATGGTGGCTCATGGCAATCAGGCAGCCTGCAAACAGGAAGTGTCTTCTGAATATGCCGCTCTGCATTCTGGGATTGCTGTCCTTTCCCCGACCCCAGCTTTTCTCTGTCTGTGCAAAGCACAGCTATAACTCACCCCCTGTACTTTATCTCGCTCTCCTCTCCTCAGTATGTGTGATGCTTCTGAGTCAAGATGGTGGCACCCGAATCCTAGAGTCCTGAACAGAGTTGCAGCCCAGTGGGGGGAAAGAATAATAAGTGACTAAGAACTTAAAATATATTAATTTTAGATGCTAGGGAATCGTTTTTTAAGGGTTTGGGCTTTTCATTAAATGATGCTGAAGGTCCAGTTTAAGGGATCATGGTATCAAAGGAATGGCAGCCATTTGTCAGGAGTTAAGGTAAACAGAGGTACCAATAAAGGCTTACCAGATTTTAGGGCAGAAAGTAATGTTTCCAATGGTATGGATGATAAAGACCACTTAAACCACTGACACAATGGAATTTTTGTTTTAGTAGGGAAAAGAAAGATGGCAGCCAAGCTCTTAAAGAGAGTTTAAAGGACATGTATCGCTTGCCAACTGATCTAGCGGTGGGCTGTGTGTTTATTTTCCTCTCTGCCTGTTACATGTTACTTCTAGTGCAGGGGGGCGCTTGTTACATTTAGATACTGTCAGGGATTTTCCAACGGAGAAATCCCAATTGTAAAAAGCGACCAGAAATTGAGACTGAGGCAGAAATGGATATGGGGCAAACCGTGTTTAATAGTGAAAAAACCAGTGGAAACTAAAAAACAGTGGTAACTACACATCAAACACACTACAAAAAACAGTGGTAACTAAACAACAGTGGTAACTACACATCAAACACACTACAAACAAACTGAGAACAAATCACAAAGGGGAACATATATGTGTAAGGGAACTATACATATATACAAGTGACATTTACACGCTCTGGCTGTACATACACAAGATGGAGCAGGCAACAAGATGGAGTCCGGCAACAAGCATGCATAAGGATGAGAGAAAAAGTCCAAATCCCAAGGTGGAAGCACGGCTGGGATAGGGGGAGCAAACACAAGAGCTGAGGCAGGAGTCCTGGGTGCAAGGTTCAGGGGTACCCTGGATCTAGGTACAGCATACTGGGATAATGATGACATAACACAATGCTAATCCGCTGCCTGAATGGGCTGATCAGCTTATATAGGCTGAGGAGTTACAGGTGCTGGCTGATTGCCAGCAGCTCTGCAAGACAGAGCCATCTCCTGGCGGATCAGTACAATGCAGGGGAAGTTCCAGAGAAAGCCAGCCAGCAGTACACTCAGAAGCCTAAGGAGGAACTCCAACCCTGACATTACTCCCCCTCAAAAAAAGCGGGCACCGAACGCTTTAAATAACACCACTGGAGATGCTTCAATCAGCATACGAGAAAAAATCCAGAAAGGTAGCATGGGATCAGACATATGATCTGGATGGGTAAAATCGGCAAACATCCCATGAGAGGCGGGCCGGACAGGAACCAAGCAGGCAGAAATCCAGACAGTGGCAATGCAGGCAGAAATCCAGACAGTGGCAATGCAGGCAGAAATCCAGACAGTGGCAATGCAGGCAGAAATCCAGACAGTGGCAATGCAGGTGACTCACACCCGGGGAGCTGGCAGGCGGGAAGCTCACACCCGGGGAGCTGGCAGGCGGGAAGCTCACACCCGGGGAGCTGGCAGGCGGGAAGCTCACACCCGGGGAGCTGGCAGGCGGGAAGCTCACACCCGGGGAGCTGGCAGGCGGGAAGCTCACACCCGGGGAGCTGGCAGGCGGGAAGCTCACACCCGGGGAGCTGGCAGGCGGGAAGCTCACACCCGGGGAGCTGGCAGGCGGGAAGCTCACACCCGGGGAGCTGGCAGGCGGGAAGCTCACACCCGGGGAGCTGGCAGGCGGGAAGCTCACACCCGGGGAGCTGGCAGGCGGGAAGCTCACACCCGGGGAGCTGGCAGGCGGGAAGCTCACACCCGGGGAGCTGGCAGGCGGGCCCCGAAGCAGGCGAAGACTCAGCAGGTGCGGACCTCGAAGCAGGCGAAGACTCAGCAGGTGCGGGCCCCGAAGCAGGCGAAGACTCAGCAGGTGCGGGCCCCGAAGCAGGCGAAGACTCAGCAGGTGCGGGCCCCGAAGCAGGCGAAGACTCAGCAGGTGCGGGCCCCGAAGCAGGCGAAGACTCAGCAGGTGCGGGCCCCGAAGCAGGCGAAGACTCAGCAGGTGCGGGCCCCGAAGCAGGCGAAGACTCAGCAGGTGCGGGCCCCGAAGCAGGCGAAGACTCAGCAGGTGCGGCAGTCCCTTCAGGAACAAAATCAAGAAAGCAATGGCCAGGGGGACCGGGACCTTCACGGCAGCGCCCAGGGGGACCGGGACCTTCACGGCAGCGCCCAGGGGGACCGGGACCTTCACGGCAGCGCCCAGGGGGACCGGGACCTTCACGGCAGCGCCCAGGGGGACCGGGACCTTCACGGCAGCGCCCAGGGGGACCGGGACCTTCACGGCAGCGCCCAGGGGGACCGGGACCTTCACGGCAGCGCCCAGGGGGACCGGGACCTTCACGGCAGCGCCCAGGGGGACCGGGACCTTCACGGCAGCGCCCAGGGGGACCGGGACCTTCACGGCAGCGCCCAGGGGGACCGGGACCTTCACGGCAGCGCCCAGGGGGACCGGGACCTTCACGGCAGCGCCCAGGGGGACCGGGACCTTCACGGTCCAGGTTCTTAAGACAGCAACCTGTGCCCTTGAAACCTTTATCTGCGCCTGAGTAACCAAATTCAGACCTTCCTGTGACTTTAGGAAACCCTTCCAGATCTCCTTGAGCCAGCGGGACATTGAAAAAATCCCCATTTGCAACCCGAGGTGTTTCAAAACCACGAGCACGTGAGGAATCTTCATGGTCTTCTCTAAGATTACCCGAAAGATGGTGATCAGGTTCGGGCTTAGGGCAGATATTACTGGAGCCCTCAGGAGGGCACGCCGGTACGGAGGCAACAACTGGGCACGCCGGTACGGAGGCAACAACTGGGCACGCCGGTACGGAGGCAACAACTGGGCACGCCGGTACGGAGGCAACAACTGGGCACGCCGGTACGGAGGCAACAACTGGGCACGCCGGTACGGAGGCAACAACTGGGCACGCCGGTACGGAGGCAACAACTGGGCCGGACAAGGCAGGCACTGGCGTCAATGGCTCAGTCAAGGCAGGCACTGGCATCAGAGGCTCGGGCGAGGCAGGCACTGGCATCAGAGGCTCGGGCGAGGCAGGCACTGGCATCAGAGGCTCGGGCGAGGCAGGCACTGGCATCAGAGGCTCGGGCGAGGCAGGCACTGGCATCAGAGGCTCGGGCGAGGCAGGCACTGGCATCAGAGGCTCGGGCGAGGCAGGCACTGGCATCAGAGGCTCGGGCGAGGCAGGCACTGGCATCAGAGGCTCGGGCGAGGCAGGCACTGGTATCAGAGGCTCGGGCGAGGCAGGCACTGGTATCAGAGGCTCGGGCGAGGCAGGAGAACCAACCTCAGGCGCTCCTACCTCAGGTGAACTAGGAGAGAACTCGACAGGAGATATAGATTGACAAACAGACATTAAGCCGGGCTTACAAACAGGTACAGGTTCAAACTCATAGGCAGAGAATGTGACGGGCTCAAAGACAGACATTGGGTCAGGGTCACAAACCGATTTAGAAGCAGACACACAGCCAGGTTCAGGCATGGGCTCACAGTGAGGTTCTGGTTTAATCACTAGCGTTACTGGCTCGGGTTGAATTATTGGGGTCACCGGTATGGTTTGATGATAGACATCAGACGGAGGCACCCTAGTGGACTGAACGGGGGACAGAACAGATGGATGGCGGTCATCCTCTGAAACAGATATATCAACTCCGGCATCAGACCCACTGTCATCCTCATCCTCCTCGTTAGACTCAGAGGCAATAGATTTGGCTGAAGTTTCCGATTTCTGGGCTGAACAAAGGGCAGTCAGATTCAGGTCAGCCTCAGGAATACATAAGTAAGATGTGGCAATAAATTTAAGGAACTCTACAAAATTCTCACTGAGGTGTTTACTATGATTAAGCCACGCTTCAGCCCAAAAAAACAAATCATCTTCGAAAAGAAAATAGGCCACTTGACGACTCCAGGTTGTCATAGGAGAGTGCTGGATGTAAGGCTCCTGTATTAACTTTAAAGCAGCCTGGAGAAACTGGGGGAAGGTAGCCAGAGTAAGCTCCTTATAACGAGGAGGAGGAACAAAGACATACCTATCTGTGGGACAGTCAGTGTTAATAGCAACTGCTGTCCTTGTGGACATCTTGGAACTTATACTAGACTTGCGTACGCTAGGAATCTCAATATGGACAGATTGAATCATTTTGACCTACCCAGGCGAGAAACTTCCCTGGGCATGCAGGGTGGTGAACTGACCAAAAACGAATATACAAGGACAGACAACCCGCCTGTGCCACCAAGGAGGCAAACCGCCGACCACCAGGGACGTAGGTGATCCGGCACTTGAGTAGCCCGTAATCCACCCACTTCTTCGACAGAGCTTCTAAAGGTGAAGTTGCACAGGCCCCAGGTAATCCCGTGGTGGTCACAGACTTGGGGAAGGGAAACACAGGAGAGACATAAACAAGACAAACAAAGGACGGGGCTGGGCCCCAATACAGACCAAGACGGGGCTGGGCCCCAATACAGACCAAGACGGGGCTGGGCCCCAATACAGACCAAGACGGGGCTGGGCCCCAATACAGACCAAGACGAGGCTGGGCCCCAATACAGACCAAGACGGGGCTGGGCCCCAATACAGACCAAGACGGGGCTGGGCCCCAATACAGACCAAGACGGGGCTGGGCCCCAATACAGACCAGAAGGCGTTAAGCCAAAATTTCAAAACAAGAAGGCCGGAGGCCCAACTAAGACTAGAGGAACTACAAGACCCAGGACAGACAGCATTACAGACTCTGCACAACAAATCCAAATCAGTCTTACAGTCTCCTGGTCTAGGGGATTAGCATTCTGTCAGGGATTTTCCAACGGAGAAATCCCAATTGTAAAAAGCGACCAGAAATTGAGACTGAGGCAGAAATGGATATGGGGCAAACCGTGTTTAATAGTGAAAAAACCAGTGGAAACTAAAAAACAGTGGTAACTACACATCAAACACACTACAAAAAACAGTGGTAACTAAACAACAGTGGTAACTACACATCAAACACACTACAAACAAACTGAGAACAAATCACAAAGGGGAACATATATGTGTAAGGGAACTATACATATATACAAGTGACATTTACACGCTCTGGCTGTACATACACAAGATGGAGCAGGCAACAAGATGGAGTCCGGCAACAAGCATGCATAAGGATGAGAGAAAAAGTCCAAATCCCAAGGTGGAAGCACGGCTGGGATAGGGGGAGCAAACACAAGAGCTGAGGCAGGAGTCCTGGGTGCAAGGTTCAGGGGTACCCTGGATCTAGGTACAGCATACTGGGATAATGATGACATAACACAATGCTAATCCGCTGCCTGAATGGGCTGATCAGCTTATATAGGCTGAGGAGTTACAGGTGCTGGCTGATTGCCAGCAGCTCTGCAAGACAGAGCCATCTCCTGGCGGATCAGTACAATGCAGGGGAAGTTCCAGAGAAAGCCAGCCAGCAGTACACTCAGAAGCCTAAGGAGGAACTCCAACCCTGACAGATACAAATGTAACAAAAACTAACAACCAACTGTATCTAAAAGTAACAAGCTTCTCCAGCACTAGAAGTAATGTATTTACCAGCTGAGAGGCAGAGACGTGTCATTAATGAAAATAAACACAGTCCATCACCAGAGCAGTTGGCAAATGATACTTGTCCTTTAAGGCATATTCCTTATATACTCCATGCAGCCCTCTCCTACATCCAACACAGCACCTCAGGTCACTTTTTTAGTCCAATCAAATCCACAATCCACTACAATAAACTCAGGGTTTCTAAACCCAAAAATTCTAGGATTGACTCCCTTCAGTTCCACATGCTAAAATGCTGGCATTTCTCTGCTGTCAGCTCCCCGCATGCTTTTGAGCATCCAGTGCTAAAAAAAATAATAGCGGTGGATGGTTACGTGATGTAACTACTGCTGCCAGTCTGCTCGTGACTGGAAGAAAAGGCCTGCACAGAAACTGGCGAGGGTGCATACTGGCAGTAGACAATGAAAGGGCTATAAAATCAATCCCACAAAAGGAAAGCTAAGTATAAAGGTAGGTATTTTAATATTTGTAAATCAATAGGCTTCACATATTGTGTGAATAACAGGTTTCACCCCCACCGCCATAAACACCACATGTTAAAGTGGTCCTATACCCAGAAAGAAAGTTTATGTTATCCCCACCCCAGTGCCCCAAAACAGCCTATGCCTAATATTCATAAAAACACCAACCGGATGCAGTCTGCTGTTTAAATGGCTGGCCATGTTGTTTTAATATTGTTATAATAACTGCCATTATGTGGCACTTTACCTTGGAACTGAATACTTTAGCGGCATGCTGCTTCCTGTTAGTGTTTTTCTGAATATTGGGCAAAGGCTTTAGTAAAAAAGAAACATGGGCAGTTTTGGTGCATTGGCCTGGGGATAGAAGGTGATGACACAAGCTTTCTTTCTGGGTATAGCTATGCTTTATTATGCCTTCTCTAGCCGTTATTGTTCAAATCCCAGAATTGCAATGGCAATATCATTTGTAATATTTCATATTTTTTGTACTACTCTATTATAAAGTAAAGCAAGTTATGCAAAACACCACTAAAGATAACTATGCATATTTTATATGTAGTATAAGAAAAATGTCTTGCGTAGACTACCACATTTCCCTGGAAAACACACACATGCGTTAATTAGGTTGACATATATTGAGTATATAAAAGCAGCATCCCGGAGCTGATATTAATATTTGACGTGACAAGAGAAAATATTGATTTCTTCAGAAGCCAGCCGTGTGCTGTGCGTTCTGGTGCATTGTTGGGAGCCATCTTGTCAGAATACTTAAGTGTTAGTGTATGTTTCCCATGATAGCAAGTTGTGTAGCACAATTCATCTGCGAATGCTACAGAGCAAGAGGCCAGACTTAATAATGCTTCAAATATTTCATGAATAATTTGCAGCTATTAATAATTCCTCTATATATTAGCAGCTCTGAATAGATAATATATGGCAATTTATGTATGTATAGCCTTTGAATGATCCTTCATTCAGCTCCTCATGAGAATGTTTGAAAGTAATATCAATCACTGGTTGAATTCCTTACCTCCTGATACAGATCGCTGAGATCTCCGTGGTGCGCGTGTTTGGAGCATCCTGGGTATTCTTTCACACAACAGGAATCAGGGGGCCAATCCATCTCTGTCATCTCCAGCCAGTCAGTCAGATAGACCACGCCGCAGCATCGGAACTGTTAAAATCCAAGCAAGACTACATTTATCCTTCATATAATTATCTCCCGGATTCCCTGCGCTAAAAATTAACTGCAAGAAATCACACAACTTCAGAGGTAAAAGCTTGCCACATATTGACAAAACCATTCCGGATAATAGTCCCATTTTATTTCCTAAGTAATGCATAGCCATACACCGAAATAAATGGAAGCCATCTTTCTTACACTAACGATCAATTTCAGGCAATCTTAATTGCATCTTATTTGTTTTAAATAAAGTTTGAGCCGTAATTTACGGCAAACATTAGGTTGATCCATACAGAAAACAGATACAGTACGATACTAGTTTTTAATGTGGTTTATAACAAGATAATATGCTAAATATACAATGATGATTAACTAAAAATAAAACCTTTGTTCCAATGAGCAGTGTAGTCAAAACCATAAACCTAACCAGAATTTAACACTTCCTCAGAATGAAGGGTGAACCAGCTAAAAAGGTAAGAATGGCTGGCTTTTGGGGTATGCTACCTATATGATCCCAATTTATTTGTAGGGGTTCGCCAAACTGACCCTTGGGAGCCACACGTGGCTTGTGGGCTATTTTGTAGACTAGAACACTTAGGTTTTAGCACACCATTGAGGTTGGGGGTACATGACACCATGGGTAATGTGAAGGAAAGAAAAGTAAGCCAACTTACCTATCTTCTACCATTATAATTGACTGATGGGAACCCCCTTAGAAAGGGTTTAAAAGGTTTTTACCTATTTGCTTCGTTAGATGTCATGATTAAGGACCTGTTGTCCGAAACGCGTTGGCGTTAGGGCTTATCGTGTACATATTCATCTATGCTGTGACCTGTTGGATCATTGATTTTAAACGAAGATAATAAATGCTGAAGAATTTTACAAATTTTGCTGGCTGGCTCAATACTTTCTACTATCATTATAATTAGTTTACCATCCTTTCCAGGAATTATTATGTGGCTCTGAGCCACGTGAAGGATGGGAGCCTGTAAACTGTGTACAGTAATGTAAGAAGCGGAGAAAGGGAAGCTGACATGCTTCTCCACCTACCTGATTTCGCCATTTTACTTTTTTGGTGCCAATAGATGATAGGGCATTGTGATCTGCACACACTCTGCACTCTAAGGTGGATCTGTGCTCACTATATTTATAAACGCGAGGATGATGGGGAATCCTTCTGGCACGCTACTCATTAAATATTTAGCTCTGCTGTAGAGACTGTCAGGGGACACCATTTAGATCCCCCGTCAGCTGGCTCAGCAGTGCTCTTTCCCACATTTCCAAGTCTCTCCAAGTCTCTTTGGCACATTGCCTCCAGCATTTTATTTCATTCCGTTATTTCCTTTCCCTGTTTCTGCATTTCTTTTATACAATATCTACACTTTATCTTTTTTCACCCCTCCTTCATTTTTTTTTAGTGAGAAAATGCTTTTTCTCATGATTTTTTCACACAATTAAGCACCATATTTAGCTGTCCAGGGTATGGGGATATGCAATTACTTGCATTTTTTTTTATTTTAACACTGCAGGGATGCCCCACAGGAACCCTATTAAGCCATATTAAGACCTGTATTTTCCTCTTGAAGTTAGACCCATGCACTGAAACCAGTAGAAACATTATTGTCTTAGGCACAAAGATGGTGATTCCAGCAGTTTAGAGGAGCAATAAGCAACTTTTTAAAATAAGGAGCAACTGTCATGCCCAGTAGGTGACACTGCTCACTAATCAACGTGAAAAAACTCCAGCCAATATCTCCTGCACAGCCAATAAAATAAGGTGCTGCCACCACTGCAGTTAATATATAAACTCGGGTGGTCCTTATGGCTTTTGGAAAATAATATTTTTAATATAATTTAATAATTATAAAAGCCAACTTTCACTTTCTTGTAACTATTACTGTTTTTTTCCTCTGAAACATAGAAGGTTAATGGCAGAAGGAGACCACATGGCCAATCTAGCCTGCTCTTATGTTGAGAGCATAGATACCATAAAAGCAGAGGAGGCAGCTGGGAGGCTCGTGCCCGCAGCAGGAGGGTGCCGGTTGCAAGCTTCCTCTCCTACCTTGCAGCATGTGATCCTCCGGTGGGCTGTGGTGAGCCCAGATTTGGCAGGGCCTGACCAGCAGCAGCAAGAACAGGGCTGGTGATGGTGGTCCACATCGGTGGGCCAAGGTTGGCAGGAGCAGCAGCAGGGCTGGTATCAGTGCCAGCACTGCATGCTGCCTCAACAGATGTCAGCATGGAGCATTGGGGTCATAAATGTTGGTCCCACAGGGTAGAACCAAAATGCCAGTAACTAGAGCTCTATAGTCAAAGCACTGAGAAAACAAGCTGCTGGTATCTGTGGCACCTGTCAATCAACAAAAAAGGCAATATCTTATACAGACTCTTATAATATATATATATATTTTAAACTTCAAAGCCAGGCAACTAACTAATAAATGGAATGAGGGTACTAGAGTACCCTGAAATATAAAGTTGCACAGCTGCAGGTAAACTGGTTTACTGGTGACCCCGGGGGGGGGCAGTTTACACAGCGGGGCATCGCAGTATACCAGCTGGATACCCCGGGTGGCAGGCTAGCCGCCAGCATTGTAGGGAAGTCTTTACTGTAAGAGCAGTAAGACTATGGAACTCTCTGCCAGAGGAGGTAGTCATGAAAAATGCAATATAAAACAGTTAAAAAGTGGTCTGTATGCATTCCTTGCATGTAATAACATTACCAGCTATGGCTACTAGACCACTAATAATCAGGCTGAACTGGATGGACTAAAGTCTTTCTTCATCCTTACATATTATGTTACTATATATACAGAGAGAGAAAGAGTGAGAGCACAGTTTCTAGGCAGAATAGCTTTTAGTGAGGGGAGGAAATCTTCCCACTCACCCATCCTACGGTGCTGCTGCAGTTCTTTACCAGTATGTGACATGTTGTGTCTCTTCCTTAGCAGCTGGCAGTGCCCTCTCCCCATGAATGAGCTCAATATGGGAGGGGGGGGCTGCCCTATGGCGAGATAAAGGTGCCCCCTACATACACAATGGCCTTGTCATCCAGGGCAATCGACCTGCTCACCCATCCCTAGAAACGGACATGTGTTTCTATATGTTATAATAAAGATATCTGCTCTTTTCTTGGCAGGGGCACTATGATATTCCCTGTGGGGCTCTGTGAAAGCTCTATATGCCTCTGCCTTATGTTTATATGTTCTCTTTTCTTAGGAAGGATTTGGGTTAATCCCAAGGAAGTTTAAATTAATTATTTGTCTACCAAGAAGTCTGTAAGTAACTCTTATTTTCTTTCTTTAGACTTTAAAGTACAAATTTACAGGAGTGAGCCAAAAAGTGCGCTAACACTCCTGGTGCAGGCCAAGTTTTCCCTGTACCAGTGAACAGTGCCCAAAGCACAGTCATTTAGGCATGAATCAGGTGAGGGATTTGTCAGTAAAAATGAAGTTACACTTTAAGCTATGCATTTTAATTGTAAAGAAAATGTGTTTTTGAAGGTGGCAATGTTCTTAGTATTCATTTTTTAAATAATGCTGAATTAGAAAACGTAATTGTAGTCAGATCATTCTTTATTGCAGAATACATTACAGCTGGCACAGTTGGAAAAGAAAGGTAGCAACCATTTTTGAGGTTCCTCTTCCAGCATCTCATCCATGCTGCTGCCTGGATTCAACTGACATAACTGACAATGCACAGTAACAGGAAGCCCAGCAGCACTTCCTGATTTATGTGTAGCAATCTACATTTCCCTGGGGAGGGATGCATATGAGAACTGTTTGTTGTGTTGGTCTGTTTTAAGCAAAAGTATGTGCAACTGTCATGCCCAGTAGGTGGCACTGCTCTGCTTTCTAGAATTTATAAATAAACATGGAACAGCTCCAGCCAATACCTTCTGCACAGCCAAATAGTATAGCATGGTGCTGCCACCACTGTAATTGCTATATACTCTTGGAAAACCCCACAATGCTGAACCAAAGCATACAAAAACACAATGATTCTTAAAAAGACAATTTAAGTACCATTAAATGACATATACACATACACAAAGACCAAAGCGAGAGTGGTAATATATATGGTAAACCTTTAAATCAAAAGGTCATAATCACCACAATACATAAATATAACATGTCCAAAATATAATATAAGACTAAGATCTGGATCTTAGCTCAAATATATATATATATATATATATATATATATATATATATATATAGCCCCAATATATAATAATATTGAACTTAGAGATCCAGCTCTTACGCAGGGTCTAAGAGCCTGCTTTATCAAGCACTTCAATACACACATTTCAGTGCAAATCATGATTTATACATTTTTCAGCATGTTGCTGCACTGCTAATGTTTTTGGGCAGCAACATGTGCAAGTGTGAAAAAAATATTATATTTTTACTACTCTAATTTCCACTGTGTGGCAGAAGATTATATTTTTGACATGTTATATTAATATATTGTGGCGATCATTTTTCTACACTTTGTTGCGGCATTGTGGGCCACAATCACCACAACTTGCCAGTGCAGCTTAACCCTTCTAATGCCAGATATGTAGCTGTCTCTCCCACTGTTAAAAGCCAGCTACTTAAATTTTACAAACCTGGCTTTTCCCATTGCTAGCGGCCACCTGACCCCTCTATCGATCCATCCAGGTCTCCTCCTCACCCGGGGGTCCTCGATTGCTCCCAAGCTCTTCAGTCTTCAGGAGAGGGCCCAATAGGCCCTTACCCCCCAGCTTCCGCTGTCACTGCCATTGTCACCACTAGCTCATCTCACTGACGTCATCCCAATCCCGGCCCGACAGTTTGTCAGATGCGGTGATCGCAGGGATCTTCTGATCCCCTGCCTTCCCACTGCCCCCTCCAGCGATCACCACATCTGTCATTGAGATTGACGAGGGACAGAGGAGCTGACGATTAGAGGTGAGTAAAGAATTTTTTTTTTTATAAATGTCATTTTCGCTGGACCCATGAGACCCTCATACCAGTTCACAATGCTTGGGGGCTGGCAAGTCATATGTGGCTATGTGGGTGAGTTGCCATTAACCCCCAGCCCCCTATTATCTGCCGCCCCAAAGCCCAGGGGGGGCATAAAAGCCCGGGGCCACAAGGCTATGTGGACTTGTAGCCTTGCAGGGTGGGGGGGGGCACAGAAGCTGGCCCCTGCATCCTGTTCTACAAGCCCCCCATAGCTGGTCCCCCCACTGGTTATTCTGGGAAGGGGAGACCCCACGCCAGTCCCCAAAAATTTAATTTTTTAAAAGGTTTCAGGAAGCAGCAGGAGAGCACAACCAGAGTGATCGGTGTGGGACAGTGCTTGGGTATGGATCAATTGGAGGTAAGTATTAAAAAAAAAAATAATAATATTTTATTCTAGTGTGTACATGTCATTTGTTACCATTTAACCCTTTGTGAACTGGTATGGGATTCATGAGACCCCTATACCATTTCACAAGGCTTGGGGGCTGGCTAGTCACCTGCGACTAGGTGGGTGACTTACAATTAACCCCAGCCCCCCCAAAGCCAGGGGGGTAGAAGAGGTCAGGCCATTTAGGCTGTGCAGGCTTGTAGCCTGCCGGTGGGGGTCCAACAAAGTTGGCCTCTGCGCCCTGTTCTACAAGCCTTGCATAGCTGGTCCCTGGGATGGTTATGGTTAGAGATGAGCGAACTTCTCAAAAATTCGATTCGGGCGATTTGCCGAATTTCTCAAAGAAATTCGGGTTCGTCCGAATCGAACTTTAGCTAATCGCTCATCTCTGGTGGGAGCAGGGAGGCTGGCTGCGCTGTCAGCGGGTGGTGGAAGCCGGCTTCCGCCGCCCGCTGACAGCGCAGCCGGCCTCCCCGCTCCCACTATACAGCAAACACTTACCGGCATGGTGGGAGCGGGGAGGCCGGCTGCGCTGTCAGCGGGCGGCGGTAGCCGGCTTCCGCCGCCCGCTGACAGCGCAGCCGGTCTCCCCGCTCCCACCATGCCAGCATTTTTTTTTTATTATTTCAGGGAAAATTCGGTCAGCACGAACCACTAAAAATTCGGGTTCGTGCTGAATCGAATTTTCCCTGAAATTCTGAGCGAATTCAGGTTCGTTAGAACCGATTCGCTCATCCCTAGTTATGGTTAGATGGGGCCCCACATACTTTTTTTATTTTAAGGGTTTTTAACCTTTAACATTTCACCCAAAAATGGCGAACCAAAACCCTTTTTTATTTAACCCTTCATAGTGTGGATAGCAGTAAATTGCTCTTTTCAGTTTGGGGGGTCTCCTGGGCAGGAACGGGGGGCTACCAATACATAAGTGGTACAGTTGTAATCAGGAGAAATAGGGCTTTCACATGCAATATGGGGTTCTTTAATAAAATAAATGTTTTATTCAAAATAAATTAGACAATTTAAAAAAACATTTTTTTTAGCTTTTTTTACTCAATAATGTTGGGTAAATGTAGGCTGGCAGTTAAAAGGGTAAAAAATACCTATGCATTGTTCTGCTCGGGGGACCTTGCACTTTCTGAAGCTTGTTCGCATATTGATAATTTAGGAAAATTTTATTTTTTAGGGAAACCCTTTTTTAGGGAAACAGAAGATTTATTCAAGGGATTACTTCCAGAAAGTTTAGCCCCCTACAAAAAGCTGGGTACGCCTAGAAAGCTTTCAGGGAATATATGGTCTGTGGGGGGTATTCCAAATGTAAAGGGTTGCTTTGGTTGAAAAATTGCAAGGTGCACACTTTGTCTGCAGAGCTGAAATTTTCAAGTAAAATAATGTTTGCCAACTCTTCACTTGATCGTACCTATACATGTTGGGTATTGTTATGTTTGGGGGACCTTGCTTTTTCAGATTTATCTTTTTCTTGTTTGCATATTGCTTTTTTAGGAAAATGTGTCTTTCATTCTGCTGTTTTATTCTTTTTTTAGGGAAACTCTGTGCAATCAAAGAATTAATTGAGGGATTACTTCCAGAAAACTGGGCCCACATCAACAAGCCTGGTACACCTAGAACGCTTGAAGCTTGTACTTCCAGAGAATATATTCTATTCATGTTTATGGAAGGGTATTTCAAATGTAAAGGGTAGTTTTTTTTCTTGAAAAGGCAAGGTGGGCATAGCAGTTGTATTTTATCTGAAGTGCTGTTTCAGTTTGAGGGAGTCTCCTGGGCAGGAAAGGCTGTCTACCAATACATATGTGGTTCTGTTGTAAATATGAAATGGGGATTGTACAGGCAATAAGATTTTAATGTAAAACGTATTTTTTATTACAAAAAAAACACTACAAATTTGCACATATTTCACCCCAAAATATTGAGAATACACTACACAAGATGACAAATAAGACATTGAATGTTAAAACTAGACTGTGCTGAAAAAAAATTCCCTGGAAATCCCTTCAAAAATCAAAGTTGAACATGTGTAACGCAAAAAAAAAGGTAAAAATGTTCTGGCAACAGAAGGTGAAAACACTCTAGGTATGCTGGCGCTTAAAGGGTTAAACATTTGCAAATGGATAGTGATGAAACATTCTGTTATTTTAATTAGACAGATATTTTTGGGCTGAGCCAAGTGCTGGAGAACCCCTCTTTGTGTATTTGTTGTAAATGTCCCACACCGCTGCGCCCTGCTTAGATAAAGACTGGTTGAGCAATTGCCATTTGTATTTTGCTTTATCATTGGTGAGGTGCATACAGGGGCTGTGGGCTGCATGGGGTGCATGGGGTGTGGGGTGCATGTGCACCTACAATGAAGTAGGGGGCAGGTAAATCTGCTCTCAATTACTGCTATAGATATTTTTAAGGACCATACTTAAATAGGCGCAGTGAAGTATATATATGCAAATTTTAATAATAAGGCGAATCCTTTGTGAAAGTTATGCATGATAGGTGGCACTGCAGAATTTACCTACTCAGAGCTAGGTGCTGATTCCAAGCCTCAGTGAATCCCGACCAGTGGTCTAGAACAGTGGTCTCCAATCTTTTTTACCCCAAGAGCCACACTTAGCACCAGGTGCCCGTCACAAGCCACATTTAGTGCAATTAGACTGTAGAAGCCATATAAACAATACAGGATAGGAACCAACTGGAAACTGTTCCAAATCCAGTGTCATCCAGTGATTTGATGTGTGGCAGTGCAGTGGTGTCACAGTGCTGCCGCACCTCCCTCCAACATATGTGCACACACCTCTAGCCAATCCCACGCAGGAAGATGCCTAAAACGTGCCCCCTCTGCAGACCCATGGCCATTGTAACCACTAGTAGCTTGGCTGCTGGCAAACATGGATATCCAGTTGTGGATGCAGTCCCATTGCCTTTTAAAAAAGAAACAACAATCTCCCTGTATTCTAAAAATACCAGGGAAGCGTATTTCCTCATCCCTGTATTTGGGCGCATGCCCAGGCAGCATCCCCACCCTACCATTATCTGTGGTGCATACCCGCACTAGGCATTTCTGAATGGCTGCCACAGGTAGTTGCGGCCAGTGAGGTGCAATCTATTCAGCTTTCTTAGAGGCCGATTCATTAATAGCGCCAGGTAGCGACAGATGAGCACCAGTAGCGTGATTTTCACAGCGCCCGCTAGTATTCGCTGTGCTTGGCCGTTGTTCGCTTGTTGACAGCGACTCAGTCGGTGTGCGGTAATGTTGAATACGGGGTTAGGAGTCGCTGTTTCACAGGTTCCGCGCTGTATGGGTGCGCCTGACAGCGAACGGCTCCCAGCATATTCATTAACAAATCACGCTCAAAAAATTCTCGCGCTGTGAAATGCTTGTTTAAACCCCAGAGCGCTGGCGGCGATGGCTTAAAAGTAGTTTTTAACCCCCAAACAACCATATTTTTTGATTAAAATATTATACAAGTTTTTCTAAACATTTTGTAATATGAATACATTAATATCAGACCTGTAATATCAATTTTTTAACTTAAAAAAAATATCTAACATTGCCGTAGTGGTCACAGAATTTTTGACAGTTAAAAAAAAAAAAAAAAAAACAGTCATATCAATTAATTATGAATATTTAAAGATTGCTCCATTGAAATGCATTGGAGAGCGCCAGGTAGCGAGAGGTCATACCTGGCGCTGTGATGGGATTAGCAGCGGCGCTGTTCGTTGCAGTCCGCTACATGATGAATCCCGCGCTAGGTGACGCTCTCGCCGGCGCTAGCCTCATTTAGCGTGATAAATGCGTGATTGTGTCCGCCGCCTGGCGTTCTGGAGTCGGTAGCCGCCAATAGCTGGCGCTACCTGGCGCTAGTGAGACACTACCTGGCGCTATCCCTTGATAAATAAGGCCATTAGCCAATCTGTTGTCAGAACTGACATTGGGTTGGCTAAGGAAGGTAGGAATGGATTGTGAATGCTGATTTGGGTTGTGGGATAATCAGAAGGTGAGTTTTTACAGGCAATCCCCTGGGAAACACACAGCAGGGCATCTCAAATTGAAATGCCCTGCTGAAAGGGAACACCCAGAAGAATGAAAATCCCAGCTGTTGTTCCTCTTCAAAGCAGACATATTTGCATCTCAAATCTGTGTCCTGGAGAGTCCTGTTGTGCAAGGACGCTAACCCCTCCATCTTAAGCTCAGGTGGCAGGAGAGGTTAGGTTAGGAGCCAAGATCCTTCCACAGAGCTAAAAAGCAAATATGCGATACTGGGAAAATGTGCAAAATCATGCTGCCTATTGTTACCATAAAATCAAATAATAAGGTCTACAATGTGGTGGATCTCCAAAGAGATGCTTATAATTTGCAAAATGACTGCTGGTTGGCTGGGCAGGTGCGTCCGGAACTGCATATACAAATCCTGATGGTCACTGGCAACCATTACATGGCTGTTTCACAGCAGAAGTAGGTTCTTTCCTACTCTGTGCCATGGAGGGTCCCTGTAGACCAGGATTCTTTCTGCCACAGAGTTAGAAAGCAAATACAGAACACGGGGAATATTTGGGTACCTGCAGCACCCTGATGACAATTCTTCCTAGAAAAGCACCCAATTTTCAAAAAAATCCCTTTGCACCAGAGACATGGTCCAAAGACATACCATACTCTATCACACTGCAGGCAAATAAAGGCTGGGGCCTCATACAGAATTCTCAATGTAATCTAGCTCCTGCCATCTAGAAACACACAAGGTGCTGAACCCACCCTCCAGTGTCTCCTAAACCCAAGCTATAGGCAGTATAGGAGGAAGCACAGAGACATTCATGGCTATTTTCTTATCTAACGTTTCTCCCAGATGACTATGTAATGAAGGAGGACATACTAACTAGTATGGACAAAAAGGAGGGTTATGTAGAGCTTTGCAGTATTTCCTCCTGACCATATTTCCCCCCAGGGCTGCAGTTCTGTGCAACGAGTGCTGTACTCTGTTTACTTGGCACTCAACTTACTCACACTTTACTTGCAGCTCCCAAGACGCCCAGGAACCACACAGGAGGATCCAATTGGTTTTGCCGAGTGGGCTTGCACATCACAACTTGAATAATTATCAGTTATTATATGATTGCCCACTATACAAGTGTATGAAGAAGTGTTGCCTTGACTATAGCTCCTCTTTAAGCTATAGAAGATTGCTGCAGACAAGATAGAATAAGTATCCAAGAGCCACAGAGACAATGAAACATAAAGACAAGGTTTTTTTTTACATGCATGAGTAATACATTTTCCTCCAAGTCACAGTTCCAAAGCGTGTTAATCTGCTAGATCCTACATTCTGTTTTATAGAATTATAGGAAATGAATGCAAACCATTTACCCCTTAAAAATAAGTAGACTAATATGCTCCTAGCAGTCTGTTAGGGCTGTAATTGAAAATCTGTATCTCATTGTTTTATGATTCAAATTCATCTCCAAACATACATCAGAGTAGTAGCTGGTGAGACAATTGGATCCCTGCACACCATTTATTAAGCATGTCTTGTGCATAAAACACAATCACTGTAGCCGGGTGACTAATATATGGGCAGTGGGCTATGATTTACAAGGCAGTCATTCATAAAGCAATGTTTTTCTAGGTAATATGCAAATCCCATTACAGAAAAACACACAATTTATATTCATATTTTTAATTATGTGAACCATAAACGAAAGCAGAATTCTTTTTTGGTTTTCTAATTATTCATGCTGCAATTCATTACCCTAAAAAAAACAAGTGTGGAAAGTTGTGAAAACTGTTGTAGAGTAAATTAGGTAGTTAAATACATGGTAGTTGTTTTAATATACTGTAGCATTTAGGGGAACATCTGTTTTATGGCAAGATAAAGAACTTTTCTCCTTCGGATTCAAACACTCACTTTTGGTGAATGGCCTACAATAGATTTAAAAGGGTGGCAAGCTACTTTAATATTTGTATTATTGATTTTAAGTGGACCAACAGTCAAAAATAACTGTTGGGCTGCGTAATCCAGCAGCACAGGGCATCCTGACTTGGGATAGTTAACAGCAAGCCTGATATTTGGAGGCAGCTGTACTTGCTGACTTTTCCATTCCCTCAAAGCCAGCGGCTGGTTTGCTGACCACAAGGGGTTACTGGGGCTCGACCAGGTGGATGAATGCACAGCTCTTTGCAATCCTGCCTCATGATCTAAGCTCCAAATCATATTGCGTGACTGTTAAATGTTCCTATATCCCTTTTTGTTTACTTACTTTGTTCACTTGAGTTGTTTACTTATTTCGATTTCAATAGATTTTTATTAAATAAACAATTCAAATATCACATAACATAAAACAGCTGAAAAACCGCTGACAAAACGGTGTGGGCCTAATCGATTTACAAATCATCGCCATAAGAGATATGCTTACATATCAAATGTATAGTTCTGTGGTAACATAAGTTAAGAATGAGTTAGTTATTAAGGTAAAATAGTCAAATAATACTATAATCACTTTATCAATCATTTAAACCTTATAACAAGGAAAGGAAACCCCTCTTTAGCCTATAAAATTGTAACAGAGGCATCATTGTAGTCAGTATAGTTAATGGGTCTCACATACGATTTACACATTCATTCTTCACACAGAACCAGAGCCATAGAGACAATGGGGGGGGGGGGGGCAAGACAGAAAAGGTCGCTTACTTTTTTAAGAAGAAAACTATGGGAAGCAGGGTTGATGTACGATCAATACTAATTAAACAGTGGGTCTTTAAGTATGTTTACTATAGAAGTAAGCATAACTTTAGTAACAGGGCCATTTTCATGGTGATCAAAGGGTTTTGTATTATCAGAGACAGAACCTGACTTCCAGATGTGTTAGACAATACTACTCATAACAGACATAAGGAAGATAACAAAACCATCAGGGGATGAAGTGTGGAGGAAGTGCTGCTGCCACTGTGCATTGTGGGTTATGTTGATTAAATCCAGGTTGCAGCACAGTTGGGATGCTGGTATAGGAAGCCTCTCGGGTGGTCCAAGATGGCCACGACCAGGAATAAATCTGTGACGTTTCAGCTTTGAGTGCATGAAGGAGTAAATGTTTTCTTTTTAACTGTGCAAGGCTGTTGGTCCGGTTTAAGCAAGTTGAGGATACAATATTCTCCAAAAGACATAAGGTTAAGGATCTCCATGCATATATCCATCTCAACCAAGTCCCATAAAACATAACTGAAAAAGGTTACGCGTTTTGGGGAGCAGCCCCTTAGTCATACCTTATATATGCATGGAGATTTGAATAGGATTTACAAAGGTCCATCCTTGCTCCCAGGTGGAAAACCTTGATGGGGGTTTGTGACTGAGCTGTCTAGGAATTGAAAAGGTGTTTTATAACATTATGACACCCACTTTCTCAAATACATCTGTGTATTTATATGTAATTTGTAAAATTTCAGAGTGAAAAAAAGGAGGACCTTGCAAAAGTATTTGAAGAAAATTTGTGAACCCAGATAACTTTGACTGAGGTCTCAGAACTTAATTAGCGTCCTAGAGTAAGGGCTTGTTCACAATCATCATTAGAAAAGTCCAGGTGATGTAAATGTCAATGCTTTATAAATACCCATACTCCTCTAACCTTGGCCCAAAACACAACAGCCAGTGGTTCTTCTAAACAGCTGCCTAACACTCTGAAAATGAAAATGGTTAAGGCTGAGAAAGCAGGAGAAGGCTAAAGTAAGAAAGCAAGGCAGTTTAATGACCGTAAATCTGTGAATAGACCTAAAAAGGGCAGTGCATGCAAGACGAGCCAGGAATCTCACAGAACTGAAAGCCGTTTACAAGCAATGAAAACCCCTCAAACAAGAAATGAAAAATTCTTAACTGGCTACAAAAAACATTTATAATACTTGACAAAGGGGAAGTTACTAGGTACTAACTATGCAGGGTGCGCAAAGCATTGCTTCCACCTATTTGCCTTTTTTTATGTGAAGGATGACAATAAAAAATAAATTGTCTGTGTAATCTTTAATGCTATGGCCCTTATTTAACAAGGGATAGCGGCAGGTAGCGACTGGTGAGCGAACGGTAATGACGGTCACTGCCACGAGAACGCCGGCTCCCCACCACAATCACACATTTATCAAGCCAATCCTGCTTAGCGACTGAGATAGCGCCAGATAGCGACTCATTCATCATTATTCCAGCCTCACCCCACAGCGCCAGCGAGCGACCTTGAACAGCGCCAGGTATGACCTCTCGCTACCTGGCGCTCTCCAATGCATTTCAATGGAACAATCTTTAAATATTAATAATTAATTGTTAATAATTTTTTTTTTTTTTTTTAATGTGAAAATTTCTGTTACCACTTCTGCCATGTTAGATATTTTTTTTAAGGTAAGAAAAAAATAAAAATTTGTGCAGAATTGATATTACAGGTCTGATATTAATGTATTCATATTCCAAAATGTTTTTATAAACTTGTTTTTTTTTGTTTCCCAAAATATGGTTGTTTGGGGGTTAAAAAACTACTTTTAACCCATCGCCGCCAGCGCTCTGGGGTTTAAACATGCATTTCACAGCGTGAGAATTTTTGGAGCGTGATTTGTTAATGAATATGGTGGGAGCCGGTCGCTATGGCCATTCGCTATCATGCGCTCCCATACAGCGCGGAACCTGTCAAATAGCAACTCCTCACCCAATATTCAACATTACTGCACACCGACTGAGTCGCTATCAACAACCGAACAACGGCCAAGCACAGCGACTACTAGCCGGTGCTGTGAAAATACCGCTACAGTCGCTCAACTGTCGCTACCTGGCGCTATTAATAAATCAGCCTCCCTGTTTTTGGAAGATCATTTCATCAGTAACAGTAATTGTGACCAGGGGTGCCAAAACGTTTTTATGCCATTGTGTATATTTGTCATATATATATATATATATATATATATATATATATATATATATATAATGGTTCAAATATTTCTGCATGAGAAGCAACATCTTACTAACAGGTACATTTTGATTTATTTCAGTGTGCTAAACTGAAGCTGACAAATCAATGAAGAGGCAGGAAATGCTTAAATTAACAGGAAACCTCAGAAACAATGGATTTCTTTAACACCATGACAAGGCCAGCAGAATGATAGACACAGTATAGTTTTTTGGTTTCCGGTGTTCACGCATACATTTGAATTTCCAAATATTTCCCTTGTGTGCTTCCTTGTACATAGACTTTAAAGATATAAGCATTTAGAAAAACTATAAACATTACATACACATGTATATGGTTTTACGCTACAGAAATTTAGTACTTTTCAGAGCAATTTATGCTGACAAACAAACAAAATAGTAGACTACCCCTGAGTAAATGTATTTGTGGGCCCATAAAATGCAACCAATCACATTTCAGTTCACTATAGTAAGATTTACTGTCATAAATATTTTTATTTTACATTTCATTTTCACTCTTTACTTTCTTGAAAAGGACAGCTAAAGGTTAATCATAACGTAATGCTAAAAAGTTAGGAATGGAATTGGAATGTACAATAACTCTATTTAATTACAGGGACATTATATAAAGGTTACAGGTGTTAATCTCCTCTAACATTTTGAATAGGTCTTTATACAGCTATCATAACCACTGCAGCCAATCGGGTCCAGAAATAGTTTTCTTATGTACTTATTTTGTATTTGTATACTTATTTTGTATGCACTTTCTTTTGTGTTAAAGGCTCTCAGTGCACAGAATTTAATAAAAATTAAGAGGCACATCTGTGGCATCTCTAAACCTTCCCAAACCTTTTTTATTACATTCAGTCAAATGGATTGCATTGGTCTAAAAAAAACTTGTCCTATTTTTGCTTGTGCGTTTTTATATATACATGTTTCAACTAGTGCGTTTGCGGGCAGGATGCAGCAGGCAGGACTTTTTGTGGATGCCTTTTTCCCCTCTCGCTGCACCAGAGAGGTGTGCAAGGGGCCATAGAGGTGATGTTGATGGATATTTATTGCGGTAATGATGCGTCTGCCGTAAGTGCAGAAACGTGTGCGGCACTGGACAAGTGTGAACGAGGGAAAAGGGTGGAGCCTTTTGTTCAAGTGTCTAATCCTCCTAGAGGGGAAGCACAACCCAGTGGTATATGATTGTATGGTGTACCCCAAGAACTCCAAGAAAGCAGCTTCCTGTGTCCCCTGTCAGCAACTGGATCAGTAAATGAGCTGCTTTCAGGGGGCCATTCAGGCAGCGGCATCCCAAAAGGGGGGGTACTACAGTGAGAATAATCTTGAATCTTAAATACAGACTTTTCAATCTAGAATTCAACACTGTTGTTTTTACCAGCAGCTGAATCGTGTGGTTTTATACTTTTAGACAAATGTTTAGCCATTTAAAATGTACTTAAAATGGACATACACCTGGATCAAGACCATGCCACAGGCTTCCCAGCAGCTTCAATTTTTGGGTTGTGCCTGAGCTGTGCAGAGCATATCATAGTGTGGCTTTATGAGTCATGAGCATGCTCTGTTGTGGTTAGACAAAGCTGCAGGACCACTCTGGCTTGCCAGGCTTGCTTACACTGAGAGCTGTAATGGCTGTTAGACCACTTTTTTTGCAAGGTCCTGGAGTAATGAAATTGAAAGGACTGAAAATGTTGGAGCCCTGCTATTGCTTCTACCCTGCACTGCAGGAAAAGGAGGAGAGGCACATGGAACAGTCATCAGGTGAGTTTCTTTCTGCCTTATTATTGCTGTTGGGTTTACATTCCCTTTAAGCATAAGAACTGTAAAATATCACTGCTCACAAAGATGACTCATGACAGGTGCACTGGGATTTATTAGAGAGAATAACAAAGGGAAAGCCAAAGGATCAAATAATTAAAAATGCTGTCATATTTACCTCTCTTTGAAAAAAATTCCAAGCACTCGTCAGCCACTGGTATCTGGGTAGACCATAATTTGACATTCTGGATTTTAAGCTTACCATATCAGACCACTGAATAACTGCCTAAAAAGAAATATTTTCTGTTAAAGTAACAATAACATCCAAATTAGCACATCAAATAACTAACTAATTAATCATTGAAAATAAGCATGACATGTTCATAGCAAATAAAGCTCTGGGCATTTTATTATTAACAGTTATAAATGAATCAGAGACACAGGTCCCTTAGTCTAATTTAATAAATGTAGACACAAAATGATAACTATGTTCAGTAATAGTTAGCAGGCATCCCGAGAGTAAACAGCCTCTCATTTGTTATGTACCAAATCTCCAGTAGGTAGCTAGAGAACCCCCTCCATTAGCATAACCTATACTCTTGTAACACCCCCTGGGCCATTATAAGGTCTATGAACAGCAGCTGTATTTATTAAGCAACCGTAATTATCTTTTGGCAGAAGTGTAAGCCCCAAAACTAATTTCCTCTGGTGAGCGCTAAAGATAATTTGCACTGGTGGGCCCCAAGATGCTCCAGTCCAAGTCCAGGACATGAATGAAACGCTCTTGAGCAAGGCACCTAACCGCCCCTGCTACACAGCCAAGCACCATATAAATCAGCAAGTGATTGGGAACACAAGTGACTTGTTGTCTACTGGCCTATGGATGTTGGCTAATGAGAGGAGGGGTCACTTATACGGAATAAAAACTCCCGCCAAGCTTGTGGTTTTCTTCTCCTGGTAGGAATAATATTCAGGGGTGACAGGTTCAGTGTGACAGAACCTGTCACCCCTGATTCCCTTTTCCTTCCATCAAGAGAAAAAAAACAATCAGTATGCTGTTTCCATGATTCTCATATTACTGAGATTTTTGCTGCAGTAGAAGCAGTTTTCATGACCTTAAGTAAAAACAATGGACTACAAGTCCCACAATTCTTTCAATGTAACAGGTGACTGAGATCCTTCCAAGAAGTTGAATTTCAGCAGAATGGCCTTAGCCAATCAGATGATTAGCAAACTAGAGTGAGGAAGTCTATGATATGTACTCGAAGTCACCACTTTGGTGTACATAGCTAAGGTAGACACCTTGTTTCTACGTGTTGCTCCATGCCACGTTAGGCATGGAGATGTGTGAATCACCAAGACTAGGTGAGTCTTTTGTTAACCACCTAATCTGGCTTGAGGAGGTGGAGTTAATATATTTAGGCTTTAGGTCTGTTTAAAGTTCTGGTCACTGTACATGATTAGTGATATCGAAATTGTATAATTGAAAGTGAAGGTGTAGAACTAGGAACTTATGTGACATAGGCCATTATAATTGCTCCAGGGATGTGCATTGAAACAGGATGTCTCTAGGGAAACCTTTTAAAGAGGACCAACTCCTTTATACGAGTTTGGCCCTCTTTAATTTGAAAAACTCTAAATGTAGGAAACTGTTATAGGCATTTTTGCCCATGGTTGTCGCTCCCCTTATGGAGTTACCTATTTATGCCTGATCATTATATTGAATACACATTCCCAAATTACAAAGATGACTCCAGGGATGCCCAGCCCCCTCCTCGGTGGCCACCAAGTCATATTTTGCGGATCTTCACACAGGCGGCTCTATAGATCTGTCTGATCACTGTGTGGAGAACACTTGAACCCCTGGTGGCCTTTCAGGTGGGGGTTGGGCAGCACTGGTTTATAGAAATTATTTTTTGACCTAACCAGTATGGCTATAGCATGTCCTATGCTCTGCAAGCCCCATTTAAGAACACATTTTTGTTGCCGTTTCCAGCAGCTTTTCTATCAGCGATATGTGAGTAACAAAGCAAGCAAATACTGTTTGACTTGGCATGACAACTAATGCAAATGAAACTGGAAAAGATTGCTTTGCTCCAAGATGACGAGTTACGGTCTGCGTGCGATAGATAAAATGCTGCACTTGCTGTTTGTGATATTTCTATAATGCAAACAAGTAGGTCTGCATTCATAAATTATACAGATTATTACTGTTATGACAAGGCATTCAGTGTGCTTTTAAGTCTCATACGGGAACAATTACCATTAAAGAGACTCAGGTTTACTTGCATGCTTTATACTCATAAAATGCTCAATTCAGCATGTGTGAGAATCCTGGTAAATATTCTATATTCACTAGCAAGTGGAAAATGTTTGGATGACTTCAGGTGATTCAGAGAGACACCTGTACATTCTTCTCTGTACATTCAGCATGCAAGTTCTGTCTTTGTAAAACAAAAAAAAAAAAAGACACGCCAGAAATGCCAGCATGTTTTTTTTAATGAAAAAGACAGGTACTGTATGCCATCCCCCTGTGAACTAGATTACTTATTAGAAGAAGTTACAAAAGACAGGCATATAAAGTATTCTAAATTAAACAGTACTCACTGATCTACATCTTCACACTTCTGTCCCCCCCCAGGTGGCATCCTCTTCCCACTTCCCATTTGGGTGCTTTCTACAGGTTTAGCACTGGGGTCAATGCCAGAGCCCCAATCCTTCCATCCTGGAGCGCCAGCCATGAATAGTGACGGCTGCCAGCTTTTTATAGTACAGACACTGATTCCCCCATGTGACTATCTATGTCAGTGCAAGGAGGGGCATGGAGGGGGTTTCCTGGGCTCTCCCCCTTTATGCCCCTCTCATCTAGTGATATAAGAGGAGGAGATTCCACAAAGGCTCCATGTTTGTAGTATAAAGGCCAGGGTGTCTGCAAAAGATGCTACCCTTGCCACCAATAAAAGATATCCAGCTCAGGGCAGAGGGGGTGTAAGGTAAGCATAGTAAAATGTAATTAAATACTTTTAGTTGTGGTCTTTTTTCCCTACTTTTGAACTTGTAAGAGGTCTAAAATGGGGGTCCCCAAACAGAGCGGTACTCAAGACCATTTTGGTTGATACTAAACCCTCATGTACTAACCAGGTGGTTCTTGAGATTATTGCAAAATGGAAAGTGGTAATTAATGACAATTAGGTTGTAAACCCCTGGTCTAAAGGACTCTTACACCAGTCCAAAGGGCTGGGGAACAGGGAGGTGGCTTTTGCTGAACCCCCCCACCTCATTACCTACACTTCTAATGACCAGAGGGATTGGAAGAGTCCGATTCCCCTTGGCACGGGCCCGTTGCTGCAGCACCAGACCTTTGCCAAAGCATATAATTGCTAGGCAAAGGAGAGGCAGTTTCCCATTAGTTCTGGGTTGCCAGCCTCCATGCTTAGTGCATCGGGCTGGTAAGCTTTAGTGCAGCTTAAGCACCTCTCAAAAAAAAAAATATATATATATGGCCCCCTTCCTCCCCTAAAGCTTACCAACCCCAGTCTACCTCAGCTGCCCTGCTGGCATCCATCTGAACCTCCTCTTCCTGCCTTGGCATCTCACGCGAGCCATTGGAGCCTCAACCATTTGACACTTACCCCAGAAAGTCCTCCTTCATGCCCCTCCCCTTCAGATCTTAATCATTACATGAGTGGGATCCTCAGAGGCTGCTCTACATAATATACAAGCTTCCCTCCTGTTCAAGAGATGGCGGCCAGGCACCTGCTTTGAACACCACCACTCGCATAGAAGACCCCAGTGCTGGACCAGGAGAAAGCCCCCAACCCGATAGAACAAGAAGAGGATGCTGTCTGGCAGGGGATAGAAGTAAGAAAATGCAGACCAGTGAGTACAGTTTAATTTAAAATATTAAGTGTTTTTTGTTGCATCTTTTTTTAACTACAGTTCCTGAACTGGTAAGGGATCCAGGGGGGACCCTTAAACAAGCTCATGGGTAGAGGGTCTGGCATGCTCATCACTATGGGCCAGTTGTTCTTCCAGGGGTGAACCAACAAGGCCAGGGGCCATTCAAGACTCTAAATGATTAGAAGCTGAGTGTTCTAAAACTAGGAGGGATCACCCCATCTAGGAAAGAGGGCCAGTGAAGGAAAAGGGACAGTTAACTGGTATACACATGTTTTAGGGTGGAGGAATAGAAGAACATCCCCAAAACCAGGAGTTACCTGCCCAGGCAGCAATTTCAGGGTGTCATATGGAGGATTCATAGTCAATGAGGTCATGGTAAAATTGAAAAAAATAATCCGAAAGCACAATTTTTGAATTAACCATGAAACAGTATATATGTCTTAGGGCAAGAGAGAGAACCTATTTACCTATTATAGTTTGTGGTAGTGTGTGTGTGTGTGTGTGTGTGTGTGTGTGTGTGTATGGAAAGGACATGTTTTAACTTCTCTTGTTGATGTTTGTTTTATGTGTTCTGAATGTAAAGGGAGCAAAACAAAAAAAAAATTTGAATACAGTTACCTATATTTATTACATTCCAATCACCAACTTTTTTGAGTGTTTTTATTGAGTACAGTATATTTGTTATATATTACTTATTAATTAATAATTAGTAATAATTAAAAATGTATATAACACCCAAGCCATACTTTTTAGATAAATTACAATCTCAGGGCCAGGCATTGTCTGGTGGTACTTCAGATCCTTGGGGTTGTAGACTAATTTGTATGCCAACATGACCTGCTGCCATCTACGATACTCAAAGCTAATATGTAGGGATGAGCGAATCGATCCGGACGAACCCGGATTCGATCCGAATTTCATGAATAACCATTTGCACTTATTCTAATAGAAATTAGGCCTGATAAAGACACTTTTGCTGTGCATAGCCTTACTGCTGCCAGGTGCTCTCTGGTTTTTGGGGCATCCCATTCTGTGACTACACCAGCCTCTATTTAATACCATAATAACCATTTGCACTTATTCTAATAGAAATTAGGCCTGATAAAGACACTTTTGCTGTGCATAGCCTTACTGCTGCCAGGTGCTCTCTGGTTTTTGGGGCATCCCATTCTGTGACTACACCAGCCTCTATTTAATACCATAATAACCATTTGCACTTATTCTAATAGAAATTAGGCCTGATAAAGACACTTTTGCTGTGCATAGCCTTACTGCTGCCAGGTGCTCTCTGGTTTTTGGGGCATCCCATTCTGTGACTACACCAGCCTCTATTTAATACCATAATAACCATTTGCACTTATTCTAATAGAAATTAGGCCTGATAAAGACACTTTTGCTGTGCATAGCCTTACTGCTGCCAGGTGCTCTCTGGTTTTTGGGGCATCCCATTCTGTGACTACACCAGCCTCTATTTAATACCATAATAACCATTTGCACTTATTCTAATAGAAATTAGGCCTGATAAAGACACTTTTGCTGTGCATAGCCTTACTGCTGCCAGGTGCTCTCTGGTTTTTGGGGCATCCCATTCTGTGACTACACCAGCCTCTATTTCATACCATAATAACCATTTGCACTTATTCTAATAGAAATTAGGCCTGATAAAGACACCTTTGCTGTGCATAGCCTTACTGCTTCCAGGTGCTCTCTGGTTTTTGGGGCATCCCATTCTGTGACTACACCAGCCTCTATTTAATACCATAATAACCATTTGCACTTATTCTAATAGAAATTAGGCCTGGTAAAGACACTTTTGCTGTGCATAGCCTTACTGCTGCCAGGTGCTCTCTGGTTTTTGGGGCATCCCATTCTGTGACTACACCAGCCTCTATGTAATACCATAATAACCATTTGCACTTATTCTAATAGAAATTAGGCCTGATAAAGACACTTTTGCTGTGCATAGCCTTACTGCTGCCAGGTGCTCTCTGGTTTTTGGGGCATCCCATTCTGTGACTACACCAGCCTCTATTTAATACCATAATAACCATTTGCACTTATTCTAATAGAAATTAGGCCTGATAAAGACACTTTTGCTGTGCATAGCCTTACTGCTGCCAGGTGCTCTCTGGTTTTGGGGGCATCCCATTCTGTGACTACACAAGCCTCTATTTACTATAACCCTTTGCACTTATTCTAATAGAAATTTGGCCTGATAAAGACACTTTTGCTGTGCTTAGTACTACTGCTGCCAGGTGCACTGCTGGCTGTTGGGGCATCCCATTCTGTGACTACACAAGCCTCTCTTTACTATAACCCTTTGCACTTATTCTAAAAGTCATTTGGCCTGATAAAGACACTTTTGCTGTGCATAGTACTACTGCTGCCAGGTGCACTGCTGGCTGTTGGGGCATCCCATTCTGTGACTACACAAGCCTCTATTTACTATAACCCTTTGCACTTATTCTAAAAGTCATTTGGCCTGATAAAGACACTTTTGCTGTGCTTAGTACTACTGCTGCCAGGTGCTCTCTGGTTTTTGGGGCATCCCATTCTGTGACTACACAAGCCTCTATTTACTATAACCCTTTGCACTTATTCTAAAAGTCATTTGCCCTGATAAAGACACTTTTGCTGTGCATAGTAGTACTGCTCACAGGTGCACTGCTGGCTGTTGGGGCATCCCATTCTGTAACATACCATTAGCCTCTGCATTTACTGTAAGCTGCACAGTAATTTAAAGTAATTTGGGCTGTATGAGCCTGCTTACACACTGTTGCTGTGTGCATATATACTGATCTCAAGTCAGCTTTGGGGCATCCCATTCTGTAACATACCATTAGCCTCTGCATTCACTGTAAGCTGCACAGTTATTTAAAGTAATTTGGGCTGTTTCAGCCTGCTTACACACTGTTGCTGTGTGCATATATACTGATCTCAAGTCTGCTGTGGGCATCCCATTCTGTAACATACCATTAGCCTCTGCATTTACTGTAAGCTGCACAGTTATTTAAAGTAATTTGGCCTGTTTGAGCCTGCTTATCCACTCTTGCTGTGCATATATACTGATCTCAAGTCTGCTTCGGGGCATCCCATTCTGTAACATAACATAACCTACCTCTCTTATTTACACTAAGCAGCTCTCTTATTTAAACTAAGCAGGCCTCTTATTTTCACTAAGCAGCCCTCTTATTTAAGCTAAGCAGCTCTCTTATTTAAACTAAGCAGGCCTCTTGGATGCTGATTGTCCACTTTTGGGTGTGCATTATATTCGGTTTCATATACAGTGGGGTATCCCAATTTGTAAGATAACCTACCCCAACCATGTAAACTAAAGAGGCCTGTTGCAGCCTGAGTTTCTCTGCTTGCGTATGGCCTGCATTACAATCTGTCTCTTTCAATGACACTGCTGCCTGGGGTATCCCAATTTGTAAGATAACCTACCCCAACCATGTAAACTAAAGGTTACGTCCTTCCAGAAGGAAAACTTATGCCGAACACTATTTTTGTTGGGGGCATTGACCTTTGGATTGATCGGCATGAAATTAAGGATTTTTTTCAAAGTATGGCGCTGTAAAGAAGGTCAAAATTATTTCTCATACTTGGATTATTGTTACTTTTTGTTCAGCTTAAAATATACCAGGCCACACGGGCATCCCAAGGCACATGCTGATTAACCCTATATGTTAAGCACAAGCATTTCTCATACTTGGATTATTGTTACTTTTTGTTCAGCTTGAAATATACCAGGCCACACGGGCATCCCAAGGCACATGCTATTTTAACCCTATCTGTTATACAACATAAGCGTTGATCAGCATCAGCTGCTTTATTAAGCTACTTCAGTTTGCACTTGTTTTTGACTGCTTTTAATAAACTAGGCCACAGGGCACCCCAAAGCTGCACCTTGCACCCTATATGGTATACAACATAAGTGTTGATCAGCATCAGCTTCATTAAGCTACTTCAGTTTGCACTTCCTTTTTGACTGCTTTCATTTAACCAGGCCGCAGGGCACCCCAAAGCTGCACCTTGCACCCTACCTGTTTATACTAAATAAGCATCTACAGCCTCAGCTTTATTAAGTTATTGCATTTTGAATTGGTTTTGGTCTGCTTTAAATACACCAGGCCGCAGGGCATCCCAAACCTGCATGTTGCACCCCATCTGTTATACTAAATAAGCGTTGATCAGCATCAGCTTTATTAAGCTATTGCATTTTGCATTGGTTTTTGTACTGCTGCCAAAACACTAGCCCAAATGGGCATCCCAAACCAGCACATGTCACCCTATCTGTTAGACTAAATAAGCTTCTACAGGCCCTTTTTTTATTTATTTATTTTTATTTATATAGAGCTGTAATAGCTTATATAGTGAGGTAAATTTGCCATTTTGCTGCATTATATAGAGCACCCCCTCTGAAAATCTGAGGGGCAATAGTTTATATTATAAGGTAAATTCATGGTTTTGCACCATTATATGGAGCAGCCCCTGTGTAAATCTGAGGGGCAATAGCTTATATTGTGAGGTAAATTTGCCATTTTGCACCATTATATGGAGCAGCCCCTGTGTAAATCTGAGGGGCAATAGCTTATATTGTGAGGTAAATTTGCCATTTTGCTTCATTATATAGAGCAGCCCCTGTGTAAATCTGAGGGGCAATAGTTTATATTATGAGGTAAATTCATGGTTTTGCACCATTATATGGAGCAGCCCCTGTGTAAATCTGAGGGGCAATAGCTTATATTGTGAGGTAAATTTGCCATTTTGCTTCATTATATAGAGCAGCCCAGTTGCCATCTGAATCAACTACTGTCCGGCCAGTACAGCTTTTCCAGGGCAAACTCTGCTAGTTGCGGAACAAGTCAAGTTTGGCTTCCCAGCAAATCCAGTGGATCCTGAAGGTGTGTTGGCATGGTCATGTCAAGGTATGACTTGACCTACTGTTTGAGGTCCAGCTCCAGGTCTTCCTGCTGCTCATGAGTAGACTCACTATGCGGGTGTAGCGAGCCAGAAGTCTTCCCGCTGACAAATGGAGACAATTCTGCGCTCACTAGTACGCAAGCATGTGAGCATGCATCGTGCCATTTGTGCAAGTGACTTGGAGGGACTACCTGTCTCCATCTCCACTGTAAACTGCCACGGTGTGTCTGGGTCCTCTGTCTCGCCTTCCTCCCAACCCTCTAGCTCCTGCTCCTCCTCTCCTGTCAGATGACTAGATAAAATTTCATTTTGTGAAACCTAAACTGTGGTTTGCTGTGCCCCACCCCCTCCTCCTCCTCCACTTCAGCCCCCACAGGCTTCATGTGGCTGTCTCCAGTGCCCTGACCAGCCATGGTTTCCAACATGTGTTGTAGTACATGAAGCAGTGGAATCTTATCGCTTATCTCATAGTCCTGGCAACTGTCTAATAAAGTAGCTTCCTCAAAGGGCCTGAGCAAACGGCCGGTGTCACGTATGAGCTGCCAATGGTTTACATTGAATTTACACAGGGGTGTCCCCCTATCCGTTTGGATCATCCAGAAATCCGTGATGGCTTTTCTCTGTTCCTATAGTGGATCCTGCATATGGAGGGTGGAATTCCAACGGGTGGAAATATGGCAAATCAGACTATGTTGGGGTACACCGTTCTGACGCTGAAGCTCAATAAGGTTGTGCTTGGTGGTGTAGGAGTGCCAGAAGTGCATGCTAATTTTCTTTCCTGCTGTTCGGATTTCTTTCAGATGGGCGGAAGACTTCAGAATACACTTGACAACTAGACTGAACACGTGTGCCATGTCAGGACGCATGACTCTGGCTTCCTTGTCGCAGCGCAAACAAGATGTTCTTCCAAGTGTCAGTCACCATGGGTCCAAATTTGCAGTTTTCGTGGATTAAGCAATGCTTTCATGGATTGAGTTCTCATTTTTAGTAGTTCCTCCCATGTGTGACTCTGTTGGTCAAGGAAAACCATGTGAAGAACAGCGTGAAACCACAATCACCAAGGGGGCCTAAAAGGATATATATTGTCCACCATGAGTCCATAGTTACAGCTCCAGACGTAGACAACACTGTGCACTTTGGTACACACTGACAGGCTAAAGGACTGGCCCACCTTCTGTTCAACAACCATGCCATTGGACTCTCCACCTCGGCTCGGCACAAGCCATCAGTTCTCTGAAAGGTCCACCACTGGGTAATGCAGCAGGCTGGACTTATGGTGACGCTGTCTGAGAGGACAAATCCCTCAGACATCAAGATTAAAAATTCCAAGAATTTTTGAGGGCTAATTATTCAGAGGCAATGATAGCTAGTTGTTTCTGATTTAATTACAAGGTGGAAACACACCCTCAAACAAAACTTCACTTTGGCAATACTATTGCATTTGTCTATTCATAATTTTATGTATATATAGTAACTAACCTACTTTTTCTCCACAGGATTGTGGATGCAACATGAAAAACTGACACATCGCTGAGTAGCTGATTTTTCCTATCAACAGTCCCCAATAATTCACTGCTGCTGCTGCTGCCGCCGCCACCACCGCAGACTCCAGGGACCCTCTTCCACTACCTCGGCTTGCAACACCTCCTCCCACGACACTCTCCTCATCACTAATTGCTGGCTAGTGGAAGAAGAGGTGAGTGTCTCCTCCACTTCTTGGCTGGGCAGTAGCTGCTGAATTTTATGATTATCAGATCTTCATCAATGGATAGTGGAGCTGAACCCAAAGCATAACAGACAGACAACAGACAGTTGACTGGGGGTGTCAGATGCCACTTGTGATGCAGTGGACTGCTTTTGCAGCACTTGCAGACAAAGTTGCTTCATTGGCTGACACAATGACTGGTAAAGCTGTGGAACATATGGTTTAAAAGCAAAAATAACCATTTGCTTTTATATGAAAAAGACCCTGGTTTATACATACTTTTTTTATCCAGAGACTGCCCTGCGTGGAAATGAATGGCGCATGGATCAGCCAAGCTTTCCTCCCAACAATGTCTGATGTATTCCAGTAGATAGATGACGGGGCCAGACCAACACTAAAGAAAGATGGATCGTGCAAAACAGATTTAAGGCGCTGCTCTCCAGTTACAGACATTCCTCCACATCGGACCACAAGTAAGTATTGATAAAAAATCCTTTACGTTACTCTTACTTTTTATTAATATTCTTCGTATAAGACGGATCAGACATGATTCCAGATTAAAAATTCCAAGAATTTTTGAGGGCTAATTAGTCAGAGGCAATGATACCTTGTTGTTTCTGATTTAATTAAAAGGTGGAAACACACCCTCAAACAAAACTTCTCTTTGGCAATACTTTTGCATTTTTTTATTCAGAATTTTATGTAGATATTACTAACTAAGCTACTTTTTCTCCACATGACTCTCCACAGGGTGTGATTCATCCAATTTTTGGGCTCCTGAAGCCAACCCCAGTGTCTCTTTAAAGTAATGTTTGGGCTCCTGCTGCTGCTGCCAACTCCAGGGTGTGATTCATCCAATTTTTGGGCTCCTGAAGCCAACCCCAGTGTCTCTTTAAAGTAATATTTGGGCTCCTGCTGCTGCCAACTCCAGGGTGTGATTCATCCAATTTTTGGGCTCCTGAAGCCAACCCCAGGGTCTCTTTAAAGTAATATTTGGGCTCATGCTGCTGCCAACTCCAGGGTGTGATTCATCCAATTTTTGGGCTCCTGAAGCCAACCCCAGGGTCTCTTTAAAGTAATGTTTGGGCTCCTGCTGCTGCTGTCAACTCCAGGGTGTGAATCATCCAATTTTTGGGCTCCTGAAGCCAACTCCAGTGTCTCTTTAAAGTAATGTTTGGGCTCCTGCTGCTGCTGCCAACTCCAGGGTGTGAATCATCCAATTTTTGGGCTCCTGAAGCCAACCCCAGGGTCTCTTTAAAGTAATATTTGGGCTCCTGCTGCTGCTGCTGCTGCCAACTCCAGGGTGTGATTCATCCAATTTTTGGGCTCCTGAAGCCAACCCCAGGGTCTCTTTAAAGTAATATTTGGGCTCCTGCTGCTGCTGCTGCCAACTCCAGGGTGTGATTCATCCAATTTTTCGGCTCCTGAAGCCAACCCCAGGGTCTTTTTAAAGTAATATTTGGGCTCCTGCTGCTGCTGCTGCCAACTCCAGGGTGTGATTCATCCAATTTTTGGGCTCCTGAAGCCAACCCCAGGGTCTCTTTAAAGTAATATTTGGGCTCCTGCTGTTGCTGCTGCCAACTCCAGGGTGTGATTCATCCAACTTTTGGGCTCCTGAAGCCAACCCCAGTGTCTCTTTAAAGTAATGTTTGGGCTCCTGCTGCTGCTGCCAACTCCAGGGTGTGAATCATCCAATTTTTGGGCTCCTGAAGCCAACTCCAGTGTCTCTTTAAAGTAATGTTTGGGCTCCTGCTGCTGCTGCCAACTCCAGGGTGTGATTCATCCAATTTTTGGGCTCCTGAGGCCAACCCCAGTGTCTCTTTAAAGTAATATTTGGGCTCCTGCTGCTGCTGCCAACTCCAGGGTGTGATTCATCCAATTTTTGGGCTCCTGAAGCCAACCCCAGGGTCTCTTTAAAGTAATATTTGGGCTCCTGCTGCTGCTGCTGCCAACTCCAGGGTGTGATTCATCAAATTTTTGGGCTCCTGAAGCCAACCCCAGGGTCTCTTTAAAGTAATATTTGGGCTCCTGCTGCTGCCAACTCCAGGGTGTGATTCATCCAACTTTTGGGCACCTGCTGCCAACTTCAGTGTCTCTTTCATCCAATATTTGGGCTCCTGCTGCTGCTGCTGCCGCCAACTCCAGGGTGTGATTCATCCAATTTTTGGGCTCCTGAAGCCAACCCCAGTGTCTCTTTAAAGTAATGTTTGGGCTCCTGCTGCTGCCAACTCCAGGGTGTGATTCATCCAATTTTTGGGCTCCTGCAGCCAACTCCAGTGTCTCTTTCAAGCTATGTTTGGGCTCCTGCTGCTGCTTGAAACTCCAGGGTGTGTCAGTCAATTTTTGGGCTCCTGCTGCTGCCAACTCCAGTGTTTCTTTCAGCCAATGTTTGGGCTCCTGCTGCTGCTTGCAACTCCAGGGTGGGATTCATCCAATTTTTGGGCTCCTGCTGCTGCCAACTCCAGTGTCTCTTTAAAGCAATGTTTGGGCTCCTGCCCCTCATAGTGATGCCACTTCAACTCTCTGCAATTGTGCCGCTCTGCGATTCTATTAGCGATGCCTCTGATCTGCATGTGATATTTATTTAAAGTATTATTTAACTAACCCAGAACGCATCCTATGCGTGTTACGGCAAGGCAGAATGGTTTACAACCCTATTGAGGCTCTAGGAGGCTCAGAAATAGCCGTTTTTAATAGCGATTCGTCGCGAATAAATTCGGGTCGAAGCGATTTTTGTCGGAAAATTCGGCGAATCAGTCGAATCGAATTTTTCAAAAGTTCGCTCATCTCTACTAATATGCTACAAAAAAATTAAAAACTATTTATGTGCATTTGTGTGTGTTTCATTCACTTTATGTGTGTGTTTTAGCGTGGTTTTAGGTGACCAACAACTCATATGCGCCACACAGGTGGTACTGGATATAACTGCAAAATGAAAAGTGGTATTTCGTGAAAAAATAGGTCGGAAACCACTGATCTAGAGGTTATTAAGTAACCACAGATATTTACAGGCATGCAAATGTGATCAAATGAATGCTTATTACTTTATAAAGTTAATATGCTCTTTACAAGCCACCTTGAGTAGGGAATACAAGTGCAAATGCGTCAGTTGCTTATTTCTTAAGCAGCAGTGAAACAACCAGAAAAGAAAGGGATATACGTCATTCACTCTTTTTATTATACAGAACATCAGCATGCTTAGGGGATCAATAGCTAAGAGACATACTGGGCATTTGTATTGCATATATTAAAATAGGTAAAACATTAGGGATCTTATAGGAATGCTAGGTATACTGACAGGAATTGAAGATAAACAAAGAAAGATATCCACACACTGGTAGGTGAGGGTGCCCGGCCCGGAGTGGTCCCACGCCCCAATTGTGCAAAAGGATGAAGAGAGTGGGTCTGCACTCCTTAAAAAGTTAAGTCTTTAATGAAAAATGGATAAACTCATCTCCAAAAGTTATCAAAGAAGCAATGCTAAAATGAAAAGGTAGACCTTCTATGTCTAAGGGCTGACAGAATACCCGAAACGCGTCAGAAGGTCTTGTATGTTTGGTGTCACTCTGGGTCTACCTTTTCATTTTGATCATCTTTGATAAATTTTGGAGATGATTTTAACCATTTTTCATTAAAGACTTAACTTTTTAAGGAGTGCGGACCCACTCTCTTCATACTGACAGGAATAGTTATTGAATTAAATAACACAAAACCCTGTAAACTAGAAGGGTGTAATTTATGATGGCAGTATTAAACCTGCTAGGTATTAAACTGGACCAACACCCATTTTACAAAACATGGGAGTTGGTCCACTGGGGGGCATCCCAATTGCCACCCCCCCCCATTAAGCCCGCAATCATTACAGTACAACTCGCGCCCTCAGGGAAATGCTGCCTGTGATTGGCTGTCACATCTCCCATGCTAAGGCTTCCGCTTTGCCAGCACCCGGCAATTTGACAGACGGCAGCCAATAGTGGGGCTACATTTCCCCAATCGGGTTCCTCCCCCGCAGCGGACAAAACCCATGTTTTGTAAAATGGGTGTTGGTCCGGTTTAAGCCTTTCACACAAATCATCATCCTTTTCTGCTTCTAATGAAAGAAAGGCTATTTACTACATTTTACATTGTTTGTGTGTTGTATATTATATGTATATAATGTGGAGAGTGGGGACCTAAAAAGTTCTGTAATGTATTAGTTAATATTAACTACACAAATTAATATTATGAGATTTAAAATATTCTTAGCGTTTTCACATACCGTGATTTCCTGCTCGTATGTCCAGACTCCACATGCCAACTCAATGCAGAAAATGATCAATAAGCTTCCAAAATACTGCAGAAATAAAACGATCCAATAAGCACAATGTACAATGTTAAAGTTACAAGTTATGTGTCATATTTAATGACTCACTGACATTTTGCCACACTACTAAATACATTTGAGGTTCAGCAGAGTAAGTATAGAGCAATATTTCCTAACTATTGTTACTATCACATGGGGTTCAGTGTGACTGGTGGTGCATGAACTCCTGGTGCTACACCATCCAATCAGGTGGTATGAGCTGTACCCCAGCACAATCTGGTGCCATCTATACTTTATCCAAGCTTGATTTTCTCAATAAATACAAAACTGGTCCAAACTGTGATAAAAATTGTGCATTTTTGCAGGTTTTATGTATTTTAAAGGGATCATTTGCTTTATTTTAACACAATTTTAGGTGACAGACAACCCATGTGTTCCTCCCAGGTAAAATAATTAAAAAGTTGTAAATGGTTGGAAGGGGACCCTTGGTCTTATGAAGCTTGTGGTACTAGTAGCTGTGTATATGTTTAGCATCTGAGAGGCTGGTTTTATAGAATTTGCGGGGGATAGGCTTACTAAACCACTAGTTTGTAAGTGGGTTTTGTCATCAGCATTGCAAAGCTTCTTTAAAGTGATTGACCACCCATATAAAAAAACAAAAGCATACTAATTTTTTGTTCCCCCTGCACCGGATCAGTTCAACTCACCTGAATGCTGGATCTCATCGCTCCCCACCAAACGTCTAAACTGCAGTCAGCGGAACTTCCATCAGTCACATGACCGCTACCATAACCTGTCCATTTACTACAATAATTACAATGAATATAGAGGCCTGGCAACCCTCCCATGAATGATGGTGAGGGGCGTGAGCCTGATGTAGATTCATTTTTTTACTGTGGTTGAGGCCCTGGGATGAATGCGGGATGCAATTCAGTGATTGGGTCCATTGCTGACTACCGGAGTAGGACCAATCACTTGCAATCAGCGGTCAAGATCTGCAAAAAGAGAGAAGTGAGTCTTATACAAACAGAACACTGCTTCTGGGCAAGCTAAAGTGAACTCCCTCACCTGAGCAGTGGCCATAGCACCAGTGTTCTGTGTGCACAGGGCTCTCTTCTTGTAGATATTGGCATACAGTTGCCAATAGCAACAGACTGCAGGTAGTAAAAAAACTTCTTCCATAAAACACACAATTTGCTAACATAAGTAAAAATAAACAAAATACTAAATAAGCTCAGAACCTTGGGGGAATACTTTGACAAAGTGGATGCTGCCTTTAAGTAAGAAAGGAGTATACTAAGTTTTCAGTATGGGCTATTAATTAAAATAAGCCTCTCCAGACCTCATTAAATAGCCCGTAGGGTTAGTTTTATTTATCTTTGCACTGTGTAAGTTGGGAAAGTACTCCAAGCTGAGTATGCAAGTATTCCATAAAATGTTGAAAAGGCTCTCAAATCTCTTTTAATTACTTAATTATTAGTTATTATCACATTGTTTTTAGAGGATCTTACATAAAGGTCTTGTTTTTTTCTGAAAATAGTCACAGCAGTATCGAATTCGATATAAGGGAATAAGAGGTGCCACATACACAGAAGCCTGTAACTGATATCCTGAGCCATCTTGGTGCCAGATTTCCTTCAAGGAACATCTATTATAAGTAGGGTTTTTAAGAATAAAAAAGTATAAACTATATATATATATATATGTATATATATATATATACACATTTATTTTACAATGACATGCCTCGTATTGATATGCTGTATTGATATTTACATTTGTTTCACTTGTTAAATAATACCTGTCTTACGTATGTCATGTATGTCAGTATATAAGATCTATGCATTGCACATTGATCTGTGCAATCATTTTTATTTTTTCCAAAAACACTAACGGGTAATAATCCCTTAAACTGATAATTAAGCTTTCGTATTTTACACCTCAACCAGCAATAGTCAACCATTTTTGGAAACAATCACATTACATTGTTTTCCAAACATTTGATGACACCCCTATCTATGCTTATATTTTCAATTCAAAAAGCAATGTACATAATGAAAAACAGGGGTCAAATTCCAGCCTCACTGCTTAGGTCATAGAATTAAAGGCACGGTTTGAATTTATGACTGCTTTATCTAATAGGATAGACAGAACGTATGTTAAACCATTAAGCCAGAGAAATATTTGTCAAAGGTGGCACACTGAACACCCTTGTGCCAATTAATGATAAATAGGTCATTTTTCTAGCTTGTTTAGGCAGGACTGGCATCTTAAATGTATCTGCTTTATTTTCTTCTATGGCTTCAGCATGTTCTAGTAATGTATTCCTTACTCTTCTTCTTTTAAAAGAAATTCCAGTGTAGATTTATTATATTTATGTTATATAAAGCTGCATATTTAGAGCAGGATTGTGTGCTTCTGTGTACCTGCAAATTGTTCAAGTCACAGATCATTTCAACCTATTAGCCTGGTTAGCCTTAGCTAACCCTAGCTCCAGTTTAGTTCATATTAAATTCTAGGAAAGAGTATAAATTAGAACCTCTTTAACCCAGTTAAGAAGAGTTAAACGTAAAGTGTCCAGGGTAAGTGAAAAATAAATAGAAAGTTTTCTCATTAGTAATGAGGATTGGTGTGCTGTTGAATAACTGTTGTATTATAGCCATTTTAATTGTCTTACCTCCGCCCCCCAAAAATTCTACCGTGTACAGTGCCATAGAATATGATGCACCTTTTAAATAAACAATAATAATAATAATAATAATAATAAAGCTTCTGAAGCTAAGAGTAACACCTTCTCTGTAGCCCAGCCCCTAGATTATCTTTTTCATGACCACCTTTTTTTTAAACACTGGAAAGTCACCCTATCGCTACCTGTCTTGCATTAGACCACGGGGGCACACCAGTGTCTTAAAGCAGAACAAAACCGGGACTTTGACTATCCCGGGTTTTGTTCCTAGCCCTCTGGACATCCCGATTTGCACCGTTTTCCAAATTACATGGAAGAGGCCAGGATAAGGTGAGTTTTATAGGTCGATCTGGGGAGTTTCGGGGGTGGAGGGAGGGCCGACAGCTGGCCTTTTAGATTCCAGGGGCAGCTGTGCAAGATTTTGGGCTTTATTTATAATGTGCGCCATTTAGCATCTTTTTTGTGGCTATAGTGCCAGTTCCAGTGCTCCAGCATTTTTGTCTTATCAGGCCTTGTGCTGTGGACTACATTGGCGCTAGCAGTCGCCACGCAGAACGCTAACTAATTAGTTATGTTTGTTGCACTAGGTATGGCCGGCCTATGTCAGTGCCTGGTGGACCCAGCTGCCAATTATCCCAGCGCCAGTAAGCGGCACTTGTGTGCAGTTATTCTGCTGCTCAACAGCATTTCCACCTTATAATCTTTGGCGCTGTATTTTCCCGGCACTGGTCAGCATTTTATCATTGCAATTACAAGAAATCACTGCTGGGGACAAAGGGGGCAAACAGTGAGCTTAGGCTGCATTTTAGTTGTTGGTGTCCAGATTACACATTGTTAAGCTAAAGAAGTCATTAAAATCAATTTTAATAACCACCCAAAAAATTCATTTTGTGACATCTCAGACCTACATTCCGAAAACTGACAAGTCCCAATGCAAGTTCTGTACAAATAAATGTGTTTAATATTAATTATAGACATTAAACACTTCAATCCAGTTCTGCCCTTTTTCTATGGGATCTTGACCTACAGTGCCAAGTTTCTTCCAGAGCACCCGGCGCTGCAACCTTTTCAGCGCTAGCATTAAATTAAACTCAAGCTGGCAGCAGCATCGGTGCTGCCGTTTTTTAACTTAAAACCAGACGCTGAGTGCTGATGAGGCCAAGAAAGTGGCGCTGTCGCTTCTTAAATAAGGCTCCCTGTTAAGCTTTAAGGGGAGATTTAGATTGTTCTTCTGTGCACCTTCTGACAGCCTAACAATATATACTGGTGGCATAAATGTTTCTTTTGATGCCTGTATGTTGAAAAACTGAAGTAAAAGCAGATAGGAAGGGAGACAGGTCGCACGTTCAGGGCTTTCTTATGCTGGGAAGACCTGAACAGGGGCAGCACGCTACTACTTTGGAGAGTGGTCGTGAAACAATGGAACGGAAAGAAGCGCAAACTTTGACAATCTGCTACAGGATCTACAGCATGCTGCAGAACATGCAGGAGAGGCACATGAGGTAGGCTTCAGGTGAGCTTCTTGTTGTAAATAAAAGAATAATGTGTTTATATACAGTATTGCCATTGTATGCTGGCACATACACATGAATTTGTGCCCTGCATTTATCCCATGCAGTGAGCAACACCACATGTGCCTGGAGTGGTTGGAGGTTAGGTGCCTCAAGAGCACTTCAGCAATTCAGCTCCAGCCAGGAATCAATCCATCAACCTTAAATCACAATACCGGCTCCCTAACCACTGGACAATGACTGACCCAATATTATTATTAATAATAATAATAATAATAAATATTAAAAGGATGCCTCAAGGTGCGAACCTTATCCTTTTTAATTGTTTTATTTAGTATTGGAAGCACACTTCACCTTTTCCCTAAGTTTTAAAAGACTTTCAACTCCAATGAGATTGGGGAAAGATAAAAGTCAATTTAGTGTGGTTTGGTGCGAAGGGGAAGCCTGTTGCTTCAGGGAACTGCAATAAAGGAATGAGAATTGAGAAACGTGAGCATCTTGTTATTGCAGGGGGTTAGGGTCACAGCGGACTTACACCCTCCCTAGGACAAAATTGCCCTTTTGTAAGGGTTTGGTAAGAGAAGGAGGTCACAGGGACATAGAAATTAATAGGCTGAGATTCAATCACGGGATATACAGTTAAGTACATTAAATTGCAGGTTTTTTAACTGATAAGCTTTTTTAGGATTACATCATCAGAAAAATAAATGACAGATCAATCCAACCTCAAAGAACTAAGACGTGAAGCAGAAATGACTGTAAATGAAACCACATTTACTGTGACCTTATCCTTGCAGATGAATGAGCTCTCCATATTCTACTCGCATCTGAAATGGCACTTTTGGTGAGAGACTGCGATATATGCCACACTGCAGGACATAAGGGTGCTTGCATTTGGACTGAAGCTGTTATCTAAGATAATGAGGAGTAAGTTACTGTGGTTGCAAAGAAGAGGCATTTGAATTAAGTTTGTTTTCAGTAGAAAGTTGCCTGGCTGGTAATAAAAATGGATTGCCAGTGCAAAATGCATATTGTGCAATTCCAAGACACACCCACAGCTTGCACGGGTGTGTGTGATAACTTTTAACAGCTGCATGGGGTAATTTTATTTCAAACTTGCTGAATTAAAATGAATGCTTCATCTGTGTACAATTTACCAAACACAAAATGGTAAACAAAGGGTAAATAGCCTCCCTAGTTTTTATAACAGTTAAAATCCAAAATTCAAAAATCTACAATGGTATGTGGTCCCACTGGCATAGCTATCAATCCAGTGCATTACACAGGAAGTCCAGTCAAAAATGATTGGACTTCCTCTTCATTATGCAACAACTTTTGCATCAGCAACCCATAAGCCAAAGAACAGGGTAGCCAAAGCTCTTCTGAGATTCTTCCATGGCCAGCTTTTTAGGATTGTCTGGCCGCTGGCTGCACAGTAATGTGCACAGCAAGCCTGATAGGCTGATTGTGGTCACATGGGTCCTGGATCCTAGAAGAGAGGAGTATCAGTGGCCTAGTTCCCTGGCTTATGAGGCATTGATGCAAAGCATTGCTAAGATCCTGTTACTTTTTATTGGACTTCCTCTCAAGTATATGAGCTGGTATTGCCATGGTACAGAAGCTGTATAGTCATGATAATACTCCCCTGTATGCTCCCCCCCCCCCAGTGTTGTGCAGGATGGACACAGACAAGAAAATAAATTCTAAAAAAAGGTGAATAAATTATTCATCCTGCTTATAGTAGGAACAATAAAACAATGAAAATCCATGGAAAACAAATGATTTAGAACTTGATTTATGTGGCTACCATAACTTGTCTTGTTTGGTTACACAGTGTACATCAAGTACAAATCCACTCTTAGTAGATGTGTCACCAATTAAAGCTTTGACATTGTAGTATTGTATTTGTAGATCAGAGGGCACATCATACAATGTTTATTCACATATGTCTATCCCAATGGAATGCCCCATGAAATATGTATGCAGTGCTTGGAAAATATTGGATGCACTGAAACACGGGCTAGAAACACTAGAGAATCCCCACTAAAACAAACATTTGTGGAAACCTGCCAAAAAGAAACTCTGAAGCATAGTAAGCAGAGTAAAATAACAAAGGTGTAGAGTGTGAAAAACTTTTTAATTGGATAACTATGGTAGAAAATATAACAAAAATCAATTTTAACAAACAAGGAATGGGTCTGGAAGGAAAATGTCAAAGAAAAATCAATACAGTTAGAAATGGTGTATGGCGAACTATAGGACTAAAATGACTGCAATAGTATAAGAGGAGAATGTTCAATCTCTATTCAAAAACTGACATTTTTCTCATATTTAGAGGGTTATTAAATGCCTCCATGTGGAACCCAATCAGGTGTGAGGGATTTAAAAAAAATGGAAGCACTTGATTGTGTGAGATAGAGAAGGAAAATACATTAGCGCTACAAGCTTTCATGAATAAACCCTTAGATTTAGCCTAAACAATAAAGCCCAATGTATGTAAATACAATTTTACAATAGAGCGATATATATATATATATATATATATATATATATATAAATGTCTACTTAAGATTTACATTCTTTAAATACAGGAATAGGGTCTTAAAGAATTTTTCATGCAAAACTTTAAAAAATAATCAGCATCTTACACTAGAGCTGTGCCTCCTCTCAGTGCCGTCAATGAGGTATTTCACTTCCCCATCTGACCCTCCGGCACCACTCTGCCAATGTGAACCACCAAAACTAGCTTGAGGAGCTAGTCCAGACCGCACCCCCCTGTATCAATAGCACTTTCAGAGCTGCCATTCAAACCCAGGTAGCCCCCTCCGTCCTCTCCGCCCAGTCTTCTCCATGCAAGCGCTCTTGCTTCCGATACTGATATTATGCTGATTATTATGCAACACCACAGCTCCAAGAACCACGCCCACTGTAAAACTCAATATCTCGGTCATTTCTTTCTTAATTTGAAAACGGAAACATGACAGTGCCAAACACAGCCTGACACAATAGTCTAAAATTTGTCTTTGTCTGAAATATCACTTTAATGAAGCAGGGTACTCCAAATTGGGTGTGCAGCTGACCTAAAGTCTTCTTTGACAAAGGTCTGCTTTAAATCTATGCTGACCAGTCGCTCATCAAGCACCAAGCACATGGTGTACATGTCCACCAGATATACTGTTATAATCTTTTATAGAATAACTTTGTCCTCAACATATGTCTGTTCAGTATAAGAGAAGCAATGTGCTGATTAATAAGGATTAAGACACATATTCAGCCCCCAAACCACTTCCTCCCAGGGGCCACAAATCAATTCAGAAGCGCAAATGCCATGGCTATACTGGCTAAGTGTAAGTGCATACTTTCTATGCAGGAACACTGTATATGTGTGACTCCACAGGAAAAGGTTATCAGTGGGTAATACTGGTTACAATCGTTGGGATGAAGTAAAAGATTCACAACTCTGCTCTTTTCCCTTTATTCACAGCAACATGACATTTAACAAAGTGAAGATGTGCAGAGCTGTAATTGCTGCCTGAGAGAAAAGTGGATAATTCCGGGGGAGACAGAGATTTTCCTTTGGCACCAATTTATCAAGCTCCCTATGCTAAGGAAGGCTGAGCAATATGAGTGTCATTAAATACACTGAATAGTGGTGTACTGGTCTACAGAGAAACATTTTGGGCCATGCATGTATCTGGTGTTGACAAAATAAAATGATTGGATTTACTTTGTCATAGGGTCAATCTAATTCAATTAGCTCATGTACCTATTCAAATATGTTTTTACTTTACTAACCCTATGTTTGTCAAATGAACACTTCAGTAAATTTTTTGATGTAAAATTACAGGATACTTTTCCTTTCCTGCCTATGAGACCCCCAAACTGAAACAGCGCTTTAGGAGATTTTTAGATAAAATACAACTGCTATGTGCATCTTGCAGTTTTTCAAGAAAAATAACCCTTTACATTTGAAATACCCCACAAACTATATATTCTCTGGAAGTACACACCTCAAGCTTTCTAGATATACCAGGCTTGTTGACCTGGGTGCAGTTTTCTGGAAGTAATGCCTTGATGCATTATTTGGTTGCTCAGGGTTTCCCGAAAAAAAAAATTAAAAAGCAGAATCAAAATCACATTTTCCTAAAAACAAAACAATATGCAAACAAGTAAAAGTGCAAGCAAGCAGGAGTCCCACACACTCCCAAATTGCCAACCTCATCTCAGTTTATTTATTGCATATTTGGACAAACAATCATAGACCAATTAAAACCAATTAAAACACACAAATAACAAATAATAGTTATTTGTGTGTTTTAATTGGTTTTAATTGGTCTATGATTGTTTGTCCAAATATGCAATAAATAAACTTTTGTATCTTCTCAATAACCCAGTGTAGTGGTGCCACTTTTTGGATGAGGTTGGCAATTTGGGAGTGTGTGGAACTCCTGCTTGCTTGCACTTTTGGCCCCGAGAGGGGTTCTCTTTTGGCCAACCCCTAGTGTTGCACACTCATTTAATTGATATTATACATAGAGTGCGGTCCTTTGTTCTATATTATAGCAAACAAGTAAAAGCACATTAAATCTGAAAAAACAAGATCCCCTGAACAGAACAATCCCCATCATGCATAGGTACCGTCTAGGGAAGAGTTGCCAAACACCCCAAAGTAATACATGCGCATAAGAGTAATTTTACTTGAAAATTTCAGTTCTGCAGTGAGTGAGCACCCTGCGCTTTTGCTACCAAAATGACCCTTTACATTTGAAATACCTCCCATAAACCATATATTCCCAGAAAGTATATATATGTTAGGCTTTTTAGGTGTACCCAGCTTGTTGTAGTGGCTTCATCTTTGGAAGCAATCCCACAAAATAATAAAAACGCAGAACTGTCTTGTTTATTTTAAATAAAATATTGATTTTATTAAAGAAAACCATATTGCATGTGATATCCCCATTTCTCCCGATTATAATGGTACCACTTTTGTATCGGTAGCCCCCTGTTCCTGCCCAAGAGACCCCCTAAACCCAAGAGAACCTTATAACATTTACAAATAAAATACAACTACTATCCATGCTATAAAGGATTAAAGAAATAAAATTTACATGGAGTTCCCCTTCTCAGGGGTATCACATTTCTTGGGGAGTTTTAAAGGTTAAAAACTCTTAGAAATCTCCCAAAAATGGTGTGAGGATGACGTAATCCACCGGCCCACAAAAGGAGGAACTAGAGGCAAAGACGTAATTTTTTATTTATAATGTATTTTGGATTTTGTATTCATAATGTATTTTCATTTTTTATTCATAAAGTTTTTTTATTCAAGAAAGACGATCAGCCAGCACTCCAAAAGATATTGTATTCAAATCCAACAGGTCAATATCACAGCAAAGACCAAAAAGATCCAACAAAATCCAACGTTTCGGGGCGTCTAGCGCCCCTTCATCAGGGAGCAAAAACAAGCAAGCAGAGATTCCCCTCCACTGAGGATTAAATGTCCTCAGAGAGCCCGGGATTGCCACCTGATGTCAGTGGGTGTGTCCCACCTGACATCAGAGCTGATGCAGCCAATCAGAACAACACCAGCCAAACAAATGCAATTACAAACCATATACATAATACAATCATGTGAAACAAGTAAAATAAGTAAAATAAACACGGCAGAGACCTGATGCGGTCGCTCAACAGGGGCTAAGGTGGGTAGGTCGCACCCCGCAGCACCACGTGCCAGCAGAGCAGCAAGCCGCTGCGATTGGTTTGCCGACGTTCCCCGCATGCGCCGGTGCTGACAGCAACCGGCGCTGGTGTTTATACACCAGATGCGGGACTGGCAGCTCCTGGCCCACTAGGAGCAGCCCTGGCAGCGCCGCTTTCCAATCGCAGCGGCTTGCTGCTCTGCTGGCACGTGGTGCTGCGGGGTGCGACCTACCCACCTTAGCCCCTGTTGAGCGACCGCATCAGGTCTCTGCCGTGTTTATTTTACTTATTTTACTTGTTTCACATGATTGTATTATGTATATGGTTTGTAATTGCATTTGTTTGGCTGGTGTTGTTCTGATTGGCTGCATCAGCTCTGATGTCAGGTGGGACACACCCACTGACATCAGGTGGCAATCCCGGGCTCTCTGAGGACATTTAATCCTCAGTGGAGGGGAATCTCTGCTTGCTTGTTTTTGCTCCCTGATGAAGGGGCGCTAGACGCCCCGAAACGTTGGATTTTGTTGGATCTTTTTGGTCTTTGCTGTGATATTGACCTGTTGGATTTGAATACAATATCTTTTGGAGTGCTGGCTGATCGTCTTTCTTGTGTGTTTGCGGCGCCACCGCCGGCCACAGCACCCACTACAACGCTAGGTAAGAGTGCTTCTGTGCAATCTGACAAAGTTTTTTTATTGTTAATTGTTAAGAAAATAAAAAAGTTGAAAATTAAAACCATATAAAAATAGATAACATTTTTTAAATAAATATTTACAAATGTTTTTTGGGGGAGTGTTTAAAATAAGGTGGCATGCCTGTGTTAAAGTGGAGCTGGAGCTGGTAGAGACACTAATGAAAAGGCTTAGACGCAACCATGAAAACGCTAATACAAATAAAAAAATGCATGAGAAACTCAAAAATGGACCTAAACATTACACATACACATTGAGAGAGAATAGTTTCTACGCTAAGTTGTCCAAGTGTGTATTCGAAGTCCCCTTCCTAGCCAGGGCCTGGTTATGGATCCCACTAATGTTTCCACAGTCCTTGAGTGGGACCAACCCCAAACCTTTAAAGCCCTACAGATATTTCTGGGATGAATTCATGCTATGCCATCTGGTTGCTCTTTTTCTCCCGATTCAATTTTGTTACTACTTTAAAGCCAGGAGCTAGGAAACCCAAGACAGATGCATTGTCTCACAATTTTGGTAAGTTTAAGAATAGGTTTGAAGGAGAGGAACCCATTTTTCCCCTAGGTTGCATGGTCGATGCATTATTGCCAGATCTTTCTAGCTCACTGGAACCATTCCAGGCTAACCTCCTCATTGACGATATGTCCCACCCATATGTGCTTATCTGTGTTGCAAGAGTTTCATTATGCTAAAACATCGGGTCATTTGGGCAGCCAGAAAACCTTAGGGTTTGCCAAACATCATGTCTGGTGGCCTACCCTCAAATGCGATGTCACGGCCTTTGTCGAAGCATGTTCAGTATGTGCTCAGAACAAGGGAACCCCCTTGCTGAGTAACTGCTGAGTAACTTGTTCCTTTGGAGGTCCCTATTGAGCCATGGACCCATATTTCTATGGATTCCATTGTTGATTTACTCAGGTCACAAGATAACACGGTCATCTGGGTCACGGTTGACCGTTTCAGTAAAATGGCGCATTTTGTCCTCTTGCCCAGACACCCATCAGATACTGAACTGGTGCAATTATTTATCAATCTAATTTTTCACATACATGGTATACCCCAAAATAATGTCTCTGATCGAGGGGTCCAATTTATTTCTTGGTTTTGGCGGGAGTACCCTGCTCGTTTGGGAATTAAAATCTCGTTGTATTCGGCCTATCACTCCCCAATCCAACAGCCAGACTGAAAGAATTAATCAGTCAATAGAGCAGTACTTGTGCTGTTTTGTATCAGACAAGTGGCCTGAATATATTGATTTTGTCGAATTTTCACTGCACAATGTACTTAGTGAATCAATTCGTTCTTCTGTAATTTTGGTAAGAATCCTAAAGCTACTTCACTTTCTGACCCTTCCTCCAATCTACCAGTCGATGTTGATCTTCCCTTGTTTATTAAGGGCTTTATTCACCAAGCGACAGGTAGTGCCTTGTAAGAGACAGGTAGCGACAGGTAGCGAACACTGGCCGCGGCACGCAATACCACATTTATGAAGGTGATTCTGGTGAGCGTCTCTTACAGCAACAAGTAGCGACCGATTCATCATCACAGGCGGCTCAGTGGATCCCGATGGCGCTCTGGCTTTCAGAGCGCCTGGTATTACCTGACGCTACCTGTCGCTCTTGAATACATTTCAATGGAAGTTCCTTTTCTTCTATTTTCTTTTAATAATTGTTTTTCTTTTGTATCAAATCATTGTGTGACCTCTCCCGGCCTATTAAAACACATTTTTGAAAACTTTTTAAATTTTTTTATGCAGAATTTTCATTACAGGTCTGGTATTAAAGTGTTAATGTCCCAATGTAATAACAATGTAAATCTATATGTTTCCGCTTTGTTACTAGTGGATATGTGTTCAAAAACGGACTTCAATCACACAGCCTCTGACGCTCTGGGCTACAGTGACACAATTTTGAGCGCCGGCGCTGTGCGAGGCTGTTTTTTTTTTTATGAATACGGTTTGAGTCGCTCACACTGACCAGTCGCTACCATTCGCTCCCATATAGCTCTGTACTGGTGTTATAGCGACTCACACATCAAATTCATTGATGCCGTCAATGTTACTACAGCGACTGAGGTGCTCTGTAATAACGACTTATGGTCGCTCTTAGCGCTGCTGTACAGATGTTCATCTGCCATTACCTGGCACTAGTAATGAATCAGCCTGTAAGATTCTCAATGTCTTTCATGTGTCGTTATCCCTCTGCTTCGGCTGATCTCCCATGAACCCCAGCTATATTCACCCACATTCAGGTCCAGCCCTCAGTTCATATTGTTTGCGCATTGTAAGACCTGGGGGAAACCGTGTCCAGTGAGGCCTGCTTACATCCAGGCTAAAGGGGGTGCTTATGCTTAAACCGGACCTTCAGCGTGATTTAATGAAAAGCCCAAACTCTTAAAAAACGGTTCCCCAGCATATAAAATTAATATATTTTACGTTTTTAGTCACTAACTTAATATTCTTTCCCCCACTGGGCTGCAACTCTGTTCAGGAATTTAGGATACGGGCGCCGCCATCTTGACTCAGAAGCATCACATTTACTGAGGAGAGGAGAGTGGGATAAGGTACAGGAGGGCGGGTTATAGCTGTGCTTTGCTCAGACAGAGCAGAGCTGGGGTCAGGAAAAGGTCAGCAGTCCCAGAATGCAGAGCAGCACAGTTAGAAGGAACTTCCTGTTTGCAGGCTGCCTGATAAGATGGCGGCTTCCATAAGCCGCCATCTTGGATGTTTAAAGGCTCATAACATGCAGTAGATGCAGGTAGGATGATTTTTAGTGTGGACAATCTGTATGTACAGGGTGTGGGAAACATATAAGATAGACTCTTATTCAGAGTGAAGGTCCGCTTTAAAGCAACTCTGTGCCAAGTAAGATCTTGGTTCACTAAGACGTTAAACTAACTGAACCTACACTAACAGTGAGCCCTACATTAGAGAGATACTCACCTTCTCTTAGGAGAGTTTCATCCAGTGGGGTAAGAAAATGACTACAGGTGTGTGCAGCGGCCACCCCTCCCCCAATAGGAGACATGCTTCTCTAGAGTGAAAAGTTTTTCCTGTCCCCCATCATAAGGAGCCTTGCCCTATAATGTCATAGGTAGGATCTTTAACTTTAGAGCCATTCCAAAGGGACATATAGTCAATTTTTACTTGACCCTCCATGAGGACTACTTCTTCTGCAGTGATTCAATACCAAATATCACTCATTATACCCCACCAGCAGCAGCCAGAGAAACCCAAAGAAACTCTGGACACAATGCTATTTCTGAGGAAGCAGATAAAATGCTGGGCCAAGGTGAATTTTTTTCTGTATTTACTGCTTAATCAGGCTTTGCTGTAGGACCGGGATGGCAGGGGGTGCATTTTACTTTAGGTCATACAGTTTTTTAATATATCACATTAATCAAAGTTTGCTTTAAATGGTACTCTAGGGCTGTTTATTCCACAATATATTGTTATGGTGATACAAAGCGCATAACTCATAGGAAGCAGATCTTAATTGTTCTGCAGCCAGTATGATTTACAATTGTTTGTTAGGTGAGAATGTTACTCATCCTTATTGCTGGCTGTACTGCCAGGTACAGCACACAGCCAATACCCCTGACTGTTTTATGCCATCTGCAAATTAACATCTTCCACCATAAAGCTAGTACACATGAGACGCGTGGCTGTTCGCCTGAAGTGAGACACTAGTAAAAAGCAATAAACGTTATGAGGCTATAAGACTGCAGGGAAAATGCTTTTGTTTTTTTAATTAGTCACCTTCCCTATTACACTACATTTAGCTGCAGACATTTGGACTACAATGAAGTGCTGTGGCCTTTACTACACTTACATAGCAGTACTCCACCCTTATGACTGATACACAGGCAACTTCCCTTACGGATTAGAAGATCTCTTCAGCAGGAAATTATGGCTCATTATCAGACATATCTTGTTACACTTCATGCATAGCTAATCATCTACTGCTAACTATTTAACAGCCTGCTTGTTGACTCTATATATAACATACAAATACATTTTGCATTTTCAGCTATTTTTGGTTCTTATAATGTCCTCTGCTGTATGTGGTGACAGAAATATTTGTTTGTATCCAACACAAGCTGGAACATAATGTGTTAACTGGACATTGCTACTTGTGCGTACAGAAATCAAGAACATATGACAAATGGCAGCGAGGCTGTTACACTGGATGAGATTATTCTGGAAGTTGCTGTACAGCAGTTGTAAACTGATGTCTTTATTTATTGTTAAGCACCTGTTATGATTTATCTGTCAGACCCGTACACTGCAGAAAAGCTGGACAAAACTCTGTAGCCACATAGCCATCGTGTCTACCTGTCACTTTCAGTGCCTGTATACTTGTGATTTTCTTCTTTGGCAGTCAGACCTTAGCTGCCCTGCAGCAACAGTTCCTAGGTTTACTCAAACACTCATTAAACTGCTTCTTATGATGACTGATGTGAACATCAGGAGGTTGGCCTTATTCCTACTGAGAAGTGACACGGGCCAGACAAAGTACAGTGCCAGTACCAAAGAGTTTATTGAAATAGGCTTTTTAATCCAGTTTCATGTCTAGTAAGACATTACATTCCAGCTTCAGAAAGGGGTTCCCTGAAGAATCTGGTTGACAACAATCTGGCTATATATTACCCACTGTGGTGTCAGCTTTATGCATCATCGCTGCAGCTTCCCTGGCTAACAGTGCCAGTAGAGCATGGCTGGAGCACCAGCGGGAGCTCCTTGGAGAAGGCGGCTCACATGCAAGCATGTATTTTGAACGTGGTGGCAACTCAAAGCACGGTGTGGATTAAAATGTGGTCTAAAGAGTCCAAGAAAGTCCATGTCATAGTTCGAGAACTGTCTCCTTAACATTTGAAGACCGATTTTCTACTTGGAGCATTAAGGGCATCCATGGTATCCTTTTGACTCATGTTACTGTCACCATAGTATGGACCTCCTCCACAGGTTCTAATTACCCCTCTAAAAGGTAAAAGATAAATATCTGGTCATGATCTTATACGTCTAGATGACTCTCTAGGATCAATGTCTGCTTCTAGAGATGAGCGAACTTTTGAAAAGTTCGATTCGGCCGATTCGCCGAATTTCACAAAGAAATTCGGGTTCGGCCGAATCGAACTTTTACGAAGTTCCCCATCAAAAATGCCGGCATGGTGGGAGCGGGCCGGCCGGCCCGCTCCCACCATGCCGGCATTTAAAAAACAAAAAAAAAAGCATTTTTGCCGGCATGGTGGGAGCTGTCAGCGGCATGGTGGGAGCTGTCTGAGGGCACGTCATGATGGCGCATCATGATGACGCGCCCTCAGATGACAGCTGAGAGCGGCGCCGGCTTCCACGCTCCAGACCTGCAGGTAAGTGTTTGCCTTTTTTAAAAAATGCCGGCATGGTGGGAGCGGGCCGGCCGGTTCCGCTGACAGCTCCCACCATGCCGGCAAAAATGCTTTTTTTTTTTTTGTTTTTTAAATGCCGGCATGGTGGGAGCGGGCCGGCCGGCTTTACCGGCCCGCCGGCCAGTTCCGCTGTCATCGCCGAACCGGCCGGCCCGCTCCCACCATGCCGGCATTTTTTTTTTTTAATTTCAGGAAAAATTCGATCGGCACGAACCACAAAATATTCGGGTTCATGCCGAATCGAATATTTCCTGAAATTCGGAGCGAATTCCGGTTCGTCCTAACCGGTTCGCTCATCTCTATCTGCTTCCACAGAAAGTACCGGTTTGTGGTGTCTAACTACCAAGCTACCTAGATTTATGCTCTAGTTAAGCGGAGCCTAATCAAAATCTAGTTAAGCGAATCATATCTGGATGAATGGCAGCACAAGCTGAAAGAAGCGGCCAGCAAAAGGCGTCCTGGCAATCCATTTATTAATAATAGATTGCCAGGCATTATTATGCCCAAAGTTCTGACTGGACGAGAGGAAGTGCATGTGCTGTGGGAGTGGAGAATGAGGTAAGAAACAGGCATTGCTGGCATGATGATGGCCTGATGTTTGTTTTGTAAATATTTTATTTTTCGATAAACTTTAAAGTGTGCTGATGCAGTGAAATTGGGTATGACACATTTTAATTTAGGAATGTGTTTCATTTGAATGGGAGAACATTTAAATTTTAATTAAGCAGTAACAAGAAGTAAATGAGCACTAGAAAAATGACAGCTGCAGATATGCCATGCTGTAAGCCCTATATGCGGGGGGTTTGATATTGCTCTATGAAGCAAATCTTATTTAGATGTGATCACTGGCTGTATTTTTATTTCCAGATGCAATTGTGTTTGTCCATTCTAGTTTGCTTTCATTTGAATGGAAGGCTGGGGTAATGATATTTGATGTAGGCAGGTGTTGTGCTTCCCTGAATATACAGATTCCATTTCCCAGGGAGACAGGTTTCATTTCATTATATTCAAAACTTATTATAATACATTGATTAGGGCACAGCAGAAAGCCGGAAAAGCCGGTTTATCTCTGAATTGTATACCTGCCTTGTGGACACTATGAATGATATGCTTCAAAAACAGTTATTGCCCTACAGAAGGGCCCCGCAAATCTTATGTAAGCAGGAAAGAAACAATGAATTATTTGTTTTCAGATCTGTACAGTTGCAAGTGGATAATGATTCTAAACACCAACATAATATGAATTGTAATTGGAATCGGCTGGAAATGGAACATAAAATGGGTAAAAAATAAAGTTAAAGATTACACCTCCTCAAGTTACTAAGGAAATAATTTACTAAGGGAATAATTTTGTTTCTGTAGTATTAGAGAATAACTTATTTTTTTCCCTCTGCATGTATTCTGCAACTATACAGGATGTCACCAACTCCACTGGGGCTATAATAACAAAGAAAAGCTGACTAGTATTTTCTCCTTTGTCAAAAGTGTTTCTTTCAAAATGTAAAACCTTCTTTCCCTTCTTACAAGAGCTTATAGAAGTGTCCACCCAATTGCATCCAATACCTAAGCCACAGAAAGTTCAATGTTTCAGTGTAACAACAGCTTTAGAGCGTACAGCAGTTAAAGTGGACCAACACCCAGGATTTTCACTATCCTGGGTGTTGGTCCACTTCAGCGGGGCAGCCGAGATCAGGATGCCCCACTGTGTGAAACCCCCCCAAAAAACGTATCTTTTCGGCGACGGACAAGCGAAGGACAAGCCGCCGCCGCCGCCTCCCTGCTAGAGGGGAGTGCGGGAGGTGGCGGCAGCTGATCCGTCGCAGATAAGGTAAGGTTTTTTAGGGGTTTTGGGGGGGTTTCACCCCGCGGGACATCCCGATCTCGGATGTCCCGCGGTGAGTGAGGTGATCGGCCCAGGAATCTTATAGATTCCCGGGCCGATCACCCCTGGGTGTTGGTCCACTTTAAAGATCTTTAAGCGGACCAAAAATCTAAAAAGACTTTTGGTCCAATGCCTAAGGACCCAAAGGCGCATCCCAAATTTGGATTGATACCATCCTGAGAAAGCCACTGCTGAAAAGGGATGTTGCTGCTCTGCAGCTGTGGGAGCCTGAATAAAAAATGAGTGCACACCTATTTATGGGTTTTCTCAGGATGCAGGGAATACAAAATCGTGATGTACCCTTGGGAGTTGACCCAAAAGATTTTTCAGGGGTTTTGGACCATTCACAGTTCACATACTATAAGATGATCAACATAACTGTTGCTGACAGTATGAAGCAAAAATCTACACCACGGAACGTCCAAATGGATAAATTGCCAATAGAATCAGTCAGGTGTGTCTGGACACTGGTGGTTCCTTTCTGCTGAGATGAATGTTTTATGGTTACGGGAATTTTTAAAATTGCATTTTGGATTTTTTGGACGTGAATGGCCATTGTATGTTTGTGCACACATAGGAATTTTTCTCTTAATCCATCCTTGCAGTGAGAGAAACACAAACAGTGAGCACCCGAAGCAGTGGGCTGCCAAGCAAACACTTCAGTTTTGTCCACTACAGGAATTGAACCTGTCACCCACCAGTCACAAGGCTGCTTCTTTACCACTAGTCTATGACTGCCCTTAAAGTCATACTTTATCCACAAAATTAAAAAATTCGATACTCACCTTTGGGAGCCGCCATCTTGCCTCAGAAGCATCAACACACTGATGAGAGGAGAGCGGGGTAAAGTGCAGGGGGGCGGGTTATATTTGTACTTTGTACAGACAGAGCAGAGCTGGGGTCAGGAAAAGGACAGCAAACCCAGAATGCCGAGCAGCATAGTCAGACACTTCCTGTCTGCAGGCTGCCTGATGCTCCACAAGCCTCCATCTTGGATGTTTAAAGGTTCAGAATATGCACTAGGTAGGATGATTTTTAATGCGGGCAATCTGTATGTACGGTGTGGCACAGACATACAATATAGACTCTTATTCAGGGTGAAGGTCCGCTTTAAACTTACCGGACAGCCCGATGCCCGCTGCATGCTGTTCCTTCCTCCTTTGCCACACCGTCTCATGACACCGCTGTGCTATTGGAGGCGATGCTGTGCATCACATTGAACTATGGCACGCCCCTTTCTATTCACTGCAATGTTTTTTCTACTTTTTTCCCCCAAGGTTAGGCACATCATTTTTACAGTGAGGTAAGGATATTTGTTTTTAAGTTTGGAAACAACAGAACCCCATGGGCTATGCAGAAAAATACGGTGAAATCTTTAGCATAGCTCATAGGCTACTGTTATTTCCAAACTTATATCCTTATATCACTGAAAAAATAATTGTATTTGAAAAAAAATTTACCTAAACTGTAAAAATGTGTCCTCACATGTACAGGTGTTTTTCTTTAAAAAATATGAATTTTAAATGCTGGGGAATAGAGTTTTAAGGGTTTGGGTTTTTCATTAAATCATGCTGAAGGTCCAGTTTAAACACTTCACTCTCCAGAATGTTCATATTTAACACAGTTCAACAGAAAACATGGTTTCTTCCCCAGTACGTGTCAATAGGATCTCGTCCTGTTCTCTTTCCTTCTCTGGGCATCCCCTCCTGGAATCCCAACAAGCCTCGCTCGGGGGCACCTTCCCGTGAATCCAACTGCCAGGTTCCAAGCTGGCTTCCCCTCCTGCGAAGACTCAATAGGAACACCAGACACTAGTGCCTACGTCCTCATCCTTCCCACTCCCAGGGATCTCACCATGCAGCTCTCCAGGGGATGTCCACCCTCTAATGGCAAAACCTTAGTTACTACACTATACTACACTACTATTTCTATTATCCCATGGGGGCCTCTAGTGGCCCACCTACTTATTTACATCTAAACTATACACTTATTAATAAATCCCCATTCTATCACAGTCCACCCTACCCAGGGTATCCCAGGGCTTCCCCCCATTCTCCGGGCTCCCCTCTCCTAGGTGCACCCCTAGTCAGAAGACTATCCTGTTACATCTTCACCAAATATTTTGCATGATCGCCAGGATGTCAAAGCACAGATCATTATTATCCCTCTGGCTACACAAACAGTTGCAAGAAATGTTTAAATAAACAGTCTCAGATAGGGAGTCTGGTTTAGGGATGCCACTGGACACCAGCAAGACATCTGGTTTGTCTCAGAGGAAAAAGGAAGCCAGATAGCAGAAAATATAAATAAGGCCTTATCTGCACACAATAAATTAATGTAATGATGTGTCTGGGCAAAGGTCACTAAAGCTTAGCACAGGAAGCAGAACATGGCTGCCTAATCTCTGGTCTGCAGGATGACAGTTGCCAACTGTAGGGGCTGCTTTAACTGTTTTCAAACAAGAAGACTAGCTGCGTTTTCATTGGGGGGCATGCTAATTATTTCGTGATGTATAAATCTGGGTTCACATCTGGGTGAGAATTGCAACCTGTGTCTCAGTTGGCCTTTGAGTGTTAACACACAAAATGTGCAATTTAAAGGACATTTTTACAGGCAAGGTGCATCATTTTTTTCAAAAAGACACAGATCATTTTTTTTAAACAAAAATAGAACAAACATTTGTTATTGCACTTTTGTGTGTGCTATAGTTAAAAAACTCACTGAGATGAAGGTTGCAATCCCCCCATCCCCCATGATGGTCATGCTAATTATATGATAGAGCTAGGTACACTTCTGGTGAGCCTTGCGGTGTCAATTACAACCTGCATCTTGGTGACTTTATTATCATAGTTTGTTCTAATTATTCTCCAAAAATCACCTGTACCTCCTATGGGGCATTTTTACTGGTGAGCTACATCATTTTACAATTAGGTAAGGTTTGTTAAGGGTTGGAAATAACAGCACCCTATTGACTATGCAGAAAAATATATTTTTTGTCTGCATACCCCATAGAGAGATGGTTTTTTTTTAATTCCTAAAACAAAAAAAAAACTAGATGAATACAATGCTTGACTGTGCATCACATTGCACTAAATTCATTTGAATGTAGCCTACTCTCAGGGGGATATTCAGACAGCAGGCAGTCTCCATATTGCGATTGTCGCAGTCGGTGGGTGCTGTTGCTTTAATTATGTGAAGATAATCTCTCACAACATAGATTGCCAGTTTGGATCTTGGTTTTGCATTTTCAAAGAACTTCAATTCAGTAACAAGCAAGTAAATATAGTGCATTTTCCATAAGTTATATAACAGTAACATCACATTATTTCTTGATTATGGGGCTTATTCATGATGTGTGCCATTTAGCATCTTTCTAGTATCTATAGCGCTAGTAATGGAGCACCGTCATTGTTGTCCTTTCTGGCACTGTGTTATGGACTTCAATGGCGCCAGAGGTCGCAGCACTAGATGCTAACTAAGGGGATTATTTAAGAAACTCTAATGCCACATAGTACTACGTAGTGTCAGGTGAACGCAGTATGTGAAAACCATATAGATAAAAGTCAATCTGGTGAGTGCCTCTAATACCGTCATGTAGCGTCACATGTATTACTAGCAGTTGCTCAGTGTAAAGCGCCGGCGCTGTATGTTCAGCAGCGACATGTAGCACCCGTCACTCAGCAGCATTATCCCACACATTTCAATGGCGTTTTTTGCTTTTGTATATATAGCGTGTTAATTAATTATTTTCTCAATCTTAGGATATAATTATTGTGTGACCTCTCCTGCCCAGCAACCAAACACTTATATTGTTATATTTAGATTTTTTTTATACAGAATTGTATTTGCAGGTCTGCCATTGCAGTGTTATTGTTACAGTGCTAAAACATGTCATTCCATATATTTTCGCTCTGGTGCTGGTGTTTATGTGTTTAGAAACAGACTTTTATCATATAGCGTCCGGCGCTCGACACTAGAGTGCCCAGTTTTAGAGCGGCGATGCTGGTTTTGTGTTTGATCTCCTTAAATATGGTTTTGTGTATGATTTTCTTAAATATGGGCTTCAGTGCCTAGCGTCAGGCGCACTTAACTGGCGCTACCTATCGTTGTCTGCTTGTTATATGTGACGTTGCTCTGGGCAGCTTTCCCTAAGGGCACTACATATTCAGGGAGAACGCTTCTACCACCCTCCAGACATCACATTTATCAATGCTGGACAGGATAGCACACGGTCACTTGTCTGCCCGCTATGCTAGGTTATAGCGCCAGACACCCGTTTGCAGTATCTGCTAGCGAACACTCTAAGCGCCGCTACATAGAGACTTAAAAGGTAATACGTGGCGCTAGTCTTAAATTAGCCTCTAATTATCTTTGATTGTAGCATTAAGTATTGGCTGGCCTGTGTCAGTGCCTGTTGGCTCTGACTGCTGATTATCCCAGTGCCAGTGAGCGCCACTTTGAACCGCTTTTCTGGCACTGCACAGCGTACTTTTTCCTCCTTGAAATGATTGGCACTGTATTTTTCAGGAGCTGGTCAGCCTTTCATTATTAAAGTTACAAGAAATCACTGATGGCGACAAAGGGGGCAAACTTTTTGTCCAAATTACACATTTGTAACAAAAAGAATCCATGAAAAATGTTTTTTTTAGAGACATTTGGCAACATCTAGGTCCTGTGTTTCCATTATTGACAAGTCACAATGCAAGTTCTGTACAAATAAATCTGTGTAATATTAATTATAAACATAACACACATAAATCCAGTTCTGCACAGTGTGATCTATGGGATCTTGACCTACAGCGCCAGGTTTCAACTGGCACTGCTTCAACCAGAGTGCCCGGCAACCTTTTGGGCGCTAGTGTTAAATTAGACGCTAGCTGGCGGCATCATTTGTGCTGCAGTTTTTGTGTTTCCAAAATCGAACGCCGAGTGCCGCCGAGGCAAAAAAGTGGTTCTGTGTGGCACTGCCGTTACATAAATAAGGCTCTTTATTAAGCTCTTTTAGCTACACATTACTGTTTTGTATGACCTTAGAGCATCCTTCCTATGTTCTACATTCCTGAGAAATAAATGTCACAAAAAAAATATTCTGACCAAGGGTAAAAAGCTAAAAACATCACTCTTACTTTTTTAACACTTCCCTAAATTATAGCCCTTGGATATGCATGACCAAAATATCACCAAAATAATGGAGTAAATCTCAAGTCTGCAAATGTCATGTTGCCCATATTGGCTGTAAAATAAAGAGCAGATGAAAAGATAAAATCCGGTTCTTTGGCAAGAAAAATTATTAGCAGCTCATTAACACTGTGCACCATCTGTATTACAAATATCAGTAGACCCCAAGAGCTGCTTTAATCATCTAAAAATATGATCAACATTTAGCCAAAGATCAACTATAGCCATGTATTGTTAAACAACAAACCTCCACAAAACTTCTTATAGTCCAGCTTTTCACCCTTAACGCCTATCTGTACGCTAAAAATGACAAACGATGTATACTTGCTTTTCCCTCAGACCTGCTGGTCTAGCACTGAATTAGGCCCTTATTTATGAAGGAATAGCGACAGGTAGCGACTGGTGAGCGGCCGGTAATGACGGGCCCCCCCATGAGAACGCCGGCTCCCCACCACAATCACACATTTATCAAGCCGATCCTGCTTAGCGACTGAGATAGCGCCATATAGCGACTCATTCATCATTATTCCAGCCTCAGCCCACAGCGCCAGCGTCCGACCTTGAACAGCGACAGGTATGACCTCTCGCTACCTGGAGCTCTCCAATGCATTTCAATGGAACAATCTTTAAATATTAATAATTAATTGTTATTAATTTTTTTTTTTTTTAATGTGAAAAATTCTGTGAACACTTCTGCCATTTTAGATGATTTTTTAAAGGGAAAAAAAAATTGTACAGAATTCATATTACAGGTCTGATATTAATGTATTCATATTACTAAATTATTTTAAAAACTTGTTTTATTTTTGGTTTCCAAAAATATGGTTGTTTGGGGGTTAAAAAACTACTTTTAACCCATCGCCGCCAGCGCTCTGGGGTTTAAACATGCATTTTACAGCGCGAGAATTTTTTGAGCGTGATTTTTTAATGAATATGGTGGGAGCCGGTCACTAGGGCCAGTCGCTATCATGCGCTCCCATACAGCGCGGAACCTGTCAAATAGCGACTCCTCACCCAATATTCAACATTACGGCAAACCAACTGAGTCGCTATCAACTACCGAACAACGGCCAAGCACAGCGACTACTAGCGGGCGCTCTGAAAATGCTGCTACAGTCGCTCAACTGTCGCTACCTGCCGCTATTAATGAATCGGCCTCCCCGTTCTGTGCCTGTATAGCATTTTACCTATTTGCAAACTAGAGCTCCTGGGGTTGGACCTGGCTTACAGTGGCATGAGTGTCTCCCTGGCCTAGTTCAATAAGGAGCATACAGTGTGTTCTTTACTGGAAAAAGGAAAATCCCAGAGTTATCCCAACTCTTCTGAACAGAACTCTGCATACCTACATCCAAAAGACAAATAGATACTCTATCGAGGACGTTCAAGTGACATTTGAAAGAATGTATGAATGAATCAATTTTTTGTTACAATGGTTAACAAAAGTCTGATTGAGATGTGGGCAGCATTTTGCAGATTTGAGACCGAAGGAATTTAAACGGTCATGAAAACTGAGTAGTCAGCTAACTGGCAAAGCACCTTTACAAAAAAAATTAAAAGCAAGTCCAGCCGCTTCAACTAACAACTTCAGGTTTAAAGAATATGTATATCATTTGCCAACTGGTCTGGTGACAGGCTGAATTTATTTACATCACAGACACTACTCTGCCTCTCAGATGATAAATCTTTTCCATTCTCCTACTGCAGGGTAAACATGTTATGTTGAGATATATTGGGTGAAAAAAAATAATTACAGTGTATCACAAACTAATGTCCCACTTTGTTTACTTTGCAGTAGGAGAATGTAACAGATTAATAATTTGTGAGGCAGAAAAGTGCCTATAATGAATATATATTCAGCCCGACCCCTAAAGACCTGGCAAATTATAGTTGTCCTTTAACATCCCTTGGATGGGAGCCTTCCTGCATGTACCATTGAGGCACAAATACAGCCTTTTCACTGTTTCAGGAAAGCATCTACTTAAAGTCAGAAAAGGTTATACAGTATGTGTAAGTATCAGTATATGTTTGCTTTAGCATTTGCCACTATAACTATAAAAATGTTTCCAGCTAAGGTAGGCAAATCCAGAACCTGGACAGGGTTTAGCATGACAATTACAGGCTTCTCTACCCAGCAGTTAAACCCCCTATTAGAAATAATAGGCTGGGCTGATTATATGAACATGCTGGGAGACTGGGCCTTATATATAAAAAGGGATAAACAGGGATGGTAAAAATGCTTGAGAAGGTCTATGTATGTGCAGCTGTTTCGGAGGGTCATACCAGGTAACAGGTGTACAAAATGTTGATGAAGAAAAAAATAAAACTTACCCATACAAGAAGTATTAAGTTACTCTTTACAGCACCACAGTAACCCAGCATGCCCACAATGATGAGAAAGCAGCAAACAGCCACCATCACTGGATGGAACACTGGAAAGTAGATGAGAAGTACAGCTTCTTCCACCCTAAACATATGAAGTTAGAATTATGTTAGTTAAAATTATAATCGGATTTAAACATGACATGCTTTATGTGAGAATAACGTTCTGTTTCGGGTTTGTTTAGCCCATTTTATAAAAGGAGCTTTTGGGTTTGGTTGAGCAGACTGTTATCTCTTACTGCACCCTCCTGTATGCAAGGACCTCACATTCTGCACTGTATGTTTGGAGATGCCCCTGTTAATAGAGACACAATTTTGGATGTTTTGGAAGTTACTTTATTTTCACTAGAACAGTTAGGGGGTTAAAGGGACATTAAGTCACCAGACTAAAATCCTCTTCTCTGGCCCCCTTTCTCAGCAGGTGGTGCAGGAACATCACATGGTATTGACATGTTCCCACATCATTCTGCAATAGGCAATGCTAATCTGTACAATAGGAGCGCTGTGGGAATCCGGGTTGCTTGATCATCCGACCTTGGAGTCTTTATGACTCCAGGGCCAACCATGGTTAGTCCACTTAAAAGAGGAACACTAGAGGAGTTTGAAACACTCCCCAAATCTCACCAGCCTACTGCCCCCCTCTCCTCTTTACATTTTGGGCATTATGTACTTACCTTGCTGGGGGATCTATCTTCTGGATCCCGTCGGATTCCGGCGACCGTCAGGCAGCAGCACCTTATCTCCCATCAGGCACTATGTGCATCTCGTGATCTACTGCAGTGCTGATGGATGCGCTGCAATTGAGGCCCATGGAAAAGTTGCGAGACTTGAAGAGCCGCTAGAAACAGAAGTGCAGCTAAAGCCGCTGCTGCCATGTAGCAAGCAGAAACCGCACCCTGAAACAGCAGGATTTTTCCATATAAATAGGTCCGTTGTTCCTCTTTAACTATCAAGGGCCACTCTTACTCTCTAATTTTTTTGCATTCAATTCAAGAGCCCCCTGTGACCCACCTATTCTACCCAAGGGCTCTTATGCAACCTCGTATCCATAAACTAAACATTAAAGAACATAATGACTGTCTTGCCCTGTCTCGGTCCCAGTTAGGGGGAATTAGATGGCTGGAATAATTTACCATCTTGGAATAAAAAACTAATTTGTCATTCACCATTTTAGAATAATAACAGTCAACATTTTCAGTTTTATAAACTATTGCTCTTTTGTTAGAAGGTAAAAATAACCAAACCTTTGACTAAAAAGAACCAAATTAAAATAATATATTGCCACTTTTGTTATGTTCTGTTATTGTGTTTTGTTTTCAACATGAACTGCTTTTATTGCACTAGCCAATAAGGATAAGGGCGCTTGCTTTTTCTGCTGAAATAAATGGAATGGCTTGAGGTTAAATGCAGGTTCCAGGAATGGAGGCTAAATGTATGTTTCAGAAACTGCAATTAGATACAGTCAATTAGTTGCTGCATTAGAAATGCTGGGAAAGTAAACAGAAAACATTTTTCAGACGCACGGACGAAGGGAGATGATCAAAGTATCTGGACCGTCACAGTATGGTTCCTAACTATTGTACAAAAGCCATCTAATCTATGCAGAAAATGTTTTCAAGCAGAATTTGACTGAATATATTCAATAGGCCAAGTAAAAGAAACACCTAGCCTCCCCATAGCTTGGTGATGCCATTTTCTTTTTCTTTTTTTTATGTTTTTGTACAGAAAATTAGAAATGCTTACCTTGTTTCTGCCGTCAGTGTAAGGACGTTATTTATGTAGTTTCTCATCCATGCAGAAACTCCCAAAACACATATCGACATCAGCTAAAACAAACAGAGAGGGGGTGTTAATAACATGAACAGTGACATATAAAGACAAACAACTGTGAGCGGCGGTGGTACTTTCCCCAAGGTATATTCCCACCGGGTAGACACATACTTGTTATTTCTGGTTTGTGTCCACATTGCAAATTACAATAGTAAAACGATGAAACCCAAACCTCCTATATCAAAGTTGACTTCATTTGTGGCAAAACAGTCCCCATTAGGATATGCTAGAATACTATAAAATTATGTTTTTTTTTGTTTTATGAGGAAACAAATAACTGAATTAGCAAATGCAATATAAGGCCCTACTTTCAACCCAGGTGGGTGAAACCTGGGTTTTGGTCCCGTTTAGGGGCTGTGCAGCATGGTGCCAATACTGTGCTTTTTAAATGCCTACTTGCACATCCACAGGAATTCTAGGGGTGAACCATGCTCTAAGGAACTCTAAAGCAAAGTATTAGAGAGACAGGCTCACAGAGTCTATCAGTCTGGAGGATTAAGCAACAACAAAAGTCAGGTAAACAATTGAGTCCTAACCTAAAATCAGGTGAATCTTCAATCCTAGCATGGCAGCCAGGTCAATCATCCATCTAAGCATTGCTGGCCAGGTAAATATTTTGTCCAAACAATAAGCAGTTACCACCCAACGTTTCAAGATTAAAGGCAAAGAAACCCACTGCATCTTTTCAGATCAACAGGTTTTAATGGTCCATTGATCCCAAGAAATCTAGACATTTTTTTGTGACACTCTTCAGTCCTGCCTTGCCAGCTCATACGGGGAGGCCGATTCATCAATAGCGCCAGGTAGCGACAGATGAGCGACTGTAGCGTGATTTTTTCAGCGCCAGCCAGTATTCGCTGTGCTTGGCCGGCGTTAGCTTGATGACAGCGACTCAGTCGGTGTGCGGTAATGTTGAATACGGGCTGGGGAGTCGCTGTTTCACAGGTCCAGCGTTGTATGTGAGCGCCTGACAACGAATGGCCAGAGCGAACGGCTAGCTTCATATTCATCAAAAAATCACGCTCCGAATGTGCTGTCGCTGTCCATTCCTTGTTTAAACCCCAGAGCGCTGGCGGCGATCTGTATTAACTAGTTTTTAACCCCTAAACAACCATATTTTTTTAATGTAACATTATACATGTTTTTAGAATCATTTTGTTATATGAATACATTAATCTCAGACCTGTTAGATCAATTCTGCACTTTTTTTTTTTTTTTTTTTTTTTGACTTAAAAATAATTCCTAACATTGCAGAAGTGTTCTCCGATTTTTTGACATTAAAAAAAAAATATAAAAAAATAATACCAATTAATTATGATTAATTATAGCTTGCTCCATTGAAATGCATTGGACATCGCCAGGGAGCGACAGCTCATACCTGGCGCTGTGAGGGAATTTGCAGCGGCGCTGTTCGGTCCAGGCGGCTTCATGATGAATGCCGCGCTAGCCGTCGCTCTCGCCGGCGCTAGCCTCATTTTGCTTGATAAATGCGTCATTGTGACCGCCGCGGGCGTACTTGAGTCGGTAGTCGCCGTTAGCTGCCGCTACCTGGCGCTCGTCAGACACTACCTGGCGCTATCGCTTGATGAATAAGGGCCCTAGTCTATTAATGCACACCACCCCCGCATGTCATGTGACATGGCTCCCTCTGACATAATTGCTTTATCCCAAGAACAGTATAATGGTATGTTATCTACTTACCACTAGTAGTCCTATTGTTGTTCCTGGCACTGCCCCTCAAATTTGGCCATTATTCAGCATTGCAAAATCCTCAAAATATTCATTTAAAAAGCAAGAGCTGAAGTATTTTAGGAAACACGAGTTTGTAAAATGTCTGTGACATAAAATGTCTTCATTTTGACAAATGTTATAAACTACTCATAATTTATCTTTACTATTTGCCTGAGAATTCACATTTGTTTGCAACCGATGAAGGAGGGGGACCCTGTCAAATTCTGGCTAGATTTAGTAGCAGCAAGGCTGTTAAAATTTATGATAAGACAGGATTCCACATAGTCCTATGAAGGTTCATAGAAATTGCTTCAGGCAGCTGAGCGAGAGACACATAAGTGTGATGTAAAGAAGAAAGATGATAGGCTGTAGGTAACAATACTGATGTCCATTTATCTGATAATTTATTATCTTACATATTTTCTAAGTAACATGCAATTTTAGACATAATCCACTAAAGGTCAACTTAAATTTGAATCAAAATGTTTTTACCTGTTCCCTTCCCTCTAGATCTTAAAAAAGTGATCTGCCTGAATATTAAAACTACATTTTCTGAGGAAATGGAACTTTCCACTTTGCATTATAATTCCCCTTGACCTCACTTGATCTCTTTTGTCTCAAAGGATCGGTTGCCCTCTGAATAAAAGGAGTCTTCTTGCTGCTGTAGCCCCCTTGTTCCTGCCACTTCATTACTGCATTATCATCAGGAAATAAAAAATGTCTTCAGGGTTTGAAAGAGAAGGCAATCGCTGGCTAAACTCCATAAAGCCGTATTCCCTATACCTATAGTCTTCTTGCTGCTGTAGCCCCCTTGTTCCTGCCACTTTGACTGCATTATCATCAGGAAATAAAAAATGTCTTCAGGGTTTGAAAGAGAAGGCAATCGCTGGCTAAACTCCATAAAGCCGTATTCCCTATACATATAGTCTTCTTGCTGCTGTATCCCCCTTGTTCCTGCCACTTTGACTGCATTATCATCAGGAAATAAAAAATGTCTTCAGGGTTTGAAAGAGAAGGCAATCGCTGGCTAAACTCCATAAAGCCGTATTCCCTATACCAGCTTGAGAATTGTGAGACTGGCACATTGTCATGAGGCAGCAACATACATTCGGACAACTCCCTACAGTGTTTCTTTCTGTCTCACGTAATGTATTCATTATTGAATCCTATGTGTCTCCAGTAATTGTTGTATCGTGTAGCATGAATTCTAGTAATAAAACACCCTCTGTATCCCAAAAAACTGTTGTCATGACCTTTCCAGCTGATTAAATGACTCAATTTGTGCTTCCATTGCATGAACCCTTGTTTGTTCTCAGAAATCAGCATCTGTGGCTCAGAAATGCCTAATTCATGAGCTATAACACTGACTATCATCTTCATTTGATACCCTAACACATTTACACTGCTTAGTCCAACATTTTACTTGGTAGTAGGAAGGTGCATCAGCAGTCATCCTCATCCTTATCCTGATGGATTTCATTTTCATCACAGAACAAAGCTCTAAATGCCTTTCTTTGTAGCCCTGCACTGGACTATACTTGCCATATTGACACATATTGACCAATGCTTTCATCAGACTGAACTGCTCCTGTGTGTGTTGCATGTCCAGAAATGTCTAAACCTACACAGACAAGCTCAGCTCTCTCACACTGAAAGAACATTCTTCAATATATACTTAAGTTGCCTTGCTTTTATTTTTCTATGAGCCAGAAGTGGGCTTAGCAGATCATGTAAGTCAAAGAATGGATGTCTCCATTACTCCCACTACTACTAGACTTTGCTGCCTACACAACTCAAAAAATGAATGAATGTTGCTGATGATGAGCATGGTGCCAACAATAAGCATTGAACCATGTACCCCCAGCCTCCACAGTATGTTTATCCTCAATAAGTGTTTTGGTCTACCAAAATTCTGTGAGCCACACAGAAAAAAAACTAAAGTGGAGTAGTGCCCCAGGTGTTTTGACACCTTTGGCTGGTCTCGTACAAAATACATTAGGCTCAAAGACCTAAGATATAAAGTGGTTGCTCAGTACAAAAAACAAAAAATATATACACTTAGATACCATACATCATAAAAGCTCCATTAGCCCCTAAACACTGTAAGCATGACAGAGAAAACACTATAGCATGTGTTTTTCCTCCCCTTTAACTAACATGTTGGGAAACCTCATTGCCCACCGACATACCATAGCCACCTGCACATTCAATAGATTTTATCACCCAAGAGTGGACTTCATTTACATTGAACAATTAAAAATTCTTTTAAATTCTGAAGCCAGTGTGCCATAAAAACCTAGGTGTCTCCAGTTTTGACCTCCCTCGGTTAATACCGAGATAGGAATCGGTTGGTTTCAACAGGGCTTGATTTACTTATATTTCCAATGGCTTCTATTAGGAGGCTTTCCTATTTCTTACACATAGACATTATATGGTCTCTGAGCCAAATCCCTAGATAATATATCTACTCTTAATATGTTGCTTCACATTTCTCTTTCATCAATTTTTTTTCACATTCACAAAAAATATTGCTTTGTTGTCAGATTATACTTGTAGTCAAGGTACCTCCGAAAATGCTACTACCTGATTTGAAAGCATGCAAAGCAAATATATAATCTGTGTTCTTCTAAATAATGTCCCTAGGGAAAGGAGTGCTGCCTTTGTTGTATAGCAAATATAATATTCAACCCTGTGCAGACTTTTACCAATTTTGGAAACATCATACCAGTCTTGTTTAAGTATTTTTAGAGCCTCACGGAAAAAAGAAAAATCCTATCACTGCTTATTGCAGACCTAAAACACAATATACCAGAACTACCTGCCAATATTTTTCTCAATCCTCCCTCAAGTACTTTCAAGAGCAAAATACTTGAGAGTGGACATTACGCTTCTCTATTTCCTTGCTGGAAATCAGATAATTAGATGCGCTGAGCTCATTTCCTTTGTTTTCATTTTAAATTAGCTTGCATTCAGAAATAATGCATTCTAACCAGCACGATCAGCTGTGCTCTGTTGGAGCTAAGTCTTGCTAAGGATCTGTGCTCGACAGTTGTCATCAGCGGGACAGTGATGATGTGGTTTATTAAATATCTGCTCTGCACAGTGTCATCTGAAAACGCCAGTGCTATTTCTGCTTGCCCAATTATTTCTAGCTGTCGTTTAAAGATTTTTACAACTTTATCTACTTATCAAGCCATAATACCTAATAGACTTGTTTTTACCCCAAGTCCAGTTAGTTATATTTACTATGACAAGTGACTCCAACATTGTATTGAGGTGACTGGCCTACTACAACTCCAAATCAAAATGTAACTTTTACTCCAAAACTGTTAAAATCATAACACACCCCAAAGTCCACCATCGGGTTCAGTTGGCGCTTTTGGACCTATAGGCCTTGATTCAATAAAGGTAGAAAAAAATTCTCATGGTAGTAAAAATTCAATTCATGAGAAAAAAGCCTGAGAATGTCACTGTTACTGAATCACCAGATAGAAAGACAATGAAAGTCAATGGCAGCTTTTACTACATTGTAGAAAGGAGTAAACAGTTCTCTACTTTTCTTAGGAGTAATAAAGTGCCATTGACTTTCATTGTTTTCTTAGCTGGTGATTCAGCAACAGTGAAATTCTCAGGCTTTTTTCTCATGAATTGAATTTTTTACTACTATGAGAATTTTTTTCTACCTTTATTGAATTGAGGCCTAATAGTTCGTATTAGATGTATTCTTTAACGGGCATATGTTACATTTGCATTTATTGCTACTGCCTGTAATCCACAGTCTTGATTACTGGGAGTCACCATACTAGATGCAGATGGGCCCTAACATTGTTTCATGTTTCTACCCTGTCTGTTATTACTACTTTGTACAGCGCTACGGAAGATGATGGAGCTATATAAATAAATAGTAATAATAATGATAGAGACACATTTTGAAAGTTTTTTCCTATTTCACTAAGACAATTATGGGGTCAATATGCATGGAGTGAATTGTATCCCCCTAGGTGAATGTTGCACAGAGAGCTAAGCTGGCACACTCCTCTTCATTCCTGTCTCTACATCTCATTCATGGCTCTGGCATTGCCAGGCACTGAGCACCATCTACTCTCCAAGCTTCTCTCATAAGTGTTCTGCTCTAGAAGATAGTCATTCAGTTACAGGATGGTCAAACAACAAAGCAAGATTTCATGAATTAATATGTTACATCTATATTTATGCTAGTGATCATCCTAAGATCATCCTTGTGCTTCAAGAACACAGACAGAGATATGAGAGACACTAGTCTTGCTTAGTTGAAACTTCTTATAAAGCAGCTAGTGATGGCCACTGACAAACTGTCTGCTAATTTGTTTAGGCATAAAAGACTTGGGCAGCAGGGCCACAGAATATTATATTATATTATTATAGCATATTGCGCAATCTAACAGGTGGGGGACATGGAAAACCATGCTAGGATCCATGTACTATGTAAGCTACCATGAAGGATTTTGTGACAACAGTTTCTGCTCCTTTTCAGAGTTAGCCCCCTCCTTACTGTCATTAAGCAATGTAAGCGGACCAAAACCCACTTGTGAAAAAAAATTGGCCAAAGCCCCTGACGACACTCCCTTCTTAGGGTGTAGGGAACTGAAAATGGATATATTCGCCTTACTGAATTGCCCTGTAACACTGATTTTTTGCGGTCCCTCTCGGTGAGATGAAAGGTGAACAATAATCATAAAAACATTAACAGAAATTAGTATGATGTCCAAATGGCAACCATATGCTAATTAATTCAGTTACAACTAAAGTGTCACATATTAGCAGTTGGGTTGTTAAGCTCCCCAATACTGTGTGTACTATAACTAAATGTATCATCGCTGGAAAGCACTAGAGGGCAGGGCTGCCTGACATGAGCAATATTGTCAACTGCATCCGGTTGGTGTTGTTATAAATATCGGGGCAAAGGTTGAAGTAAAAAAAAAAAGAAACGCAGGCTGTTGTGAGGCACTGAGTTGGGGATAAAAGGTGGCAACATACCTAACAAACTTCCTTTCTGGGTATAGAATCACTTTAAAGAGAAAGTCCACTTCCAATGGCATTTTTGAAAGTGTATCCTTTTGTGTTCCAGTAGGATGTCCTAAAGGTGCTGAGCTTCGCTAGTGATTTTTAAAATGTTTTTTAATGTGTGTTACATGTAAAGTTCTCACTACCTGCAATCCATTGCTATCTACAAGAAAATAGATGATGCCTATACAAACAGAACACTGCTGTTCAAGCCTCAGTGAGGTGACCATGACCTGATTTGAAGAAATAAATCCTCGCGTGAAGGCAGCGTAATGCTAAACCATGGCCATCTAATGCAAGTACATTTTTAAATTCACAGTAGCCCTATTACTTTATGCTTGGTAGTCATAGTGATTGCAAAGTATTTTCTTTCTTTTACAAATACAGACATAGAAAAGTGAAAAAAGGCAATATCTTGTGATAGCTTTCAAGAATACAATGTCCTTTTCATCAGATATGACAAAATCATGCTTGAGGAAGAGAACTAAGTATTCTCAAAAGCTCACCTTAAAATATAATCTTGGTCTACAAAAGGTAACAGCTTTTTCATCACCTTTGACTGTTCTTTATGGCTAACATGGTACAGCACATTACTGCTAACAATACAATGGCATCTGCCGTTAGCTCCCTAAAGCGACAATTTCACAAACTGATAAACACATGGAAGGTGAATCTCTAAAACCCCAGAGTTCCCTGTTTCATTGTTAGGTTTAGAACTACTGTATTGGTATATTTTAGTGTAACAGACCTAAAGAAAATAAAATGAACGTGTGTCTGGCTGCATTGTCTTCATTGTACATTCTACAATGAGGCAAGCCAGACATAAAGTAGCACTGAAACAAATGACATGTAAACAACCTAAAAGTGATATGCCAGGCCCCAGACGCTGAACGGGGCCAGGCCTGAAGAATAATGTATACAACCCGGAGAATGACACAGGCAGAGGCAGATTCCATCATGTCATTGGGAATATATTTTGAATAATATAAAGATATACTGCGCTGAGAAAAATATTTCATCCACTAATCAATTGTTACATGAAACAAGGCATCATGAGAAAAAGACAACATTAAAGCAGAGCAAAACACATTTTTTTGGCTAATTTCTCTACTGCATTACCCCACTGGCAATAACTTTCAATTGGTTTTGCCATTCTTTCTTCTCCCTTTTCCCAGCAACAGATCTGTCAGTTTCTCAGAAGTCTCAGGTTGGTGGGGGTTTGAGTGAAAGAACAAGAGAATGCCAGATCACAAAATGACCTAGCGCCAAGGATTTGAACATGCTGTTGTTCACATTCCACAGCACTGGTCCTCTTTCATTATGTAAGAAATGCCTATCCCAGGTCTGATAATGTAGGAGCTTGGATTTAGAATGTTAAAAAAGGGTTTACAATATGTCAGAGTAAGCGAAAATGGTGATTTATTTCTCTACTCCCAGGGACAAGACTATTGGTAGGGAGATTGGCTAATTTAGTTTTGCATCACTAGTGAGTTTTGGTCTACTTTAATATATTTGGCCAGGGCAACCATCAGGGCAGGAGAACCAAGACTCAAGTATGGGGCCCAAGGGGCTCAGCTGCAAAGAGGGGGGCCATGGCCTAATGGCCATCCTAACCTGAGACCCACAGGCTGCCACACTATTGCTGCTGGTATTGATCATAAATCAGTCCTGTTCCCCCAGGTTGATTTGCCTTGGGGCCCATTTCAACCAGGGTCCAAGCCATCAAATATAGTTTAGAGAGGGGGGCAGGCTCTATAGAGTAATATAGGGGTTTATTCATGAAGGGATAGAAGCAGGTAGTGCTTCGTAGCAGCAGGTAGTGTCTAGTGAACACTGGGTGCTGTACGCAATACCACATTTATGAAGGCGATTCTGGTGAGCGACTCTTACAGCGCCATGTAGCGTACGATTCATCATTACAGGCAGCTCAGTGTATAGCACAGGTGCTCTAGCTTCCAGAGCGCCAGGTAATACCTGTCACTACCTGACGCTCTCCCATACATTTCAATTGACGTTCCTTTTTTTATGTTTAAACAGGCTTTTTGTTTTTAATCTTTTTTTTCTCTCAAATTATGTCACCTCTCCTGGCTTAGAAAGAGTCATTTTTTTATATTTTTATGTAGAATTGCATAAAATTGCATTGGAACAGGTCTGGCATTAAAGTATTGTGTATATTAAGTATATGTTACAACAATGTAATTCCATGTGATTTCACTTTGTTACTGGTGGATATGTGTTCAAAAACAAACTTTAATCACACAGCACCTGCCGCTCTATGCTATGGCGACCAGATCCAGAGCGCCTACGCTTTTTTGTTGAATATGGTGTGAGTCGCTGAGAGTCGGCTGCAATGAGCTGGCGCTACCTTTTGCTCCCTGCAACGCTGTACTGGTGTTAGAATGCCCAACATACATCTCATTCATCAAATCCGGCTAGGTTACTACAGTGACTGAGGTGCTCTGTTAAGCGCCCGATAGCCGATCACTGCATATACTAGTGGTCGCTCTTAGCGCCTCTGTACAAACGCTCATCTGCCGATAGCTGGCGCTAGTAATGAATCAGCCTGCCCATGTCTGGGCCTCTCATAACTCATCTTGTTATGGCTGAGCCCATAGTCCAGATTTCAGTTTCCTTCATGGCCTGAATAATAAGGTAAGGCTGGCTGCCTTGGGGAGAGAGGTCCAGTTTAAACTAAGGCCCCAACTATCACATATATGTTACAGAATGGCTAAGACTCTATACAGCCTTTATTGTGCCTGGGCCCCCATAACATAAATGACTTTTTGTTTTCTATATGGTCTGAATTTTGAGGTAAGCCTGGTGACCAGAGGCTTGTTTTAAAGGGACAAGCCATCACAGATTGGTTATGAAGGGGGCTCAGACATTGCTGCTATATGGGGCCTGAAAATCCCAGATGGCGGCCTTGTATGTGGCCAACAGAAAATCCTTCACAGAAAACCAAATGACTACAATATATGCTATACTGCAATATAATATATTTTACACGTTACAGGGCACTTTAAAACTGTCACTGTTGTGATCATGTAATGTAATATATCAAAAGATTTTTTTCAAGAAACAAGGTTATTGCACACTAAAATTCTCTGCAAATGATTGAAAAATGCCACAAAACCCTAGGACATCGCTGTCTCACATTATGCTTGTCATTTCTACCTAAAATTTACATCAAATGGAGTTTGATTACACAATCTGATAATACATGAGAAACTTGCTACTCACATCCAACAGCCCTCTAAAAACTGTCTAAATGTATTCAGTAGAAGGCGAATGAGCAGCATCCTACCACCCTGAGACATTTGTCAGCCTAGAGGTATACAGATGTTCCAGGAACATAAAGAGGAGCCACAGACACACACTGTCCCCAGGGGAGCACAACAACCATCTTACAAGGTGTTTTCGCTTTATGAGAGTTCTCTTGTATACCATAAACTAATCATGCAATCTGTCATCTCACATGTGCATGGAACTTTTAGCAAATAGTGAAACAGGGAATTAGTTAAAACACACTAAAGTTTGTATTAAAGAAAATTAAATCTGCCCAAGATTCATCCTAGAAAATAACCACACATTTAAAGCTTATAAGCTTTATTATTGTATTTATCTGTATTTTTTTTGTATCTTAGATGATAAATTATATTTACACATATACACAGTGTAATCCTGTCCCGGGGATGAGAAACCGTAGTCACTGCACACGGACACAAGTTTCCTCAGAAAGTTATGCAAACTTTATTGCACCAGAACCAGGAATATTTTCTTCATTACATCACAACTTTAAAAGGGAGTAAGAGTTCACAGCAGTAACCAGAAGAATTCCATAAACACAGTGCGGTTCTAGCCACCCCACTGCATTGACACCACTGGGTTGGAACTGCTCACCCGGGTTTCAATGACAGGGGAAAGAGCATTGTTGGGAGCCTCCAGCCGGTAAGACTCCCACCCTCCTTTTGAGCAGGTGTATCAGATGTTCGGATCAAACTAATTCAGACTATGTCAGTCCCGGGACTGGCGTAACTCACCTCAGAGTCTTTCGCTTACCACACTGCTGTGGGGTCCCGGGCGTGATAGACTAACGGGTGCACACCCAGCCAATGTCCCTACACCTCGGCCAGTCATCTTGCTTCCTCACTTCCAACCTTTTCTCACCCTCCCCCTTTTATACCATCTCTCTTTTATACCACTATCCTCACAAAGCAGCACTTGGGATGCAGCCAATTTATTGCATCACTGATTTTAGCCATAACAAGAAGTTTTGTGGGTAAGGCTGCTTGGGTGTAAACTTGTGGGTAGTGGTGGTACAACTGGATGTACATTTGGACCAACACTGCACAATACTGCACAATATTGTTTTACAGAGTACTAGATAGCCAACCCCCTTCCCACCATTCTCATGCCCTTGAGTTTTTCCATGTTTGCCCTACATTAAGTTTCTCCACCGAGCGTTTAGCTCCCATGGGCACTACCATCTTACATAATCCCACACACATGCATTGTGTGAATGGCAGATCGAGACTGAGCAATGTTATCATAACTGGCACTAAATCTACTCCACATGCATTAGTGGTTTATATTACTATCACTGTTGCTATGAGCACCACAAAGCCCAGCCACCCAACACTCCCCCTAGAAACCGCCTCACAATACTATATGCTCACTGTTGCTGGGGCATAGTAATCTTGCACTGCTGGTGATAAACTGTATGCGCTGGTTGGTTGTTGGCAGCGCAGTATCCGCAGCCTAGGATTGCAGAAGTGAGTAGGCCCCCGCTACCAGTTTGGGACTATTATGGGCTATATGTGACTTTTTCTAAGCTGATTGTACATCATGGTGTGGGGGGATTTTTGTTTAATGTTAAACTTTAAATTTGACTTTTGGTCCACAACCACAAGTTGTGTTTTAGTATAGTATTGTTTAACACAGACCACAATGAATAGCACATGTATTTAGCACTACACATATATCCTATTATATATGTTTATCAATAATTTGCTTTTGAGTTTCAAATGCTTTTCATTAAGGCAGTAATCAAGCATAGAATCCATTTCAATTTTACAGCAGTGAATAACAATTTATTATACATGTTTCCAGTTATATTAACCTTGCATTAAATTCTTTTTAACATAAACAGTTTAGAATTGTGCAAAGCTTAATTATAATACAATTAAATTGTTTAGCAAAAAGTAATTGCGTTCTATACTTTTGTTGAGACAGGCGGTTTGATTTGTTCTCTGCCCTAATTTGCTTTTTAAGGTAAAACTACAATAAGTTTTACAATCAGTGGATTTTTATTTTACTCCCTGAAAGTTAACATTTTAGGTGTTAATAACTAAACTATGTGCCCTTGCTGAAAGCAAGAGGTCACGTTAACTGTAAGTATTAACAAGTGGTATGGGGCTTGTGGTGGCACTGCACAGGAATGCATCACTCACCACCTCCTGGCCTGCAAACACACACACACCAATCCTCCAGCCACCACCTCCTTGCACATCCACCAATCTGCCAACAAAATGCCCCAATGCACAAACATCAATCTACCAACCAAACCCTTATACACACATCAATCCACCAGCCACAACCTGTTTACCCCCCACCCTGCATATATACACAAATATATTTGGCAGCCCACCACCCCTCTATGCACATGCAGCCCTCCACACATAAGAGAGAGGATCCTGAGCAGTGACTCTGGTGCTGGGGCATTCAATCAAATACACCCTAGGAGCTGTCATTTACACATTTGTAAAAAAAAATTTGAAATAAGTTTCCCAAACATGCATTCGAATAAAGGTTGAGAAGTTTCTCAAAATCTAATTAGGGTTACTCCCAACCATGTGCAATCATTTGAAATCTTATTTGGTTTATCTGTTAACATCCATTAAAAACACATTGAGTATAATAAAAATTACCCCATGGTATTTACTCAGAACTTAAAATGTAATAGTGTAAGCCTGTTTAAATCCGTGGATTTAATGAAACATAATACTTTCAGATCATAAAAATATTACATTGCGTATTATTCCAGTTGTGTTGGTTGATATAACCGAAAAGGGTCTGAGAAAACAAATGTTTGATACAGCTAAAACATACAGCGTGCAATGTAACATAGATATCATTGCACCTAAACCTGTTTGGTGGCTTACCCGTTGTAAAATAACACACAATAAAAGAAGTAATAAATAACTTGGAAACTTTAAATTAAGGGGCAGTCACTGTGGGATATCCAAATGACAGTAGAAGCTTTAGGTCTTAAACTTTGTATATTATGCTAAGCCTTCCTAGATAAATAATTCAGATCATGGACTGGTTTTAAAATACTTTCACTGCTGTAATAAATCAGGGAACTTTAATACATCAAGTAACACCTCCTTGCTGAAGGCAGGCAACACTTTTCGGAGCACTGCATTCATGGAATATGTATAGTTGAAGTGACTGGAATGTAATCACTCACAATAATACATATATTTAAAAATGTGCAAAGAAATTGCCTTCTGATACCCATGGCCTTCCATAAACAGGCTAAAAGAACTACTAGTACTTGTACTACTAGTACTATAATTTGCTCAGTTATAGTCCCAGGCAGAAGATCAGAGGATCTGTCATTGTGTATGAGCTGAATTACATAAAACTCACAGAGGGAACAGTTCACAAGTAGTAGGTTTGGCGGCATATGCTCAGCTGGAACGGTTAAACCAGGTTATACGTTTGTCTGGATAGGTGGGTTTTGAGGGCAATTTTGAAAGCTTTGAGTGTTGGGGAGCATCAGCTTGAATGGGGGAGAGAATTCTAGAGAAGGGGAGAGAAATGTGACAAGTCCTGGAGACAGGAGAGGTGATGACCGGGGAGGAGGAGAAGGTCAGAGGCAGAGTGGAGGTTGGATCTGCATTGATAGAATTAGATTAGAGATGAAAGGTAAGGAGCAGACTGGCTGGAGAGAGTTTGTTAAAATTTCTAGCTTAATTCTCTGTGAGACTGGCAGTTAGGGGAGAGACTGAAAGAGAGGTGGATGATGCTAGCAACAGAGTTGAGAATAAATTGGATGGGTGCCTGTTTGTAGGAGAACCACAAAGGAGGGTGCTGCAGTAGTCTAGCTGGGGTATGATCAGAGCATGCACTAATATTTTAGTGATGTTTGGTGAGAGGAAAGAACAGATGCGTGGGATGTTTTTAAGTTGACGGCAGGAAAATTATTTTTAAGGTTTTTTTCAATAGAGAAAAACAACATCCTGTGGGGTAATTCACATGTGTTTACAAAATCTGCTACAGATGCTCTCTGGGACTTCCTATGGGTTTCCTTCTTGGCTTTAGGTCCAGGACAGTCTACACTTGGCCCCAGCTGACATTTACTAGACACAGCAATGATTGTGTAGGAGAAAGATATGTCATTGTATCCTGGCTGTCTAACAGACTTAAAGGGAAAGTCCATCAACGTTTGCCATACAGGCAAGCAGATCCCCTCCTTACCTTTTGCCTGTTCCAAGTGCATCTATTGTGCAACCTGCATCCATGCAGGTCCTGCAGTCCTGGCTTGCAGCCCAAGGAGACTGCGTGCACCTTAGGACACATATTATTCCATATAGGTACCCTGGTCAAACTCTTCCACATATATCTGGGGATATGGGGGCTGTGGGGGCATGATAAATGTTGTGCAGAGTATGAGACCAGACTGAGGCACATATTATTCCATATAGGTACCTTGGTCAAACTTTGCCACATACATCTGGGGATATGGGGGCTATGGGAGCATGATAGATATTGCTCAAGCAGGCAAAAAAAAGCAGGAAAGCTTCAAGCTCATATGGTACTCCTGATCTGGGGTCTATAAAAACTCAACCAAAGTAAATTAACTACAGGTTTGATTCAGGCAGCAGTGACTGTAGTTACTCTGTATTATCCGCACGTCGTAAGAAATTTGTATGATGATTAAATAAAAGCAGTATTTCATACTTTGAGAACTTGTTGAATGCATAATTTGCTAATGTCAGTTAAATAAACTGTGCTCTGAATGGGAAACATTAAAATGCATTAAAGGATCAAAAAGCAAAGCCTGACTCGTACGAAAGTCCACAGTGTCAATGACCCTAGCTTCTGCATAAAAAGCTTTGATTTAAATTACATGTTGGACGTGCCAGCTTCAGCATCTATTCTCAAGGAGTTACTAGCTCAGTACGATTCCAAATCATGAAACAAAGGCAGCTCAGATTTCAGCTTAAAGTAATGAGTCAGTACCTACATTAGGGATGAATAAATAAAATGTACACTGAATATAACCAAGAGGGGGGTCAAATAAATAAGTAAGTCACTGTCCAAGAATCTAGTTAGTTTTACATTTTTCTTAGTGTGACCCACAAAAAAGTAACCTAAGGACATAATGCTATTAAATGGTACCTGAGAATGTACCACACCAGAATGTACTACTAGATAAAGAATATATCCACTGAAAGGTTTATAATAATATAATTATTCTAATAATGGTTTCTAATAATAGGTAAGGGTAGTTTAGTGTTTCTGTGAACTAGGACCCCCCTTGCCAGAGAGGGTGGAGGTCTGCTTTTAAAAAGTCTTAGGGATGAAATCTTAAAGCGGCACAAAAGCCACTACAGCATCAGGCTTCATATTTTCCTTGATAAATGGAACAATAAACCATGCAAACACTGTCTTTCCAGGCAGCGGTCACTGACCTTTACTATTTAAAGTTCCTTTTGGAAAGACTTATACATGTACTGTCAATCACTCTTAAGTGTAAGCTATCCAGAAGTCTTTCCAGGTCCTGCATATTAATTTCACACATAAAAAGGTAATAAATAATCAAGCTATGACTATAAAGCACATGACTGAGTACATTTAGGAACCTGATGAAAGAGACATGCGGCTTCTTTAATACTGGGGCAGTTATTTATCACCTTTTTCCTTTGATAAAATAGAAAAAAACTGGCATGGGAAATGGCACATGCGCCAGCAGTGTATATTGATCAAAGGAGCTATCAGAAGACAACCCTTAGATCTTTGCAAAATACATAGTAATCCTGGTAAATGAATTAATGCTTAGCTGTGCCCTTTGGTGCTTTCTCTCTCTTGGACAGCTGTAACCCGAGCAGAGGCATTGCCACCTGCTTGACAGACTGAAACTTCTTGGCCCTCTTGACTCACCCAGAAAAGTAAATTGAGGGCGTAGAGCAGGCAACGTAGGCACTTCACTGAGTCCTCTCTGGCCATTGTGCAATCGCGTAGCAGAAAGCCCCATCCTTTCACCGCTTCATCCTCTCCAGGGACTACTGTGGATCTGCAGCACTTCAAAAGGACAAAGGAGAAAATGAATAAACTAGCAAATAGTTTTAAGAAAAGCAAATCCCAGAAAACATTATAAATGAAGAATCAGTGCATTTGCTCATACAAGGATAGTACTAGAATTAAAATTCTACAAGGACATGTTTGCAGCTGTTTACAAGAGTTAAATAGAACCAATACTGATCCCATCGTCTGTAGGTCTTGCTGAAACCCTTTCTCTAGGAAATCAGCATCTCTAGTTAAAACTCTCACATTCAGAGCCATGTGAGAAAACTCCTTTCTTTTTTAGGAGGGAAAACTGCCATTCACTTTCATTGTCTATCTTGGGGCTGATTCAGAGCTATGTGAAAATGTACATCTGGTTGCTGAATCACCCCCAAAAGTAGACAATGAAAGTTAATGGCAGTTTTCTCTTATAAAAAAGAGAAAACTCATCTGGCTCTGAATCGAGCCTTAGAGGAGAGTCTTTTAGACTCTAGGCCAGATTTTGGTATACTTAAAGTGCATTAAGGAACAGAAAAATTACATGGAAATTATCAATATACATAATACTAGCTAGTAGCTACAATACAAAGGCTACAATTTTACATGCAGTTTGTACAGTTATAAAGATAAGGACACTTAATTAAAATGTTCCGGTAATATGTTTTTACTTTCTGGTTTGATGCATCTCCCTCCCTACCTTTAACTGCAAATATATATATACCGGTATATATATTTAGGAAAGACATTTGAAACTAAAACTAAGCTACTCAACTTCTAAGAAATTTCTAGAATAGCACCTCAACCTCAAACAAGATTAATCAAAGTTTACAAAATATATACAATTTATTAGTTACAATTATTAAAAACATGGGACGTGACCAGAGGATTAACTTCTAAATCCACAACTCCTGGGCTACAAACAATCCTAAAGTAATTCACAGCAGGGACTTCGTGGAACTTATCTTCATCTTTTTTCATCAAAACTGTTTCTCCCTACAATGGCCTTGGTTTGGGCATCTGGCACTTATGCATCTTGAAGATTCTATTGCTCTGAGGATGTCGGTTTAGCTGATGAAATGTGTCTCCATATCATATGACATAGTAACTATTTGCTTATTATTGCTATTATTTATTATTACAATTACTGCTATTTTTTGTATATGCCAGCCAGATAAAATTTACGTGGTTGCCTCTCCTACTGTTAGATGCCAGCCACGAACATTTTATGTGTCTGGCTTTCCCCCCTACTAGCAGCCAAAAAAAGCTATTCTTATGACCCATCAATCAATTCGGTCCTGAACTTCTCCGATCAGTTTTTAATGCTTTTCAGTTGGAAGAAAAATCATCTGACGAGAGGAGTCTATTATATAACCCAGGAATTTGCAGGTTCTGGATGGCCGACTTGTCCCTGTTTATAATCCATCCCATGCTCTGCAGCAGTGACATTGTCCGGCTGAGGTTCTGTGCTCACCATCGCCTCAAGGTCATCCAGACATGGAAAAACTGGGATCTTCTAAGATCATAGGACAGACATTACTTTTGCCAAGATTTATTATTCTGGGTCCTGAAGAAATGCCGAAGGGTAGCGCCCTGTACTGAAAGTAAAGAGTCTAGCAACACCGCAAATCTTAGGAAACTGCAGTAACCTGGCCAAATTGGGATGTATAAATAGGAGTCTTGGAGATTGATACTGATCATCCAATTGTCCTGGGCCAGGAGATTCTTGACCATGAAAATAGACTCAATACAATATTTTTGTAAGGCATATACAAGTTTAGGTCCTTCAGATTTAAATTAACCGATAGGCCCCTGATGACTAGAAAGATGTGGCAATAGAATACCATTCCCTGACAACGTAGTGGGACTGATTCTATGACTCTTTTTTGCCAAAGTTCTAACATAGCTAGTGGGAATGCTAACCTCCTTTCTGTATCGTGGGGAAGCCTGGTAAGGAGAAAATTCTCTGTGGTTCTTTGGGAAAATTCCAGCCAGTAACCCGTAGAAACTAGGCAGCCAGGCTCCCTGAAAGAAAGTTAGTCTGCCCCCCTCAGGTATGTCGGTGTCAGGATGAGGTATTGGAGGGCTGATCCCCTTGCCAGGTTTTTAGCCAAATGGCTCTTCTGGCACAGTGCTGGCTCCAACTGCTTCGGCCGAGGCATCCTGTAAAAAGGAAATGGCTCATAAACATGGAAAGGAGCATGTCAAGGAGAGTCTGCTTGAGTGTGTACTCTTCTATATAAACCCTGAGGTTAGAAAGCCAAGCCTCAAGGTTTCTAGCCACACAATCTGAATCTATCATGGGTTTAAAGGCTGCAGCATCCCTTCCCCTTCTAAGGATTTCCTCTGTGTGGCAATCCATGGGATTTCGTAATGATTCCTCAAAACTGAGGTCAGCGGAATGGCACCTGAGCCAGGGGGGCATCAAGTTTAGGACACTTGGACCGAAGATTAGACTCTACATCATTAAAGGGGAATATCCTCTTCAAGGAACTATTCTGAAAAAAGGGAAGAATGAAACAAATTTTACAGTATAAAGATAAGATTAAAGCTGTTCATCAGCCCAAATCTGCATAGTATCATAGACATCCTCCAGAAGTAACAAGGTTTCTTCTGAAATCATATTGCTTGGACCTGTGGGGTCAGTCTCGACATCAGATCCTCCTCTAAAGTTTATATTAAGGGCATCTTCATCTGAGGAAAATAAGCCCTCACTATCCACTGACTCAGAGGCTAACAATAGGGCAGAGGGACCAAGTGTAGAAATGCAGATCTGTGCTGGGTCTGTGGGAACCTGACTATTTATCCCCTGGGACTGAGGGTAGGTAGTGTCCATGGAGGAAGACGCCCCAGCCCTGATGGTAGACCTACAGACCTCTAAGTTAGAGGCCATGTTGGTCTGCATATTACCTATCTGTATAAAGTAACTGGCTTATTCGTTTTCCATCTTGTGTTCTAAGCAAGCATTACAGAAGGATCTATTCCAAAAATGGGACAATTTAAAGTCTGACAGTTTTAATGTACAACTTTTCTTTCACTTTCTCCTTTTTAGATGGAGGAGGCTAAGAGATAATAGGAGAAATGGATAACTATTAGAAACTCTGCGGGTGCTAGATACATACAATAGGCCCTATTGACGGTGTATCCCCGTAAAAAGCAGCAGAAAATCTACGCCTCACTCTGATGGGGCATCCTGGTAAGGAACATCATCTGCTGCGATAGCACTGCTGTGGCCCCATGCTTGCTGCTGTTCTGGCTCTGTCTCCTTACTCACTGAGGCTTCTCCAGCCCATCTCTGGCCAGGAAATGCGTCTGGAATGCACCACTTGGTTCTGGGCAGAAGTCACCTTCCAGTCCAGGAGTTGTCGCGGATGGCGTCTGATAGGCTCCACCCTCGTCCACAGATGCGGCTCCAGCTAACTGCCCTTTCTGATATTCCAGCAGTGCAGAATCCAGGTGTCCTGCCCAGTGTTGGCAAGAACGCCCCAGAGGCTCCTGGGGTGTAAAAATAATAAAATAAAAAAATAAACTGGCCGTTGTTCCAGCAGTCCTCCTCCTAGGGAGGAAACACAATACTGAAGACTGGAGGAAAGGGTGGGGCTTTTAAACTTCCAGATTGTGTCCTGAAGGACGAAGGGAAAAAAGGAGAGCACCTCTACTTACTGGGATTGAAGTAGGAGCATGGCTTAGTACAGGGGAGTAAGGGTGGGCATGGGCTCTGCTAGTGGCTGTCTAGGCACACACTAACTTCCTCCCTGCTTATCCCCCATGCAAACAGTGTAAAATTAGCCATTGCAAAGCATCTCAACATCTCTGATAATTTGTAAATACCTTATTTATTCCAGGCAAAGCTGCTTTCTTAGCTTCAATTTCTGTGTCATGGCTGAGCAGGGGAGGGCAAGTCATGGTGCAGCTTTATGAGTATTCAGCAGTCATAAGCTCAGAACACTTAGGCTGCAGAAAGCGGCAGCACCTGGGCGGAGCTGGTCAGGACATGAACAAATACAGAAGGCTCAAAACCTTGCTAAACAAGGAGGCCAATAAGCCAGGAGGGGAAATTTACCTCCAGTAATTCTAGGCTAGTTCTCTCCAGGTTCTTCTTTAACTGCTGAAGTTCTTCTTCTTCTTCTTATTGTTTATTTATATAGCGCCATCATCTTCCATAGTGCTTTACAAAGTAGTAATTACAGACAGGGTAGAAACATACGGTACATATACTATTTCAAATGCAGCTTTACAGTGGATATTCTGAGTACAAGATAAAATAGGGGAGAGAGCCCTGCCCTTGCGAGCTTACAGTCTTAAAACAGAGTAAGCCAAGGCCACACCCACCCGGCCCTTTTGAGATTGCTGATTGGCTGACCTTGGGTGACATGCAACAGCTGGTTGGCTGCACAGCTACAGGGAAACCAAGGATGTGGCAGCCGGCGATTGCAGCATCATAGGAGCCGCTGGTAAAGGAGAGTAAACCGGTGACCCCGGGGGTTTCACACAGCAGGGCATCTCGCTATAGGACGCCCTGGGGACAGGCAGCGGCCAGTCCTGGAGTCTTTTAGATTCCCAGGACCAGCTCGATTGGGGGGGAAGGGGGGGGATTCATCTGCTTTAACAGTATTTATTGCAGATTCTAAATGTGAGCCCTGATCCATAATATTAGTGACAAGAACCATTACCAAAGCCATTCAAGTAGAAACTGGACCTCTGGCTCAGTCTGCTAAAAATCTGGTGGTCAGTGAATCTGAGGTGAGACGCCTACTCCTGGGTCTCAATGTCCAGAAGGCATCTGGCTTTGATGGAATTTCTCCCTCACAATTCAAGATGTGTTTAAACCAACGTGCACCAGTTCTTATCTTTTTCAGCTTTTGTTCACCACATTGCTTCCATCCTGGTCCATTAGTATAAAACTTAGTCCTGAGATAGACTCACCAGTGAGTTTTATAGAAAATTTAAATTTTACTTCTAAGATATTTGACATATATGTCAAAATGAAACATGTCTAAACTGTTAAGACATGTTCTGAATGCTAGCAGTACATTTTGAAAGAACATTTTAAAAGCTATGTGCAGTCACACAGTCAAGGTAAGAAAACTGGCCTCCAGCATTACAGAGGCATTTCTCACACTACAGACATCTCAGATGCACAAAGCAACTAATGGGCTCTATTATATTAGAATCCATGTACTGCTAGTTCAAGCCAGGTAAAACATTATACGATTTGAAAAAAGAGGCTTACAAATGTGACATTTTGCATTCTTTCTTCAGTATACTAATGCTAATTATCTAAGCCACACAAAAAAAGCTTACGCTAGCCATCTACAGTTCAATTCTGCTCAGATGCTTTCGGTTACTATTTTTTAAATTGTTATTATTAAAATGTATTATTTGTCCTCTTTGTGGTTTGTAGATATTTAAAGCAACCTAGCATTAAATGTCTCCTGGCTACATTTATAATATACAACTCCTGAGGTCCAAAGATTTTTATCCTGCCAATGATGGGGTCCCCAAATGGATTTGTTGCGAGTGGTTCACTTTGAAGAGCCTTTCATACTCAGCACATATTAAAGTGGATTAAAAAAACACAGCTGCATGGGTCAGTTCTTATTCTTAATTAGATAGATATTGAATTCTAGAAGTTAGAACACCAGCCTATAAGAGGCTTGTCCTTACTAGTTTGTACCTTTCAGCAAAAAAGTTAACTTGCCTTTCATTGACATACCAAATCTGCTGTATGAAGATCTATGGATAAACCCTTACAGCCTTCTACAGGGGCGTAGCTGGGGGGGGGGGGCACTTTCCCTGGGTACAGCAGGTCAGGGGGAGAACAAGTGGGGTCACCATTTTGAATCTTTGCCCCGGGTGCCAGAAAGCCTAGCTACTCCTCTGCCTTCTATGGGGCATGATTACATTAAAATGTACAGTAAGTAAGCAGCCACAAATCTTGCAGTAAACTAGAGCTAGTAAAGGTGGCAATGGATATATGAGAAATGTATAGGTCATTTCTCAAAGTTGGTGCCTTTACATTTTCCAGAGCTCTTTTTTTGTTTCAATTTGAGGCCTGGTTAAAACCTTAGCATATTGTCTGTGTTACTGTTCTGATTTGCAAGGTGCGTAACTGTGTCAGGCATTTCTGAATGGCAGGCGCAGGGTACTCAGAGGAGTGGTTAGTGTGCAAGCTCAATTGAACTTTTTGGCGGCATAGTAAAAGCTGAATGAATCTTGAGATGGTGATTGGCTGGCAGCCTGTGCATGCATCATGAGAGCACTGGAAAATACAATTCTGTGATTACTCACCTGTAGAATTGGTATTATGAGTATACAGTACGTCCTGCTCCAAATATAATACTTACAATCGGGTTATACTCCGCCAGATGGCGCTGAACTGCAGAGACATCGAAAATAGGCTCTTCCCGGCCCCTCAAATACCCGGGGACCTCCCACAAATCCCCAGCATTGAAAAGCAGTTAACGAGAAGCCGGGAGAATTAAACAACCCAACTATCAACTATAACGATGATAACAATCACCATACAGGGGATCCAAGATAATGCAAAACCAAGGGTGGGTTGGAGCAGGACGTACTGTATACTCATAATACCAATTCTACAGGTGAGTAATCACAGAATTGTATTATTCTTAGTATACAGTACGTCCTGCTCCAAATATAATACTTACAATCGGGACATCCAATAGCAGTGTCCATAAAGTAGGGTGGGATCCCCAATAAAAAAGACAGCAGCAGGCAGTTTAAACCACTGCCGCCTGCAGAACCTTTCGGCCAAAAACAGCATCAGCTGAGGCCCTAACATCAACCTTGTAAAACTTTGAAAAGGTATGAAGAGAAGACCAAGTAGCGGCCTTGCAAACTTGTTCAACAGAGGCCTGGTGCTGAAAAGCCCAAGAGGCACCAATAGCACGAGTGGAATGAGCAGTAAGGCGGAAGGGAGGATTCTTCCCCTTAGCAGAGTAGGCCTGAATCACAGCCTGACAAATCCACTTGCTGATAGTAGACTTGGCAGGAGCCAAACCCTTCCTAGGACCAGAAGGGACCACAAAAAGAGCATCAGTTTTCCTGAAAGGTGCAGTAGCCACCAGACAGTACTTCAGACACCTAACCACATGCAAAGAGTGCAAAACTCTCTCCTTAGCATTGCTAGGATTAGGGCACAAAGTAGGAAGAACAATATCCTGATTCAAATGAAAGGCAGACACTGCCTTAGGCAGAAAGTCAGGTTTGAAATGAAACACCACCTTGTCCTGGTGTCTCTCATAGTATGGGGGCTGAATGGACAGCGCCGCCAACTCAGACACACGCCTGACAGAAGTAATAGCCACCAGAAACACAACCTTGAGCGTAAGAATGGCCAAGGCAGCATCCTGCACAGGTTCAAAGGGAGCACCCTGCAAGGCTGACAGAACCAAGTTCAGATCCCAAACAGGCACCATAGGTTTACGTGGGGGAACCACATGAGTGACCCCCTGGAAAAAACTCCTGATCAGAGGGTGCTGAGCAAAGGACTTCTGGAAGAAAATAGCCAGGGCAGAAACCTGACCCTTCAGAGTACTGAGTTGGAGCCCCATCTCCAACCCATGCTGCAGGAACTCCAGAATCCCGGGAATAGAGAACACACGACAGGGAAGAGACTTAGACTCACACCAGTCAATGTAGACACGCCAAACCCTGTAATAAATGGAAGAGGAAGACTTCTTCCTAGCTTTAATCAAAGTATCCACAACCGAGGGTGACAGCCCCTTCTCTATCAAGATGGAGGTTTCAGCAGCCAGGCCGTCAAGGCCAGAGTTTGTAAATTGGGATGGCGTAGTGAGCCCTGAGTGAGCAGATCTGGCACCAAGGGCAGAGCGTACTGATCTACTGCCAGCTGTACCACATCTGCGAACCACACTCTTCTTGGCCACCTGGGGGCCACCAGAATTGCTGGCACCCCTTCCAGAGCAATCTTGCGCAGAACCCTGCTCAGCAGGGGAATTGGAGGGAAGACATACAGGAACTGAAAGTCCTGCCATGACATTGCTAGCGCATCCGAGGTCAGGGCCAGAGGATCCCTGGACAGAGAAACAAAAGCTGGGAGCTTGTGATTGTGGCGGGGACGCAAACAGATCCACATCTGGTTGGCCCCAACGGTGACACAGAGATTGAAACACCCTGCTGCATAGGGACCATTCTCCCTGGCGAGAGGTCCCCCTGCTCAGAGAGTCCGCCAAGCGATTTTCCACCCCCGGGATGTACACAGCTGAAATGCAGGGGACATTGGCCTCCGCCCAAGTCAGGATCAGAGACGCTTCCTGGAGGGCCCCCTTGCTCTGGGTCCCTCCCTGATGATTGATGTAGGCAACTGCTATCTGGTTGTCCGAGCGCACCTGAACAGGCAGGCCCCGAAGATGAGTAGTCAAGCGAGAACTAACCTGATCGCCCGCAGCTCCAAGAAATTGATAGGTGTGTGGGCCTCCTGAGTGCCCCACCTCCCCTGGAACCGCAGGGACTTCCAGAAACCCCCCCCAACCTGACAGACTGGCATCCGTGGTGACCGTATCCCAGGAAGAGGCAAGAAAGGATCTGCCCCCCAATAGGTTCCACCCACCACAAGATGGATCTCCTGACCAGGTTGGAGAGCACACAGACCCTGTCCAGGGACGCTGAGTCCTTGTCCCATACTGACAATAGGTGAAGTTGCAGAGGCCTCAAGTGGAACTGAGCATAAGGGACCGCTTCGAAGCACGTCACCATCAGGCCCACCAGCTGCATCCCCTGCCTGATGGAGGGATGGGGACAAGCTAGGAGGGACTGAGCCTGTGCAATCAGACTGTCCACCTTCTGCTGAGGAAGAAAGATCCTTGCCTGAACTGTATCCAGATTCATTCCTAGGAATGGAGTTACCAAGGAAGGGGACAGTGAGGACTTGCGGTGGTTGATCACCCATCCAAATGACTCCAGAGTGGACACCACCAGCTGAGTATCCAACTCTGCCTGATGTAGAGACTGGGAAGTGATGAGGATGTCGTCCAGATAGGGAAGCACGCGGACGCCCTGACATCTGAGCAGAGACATCATGCCAGCCAGCACCTTGGTGAACACCCTGGGAGCTGAAGTGAGGCCGAAGGGCAAGGCCACAAAATTGATAGTGTTGATGCATCAGAGCGAACCTGAGGAACCTTTGATGACCTGGGAAAACAGGAATATGAAGGTAAGCATCTTTGATGTCCACAGAAGTCATGAAATACCCTTGGTGCAGGGAACTAATGGCAGAGCGCAGAGTCTCCATGCGAAAGCGCCTGGCCCTGACAAACTTGTTGAGAATCTTTAAGTCCAGGATGGGCCTGACAGAACCATCCGTTTTGGATACTGTGAATAGGTTGTAATAAAAGCCCTTGCCTTTTTCTCTTGAAGGGACCTGGCAGATGACCCCCAGCTCCAGGAGGCCTTACACTGCTTGCACTAGCTCCTGAGCTGACACAGGGTCCTGAGGAATCCAGGATCTGATGAATCTTGAAGAGGGATCGGCAGCAAACTCCAACTTGTAACCGGAGGACACTACCTCCTGAATCCACCTGTCTGAGACATGAAGCCTCCAGACATGAGCGAAGTGCTGCAGCCGTCATGCCTGAGGGGGCTTGGGAGAGGATTTAGCTCTGGGACCCCAGGAGGAGCCAGGACGTCCACGTCCTCTGCCTCTACCCCAGAAATCTCCCCAGGCCCCAGGGAAAGAAACCCCCCTTCCCTGTCTTGCACCACGGTAAGGGGAGGAGAAGGAACCCTGACCCCGAAAAGGCCGAGATTGCCGCCTGCGCTGGGATAACCTGCCTCCCTTAGCAAAAAGGTCCAGGCGGTCCCCAAACAGGCGCAGCGCCGTCCCCGCACATGCAAAGGCGTGGGATGCCAGCTGATCAATACGCCGGTCTTCAGCATCCCGCAGGGTAGTAGAATCAGGGGAATGCATGACAGAGGTGTTAGATAGTCCTAGGATTGGGGCATCCACCTCGGGGGGGGAGGACCAACATTTAACGACCTCAGCAGGAAAGGGATACTTCCTATCCCAACTCTTTGGAACCCCGGGAAGTTTACTGGGGCGCTCCCATTCCTTGAGCACAAGGTTATGGAAATGTGCCTGCTCTGGAAATTCCAAACGTGATTTTGCTGTATGGAAAAGCTCCCCTCTTTGCCTGGGAGCCTCAACAGGGAGAGAGATAGACAGAACCTCAAAAATCTGGGTCAATAATCTGTCAGTGTCATCCGGGGCCCAGGGGTCAGAGCCAGAATCGTCATGACCCCTTGGTCTCTCATGATATGAGCCTGAATCAGAAAAGAGCTCCCTTTCATCAGACGGGGTATAGCCACACAGATTCCAAAACTCCTCAGTTCCCATAGGGAAAACAGTAACATTAGGCGTCAAGTGCCGCTTCTTAGCAGGGGCCTTACGCGCTAAGGACTTCGCAATAATCTGTTCCACAGTAGCCAGTCTAGAAGACACATCAGGCTGAGAATCCCCACTAGTATGCAACTCAGTAGGAGTGAGATTTAAGCTTGGGGGAGTAGGTGAAGTGAAACGAGGTGCAGCCACTGGCAGGCCAGATTGCAATGCAAGCACCTGCTCAGCACAGGGTACACAGACCCGCGCCTTGTCAGCGTCAGCATGAGGCTGCCCACACGCTACACACAGCCGGTCTTGTCCCGAAGGGACCCCGGTCGCATTATCCTGGGATGCCTCCATATGGTGATTATAACGGCGCTATACGCCGATAGGGAATAACGCTATGTAGCAACCCTGGATGCCCCAATAACCCGCTAGGGAAGTGGGAGTATAATTTTTACAAGGCCTACAAGTAATATACTAAAACAGGGCCGGGAGAAGCCAAGAAGGGTTCGTCCCGCCTGAAAGACATAAGCAGACAAGACCTTAAGTACATCGTAACAAAAGTGAAGGAGAAAAAGCCGCCCGCGAGGGCACTTACGGACCGCGGTAGGTAGGAGTCCGTCGCGCATAGGCCAACCAAGCAGGAAAGATGGAGTCGGTATACCTCGAGGGGCGGGCCAGTAACAGCTATGACGTGGAACGCGCCAAAGACGGGTCCCGCCCCCCCCGAAGAGCGCGAAGCCAGAACAGCAAGCAGCCAATGATGGCGCACCAGCGCCTGAGGTAATGCCGCCGCCATGCGCGGAACGAGGTCAGCGCGTGGCGGCGGCAAATTTAAAAAAGCAGTAAAGACAAGTCAGCGCGGCGGCTGACACAAGAATAACAGGCATATGAAAAGAGAGTGTAAAACAAAGAATGCATAACATATATATCTATACACATACACCCCCCCCTCTTTTCCCCCGAAGACTACAAGGAGGATGAGGGAGGACGGCGGCCACTTAAATAGGGCCCACCGATAGGCAGGGGCAAGGGGCAATAGTGCGGGAGGGGCATCCCATAGAGGCTCACCATAAGCCTGAACCGCCTACCCTTTGGTGGGGGATTGCGGTGGAGTAGCGCTCCTAAGCACCTAACAGCGGTGCTGCCTACCCTCACCCGACCAGCGCAGCCAAGGCTGGGAGGCATAATACTAGTGGAACGGGTGGGAATAGTCCTACAGGGCCGCAGGCTAATAGCCCCGCTCACCTTCCAGTAGAGAGCCAATTTCTCGTCCTTCGCAGCCAGACTGCAGAGAAATTATGGGGATTTGTGGGAGGTCCCCGGGTATTTGAGGGGCTGGGAAGAGCCTATTTTTGATGTCTCTGCAGTCCAGCGCCATCTGGCGGAGTATAACCCGATTGTAAGTATTATATTTGGAGCAGGACGTACTGTATACTAAGAATATATGGGTTTATGGGTAATCAAGAGGCTTTTACACCGATTTGGGATGCTCCAGCGAGGAGGAACAAAACCATGTATAGTGAAAAACCCAGGTTTTGTGTCCCTTTAATACACAACAGACCAAACTATCATAATTAGCTATATAATAAAATAAGAAGTAACAAGAAAGTTGTGGAAAGGCATATACTCCTTCATCACTGACAACTTTGTTGGTAACTGAGCCAAGTTTCCAAAACTCCGGATATTGAGTCACCCTCTTTGCCTTCTGGGGAATCTAAATGCAGATCAAGCAGCAACAATTAGAGCTAACACGACTGAGTGGTATCAAAAATTTGGAAAAGACTTCAACATTTAAAAATAAAAATGATACAACCGAAAGGTAGAAAGTAAACATGATTGAGAAACACGCTTGAAAGCAGGCTATGGCTACCTGGCTATGAATCAACCCCAATGTTAAACAAACAGCCAGCTTGCCTATGCCAGGATATTAGAACCAGTTCAGTGCCAGTGCACAACACAATGCTAAAGAAAACCCCATCATTTCATTTTTTGACCTATATTTAAGTTCTCCCCTCTAAGATTAAGATTAAGCATTGTATGCTTGCATTTAACCCATCCGTGCATTGAGTGTACACATGCCCGGAGCGGTGGGCTGCCCTAATCACCGCGCCCGGGGGGCAGTTGGGGGGTTGGGTGCCTTGCTCAAGAGCACTTCAGTCATGTCCCAGGTCCGGGATTCGAACCTGCCACCCTCCGGTCAGAGCTGGGGTCAGGACCCCAGCTCTGACCCCAGTTCCCCTTACCTCTAGGCCACAACTGCCCCCTCTACTAAGTTCTCCATGGGTACTAGGAGGAAACATTTGATGCCCAGAAAGCATATCAGAACAAGATCCAAATTTGAACACTTATGCACATCCAGGATCTTTGGAACATCAATATATAGATGGATAAGAATGAAATTCAAAGCTTCAATACATATCGCAGTTACCCACTGACTGACACCAGGGGGCATGTGTTTTACCCCATGGTTGCCCAACAGGGAAATTGTTTGCTGGGGCACTCGATCTAAGGATTGGATATGTTTTAACCAACCAGACAAGGACAAATCAGCTGCAGGTGACAAAAGGTTAGTTTTTTTCTGCCTTGTCTGTCTTTGTAACCTCTACATTCTACAGATTCAAAAGTATATTTAGTAAAGGATAACAAGGAATGGCAGAAAAAAATAGGGGTTCTGGAATGGCCATGTAAAGGTCCATATCTAGGTACCATAAATACTGGGTAAGGATAAGGGAATGTATAGTTTTTCAACTACTTAAAGCGGTCCTTCACTCTGAATAAGAGTCTATCTTGAATGTTTCCCACATCCTGCACATACAGATTGCCCACATTAAAAATCATCCTACCTGCATCTACTGCATGTTATGAGCCTTTAAACATCCAAGATGGCGGCTCATGGAATGTCAGGCAGCCTGCAAACAGGAAGTGCCTTCTGACTGTGCTGCTTTGCATTCTAGGATTGCTGACCTTTTCCTGACCCTAGCTCTGCTCTATCCCACTCTCCTCTCCTCAGTAAGTGTGATGCTTCTGAGTCAACATGGCGGTGCCCGTATCCTAAAGTCCTGAACAGAGTTGCAGCCCAGTGGGGGAAAGAATAATAAGTAAGTGACTAAAAACTTTTAATATATTAACTTTAGATGCTGGGGAATCGTTTTTTAGGGGTTGGGCTTTGCAATAAATCATGCTGAAGGTCCGGTTTAAAGGACCTTTTGGGGCAAAAAAACAACAGATACTGGCTACTTTGTTGCATCACTCATGGCTCCATGCCCATGGGACGCCCCCCCCCCCCCTTCATTGTAGTGAATGGAGTGGATCCAGCGAGTCATCGTGACTGACACGGGGGAAACCCGCTAAGCTCTGGGCCACCGGGATGAGGGGACGAGATTGTCCCTAGGTTTTAGGGTGAATCAGCTGCATTGAACAACTGATGAGTTTCTATTGTTTTTTTTTATTTTTGAACGAACAAAAGTCAAATGCAAAATGGGGCAATATCAGACATTAGAGCAATCTATGATTTTTTATGAATACTTCAATGTAAAGTATGATTTATCATTATTGTTGCAATAGCTGTAATACATTTAAATACAGTTAAAATATGTTGAAAAAGTAAATAATATCCATAGGACCAAGAAAAATATTTGTTGTTCTAGAAGCTCAGTGAACTAAAGGCACAGGAGCCTGATTTATCAAGCATCAGTGCCTGTTAATACCACTCAGCGCCAATATTTTTCCCTCAGCGGCACTCTGTGTGCGATTTAAAAAACAAAGAACAGGCAGCACCGATGCGGCCGCCAGCATGCGTCTAATTTATCCCTAGTGCCATATAGTTCACAGTGGTGGCCGCTCTTCTTTAAGCTGCACTGGTTTAGTGGTGCTTAGTAGCGCTGAAGGTTAAGATCCCATAGACCAAAATAAGCAGGACTGTACTGAAGTGTTCTATGTTTAGAAATAATATTACAAACATTTATTTGTACAGAACTTACATTGTGACTTGCTAATAATGTAAATGTGGGACCTAGGTGTCGCCAAATGTCATTTTATTTTTTTCTTGTAAAATTGTTTTTCACAGCCTCTTTTGCTTACCGATGTGTAATATGGAGCTCAACAACTAAAACGCTGCCTAAACGCACTGGAAATTTTGTCCCCTTTGTCCCCAGCAGTAATATTCTGTAAGTGTAATGATAATGCACCAACCAGCGCCAGTTAAATACAGCGCCAATCTCTTCAGCATGCCAAAATAGAATAATACTATGTACTTAGAAAGTAAATGTTACTTTCTTGAATACTTTCTTGAAAGAAAACAATAGGTTCAATTCAGAAAGAGATAAAATTCAGTTGAGACTTCAGAATGAAACTGCATAAAACAAGGCCTAACAGTAGGGTTAAACTCAAGAAAGAGAAATGCTTCAATATTGAAGATATAAACCAGAAAGTTATTCAACAGCACCAACCCTTGGATCTCTCAGAAGAGGTCCCCTGTACTGTGAATTCAACACTCTACAGCATCAGCTTACAGGACCCATATATTTCCCTAATTGTCAGTTGACAGTGCAGACAATATCTATTAATAAATACTTCATAGGATCATATTAATACATAATACATAGGATCAGTGCACTCTACATGCATATCACCATTACTAAGGTCATCCATATATAGCTGATGGATGTACTGCACACTTATTTTATTTACAGAATACAGACTGGATAGGGAGCAAGACACCTACATGATGGTAAATAACCACTTTGCACTGATTAGATTATAGTGTCTATGATAAACACTATGGTCTTAATTCAGTAAACTTTCCTGGAACATATTTTAGAATAAGGCCTGGAATAAGAAGTAATACAAAGACGAAAGAACATTGCATGATTTCTAAATGCTTGAAAGATCAACATATGCTGAATACTGAATCAGACCATATTTGAATGCACATCTTTTAAATAAAACAAATAAAAAGTCCTTGTTTTATGAAATATTTTAAGGCAAGTTTACTGAATCAAGGCCTTTGTTTCAGGCTAAGGCAAGAGATAAAGTGTGATTCAAAGAAGAATGAACATTACCACAGTGTATAATACAAGCCTGAAAGTACTTGTGTCACGGACCAGGTGGAGCGGACTCGGGTGTGGATCCGCTTTAACTGTGGAACAGATGGCAGGTACCGCATCAGGGGAGCGGAGTCTAAGAGGCCACCGGTATTCACCAGAGCCCACCGCAAGGCAGGTTGGTCTTGTGCGGCGAGTGACCCCCAGGTCGCTACCCCCAAACAGTGGCACAGTCCCACGGCTAGCTGAGGCTCAGTGGGGTACACAAGAGGCAGGCAAAAGGCGTAGTACACATAGGCAGAGGTCAGGGCAGGCAGCAGAGGTTCGTAGTAAAGGTGAGTAGCCAAGGTTGGGGCAGGCGGCAAAGGTTCAGCGTCGGGGACAGGCAGAGGTCGGTACATGGGTGAGCAATCCATAAGCAACTGATTTACAACTGGCATGGAAAGACCAAGATCCGGCACTGAAGGAAAGGAAGTGGCTCTTTAAATAGGGGAAGTGGATGCAGGATTGGATGACCAGGCACCAATCAGTGCTGTAGGGGCCCTTTAAATCTCAGGAATCCAGTGCGCTGGCCCTCTAGTGGACGGGGACGTGCGCGCACCTGACCATGCGAGGAGGAAGCATGGGGGGAAGGGAGATGGCTGGGAGCAGCCATGGAAGTGAGGGAAATGCTGTGAGATGGACGACGGCTGGATGCAGCCATGGAGGTAAGTGAAGTGCTGCGAGATGGGCATGCAGCGCTCGCCCTAACAACTTGTATATTGGTTAGTTACAACTAAAACAAGAAGATTCAGTGACTGAAAAAGTAACGTTTGCTAAAGGCACTGGGAACCATAGGTAAAAAAAAGGGCACTCACTTCTTCTCCATCTGCAGCATTGATTACGGGGGTGTTATTTAGTGGGTTGAACATATAGTGGAGGGTGTTATGTTGGGGGGCCCCATTAAAGCACTGCTCAGTATCATAGGCACCAGTACTCTGGCCCTAGATGCAAGGGCAGAGAGAGCAATGACAAACAGCAAGCAGTTGGTTGAAGGGCCCTCAGTGTTCTGAGGCTCATGTTTGCCATGGAACTAAGGGGTTTATGAGCAGCAGACTGGCCGGGAGATGCTGTAAGGGAGAAAAGGTGAGTACCCTTTTTTGTTGCCCTGCTGCACACTGCCCCCCAGGAATCCTGAGTCTGGGTAACTACTACTTACCTCTTCCATGTTCCAGTGTGGATTGATGCACAGCAGTAACATGGGCAGCAACTGTGCCTTGGACTACAGAGGAGGTAAGTAGCAGGTACCTGATATCAGGCTTCCTGATGTAAGGGAATGCACAGTGGGACATTTGAATTAAAGTGTTCTAGTGCTGCCACATTTGGGGATTTTAAGTTTTTTTCACTGGAGGTCCTCTTAAAAGTGAATGAAATAATTTGTAACATTGCTCTAAAAAAAGTTAGAGGTGCTCAATGCCTGGCTTTGGTGTGTGTACTTGCTGCCAGTCACGAGGGTGACTGGCTCCTTCATTGACTTATAGCAGGGGCACATTTTGTGAACATCCATTGGCGGATGCTCAAATGCATGCTGGGTGTGGCGCGGTGCAGTCAGGAGAGCGCTCTCAGCTTTGGAACTGATATCTCTGCAACCAGAGTGGCTCAGCCCACAGGACTACATGGCATAGACCCTGGGGGCAGGCAGGTAAGTGATGTTTGTTTAAATGGCCTGGACTGTCCCTTTAACTAGCAAATACAATATGCAGCCAATCTGTACAACAGCAATATCTGTTAGAGAACCAAACCCTGAAGACTGATAAATAACATATACACATTGCATTTGCCAGTAAATACCATAATCAGTTGCCAGTGGTAAACATTATGGCTCATAGTGTTTATATTGCAGAAATGACACATTTTACACAATGCTATACAAAGCATATAAAACTGATAACATTTTTATAGGCAATTTAAGTTATTTAAGTTATTTAAATGATGTAAATGAGACTGAATGCATTACTATTTTGCAATGCTGTCCACCACCATAGGTATATGTACCCCTTTGGGAAATCTCTGGTAATGGCAGGGGGCTTCATAGAGAAATACTGCAAGCTGCCTTCAGGTACAGAGCAAAGTAAAACTTAACCTTTACTAATGTAACATGAAAAAGCACATACTGCAAGAATATGGATAAGCATCCCAGTCACGGTGCGTTTCGGGGGTTAACGGCACCCCCTTATTCATGTAAACTTACTATACCAAAAGTGCCATTTAAACTTTCCAGGAAGTAGCCCGTTCTAACGAGTTCTATGATTGACCTACAGCGAGCCAATAGTAACGCCTAAAACTGCGCAAATAGCAGCAATAACAGTCAAATACATATTATGTTTACACGATAATGCCCCAAATTGTTTTAGATATTCATACAAATATCCCAATGCGCCATACAGAATAAATGATAAAAATAAACCAAAGCAGAACTGTCAGTAGTCAGCACTGTCTGCTATCATAATTCAAGCCCCGTCCAATAACAAATATTTGCATGCACAGGCGCAAAAATACCAAAAGTTAGCCAAAAGGTAGCAGGGGGCGATCTCAAGAGCTGAATGTGGCAAGTCACTAAGCAATAAAGTCACCAGCTCTGACCACCAGAAGGTTTCTGCAGCACCTTCATTCCACCAACCCTATGTGCTTCAGAGCTCTTAAAGTATACAACATTCCTTCCTTTAAATGGCATGTTTAAACCTGAACCAAATCTTTTGGACATCATTTAATACTGAAATGTACAGTAGTTACACTTTGACAGATAAATGTGGAAACTATGTGCTTAGCCTAATCTACAGCAGGGTAACTAAGAGGCAATGGAGAAAGGTACTGTCACTTTGACAAACAGGCATAGTGAAGAATACTTTTGATATATGTATGATGGATATTGAAGTTTAATGCTGAATCATGTCTTCGATGTAAATAAGCCCTTGAATAAATAAGAAGGCAAAAACACGTATCTATGGGGAGGTCCTCCCTGGGCAGGTGTAGTTTCCCTGTAAGCATTTAGAGCAGGTGATATCTAGCAAAGATACGGGGATTGTGGGGTTGGAGGCAGCAGGAGGAAGAGGGAAGCCTCAAAACTATTCAAGTGTAGGCTCCACTTTTAGAATTTAAATTAGATACATTGTGGGCAAAACTGCTTGCATTCCACTGCAACAGGTCCAGTGTGAACCCATAAGAGATTACAAATTGTCTGCTGAGCTGTGAGAACACAGTACCAGTGGGAAGAGTTGGCAAATTAGTGATACTCACCCCCATGACACGCTGGTCATTTAATACTGTCCAGCGGTTTACTGTTCTGATCATTTCAGAATCCAGTTGTTAGCATATAGGAGCTGGACAGTAAGTGGCCAGCGGAATTGTATCTTAGTGTTGGTTGCAGTATATGGCTATTATTAAAGTTAAAGAAGGATAACAACTGATCACATGCAAAAAAATAGAATGTTAAATAAGGCAAACATAATATATAAAAGACAATACCAGAATACCAGTGTGTTGCAGTCAGCACATCTGGGTGGAAGTGGCAGGTGAGCTGCAGTGAGCAGGAGGATGCATGAAGACTACCTGGGTGCTACTGTCAGCAAGGAATAGAGCTGAGGATTTGGAAGAGGAAAGTCCATGGTTGTGGAATGTTGGATTCTCCAGCCAGCAAGGGGCTGAGACTTGCAGCCATGTGTATGAGTGCTGGAGCTGTTTGTCACAGGACACACTCACACGCTCATTCATTACTAAACCTCTTAAACCCGCCAACAAGTCTCCTGTCACAGTTCATGCCCTGGCGCCTTACACCACAACCCAGCATTTACCTGCAAAGCTGCCTCATTGTAGTAGCTGGTAGCAGTCCGCAACTTGTGCAAAGTTTTTGGCAACTTACACAGTGCAGCAGTCATGTGGATCGCAGCGTTGTGAAGAGCCTGGGAAGATAGCTGAGGGTGTCTGGGGGTGTGAGGAGAAACATTAGTAACATGCAAAGTGGGGGTCCTGGAGCAGCACAGCCCCTCGCTCAGCTGTTGTGCCTGCTACCAAGACGCTGATGTGCCTGGCACATGTGCACTGTGCCTTCCCCGTCGCTCATTGTTGCGCCTTTCCAAGATATCTGATAACCGGGCTGCTAGGAATAACTCACCCCCACAACTCTCCAGCCTTTTCCCACACTCCTATTTCCAGACACACTGACACTGAAGTAAGAAGGCAGCCATACAGACAGGCAGCAGGGCAGCTGTTCATACAGCATTGGACAGCGTTCAATTGGGACTTTAGAGAGGTGGAGCAGCTTTTTAGAACAGCTTTGCATAGGCAGGAAAAAAAACAATTGGCTTACAGCGGAAAAACCCTGTTAAAGTAACACAACCTGTTACACTACACAGCATGGTCTGCGCACTGGTAGAATGGCTCCTGGACACAGCAGAAGTGACGTCCAGCCAGAGGGGACAGGTGCAGTCAAGGCACCTGGAGTGTGGGGAAATGGAAAGCCCTGGTGGGACTAGAAATCTTACCAAGCTGGCGGGAGACGGTGAAACAGGGAAGCTGAGCAGCAGAGAAGCAGGGAGGTGTTCACTGCAACAGGAGGCATATCAAAGGCGATCACACTTCTCCAGGAAGCCGGGCGGCACTGTGAGTGGAGTTGCTGGCTGTGTGTGGAGGGGGGAGGAGGTGAAGCACATGGAGAGGCTGCTGACAGGCACAGAGGTTGGAGGGAACAGAGAAGAAGTTAACTCTCTGCAGGCTGCTAAGAGGACCATTCAAACAAAACAAAAGTGGCTGTGTACATGCTGCAAGAATAAAATAGCAGACAGCTCCACACTGCAAAGCCAGCCACGAAGATCAACGACCAACCTGAAATTCTCAATGCCAAAACCAGTTGCCTTAATTTTGGAGCTAAAAATGTATTTCCTAACCGATTTTGTCAATCCTAAAACTGCAAGCTACCATAGCGACACCATGCTCTGTCAACCCACCAAGTCACAAGTAATGCTGACGATCTTGCCTGTAATTTGAATTTTTGAAGAAGAATAAATAGAGTCTAATATTTAGATCCTTGATTTAAGGTCCGATGAGTGAGTTTAAAAACTGATCTGAACTCACTGAAAATGAATATTGTATATTGTAAACAGCTAGTTTGGACCACACAGTCAGTCGCGTAAGAGAAGACACCAACTAAAAATGTCACTTTGTATACTGACCTACTTGGACCAGATATTAATATGGCAAGTTTATTAAACAAGAAAGCCGCATGTACCACACAGAACGGCCATTAGGTGGCACTCCCTAAATACAGTCCCTGATTCATGAATGCAATTAGTTTGCATAAACGGATAAGCACATGCATAAACTGATGACTAAAATAAAACCAATAAATCGTCACGAGTTTGCGCCTCAGCTGTCAATGAGGCCGATAATCCAAATTCAATGACACAAAAAATGACTGTTGTCATGCCTCAGTTAGACCAAAGAATTGATAGCTTGCAAGCTTCACTGGGCTTGATTACAGCACAAATATCTGAGCTAAAAAAATGTAGAGGTGGAACAGAAAGCATCAGATGCTGAGGACACACTGCAGATGGTGTAAACAGAATGATGCCATGCTACCAGAATTGCTGGTGGAAATCAATGATTTAGACAACTGTAGTTGTTGGAACTATCAACTGTATGTCTAATTAGAGTGCCAGGAACTACTAGCATCTCATGGCCTCTTGGCTGCCACAGGCACTGAAAACAGACCAATAAATATGGAAGCAGGCCACAGACTGGGGCCAGAAAGCAAAGAAGCTAATGCCAGGCCAGGCCACTAATATTCAAAAGTTCTAGATTGTTGTGACAAGCAAAAACTTCTGCAAGCTATTCAGAAACACAAGGATATTTAATATAATAATCACCTATTACTGCTATTTCAGGCATTCTGAAACAGCGTTGCTGGGGAAACATAAAGTGTTCACATTCATTGTCTAAGATGCTGGCAGAGATAAATATACTCTTTAAAGACTGAGAGTCTTTTCAGACTGGAAACACTCCACGTTTTTGATAACACCAAAAAAGTTATTTATGTGTTATATCCAAAGTGTCTATGTTTACCAAAATCTGCTAATTATATCACTGTGTCATTACTTATTTTTACAAGGCCTATTTGTACTAGAAAAAAAAGAAATTAACTTAAAGAGGAGCAACCACATTCCTCCTAGCAGGGTATCCTGGTTTGGGATGCCCCAATGTTTAAAAATCCCCGAGATCACCCATTAAATCTCCTCATTGACAATCCCACAATGCATGCATGAGCCGTGGCCATGTCCCCACTTCTATATGTGGACTGTACCTGCGGCAGGCATTTTTTAATGGCTGGTGTTGGTACATAGAGCAGCCAGATGCATGCACTCCATTCATCTTTTCTCAAAGAGGCATAGTTAAAACTTAATGGTATGTGGGGTGATGATTGGCTGCAAGCCTGTGCATGCACCAAGGGATTGCCGGAAGTGAGCTTATGGGTGATTTGGAGGAGGAGAAAAAAATCTTGTTAAATGCTGTTTTGTTTTGTGGATTTTTGCCCAGACCTCCAGATCAGAATTGGACCAACACCCTTACAACAAACAGTGCCCATATGCATCCCTCCCCACGGCAATTCACATTGCTCCAAATAAAAAATAATTTACCATTTTCTAGCTCCTGCTGTGGTCAATTTGAAAACAAAATGGCGTCTTCTGGAGAAGCAGGCCGTCTGCAAACAGGAAGTGCTGCTGGGTTTCCGATTATTGAGTATTGTCAGTTATGTTAGTTGAATCCAGGCCCAAAATGTCCGCTACCACTAGAAAATCTGTGAGACAGTGATTTAGCTTCAAGTGGATGCAAGCGCAAATGTAAGTGCTCACAATGATTCAGTATCATGCATGCAGATGGAGAAAGGAAATTTTGGCTCTTGGTCCGGTTTAACTGCTACCAACGCTGCTCGCCGTTTACCTTCAGCGCCGCTATAAAAAGCCAGGCCAGCTGGTGGATGTAGCCTGTGTATGGAGTTCTCCCATTATGAAATGTATACATTATATACAGCATAATTAACAGACCTCAAAAATCAATATCAAAAGACTAAGCAGTCCAGTAAAGAAATTAGAGTCAGATCCTACTAGACCACAAAATGAATGGATAAATTGCAAGCAACCAATTAATCCCCCCCAAATAACAAGCAAGAATTTGCTAATTACCCCAGGCACAAATGTGTGGCGGGTAAGTCGAAGGCATAAAGCTCAATTTAGAGCCCAGAAAGAAAATGTTGTCTTGGTGCAAAACTTTACAAAATTTACTGAAATTTTACAACTCGCTTGACAGCTGTATGAAACACTGTCAGCGAGTTGTAGTCATTTTCATTGAAAAAAACCTGTGGCTATAGCTGGCATGATTTTTGTCAACGAAAATGACAATTTTTTAAAAGCAAAAAAGCGTGCCCCCAAGGGCAACCAGCTCAGGCACCAGGCATAAGGGCTTGTGGGATCAGAGGCAGTGCCGGCCGACCTTTAGCCCTGCAAGTTACAAGCCCTTAAACCCTTTGGTATGGGTTCGGGGCTCCTCCAGGGGTCCAGCGGACCCCTTACCAGTTCACCCCAAGTAAGCCATATAAAACACACCACACAAAATACGTTTATTGTTCTAAATTTGACATCTTACCACCCATCTGCTTTCTTCTATCCCACACCACGTAGCTTCCTCTTCCTCCAGTCCACCGGTTGGCCCTCGCCAGGTCTCTGCTGATCTTCAGGGCACTTCTCAGCCCCCTCTGCTGTTTTCATCCCTGGCATCTCTGGGCTGAGGTGTGCTCCCACCCTCAGCCATACAGGTAGGCTGGGGTGAGTGATCTCCAGTCTATAGAGAAGCCAGGCATCATCCGGCAGCTTTGAGAGGGGTGTGGCTTATTTAAAAAAAACAGGCCGCAGCAATAGCAGATTGCCAATAGCTAATCTACGCTTTGAAATTAAAAAGTCCATTGAGATGCAGATTGCAATTCATGCCACAAGGCACACCCAAAGTGCAACTTGCTCCACCAAATCTTTATCATGGCCCCCACTGATTAAACATTAACTGGCTCATTGTCAAACAAATCAATAAGCATATGCTGTGATATTTTTCATGTGCACAGAGTTCAGCTTTAAAACTGTGCTTATACGTGTCATATTAAGAATTGAAGACTAGTGCTTATCTCTATTTTCTGTTGCATATTTTCTTTTTATAGGCCTTGTCAAACATGGAATTAAATGGCCTTTCCTGTAGAGCCTCATCCTGTAACAGTGCTTCACAATATAAATATTTTTTCTGCAGACACTACAATTCATTTCCTTCAGATTTATGCGATGTGACTTTAGGAAGCTTAAGTCATTTTTTTGTCTGTGTCATCAAGTATTTTGTTAAAAATATAATGGGTGTAGCTGAAAAACAATTCTCTTTGTATCCTCCCTATCAGTACAATGAGTCCTGAATATGGGTTTTTAAAGCAAAACGTAAAAAAAACAAGCTAAAGAACAAAATAAAAACAGTAACCTTTTAAAAAAATAAGATAACACATATTGAGAGTTATGCTAAAGATTTAGTGAAGCAAGTTCAACTCTGGCTGCACATTTGGGTGTGAATTGCCATCTGCATCTTGGTGAGCTTTATAACTTTACCACACAAAAAAAGAGCAATACAAAATATTAGAACTCTACATTGAATGCTGTATTCAAATCTGAATGTTTACATTACCTTTTTATAATTCCAAGCTTTTGTTATTCTGTGCTTTCAAGTCGCCTACATTCTTCTAATAGTTTATCATTCCTAATAAACTTTAATACATAAATTAACAAAAATAAAAAACACCTCAGACAGGCAACCCAGAAGAGCATGTCATAAAAAACCTATTATTCATCATTTGGGGTATCATTTATAAATTCACCTCTATTACATCTATGTGATGGGCTTTGGTATTTATTAGGTCCATGTACAAGCTGTATTTTATCAAGCAATGCACCAGGGCATCTCGTTTGTTGGTGGTTGGTTGCACCTGGGGTATTACTTGTGACTGATTGTAGATTAGATTGTTTTTGTTAAAGTAAACTCACCTCTCCTCAGTACAATGGCGCATGCGCGGGCCATCCAATCGGTTTCTCCACCTGCGCATATTAATGTGCCGCTGCAGAAGCTGAATGGAATTTCAGCTGCATGCATTGACGGCTTGCAGCATCACTTGCATCCTTCAGCTGTGCAGGCCACGCACAGCCATTCAGTTGCGGCTGGTGTAGCTGACCACAGTCAAGAAGGGATGCTGCTGCCACCGGCCACACATGCGTTGTGGGCAGACAAGTAAGGATATCAGGCGACTCTGGGGGTTTCCAAATTGGGATGCCCCTGGGAATCAGCTGACCCTGGCATCTCATAGACTCCAGGGCCTGTTTTGGTCCATTTTAGTTTTATGTTTGTGGCTGACACTTGTCTGACTTCTTTTGATTCTCTCTGGATTGTTCTTAATCTTTTGTCAACTAAAAATATGGTATATGGTTAATATTTTTAACTTGTCTTAGCATAATGATTGCGGTCGCAGGGGTTGCTAGGGGGTCCATTATCAGGTGGTCACAGCAGCGGTGGGGGTGGGGTGGCTTGGCACTGGTTTAAGCTGCGTAAGACAGGGAGGTCACCAAAAGCTTACTAGTAGAAGACGATCTGCTTATTCACATACGCAGTGAAAAATCAGCGAAGGGCATGTGGGATGTACTGAAAAGACTGCTCAGGAACTTTACAAGTTGAGGCTTAGCAGAGAGCAGGACATGCTAGAGCATATAAATGCCATGCTGGAAGTGATCACACAACTCCATGTCGTTGTGCAGCTTACCCGATACATACAGTACACTGCATTGATCAATGCGCTGGAGACAAGGCCTGAGATAGATCTGACACTAGAATGTGCAAAGACCAGGCTCATAGATGAGTATCAGTGAAGAAAGGAGTTTGCGCATGACTTGTTAGAAACTGACACCAGAACAGCTCTTAAAGCTACAGACACAAGCTTACACAGGAATGAAACCAGGGTGTGCTTTAGATGCCACAAACAGGGATAAATAAAGAGAGACTGTACTATATGAAAAGCAGAGCAAATGAGACAGCATCCCTGTTATACTAAACAGAAGGTCATAGCTGCAATTTCTGATCTATGTGAAGGGAACTGGAATGCCACATTTAAAGGCATTACCTCTGTAACAGTCACATGACAAGTGATAGAAGCTTTTCCACAGAACTTGATCTGAATAACAGACTATTTACCTTGCAGATGGAAGTAAAATTCATGCAGAGGCATATGGGTATGGAACCCTTGTATGGACACAATGATGATGCAGGACACAATTTAGCCATACCAGTAAAAGATGTGCTTTATGTTCCTGATCTAGAAGGAGGACTCTTACCTGTGAAGCGTCTAACAGCCAAAGGACTCCAAAATTCCAAGGTGACAAGTGTTCTATCCTGAATGGCAAGTAGATGATAGCAAGCGCCAAGCTGGATGATCATCTGTACCACCTCAACACAGTGAAGGAGACTATGCATCCATAAACACAATGACTGTATACACATGTGGCACATGTGTTTAGGTCACAGACTGACAGAATGCATACAAGAACTACAAAAGTAGAATCCCCTTGTCCAGTTACTGTTCAGTGTGAATGTTGCATAAAATCCAAAGCTACAAGAGTAACACTTCCTAAAGACAGTCAGAATAGAACTTCAAGACCACTTGACCTAGTTCACATTGATGCATGTGGTCCACTAAAATCACCTACACCTGGAAGTAACTTAACTTAGTGACATTCATAAATGACTATTCAAGATACACACTTACCTAATGCAACACAAGAGTGAAGTTCTTGACAAATTATAGGTCTATGTAGTAAAGACAAGTAACACGTTTCAGAGGGAACCTCCCATACTTCAGAGTGATAATGGAGGTGAATTCACAAGACACAAATGGCAGAATGGAATAGAGCATCAAAAGACAGTGACACACACCTTTGCAAAATGGGGTAGCTGAAAGAACTAAACTGAAAGAATCAGATGTATGCTGAAAGACTCTGGACTTCCACAAAAATAATGGGGTGATGCAGAAATGGCAGCCACTTATTTGCAGAACAGACTATTTTCTAAAACAGTGGATAAAAACTCCATATGAACTTTTTGGATGCAATTCTACATTCTAGAGGAAAATGCACTAAACTACAAAACAGGGCATTTGAAGGAATCATAATTGGATACAGTGACAATGCTAGGGGGTTACAGAATCCCAAATCCCAAAACAGACAAGGTTACCATTGATCAGCCATCATTGATAACTTCTAAACAAACAGTTGAAGTGAGCACAGAACTTTCCAGTATTGAAGAGGAGACACAAGCAAGCTCAGACACAGAACCAAGATGATCAACAAGAGAAAGGTAAACCATCTGTATGTCTCTCATACAAGACAAGCACTACCAGCACTAATGAACCTGCAACTTGGAAGGACATATCTCAGCTTTCAGAAGGGGAAGCCAGTAGATGGATAAAGAAGAGATTTCACAATTTACATCTGAACAAACCAGCATCCTGGGTCAGACAAAGGCTACCTTTAGGGGTCACTGTCACAGTTCCCTTAGTAATTCCAGTCTTCCTCAGCAGAGGAAACAGCTTAGCAGGAAAGAATTTGGACATCAAGTGCACCCACATGCCATGGCCTATGAATTGCTATGTGTGCGCGTTCATTTGCTGATATATCTGACCATTGCTAACATGCATGCACAAGAATTTGTATGTGGTCGGATGCACACACATGTACACAAGTGTCCAGTGCGCATGTGGTGGGTGGGCTTCAAAACTAGCCCACCCACCACAACTGTTGGTCATCCTTGCTTTGATACCGCATAGCCTAAACTGCAGATCAATTATGAACAAACCAGCTTGGTTTGTGACTTGCTTCATCTCCTCTGCTACTTTTGAGTACGACCTGGCTTGCCTCCTGATCTCAGCTCCTCATGTGTATGGCTCAGCTTTGCTTCCTGATTTAGTCTCCTCCTCTGCTCTTGTGTATGTCTTGGCTTGCTTCCTGACAATATCTCATCTGCTGTTGCTGTGTATGACCCTGCTTGCTTCCTGACTACATCTCCTCTGCTGCTCCTGTATATAACCTGACCTTGCCTCCTGACTGTGTCTCCTCAGCTGCTCCTGCATATGACCCGGCTTGTTTCCTGAATATGTCTCCTCCATCATCCTTCTCAATCTTCAGTCATCCATCATCTGTTCACAGATCTGTGATCATGGTCTGCCTCTGCCATACAGTTCTGGCAAACTCATTCCCTGTTACTCAATTTATGGTTCAATTTTCAGCCCAGCCTGTCCTTTCCTGCTTGGCCTTACAGTGAAGACAGTGGCTCCCTTTCATTCTGGGCTTCAGGTAGAGTTGTGAGTCGATTCTGTTCTCTGTAATCAACTTTCTATCAAGCAATTCTGCCAGTGAGTTAATAAAAACTGTAATTGTCATCAGTACACACATTTTGATACATCTGCATTTGGTCTAGCATATTGTTTTCCAAAAAAAAGGTCTAATCTATAACATTTTGGATGGTATAGATAGGGCTGATAGAAAAAAACTGTGCTGCATTTTAAAGGAATGTCTTATATTTCCTTTCCGTGTCACCAACAAGAATCGAATGTCACAATCGGTATTACAAGAAACGTATAAAGACCTCCCTCCAATGAGGGTTTGAATCTCAACTCCTTTTTCTTTACTTTTTATTCAAAAAATACAATGCATTGCCTATGCCCACATATTATGTTTTTTGGCCACATGGATTGAATGTTAGGATATAGATCAGAACGAAATCTTTAGTAAGTCTGCATATTTTCAACTTTAAACAATTTTCTGTAAAATTACAATTACTATTAAATAATTTTCCAAAATAATAGCAGTTTCCATGTGCTGGTGATGTGTTATTTTTAATGTTGCACAGAGTTATGAAAAAATCACGACATCTGTATGTGTGCCATTATTTGATGTCCACTATATCTATATAAAATCATTAAATACCAAATATGTCTGCCATATAACACGGAGAGCATGTCATTAGCCTTATTTCAAGCTTTCATTTCTTTAAAAAAAAATTGAGACATTCTTATTGGCAACATGTCATCAATTGCCACATGATATGTGAAACAGGAGCTGCAAAAAGAAAAAATATCAACAGTAAATTGCTAAAGCATTTCAGCGATACTTAATTATACATTATAGACTCCATTTTTCTTACAGCTGTCCCAGCATATGTCATCCAGAGACAGAAGATGTGAATCAAAGAAATGTCTCTCACATTTGAGAGCACAGTAGTTACTTGAAGAGAGGCCAAGCAGATTACATTACGATCTTAAGAAGAACGATTATGTTTTATGCAAGCATGCGTGGGACCCACAAAAGTTTAGAAAAGGCAGTTGATGCCAAAGTTCTTGGTAAAATGATCCTCTGTGACTCTTATGCTGGTGATTAAATGAACACTTCTTTAAAAACAGTTAATTCACAAGCTTTATTTGTCTTTTTCAACCTCTGCAAAGATTTCTCAGAGAAAATGAGGAAGGAGACCATCACATTAAATTTTTTGTAAGGTGAAGCCAACCATTCTATTTTCTTAAAAAATATTTCTTATCATGGTAACAACATCAAATTACCCTGTCTGTAATTATCTTGTACAGCTCTACAGAAGAAGATGGCACTATATAAACAATAAAACATCTCCTAAATCACTACTGTAATTACTGTAGGCAGTGCTCAAAATAGATATTTATAAAGTCATATAATTGCTAGACTTAGATATTTAAAGTGAGTTTGGTGAGACAGAATTTTTGGCATGTAGAGTATGTGTAAGAAACAAACTTATTAGCATTTTTTGAATATTGGCCCTTCTAGAAAAGCAGTAGGCAATTCTGTTCATAGCAGTGCCATATTTGTTTTCTCAATCACAGTGTCAGAAATGGTTGCTTGAGTTTAAAGTGGGTCAAAATCCGCCACCGGCAGTGGCCCGGGAGTCTCAATGACCCCCGAATGACCTGCTGTGTGAAACACCCAGGTCGCCCACATAACTCCCCTTTTCAGTGGCTACTACTGCCTTTCATGGCTCATAGCTGCACCCCTAGCTTCCATTTAGATGAGGCTCCTCTGTCGTCCCTTTAGTAGGGGACGTGGGGACATTTTTGATCAGCTTTAAAGTTGGCCTAGCTCTGCAAAAGGTCCTTAAGGCTAATCCGCCACCACCTCAGGTATCCCCATTGGCTTGAGCTGCTGTTAAACTGGAAAAATACCCATTTGTTACAAAATGGGTGTTGTTCCCTGCTTATGGGGGCATCCTGGTTGCCTTTGCCCCCCATGCTTTTACACCAGGTAAAACACAAAAACGTACCTTTCAAATCACTGCCCTGGCAAAATTGTGCCCCACAATTTTTGGGGTAAAAATGGGTGTTATTCCTGTTTAACCAACAATTTCAAAGCTCCACTGGCTGCTTTGGCCATGATGTTGCTAAGGGAGAGAGAGAACGGTATTGTACTTCTTCTGTTTTGAGTGGGGAGTGTTAACAGACTCCCAGATCAAAATTCTCTGGGTGTGTTCCTGAGGTTGGATTTATGCCTGATTTAAAAAAGACTTTAATATTAGAACAGAATGCAAATCTGAAATCACCCCACAGGTAAGCTCACATCTGAACAAATAGGAAACAAGTATCAAGAACACATACAAGCAACAGTTGGTAAGACTACAGGAATACTGTAGTTAGCATAGTAAGACATCTGGAGTGCAGATCATGGAACAATAACAGGTAACGGATAAACCCATTCGCAGGGGCTGGTGCTTTTTTTGCATATTTTGTATTCCACTTTGTTTTTTTTGAATATGCAATTTTGCATGAATTATTTACATTGATCATTTAGATACTCATCTATGAGCCTAGTCTTTACAAATGCTAGTGACAGGTCTGTCTCAGTGCTTGTGTGCACGGCATCAATCAGTGCAGTATATGTATCGGGTAAGCTGCACACATGGCGGTGGCGTGACTGTTATGTTCTCAGCAACTGATCAGAATTGTGCATCCCAGAATGGCATTAATATGCTCTGGCATGTCCTGCCCTCCTGCTAAGCCTCATTTTATAAAGTTTCCGAAGCAGAAACCGCTTGCCGTTTAAGCTGGATCTCTCATGCAGTTTCACTACATCCCAAATGCCATTCACTGTATTCTCATTGTGTATGTTAATAAGCTGATTGTCTTCAACTAGTAAGCTTATGGTGGCCCGTGCCTGTCTGTTTTTCCTGTTCAAGTCCTGGTAATTATCCTGTGGCCTTTCTGTAGTGATAACCTCCCACAAGTCATCTCTAGCTAATAGCATTTCCACTTTAAACTTCCATAGCTAATAATTGTCATTGTTCAGCTTGCCCACTGAGAGTTTAAGCTCTGGGCTGCTGGCCATTATCCCTCCTTTATTTTAAGAACAGTCTTATTTGTATACAGGAGATGTCTCTGAAAAGCTTCTTTAGGTAAACCGCACCAACCGCACAGCTTAGCAACTTTGGCTAGTCTAAGTAGCCTAATGACCTATCCAACTGAGAACCCAGCCATTAACCCTTGTTACTGGAACACAAGATGGTGTTTGTCCCAAACTGAAGAAGTTGAATTTCAGCAGAATGGGTTAAACCATTCATTGATGGGTTAGCCAATCAGATCATTAGCAAACTAGTGTGAGGAAGACTGTCATATGTACTCAAAATCACCACTTTAGTGTACATAGCTAAGATAAACTCATTGTTGCTATGGAAAATGGTTTAAAGAGGACCAACACCCAGGGGTGATCGGCCCGGAAATCTATAAGATTCCCGGGCCGATCACCTCCCACCCCGCGGGACATCCGAGATCGGGATGTCCCGCGGGGTGAAACCCCCCAGAAACCCCAAAAACATCTTACCTGATCCGCCGCCGCCTCCCGCGCGCCCCTCCAGACGTGCGGGAGGTGGCGGCGGCGGAAGCGGCGGCGGATCAGGTAAGATGTTTTTGGGGTTTCTGGGGGGTTTCACCCCGCGGGACATCCCGATCTCGGATGTCCCGCGGGGTGGGAGGTGATCGGCCCGGGAATCTTATACGTGACGCGCGGGAGGCGGCGGCGGCGGAAGCGGCTTGGACGTTCCTGATCCCCGCCTGGACGTTGGCGGGGATTGGCTACGGCGTTCACGTGGGAGCGGGGAGAGGTGAGTTTTTGGGGGTTTCTGGGGGGTTTCACACAGCGGGGCACCCCCGATCGGGGTGCCCCGCCGAAGTGGACCAAAACCCAGGATAGTCAAAATCCTGGGTGTTGGTCCACTTTAAATAAAATTAAAAAAATAACAGACGGCCATGGAGAGGTGAGCTCCTCCCCCTAGAGAGGAACCACACTTGGAACATGTTTAAAAGCCCCACCCCTTCCCCCCAGTCCTCAAATTAAACAATTATTAATTGGTGGTGATCCGTAGGACCTAATGTATAGGGGGTTTATAAGGGCAGTCCTGAAGGACTTTCTCTCTTCATACTTCAGGATGGCCACGGAGAGGATAAACCAGTACTTTAGAACTAGGTGTGGGAAACTGCCTGTAAGAGAAGAAGGTCTGGTCTTTGTCAGATAATAAATCAAGCTTGTAGTGTTTGAGGAAGATGTGGGGAGATGACCACGTGGCTGCCTTGTAGATCTCCTCAACTGACGCTCCTTGATGTGGAGACTGCTCTAGTAGAGTGGGCTCTGATGTATGATGGGGTGGTATCTATAGATGTATAAGCTAGGGAGATTGCCTGTCTAATCTATCTGGCTAGAGAAGGCTTAGATGCTGCCAGGCCCATATTCCTTCCTGAAAAGTATATAAAAAAATACAATTCTGTGATTACTCACCTTGTAGAATTGGTAATATAAGTTTGCAGCACGTCCTGCTCCAGATAATGATTCATAACAGATGGGATTACCTCCGCCAGAGGGCGCTTGACTGCAGAGATGGCAAAAAGAGGCCCCTCCCGGTCCATATATACTCGGGACCTCCCACAAATTCCCCAGTATTAAAAAGCAGTAAGGAGAACCAGGAGAGCCAATGATAAATAACAACGTTAACAAGGATAACAGTCACCATACAGAGGATCCAAGATAATGCAAACAGGGTGGGGTGGAGCAGGACATGCTGCATACTCATAATACCAATTCTACAAGGTGAGTAATCACAGAATTGTATTATTCTAAGTATGCAGCACGTCCTGCTCCAGATAATGATTCATAACAGATGGGACATCCAATAGCAGTGTCCGTACATAGGGTGGGATCCCCAAAAGCAACAACGCGCAGTTCAAACCACTGCCGCCTGCAGAACCTTGCGGCGAAAAACAGCATCAGCTGAGGCCCGAAAATCAACCTTGTAAAAACTTGGAAAAGGTATGAACAGAAGACCAAGTAGCAGCCTTACATACTTGTTCAACAGAAGCCTGGAGCTGGAAGGCCCTGGAGGCCCCAACAGCACGTGTAGAATGAGCAGTAACATGGAAAGGAGGATCCTTTCCCCTAGCAGAATAGGCCCTAAAAATAGCCTGACGAATCCATTTGCTAATAGTAGACTTAGCAGGAGCCAGACCCCTCTTGGGACCCGAAGGGACCACAAACAAGGCATCAGTCTTTCTAAAAAGGTGCAGTAGCCACCAAGTAGAACTTCAAATTCCTGACCACATCCAGGGAATGTAAGGCCCTCTCCTTGGAGTTACCAGGATTAGGGCACAAAGAAGGAAGCACAATGTCCTGATTGAGATGGAAGGCAGAGACAGTGGGCAAGAAATCAGGTTTAAAGCGGAAAACCACCTTGTCCTGGTGTCTCTCAAAGTAGGGGACCTGAATAGAAAGGGCCACCAACTCCGAAACACGCCTGACCGGGGTGATAGCCACCAAAAAGGCAACTTTAAGAGTAAGAATAGACAGGGCAGCCTCATGCACAGGCTCTAATGGAGGGCCCTGAAGGGCAGACAAAACCAAATTCAAGTCCCAAACCGGCAACAGAGGTTTGCGAGGGGGGGCGCACATGAGCAACCCCCTGGAAGAAGATCCTGACCAGAGGCCGACCCCGCAGGTGAGGAGTCGATTGGGCCAGAACCAACCGAACCGCCCTCAGTTCCAGAGTTTTGATAGGAGCATGGGCCTCCTGAGGGCCCCACAGCCCCTGGAATTGTAGGGACTTCCAGAAGCCCCCCCAACCTGAGAGGCTGGCATCCGTGGTGACTGTCTCCCAACAGGGGGCCAGGAAGGATCTGCCCCCCAACAGGTTCCTCGAGTCCAGCCACCACAAGAGGGACCGCCTGACCAGAGGGGACAGAACGAAGGCCTGATCCAGAGACAGGGGACTCTTGTCCCAGACTGATAGGAGATGGAGTTGAAGAAGTCTCATGTGAAACTGCGCATATGGAACCGCCTCGAAGCAGGACACCATCTGCCCCACTAGCTGCATCCACTGCCGGATGGAGGGATGAGGACATGACAGCAGGGAGTGAACCAGAGTATCCAGATTCATGCCCAGGAAGGAAGTCACCAGAGACGGGGATAGGGAAGATTTGGGGTGATTGATCACCCAGCCAAATGACTCCAGAACCGTCACCACCCGCTGGGTATCCAATACCGCCTGCTGGAAGGACTGAGAAGTGATGAGAAGGTCATCAAGATAGGGAAGAATGCGAATGCCCTGAGGATAGCCATGACACCCGCCAGCACCTTGGTGAAGACCCTGGGGGCTGAAGTGAGACCGAAGGGCAGTGGCACAAATTGGTAGTGCTGGTCCGCCAGTGCGAACCTGAGGAATCTCTGATGCCCTGGGAAGACTGGAACATGAAGGTAAGCATCTTTGATGTCTATGGAGGTCATGAAGTCTCCCGGGCGCAACGAACTGATCGCGGAGCGCAGGGTCTCCATGCGAAAATGCCTGGTCCTGCTGAACTTGTTGAGCAGCTTTAAGTCCAGAATGGGCCTGACTGACCCATCCCTTTTGGGAACTGTGAACAGATTGGAATAAAATCCCCGACCTCTTTTCACAGGAGGGGCCTGACAGATGACCTCCAAGCCCAGTAGATTTTGCACCGCCAGAAACATCCCATGAGCTGCCAAGGGGTTTAGAGGAATCCGAGAATGGAGAAATCTTGGAGACGGCAATGCAGCGAACTCTAGCTTGTAGCTGGAGGACACAACCTCCAGAATTTACCTGTCTGAGACCTGTTGTCCCCAGACATGAGTGAAGAGCTGCAGCCGTCCCCCCACCCGGATGGGTGAGGGCGCCCCTACATGGCTGAGGAGGCTTGGCAACAGATTTGGGCTTGGACCCCCAGGAAGATCCGGAGCGGGCACAACCTCTGCCCCTGCCCCAGAAGTCTCCCCTAGAGCCTGCAAAGGAGACCCCTCTCCTGGGCCTGGACCCGCGGTAGGAGGGAACAAAGGCCCCTGAACCCCGAAAAGGTCACAACTGCTTCTTACATTGAGGCAACTTACCCCCCTTGGCAAACAGGTCCAAGTGATCACCAAATAAGCGCAGCCCCTTAAAGGGGAGTCCCGTGAGGGCCTTCTTAGCAGTGTTATCAGCTGCCCACTGGCGCAGCCAAACAGAGCGGCGTATAGCAACCACCAATGCAGAGGTTCTACTACACATCCTAATGGTGTCATCTAAAGCAGAGAGGACATATGCAATGAACATTTCACACTGTGACAAGGCCCTGAACTCGACACTAGCAGTATCATCAGGAGCGCCTTCCAACAGACCCTTGAGGAGAGACCTGATAGCAACAGCAGTAATATCAGAAGCACAGACAGGGCGCAAGGCAGACCCCACACAGGCAAAAGCTTGGGAAGCCAGCTGATCAATGCGCCAGTCCTCAATATCCTTAAGAGTAGTGGAACCAGGGGAATGGACCACAGAAGTGTTGGACAACCCCAATACTGGTGCATCCACTTCTGGAGGGGTTGACCAATATTTAACCGCATCAGCGGGAAAAGGGTACCTTTTATCCCAGCTCTTGGGGATTCCCGGGAGCCTGCCGGAACGCTCCCATTCTGTGAGAACAAGATTATTGAAATGGGCCTGTACTGGAAACTCCAGACGTGGTTTAGCAGTACTGAAAAGCTCCCCCTGTAACTTGGGAGCCGCAGCAGGAAGGGAGATAGAAAGCACATCAAAAATCTGAGTTAACATTCTATTGGTATCATCAGCATCCCAATGGTCAGTGCCATAGTCAGCACCACTGAAATGCTGATCATCAGACAACTCTGAGTCAGAGAAGAATTCCCCCTCCTCAAGTGGGGTATAGTCAGACAAATCAAGAAAGTTCTCCGTCTCCATAGGAAAGGCAGACGCACCCGGCGCCACATTTCGCCTTTCAGCCGAGGCCTTACGTGCTGCAGAGCTAGCAATCAGCCTCTCAATGTTAGCCAACCTGGAAGACACGTCAGGTTGAGACTCCCCACTAGTATTTAGCTCACTGGGAGTCATAATCAGGCGAGGGGGAGTGGGTGAGGGCATAGTGGGCGCAGGCCCAGTCACAGATAGCCCAGAATGCAGCGCAAGCACCTGCTGGGCGCGGGGTACACAGACCCGCACATCATCACTCACAAGGGATGCCCCACACACTACACACAGCCAGGCTTGTCCCGAGGGGACCCCAAGCACAATATCCTTTGAAGCCTCCATATGGTGATTAAGGTGGCACAACTGGCCGATAGGAATTATGCCGTATAAGCAACCCGGGATGCCCCAAATGTCCGCAGGGAAGTGGGAGGATTTAACAATTTAGGCCTCTAATAAAGTTATAGAAACTAATAGAGGGGCCAGGACCGGGAGAAACCTCTTTAATACAGTGTTCTCCTGTCTGAAAGATATAATAAGGAGCACCCATAAGCACACAACAGTGATAAGGGAATAACAAAAAATAAAGCCCGCAAGGGCACTCACAGACCACGTTAGGGGGCCAGCAGACACTCCAGGAGGAAGGCAAGATGGCGCTGGAGGGACCTCGAGGGACGGGCCGCATGTGGGGACGACGCAGAACGCGCCCCTGATAGGCCACGCCCCCTCCGCAGAGCGCGCAATTGGCCTGCAGCAGCAGCCAATAGGAAGGCAGGGATTCTTAATAATGATGCCGCCGCTGACTGCGGACGCCATAGGGCGCGCGTGTCAGCGGCGGCAAATTTTAAATGAAGACAGGGCGCGGAGCCCTGAAAAGAAAGAAGTGCGACACAGCAAAAAAAAGGCATAAACTAACATGCACACCCCCCCCCCCCCGACGGAACAAGGAGAGAGAGGGGAAAGAGTGGATGACCCTTAAGGGGTCCCACCAAAGACCAGGGCATGGTAGGGCAACAGGCGGACGGGGCATCCCAACTCAGGTTCACCATAACCTGCACCGTCTACCCTTTGGTGGGGGATTGCGCCCAGAGCCAAGCTCCGTAACAGAGCACCAGTGGTAGGTGCTGCCTACCATCAACCGACCAGCGCAGCCAAAGCTGGGAGGCATAAGCAAACGGTGGAACGGGTGGAAATAGTCCTACAGGGCCAAGGGCTGCTAAGCCCTGCACACCTGCGAGAAGAGAAGCCATGGGGAATTTGTGGGAGGTCCCGGGTATATATGGGACCGAGAGGGGCCTCTTTTTGCCATCTCTGCAGTCAAGCGCCCTCTGGCGGAGGTAATCCCATCTGTTATGAATCATTATCTGGAGCAGGACGTGCTGCATACTTAGAATATCTATCCGACCTACGGAATGTGTGCGCTCTATGTCGGTAATGAGGCATCTGCGAACATCAATAGCTTAGGAAGGTATAGGAAATTAAGCCTAAGAATGATTCTATCTGGAAAAATGGTGCAATAGGGCTCTCAGATAGATAGAGCCTGTAAGTCACTAACCAGCATTACCAAAATAGGAGCCAAAAGAAGATCTGATTTGATGGTTAGGACCTTATCTGAGGTCTCATCTAAGGGTTCGAAGGGGGGTCTAGCCAACCCTTTGAGGCCCAGAACCAAGTCCCAGGAAGGACAACTGTTACTAATTGTAACTGTTACTGGCTGCTTCTGAGCTATAGAGATAAAGAATCTGTTAATCAAAGAGTGATTTTGCAGTCTACTGTCTAGGAAGACCGATAAGGCCGAGGCTAACCCCTGTTCAAAGCCTTCTTGTTGAAATTCAAGTACAGCAACAGCTGTGTCTCTTTTTAAACTGTTCGACTCACAGAGTGAATTGAAACGCTTCCACACTTTAGCGTAGATTTTTCTGGTAGCCATTTCCAATGACTCTAGGAGCATCACGACTACTCGGATAGAAAGACCCTTTTACCTCAATACTGACCATTCAGAATCAAGGCTGATCATTTTAAAAACTGGAAATTTGGGTGAAGCACCTGACCCTGGGTAAGCAGGTGTGGAATTAGAGGTAGCTCCCATGGGTCTTCCTGTGCCATTGCTGTTAAAACCGTGAACCAGATTCTTCTTAGCTGAGTTGGAGCAATTAATATTACTCTGATCTGTTCCGACAGATTGCGGGCCAGGGAACCTACTCCCAGGGACCCGTCCCCCCAACCCAGCGAGACATTTTGGCATTTTGAGTTTGTTGCGGACACAAAGAGATTTATCTCTGGTTTGCCCCACCTGTCTACCAGTAATTGATAAATCTGTGGATTTAGCCTCCACTCGGAGTCCTGCTCAAAAAGTCTGCTACTGAGCATAGGTATCCCTATAAGTGGACTGCTGACAAGGATCTGATCCAGAGATGTAGAGGCCACAGAAGGGTAGTGCAAGGGACTGTAAAGCTTCTGATCTGGTGACCCTCTGACAATTTAAATAGGCTACATTTGTCACATTGTCCTACCAAATCTGTATGTATTTGTCGTTTAAGATGGGTTTGTAGTTATTTAGAGCTTCCTGCACAGCTTTGAGCTCTCTGAAATTTGAGGATTTGTGCCTCAATTCTCTGGACCAGATATCCTGTATGTGGTGGCAGTCCAGGTGTGCTCTCCACCTCCACCGTCTGCCAGCCGTGGTGATAACTATAGGATTTGACTGCCTCCAGAGGCGTACTGCCTGCAGGATTGAGGGGTCCATCCACCACCAGAGGGAGTTCTTGATTCCCTCTGGGAGGATGGTGGTCTGCTCCAAGGAATCTGGAGAGTGATCCAAGGCTTAAAGTAGAAAGCCCTGCAGTGGCATGGAGTGCTGCTGGCCCAGGTAATGGCCAGGATGATAGTGATCATTAATCTTAGGATCCTTCTGATGGAGACCTGATCCTCCCTAATAAAGCTTTGAACTACTCTGATCATTTTTTTTTTTTGCTTTTCAGAACAAAAATCATCTGCTAGAAGGTGTTGATGTATTCCAGAAACCAGCAAGTTCTGGATGGAAACAGAACAGACTTGTCCCGGTTTATAATCCACTCCCGACTCTGCAGGAGTGACATTGTCAGACTGAGTTCTGTAAGACTTCTGACTCTGATCGCCCTGTCACCAAAAGGTTGTCTAGGTATGGAAAGGCTGGAACCTTGCGAGATCTTAGGACACACATTACTTCTGTCAAAATGTGCGTGAAAATTCTGGGTGCTGATGAAATGGCAAAGGGGAGAGTCCTGTATTGGAAGTGAAGAGTCTCTCTGCCTAGTAACACCGGAAATCTTAGGAATCTGTGGTGATATGGCCAAATTGGGATGTGTAAATAGGCATCTTGGAGATCAATATTAATCATCCAACCATCCTGAGCCAGGAGATTCCTGACTGTGAAAATAGACCAATAGACCATCTAAAATCTTTTGTAAGTTATGTACAAGTGTAAGTCCTTCATATTTAAAATATGGTCTTAAAAGACATTAAGACTAGGAAAATGTGGGAATAAAATCCCCTTCCCTGACAATGTAGGGGGACTGGTTCTATGACTTTCTTCTGCCAGAGCTCCGAGTAAGGAAAGGTAAGGAAAAATTTCTCTCTTCTTTTTTTGGGAAAATTCCTGCCAGTACCCAGTGAAGACAAGGTCCAGAATGAACTGGTTCTACATGATATATTGCCAGGCTCCCTAAAAGAAAGTTAGTCTGCCCCCCACAGGCACCTCGGTGTCAGGGCTGAAGTCTATTGAATTGGGTGAGGGGTGCACAGATAGGGTTGGGTTTATGGCCCCCCTTGTGCTGACCCCAGTGCTTCTTAGGTCGTCTACTAGGGAGGAGGGGTGAAGATCTAGGATTGAACTTGGTTTTGTTCCTAAATCGCTTGTTTTTTGTAGGAAACTTCTTAGTACTTTCAGAGGACCTAGTTCCGAGCCGAAGATCAATTCCCCTTCAAATAGAACACCACATAGTCTGGCCTTGGAGGATAAATTACCCTGCCAGGTTTTTAGCCAGATGGCCCTTCTGGCGCAGTTGATAAGGGCAGTTGCTTTCGTGTTAGCCCAAATTGCCACAGCAGAGGCATCCTCTAGAAAGGAAATGGCTCTAAACATGGAAGGGGGCATGTCAAGGAGTGTCTGCTTGTGTGTGTCCCTTTCTATAAAAACCTAAAGGTCTCTGGCCACACAGTTGGAAGCTATAGTAGGTTTAAAGGCAAAGGCTGCAGCATCCCATGCCATTCTAAGGATTCCCTCTGTGCGGCGGTTATGGGATGTCATAAAGATCCTGAGTCCTCAAAGCTGAGGTTAGCTGAACCGTGACACCTGAGAGGCATCAAGTCTTGGACACTTGGTCTAAAGAGTAGACATCATTAAAGGGACATGTCCACTTCAAGGAAATGGGCAGAAAAAGAAAATTTCTCTGGAAACTGACACTTCTTTTTCATAACATCAAGGAGGGCAGAATGAACCGGAAACGTTTTATCCTTCCTAACCAATAATTTACAGTATAATGTATCTTGAGCAGATAAGGGCTGCTCATCAGAGCCAATCTGCGTAGTATTGTAAATGCCTTCCAGAAGAAACAAGGTTGCTTGAAATTCTGTGGTCAGTCTCGGCATTGGATCTTCCCCCAAAGTTTACATTAAGGGAATCCTCACTATCCACTGACTCAGTGGCCACTAGTAGGGAAGTGGTACAAGGGGTAGTAATGCAGACCTGCGCTGGGTCTGTGGGAACCTGACTAATCACTCCCTGGGTCTAAGCAGTGGTAGGGTTTCTGGAAGAAGACGCCCTAGTCCTGATCATAGACCTACAGACCTCTAGGGTAGAGGTCATATCGGACTGGATATTACATAGTTACTACAGTTGAAACATATGTCCATCATCTGTATAAAAAAACTGGCTGCTTCGTTTCCCATGTTGTGTTCTAAACAGGCCTATAGAAGGATCTATTCCAGGAATCTGCCAGGATTGTGGGGCAATTTAAACAGAGTCTGATGGTTTTAATGTCCAGTTTGGGAGGGTCTTTATCCTTTTCTTTCTCTTACTTTTAGAGGGAGGAGCCTAAGCGATAACCGAAGAAAGGGAATCCTGATTAGTCAGAAGTCTGAGGGTGCTAGATACATTCAAGAGGCAACCTGTGTATCCCCCCAAAGCAACGGAAAATATACGCCTTATCCTGATGGAGCATCCTGGCAAGGAACCATCGTCCGCTGAAATAGCACCATTGTAGCCCAAGCCTGCTGGCTGCTGCTGGAGACTGCCTGTGTCTCCCTAACACACTGTCCTGCCGCACTACGTCTCTCACCTATGTGGAAACACAGGGGCCAGTAGTTCTGGTGCAGCCCCCCCTGCCCTAGGATGCTTCTCTTCCAGCCGGCGCCGCTGACCTACAGCATCCAGGAGACGACAGCATCCAGCCAGCATTTTCCACACTGCAGAGCTTCGGTGTCCTGCCCTAATGTTGTGGTGCTCAAGAGGGCCCCCTGGCCACAGGTACAATGTCCTGTGGGGGTTAAGCCAGGTTAAAAAAAAAAAGGAAAAAAATAAACTGTCCGTTATCCCAGCGGCCCTCCTCCTAGGGAGGAAGCACAATACCGAGGACTGGGAGGGAAGGGGTGGGGATTTTAAACATGTTCCAGTTGTGTTTCCTCTCTAGGGGGAGGAGCTTGCTCTTTCCGTGGCTGTTCTGAAGGACGAAGAGAGAAAAAAAAACTGTACCCATTGTAAAAATAGATTTATTTTTACTTTTTTTGCACATATTTCACCCAAAAATATTGAGAATACAGTACAAAAATAACAAACAAGGCATTTTATGTTGAAGCCCAGCTGAAAAAAACAATATATAATATTCCTGGGTAATCCCTTCAAAAATCACAGTTGAACATGTATATCGCAAAATAGAGAATAATGGACTGCAACAGAGAGAGAGAGATTGCTTGAGAATAAGTTGAAGGAATGTATAGAAGATAAAGGGAATATTTATTCATGACAGATTTTAGTTTGGAGCATAGACAGGTTACCCAAGTTTTGAAGAAATATTGAGTGTGTTAAAGGGGGATAGTATACTGAGCCCCTTGTTACCTAATCAACCTAGGGTGGTGATTCAATGAGCTTCTAATCTAAGAGATAATACCATTTTGTGATTACTCACCTGTAAAATGGGTATTAAAAGAATGTCTCACACCCTGCTTCGGAAGTATTAATTACACGTGGGGTTATGGTCCAGTAGAGGGCGAACTTCTGCAGAGATGACTAGAAAAAAGAAGCCCCTTCCGGTCCATAAATACCTGGGACCTCCCACACATTCCCCAGTATAAGAAAGCAGTAAGGGGACCAGGAAGAGCCAATAAATTCAATGAGAAACAAGTTTCACCATATAGAGGATCCAAGATACAACTCAGGGTGGGACGAAGCAGGGTGTGAGACATACTTATAATACCCATTTTACAGGTGAGTAATCACAAAATGGTATTATTCCAAGTATGTCTCACACCCTGCTTCGGAAGTATTAATTACGCGTGGGACATCCAATAGCAGTGTTCAAAAAGGGTGGGGATCCCAACAGGCAATAGTGCACAAATTAAACCACTGCAGCTTGCAGAACTTTGCAGCCAAAAACAGCATCCGCTGAGGCCCGCACATCAACCTTATAAAACTTGGAAAAAGTATGAACAGAAGACCAAGTAGCAGCCCTACAAACTTGTTCAACAGAGGCCTGGTGCTGAAACGCCCAGGAAGCCCCAACAGCACGAGTAGAATGAGCAGTGATCTGGAAAGGGGGATCCCTCCCCTTAGCAGAATAGGCCCTAATAATGGCCTGACGAATCCATTTACTAATGGTAGACTTGACGGGCGCCAAACCCTTCTTGGGCCCAGAGGGCACCACAAAAAATGCGTCCCTCTTCCGGAATGGTGAAGTAGCTACCAGATAGTACTTTACACATCTAACGACGTCCAGAGAGTGCAAGGCCCTCTCCTTGTCAGTGCTAGGTTTAGGACACAATGAAGGAAGCACAATGTCCTGATTGAGATGAAAGGCAGAGACAACCTTTGGCAAGAAGTCTGGTTTAAAGCGGAAAACGACCTTGTCCTGATGTCTCCCAAAGTAAGGGGCCTGAATGGACAGAGCCGCCAACTCAGAAACACGTCGAACAGAGGTGATAGCCACCAAAAAGGCAACTTTTAAGGTGAAAATGGATAGTGCAGAATCCTGCACTGGTTCAAAAGGAGGACCCTGAAGGGCAGACAACACCAAATTTAAATCCCAAACAGGTAACATGGGTTTGCGAGGAGGGCGCACATGAGTGACCCCCTGAAAAAAGGTCTTAACCAAAGGATGAAAAGCGAAAGATCTCTAAAAGAAAACCGCCAGAGCGGACACATGCCCCTTAAGAGTGCCAAGCTGAAAACCCATGTCCAGACCATGCTGAAGAAACTCCAAAATCCGAGGAATGGAAAACACCCGACAAGGAAAGGCCCTAGCCTCACACCAATCAATGTAGGCCCACCAGGTCCTGTAGTAGATATTAGAGGAAGATTTCTTCCTAGCCCTGACAAGAGTCTGGACAACGGCTTCAGACAAACCCTTTTCCTTTAAGATGAAGGTTTCAGCAGCCACGCCGTCAAAGCCAGCGTTTGTAAATTGGGGTAACAAAGCTGACCTTGTGTGATCAGATCCGGAACCAGAGGCAGCCTGAATTGATCGACCGCCAGCCGGACTACGTCTGCGAACCACACCTGTCTTGGCCACCTTGGGGCCACCAAGATTGCTGGCACCCCCTCTTGAACCAGCCTGCGCACCACCCTGCCTACCATGGAGAAGGGGGGAAACAGATACAGGAGACTCAGATCCTGCCAGGCAGGGGACATGACATCCACTGCCAGAGCCAGAGGATCCTGGGACAGAGACACAAAAGAAGGAAGCTTGTGGTTGTGACGGGAGGCAAAGAGATCCACCTCTGGGAACCTCCACTTGTGACAAATGGATAGAAATACCTCGTAGTTGAGGGACCATTCCCCTCGGCAAGAGGACCCCCTGCTCAGAAAATCCGCTTCCAGGTTCTCTACCCCTGGAATGTACACCGCCGAGATGCATGGAACATTGCTCTCGGCCCATGCAAGAATCAGAGACACTTCCCTCAGGGCACTCCTGCTGCGAGTCCCTCCTTGGTGATTGATGTAAGCAACCGCAGTCCGATTGTCTGATCGAACCTGAACCGGTAAGCCTTGGAGATAACACGTCAGGTGCGACAGCACCAACCGAATTGCCCTCAGCTCCAGGACGTTGATGGGGATGTGCGCCTCCTGAGGACCCCACAGCCCCTGGAACTGATGTTCCTTCCAGAAACCCCCCCAGCCCGACAGGCTGGCGTCCGTGGTGACCGTCTCCCAACAAGGGGCAGAAAAGATCTGCCCCTCAGCAAATTCCTCGGTTCCAGCCACCATTGAAGAGACTGCCGGACCAGGGCAGACATCGCAAATGACTGATCCAAGGACAGAGGGCATCTGTCCCAAGCCGATAACAGATGGAGTTGAAGAGGCCTCATGTGAAACTGAGCAAAGGGAACCGCCTCGAAACAGGCCACCAACAATCCCACCAGCCTCATCCCTTGCCGGAAGGACGGGCGAGGGATGGAAAGAAGAAGACGTATCAGATCTTGAACCGTCTCCACCTTCGACGGAGGTAGGAACACCCTGGTCTCAATGGTATCCAGATTCATGCCCAGAAAGGAAACCTCCCTTGACGGGGAGAGAGAAGACTTGGGATAGTTGATCACCCAACCGAACCTCTCCAGCGCTGACACCACCAACCTGGTGTCCAGCTCGAGAGACCGAGAGAGGATGCCGTGATGAGAAGGTCGTCCAGATACGGCACAATGCGAATGCCCTGGGCTCTGAGAAGAGCCATTATACCCGCCAACACCTTGGTGAACACCCTTGGTGCCAAGGTCAGCCCAAAAGGAAGAGCCACAAACTGATAGTGCTGATCTCCCACCACAAATCTGAGAAACCGTTGTTGTCCCGGGAAGATCGGCACATGAAGGTAAGCGTCCTTGATGTCTATGGACATCATAAAGTCCCCTGGACGAAGGGAGTTGATGGCCGAGCGCAGAGTCTCTATGCGAAATTTCTTGGTTGTGGTGAACCTGTTGAGAATCTTTAGATCCAGAATGGGTCTTATGGAGCCATCCATTTTGGGGACTGTAAAAAGGTTGGAGTAATAGCCCCGGCCTCTCTCTGTGGAGGGAACCGGGCAGACTACCTCCATGTCCCGAAGGTTTTGCACTGCCAAGAAAAGCCCCTGCGCAGCCCGAGGGTCCGAAGGAACCCGAGAAATCAGGGAGGAGGCCAAAACTTGAACTCCAGCTTGTACCCGGAAGATGTCCGTGACCTCCCGGATCCAGACCTGGGCGAAGAGCCGTAGCCGTCCCCCCACCCGCGAGGGTGAGGGCGCCCTCTCATTGCTGAGAGGGTTTGGCAGAAGCCTTGGATTTGGTACCCCAGGCAATCCCGGGACGGGCAAGTCCTCTGCCCCTACCCCAGGAATCACCTCTGAATGCAGAGTAAGCAACTCCCCTGCTTGCTCGAGAGCCACGAAAGGAAGGATTAAAGGAGCCTGCACCCCGAAAAGGACGGCGCTGCTTATTGCGTTGTGGCAATTTTCCTCCTTTCGCCGAGTCAAATTTATCTCCAAACAGGCGCATACCCAAGAAAGGTAGCCCTGTAAGCACCTTCTTCGCCGCAATATCAGCCGCCCATTGGCGCAACCAAACCGATCGGCGTATAGCCACAAGCAAAGCCGAGGTTCTACTACACATGCATATTGTATCATCCAAAGCTGATAAGACAAAGGTCATGAACAAATCACACCGCGAAAGTGCTGCAAATTCATCACTAGCAGGGTTAAGATGGGGACCATTCAACAGGCCCCTAATTACAGATCTGGTAGCCACAGCCGTGAGAGCTGAAGCACACACAGGACGCAAGGCCGAACCCACACTGGCAAAGGCATGTGACGCCATTTGATCAAAAATATGGGCCAGAAGTCTGGGGGTATCAACAGTATCCCCACGCTCCTGCCCAGCATCAGCATCCAGGAACTTCTGATCCTCATAGCCTTCAGATTCTGAAAACAATTCCCCTTCTTCCAGCCGGGAATAATCAGACCAGTCAAAGGAGTCATATTCCGGTGCCAAATGCCGTCTCTTAGCTGGGGCCTTCCGGGCCGCAGAGCAAGCAATCAATTTTTCAATGTTGGCCAATCTAGCACAGAAATCAGATTGCGACTCCCCGCTAATGACAACATCACTTGGGGTCAAAGCCAGGCGTGGGGGTGTAGGTGATGAGGCCGGCGGCGCTGACCCAGACGCCTGGGACCCGGACTGCCGCGTAATGGCCTGCTGAGCACATGGAATGCAAATAAGCACATTATCCCCCGCAAGGGATACCCCACAAACCACACACTGCCGGGGTTGCCCCGAAGGGATCCCAAGCCCGGTATCCTGGGAAGCCTCCATATGGTGATTTTTTATGGTAGTCGCAAAAACCAGTGGAAATTACGCTACTAAGCTACCCGGGATTGCCCTTAAAAAGTCTGTTAGTGGGAGGATTTGTAAGACCCTAAATTTAGCCAAGGGACCTTAGGACCGGGAGAACCCCCTTTTTTATCAAGATCAGGTAGTCCCCCTGAAAGACATAATTATAGGGAACCCGTAAACAAGGCAAAACACTCCAATCCAAAATACAGTGCAATCATACAAAACCAAGCCCCGCAGGGCACTCACTGAGACCTGGAGCAATGGCGACCGAGCACAAGCCTGAGGGAAGGAAGAAGAGGAAGGGCGGGCCAGCGCGGATCGCGCACCGCATGTGGCCCCGCCCCCTTCCTACCTCCGCCGGAGACAGCGGTTCCCAGCCATTGGAAGGGGGGTAGTAGTGAAGGGATAAAACGGACAGGGCATCCCAAACCAGGATCCCAAACCTGGTATCCGCCTACCCCTTGTTGGAGGTCTCACGGAGGAGCATGGCTCCTAGTTAGTACACCACCAAGGTGTAACCTACCCTTATCCGGATCTACAGCCAAGGCTGGGAGGCATAGCAATCTATTAAAAGGTCCGGCCAGAAATAGGGATAAATTGGCCGGGTGTAAACCCGGCTTACCTGCAAAGGAAGGAGACAGCCATCTTCTGACTTGCTCGCCGTCCTGCAGAGACGAAGACTGGGGAATGTGTGGGAGGTCCCAGGTATTTATGGACCGGGAGGGGCTTCTTTTTTCTAGTCATCTCTGCAGAAGTTCGCCCTCTACTGGACCATAACCCCACGTGTAATTAATACTTCCGAAGCAGGGTGTGAGACATACTTGGAATAAAAAATCATTTTAGCTTTATTTGTTTATGAATATTTTACTTTTTCTTTTAGAATGTTTTAATATTTGTTGTAAATCTATAGGGGCTGCCTTCTTGCGTGTCCAAATTGTCCTGCAAAAAATTCAAATAGAACTTTATGACCCTGATAGGGTTAACAAAGTGGGGAGGCGGGATTCTTCTTCTTAATGCAGACCTTCAGCATCATTTAATGAAAAGCCAAACCCTTTAAAAACTATTCCCCAGAATCTAAAATTAATATATTTATCGTTTTTAGTCACTTTTTATTCTTTCCCTCACTTGCCTGCAACTCTGTTTAGTACTCTAGGATACGGGCACCGCCATCTTGGCCCAGTAGCATCACATACTGAGGAGAGGGGTCAAAAGTGCATGGATGCAGGATTAGAGCTGTGCTTTGCACAGAGCAGAGCTGGGGTCAGGAAAAGGACGGCAATCCCAGAATGCAGAGCGGCACAGTCAGAATACACTTCCTGTTTGCAGGCAGCCTGCACCTCCATGGGCCGCCATCTTGGATGTTTAAAGTCTCAGAAAATGCAATAGGTACAGGTAGGATGATTTTTAATGTGGGCAATCTGTATGTACAGGGCGGAGGAAACATTTAAGATAGGCTTTTATTTAGGGTGAAGGTCCGGTTTAAGCATGGATCCCTCACGTTCCGCTGAGTATGGGAAGGAGGCTTGAAACTTTGCAGCCTCACTGTATGTTTGGTATTGAAAGGACAGTAGGAGACACTCGGCAGGACAGTCATGGAATGATGCTGCTTATGTCATTCTCAACGTTTTCAGATATTATGAGTTTTCATTTCATTAATAAAAATGGGCCCAACACCTGATGTTATTACACTATCCTGAGATTTTCTTGCATGGTGCCTTTATTATTTATTTATTATTATGGATGGAGATCAAAACTTTGGTTGCTGATTCAATACACGTATGATTTGGAAACATATGATTTAAAAGTGCAGTTGGCTCTTCCTTTGAATAGGGGCCGAGCATATTCGGTAAGAGTATTTACAGGCCAGTGGTGGGTTACTTTATAAACCATTGAAGTGTTTTCTCACATCAAGGTGGAAGAATCTTGATTATTATGAAAAAGGACTTGTTAACCGCTTATATCCTAAATAAGGATTGCTTTGTAGAATATATTTGTAGCCCAGCCTTATTGATTTTCATTATTTATATATATTTTTAATGGTTTACTATTTGGAATATTTATCTGTATTATTTTACATGCATTTATTGTAATCACATATGTATTTATATTATTGACATAAAAATTGTGCATGATCAAATAAGTCTAACTAAACCAAAGTGGTGCACCACATATACTAATACGGCTGTGCTACACTGCAATAATCAAAATATCAAAGCATGATCAAATAAGGATTACATGTTTAATGGTTGCACTGTTCCATAGCAGGCAGCAAAACATTGCTTTCAAATGTATGTTGTAACAGTTTTGTCATGTGATTTTAATAAAATAAATATTTTGTATATATTTTTTATTTGGATTTGTAATATATGCAGCTACTGGGAAATGCCTTTGGTTAAAGCTAAAAAAGAAAATAACAGGAAATTCGACTTTCCCATGTTTTGTTTCGTACCCCCGGGGGCAACCCAAATTGGTGTGAGGCATTTATGGAACCCCTTCATGCAGCCGGATGTGAGGCATGTATGGAGCCTCTTCATACATCAAGGTTTGAGGTGTGTATGGAGCCCCTTCATGCAGCAGGGAGTGAGGCATGTATGGAGCCCCTTCATATATCAGGCTGTGAGGCGTGTATGGAGCCCCATTCATTACCACAGGGTGTGAATGGAGCACCTTCATAAAACAGGGTGTGACATGTATGGAGAGCCCCATATACAGCAAGGAGTGAGGCATGTAGGGAGCCTTAATAAGCAGGGAGTGTGGCATGTATGGAGCCCCTTTCATGCAGGAGTGTATGAGGCATCTATGGAGCCCCCGTCATGCCGCAGGGTGTAAGGCATCTGTGGAGCCCCCGTCATGCCGCAGGGTGTAAGGCATCTGTGGAGCCCCCGTCATGCCGCAGGGTGTAAGACATCTATGGAGCCCCCGTCATGCCGCAGGGTGTAAGGCATCTGTGGAGCCCCCGTCATGCCGCAGGGTGTAAGACATCTATGGAGCCCCCGTCATGCCGCAGGGTGTAAGGCATCTATGGAGCCCCCGTCATGCCGCAGGGTGTAAGACATCTATGGAGCCCCCGTCATGCCGCAGGGTGTAAGGCATTTATGGAGCCCCCGTCATGCCGCAGGGTGTAAGGCATCTATGGAGCCCCCGTCATGCCGCAGGGTGTAAGGCATCTATGGAGCCCCCGTCATGCCGCAGGGTGTAAGGCATCTATGGAGCCCCCGTCATGCCGCAGGGTGTAAGGCATCTATGGAGCCCCCGTCATGCCGCAGGGTGTAAGGCATCTATGGAGCCCCCGTCATGCCGCAGGGTGTAAGGCATCTATGGAGCCCCCGTCATGCCGCAGGGTGTAAGGCATCTATGGAGCCCCCGTCATGCCGCAGGGTGTAAGACATCTATGGAGCCCCCGTCATGCCGCAGGGTGTAAGGCATTTATGGAGCCCCCGTCATGCCGCAGGGTGTAAGGCATCTGTGGAGCCCCCGTCATGCCGCAGGGTGTAAGGCATCTGTGGAGCCCCCGTCATGCCGCAGGGTGTAAGGCATCTGTGGAGCCCCCGTCATGCCGCAGGGTGTAAGGCATCTATGGAGCCACCGTCATGCCGCAGGGTGTAAGGCATCTATGGAGCCCCCGTCATGCCGCAGGGTGTAAGGCATCTATGGAGCCCCCGTCATGCCGCAGGGTGTAAGGCATCTATGGAGCCCCCGTCATGCCGCAGGGTGTAAGGCATCTATGGAGCCCCCGTCATGCCGCAGGGTGTAAGGCATCTATGGAGCCCCCGTCATGCCGCAGGGTGTAAGGCATCTATGGAGCCCCCGTCATGCCGCAGGGTGTAAGGCATCTATGGAGCCCCCGTCATGCCGCAGGGTGTAAGGCATCTATGGTGCCCCCCGTCATGCCGCAGGGTGTAAGGCATCTATGGAGCCCCCGTCATGCCGCAGGGTGTAAGGCATCTATGGAGCCCCCGTCATGCCGCAGGGTGTAAGGCATCTATGGAGCCCCCGTCATGCCGCAGGGTGTAAGGCATCTATGGAGCCCCCGTCATGCCGCAGGGTGTAAGGCATCTATGGAGCCCCCGTCATGCCGCAGGGTGTAAGGCATCTATGGAGCCCCCGTCATGCCGCAGGGTGTAAGGCATCTATGGAGCCCCCGTCATGCCGCAGGGTGTAAGGCATCTATGGAGCCCCCGTCATGCCGCAGGGTGTAAGGCATCTATGGAGCCCCCGTCATGCCGCAGGGTGTAAGGCATCTATGGAGCCCCCGTCATGCCGCACGGTGTAAGGCATCTATGGAGCCCCCGTCATGCCGCACGGTGTAAGGCATCTATGGAGCCCCCGTCATGCCGCACGGTGTAAGGCATCTATGGAGCCCCCGTCATGCCGCACGGTGTAAGGCATCTATGGAGCCCCCGTCATGCCGCACGGTGTAAGGCATCTATGGAGCCCCCGTCATGCCGCACGGTGTAAGGCATCTATGGAGCCCCCGTCATGCCGCACGGTGTGAGGCGTGGATGGAATCCTTTTTACAGCACGTTGTGAGGCGCAGATGGGGCCCCCTTCATACAGCAGGGTGTAAGGTGTGGATGGAGCCCCCTTTTTACAGTAGGGTGTGAGGCACAGATGGCATTCATTCAAGGCCAGGACCCAGGTTTCCATGGGCTCCTGGGTGATAGTCTGAGGGCCCCTTGGGGTGTGTTAGGACACTCCATACATGGTAGTAAAGTTGCATGTATGGTGATCATTGTCTTAGAAAAAAAAAAAGAGAAAATACATATATATGAAAATAATAGAAGAGGAAGAACAAAGGAATACAATAAATGACAGAATCAAAGAATGAATGACAAAATGGCAGGGATTTATAGAGATGGAATAAAAGAAAAAAGAATGAATGGAAGGGGTGACAAAATGAAAGAATAGATGGAAAGAAATAAAAAGGACTGAAATAAACAATAGATAGCAAGAATTACAAGAAAGAATCGAAGGTATGACAGATAGAGGCTCTCTAGTGGCCAATTTGCACCTAGCTGACAGTGCTAGTTAGTGCACAGCCTAGTCTTGCACAGGAGCTGCCCTGAGTAGAGGGTGTGAAGTGCAGAGGCCCCGGCACCTGGCCCCCTCCCGCCCAGAGCCCCTTCATACAGCAGGTTCTGTTGACATTCCAGTCAGGTACAAAGTCCGCAGCCTCAGCGCCTGAAAATACATCTCCCAGAAGCCTGTGCGCTCATGCTGTAGCGAGGAGGTCTCCGTCGCCGGCAGCCAATGGGAGAAGCGTGTGGCAGTCCTCTTCTCCCGCCCCGTGTTTTAGTGGCGAGCAGTCGGCGCCATCTTGTCTCGGAGAAATAAATCGTCGCAGCCGTGTCGCAGGCCCCCTAATCTAGCAACATGCTGTACCTGGAGGATTACCTGGAGAGTGAGTGGGGTGCTGGAGCGCCATGGCGGCGCAGGGGGGGGGGGGGGCTCGCTAAGAGCGCAGGAGTGCGGGGTGTAGACGTGGCCCTAAGGGAGTGGCGCCGCCTAATAACCGCCCTCTATGTGTCTCCCTCCCCTCTTGTCTCTCCGCAGTGATCGAACAGCTTCCCATGGATCTGCGCGACAGGTTTACGGAAATGCGGGAGATGGACCTGCAGGTGCAGAGTACGTGACGCTACGCACCTCCCGCTATAGCGCGCAATCTAGCGCGCCCAGTCTATGGAACGTGCCGCTACTGCAGTATGAGCGCTGGGCAGCAGGGGGCGGTGCCGAGCTCTCTCCATATACACAACGCCACACCATCAGCCTTATGTGACCGCCCCCACAATCCCGCCTCCAAATACACCTTTCATTAGATTGGATGGCAACACTCATCACTCTCATTTCATTTTGGGGGTGCTGCCATTAGTACTAGTGTGTCCTAAAAATGAAGGTGGAGAGAAAGAGCTTTTACAGTAAGTAACCAAAAGCCTTTTCTGTTCCTCACTTAAAGTGGACCAAAACCCAAAATAAGATTCCAGGGCCTCGGGGCATCCAGATTTGTGATGCCCCACAGTGTGAACCACCCAGGTCACCAGTAAACTCGCCTTCTCCTCTGATCCAATAGCGCACAAGCAGCGTCAGCTTCCTGCTATACCTCTAGCAGGATGCGCGCCTCCGTCGGGCGTTTGTGAATGGCACACTCCTAGTTAGAGAGACGCAGCACGCTCGGGTCCGCTCAGCTAGACTTGCCTGGAAACAAGTCCTAAAGGAGTTGACATGAGCGGATCTGAATGTGCTGATTGGATGAGAGGCCACACATGCGCTTGGTGACTTGGAGGGGGTTTAACAAAGTGGGGCATCCCGGATCGGGGTGCCTGGATAAAAATCTGTGATATTCAAAACCCTGGGTCTTAGTCCACTTTAATTAATTTGAGGACACCCAAGCACTTAAGGAGGGCCGCCATCCAGCCCTTTCTCTGTGTTAGAGAGGAACAAAACTTAGGATTTTCACTCTTCTGGGTTTTGTTCCTCTACCGGGGGGCATCCTGATTTGGGATGCACCATGTGTGTAAATCAAAAGAAAGCCTTGTATTCACACAGCATACATGCAGGCTCTTCTCCAATCAGCTTTCTATGCCATGCATATTGATGGTTGGTATAGAAAGCTGGATGGAAGGGGGAGTGGCAGACATCCTCACAGCTGTTGCCCTCTGGCTGTGCCCGTCCCGGCCATTACGATTGGCCTGGTGCAGGAGCTTGCTGTAGCCAGAGGAATGTGGCCAGTGCATATGTCATGGGATCACCAAAAGGGTGAGGTTCACAGCAATCCTGGGGAATTTCAGACATTGAAGAGCTGCTGTTCTCCCTCTTTGCAGGGCATCCCAAACTGGGACACCTCACTGTGTGTATCCCTGGGGATTGTATACTTGCCTCACTGGTGATCCCACTGTCCATGCACAGGGTGCATCCCTGCGTATCTCTAGTTTACCCATGCTTACCCATTCCAGGCATTTCTAAATACAAGGAGCGTGGGCAGAACTGCTCGCTCTATTCAGCTTTCCTTTAAGCTCCGAGCTCAAATCAGCATGCCCTGCACAGGAAGAACAAAACCCAGGATTGTGGAAATCCCAGGTTTTGTTCCAATTTAAAGTGGAAGAACCCCCAAAAGGACCAGCCCTGAGATATGAAAGATTCCAGAGCTGGCTGCTGAACTTCCCCTGGGGCATCTCCAATCAGGATGCCCCGCTGTGTGCCCCCCCCCCCCCCCCCAGGGCACTCCCTCGCTATCGTAAACACCAGCGGCCTGCATTTTTTGGCTGTGCGTGTGCTCCTACCCCCCAGCCATTCAGATAGCCTTGGAGTGGCACTCTACCATAAATGTTGTGGGCTGGGGCTCTAACAGACAGGTCAGTCATCCAATCCTTGGAGCAATGCGGCCACAGTGAACTGTCATTGATGCCTCATTTGGGCTTGGAGGGGTGTGGTTTGTTTATCAGGTTAGATGTTCTCTTTAAAGGGACTGTGGGCTAAATAAATGAAAATACTTCCCTTTTGTCTCCAGCAACCTCACCCAACTGCTGATGTTTGCAAGATCTGATCTTGCACTGTGCATATGCAGGAGGATTCTTTATGACCTTGTTCAGCATTTGATAGCAATAGGTGGAGAAGTCTTGGCACTTCCTGTCCTGTCACAAGTGCTGGATAGAAACTGTAAAGTTAAAAAAAAAAGAAATACCCCCCCTGCCACTGCATGAGTTCAGTTACACTGACATAATAATGCAGTCCTGCTACTTGTTACAGAGGGGGTGTGCTGAGGATGTGCCGTCAATACCACTACTATTAAAGAGAATTGAGCTGGAGATGCCCCAGATACTGAGAAGCAGTTGGTGGGGCCACAACTGATTTATCTCCGGTTTGTTTTGTGAAAACGCACAGAATTCAGAGGTCTGTGTACACTGCAGGACTCGATCTTGAAATCTGAGTGCCAGACTAGGGAGGAAGCAGCTGCTGGGAGGACAAGTGAGTATTATTATTTTTTTTTCTTTTGTTTTGGGCTTTACATTCCCTTTTTTTTTTAAAGTGGCCCTATCACCAGGATTTTTACTATTGTGTTAGATCCTAATTCCTGGGGCATCCCGATTTAGGATGGCCCACCGTGTGAAACCCCCCAGATCACACACACACAACTAACCCCTCCGCCGTACCCATGGAGGGGCATGCCGAAGCTGCAGGGATGCCGCATCACGGTGCGTGCGGCGTTTGCCAAAGGATGTAAACAGGGTAAACTGCTCTGATTGGCTGCCCATGCATGCTTCGTAGGTACAAGGAAGACATGAGTCGTACTGGGCATTCTGGGGAGCTTCACACAGCAGCTCATCTCAAATTGGGATTCTCCTGGGGGACAGAACAAAACCTGGGAAAAGTAAAATTCCCAGGTTTGGTTCTGATTTAAGGATTGACCAGAAATATATAGATTCATTAGTGTCATGCTTGTTTGTAATACCAACAATTATATATGCCGTACTTCCCTTTGACCAAAGTGCTCTGCTTTCTTACCACCTTGCAAGTCCTTTTTAGTATGGAAGGCACAGGAAAGGTTTCCAGCTGAAGAAAACTGCAACCTCCGTGCTCCGCCATTCATAAATGCAGAAATATAAAAAGGGGGCACGTATAGCTCCCACCACAGGTTTCCCTGAAGTGAATAAAGTGTTAAAGTGATTCAGCATGCTACAAAAAAAACCTAAAGGTAACCTACCTTTTGTCCCCGCCACTGATCGGTGCTAGTTTAGATCTGAGCCTGCAATCCAATGCCAATTGGGTCCCAAACATGAGCTCGAAATTGATGATTGCTGAGCATTCCCCAGCATGCAACCATTATTTTTATCTTTTAATACAGATGCAATGGACCAGTTAGAACAAAGAGTTGGGGAGTTTTTCTCCAATGCGAAGAAAAACAAACCTGAGTGGAGGGATGAACAAATGTCTGCTATTAAAAAAGTAAGTTACTACCAATAGGGCAATTCCTGCTGGCTTTCCCGCCATTTTCTTTGTTAATACAGCAACAGGCAATGCAACACTTCTTTTTCAAAGATACTCAGTAGTAAGATTTATTTAATCAATTGCAGGATTATTTTAAAGCCTTAGAAGATGCAGATGAGAAGGTGCAGCTTGCAAATCAAATTTATGATCTGGTAAGTGCAAAAATATTTTAGTTTCTCTGAAATCCTTTAAGGGTTTGCAAACCCATAATAATAATAAATACCATCGCAGGATCAATCTCAAGACCAGTAGCCTGATTCACCTCCATTCTGCTCTTGGCACCCAGTGCTGACAGCATGCTTCTGATGGCTCCTGGCATGCTTCAGAGCATCCACCAATTATAAGCCTGTAAATGGTCATGTGCTGCATCCTTTGCTGGCTGAGGTATGTGTTCTCGGAGCAGAGGAAAGGGGGTGAGTTTGGCTGCGGGGCTAGAAGCGATAAAGTGTGGGAGAGGTAAGTATTTTTCCACTGGGGCATGTGGAGGATGCAGCACTTTTAAATCTCTTACCGAGTATTCATAAGAGATTGCTGACTCTTTTAAAGTAAAGTTGATTAAAATCCCCCTTAGCAACTATAGCCAGGTCTAAAGTGTGTCCCGAGGAGACATTGGCAGAATGGTATAGCCCTTTAATTATTTATTTACTCTTCTCTCAATACAGTTAGCCTTAAACCCAACCAACAGCCTGGCACAGTTGGAATAGAAAACGCCCCAAAACCCACTTGCCCCATAAGGGTGCATGTTATAGAAGCATTGTCAGCACTTACATTTGCTCCTGCACCCACTTAAAGCTTAAATGCCTACTCACCAATTTTCTAGTGGTAGCAGTCATTCAGCAGTCATGCTGCTGCCTGAATTCAACTGACGTGACTAACAATGCACAGTAACAGGAAGCCCAGCAGCACTTCCTTTTTGCAGGCGGCCTTAATTTTTATGTGCAGCAATCTAAATTACCCTGGGGAGGAATGCATGTGAGAACTGTTTGTTGTGTTGGTCTGGTTTAAGTCATTTTTGACTGTTGGTCCACTTTAATATTCATCCAAAATATACTGTCTCTGGGACCAATGTTGCATCTCATACTGAAGTCCCTATCTTTGAGGACGTGACTTGGTAGGTGACCTCAATGGTGGAAATACTAGATATCCATTATGAAATGGTATGTTGCTCATAATTGTTTGAACAGCATCTTCTAGCCAACATTTGGAGGTCACAGTACAAAGGGAGTGACAGTCGTGCTTGGCTTGTGGTGTTTTGGCTCCCCTTGTGACCATTAATCTGTACACTCATCCCTCGACCAACAGCGGTTCTAAGGAAAATAAAAAAAGAAAATTCACAAGCACCTCTTCTATTGGGGCTGTATGCGGTGTCACTCCTGGGAAGACTCTGGAGAAGATAGATAAAAATGTACTATTTCTATCTAAAAAATTCCAGGGCCAGTTTTGCTCTTTTTTGCTGAAGCCCTGCATGTAAACGGCCATTTGCCGAGCATTATATATGCTGCTCTGACTGGATGAAAGCTTGCGCATGCGCCGTAGGACCGCGGAAAGGTGACTTTGTTTGGACATTATGGGGGGTCTCAATTTGGGAACAAAACCTGGGATAGTAAAAATATTTTTGTTCTGCTTTAAGCACAGCATAACATTAAAAGTGGAACAACAAAATAAATTTCCTGTGTGTTCCTCTATGCGGTAGCATCCCGAATTGGGATGCCCCGCTGTGTGTACCCGTCCCAGGTTGTACTCGCCTTCCTTCTGCTCCCACGGCACAATCTCTGACGAGCAAGTGTGCTCATTGGCTGAGTGGCGCGCTCTAGTTATCACTCTGCTACCTTTGGCGCCGCTGGCGGCTAAGCCGCCAAGTGGCGCTAAAGGGCACCGCCAGCTACATCCCCTGCCCACCTTGTAGCCGTGGCGTGCCCGTGCTGCCCATTCAGGATGGCCGGGCATGTGCACGGCTTGAGGTCGGAAGGGATGCAGCTGGAACCCACAGGCGCTGCAAAGGCTTCAGGAAAGGGTGAGTGTTCAGGTGGTTTCGTGGGGCTTTCACACAGAGTGGCATTTCCTAGGACAGCGGGATGCCCCAAGCACTGGAACTCCAGGGCCTCTGATGTTCCTCTTTAATTTTTTGTATGTAAATTTATGTATAAATATATTTATAAATAACATGCCATTACCTTATAGGGAAATTCCACTTTAGACCGCATTTTGATAAGTTTCCATCATTCTGTGCCAAAATGATGTCCTCAAGGTGATGAGCTTATCTTATATTATTTTTTTCTTATCTTATTTTTTTTCTTTTGTTTGCAACTTCATGTTATAAAAGAAAACTGCTTTCTCTAGCAACAATGTTGGTCTACCTTAGCAACATACACCAGCTAGTCTGGTGTACGTAGCAGAGACTTCCTGGCTCTGGCTTGCTAATCATCTGATTGGCTGAGACATAGAGGACATTCCATATTCCTTAGCTCACAGGGCTAACTTATCCTGCTGTAATTCAGCTTGTGCTCCAGCAGCTAAAGGGTTAAATGCAGCATTCTCACCTGGGGAGGTAATTGCTGCTTGATTTAGACAAAGCCACTGATGCGCTCACGTATTACAGTGGAAGGATTCTGGGATTTGTAGACTTGTAGTGAGTTTTTATTTAAAGCCAGGAAAACCACTCCCACTGTAGTAAAACAGGAATATGAGAACCATGGGAACCACATGCTGATAAGTAAATCAGGGTATGGGGGCACAATTATTTTATTTTACTTTCTGAAAGAGGAATACAATATGGCAAAACCCCAAAAACCTGATAAAAAGGGTGTTTTTCTTTAAGGAACCTGTATTGCAAATTTATGAGATAAATAGTCGTAGCATTATTTTTAATAATGGGGCACTCGGAATGTTCCATAGTCCAGTAGAGCAGGCCTGTCATCCCTGGCTTTAGAGAGGGCTGCAGATATTGATAGGCCACACCTCAGGCTTAGCTCACTGATTTACCACACAGCAAATTCCCCTTACTGCATACTTGAATTCTTCCTACATTTATCGCCCGTACCACAAACATGTTTGCTGACATTCGGCAGACAAGGGTTAATTTGAAGCTAGTGCATTCCCACCCTCTGGGCATGTGGAGAATTCAGCTCCTTCCAAGAATCAAAAATGATTTAAACCAGATCAACACAACAAGCAGTGCTCATGTGAATCCCTCTCCAGGCCAATTTAGATTGCTTCACGTAACAATTAATTTACCTTTTTTCTAACTCCTGCTGCGGTACATTTTAAAAACAAAATAATGGCTCACGGATCTGCAGGCCACCAGCAAACAGGAAGTGTTGCTGGACTTCCTTTTACTTTGCATTGTCCGTTTTGTCTGTTAAAACCAGGCAGCAGCATTCTTTGCCTACTGTGCCAGGTTGTTGGTCCGGTTTATTGTCTTGGCTGCCTCTGATGGAACGACTTTATTATTATTCTTTGTGTGTCACACACACCCCGCTTCCTGTAGTAATAACGTTCGGGTAAACCATCTCCAGATGTCATTGCAGAGAGAGAGAGATCTTGAAAACTGGCCCCTCCCAGTCTATATATACCTGGCACCTCCCACTTAATCCCCAGTGTTCTCTCTCTGCAAGATGCGTCAAGACAGAAGAAAGAGGTTTCCTGCTTGCAGGTAGCCGGGGTTACATCCCGGCACCCCCCCCCCGGTCTATTTCTGCCCAGTTCTTTTTTTTTACTAGTATTTTGTAACTATCGGAAGCCTCCCAGCTTCGGCTGCTGACTGGGTAATGGTAGCCGGCACCTAGTGGTGCCTAGGAGCTTATCTCCTCCACTAGTCCCCATTATTGGGTCAGAGTGGTTATCCGGTTGGTGACCCGGATTTTGGGATGCCCCGTCCCGTTGTCCCCATATCTCTTCTCTCCTTCTCATGGCCTCCCCTTTTTTGGTGGGGAAGTCCTTTAGGGGGGAGGGGTCTTTTCTAGCATATCCTGAGGTAATTTCTTTTTTACTAGTACTTATTTATGTGGGCGTCGGTGCACGCGTGTCTGTGTGTGTGTCTTTTATTATGAGTGTGTTTGACTGTGTGCGGCATTCCTTTCTGGCGGGGTCAGCAGACCGGGTCCGGTTTTGGCATTACTGAATGGCGCTGTCGCCATTTTTTACCTCTCTGAGGTAATCCGTGCTTTAGGGGCGGGGCCGTGCTCGGCGCGGCCCGTGCTGTGCGGTGATTGGCGGGCGGGGTCAGAGCGCTTCGCGTGCGCTCTCTGGCCTGCCCGTCTTCTCTCAGCTGTGGGATCGCTCGCACCGGCCTGTGAGGTGATTTCTGTGCCCTGGTCCCGCTGCCTCTTTCAACTGCGGCCACTTAAAAAGGTCTTTTACTATAGTTCCTTCTCTTCTGTTTTACATTCAATGAGTTCTTATTCCCATTAGGGGACTTTATGCTGTGGTCCATATAAGTATAGATTGGAGGTTTTTTGTCAGTTATAACAAGCCATGGTGGCTTTCTTTTCATTATGCATTGTATCTCATGCTTGATCCTTTAGTTAGGCATCAGCATGCTTAAAATGTATGTGACCATATTTATTTTAAGATAGATAGATATATATATATATATATATATATATATATATATATTTAGTATTTTTATTGGATAATATTGTTTTTCTCTCTGTGTGCATGTGCGGTTTATTCATGAATTTTTACATTGTTTTTTCTGTCTTTCCAGATTTGGGATACCCCTGCTGCATGGGTCTCCCAGTCTGATATACCTGGCTAGTCTTATTTTGGGTTACAAAAAATCCTCCCACTCCCGGGACTTTAATTAATGAATAAGGGGCATCCCGGGTAGCTTATAGCATAAATCCCTGGGCTCTGCGAATTCCAAAAAAGTTTCACCGAATGGAGGCTTCCAATGATACCGGAAATGGCTCTTCGGGGCAATCTAGGCAGTGTGGGGGCTGTGGGGTTCCACTCCCAGGGGATGATGTCATTTTGTGCGTTCCTTGCGCACAGCAGAATATTGCGCGCCAGTCTGGTACTCCGGCTCCTGGCTCTTCGCAACCTCAGTCGTCCCCTGCCCCTCCACTTTTATTCCGGACCCAGGGTGACGTTGTCACAGCTGGGGATTCGCAATCTGAGTTGTGCGCTCGAGTGGCCACTCTCGAGAAGTTGTTGTCTGCACAGGTAGCTCATAAGGCTACGGCTAAAAGGAAACACATTGATTCTCCTTCTCCGACTCCTGCCTTGGAGGCAGCGGAGGTGTTAGACTGGTCAGATTGTCCTTTGCCTGAAGAAGGGGAAATTTTGGAAGATTTGGATGATATTGATGCTCCCCTGTTGACTGATACTTCGGCAGATTTGACTACTGGGGTGTCTTGTGATACTCCTTCTATCCTTTCCAAGGTTTTTGAAATTCTGTCTCTGGATCCACCTGCGGTGGCCCCTCCGCCTAAGGGTGAGCTATTTGAGATGCCTAAGTCGCGTTTAGCATTCCCTGGTCAGCTACATTTTGAAAGGGTTGTGCTTAAGGAATGGGAACAGCCGACCCGCCTTGTTGGCTCCCCGGCTAATTGGGACAGGAGGTATCCCTTTTCGGAGGAATTGGTCAAACTTTTGACGATACCCCCAGACGTTGATGCACCGGTTTTGGGGCTCTCTAATTCTTCAGTGCTGCATTCACCAGACACTACTACAATTAAGGATGTTGAGGATCGTAGAAACGATCAACTGGCTCGTCATGGTTTCATCAGTGCCGGTTCGACCTTGTGTCCGGTATGCGCTTCTTCCATTGTCCTATTGGCTCTTAAAGCCTTGATCAAAAATTTGTACGTGGATCTTGATCCGGAATGTGAGGAGTTTACCTCTCTTCAATTGTGTGAGTCTTTTGCTTCTTTTGTTCTGGCTGCCCAGGATGATGCTATGGCCATGTGTGGCAGGACATCTGCTCTTTTGGTTGCTATTCGGCGGTCAGTGTGGCTCCGTCAATGGACGTTGGTGCTAAAAGATCACTTACAGCTCTTCCTTTTCTGGGTTTACGCCTGTTTGGTGACAAGATGGATTCAGTCACCAAGGGAGGCAAGTTGCCTCAGCGCAGGAAGCCGCGGCGTCTTTTTCGAGGAACCTCTTCCCGGACAGATGGATTCGGGAGGTGGTGTCATCCGGTTACAAACTGGAGTTCCAGTCCCGTCCTCCCTCAAGGTTTCTCAGGTCCCGAATACCTACCGATCCTTTGGTCGCCCAAGAACTCCGAGTGTCGGTAGGGAATCTTCTAGATATGGCGGTCATCCATCCGGTGCCAACTTTGGAATTGGGTCTCGGTTTCTATTCCAATCTTTTCACTGTGCCCAAGAGGGACGGATCGGTGCGCCCTATCCTGGATCTGAAGTTCCTCACCAGGTTCATTCGTCCACGGAAGTTTTGCATGGAAATTCTGCGCTCGGCCATCACTTCTCTTCGGCAGGGGGACTTCATGACGTCCATAGACATAAAGGATGCTTATCTGCATGTTCCCGTCTGCCCGGTCCATCAGCGTTTTCTGCGCTTCATGGTAGAGGATCAGCATTTTCAATTCGTGGCGCTTCCGTTTGGTCTTACCTCGGCGCCAAGGGTGTTCACCAAGGTTCTAGCAGGGGTGATGGCCATTCTCAGAACTCAAGGCATTCGAATTTTGCCTTACCTGGACGACCTTCTCATCATGGCTCCTTCCTTCAATCAAGCGGAGAAGGACACCAGCATGGTGGTTTCTACGCTGGAAAGCTTCGGTTGGGTAATCAACTATCCCAAGTCCTCCCTGACTCCGGCCAGGGTGGCGTCCTTCTTGGGGATGACAATAGACTCTTGTCAGCACAGTGTTTTTCTACCTCAGTCGAAGATACTTTTGATTCAGGATTTGGTTCGGCTTCTTCTCTCCAATCCTCGACTGTCCATCCGTCTGGGGATGAGGCTGGTGGGGTTGATGGTAGCCTCCTTCGAGGCAGTTCCCTTTGCTCAGTTTCACACCCGGACGATTCTGATGCATCTGTTGGCGTCTTGGGACCGTTGTCCATGTTCATTGGACCAACCCTTCCAGTTGTCCTCCCGGGTCCTGCAGTCTCTTCGGTGGTGGTTGGTTTCGAACAATCGCTTGAAGGGCAAGTCCTTTCTGACTCCTCTATGGGAGACTGTCACCACGGATGCCAGCCTTTCGGGTTGGGGGGGATTCTGGAAGGATCTTCAGTTCCAGGGGCAGTGGGGTCCTCGAGAGACTCACTTGCCCATCAATGTTCTGGAGCTGAGAGCTATCCGTCTGGTTATTTCTCTTCTGACTCACCATGTCTGGGGCCTTCCGGTTCAGGTGCGTTCGGACAACAGGACGGCGGTTGCCTACATCAATCATCAGGGAGGGACTCGCAGTCTGGGAGCTCTCAGAGAGGTTTCCCTGATTCTGACCTGGGCGGAGGCTCATGTTCCTTGCCTGTCGGCAGTTTACATTCCGGGGGTGGAAAACACAGAAGCGGACCTTCTAAGCAGATGCTCCTCCCGTCTGGGGGAATGGTCTCTCCATCCTCAGGTTTTTCAGGCTCTGTGTCTTCGGTGGGGAACACCGGAGGTGGACCTGTTTGCCTCTCGTCACAATTACAAACTTCCGACTTTTGTATCAATGTCTCAGGATCCTCTGGCGGTGGATGCCATGTCTCTGAGCTGGGGGAAACTGGGGTTCCTGTATCTGTTCCCTCCGATTCCCTTGCTAGGAAGAGTGTTAAGAAAGTTGATTCTGGAAAAGGTCCCCGCCATTCTCGTGGCTCCAAGGTGGCCAAGAAGAATGTGGTTCGCGGACGTCGTTCGGATGGCAGTTTGAGCTTCCTCTGCGGCCGGATCTTCTCACTCAGGGTCGGCTGCGTTACCCCAATTTACCAACGCTGGCTTTGACGGCTTGGCTGCTGAAACCTCCATCTTAAAGGAGGAGGGTCTTTCTGATTCAGTTATTAAGACTCTTATCTGTGCTCGAAAGAGGTCTTCCTCTGCTATCTATTATAGAACCTGGCGTTCTTACATCGATTGGTGTGAGGCTAGATCTTTGCCCTGCAGAGTCTTTTCTGTTTCCAGAATTCTGGATTTTCTTCAGTCTGGACTGGATGCTGGTCTCCATCTTAGTACCTTAAAGGGGCAGGTTTCTGCCTTGTCTATTTTCTTTCAGAAGGCTTTTGCGCTTCATCCGTTGGTCAAGACTTTTTTCCAGGGGGTTACGCATCTGCGGCCTCCTAGGAAGGCGTTGCTACCTGTTTGGGATCTGAATTTGGTTTTGTCTGCTCTTCAGGCTCCTCCTTTTGAGCCTTTGTCGGATATTGCTCTTTCCACTTTGACTCAGAAGGTAGTCTTTCTTGTGGCTATCACTTCGGTTCGGCGTGTCTCTGAGTTGGCGGCCTTGTCCATTCAGGCGCCCTACCTTGAGAAACATCAAGATAAGGTGGTATTTCGGTTCAAATCGGATTTTCTTCCTAAAGGTTGTTTCTGCATTCCATCGGAATCAGGACATTGTTCTTACCTCCTTGTGTCCTAAACCCAAGAATGACAAGGAGAAGGTTTTGCACTGTTTGGATGTTGTTCGCTGAGTTCATTTTTATTTGCGTGCTACGTCTTCTTTCCGTAAGACTGATGCCTTTTTCGTTGTACCTTGTGGGCCTAGGAAGGGTTTGGCCCCTGCTAAATCTTCCATTAGTAAATGGATTCGTCAAGCCATTATTGGCGCCTATACGGCTAAGGGAAAAGTTCCTCCCTTCCGTATCACTGCTCATTCTACTCGTGCTATTGGTGCGTCCTGGGCTTTTCAGCACCAGGCTTCTGTTGAACAAGTTTGTAAGGCGGCTACTTGGTCTTCGGTTCATACTTTTACAAAGTTTTACAAGGTTGATGTGCGAGCCTCAGCGGATGCTGTGTTTGGCCGCAAGGTTCTGCAAACTGCAGTGGTTTGAATTATGCTTCATCTTCCTGCTGGATACCCACCCTTTAGGGACACTGCTTTTGGATGTCCCGAACGTTATTACTACAGGAAGCGGGATGTGTGTGACACACAAATAATAATACCATTTTGTGAATACTCACCAGTAAAATGGATATTATTGGTGTGTCACACACACCCCGCTTCACCCGCCCTTTTTAGTATCCTGGTTTTCTCTATTTGGTAAAGCTATAAGTTTATTGAGGGTTAATTTTTCTGGTACCTTGTCTTACTGCTTTTCAATTACACTGGGGATTAAGTGGGAGGTCCAAGGTATATATAGACTGGGAGGGACCAGTTTCAAGATCTCTCTCTCTCTGCAATGACATCTGGAGATGGTTTACCCGAACGTTATTACTACAGGAAGCGGGGTGTGTGACACACCGATAATATCCATTTTACTGGTGAGTATTCACAAAATGGTATTTTTCCATTCTTCCATGGTTGATACTTCTCTATTACTGCTGCTTATGAACTGGCTATAGTTTCTGGGGGAGGCAGGGTTGCACCCAGGTTTGAACCAACTTGTGTCCACAATTTCCTATGGATACCCAATCAACCCATAGGTTTAGAATAAAGAAGTCAGTGCTGCATCTTCTCTGTGCCCTGAGGAAAATACCTTTATGGTGAAAGCTCCAGGGGTCACTGGAATATTCTTTGGAAGCCGTTTTATAGTTTTGTCATGATTTACAGCTATTTGATTTGTAATTTTTCATAGGTAGACCGTCATCTGCGAAAATTAGACCAAGAATTGGCAAAATTTAAGATGGAACTGGAGGCTGATAATGCTGGCATTACAGAAATTTTAGAAAGAAGTACGTACGTGTCAGAAATAATGGCACCATGTAAACCTGCATGGCAGAAAGAACTATTCTTGTTAACCCAACTGAATATTATTATTGTTTATTATTACAGATAGGGTAAAAACACAGTACATAGACTATTATAAACAAAATGCTACAAAGTTCAAAGTGAATACTATAATAATAGGATAGCAATCTCTGCCCTTACGAATTTAGTTTAAAGGATATACAGCCTAAAATATTGCATTTAATACATTGTTGGTATGGGGGAATGGAAAGGGGCAATGGGCCAGTACATGGGTGTTAGAAGGAAGTCAACATTGGTTTGGTTAAGAGTAGTATATATTGTTGCAGCATTTGCTTTTTGAGGTGTTAAGAGTGGAACCAGTGGTGGAAAATCTGAAGTGGACAGGTTTAAGAGGAAGTCCAGCTACGAATAGGAAAAAAGAGGAAATGATAGGTAAAATTAAAATGAGAGCAGTGACTTTTAGTAGATTGTAAGTGCCTTGGTGTGTGAGTGATGACTTCTGAATAAATATTAGAGAGAATTTAGTAAGAGGTTAGTTTTACTGTTTTGATCAACACAGACAGTAGTGAAGTTAAAGGGAAGGTCCAGTTTTGTGGATTCTACTTCAGAACTCAAGTTTAGGGCATGTCAGTGGGCATGAGACTCCCCACCTATTTGCTACAGGCCTCTTGTGTACGGAGGTGCCCATATAAGTAAATGGGAGTCCTCCGTAATAAAGTTTTGCCCTCATGTCGCATGGTTGGGTGGCAGATAAATGGGGAGTCTCATGCCCACTGGCACACACTGATTTTGAGGTTTAAAGCAGACCAAAAGTCAAAAAAGTAAGTACAGTAGATTGAACCCCTAAAGCCCCACTTTGGCCAGTGACCTAAACTATTTGAGAGGACTTAACTATGGAATAGAATAGGATAGATAGGATGGATAGATTCTCTACTGCATAAATGCATGGCAGTGGCCATCTTGTCACATACATGTGCCCAGCTTATATAAAAACCCCATCCCACAGTCAAAATTGCAATCCTCCTTTATTTCTATTAGCTCACATCACATCAGCTAAACGGCCCACCGAATGTGAGCAAGGCCGAGCAGGCCACCATCCGCATCCCCGCTCGCATTCTAACTGTGGGTGCCCACGCTGCCTGTTCAGAAATGGCTGATGTGGGTATGCACACAGCTAGAGGTAAGTGGCGCCAAGATACGGCAAAGGGGTCCTGGAGCAGGTGAGTGAAAGGGGAGTGGAATTTGGGCATCCTTGGCATCTTTAAAGCAGACCAAAACCCACATTTTTAACTTGCATCCCCTGAATTGCTCCCACCACGAGGAGCACCTTTTACAAACTTAACTCTAATCCTAGATAATGGCACCTGTTTTAGCTGTAAGGTTCCGACACTCTTGTGTGTGGCAATGATGTCATCATATGCAATGACTAATCGCCTGCCATCTTACAGAAAGGGACAGCAAAAAAAAAAAGTGTTTCAGGACGATTATTCACTTCTAGTTCTACAACCTAAGAAGAGATCTATCGGCAGGGGCTTTGGCCAAATGTATTTCACAAGTTCAGTGGGCTTTGGTCCACTTTAAGTCCCAAGCCACATGTTGTACACGCTGATAAAGGGTTTGTTGCCTGTATTTATGTTCAGCACCTATGTCTCAATCCCTTTAGATTACAATATTTATTTTTAGTCTCTGGCCATGGAAAATTCTATTAACTATTTTTTATTTATTATCTATGTTTTCTATTCCAGTTAGTTTAGAATTGCACACCTATATAATATAATCACAAATGTGTCCTTTGTCAGTGGGCCCTGTACATATTTGCCAAGCTGGGGAAGATGCTGTTGACCTGTCATTTTGATTTATGTGATAATGATTTCCATTTCTTTCTCTCAGGGTCTTTAGAATTAGACACACCATCTCAGCCGGTTAATAACCACCACGCTCATTCTCATTCCTCAGGAGAGAGTAAGTACCATGAGTAGTATTGAGTACTGTGTTCTAAAATGCAGCAGCCATTTAAAGCCACTGCTTGTTGTCTACAGAAAGGAAGCACACTTCATCATCCCATCATTCTACTACAGACCATGTACCAGAGAAAAAATTCAAGTCTGAGGCCTTGTTATCAACACTTACGTCTGATGCATCTAAAGAAAATACTCCAGGCAAGTTTTTTGTTATGCATCCAAAGAGGCCAAGTCAGGGGAGTTGGAAAGCTTTTATATTTCTGTCTTCTTTGCGGGGGGCAAACTTGGCTTACTTGGGGGAGTGTGTGCAGACAGTCGGGGAAAACCCACTGTAGTTTGACAAGAGTGATAGCATAATATCTAATATTAGTTTATTAGTTTTATGTTTTCTGTATTATTTACAGGGAGGAAGGTAAATTGCATTACTAGCCAATACATCCATTTTCAGATTTGCCAAAAGCAGTTGTACTATAGAAACAGATGATTATAAGTTCATTGGTCTCTTATAGACTGGGGCAAGAAAATGGATGGTAATTCACAAAGCAGTTGGTGTAGCATAATAAATTCAATAAAATCCAATTATTTTTGGTGTGTAATATGCACTAAACCTTGAAATCTGTTACATGGTCAGTTACATTTACACACATTATATACACCCTCTTATACGTGTCACCATTTGCTTGCTTTAAAGTGGAAGTCAAGGTTATTGTCTTTATTCTCTAGTATCTGAGTTGTTTTCCTAGTTTAACTATTTGTACAGGAAAGTGCATAGCAAGAGAGAGGCAGATTGAGCTGATAGTTTTCCAATGAGCTCCGGATTTTCTGCAGAACAAAACCCGGGAATTTGACTTTCCCGGGCTCTGTTCCGTGCCCCCGGGGCAGCCCAAATTGTGATGCCCCACTGTGTGAAACTCCCCCTGAATGCCCAATAAAGCTCACCTCTTCATGGTACAAAAACCCATGCATGGGTTCTCATCCAATCAGAGCCCTTTGCTTTGTCTACATCATTCAGCAAAGGGCTATGATTGAATTTAATAGGGAGCTGCCGCATCCCCCGTATCCCTGGCGCACTCTTAATGGTTGGGGCTGGAGTGCGGCTATGGATGCGGCAGTGTGCACTCCCCATTGTTAACAATCGGGCCAAGGCAAGCAGCTTTGATTGGACGAGAGCCTGCGCATGCGCCGTTGGACCAGGGAAAGGTCAGTTATTACCATCAACCTGGGGGGTTTCACCCAGTGGGGCATCCTGATTCAGAAAGGCCAGCGGCCGGCCCTGCCGATGGATTTTGTTCTGCTTTAAATAAGCCAAGCCTTGATGAGATTAAGTGATGCTGCAAACTTGATCAGTCAGCAGGCTGCTGGAGGGCAGGGATAACCGAAACAGCATTTCTAAAGACCGGAAATACCGTTGTCACCGAGATAGCTGTGTCACCTCTCCACAAACCCTTATTAAAAATAAAACTCTACATCTGCTCTTAAACCGGATCAACACTCGTGTTTTACTTTAATGACCCGGCGGCCAATCGCGGTGTTGGCTCGTACTAAAAGGGAGTTTTCCGAGCGTTCTGTGCGGTTAGGTGCGAGGGGGGCTCCAACGTTCTGGATGTCCCCTTGAGCTTCTTGTTATCAGCAGACAGAGGGACCAACACCCATTAAAGTAAAAACGGGTGTTGGTCCGGTTTAAGCGAGAGGTGGCGAGAACGAACAATGTGGTCAGGAGGTACTTTATCTGCAGGCTGACAATAAAAAATAAAGACAGGAAGTAGCAATGTCACGTTGTGTTTGAAACTCAGACATGGCAAAGCAAATTTACAAATAAATTGACATGTAATGTATAGTAAATATATTTAATGTAACTTTCTATTATTTCCACTTCAAAGAACCACTACTAAAATAGAATGATGTTTGCCTTTCCACAGCAGGTGTTTCTAAAACTCTGTTTTTGTATTTTCCATAGGTTGTAGAAATAATATATCGTCCTCCACTTCTAATGTTTACAACGTGAATTCCTCGCAGACGCTAGCATCTTATAACTTGACTTCTCTTTCTACTGGAGCTGCAGCAGGGGCTGGCGCAGGAGCCATCACCATGGCAGCTGCTCAAGCAGTTCAGGCTACGGCACAGGTAAAGCACAGGCAACATCTGTTAGTCTTGGTACTTTTCCTGCTGCCACATTTAATTGCCATAAGTAAATCTTGTAGCTTCTAAGAAATAATCTTCTCATCCTGAATATACAGATGAAAGAAGGAAGAAGAACATCCAGTATGAAAGCCAGCTTTGAAGCATTTAAAAACAACGACTTCCAACTAGGACGAGAGTTCTTGTCTAGAGACCCGACGAGTTATTCATCTTCCACATTGGCTTCTACACTGACACAGACATTAACGCCTTCAACGACCACAGACTCAAGAAGTGGACGAAAAAACAAGTGAGTTTTCCTATGGTTACCTTACAGCACGTGTCAAATTCAGATGCGGCCCGTTAAGCCTTTTCATATGGCCCTATGTTCCTTTTTAAACTGATCCTATACTCAGAAAGGACGTTTATGTTGTTACCTTCTATCTTTAATCCAGTGCCCTAAAAGAGTGTGTTTTTTTTTTTTACTAAAGCCTTTGTCCAATATTCATAACACTACCTGAAGCAGTATGATATTCAATGCCACAAAGAAAGTTAACCCTCTGCACACTCATACTATTGAAAAACCTAGCTAACACTTGTTAAGAACATGGACTGTTAGTTAACATAGATTGCAATGAATGTAAAAGCGAGGTGGCCACGTCAAGGCCGTCCAATTAGTACCCCGTCCCTAACATTACTAAGTTTAAAAGTTTGTGCAGACATTGCTACTTCTTTACTTGTGTGTGCACAAGCAATGCAATACATGAATCAGCCTGTCTAAAGACATTGCAATAAATTAACTTGCTTGCACACACACAATGAAAAATGCTTTACTTGCCTGCACAGTGTTACAGTTCAAAAACTGGGGGGTATTTCAGGTAGAGGCCAATTGGACTCCCTGTTACATTGGGAGAGCTACAATCCAGCAGATCTGGCCACTGACCTGCAACTGCAACAGGTCACACCCCTCTAGCACCTCTTGACTGCTATATATTGACTGGATGAGCACATCCTAACTTTCATTTTGATATTCAATGCCAGCCATATGCTAATTAATTCATTTACAGCTAACCTGTCACATAATGTCCGTTAGGTTTATGTGCTCCTAATGCTGAGCTGTGTGTACTGTAACTGAATGTAACGTTGCTGGAAAGCAGCAGGGGGTGGGGCTGCTCGGCCAGGGACCAATATGTTGTTATGAATATTGGACAAAGGCTTTAGTATAAAAAAATAAAAAAAGCACAGGCTGTTTTGGAGCTCTGGGCTGAGGATATAATGTGACGACATAAACTTTCTACCTGGGCATAGGATTGCTTTAAAATTATGATTAAGAGAGTTGCCATTCCATGCTGTAAAATGAGATTTTTTTTTCACTGAATTAAATCTCCAGAGGAATAAGCAAAAAGTTCCAATATCCCCTCACCCTTTTGAATACTTTTTGCCCTAGATATATTATAGAGGAATTTAGGGTACAACTAGTGAACACTGGTGGTTCTGCCTAGTTGTTCTTGATATATATATATATATATATATATTAGTGGAATTTAGTGTACAGCTTGTGAACACTCGTGGGATCTGAATCTCCAGAGCTTCCATAGGCATGTAGCTGCTCACACTGTGATACAGGAAGGGGTGGGGCTGAGGCCTCTCTGGGCCCTTAGCAAAAAGTGGCTATTGAAGAAGTAAGCAAAAACGTACAAAAAAACGCTAACTCCCCGAGAGACCAGGAGGGATCCACTTAGGAATTTTCCCTTTTACACTTTGCAAATGCACAAAATGTATTGTTAATGCCTGGCTGGGTTGCAAGAGGTAATAAAATAAAAGTCAGCTGACCTCATGTATTTCTTTATGATAACCCTGAAGACATTTTCTTTTAATTGTATGTAATTTTATTGTCCCCTTTTCCTGTTCAGGAGCAGTAATAAATCTTCAACACAACAGTCTTCATCCTCCTCTTCATCGTCCTCATTATCGTCTTGTTCGTCATCATCGGCACTAGCACATGAACTGTCTCACCAACAAGCAGCAGTTATTCCAGAGTCAGATTCTAATAACCAGGTTGATTGGACGTATGATCCAAATGAACCCCGTTACTGTATCTGTAATCAGGTAAGTATTCGTTTTGTATTTGTGTTCTGGAAGGCTCTACCTGAATGAAGACTAGAGGTGCATTGTAAAATGTTATTGAAGGACACAATTTCAAACAAAATACATGTAAGTCCTTACATCCTAAAACTGCACATCACCACATCTTACCCTAAAGCAGAAGCACATACAGATACCATGCCATACTGCTCTAATCTGCTTTTATTAGGGTATGTTCTTCATAAAGAGTTGCTGGTAGATATGTGGGTGGTAACATATGTCGCTTATATTATTCCATGCTAACAAATGTTTGAGACATTTCTATACTTTGCGGTGCCATTTATTCCTTTTTATTATTTTAGGTATCCTATGGCGAAATGGTTGGCTGTGATAACCAAGACGTAAGTATGCAAAAATGTTCTTCAATTAAATATAATAGACAGAATAAAAGAGTGCTGCATATTCCATGGTTGTTTGGTGTTGTTGATGTCTGAATTTGATTACTAGAGCTGGAGGAGCATCTATTGGGAACAAATGTGTTGCATTAGAAAAACACACCCACATGGCTTCCTGTGTCTGCCCTTTTAGTGGGATTTCAACCAATCACTCTGTGCAATATGTTTTTTTGTCTTCTGCACCTGAGGATGGTAGTATCCTAGCCAATCACATTATGTCCATTAGGTTTTTAAAGTGAGCTGTAAAGTGGCTCAGACGTTTTTATTTTGTACAGTCCTGACTCTGAATGAAACACATTTGCTCCACATCAGCAATTGCTCTCACACAAACATTCTAATAACTTACATATGCAGTTTTTTCCTTTTTGTTTTTTGCACAGCTGTTACTTTGTCTTGCTATACGGTTTCCTATTTTTATGTTCAGTACTGCTTCATTGCCTGGAGTCCCACCAAGTCTTTGAAGGAATCCTTTTAGTATTGTCTACAGATTTAAGATGGATTATGACCATCTCAGCAGCACACCCAACTGATGAAAATGGGACCTATTCATTAAACCGGAACAACACCCATTTTAACAGACTGTGTGTTTTTCCCTGAAATTGAACCACTCAGTTGGGCGCTGCAGTCAGTTGGTTGCCGGCGGCCGGATACTAAGGGGAGACCTGTAGACTACATAGTGAAAAGAGGGGTTACCTGTTTTTGAGTTTACATTCCACTTTTACAGGGGAGATTTGGCTAACTCTAACTACTTGTTATATGAGCCAGCCTGTAAGGAACAGTAGCATTTCCTTTAGCATCATTGAGTGTAACCATAACCCGTGGTTATGGTTAGAGGAAAGGTGCTTTCTCTACCGACATAGGAGGGGATTCTTCTCTGTAAGAGCAGTGAGACTATGGAACTCGCTGCCAGAGGAGGTAGTAATGAAGGATACAGTAAAAACATTTAAAAGTGGCTTGGATGCCTTCCTGGCATGTAATAACATTTCCAGCTATAGCCACTAGACCACTGGAAGTAGATGAACAGGCTGAACTGGATGGACTAAAGTCTTTATCCAGCCTTACATACTATGTTACCTTTTAGTTTAATTGAATGATGGGTAACAGCATCTACACTAATTAGAAGAACTGCCATAGGAATAAGCTGTTATTCCATCAGAGGTTGGCTCTGGGGTCAGACCGTTAGAGTTGAAAGAAATAAATAATAATAGCTAAATGGTATGTTCCAGTAAAAGAAAGAAACACCCTTGAATAGATTTGTTTTCTAATGCAGGGTATAAAATTACCACTCCTCTTGCTATTCAGCACATTTATGTGGATTTCTTGGCTCCTTTCACACCTGGCCATTTGCATTGTGTTGGAGTAGAAATACTCCCAACATGTCCCAAACGGAGAAAAAACGCGGCCCATTCACATCAGTGCGCGGCGGTTTGCAAAACACTGCATGCAAGGTTTTGCCTGCAACACAACCCCTATAGAAGTCTATGGGCACTGCAAGTAAAATGCATGTTTGCACTTTTACCTGTGGTGTGATGAAGGGCCCTCATTCGCCACCACCTCCCGGTCCACTGCCACTGCTCAGCCACCGCTCCTCACCCTGGAAGATAGGGAACAACTGCGCAGTGTGGGACAGCATGTCATTCCTCCGATGCACTGCACGGCATTGGAACACAGCACACAAGTGTGTGCTGCGCTGCATTTGTGCGTGTCTACAACATGTGCGGTGGAAGCGCAAAATGAGATAGGGGTCTGTAACTGGTAGACATTGGTAGAACTGAATCCAATTACATCTACTTACTTGTCCTCTTCCTTCTAGCAAAACTGGTCCATATATGTCACATCTTAATATAGGTTCAATTAAATGATCAAAATCCTAACAAATAGTCGTTGTCTATAAAAAAAACCTATACTCTGCTTGTGTCCTTCAGAGACAATCGCTCCTATTCCAGGACTCTGACATTTACCTGATTGGCAGAACCAAGCCCCGAGCTGCCCAGCCCGATCTTCTGTTGCTTCCTTTTTCTTAACGAGCCCCTCCCCTTCCATGTGTCACATTAACTATGGCACGCCCTCTTCATTATCTGCAATGGAGTGTTCGTGTCATGTCCTGGCATGCTCCCCCACTGGAGGCGGCGTGCCATAGTCAATGTGACAGATGGTGAGGGGCCCTTCGTCAGTGATAAGGAAACCATAGATGATGGTGCCGGGTGGCACAGGCCGATCAGGTAAGTGTTTGTGTATACATTCGGGTTTATTCTAGTCATCTGGTTTCTCGACATATATCTATTTTCAAAAGGTATAGCACCATGTTTTTCAAGTGTTTGCTAATAATTATTCTACTTTATGTTTCAGTGTCCTATCGAATGGTTTCATTATGGATGTGTTGGATTATCCGAAGCGCCTAAAGGCAAATGGTATTGCCCACAATGTACTGCTGCCATGAAACGGAGAGGAAGCCGTCATAAGTGAAATATAAAAAGAGACTTCAAGAACTGTTTTAATGCTGTTGATAACTTGCACATCATTTCATGCAAAGCCCATGTGCTACTTGAATTCTACAGTAGCTATTGAATTCACAATAATATTGCTCCAGTATATTGGCATCATTTTACATCCAATGTCAGAAATTGCAACATGAAATTGTGTTTCTGTCTGCAAAATTTCCAGAATGATAAACCTACTTAACTTTTAGTACTTCTTGCACAGAATATCAGGCTGTAATGTGACATATTATAAAAATGTTACAGCATCAACTAACAGGAGTATGCAGTAACTTTTATCACCTTTTTATAACCTGTTCTTGTTTCCTTGAGAAACAAATCTCAGCTGGCTGAAGAAAATAGGCTGTGTTGTTGGGCTGGCATCCATTCATTCTGTATGTGTACCTGATGCATTTGTTCTGTTATGTGAGGATGTTAATATACTAATGGGATTCCTTTTTTACTTTTTGTGTTTTCAACATATTGCTGACATAAGCAGATGAAATAAACCGTTCCTTTGTTTTGTTATGAAATATGTTTCTATTTTTTATATTTACACTAGTGTAAAGTACTAGATACTAGTGAGCTTTTCCTTCCCTTTTGGCTATATCCCCAATTTAAAGGCAGTTCCCTTTCCAGTGTCATTTATGTTTGCTCCTCTGTTTCTGGAATGAGGCAATACTGTCTGATTACTTCTTTGGCCGACGCTGCCAATCTGGTGCCTAGACTCAAATATAAAACTGCCACCTAAGGCCACAGGCCAGCTTGCTAGTTCATCCCCCTGGCTGCTCTCTGGAGAGAAAAAGATGATAGGGGGGAGGGGTCACTGAGTCTGATGTGCATAGGTTGGAAAGAGACCAAACTGCAGCTAAAAAAGCGGGTTTATAGCTATGCGTTAGGATAAAGTCGGGTGTCCAAAGTGTATATACAGCAGAAAACTTGAGGGGTAGGGAGTCAGTCATTCACCAAACCTGAATCCAACCTCTCTAAGGGCTTTATGTTTCTATACTTGATGTTGGGATTGGCCTTGTTTGGCCAAAAGGTTGCTGGTTTTGAGGGAAAGGGCCACTTCTTTTAGACTGAATTTGGCTTGTCTGATGGGGATTGTAAGGAATAGAAAGGAGATGGTCTATTGTGCCTCTTTCATATCATTCTAGCAAGAGCTATGCACCAATAGAATAGATGCTGGTTTAGGTAGTGGCCTATATTTGGGAGTCCACCCCACCTAAATTAAATCCAATATATGCTTGGAATGGAGTGGAAACTAACTGAAAAATTACTCGGTCCTACAACTGACGAAGATCTACCTAACATTTGTTCTACCACACTAACGGAGATAAAAAAAGAAAAAAATACTAGCCACTAGGCACATGTTCTCTTGCTGAACGCCCTACACTCCCAGAAAGTCCACTAGCTCTATCTTTCTATGGACCAAGGCTGCAAAGCAAGGGTTTCATGATTACCAGGTTCATAATTCTAAAATGTTTAAGACAGCTGGTGGTCAAGGCATAATGATGTAATATCTGCATATTCCCAGCCTCTCAAAGCACATTTGGATTAGCTTGAGCTTTTCCCATTCAGGGGTTTGAGAACCTGGTCTTCAGTGGGGCTGCCTGACCTTTGATTTATACCAAAGAGCAAGTTTACCCTTTTTTTGAAGAAATACTCTGCATTTATCAGTAATTAAAAACCATAAGTGGATAAGTGGGCTGATGTGAAAACTCAATAACACTTGCTTCAGTTCATCTCTCAGGCCCATGTGAAAGATTGCCAGACACGTAGGAAAATTAGGAATCTCCTTGTCTCAGGACTGGATTAGGGAGAACTGAAACCAGATGAGGGGAAAATACATATACTGAACATTGAAGGAAGTTGCAGAGGTGACAGAAACACTAAACCAGTCTGTATCCAGGAGAAAAGTGGTCAACAACTCAAGAGCACAGGAGGCTTGATGCCCTACAGTGGGCCCAATCCTACCTTCTTATGCATTGCCCCGGGGGGTGTGCAAGCCCTGGGTGGTCGCAGGAAGTAGGACTAGGATCAGCAGAGACCTAAGACAAAACTCAAGATAAGCAGACGGTCATAAACCAGACATGGACTGGAACTAAGGACATGGAGGGGCTGGATATGGGCTGCAGGGTGCACAATACCATCAGACACCGGGAGCAACAAAAAGCACCAGCAGGGGGACAGGGTTACACATTAGCATAAAAAGGAATATATAGGGGAAAATGATGAACACCTGAGTGGGTAGAGAACTACACACTGACAACATAGTGGGAATATACAACCATGCCCAAAGGATGCACATCAAGTAAAACAGCAGGCAAAACCTAGATCCTGTTGTATGTAATTCCACTGAGCCTCAACATATCGTAAGTTACATTAAGTGGTTTCATTTGCCTACATATGACACATCCTCTCAATGTCCCCTGCTCTTTAAACTCTGCCCTGCACCCACCTTCTGCTGACTTGTGTGCCAAACTCTCAGCAGAGCTAGTGTGCAAAATCAACAATAAGTGAATGTAAACATGCCTGGGGTAAGCATTCATTCATGCCTAAGGCTGCACAACAGGTAAAACAGCAGGCACAAAACCTGCAAAAGCGATACCGCTGAAGTTAAACTTAGTTAGATTAAGTGGTTGAATTCACTGTACCAGTGTTGAGGAGCACACCAACAAGGGGTGTCTGACTGCTGTGGTATATCATTATAAAATGGAAACCTTATCCTTTCTTGCTTTAGTAGTGCTACACGGCCTGTGTCTGACTTTTCTGACAGATTTTGGTACCGTTTATTATTAATCACCCCCTTGGGGGCATAAAAAGATTAAGAACCACTGACTTAATTCATTGACATAGGCCACTCCCCCTCCTCTCTAAACCTCGCCCTGCAAATACCATCGGCTGACATTTGTGTGCCAAACTCTCAGCAGAGATGTTGTGAAAAATGTAAACATGCCTGGGATAAGCATGCATCTATCCTAAAATAGAGAGAACATATATATATATATATATATACACATAAGGGCAGACTAGAAGGACCACGTGGTCTCCTTCTGCCATCAACCTTCTCTGTTTCCGTGAAATGTAGTTACTTATTTGTAGTAAATGTTTCTATCTATTAAAAAACTTGGCTATTTGATCTGCAGATCTTCTCAATCTGAAACCCAATCAGGTGCAGGCAATTTAAGATGTTGTTTTCCATAATCTTCATCAAAGAAGATCAAAGAGCAGTATCGCGAATTTGCATTAAAAAAGATAAATAATTAAATAGCCACACAATAGCTTCTAACGTGTATAAATAATGTGGCGATAGAAAAAGGAAAAAATATATGCCTTTCTTTTAAATTGTATAATGACAATGGCTCAGTCCATTTGCTGAATAGGGGGATCTGCTGGGTTGTATTTAGTGAGCTGCTTCATTTAGCCCACTGGTCTCCTAGCAACACTTTACCTCAGAGGCTGACACTGTAGTCAGTGGTAACGGCTGTGTGTGTAAGGTGCTGCTTTTGTTATGAGACCAGGTGACTCAAATGTGTAAAATCTATACAAAATAAACTAAACTGACTAAAAATAACTGAAATTCATCTTTGAATAACTGTGCAGGAAAATCTAAAGGTATTAAAGTGGAACAAAACACTGAGTGGCCGACCCTGAAGTCTATAAGACCCAGCCATTGACCTTCCCCCTTGGGCATCCTAAATCAGGATGCCCACTGTGTGAAACGACCCCTGGATAACCACAGATCCCCCCATTTTTCTGGCGCGCTCACGCAGATAGTCATTTAGACAGGCCGGGCGGCCAGGAAGTTTACTGCTCAGGATCCCCATTTGCGTGCAAACAGCGCTGATTGGATGAGAGCCCGCGCATGCGCTGTGGAACAGGGAAAGGTACGTTTTCACAGGCGAACTTGGGGATTTCACATATCAGGGCATCCCAAGTCGGGATGCCCCTAGGGGCACAAAACAAAACTCCAGATAGTGAAAATTCTGGGTTGGGCTTTGCTCAAAACACACAAAGCTGAAAGAAAGATCATATGGAAAAATGAAAAATAAGAATATGAAAGCGAAATGGTAAACTGAAAGATTTTGCAGCAGAGCCAACATGAAGGGAAAACTGTCAAAATAAAAAATGTTTAGAGCAAAAAAACAGGATGTAAACATAAAAATCCAATTCTGAAATAAAATAACCCCCCCCCCCCCAAAATAAAAACTGGTGAGTCTCAGATTCGAACCAATGACTCTCTGGTTCAAACTGACATTGAATTTACCAATGAGCTAAATGACTTCTGAGCTTTTCTTTCTGTTTTAGATATATGAGTTCTGGCCAGGCAATGTTGTTATCTTATGCTGGATGGCTGCCAGCACTGAACAGCTGATTACTTTGTTACATTGTTTCCCCCTCTCCTCGTGGAACAGGCCAGAGTGTCGCCCGACACTCAGCAGACATAAACATGAGCTATTAGTCTCCAGCTGCACAACACACACATCATTTTTTTCTAAATTTGTAATTTTTACTCCAACACTTACCTACATTCAAAGTACCATTTAAATATAAGTCACCAGGAAAAATTCGCGATACTGCTCCTCTAACGCCAAAAACATTTTAACATCTCCCCCTTAATTTGTTAAAAAAACACCTCCCCTGGTCAATATTGTCCTTCCAGTCCCAATTTGAAAGCTGACATTTTTTTTTAGATTTACATAAAAAAATAAGTCATCTGAATGGAAAAGGCTGTTCTGTATTCAAACCAATAATCCTGTAAGTCTCTGTTTACCATTGTTGGCACTATTCAAAAAAGCAAATTTATCTCACAGCGGAACCATCTGTGCCCCAGGGACAACGAGTAAACTGAAATGCCACTGTACGTGCATAAATCTGCAGGCTTTTACTGCCCAGCAATAAGCAAAATGATCCCTTATACTGTATGTTGCGTTAAAGCGGAATTTCAGTTAAGTTTTAACCCCCCGTACTGGCACATAACCCTGATGTTGAAGCAGGATGGGGGGTTGCAAAGAAAAAAAAACGCTTGGCCCAGGGGCCAGCACCGCTCCTCCCAAGCCTGTATGGCCAGCGCAATGCGGCAACCGCCGGGTTTATTTGAATGGGTGGGCAGGAGCGTGTACAGAGCCGGGGATGCTGCTCTGTGGGGCAGGGGGCCGGCTCTGTCCAAGATGGCTGCGCCCAGGATCTGGAGCACCAGAGGAGCGACGCTGGCCCCTGGATAAGGTAAGGGTTTTTTCTTTGTAATCCCCCACCCTGCCTCAGCACCAGGGTAGGGTGGCGGGGGTTATAAGTTAACTGGAATTCCGCTTAAAAGGTTAAAGCTCAGAATCATTGAAGGCCATCCAGCTATTTCATTAACAAATGGGTGTTCTGGTTTCAAGAACTTCTTTCAAATTGCACATTGAATTATAGAATGTAAAAGGGATTATAATTTTTTGTGTTTTAGATTTGTGAAAGAATGGAGCAAGCAATGGCATGGAAACAGGGATCACAGTGCCTTTTGACAGCAACACTGAAAAGGACAAAACCATGCTGGGAACATCCATTCTGTGCCTCTCGTCTGGCACAGTCCCCCCCCCCCCCCCCTGTGTACTTTTGCATATACTCCGCTGCCTGCCCCAGCAGAGATTTTAAGATCTTGGTTGTCAGCCATTGCAGCAGTCTGCCTCTCTTCCCATAGTTAGTAATTGCCTGTTCTGGTGCTGAAGTTGGATGTCTTTAGTGGTCCAGGCAGTACACTGAGAACTTGTGTGGGTACACTGTGGTGAAAGGGCAGGGGTGGTGACACAATAGGGTTGATTCAGCACTGTATTTTTTTTACCTGCATTTTTTTTTAGAGAAATATTTTTGCTCAAGATTATTTTCATTCATCTCCATGTTTAGCTGTGCAAATTTTTTTTTTTTTAATTACACAGCTTAATATGTCGCTGAATTGTACAGAGAAAAAAATCATGAGAAAAAGCTTTGTTCTAAAAAAAAAAAAAAGTGAGCAAAAATGTGCTTAATCAACCCTGCAGCAGAGATGGAGGCATGTTGTTGTTAGGGGCAGATATAGAAGCTCATTAGTGTTGGTTCAACACTAGAAGTATTTTTTTACCCACGTTTTTTGTTAGTAAGCACTTTTCCACACAGTTTTTTCCCTTCGTGTCATTCAGCATCATATTTAGTTGTGGAAAACACTAATGAGAAAAAGTGTTTACTCACAAAAAAGTAAAAAAGATACAGTGCTGAATCAATCCTATTGTGCAGAGATGGCAGTACGTTGTGATTGAAGGGGAATGATGGGATACGATTGTGTTTAGTGAGAACATATTTTCATAAGGGAATAATAGATGGAAGCACATTATGATGTTGGGGGAAAGATGGAGATTGTGATAGGTAGGGCTGGAATGGTGGCATAATGTCAGACAGGTGCGGACTGGCCATAGGGAGAATTCCCGGTGTACCGGCCTCCTTTGGGGGTATCAGAACTGGGTGTAGCCCCCAGCACGAAGCCCACCTCACCAAGAGCCTATGCATTACCTGCTTCTGGCAATGCAATGATATAGCTTCAGCTCTTTAACCAGCAGAGAAGCACCTTGGGGGCAGGGCTAAACATTTCCATGGGCTGGTGATGGGCTGGCCAGGACCAGTAAAATCCTGAAATTTGGGTCCCCCTTTGTGAAGACAATTATGGGGTAACACTGTGAAGGATATCAGCTTAACCATGAATAACTGTACATGAAGTAGATGCATAGTGGCAGAAGTATTATGGAAAGCAGGTGGCCTATGACCAATGACTATGTAATGCCACTAGCCCAGTTGATTTCGTATTAGTGGAGTCCTGACTTTCTAAGCTTGGGAGCTATACACGGTTCTCCTAGTTTGTCATATGTGTATATAGAAGTAGAACCACAGCCAAAATTATTTTTTAAACTGTTGGAGTATCTGTCAAACTATTGCACTAATGCACTGTTTGTGTGAGATTTTTACTTTCAGAATCTGTTACACCCCAGTGTGTACCCTCTTACTCATTCTTGCCATAGGACTATACAGCAAATGCATTCCAGCACTGGGAATCAGTATATTCTTTTTACAGGAGAACTCGAAATGAGAGCAGAATAGTTTGTGACAAGAAGCCCAGGAGCAATAAAAACTGACAGATAATCAAACCCATTTCCACAATATTAGGATGTGAAAAGGAATAAAAATATTTTGGGTTATGAACAGTACACCAGTATAGAGAAAGTTGTGGGCCTCCCTGTTTATCTTCTAAAACGCTTGCTGTCTGGCTTATCAAGGTTCTCTAAAGGTCAGAACTGCTTCATTTTACATGTGTTCAGGTCACTTGGTGCATAATACATAGATGAATCAGCAAGGCGGGGAGAATGTAGGTAAGTAATGGCAGCCTTTGTATTTTTCTTTCTACAGGTCCAGTTTAAAGTAACACAGCCTATCTATACCCACCTGCAGAATGTTCTGCTTAGCCCGGACCTTCACACTTTCAGCATATGCAGCTAATTTTGTTCCACCTCCTGGTATTTAAAGATTGTCAGCATTGGGTGGAGGGGCTGACTAGTTCCTTTGCTGCCTTCTAAAATGTTGACTCACATTCTTGTGGCTACCACACATTTATTGTGTGGGCAAAGCAATGACCACCCATTAATCCTTTGTTAATCATAAAATTAAAGTATATGCTGGTCATACTTGCTTCTGTTAACATTTTATAATTATGATATTTTTTCGCAATATAAGACACACATGACTATAACACCTGACAATACCTAGGGTTTAGAGGATGCAAATAAAAAAAAAAATGAAAACATATTCTGAATCAAACGGTGAGCTATCCCCCCCCCCCCCCCAAGAACCTAATAACAGGAAATGGCAGAATCCTCCCAACCCCCCTATAACAAGCAGTGTGGCAGAATCCCCCTATAACAAGCAGTGTGGCAGAATCCCCCTATAACAAGCAGTGTGGCAGAATCCCCCTATAACAAGCAGTGTGGCAGAATCCCCCTATAACAGGCAGTGAGCAGAATCCTCCCCATTTTTTTAAATTCTTTATTTATTTGTTTACAAATATTAGGATACAAAATACAAACTTTGGCATTAAGACAGACACATATTTCAAATGTCACTCTATTGGGCCAAACAAGAGCTATCCCAATACCCAGCTGATGTCCAATGGACCAAACCTCCTCAGTGGGGGAGGTCTGCCCTCCAGGTCGACCAGGAGGTGCCATCCTAGTCGCCTCCCATGCCCCAGCAATCTGGAACTTCTGATTACTACTACTACTTTATTAAACCCCACAAATTTCTCGTACCTATTTTCTCTTGAGAACATGAGGCTCTCAAAATGCATAATCTCATTCACCTTTAGCACCCACATTGTCAACGATGGTGATTCCGCCCTCTTCCACATTTGGGGAATAATCCTCCCCAATTGCCCTATTACAGGCAGTGTGCAGAACCCCCCACCCATCTCCCTATAACAAGCAGTCTGGCAGAATCCCCCTATAACAGGCAGTGTGCAGAATCCTCCCCAATCCCCCTATAACAGGCAGTGTTGAAGAATACTCACAATCCGTTGATAAGAGTGTAGCACAATCCACCCTCATCACCATGCTGAGGCAGGGCGGAGGGAGGGGTGGTTACAAAAAAAAACCCTTACCTCGCCTGGGATCTAGGGTCCATCAATGCCAGCGGCACATGGGCAGCTGCATAGACAGCACCATCAGTGGCTTTCCCCCTTCTGTGTGTGTGTTCACCCATTCAAATGAATAGATGGATAGGCAGAAGACACTCTGTGCAGGGTGACTGCACTGGGATTGCCACTGGATTTGTGGCAAGCTGTCCTCTCACTCTACAGGTGTTCCAGCGCTGCTGTGTCCGACATCTGAGCAAGGACAAACAGCGGTGTGACAGTTCTGGTATGGTGAAAAATGGGTCTTATGGAGCAGAAAATACCATACATTATTAATTGATTCATTTTATTATTTTCTTTTTGTGTTATGAAGGCTCCATTATTCTGTTCTCTTGTCTCTCATCTGAATTAAATTCCTTGTCAACTCAGAGAAAGCAGGTGGACAGCGCTAATCCTTTAGTATCTCAAATCAGAAGTGGGTAAAGTGGACGGAAACCCAGGATTTTGACTATCGTGGGGTTTGGTCCTTGCTCCCAGGGCATCTCAATCGGGGGTGTCCCGCTGTGTGAAACCCTACAGGTCGCCTTAAAAAACTCATCTCTTACCGGTCCTAAGATGCATGTGCGGCCGCTCGTCCAATCAGCATGCTCGGATCCATTCAAGCCCCTTCGTCCAGGAGCTCGTCTAATATTAGCAGATCCGAACGCGCTGGTGGACGCATCTCCAGCGACCCTCTAACAGGGAGTGTGCCCTTGCTGGACATTTACAGATGCCTGGCACTGCAAGAGGAATAGTGGGGATGCGGCTGCTGCTCGTGCATGCACTGTTTAACTGGGAAAGAAGGCGAGTTTATGGGCGTCCTGGGGGATTTCACACAGTGGGGCATCCCAATTCTGGAGGGAATCAATCAGCCGGGGAACCTTATAGATTCCTTGGCTGATGTCCGTGGGTTTTGGTCCACTTTAAATTTCAAGTGATTTATAAAGCTGGGCTGAAGGATTTTTTTGCTTTGACATTGTCTAAACCTCACTGCTGCATATTGTTGAGCTATGCTTTCTGCACAGCATTTCTCCTTCTTCTTAGGTACAGTATATGGCATGCTAAACTCATAAAAGCAATGTTTCTGTAGCGTTTTTATATTGGATTAAATTGAAGCATATTCTGGAATAAAATCAACGCAGCTGGCATGATGTCACTTCCCCTTATCCTCTGCTGGAAACACAAACAGTACTGTACAGCACGTGCAGCCATCTACTTTGACTACACATAGATCTGCAGATACTATTTAGTTACCATCAAAAATGTTTGTTTATTTCAGTTCTTATAGCTTCTGTTTGAAAGATATCCAAGTATAAAATATAATGACTAGGGATGAGCGAATCGATTCGGACAAACCCAAATTCGTTCCTGAATTTCATGAAAAATTCGATTCTGAACTAATCCGAATTTCCCCGCGATTCGATCGATCGAAGTTTTCCTTTAAACTGCATTTATTTCAATTACAGGCATTTTAAAATGGTGGATGAACATGTCCAGACATATCCCCTGGGGCGAGTTATCATGGGAAGGTCCCATGCAGCCTATCAGCAGCCAGGAAGCCCGGTGACGTCACCGTGCTATATAAATGGCGGCCATTTTCCTTTTGCACATTTCAGCCTCGCATTCCAGAAACAGCGGTGGTTGCTGCAGACAGGGAGAGACCCCGAGATAGGCAGGGACAGTCGTTGAGACCCACAGAGAGGCAGACAGAACCAGGGAAAGATAGAGAAAAATTGGGAACGATCCAGGCAGGGACAGTGTCCCTATTTTCATTGGCCAGATCAGTTTTCAATCAGTGTTCTTTGTGCTGTAAATATTCCTTGCCACTGTGCATCCCATCTTGACAGTGGCATATTTAACCCTATCTGTTATACACAAGCATTTCTCATAACTGGATTAGTTTTATTTTTTTTTTTGTCTGCTGTAAAAACCCCAGGCCACATGGCCATTTCATTTCAGCACATGTGACCCTATCTTTTATACTAAATCAGCTTGTTCAGCCTCAGGTTTATTAAGCTATTGCATTTTGATTTGGTCTTTGGCCTCCTGTAAAAACCCAAGCCCACACGGGCATCCCAAACCAGTACATGTGACCCTATCTTTTATACTAAATCAGCTTGTTCAGCCTCAGCTTTATTAAGCTATTGCATTTTGATTTGGTTTGTGTCTGCTTTAAAAAACACCAGCCCACATGGGCATCCCAAACCAGCACATGTGACCCTATCTTTTATACTAAATCAGCTTGTTCGGCCTCAGCTTTATTAAGCTATTGCATTTTGAATTGGTTTTTGTCTGCTTTAAAAACACCAGCCCACATGGGCATCCCAAACCAGCACATGTGACCCTTTCTTTTATACTAAATCAGCTTGTTCATCCTCAGCTTTATTAAGCTATTGCATTTTGAATTGTTTTTTGTCTGCTTTAAAAACACCAGCCCACATAGGCATCCCAAACCAGCACATGTGACCCTATCTTTTATACTAAATCAGCTTGTTCAGCCTCAGCTTTATTAAGCTATTGCATTTTGATTTGGTTTTTGGCCTCCTGTAAAAACCCAAGCTCACATGGGCATCCCAAACCAGCACATGTGACCCTTTCTTTTATACTAAATCAGCTTGTTCGGCCTCAGCTTTATTAAGCTATTGCATTTTGAATTGGTTTTTGTCTGCTTTAAAAACACCAGCCCACATGGGCATCCCAAACCAGCACATGTGACCCTTTCTTTTATACTAAATCAGCTTGTTCGGCCTCAGCTTTATTAAGCTATTGCATTTTGAATTGGTTTTTGTCTGCTTTAAAAACACCAGCCCACATGGGCATCCCAAACCAGCACATGTGACCCTATCTTTTATACTAAATCAGCTTGTTCAGCCTCAGCTTTATTAAGCTATTGCATTTTGAATTGTTTTTTGTCTGCTTTAAAAACACCAGCCCACATGGGCATCCCAAACCAGCACATGTGACCCTATCTTTTATACTAAATCAGCTTGTTCATCCTCAGCTTTATTAAGCTATTGCATTTTGAATTGTTTTTTGTCTGCTTTAAAAACACCAGCCCACATGGGCATCCCAAACCAGCACATGTGACCCTATCTTTTATACTAAATCAGCTTGTTCAGCCTCAGCTTTATTAAGCTATTGCATTTTGATTTGGTTTTTGGCCTCCTGTAAAAACCCAAGCTCACATGGGCATCCCAAACCAGCACATGTGACCCTATCTTTTATACTAAATCAGCTTGTTCGGCCTCAGCTCTATTAAGCTATTGCATTTTGACTTGGTTTTTGTCTGCTTTAAAAACACCAGCCCACATGGGCATCCCAAACCAGCACATGTGACCCTATCTTTTATACTAAATCAGCTTGTTCATCCTCAGCTTTATTAAGCTATTGCATATTGAATTGGTTTTTGTCTGCTTTAAAAACACCAGCCCACATGGGCATCCCAAACCAGCACATGTGACCCTATCTTTTATACTAAATCAGCTTGTTCAGCCTAAAGCTATTGCATTTTGAATTGGTTTTTGTCCTGCTGTCAAAACACCAGGCCGCAGGGTATCCCAAACCACCACGTTGCACCCTATCTGTTATACTAAATAAGCTTGTTCATCCTCAGCTTTATTAAGCTATTGCATTTTGAATTGGTTTTTGTCCTGCTGTCAAAACACCAGGCTGCAGGGTATCCCAAACCACCACGTTGCACCCTATCTTTTATACTAAATCAGCTTGTTCATCCTCAGCTTTATTAAGCTATTGCATTTTGAATTGGTTTTTGTCCTGCTGTCAAAACACCAGGCCGCAGGGTATTCCAAACCTGCACGTTGCACCCTATCTGTTATACAAAATAAGCTTGTTCAGCCTCAGCTTTATTAAGCTATTGCATTTTGAATTGGTTTTTGTCCTGCTGTCAAAACACCAGGCCGCAGAGTATCCCATATTGCCAATTTTCATAGTATCTGGTGCAAAGAAGCAGTTCCTCACTTTATTTAGCTTCTGCTCTTTAAAGTAAACACATTTTTTAAAGTACCTATTGCGCATTTCAAATACATAAAAATGTCAGGCAGACAAGTGCCAGGATGTTCAAAGAGGAGTGGCAGAGGCCAAGATTAAGCAGGCAGAGGTTGCAGCAGACTAGGGGCGAGTGGCAGCAGGAGTCACGGTGAGAGACCTGATCTGCCAGTATCTGCTAGCGGTCGTGTCTCCACCAGTAACGCATCTGCCGTGGTAGATTGGTTAACGCGGTCATCCACATCATCACAAGTTACATCTGAGACCCCCAGTCTAGGGTCGGTAGGTTCCTCTGACACAACCCTGAGTTGGCATGCCCCAAGAGCAGTCCCTGTCCTCCCATTGCCTCTGTCCTACGCCGTTCCCTCCCCCAGCGACGTATCCTATGCTTTGGGTTCAGCTCCACTCTTTAGTGAGGAGGACGATCAGCTCCATCAGCAGCAGCCTCAGTCTTCAGTCGCTAATGAGTAGCTTTTTACACCTGCATAGTAAGGCTACTCATGAGCAGCAGGAAGACCTGGAGCAGGACCTGAACCAGCAGGTCATGTCATACCTTGACATGACCATGCCAACACACCTTGAGGATCCGCTGAACTTCTGGGCAGCCAAACTTGGCTTGTGGCCGCAACTAGCAGAGTTTGCCCTGGAAAAGCTGTCCTGCCCGGCAAGTAGCGTGCCATCTGAGCGGGTGTTTAGTGCGGCGGGGGCCATAGTTACGGCGAGGAGAACTCGTCTGTCAACTAAAAATGTGGAGAGACTCATCTTTGTGAAAATGAATCAGGGATGGATCAGCAAGGATTTCCACCCACCAATGGCTGATGCATGCGACTAGATTCAGCATGGTGCCACGTTTTACACTTTCCAAATGGTGCAAAACATATTTATGTCTTTAGGACAATTTTTGGGCTCCTGCTGATGCCAACTTCAGGGTGTGCCTTTCAGCCAATATTGGGCCTCCTGCTGCTGCTGCTGCCAACTGCAGTGTGTCTTTCAAGCTATGTTTGGGCTCATGCTGCTGCTGCTTGCAACTCCAGGGCGTGATTCATCCAATTTCTGGGCTCCTGCAGCCAACTCCAGTGTCTCTTTCAAGCTATGTTTGGGCTCCTGCTGCTGCTTGCAACTCCAGGGTGTGATTCATCCAATTTTTGGGCTCCTGAAGCCAACTCCAGTGTCTCGATAAAGCAATGTTTGGGCTCCTGCTGCTGCTTGCAACTCCAGGGTGTAATTCATCCAATTTTTGGCCTCCTGCAGCCAACTCCAGTGTCTCTTTCAAGCTATGTCTGGGCTCCTGCTGCTGCTGCTGCTGCTTGCAACTCCAGGGTGTAATTCATCCAATTTTTGGCCTCCTGCAGCCAACTCCAGTGTCTCTTTCAAGCTATGTTTGGGCTCCTGCTGCTGCTGCTGCTGCTTGCAACTCCAGTGTGTGATTCAGACAATTTTTGGGCTCCTGCAGCCAACTCCAGTGTCTCTTTCAAGCTATGTTTGGGCTCCTGCTGCTGCTGCTGCTTGCAACTTCAGGGTGTGATTCAGCCAATTTGTGGGCTCCTGAAGCCAACTCCAGTGTCTCTTTCAAGCTATGTTTGGGCTCCTGCTGCTGCTGCTTGCAACTTCAGGGTGTGATTCAGCCAATTTGTGGGCTCCTGCAGCCAACTCCAGTGTGTCTTTCAAGCAATTTTTGGGCTCCTGCAGCCAACTCCAGTGTCTCTTTAAAGCAATGTTTGGGCTCCTGCTGCTGCTTGCAACTCCAGGGTGTGATTTATTAAATTTTTGGGCTCCTGCAGCCAACTCCAGTGTCTCTTTAAAGCAATGTTTGGGCTGCTGCTGCTTGCAACTCCAGTGTGTGTTTCAGCTAATTTTTGGGCTCCTGCTGCTGCCAGCTCCAGGGTGTGTTTTTCAGGCACTATAGGGGCCCCTCATGGTGATGCCACCTCAACTCTCTGCAATTGTGCCGCTCTGCAATTCTATTAGCGATGCCTCTGATCTGCATGTGATAATTATTTACAGTAATATTTCACTAACCCAGCACGCATGCTATGCGTGTTACAGCAAGGCAGAGTGGTTTACAACCCTATTGAGGCTCTAGGACAGGGTTACTCAAATGGCGGACCGCGGTCCGAATCCGGACCGCAGACGCCATTTGTCCGGACCGCTGCCCAGGGCTGGTGTAGTGTCTCTGGAGCCAGGGGCGGGCGGGCAGCCCGGGATCCGGCGGTGCCGGTGACAATTGCCGGCCGGGGCTGTCAGAGCTGGGGGCGGGCACATGGGCGTGGCCAGGCCGGGGAAGGTGGAAGCGGCTCGGGCCCCCCATTTACTTCATGTGTAGAGTGCAAGCTCCTCAGCCAACCTGAGCAATGAGCTTTCCTGTCCCCCCACCCACCTGTCATTTACTTCCTGCTTCTCGCCCTTCTGTGTAGAGTGCAAGCTCTTCAGCTAACAACATGCTGGAAAGGGAGACCTGAGCAATGAGCTTTCCTGTCCCCCATCCACCTCTCAGTTACTTCCTGCTTCTCGCACCCCTCACCTAACCCTTCTACACATCCACTGACCCTCACCTACCCCCCCAGCAGCTGATCTGCACCCTCCCCTAACCCTTCTCCCAGCCCGTGACATGCACTCTTACTTACACCCCCCCCCGGACCTTCATCCCACGGCAGACCCTGGTAAGTGGACCTCCACTGAAAGTAGTTGAGTACCCCTGCTCTAGGAAGCTCAGAAATAGCCGTTTTTAATAGCAATTCGTCGCAAATATATTCGGGTTGAAACGTTTTTTGTCGGAAAATCCGGCGAATCAGTCGAATCGAATTTTTCAAAAGTTCGCTAATTTCTAATAATGACCATCAAAGTGTCCACATTTTTTTTTGTATTTTTCAAAAGATATAACATCTATGGGCACTTAGAACTTTAACTGGCCATATTCAGCCATAGGTAGAAATGTGAGTCAATTGCATACAGCTGAATAATTGTTTGTTGTAAAGCATCTGCTTTTAGCTGCAATTGAGCACCAGGCTGTTGTCCCACCATAACGCCACAGGTATCAGTTAAAGCTAAAATATGCAAATGTGCATTGCAGATGTATCTGGACTATGCAGCTAATTAGAGGGTGACTACTGACCCCCCCCCCCCCCCCATTTACTGTTTTTTTTTTTCTTTTTGCTTTTGTTGAATGTTTAGTGAACTGCACTTTGTTGTGTTACATGAGAGGGAGGCATTGTGGCCGACAAGCGCCTTTTAAGGGCTGGGCCTAAATTTACTTTTGGTAGGTGCCACAACTTTTTCCACCCAATTACAAAACACAATAGTAAAATTCTTCTAAGTTGATCATCTTAATGAATAAGCCTTTTAAGGGCTGGCCGGAAAAATGACTTAGGGTAGGGGCCACAACTTCCACGCAATTACAAAAAACAATAGTAAAAAAGTTTTTTTTACTTTTTCAGCTTAATAAATATTTTTATTAAATACATTTTTTTATAAATCTATTTAGTAATCAGTTTGCATTTAGTAATCAGTATTGAAAAACTATTTCTCAAATCGTGTCAGATTTTGTAACTGGAATGCTGGGTGAAGGATGTTACAAGGGGTTAAAGTGGACCAAGACCCTCCATGGCGAGGGTGTTGGTGGCCACCGGTGCAAAAATGGGGGGAGCATCCAGAATGCTGGAGCCCCCCTGAATGCCCACAAATCTCACCTTAACCTTGCTCCCCCGCCAGAGAATTCTGCAACGCGATTGGCTGCCTAGCGCTCGCCTGACCAGTGACGCCCCGGCTGTCGAATGCAGCCATTGTCCATGTGAGCGCCGGGCAGCCAATCGTGGCCCTGGATTCCCAGCAGGCGTCAAGCGGGGGGGGGGGTTGCGCTTAGTATGGAGGGCTACAGCATTCTGGATGCCCCCCAGACTGTGATTTTAGCAGCGGTGCCCGTGACCGTCAATCTCTGCCCTGCCCCTGGTCAAAATATCAGATTGTTTGAACCCAAACTATCAGAGTCTCATCCAGGTAATGTTTTCTAGTACAGTCTACTTAAAGTGGACTTACGTTCTATGGCAGCTGTAATAAATCAAGGTAACTCTATTTTTCTCATTGTTATTGTTAATTTATAATTATTATTTATAAATATTTATAAATCACCATAATTATTAATGAGCAAGCCCGAGCTACAAATTTCAGCCTCGAACCAAACTTTGCAAGCCCGGCTCACGAAACTGAGCACAAACTTCTGCAAGAAGTCCGTGCCTAAGATCGGTGTTTGGCCCAACCCGAAACCCAGGAAGCTGGTTGATTGGCAGCCAATCAACCAGCTTTTTACACCAAGTAACCACAGGCAGTGATTGGCCAGCAGGACATGTGACCTCAATGTATAAAAGGTGGAGTGTCACATGTCCTCCACCACACCAGCACTGGATTAGTTAGGGAGTGGTTGCTAGTGGAGTGAGGGAAAGATAGGGAAAAAGGGAAAGGGCAAAACACAATTGTCCTTTTCATGACACATAGATGGGGAGAGGAGGCTGCTGGAGTGAGGGACAGTGAGGGAGACCTAAAACTTAACTTTTTAAGATAGATAGACAGGGAGAGTTGGCAGTGGTGGCTGGAGGAACAGCTAGGGAGGGACATAGCAGCACATCTGCTTGTTGTCCTCATTGTACTCTGAGGACTAACAGCTGCTGGGGCACATTTAAACCCACATCTGCGAATTTAATACAACTCATCTTCGGCCACCTGCATTGTACTGGGTTTTTTATAAAACTGCTCACCTCTGGGCACCAGCATTCTACTTCCTCGGTGTTTAATAAAACAACTTACCTCTGGCCACCTGCGTTGTATATACTGGCCATTTGATAAAACTACTCACCTCTGGTCACCTGCATTGTACATACTGGATGTTTGATAAAACTACTCACCTCTGGACACCTGCATTCTACTTACTGGGTGTTTAATAATAATAAACTACTCGCCTCTTGCCACCTTCATTTTACATACTGGGTGTTTGATAATCTACTCACCTTTGCACAACTGCATTCTACTTATTGGGTGTTTGATACAAGTACTCACCTGTGGCCATGTGCATTATACATACTGGGTGTTTGATACAAATACTCACCTCTGGCCAGCTGCATTCTACTTACTGGGTGTTTGATACAAGTACTCACCTCTGGCCACCTGCATTGCCATAACTGTGGTTTAAATACAAGTACTCACTTCTGCCCACCTTCATAGCATTTTCTGGGTATACAGTACTTGTGCCCAATTTAATTGCAGTCAGTGGGCATAGACAACATCTGCTCTTTGTCCATTTAATGGCACGCCCAGGGCTTGCCATCTACTGGGCACATTAAAAAACATCTGCTTATTGCTCCTCTTAATTGTATATCCAGGGAGAGGCAGCTATTGTGCCACAGTGGCTGATTGTCATTTTCATTGCACATCCAGGGACAGGAAGCTTTAACCCTTTCAGTGCCAGCCTACCTAGAGATTTTGTCTGTTTCCAGAACATTTTTCACTATTTTGCGCTACACATGTTCAACTGTGATTTTTGAAGCAATTTCCAGGGATTTCCCAAGAAAATGACATATTGTTTTTTCAGCAGTGTCTGGGCTTTATCTTAAAATTTCTTGTTGTTATTTTTGTAGTGTATCCTCAATATTTTTGGGGGGCGAAAAGTTTTTTGTAATAAAAAAATGTAGGTTTTCCAATAGAATCATATTGCGTGTTAAGCCTTTTTTCTCCCAGTTACAGGGGTACCACATGTTTATTGGTAGACCCCCTTTTCTTTCCATGGATAATTGGCCAGGAAGCTCAGAACAAACAAGCTAAGCATATGTGCTAGTCTACAGATGTGCCTCAATCCAGCTCAGGCCAAGGCCATTGCCGCACATCACATTGCCGGCCTACAGGTGCAGCGGCAGCAACCATTGGATGCCAGTCCACAGCTCCTGTGTAGTGTGTGGTCTTTCGGCCAGACAGATGAGCTTCTGCATGGCCTGCTGCCATTTCCCTATGGCTGCAATGACTGGATGAGAAACCAGGTGAGGAGGAAGTAGAGCAGGAGGAACAGGAGGCAATGAGTGGAGGCAAATAATAATACTAACTATGATTTTCTGTATGCTTTGCAGGTTCTTGGCCATGGATGTGGTGAAGATTATTTGGTGTCCCACCCTCCTGTAAATCTTACTTTGTACAGCACCACAATAGCGCTCTATAAATAAACAATAATAATAATGTTAGATGTTAACACAATTTTATCTATGCACTGCTTGAAAATAGGTCATGCTTGGGAGATACTTTTGAGCCAGCATTGCCGTGCTCATTCCCTGGTGGGCAGTCGTAGCAATGGGTTGACCGCTGATGGTTTTTACCTTTCTCTCTCTTTTGATGGCAACCTCGCCACCACCTCTTCCTCCAAACTCTGGTTGCCTTCAGTCCACATTTGGTCTAGGACTTCATCATCACCTCTTGGATTATCTTCCACCCAATCCTCTCTGCTAGCCTCCTTCTTGGCTTCCACATTGCAGAAAGCCACAGCAGTTGGCATTTCGGTTTCATCCTCATCATAGGTGTCCTGCCATGGTTCACTGTCCACGTCCTCATCCTCCAACACTCTATGTCTGCAAGTGGGCAGGGGTAGGTGGATAACCCATGGAATCACAGTTAGGAGAGCCATCATAGACATTAGTCACTGTGGCTGAGACGATCTTGCTGATTTGAAGGAGGGTGAGGTGGAGGGCTCTGCGCTTTTAGCAGAAGTGGAGTGCGTTGTAGACAGACCCCTTGAAATTTGAAGCACTGCGTGCCATATAGTCTATCAATGCCTCAACTTAGTCTTGCCTCACCATTCATGCAGCGGTATTGGGACCTACAAGGATAGGCTGCAAACCCTGGTGCCTACTTGCCCCAGAGGGGAAAAAGGGGGGAGGAGGGATTAATTAAAAAAAGAAACAAAACATAAACACAAAAATACTGTACAGCATAATAAAATAATAGATATTACCTACATCAACAACAGAACATAACATGTTCATACCTTATATCAGAGGATCAGTTGATTTGTTCTATGGCTTCCTTTAAATGCAACTAACCAGGGTGGGGGAGACCATTCTGTATCTCTTATGAATTTCAATATGAAAAATATTATGATAACTCTTAAGGGATAGAGTGTAGTTTCACCTATATAGAGGTGTGTAGCGCAAACTGCTCCTCCAGCATTTCATTGGAGGTGACAAATCACACACTCTCCGCTGATCAGTTGAAAAGAATAGCTAGGTTTCAGGTAAGAGAGCGCTCATCTGCACAGGGTCAAATGAGAAACGTTACCCTGCAGGCAATTTCAGACTGGGGTCAAAATTCAGTCCGTTCTGACCTTACCATTTATTTACCACATTCTGGGTTACCACGACGGTGTGGCAAGAGAAGCTTGTTTTCCATCCCTGCTCCTTGTGCCCCGTGTACCCCTGTAACTAGCATGAATGCCATTTTGGGATCCTTGGATGAGATGAGTATATGTGGATCCCTGGGGGAGTTTCACACTGAGGGGCATTCAGATTTAGGAAAGACGAAAAACCTAGGGAGGTAAAAAAAAGTATTTTTTGTTGGAAGTTTCTACATCTAAATTTGCAATAGTAGTATTATTTTTCTTTTGGTAGAGGACACTTTTTTATCCAATTATCTTCAGTGGCAGAAAATCCATGACGTCAAAATAATAAGTCTTCTTGACAAAAGAAGTGTTGGGGATAGGGGTGGGGAAGCTACAGTATACATCACGTGTGTGATTATGATGTATTCAGTAAGTCATACTACATAAGCTGTTATTCCTATTGGTAGAATTGGGAGGCCTTTTCTATCACAGCTAAACCACATGCCGGATGGCACGTGCCAAACATGTCAATGTTTATGTCTTGGAACTTCGAGCATCTTAGCATCTCCCCTGCCTGTTATTTAAGATTAATGATACATTTATTTGACTATTTAATATATTATGGGTGTGTTCATTCCTCAGACCATGATAAGCCTCATGCTGTTTCTAAATAAGCCAATATATATTGCATGCTTTGTATAAACTTGGAAATTAAATTCTAATGAGAATTATCAGAGAGTTGGGAAAGAGTAACAAAAGCTCTTCTGGTGTGTGCAGCTAGTGTAATACAATCACCAGCGCTGTATTCTTGCAGCCTCTTAGTGGAAACATCTGGATTTAATTTCAGTGTAAAATAAGGAAAAAAGCGGTGAAACAGTGAAAGTGTGTAACTAGCTATCAGATTCTTTCCTATGATGTAGCTTAAAGTGCATTATTATGCCAGAGTTCCTGTGCGAGTACAACCCCACCCAGAAAGAAAGCAAGCCCTTCATTTCTGATGTCTGTGGTCCAAGAGAATTCACATGGAGTGCATTTGCTGTGTTTTTGTTACTGGGGAGGCAGCTCCAAACAGTGCATACATCAGCAGCAGCAGCCCATCAGGGGATGGATGAAAACTTTCTCCTAACAGCAGGCAGGACTTTGGAAGTAAACTCAACTTTTCAACTAAGCTCTGGATAGAAAGTCAACCTTGCCAAGTGCAGCTATTTTTTCCTGCAGATTTCCTTTGGATGCAGATGGAAAGCTTTCCTAAATCACATCATTCTGGATGATTATTTACCTGTTAAAGCAAGGTGGAACAAGGGATTCTGGCTACATTTAAAACTGGATTTATTTACTTTTTCTTATACTTTACTTTTACAGTACTCAGCATCTGCTTGTGACAGTTAAAGCAAACTGTGATGCACCAAGCAAACTCCAAAGCTGTTGATGATCATGAGTTTTCTGGCTTTGTGACAACTTCATTTATCCTTGAAGATGAACTGATTAAATTATTTAGCAGGAGGACATGGGCTGGAGAAGAAGATATTGCCCGAGACCGATCGTTATAGCTGTGGTTGTGGCAGTGTGTGTTTTTTATCAGTGTCTGACTCTGCTCTGGAAAAGTACATCTTGGACTATTAAGGATGCAGTTGACAGGCATACGGATCTCAGAGACCTGTCTGCAAAGGAAGACTGCCTGGATCAGTGGGACAGCATTTGGAAAATGTTTAAGGATGTAAGTCATTTGACATCTTTAAGAGTGTAACTGGCAAACTGAACAATGTCACCTGCTTAGGTACATTTTTCGTAGCCATGTAGTTTTGAACCCTGTGGGAAGTGGGCTTTATGCCATGTCATGTTAGCTGTGTCAACACACTCCGGTTAGTGACATGCAGGTTGCATATTGCAAATCCTTAAATAAACGTACTAATTGGGCGTACACTGCCGTAGCATGATCACATGACTGTTGTATATTGACATGTGTTAAGTTGAGATTGACTTGAATTACATTGTGTTTACAATTCATCTCTATACAAATATACATATCTTAGTATGCCTGAAGTGGCACATTTCTGTACAGATTTTCATTCATCTAGGTCGTAGTATTTCTCTAGTAATAAGTTAACTAGACATTCCAGCCAAAGGGTTACATGAGGCTGCTTTCTGCTTGCCTGATGTTGGCTGTCAGGGGTGGCTTCTTTCTACTGGCTCATTTTTTAGGGTCCCCAGAATACATTTACTTGAATTTTTAATGAAGCATACATAGCTGAGTCATCATCTGATGCTGAGGAGGCCCTTCAGTTGGGATAGAGTTCACTAGGAGTAATTAAAGCGGACCAACAGCCAAAAATGACTTACACGAGACCAACACAACAAACAATGCTCATATGCATCCCTTCCCAGGGACAATTTAGATTTTCTAAATCCTGCTGTTGTCAATTTTAAAAACAAGATGGCGGTTCATGCATTTGCTGGCCACCTGCAAACAGGAAGTGCTGCTGGGCTTCCTGTTACTGTGCATTTTCAGTTATGTCAGTTGGGAGAGAGAGCTCCAAAATGGCCGTTACCTTTCTTTTCCAACTGTGTCAGGCTGTTGGTCCGGTTTAAGTAATATAAAGCAGGCTGAATAAAAGCTGGATTAAAGATGCAGGCCAGCATGGGGAGAACAGAAAGCGGGATAATTTCATGTGAAAGACAAGTAAAGTAATAATCCCCTGCTCTTTTTCCCTCCCCCAATGCTAAGGCAAGGTGGAGGGTTATGAGAAAAAAAAAAAGACATCTTACCTTGCCCAGATCTAGCGCTGCTACCGGTGCTCCTGCCACACATACAGTGCACAGAGCAGCAACCCCCCACTCTGCGCATGCGCCCATTCACCTTAATGGGTGGGCTCTGTGTTTCCTGTCCAAAATGGCGGCACACAGGACCAAAGCACCAGGGGAGACTGTGGAGTAAACTTGTAAAGGGTTCCACTATAATCTTTTTTGCAGGTAAGAGGTTGCGTAGTGTTTAATTCATGTAAATAAAATATTTCACACGAGACGAAATTAGGTGAAGGCTCCCCCAAGAGCCAAGTGACACGTTTCGGGTGTTGTTGCCCTTAGTCGTACCAGGAGAGCGGCGCTGGGTACCAGGGGAGGTAAGATGTTTGAATCATTGTAGTCCCCATCCTGCCTCAGAGTCGAGGGAGGGAGGGAGGGAGGAAGGGCGGGGGATAAATACTTCACTGGACCTCCGCTTTAACCCTTGTCCCATTAAGGCAAATTTATTTTTCTTGAACACATTTTGCTAACTATCCGCCTGACTTTCTCCATTCAAATGAAAAATTTGAATGCATAGCGAAACAACTTGAAAAAAAAAACAGCAATTCTGGTTATTTTTTATTACTACAAATTTTAATTTACTTAAAGGCAAAAATATTTTAGGTCCACTTACACTACTCCCATCTGGGTATCCCAAGTCGGGATGACCTTCTGGTTAAGAAAGTAATAAGAAAGCACACAATAGGGAACAATACTTTCCCTTCTGTGTTGAGTGACCAGTCTGGTTTGCCAACCAGAGGTGGTGCACATGTACACCAGGTGAACCTTGGTGGCTGTTGGTGTAAATTATGCCCAATTTTTATCTTCCATTTGCTCTTTAATCTGAGGGGCATCCCTCATGTCCCAGCAGTCAGAGGATCTAATTAAAGTTAATTAGGATACAGTTTATTACATTTAAATGAATGAAATTAATTTCAGATTAGGATTTTAACAAATGCAGTAAGCACTTACCTTTATATAAAGATTGTGTGTCCCTGTTATGTTAATACCAGTTTAGCACATTACTCAGTGTAAGCAGAAAAAGCAGATTTTTGTTTTAAATACCCCTGGTCTCGTATGCGCCTCAGATTGCAGAGTATGTGAAGATGGGGCATGTGAGACTTTCACCAAGCTAATCCATATTCCCACATGTTGCTGTTAAATTAGATAGTTAGTAAAATAGTCATATAGTTAATAGAAACTGACCATTTCTTTGGGGCCCCAAAGTGGGATAGTGACCAGTGTGGTGGATGTGGTTTAGAGTGGAACAAAACCCAGGGTATTGACTATCCTGGTTTGGTCCTTGCCCCTGCTGTATGAAACCCCCCAGATTGCCAAAGTCAACTCACCTCTTCCTGGCCATACGGCGCATGAATGGGCGCTCGTCCAATCAGCGTGCTTGAAGCCACTGACGTCACAACGTCTAAGTCTTCGTCTCATTCACAAATGCCTGGACGGGCAAGCGCCCTGCTAGAGGGATAGTGGGGATGCGGCCGTGGCTCACTCATGCCCTGTTGGACCGGGAAACAAGGTAAGTGTATGGGGGGACCTAGGGTGTTTCACACAGTGAGGCATTACGATTTTGGATGCCCCAGGGGGAGGGAATTGATTGGCCTGGGAATCTTATAGATTCCTGGGCTGATCACTGTGGGTTTTGGTCCACTTTAAGGGTTTGGCTTATCCGAAGCATTCTATGCCATTCCACAATGTGTCAGGAAGTGTAGAGTATATTGACAAATGTCTTCCTTCTTTATTTTGTTGATACTAGAATCCATATATAGTACATGAGTTTCATGTACTGAATAGTACAATGAGTTTCATTTTAGAATTATTCACACTACTGTAGCATACCTTATAGGGTGTAAAGTAGTGTCATAACATGACAGAACAGCAGAACATATGAGAGAGAAAATATCCATGAAAAGCAGACCTCAGAGATAATGAGACTGAGGGGAAAATAGCTTGTATATGCAAAAACATGGTCCAGTATTCTAATATCCAATCCAGAGCTCAGGTCCTGTGGTGTGCACATGTCCAGGGATTTCTTGGTTGATCACACTCTATTTGCATGCAAGGCCTCAGCCCTACATAACAGTGACTGGAGCGTAGCATGCTTCATTCCAGACCTGGGCATTGTAAGGCCCCAGGGCCACATACAGCCCTTTGATTGTCTCTGACTGGCCTGCGACCAGCGTTCCCTGTAAGGTGAGCGGCCGCACGCTGCCGACTCCCCCGCCGCTCGGTCCCGCCCACTGTCCGCGCAGTCTTGCCCCTCTGTAGAGACTAATGTAGTGGGGGCGTATATGGATTAAAGCATGCTGTTCTATTGGACAGCTCCCTCCTGCAGGTTTGGCTGTGGGCGGAGTTTCCCTTCCTGCCCTTGGCCTGTACTGTGTGACATGTGTCAGTAGCTGCGGAGCTGAGGCCGGAGATGGAGGTACTGCAGCCACTTGTCTGTGCCTCACATCGCAGGCTGCTGGCACTTGTAGTCCACACCAAATGTGTTACATGCCGTACGCATTGCCTGATGGTGCACTAGCTCTCGTAGTCCATTTCTGGCCAGACCAATGCCTTTGGGAGGGCGGGAAGGGTTTCACACAGCCTTTTATCCAAGGCCGGCCACTGGTCTCCCTCCCCCCCAGGCTTCCCAAATTGGGATGCTCCACTTTTTGAAACCTTTTACTCAGTAGCAACATGAAAAAAGGCAGAACAAAACCCAGAGCGGCCACTGATCTTCCCCCTGGGTATCCCAGATCAGGATGCCCCACTGTGTGAAACCCTTGTTACTTAGTAGCAACTTGACAAATGTTCCCCTTAAAGTGGAAATGCACCCAGAGTGGCCACTGGTCTTCCACCTGGGCATCCCAGATCGGGGCTTAGTTCCGCTTTAAGGGGGGGAGTCTGCCATTCTTCACGTTGCTGCTGAGTAAAAAGGGTTTCACACAGTGGGGCATCCCGATCTGGGATTTCCAGGGGGAAGACCAGTGGCCGCTCTGGGTTATTCCATCCTAACCCGATTTAGTCATGATGTTTTAAAGCAAACTAAAACCCATGTAACCCAGCCCTTTGGAGTGTGAAGGAATCCAGGGCTGGGTTACAGGCATCATGCCTCTGGGGCATCCCAATTTGGGATTTGCCCTGCTGTGTGAGACCTCACTGGACACAAAATGTGGTTTATTTAATAAATTACATTTTTTTGTAGGGCAACCTCACTTTTTCATTGTTTAACTATAACATACTCATACCAGCTTGTCAAAACAATGCTATTTACTGCTTTTTATAAAGAAATACAATTATTATGCAGAATTGAGTTCAATTTGGGCCTGTCCTCTACAATATTTTTAGTTTCGCATGTGGCCCCATGGCAAAAATAATTGCCCACCCCTGCTATATTCACTGCAACAGACAATGCCTCTGATCCTTCTGTACAAGGCAGTGTGGTCACACACATACATTGCATGACCTGATCTATAAAATGGACCTCGGAGTTCCAAATGAGTTGTGGGGAAAAGGAGGTAAGTATTTTTTTAGGTTTGCCCTGACAGGGCCTTTATAGAGGAGCAACCACCTGCCTTAAGGCTATAGGACACTAGGGCTGGCAGGGTGCCCTGCTGTTTGAAACCTCTCAGTTTGCCTCAAATCTTACCTCCCTTGAGATTCAGCTGTGGCGGCATCCCTCCATCTGAATGGCTGGCATGGGTACGCACAGACAAGGGTAAGCAGCTAAAGGATTGCTTACAACTCCCATTCATTCAGTGTTCTATGCCGCTCACCATGGCAACCGGTAATGGGGTGAGGGTAACAGCAAGCCACCTGCTGTCATTCTGGCAGGTTACTTGATGCCCCCCTTCTGCTATACCCCTTATCAGTTCACAGTAAGCAAAACTTTAATCTTTATCTTCGGTATTCAGAACGTGCAGGGTATATTCGCGGCACCTATATGCGCTTACCCTCAAATAGCTCGGCAAATGCTATTACGAGCCGTGTTGTTTCAAAACATATCCTTCCTTGTTATAAACTCATGTGGGATTCCACAACAGTAATACATGTCATTATATTCCCATGTATCCATTCTAGTATAGGGTAGGGGCCGCATGACGATGGGTGATTTGCCATTACTTGCGCCCCATTACCTGTACCCCCAATGCCCGGGGGCCATGCATGAGCCCAGTGCCTTTTAGCTGGGGGTCGGTGTTAACCCCTGAAGGAGCATCAGACCTACACCGAACGGCATATGGGCTTGTGTTCTGGCATTGCCGGAGGCCAGACAGGGGCCTCTGAGCCATGGGGACGACCAGAGCTACTGTAGGATTTTTGGACAGTACACATGTGGTACCAGACAGGTGTGAATGTAGCCTTACAGTCCAATTGTGGTAATGGTGAACTGTGAAATCATAACATAGGGGATAAAGGAAATATCATTGACTAGCAGGACATCTCTATTTTCCTCTCTTACATGTATATCTATGAATATAGCTGTTTTCAGGTTTTGGAGTATTTTGAGATTTGACCATATTTATATAAAAAGACCAGAAAATGTGACATTTTTGTCTACCATTTGCCCTCAGTTGTTCTTAAAGGGTAATCCTACGTTTAATGGCATTTTCTAACGTTTCCATTATTGTGTGGCCAAATGTCTTCAATGTGCTGTGCTTATCTGTTATTGTTTTTATTTTCTATTTGTTTGCAGCTCAGTGTTATAGAAAACAGTTTTCCATAGTAACATTGTTCTTACCTTAGCAATGTACACTACAATGGTGGTTGATAACATTTTAGAGATTTCCTAACTCTAGTTTGCTAATTTTCTGATTGGCTATGACATGGGCAACAGGTTTCATTTTGCTGAGAGTTACATTGGCAGAATTCTGGGACTTGTAGTCCATTGTTTTTACTCATGGCCACTCTCACTGTAGCAAAACAGTCCCTTAAATATGAGAGAAATGGAAACAGTGTGCTGATAAGTAGGTATATAAGGGCACGACCCTAAAGGTGGAACTTGTGCAAACACAACTATATAGCAGTAATATAATATATATATATATATATATATATATATATATATATATATATAGCGGTTGGGAGAACGGCAGTGACACGGACAACAGCTCTTCAACAGCAAAACGGCTTTATTGAGCAAATAAAGTCTTCAAACACAAATTATCACTCACTTCAGGGATTGCAGCATCAATGCAATAAATCAAAAGTGATCACTTCACCCAAAACGATGCAAGTCCAGGGCTGGGTACTCCAGCAAGCTGTAACTCCAAGGCAAGTTAAGTCCAATTTGCAGGGCATACAAGCCCTCCACTGCTCATCCCCACAAGTCCACCGTTAGGGGCACAGAAGCCAAGTCCTTCAGCTTGCATACAGTCCTTTTGTTCACCACTTGTGCAATTCAGCCTGGGCTCACTCCTACAGGCTGGTCAACAGACAACTGACAGGCCATGTGGCTCCTTTTTATTCAGGCTTCCCCTGCAATCAGCCTGATCACCTGTGCATGGCCTGATACCAGGGAACAAACCTGAAAAGGATTGGGGAAAGTGACCTGGGTCCTGAAAACCCGGCACGGACCGTGCCTGATACAGCCTAGCAGTGGAGAAATACACACCATTTATGACATTTTTATACACTTTACCACAATATATAGTCAGCTCAGCTGCAATAATGATGAACTTCTTGTATATGGAGCAATAGAAGTATACCCAAATGGCACAGCATGTTGGAAAGGCACAGTGTGAAAGTACTCTCCGGTCACCCAAGGCAGCATCCCTACTCATTAAAAAAATTACCTTTTTCCAACTTTTGCTGTGGTAATTTTTAAAAACAAGATGGCAGCTGATGCCTTTGCAGGCCACCTGCAAACAGGAAGTGCTGCTGGGCTTCCTGTTACTGTGCATTGTTGGTTATCTCAGTTGAATCCAGACAGCAGAAAGCTCCAAAATGGCTGCAACCTTTCTTTCCAACTGTGCCCAGGCTGTTGGTCCAGTTTAAGTTTGAAGAAAGAAATTTGTACCTTTTGCCCTTGAATATGGAGTGTTTGGTCTCTTTAAGCGCACTATATTAAGACTAACATGGACTCGCCTTACGGTTCCTTGATACTCTCAAGTCTCACTTGAAAAATCTGTTGAAAAATCAACAGCCACTGAATTTAAACATGCCTGGGATAAGCACACATCTATCCTAAGATAAAGAGTACATACAGTATACACATAAGGGCAGACTAGATGGACCATATGGTCTCCTTCTGCCGTCTACCTTCTATGTTTCTATGTTTCTATGTTTCACTTTTCAAAGAGAAACCTACATTCAGGCTTGTGCTTATGAGGGGCAACATTATGAGACATGTCCCCAAATAGGAGTGCATGGCTGTGTAGTTGTTATTAGCTATACCACCGCATTACATACGCCATTCAGCTTTAGTATACATCTACAAATGTGTGATAACTGAGACCTCTGTTTTTAACTAGATTTTACAGACAGATTATAGGACTGATTGGTAGCGATTACAGTTGATTGCTGTGGTTCCTTTAAAATTAGTAAATTCTAATTGTCCTGTCCATGTACAATTTTATCCTTTGTATCCTTTGGATTTTTCCAGCACATGGGGGGGGGGGGGGGGCTTTAGCTGTATGGGGAGGCTTTTGGCAAGTACCCCCATGTGTTGCAATGGAAGGCAACCTTAGGTAAGCTGCTTCCAGTGTATCCATTGCCGTGTATGTCCCAAAGGGGGCTGTCATAGATGAGATTTAGGACTCCACCTATACAGGGGCACCGTGCGTTTGGTGGTGCAGATTCAACATATATCTGCGATGTGTGCCAACCAAGACCTTTGTATTCACTAGATTTTACAGACAGATTATAAGATTGGCTGCGAGCTAAGAGTGTTGTGTGCTTCTTTAAAATGTATCTAATGTAACCATTTGCCTGCAATGTCTATTTAGGATCACTATATTGGACATAAGAAATGTGTCCAGATTTCTGCTTTGAAGTCATTAGAATTCTGTGGTAGCCATAATGTATCCTTGTATCTTTTTGGACAAAACACCTATGACATGTGAAGGATGTGAAAAATGTAACACTATGTTACCAATTTGCATACAGTGCTTAGCTGAAATTTCATTTACATAGTCACATTGTTGTTTTCAAAAGAATGTGATGTGCGTGTATGCGTATGAGAAATGCAAAACTACCATTACTGTGTCAAAAGGCAAGAATGATGATAAATTGTTATGAAAAATTATATACTGACGGGAGCATCCTCTCGCTCTCTTTGCTATACATAAATTCCTATTGTTACAGTGGCGAGTTTGCCTGTCAAGACTAGGTTATAGGCATCTGCAAAGAATAACAACAACAGGGGTGATGCAGTCAAGGGTTATTTTTCACTGTCCTACAGATGTAATTCAAGAGTAAGAAAGCATTGCGAATGAACTAAGAATATTATAAAGTAGATTTAAAGTGGACCAACACCCAGGGGGGATCGGCCCGGGAATCTATAAGATTCCCGGGCCGATCAGATCCCTCCCCGCGGGGCATCCGAAATTGGGATGTCCCACGGGGTGAAACCCCCCAGGAAGCCCACAATCCTACCTTTTCCAAATTCCAGCGGCGCATGCGCGTCCGCCGCCTCCCGCGCGTCCCTCTTACAGGGAGCGGGGCATCCGAAATCGGGATGTCCCACGGGGTGAAACCCCCCAGGAAGCCCACAATCCTACCTTTTCCACATTCCAGCGGCGCATGCGCGTCCGCCGCCTCCCGCGCGTCCCTCTAGCAGGGCGCGCTCCCGCGTCGGCCATTTGTGACGCCCATGCGCCGCTGGAACATGGAAAAGGTAGAATTGTGGGCTTCCTGGGGGGTTTCACCCCACGGGACATCCCGATTTCGGATGCCCCGCTCCCTGTAAGAGGGACGCGCGGGAGGCGGCGGCAGACGCGCTCTGCTTGTCCGGCGCTGTCTCTCGCTTGTCCGCCGGCGGGGATTGGCTGCAGCGGTCACGTGGGAGCGGGGAGAGGTGAGTTTTCCGGGCTTTCTAGGGGGTTTCACACAGCGGGGCACCCCCGATCGGGGTGCCCCACCGAAGTGGACCAAAACCCAGGATATGTGATTAAAGTCTGATTTTGAACGCATATCCACCAGTAACAAAGCGAAAACACACGGAATGACATTGTTTTAAAACTGGGACAATAACACTTTAGTGCCAGATCTGTAAATACAATTCTGCATAAAAATATAAAATGAAAAAAAAAAGTAAAAGTGTTTGTTTGCAGCCAGGAGAGGTGACACAGTGATTTGAGCAAAAAAAAAAGGCAAACACGCAACTAATGAAACCCCATTGAAATGTATGGTAGAGCGCTACAGAGCGACAGGTACTATATGGCGTTCCTGAGCCTAGAGCGCCGGCGCTATACCCTGAGCCACCTGGATTAATACATGTGACGCTACATGGCGCTGTTAGAGGTGCTCACCAGATTCGCTTTCTTAACTGTGGTTTTGCATACAGTGCCCGGTGTTCACCAGGCGCTGCCTGCCGCTACGAAGCACTACCTGGCGCTATCCCTTCTTGAATAACCCCCCTAGTCTAGTTTGTTGCTGAGCCCATGAAATATTCATGGGTAGGACAATGTCAGGTTTATGGTAGGAGATCAGGATTGATGCATCAGTTTAGCTCCCCACTTTTCCTTTTGTAGTGGGCGCGTGCCTGGCCGGGGGCACGCTCTGGGGAGCGAGGGGGGTTCTTGGACCTAGGGTAGGGCATCCCATGTGTGGGTGGAGGTGCACTTACTGGCTTCAACCGTCGCTTGGATCCAGAGATGACACGCATGGGTGAACTCAACTCGGTCTTTATTGGTAGGCTTCCTTCCATGGCAAATACAGCAAACAGTCAGTACAGCATGATCCACAGGTTACAGCAACAGTCAATTGCAATGGTCACCTCCATGGCTGGCTCTCGGCTCCTCCACACTACATTGCATCCCCTCATGGCAAAGTCTAGAACTAGAACCCTCTCCTCCTTATGTAACCTTGGTATTGTTGCTATCCCAACTATTGTTGTGAGTCCCAACCACAACCCCGCGGGGGGGTTTCACACAGCGGGGCACCCCGATCGGGGGTGCCCCACCGAAGTGGACCAAGACCCAGGATAGTCAAAATCCTGGGTCCATTCCTTAGGCAACACTGCCATCATGTGGTTTCATGATGCAATGGGCCTAAGAACTGCATCCAACAGGTTTAACTACTCTATTTAATGGTTCCTATTCACTATCAGGGCCTAGTCCACTGACAGGGCTCTAATGTTTTCTACTTTAAAGTGGACCAACACCCACCGGTGATCGGCCCGGGAATCTATAAGATTCCCGGGCCGATCACCTCCCTCCCCGCGGGACATCCGAGATCGGGATGTCCCGCGGGGTGAAACCCCCCCAAACACCCCAAACTCCTTACCTTAGTTTCGGCGGCGGCCGGCCGCCGCCGCCTCCCTCGCGCCCCTCTAGACGTGCGCGCGCCCGCGCCGGCCGTCTGTGAATGGCCGGCGCGGGCACGTGCGCGTCAACAGGGACGCGCGGGAGGCGGCGGCGGAGGAGCCGCTTGTCCGCGGCTTGTCCGTCGCCGCGGACAGAGGTGAGTTCGGGGGGTTCGGGGGGGTTTCACACAGCGGGGCACCCCGATCGGGGGTGCCCCACCGAAGTGGACCAAGACCCAGGATAGTCAAAATCCTGGGTGTTGGTCCACTTTAAGTGTTGTCCATGGTTTCCACCCGTCACACTTTCCCTGTGCACAGCTGTTTAAAGAGGAACCAATCCCAACGCAGCCCTGAAATTTAAAAGAAATTGGGATGACCCACTGAGTGAAACACCCTGAGAGCCCTTTGCTGAAAGATGTGAACATGGCAAACACTGGACGAGAGCCTGTGCCGAGGATGTGAACCGAGGATAGTTGAGTTTTACTGGTCAAACTGGGGGATTTCACACAGCAGGCACAAAACAAAACCTTGTACTTCAACGCCAGGTAGTGACAGCTGAGCGTCTGTAGAGCGGATTTCAGAGCGACTGTTAGTAGTCACTGTGCTTGGCCATGGTTCTTTGTTTCAGAGCGCCTCAGTCGCTGTCCGGCATTGATGAATATCATGTGTGAGTCACAGTACTATGCTGTATGGGACCGAATGGTAGAGCCAGCTCAGTGCGACTGACTCACACCACATTCATAAAAAAAACAGCCTCAAACATCGCCGGCGCTCAAAATCATGTAGTTGTAGCCCATAGAGCCAAAGGCTGTGTGATTAAAGGCTGTTTTTGAACATTTATCCACTAGTAACAAAGCGAAAACATATGGAATTACATTGTTATAACATTGTAACATTAATTTACAATTCCAGACCTGTAAGGACAATTCTGCATAAAAATATTATTAATTTAAAAAGTTTTCAAAAATGTCATTTTCTTGCCCAGAATACGTGTCAGAAGTTTTGTGTTTTTTTTAAGGAAAAAAAAATGGGATCAGGAAAGGGATTTAAGGATTGTTCATAGAATTGTATGGGAGTGCGCCAGGTAGCAACAGGTTAGACGTGGCGCTCTGCAAGAATGAACGCCTGCGCTGTACGCTGAGGCTGGGATAATGATAAATCGTATGCTACATGGCCTTGTTCTAGTCGCTCACCAGATTCGGCTTCATAAATGTGTAATTGCGTACCGTCTCCGGCGTTCACTTGACGCTACCTGGCGCTATCCCTTCTTTAATAAGGCCCGAAATAGCTGGGACAGTGACCCAGTGCAGAATGTTACTGCAGAGGGAAGGTCTTTTTTCTGTTAGCCCCCCTTCCTGCTTCAGTGCTGGGGGCTTAACTTTAGGCAGGTTTCATACATCCTATGCGTCCTATGCAAATGTGTCCACCATTAAATGGAGTGCATTTTCCACTTTCCCTGCAAAATCTCCTTTGTGTAAAAACCTGCCTAGTACCTGTGCCACGTTGCCACGTGGCACAGGTACATAGATGATATTTTTATCATCTGGACAGGCTCTGAAGATACGTTAGGACGAATGGTTTCGATTCTAAACACCAATAATTTGAACTTAAAATTTACCTGCGAGTACAGCGCGCAGAGTGTCAAATTCCTGGATTTATCGATTGCCATTGACCGCACAGGCAATGTCATAACTGACTTTTACCGCAAAGAAACGGCTGCCAACAACATACTGCGGGCCTCTAGTGCCCATCCCAAGCATTTGGTGTCAAGCATCCCGTATGGGGAATACCTGCGGGCATGACGAAACTGCACATTAGACTCAGATTTCGAGCAAGAAGCAGCCAATATTAGAACCCGTCTCAATGCGAGGGGTTATAATTCTCGAATTTTAAGGAGAGCATATAAAAAGGCAAAAGCCAGGTCACGTCAGGATCTGTTATATAAACCTCAAGCCTTACGTCAGAATACTCCTTTAGCTATGATCAGTACATATACTGAACATCATGCTGAAATCAAGGCCATATTCACACGTCACTGGCACATACTTAAAAACGATCAGAATCTGGCTCCCCTCATCCCTAGGATTCCCTCCTTTGTATATAGAAGAACTAACAACCTGAGAGACCGTTTGGTACATAGTCATTTCAATGCTACACCTAAGAAACAGTGCTGTACAACGGTAGGCACATATCAGTGCCAGAGCTGTACCATGTGCAAGTTCATATTGACAACGAAAACCCTTACTATAGGAAGTAGACCCCCAATTAAACTGAAACACTATGTTAATTGCAAATCGTCTAATGTCATTTATGCTCTGATATGTCCCTGTCAACGATTTTATATCGGTAAAACCAATCGACAACTTAAGACACGCATATATGAGCACACCTATGATATAAGAACAGGGAATGTTAAAACACCTATAGGTAGGCACTTTTCCATTCACCATAACAAAAATCCTGAAGGTCTCAAGGTTGTAGGGCTAGACCGTATCCATGCCAGCATAAGGGGAGGGGACATTGAGAAAACCACTCTTCAAAGAGAGACTAAATGGATTTATCATTTTGGGGCCCATTGCCCCCCGGGCCTCAATGAATCGATAAGTTTTGCACCCTTCTTGTAGGGTCCTAATTTTATATTCAATGTTACTTTCATTTTGGGAAGGGGGGTTTTACTGCCCAAACTGTCTCAATCCAAAATATGGACAGGGCGGTCACTCTTTGACCCTATCCTGTCTTCCGTTTGTTCTTTTCCTATGTATGATTATGCTTTTCATATCTATTCTTCCCCTGGACTTTTTAGAATTTGTTGTAAGAGGGCAGGGCACTTCTGGGACAGGAGTGATTGTTTAATGATGATACATTCTAAGTACCAATACACCCGGTGTGACCTTGAGCAGTTTGATTTAGTAGCTACTGGGGTGTTAGCTGCAGTTGCCCCTACAATATTTTGACTTGCTCCGTTGAGTGGATTTACATACGATTAAATATTAACTCATTATATGACATTATTATAATAGTTTGGTATCTGGGCGAAATATGTATAACTAGCTTTTCTGGGCTATCATATTTCTTTCATGTTGTAATATTTACAAAATCTTTTTTCATTTTCTTTTTCCAATTATCGCTGCTTTCACATTCAAAGTACCTTTGTCTAGCTTGGTTTCTTTTCCGGTGCGTGGTCACCGCTAAGGGGCTTCAGAAATGCAGCCAGGTGCCGATTCGCTCCGGCCGACCGTTGGAACGCACGTTGTTTCCGGATGTGGTGCCGGCCAACGCGTGCGTTCCGGAGGCCGGAAGCGAGGTGATGCCGCACTTCCACCTCTTTCCCTCCAAGCCCATTTAAACCGCTTTCGGGCGGCGGTGGCGGAGGACAGCTGTGCGGCACCATCGGGGAGGCCGCCATACTCCCTCCTGTTGCTGACGGGGACGTAGCAGACGGGCCCCGTTCGTCGGGACGGGGGGTGAGTTTCTGTTGTGACGGCACCCATTCGGCACCTGAGGAGGCTTTTAGACTCATATCACTTTTAAGGTATCGTGCTAATCTGGATTCTGACACTTATACTTTATCTGCATGCAGTGCAAACGAGCACAATCTTGTTATATGCTTTATCATACCTAAAATGGTGATCATTCTATCCGGTAATGCATGGTTTCTATCTTATTGGCTATGGGATGTACACTACCTCCAGCCCCTTTGGTGATCTGTCACAGTCTCCTGGTCACTAGGGAGAATTTATGGTATCCTATCTTTATTCTACCTTATTTTTAGTTTTCACTGAGTACATATGGATCATGTAATATTGTACACATTTTTTAGCGTAACACTAGAGGCAAAAGCCAAACGTTACCAACTGCAAGTGAATATATACAATTTCACCATAAACAAGTGAACTAAATCAAGTCATTCAAGTCCCAAGTGTATGCCCTGCACTCATAGGTAAATACAGTATATTATTCTGTAATTATATTATTTTGTTACATTGTTATTTGTTTGTGTTTCCATTGTCAAATATATAAATAGAGTTTAATATTGATAAATATTTGTATCATCCTTCTTTCTTTGGTGTGACTTTTCATGTCATGTTGTGGCCCATATGCTATACGATATGTAATGGTAACAACTATTTTATTTGGCCCTTGCAGACACTGAAGAAGCTTTTAGAGCGAAACTAGTCTGTCTAGCAGGGATAGTATCCCAGGCCGAAGTGAATAAAGTGTACGATCAGAGACCGTAATGTACAGAAACTTATTGATTTTACGCTTGCATCGTCGGGCCTTAATAATGAATTTTTCAACATAAGGATGTGTTTTCAGATGTAAAATGTTTTTAAAGAAGAATATCAAATAAATGTGTATTATTTTTTAGTAAGATAATGTTCTTGAAGTTACTACATGGCGAGGTCAATGTCTTTTGAGCCCCGTTTACCAAATCACCGAGTTGGGGAGATGGTCTACTAGGCCCCAACAGGTAACCCACTAATTCTTGTGTAAAAGTGGCCTAAGACTGGACTTCTGCTTTAAAGTTTCAATATCTAGACAATGACAATAAGTAGGCAGCAAGGAGGTCGCCGGAAGACTGTTCCATGTGCCTCTCCTCCATGTTCCTCTCCTCCATGTGCCTCTCCTCCATGTTCCTCTCCTCCATGTGCCTCTCCTCCTTTTGCCTTCCCCCCTTAATCCAGCACTGTTCAACTATCTTTTTAGCCATGGGTTTGGCCATCTTAGTGAGGCTAACTAGAATGGGGGCCGGGAACATGCACTGTTCTTTGCAGCCTCTATGCGGCCACCATTCATGTCACTGGGAACAGAGCAGGATTCTGGGACAAGCTAAAGCGTTATTGAGGGGAATGGGCTGGGGGTATACCTTAGCTTTATAACCATTGTCCAGACATGCAAATAGAAAATGCTATGCCACCTTGTATCCCCCATAGATGACTGCTCCTAGTCCAGCGCTTTGACACTTACCCAAATGCCCAATCAAAGTTCCATTTGCCATCTGTTTCAGAGACTATAGCATGTGAGAGGGCAGGTCAAGACCTGGCACACCTTTGCAGAGAGCAGCCTGTAGTCCAAACTATAGAAGTGGCGGATGATCGGACCAGTTGGCTTGGGAATTGAATTGAGTGTCAGAGAGCCAGGAGCATAATCTGTGGGGGATAAAAGGTGTGTATAGCATTTTTTATTTTCCTGCCTGGACAATGACTTTAAAGTGGACCAAAACCCACAGCGATTGGGCCAATTGATACCAAAATCGGGATGCCCTGTTGTGCGAAACTCCCTAGGTCGCCCCATATGCTTACCCTCTTTTCTGGCCCAATGGCGCATGCACGAACCACGGCTGCATCCCCACTATCCCTTTAGCAGGCTGCGAGCCTGTGCCAGACATTTATGAATGGGCTGTGCAGGCGTGCTCCCTGTTAGAGGATAGCGGGGGATGCGGCCAACAGCGTGCTTGGAGTTGCTCGGCTTAGATGAAGGCTTCAAGCGCGCTGATTGGATGAGCGGCTGCACGTGCGCTATAGGACCGGTGAGAGGTGGGAAGTGAGAAGTTGGCTTGGGAATTGGATTGGGCGATCAGCTGAGTGTCAGAGAGCCAGACTAGGAGCATTGTCTGTGGTGGGATATAAGGTGTGTATAGCATTTTTTATTTCCCTGCCCGGACAATGACTTTAAAGTGAACCAAAACCCGATCAATTCGCTCCCCCGGGCCATCCAAAATCTGGATGCCCTGTTGTGCGAAACCCACTAGGTCCCCCATACGCTTACCTTCTTTCCAGGCCCAACAGCGCATGCATGAGCCAAGGCCGCATCTCCACTATCCCTCTAGCAGGGCGCGTGCCTGCGCCAGGCATTTGTGAATGGGCGGGGCGGGCATGCTCCCTGTTAGAGGATAGCAGGGGATGTGGCCATCAGCGTGCTTGGAGCCGCTCGGCTTAGATGAAGGCTCCAAGTGCGCTGATTAGATGAGTGGCCGCACGTGTGCCTTAGGACCGGGAAGAGGTGAGTTGTTTTCAGAGACCTGGGGGTTTCACACAGCGGTACACCCCCTGGGGCCAAGGGCCCAAATCCATGATAGTCAAAATCCTGGGTTTCGGTCCACTTTAAGTCATGGGCCATACATTAGATTATGAAAAAGGAGTGACAAAAAGTCAGATCCTCTATCTTTAAGCTTCAAAAATGGGTATCAAACATATTAGAAAAGTAACTACAACCCACTTAAAGGAAATGTTTTCTTAATAAAATCATATTACCATTGATTTTATTTTTATTGATTTCATCATGTGGCTTGTGTTTAGAAGTCTGTTGGCAGGCACTGAACATATTTCTGTATCTGGCAGGTCCTCTGGCTGTACACTGTACTTGCTAGTTATTACAGCTATGGGGTCAATGGCCTTGCAGCTTGCAAACTTACTTTGACTGCTCTTTCACAATGTCAGAAAATAAAAGAGCTTGCTAACTAGTAGTTTTATTCCCTGCTAGACACATGAGCGGATTGTGTTCATGCTGCTCATTACATTAATCTTGTCAATTCAGAGAACCTGTAATGCCGCCTTCATGATGTACAGTGGATTATGTACTGTGACAAGCAATATGGCGAATTTTCATCACCCAAGCACATTAGAGTAACTCAATTTCCCCTTAATGGATTACTCACTGCTTTGTTGAATACTGTTGTTCTTAATTGGTAACATATGCTAAGTATGCAAAAATAGCTTTATTCCAAGTTCATCTTTTAGGAAATAGGTGAATATATCATTTCTCATTATGACTATTGCAAAGAATTTGATTATTACATGAAATATTACTATGAATCAATAAAAGCAAAAACAATAGAGTGTAAAAAACGCCCCGGGGGCCACATGTGATTTGCAGTGCATGCTGTAGCAGCCCCTGGTACCTTAGGGGTTTATTTAAGAAACGCTAGCCCCAGGTAGTGCCACGTAGCGGCAGGCAGCGTTTGGTGAACGCAGGGCGCTGTATGAGAAACCACATTTAAAAAAAGCAAATCTGGTGAGCGCCTCTAACAGCGCCATGTAGCGTCACATGTATTACTAGAGGCGGCTCAGTGTATAGCTCCGGCACTCTAGGTTCAGCAGCACCAAGTATTACCTTTCGCTCAGTGTTGCTCTCCCATGCATTTCAATGGGCTTTCATTTGGTTGTGTTGAAATAGAATCTTTGGCAATAATTTTTTTTTTTTTTTTCAAATGATTGTGATGATTTATTTTTCTCAAATCATTGTGTGACCTCTGGCTACAAACAAACACTTTTATACATATTTTGACTTTTTATATTTTTATGCAGAATTCTATTTACAGGTCTGGGACTAAAGTGTTATTGTCCCAGTGTTAAAACAATGTCATTCCATGTGTTTTTGCTTTGTTACTGGTGTATATGTGCTAGAGCGCCCAGCTTTAGCGAGCCGACCCTGTGTGTGTGTAGTTTTTTCTTAAGTATGGTGTTGAGTGCCGAGTGCCGGACGCACTGAGCTGGCGATAGGTTACAGCGCCCGATACCCGCTTACAGCATCTACTTGCGGTCGCTCTAAGCGACGCTATACAGACACTCATCTAGCAATACATGGCACTATTAGGCCCTTATTCATCAAGCGATAGCGCCAGGTAGTGTCTGACGAGCGCCAGGTAGCGGCAGCTAACGGCGACTACCTACTCAAGTACGCCCGGCGGCGGTCACAATGACGCATTTATCAAGCAAAATGAGGCTAGCGCCGGCGAGAGCGACGGCTAGCGCGGCATTCATCATGAAGCCGCCTGGACCGAACAGCGCCGCTGCAAATTCCCTCACAGCGCCAGGTATGAGCTGTCGCTCCCTGGCGATGTCCAATGCATTTCAATGGAGCAATCTATAATAATTCATAATTAATTGGTAATATTTTTTTTTTTTTTTTTTTTAATGTCAAAAAATCGGAGACCACTTCTGCAATGTTAGGATTTATTTTTAAGTCAAAAAAAAAAAAAAAAATATGTGCAGAATTGATCTAACAGGTCTGAGATTAATGTATTCATATTACAAAATGATTCTAAAAACATGTATAATGTTACATTAAAAAAATATGGTTGTTTAGGGGTTAAAAACTAGTTAATACAGATCGCCGCCAGCGCACTGGGGTTTAAACAAGGAATGGACAGCGACAGCACATTCGGAGCGTGATTTTTTGATGAATATGAAGCTAGCCGTTCGCTCTGGCCATTCGTTGTCAGGCGCTCACATACAACGCTGGACCTGTGAAACAGCGACCCCCCAGCCCGTATTCAACATTACTGCACACCGACTGAGTCGCTGTCATCAAGCTAATGCCGGCCAAGCACAGCGAATACTGGCTGGCGCTGAAAAAATCACGCTACAGTCGCTCATCTGTCGCTACCTGGCGCTGTTGATGAATCGGCCTCTTAGTCGCCATGTTAACTTTGGATGCAGTGCAGGCGGCTGGCCACTAGAGGCAGTGTAGTGCTAATTCCTGAACAGGGCCCACCCTTTAAAGTATCTTATGTATCACTATCAGGCTGATTCATCACTAACGCCAGGTAGCGACAGATGAGCGTCTGTAGCAGGCATTTCAGAGCGCCAGCTAGTAGTCACTGTACTCGGCCGTGGGTCACTAGTTCATAGCGACTGTGCAGCAATGATGAATACATTGTGGGGAGTCGCTATATGACCAATACAGCGCTGTATGGGAGCGCATGTTATCGACTGGTCAGTGCGACTGATTCACAACATATTCATTAAAAAAACACCTCTGGCGCTCAAAAATGCTTCGCTGTAGCCCTGAGTGCCGGAGGCTGTGTGATTTAAGGCTGTTTTTTAAAATGTATCCACCAGTAACAAAGCAAAAACATATGGAATTACATTGTAATAACATTGTAACATGAACACATTAATGCCAGACCTGTTATATCAATTCTGCATAAATATATAAAATAATGATAAAATGGCTTTTTCACATACATCGCAACATTTTTTCAAATTAAAAAAAAAAAAAAAAAGAAATAAAAGAACATCCATTGAAATGTATGGGAGAGCGACAGGTAGCAAGAGGTAATATGTGGCGCTCTGCAAGGCTGAATGCCGGTGCTGTACGCTGAGGCTGGGATAATGATGAATCGGACACATACATGGCGTTTTCCCAGTCTCTCTACAAATTCTGCTTGATAAATGTGTAATTGCGTGCCGCGTCCAGCGTTCACCTGACGCTCGCTACCTGCCGCTACCTGTCATTTACAAGGCACTACCTGACGCTAACCCGTCAAGAATAAGGCCCCAAGATTTTCACTATCCTTATTCTGGTAGAGGTGGAAATAGGTCCACTTTAAGGCTCCAGCTGTCCTGCAGTAAACTGTGTTTTTGCTGCTTCCATTTTTTTGTGTACCCTTGAGGATAAAGAATAAGACAATGTAGCCCCTAGACTATAAAAGGTTGTGCTCCCCCGATTTAGATAAACCGAATACTAGGGGACTCCAACAAAATAGAAAGATACAAAAGCAAGGCACTAGAGATTGTTTGTTTCTGTAATAAAATAATTCATCAATTTGAAACAAACAAAACTGTTCTAAAATACACAGCTACAGTTCGTGACCTTGTTACCACAATGTATTGTAATAAGTTAGAAATATATCTAGCTAATAATGAATTATATATTGAAAAGGCCAGAGCTGTGTAGTTTTGTGCAAGAACCAGACAACTTTCATTAATGTGCAGTGTTAAGGTTCCCCAGTGGCCCCTGCAGGTAGTTTATGTGGGCGAAATTTTGTAGAAAGAGAACATTAAAAGAAGAGGAAAAAATTGGATAAGGAATAGATTGTAAAAAAGATGCAACTTAAACTTTAACCAGAAACGATCCCGTCATTATAAAACAGTGTGCTGTTCTACAAAGGAACAACATATATTGGAACAGAACTGCACCTGCATTGGGACTTGTCAATAATTGAATTGCAGGACCTAGATGGTCATTTTTTGAGGGGTTTTTAAAATTGATTTGCATGGCTTCTTTTACATAACAATGTGTAAATTGGACATCAACAACTAAAACGCAGCTGAAACACACTGTAAAGTTTGTCCCCAGCAGTGATTTCTTGTAACTGTGATGAAGAAATGCTGACCAGCGCCGGAGAAATACAGCGCCAAAAATTTCAAGGAGGAAAAAATCATATATATGATGCTGAGTGCTGGAATAACAGCAGCACAAAATGGTGCTCACTGGCGAAGGAATAATGTAATGGGCACTAACAGATGCTGACATAGGCCAGCCAATATCTAAGAGCAACGGGCAGGCTGATTCATTACTAGCGCCAGGTATCGGCAGATGAGCGTCTGTACAGAGGCGCTCAGAGCGACCGCTAATGTACGCTGTGATCGGCTATCGGGCGCTGTAGTAACCAGGCCGGCATTGATGAATGAGATGTAGATGCCAGCTCAGTGCGACCAACACCATATTCAACAAAAAAACAGACACACACAGCGTCGGCGCTCTGTATCTGGTCGCTTTAGCATAGAGCGGCAGACGCTGTGTGATTAAAGTCTGTTTTTGAACACATATCCACCAGTAACATAGTGAAAACACATGAAGTGACATTGTTGTAACATTGTGACAATACTGCATAAAAATATAAAAAAGCAAAAAAGTTTAAAAAAATGACTTTTTCTAGGCCAGGAGAGGTCACACAATTATTTGAGATAAAAAAAACCAATAAAAATAAAAAAACCCTGTTTAAACAGAAGCAAAGAATGTCCATTGAAATGTATGGGAGAGCGATATGTAGCGACAGGAAACACCTGGCGCTCTGGAAGCTAGAGTGCTGGCACTATACGCTGAGCCGCCTGTAATGATGAGTCACTCACCAGAATCTCCTTCATAAATGTGGTATTGTGTACAGCGCCCAGCGTTCACCAGACGCTGCCTGTCACTACAAGGCACTTCCTGCTGCTATCCCTTGATGAATAAACCCCAAAGTTATATAGTAGTGCTCGGCGCCGCTACTGCTAGCGCCAATGTAGTATACAGCACAGTGCCAGATTAGACGCTAATGCTGGCACTCGGAAGCTGGTGCTATAGCCACAAAAATGTTGCTAACAGATACACATCATAAATAAGGCCCATAAACATTGATTGGTGTCAAAGACACCCTGCATTAACATATTATTGTACTTCTACACCAAAATACAAAAATATAAACATTTAATTGTAGGTGATTAAAAACATGAATAATAATCCTTCCTGGGTGAAAAAAATACATCAAATACACCTTGTAATGCGGAAGACAAAATTGGCCATTGAACAAATGTTCTATTTCTCAATTATAAATTAATACAATAAAAACTTCAGCGGGGACTTAAATATACAAGTTGATATTATCAACTCCCCAAAGGTCCAATCAAACCAAGCTGTGTGCAAAGAGATGTGCATGCACCCAGGGAGTTGAGTATTACTATTACCCCTTTGACATGGCGTTGGAGGCTTCACTCTGCGAGCACTCCTTCTCTTGAGCTCAGCAACTTGGTTTGGTTCTACCTTTTTGTTAGACGCAATGTTCTGTTTAGCTATTTATATTGCACAAGTATGTGTTGTTGAGTTGTTTCAGATTTTGCTGACCCAGCACAAAGAGATAGGCCTTAAAGACTTGCCCTGGGCTGTTTGGAGACCGACAAAACATTTGAAGGAGCTTTCCATAGGCTTCTTTTGGTTGTCTTGGGATTGTGTGGTGAAAACGATGTGACAATGACCCAATATAGACTGCTAGCGCCTGCAGGGCTACTGGTGGCCTAAAGCTTCTCAAAGCAGACCAGAAAGGACTCGTGTTGGGTAAACCCAAACCACAACGTTTTGCGAGTCCTCACACCTCCCAAAACTCCTAGTGATAACACTGCCAGCTGGCACTAGGAGTGCCCCCACTCATGAGGGGGGAGGCCATCTTTCTGTGGTCTCGCCATAGACCATTGGAAAGGAACGCCGCTGCTGACCCGACCAGGAACTGGATCAGGGCTCATTTAAGTTGTACAGCATTGCCCCCACCACCACACCTGCCATCACATTTTTTTTATCCCTGCCTATGGGGGCTCCTTGACAGGCGACTCCCCCTCTACCCGGGTGGGTGAAGAGTGGAAAGGGGGCAGAGGGGACCCCAGAGACGTAATCCCCGCATCGTTGGGGTCCCTATTGATTTCAATGGGGACCGAGTTCGTGTCCCCAAACTTTTATTCAAAGTTTGGACAAGCTTGCCGAATCTGATTTTTGGGAGGTTCACCCAACACTAGAAATTACACATTTGTAATGTTTTCCTTCACCATACTTTAGAAAGCTGGTAAAATCTTGCAAAAAGTGTCTTCTAATGAGAATCCATAACTGTATAGCGATAAAAGGTTTACATTTTTAGGATATGCTTCTCTCTCTTCAGGCAAGCAAGCAAGTAGTATGCTCTGTCACCTAGGTCAGTAACATCTTAGTCAACTTCCTAGTGTGCTCTTGCTTTCCGGTGGGCCGGCTCCTTGTCCATCTCAACAACATATTCTTACTCCTACCAAAATGGCATAAAAAAGAATGTCCCTTGCAGTGGGTAAATCAGAATCCTTACTTCACTGTTAGGAAAATTGCCTGACTGAACTGCTGGCAGGATTTGTGGTATTCTGTGATCATTCTAGTTCTGAAACTAGACAATTTGCCTCACCTCTCTCTTGGCAGAGCCTGCAGCATCTTTCCAGTAGAGGTGGTTGTGTTAACATCTGAACCTCATATGTCCTGCAGAGTTGCTAAGCTAATAAGAAGCAGGTCAAATGGTCAAGTTGGGGGTTAACACTAGGGGTTCTGGCTTTTATTTTTTGGAGTACTACTGTACTGCCCTTGCCCCCCAAATTCTGATTGGTCAGGGCAGTACAGGACAGTGTCTCAACTGTAGGGGTTTCACCAAAAAAGGTTGCATTGTTGGCAGCCCAGGTATGTTTCTAGAATTCGAAAGCCTAGCTACTCCTCTGCCTAAGGGCCCACCATGCAACATGACAGCTTGATGAGCTTCCACTGTATTGGAGAAAAAAGTAAATACAACCCCAAATACCTATTACCCTGAAAACCTGCATTAAAACAGGTGGATGAAGTATAATTACTTTGTCATATGACTGTATGACACCCCATTGCACCAAAACAGCCTGTTTCTTTTTACTAAAGCCTTTGCAAAATATTCAAAAAAATGCTAACACTTGGGTTCCCAGTCTTTCTCACCTTGAGAGCCATGTCATATAATGCGAGATGGCCAGGAGTCACATTCACAACACAGAAATACTTACTCTCCACAAGCAAATCCCTGAGGCAGAGTTGGCCAGGTGGAGTAATAGGTACACTTACCTGTTTCTGCAGCTTGTGTTTTGCACATGGGACAGCTGAAAAATCAAGTGTGGGTAAGCCTGCACATGACTCCACTTGGCTGACTCTTCATTGATCCCAGATAGCCCGTGAGCCACAAAACAGTAGTCTGCAAGCCACATGTGCCTCCCAAGCTGCAAGTTGGAGATCCCTGCACTAACAGGATGCATTTTGATGTTCGAATGGCAGCCATATAGCCATATGGCTCCCTGGCTTTGCAGCAGTGCACCCCACACTACTGATTCCCTAATGCAGGGCTTTTCCACATACAATATCTCCAGCACTTAATATACCTGATTTGGGGATGATAATTAGATAAATGGCCTGAGATCTACTACTTCATCAGGGCCCAATGGGGCCACATAGGCACCTAATTCCAGAATCCCGAACTGTTCAAATGTGACCATGAGCAGCCCCCTCCACTATGTGTGCCCTGCACTGGCAGACCCACAGAGAGCAGGGATACCCCTATGAAGGAAACCCCTTCTGTTTGATGCTGTATTTGAACAATGGGGGCTCCTAGAATTAGGTATCTGGTTCAGGCTGTGGAGGGATACTATGGTTTTGGACTGTGGGGCATTCTTAATCAATATACCCCCTAGGACACATTCTATTTTGACATTAAAGTGAACCAAAACCCAGAATCTTGACTATCCTGGGCTTTGGTCCTTTCCTCTGGGACATCCTGATTTGAGTTGCCCCATTTGTGAAATCATGCAGATCAGCATAAAATATCACCTTTCTGGCAGTCCCACGGCACATGCTCAAGCTCTGCCATGTAATTGCATGGCACACAGCTCTAGCACAGAGAAAGAGGAGCGTCTGAGACCCCAGTCTCCCTGCTACCTGTGGTGTGCTCCTGCTCCCAGCTATATTACTGGGTGCTGAACTAGAAATGGATATTTTCGGTTACCGAAATGTCCTGCAACACTGATTTATTTGCTGTCCCTCTCTGTGAAATGACAGGCAATCAGACATTACATAGATGTGGCAACGACATTGACATTGCTACTCTTAACAGTAATAATTTATGAGGCTGGGCTTTACAGCTAAAACAGGCAGCATTATCTGGGATTAGTGTGATTAGTGAAAATTGCCAGAACATACTCCTTATGGGAGGAGCAATTCAGACGATGCTAGTCTAGAATGTGGGCTTTGGTCACTTTAAGTGAAATGGCTAAATATATGATAAGTAATATCATTTTATTATTTTTTTTAGTAAACACTAAAATGGCGTAACATTTTTCTACTGAAGTTCTAGGAGATAATATTTATACCTCCTTTCTATATGATGTCAGAATATTCTCTTATAAAAGCAATATGTAAAAAGGCAATTAATTGTCTGCTTTCATGTCACTAGAAATTATTGGCCTTTAAATCACTGTTGCTGTGTTTTGCTCTTTTTTATACTTCAAATAAATAACATTTATAGTTCTAGGCTTTTCCAAGACCTAATACCCTGGAACAAAATTGGCAGTCATTTCCTACCTTTTTGGGACTGGTGATTTAATAAATTGTTAACATAAGTAAGAAATAGGATGAAATATGCCTTCAGCTCAGCAGGAGTGAACCCCTAGATTTTCCAAGTTGAAGGACAGGAAATGGAGCTTAATTCCAGTCATCCCATTTCAGCCTTTAATATCACAGTTGCTGGTCAGCATAATGACATATTTTAAAAAATAGATGTGAAATTCAATGGCTTTAATGGAAATGGATCATTACATATGCCATGGCTGCCAAACAGATTCTGCTCTGTATGTAGAAATTCAGCAGATTTTGTGACCACTGTCTAAATTAACCACTTTATGTCAGCTTTACAGCTTCTATTATCATGACTGGGCTCATGTCCTTGGGACCTTATTATTATTAAGTATTGGGAATTAATTACTACAAAAACTAATGGTTATGAGGATGGCAGTGGTAATATGTAAGAGAAATAAAGGGGAGAGGCTTCAATTAAATCATGCAGCACTCCAAGCCTCCACGGGAGGCAACAAAACCAAAACAGACCGCAAGACAAAGAAGAAAGGGTAAAGGCTGCTGTAAAAAGGTCAAGTGTAATTACAAACAGACCTGTGTACAAGATACAAAAAGCACACACACAATTAAGTCCGACACAGTCCCCTCACTAAACTCCGATCCCCCCCACAATCTAAAATGTCAACAACATTGTGGAGACACCTAAGGAGCTCCTCATCCACACACATCCCCCCAACAAAGCACTCACATACAAATATACACAGGACTAACACAATGCCTCAAGCCAATAGAAGTCCGCTAGAAACAACCAGCTGAGACCTGTTACTGCTGCAAAAATTAATAATCTCGCTGGACATACAGTTATAACAATGGTGGTAAAGGGCTGTAGTTATGCAGAGCCCAGATACTGGACCTCTGCTGTTCTGTCAACCATCAAGCCAGCACAAATCCCTGATACTAAATAGGCAGCGTGTCCAGTGCAGACAAGAGAGTGGGTGCAGGTGCACAGGGAAGCCCAGGGACAGGATGGAAGCACACACTGGACCCAGTACCACTGCACAGCAAGTACAGTCATGGCCGTAAATGTTAGCATTAATTCAAGCTTGTGAAACACTGATAAAGAAAAAACATTTTTCGATACATAGTATAAAGTAATTAGGGGTTCCAAAGTTCCACGGTACGCCTACTCAAAACGGACCCAAACTATATACAGAAGTAGGAATGGAAGATTGAACACCCTTTAGACCAAATTGCATTCAAAAGGAAAGACCCTCGGTGCTGTGTGCAGTATTTGTGACTTAACCATTATAATTGCCTTATGTCTTGTATATACACCTTATTGATGTCACCTATTGTCACTAACAGCATTCAAAATCTTTCCTTTTGAATGCAATTTGGTCTTAAGGGTGTTCAATCTTCCATTTCTACTTTCGTAAATGTTAGCATCCCTTAAATCTTTCAAGATAATGAAGAATTTCTGACAGAAAAGAATTGCAGTAACACATGCTTTGCTATACATATGTTTATTCCCTTTGTGTGTATTGGAACTAAACCAAAAAAGGGAGGAAAAAAAACTAATTGGACATAATGTCACACCAAACTCCAAAAATGGGCTGGACAAAATTATTGGCACTCTTAACTTAATATTTGGTTGCACACCCTTTGGAAAAAATAACAGTCGCTTCCTATAACCATCAATAAGCTTCTTACACTTCTCAGCCGGAATATTGGACCACTCTTCCTTTGCAAACTGTTCCAAGTCTCTCTTATTGGATATTGTGATCTCTCCACAGGTGTTCAATGGGATTTAGATCTGGACTCAAATTTACGGCCAACATTTATGGCCATGACTGTACCTTTGGCATCCGCTCAACTGCTCCCTGCCACACCAGCTACAGCTGGCTCACCCGAATTCACCACTTAGCCGATATGCAAAAGTCCACCTCGATGCTGCTGTCTCAAATGCTGTGGCCTGCCGAGTGGATGTGCGGGTACACGTCCTGGAATACCATCAGCTGTACCACACGTGGGGCTCGGAGAGGAAGGAGGGAACGTTTCGCTCCACCTCCAAAGCTTCATTAGAGTGATGTCATCCTGCAGTCCCTCCCCTCAAATACCCTCAAATCTGAAATTTCACCAGTGGGAACTCAAAATAAGCTGGGAGGTAGTAGTTTTCAAATACTTTAAAAACTATAAAAATCCCCAAGCCTGGTGATATTGGGCAATGAGAAATACAAACTTTTATTGCCAAATTCCCCAGCCATATCACTTCAACAACAGAGCCACAATGTGGGATGCAAAGACATTTACACTCTATAGGCAGCACGAACATCAGTCACACTTATCATATACAAGTCAATAAATGGCCACCTAAGGGACAAAGATATCCACACAGAGAAAGAGGAGTGATGCATTACACAGCAATACCGACCAAAAGCCTCCTAACAAGCATAGAGACTGCCAAAACCCATTTCTCAAATGGATAAATGAATGGTGGGGGGCAGCCAGAGTAAAGCACAGTTAAATTTTAGCACAACACAGAGGCCCTGCTTATAAATAGGACTGTAGGCCAGAATCTGAATTAAAGTAATACTACAGGCAGGTTCACTTGTTCCATTGTCTCGGGCTACACATTGCACTGTCCCAAACTTAAAGCCATTTTCAAAAAGACCCCCTAGTTCCTAAGTTATTTGTATTAGAGTATTGGAGATAAAGAGAAAAATTAGGAGAAACTGTGGATGTGATGTGAGCACACTGTGTGGTTTACATAAATCATAGTAAAGAATAAGTGCATTGTTGTGCATCTAGTTATTACTGCCAGCACATAGTGTGACCAGAAAAAGGGGGTGAGAGATGCTGCAGGCTAAGAGCATCTCCAGTCTGCCAGCACATAGTGTGACCAGAGAGGAGGGTGGGTTTTCATAGCTGCAGAGAGATGCAGCCAGTCAGGCCTTCTGTGGAGGGTGTGGGGGTCTTTCCATTCTCGGTCCACTGAAGGTTGATTAAAGTGGACCAACACCCAGGATTTTGACTATCCTGGGTTTTGGTCCACTTCAGGGGGGCACCCCGATTAAGGGTGCCCCGCTGTTTGAAACCCCCCAAAACTCACCTCACCACGCTCCCACGTGGCCGCCCTGACCAATCACCGCCGACGGACAAGCGAGTGACAGCGGCGGACAACACAGCGCGTCCGCCGCCGCCGCCTCCCGTGCGCCCCTCTGACAGTGCGCGCGCCCACGTCGGCCATTCACAAACGGCCGGCGCGGGCGCGCGAACGTCTAGATGGGCGCGCGGGAGTCGGCGGCCGCCGCCGCCGATGAGGTAAGTTTCTGGGGGGTTTTGGGGGGGTCCCTCACCGCGGGACATCCCGATCTCGGATGTCCCGCGGTGAGGGAGGTGATCGGCCCGGGAATCTTATAGATTCCCGGGCCGATCACCCCTGGGTGACGGTCCACTTTAAAGACCAGGTCAGCGGGGTGGAGACTCAAAGCTAAACGAGGAAGTGATTTCCTCACTAAGACACAGACATGCAGGAAGGAGAGCACTGGAGCGACTACTGCTATTTGTTTTTTAACTTTTGACATGCCAATTACTTTAAGGCCCCTAGATAATAAGGTCCCCAGCATAAAGATCCAACGTGCTTCACATTGAAACAATACCCTATCATAATAGCCTCTTCTAACTGCAGTTTGTAGGCTATGGATGCCATGTACTCTTAGGCCATCCACCAAACCTTGTTGGCAAGTAAGAAAGTGCTCAGATTTCTCAGATTGCGGATTCTAATGCGCATTTCTTAATGTTGGCATAGGGACTGCCTCTCTTTCTTACTTTTATCATACATTTATTAGGGTGTTAGTCCTGTGATAAACACCCCTTGCTAAAAATGGCAGAATGAGCAGTCCAAAAGTAATAATCTTAGTTCATTTATCTATCAAAACACTTTAAGGACCACAAACAGCCCCCATAAAACACTGGGCCTATTGAAAATTTCTTGTTAAAGTGAACCTCCAATCTGAATTGCCCCCATCCACTCCCATATCGGCACTAAGCCCCCTTGAAGGTTTTAAAAAATAATTCATTCACATGCTCGGCAATGGCCCTCATGTGCGTAAAAGCTAAAATCATTTGAGCATAAAAACATTGTTAATGTGCTGAATGTTTATTTCTAAATAAATGAATAATGAAAAAATATTTATTCATTTTTGATCTGCAGATTCTCTGCTCAGAATCCAGGCACTCTAAAGTATATATCCGCATTTAGAAAAAACATTGTTTTAGTTGCATCCTCTATAGTACCTTTGAAGTGAAATTCTATAAAGTTTATTATTTCAAGCTGTGCTGGCTTGGCTTTTGAAATCTTCATGTAAAGTTCAGGTTAGGAGCATGCACCTACATTGCTGGGCCCAGCTGCTGGCTCTCTTTGATGAATTAGTCTGTTGCAAATCTCTATAGAAAGATGCCATCACTCCAATGTGTCAGAAGAGGGCACTGAGACAGGGAGCGAAGTACCCTGCCTGGAATTTCCAGTAACAATGGTGGCAATGGAACATTGGTCCTACATACTATAAGCAATCTAGGGAAAATTAACTTGTTTCAAAGGTAAGTTGATCTGTTCCTAGTTTAATTATTACTTCTACAGGTGCCGTGTAACATTACTATCAAAGTAAAATGATAATATTAGAAATAATGCCAGTAATGTCTATAAAATTGTCAACCAAAATGATGGGGCAGGAGTAGCAACACCCTAATTTAAGCAAGAAAAGGCAAACCTTCTTCAAAGGCATTACCATTTCTTCCAAGAAAAGGGCTTGAATTTCCTTTTTTGTAGTGGGTTAATTCTCATATTAATAATATGGGGTTCTCAGGAAAACAAATACACTACTTCATAATATTTTCACCCTCTTAGGTTTTGGTCTCCTTTGCTGGGGCATCCTGATTTAACATAGAAACATAGAAGGTTGACGGCAGAAGGAGACCATACGGTCCATCTAGTCTGCCCTTATGTGTATACTGTATGTACTCTTTATCTTAGGATAGATGTGTGCTTATCCCAGGCATTTTTAAATTCACTGACTGTTGATTTTTCAACTACCTCTGCTGGAAGTTTGTTCCAAGCATCTACTACTCTTTCTGTAAAATAATATTTTCTAACATTGCTCCTGATCTTCCCCCCGACTAGCTTCAGGTTGTGCCCCCTTGTTCTATCATTAAGCTTCTTCTTAAAAACACTTCCCTCCTGAACCTTATTCTATCCTTTCACATATTTAAAGGTCTCAATCATGTCCCCCCTCTCCCTTCTTTCCTCCAGACTGTACAAATTAAGTTCTTTAAGTCTCTCCTGATAAGTTTTAAGTTTAAGTCCCTCCACCATTTTCGTTGCCCGCCTTTGGACACATTCTATTTGAATAATGTCTTTTTGCAGGTAAGGTCTCCAGAACTGCACACAGTATTCTAGCTGTGGCCTTACCAGGGCTCTATACAGCGGCACCACAACCTCCCTCTTCCTACTGGTGAGGCCTCGAGCTATGCAGCCGAGCATCCTGCTTGCTTTTCCCACTGCCTGGCTACACTGTCCACTCATCTTGCAGCTTTCAGTAATCAGTACCCCTAAATCTCTCTCCTCCGAGGTCCTGGCTAACACAGTACTGCCCATACGGTGCTCAGAGCAGGCATTCCTTCTACCCAAGTGCATGATTTTACATTTAGACTTAACTTGCTCCTGTGTCTGTAACCTCCTGGACCATCAGTTCTCTTGCCTCGTTCCTTGCCCCCACAGCTCTCTTGTGTGGCGCTCACCCTATTCAAACACAGTGCAGTGCATATTAATGCTGAGAATCTATTTTGAATTAACAGATTGCTGAGGGTCTTACCCTGGCTGCTCCCCTCTTCTGCGCACACCCACTGTGTTCTGATTGGGAGTGCTGGGGATGGTGCAGAAGGCTCATACATGTGCTGCGGGATTAATTCCCAAGGCAAGTATATGGTGTAGTCAGGGCCTGTCACACATGGGGCATCCCAAATCAGGATGGCCTAGTGAAGGGCTTTCACCAAGTCGAGGGCAGTGGGTTTAAGTATGCATTAAAACTCAAACAAGAGTATAGTTTCATGGACTCTACAGGTGTTCTAGAATTTTATTTTTACAAATGTTAACAAAAGTATTTTGTTCAGCCATCACCGTGCAACCTTTATATTTCAGACATTGAAGGCATTGAAAGGTGGAGGAATGGCAGAAAGTTATGCCATCCAATTATATAAAAGTACAGGCTCTGGGGTCAAAAACACTACAAAGACGCCTTTTTGTGTCTGTCAAATCATCTCAGTGATCCCCAGCGTACAAGAAAACCTATTTGTGGGTGACACTGACTTCTGTGCAAAGTCATTTACTAAGTACTGTAATTATTTTTTACATGAAGTAAATGCACATCCTTGAAAATATAACTGTTTTCTAAAATCTTAAAGTGGATTTTTTATTCACTGCAGGTTATTAAACTTGTATTGTCAGTGTGCGGCTGTTCCAGCTCTGCCTTGCCAAGACTCACCTGCTACTCCCCATGTCTTTGTGCCAAACCCTGTTGCTGACCTTTTGCCATGTCCGAACATGTATGTCAAACCCCATGGGACACCCACCTTCTTAGTGAGTTCACAACCCCCAATCTCCGCAGCTAGCTGCACTTATAGTCAAGTCCCTGTTTGCCTGGACACTTTAAACATCTCACCAGACATGGTGACATGGTTGCCCACAGGACTTAATAGCACAAAGGTTGTGAACTCACAGAGGTGAAGATGGATGAACCAGAGGTAAGACTCCCGCCAAGCTTGTAGATTTATTTTCCTGGTAGGAATAAAATCCAGGAGGGCCAGGTTTGAGTGTATAAGAGGTGACAGAACCTTCCCCTCATGATTCCTATTCCTTCCGCTATCTAGCTTATTAATTTCCCGTAGATTTTTCATAATTGGACAATTTTTCGTGATAGTGCTCCTTTAATATGTTACTCCAAAAGGATTGTATGGCTGTGTGCTACTAAATATAGTGAATAAACAAGCAATGTTTTAACACATGGTCCAGTAGTATAGTTGTCAAAAACAAATCATTGGTGTACTAAACATACTGAATATGTAAAATAAAGGGGGTTATTTAAGAAACGCTAGCGCCAGGTAGTGCCATGTAGTGGCACGTAGGGTCTGGTGAACGCTGGGCGTTGTATGTGAAAACCACATTTAAGAAAGTGAATCACATGTATTACTAGCGGCGGCTCAGTGTATAGCACGTGCGCTCTAGGTTCAGCAGCGCCATGTGGTACCTGTCGCTCAGTAGCGCTCTGCCATACATTTCAATAGTGTTTAATTTGGTTGTGTTTAAATAGTGTTTTGCTATAGTAAACTTTAATTTTTTTGCTGAAATCATTGTGTGTCCTCTCCTGCCCAGCAACCAAACACTTTAATTGTTTTTTTTTTCTAAATAACTTATGCAGTATTGTATGTACAGGTCTGCCATTTCAGTATCATTGTCACGCTGTTAAAACAATGTCAGTCCATATGTTTTCGCTCTGGTGCTGATGTATATGTGTTTAAAAACAGACTTTTTTTACACAGCGTCTGGCGCTCTATGCTAGCGACCAGCTTTAGCGCTTCGACGCTGCTTGTGTGTAGTTTTTTCTGGAATACGGGCTAAACGCACTTAACTGGCGCTACCTATCGCTTGCTGCAGCATTGTCCTGTAGCGTAGATGTCACGGACCGGGTGGCACGGACTCGGGTGTGGATCCGCTTTAACTGTGAGACCGATGGCGGGTACCGTGTCAGGGAAGCGGAGTCTAACGGGCCACCGGTATTCACCAGAGCCCACCACAAGGCAGGTTGGTCTTGTGCGGCGAGTGACCCCCAGGTCGCTACCCCCCAACAGCGGCCCAGTCCCACAGTCAGCCGAGGTTCTGCGAGGTACACAAGTGGCAGGCAAAAGGCGTAGTAAGTACAGGCAGAGGTCATGGCTGGCAGCACAGGTTCGCGGTAAAGGTGAGTAGCCGAGGTCGGGGCAGGCAGCAAAGGTTCAGAATCGAGGACAGGCAGAGGTCGGTACACGGGTGAGCAATCCAAGAATGTCTGACTTTCAACAAGCATGGAGAGACCAAAATCCGGCACTGAAGGAAGGAAGTGCCTCTTTAAATAGGGGAAGAGGATGCAGGATTGGATGACCAAACACCAATCAGTGCTGTACAGGCCCTTTAAATCTCAGGAATCCAGTGCGCTCGCCCTCTAGTGGACGGAGACGTGCGCGCACCTGAGCATGTGAGGAGGAAGCATGGGGGGAAGGGCGGCAGCTGGATGCAGCCATGAGGAAGTGCTGCAAGATGGATGACGGCTGCATGCAGCCGTGGAGGTAAGGGACTTGCTGTGAGACGAGCGTGCAGCGCTCACCCTAACAGTAGCCTTGGGCGCTATGACCTTGGGACACCACCTAGCATTCGCGATTGTCTCTGCAGTGAATAAGGAAGAGTGCTTCTACAGCGCCCACCACACATCACATTCATCAATGCTGGACAGGAGAGTACAGCACCACTTGTCCGCCCGCTAAGCTAGGTTATAGCGCCCCACACCCGCTTACAGCGTCTACTAGCGGTCGCTCTAAGCACAGCTATACAGACGCTCACATGGCAATACGTGGCATTGTATTAAATCAGCCTTAAAAAAAAATCCTGTAAGACTACTGTGCATTGCCAGTAGTAGCTTTTCATGTATATTGTACTAGTGGCTATTGCATGCAATAAAACATTCATTAAAATGTTACTATACTATTATATACTCTTTTGTTACCCAAGCCGTAGTATCACATGTAAAAAGTCATTTCCATGCTGTTTTCTTACTATAATATATGTACTATTTTTGCTTTTAAGTATGAAGAGAAGATTAGGAGGAAACATGATTCCAATATTAACAGACAAGTCTTACTGTATGGACATCCACTATTTCGAGATGACGAATCTGCCTTGTACAGGAAGATCCTCGCACAACTAGGGCACACTGTCTTGCAAATTGAAGATATTAAAAGTCTTAAAACAGTTGTCAACCATAATCTACAGTTTGAAAGTAAGTCAACGCTTGTAAATGAAGGACCTGATTTATCAAGCACAATCTGACAGAATTTGCCACATTGGTGCAAATTAGAATAGCGCAGATTATAACGATTTTTTTCTGCTTGCTGCTGCAATGCTAATATTTTAGTAAATGTATTTATTGCACTGCTGCAACATGCACCAGTGTATAGAGAACATTCTAAATGATATTTTTCACCACTCTAATTTTCACCGATGTGGCGTATTCTTGAAAAATCAGGCCCCAAATAAGGCTTCTATTGTCTGCTGTTAAAAAGCAATTACTTTTGCATAGTATGTATGCAAATATATTTTATGATTGTTTCTTTTTATGTCTCTTCAAAACCAGCTTATAACCATTAACCACTAACCACTCATTATACTGAATAATTGATATTCTGCTTTACATTTTGTTAAATGAAGCTCCCTGTCTAGCATCTTTGCATACAATTGTTTCTTATTATAAATCCATAAGCTGCCTACATGATGATGCATTGCTGTCTGTAAATGTCATCCTGAGCCCAGGATTTCTTTTTAAATACATCTGTTACAAAATTTGACCATCAGTTAGAATCAGACCAGCTTATGGATGCCCATTATGGCCTACCTTGTGTCACAGAGACCTAGAACGGCCATTCAAAGTTTTTCTGCTGACAGATTTACTTAAAATAATTTTTAAGGCTATGTGTAAAATCAGCTCACAATTACCTCCCAGACACCTGCTTCATGATATATTGTTATTGGTGTTGTTTACAGCCACATGTCCAATTATTCCCAATAGTCTCTGTGGGACAGGTATTGTTTCATTAGGTCTGTAAAGGAAGGGGTCCCTTTTTGTTTAGATGACTTTATCTCTGCTTGGCTTGAAGTATAGAGCTGCTGGATGATGGAAAAATCAGACAGGCCGACAAGGTCATGTTAATTATTTGGTAACATTTGGAAGGACAGCATCCTATGCCTTTTGCTATGCAGGGATATACTGAGCTCTTCATTGTGACTAATTCATTTGGGGTGCCTCTAAAAGATCTAGGAAGCTATAATGAGGCATAAGGTCCTTCATGATTGGGGACAACAAACACTCCAATGAAGTAGGTCTTCTATTAAATGAGCTGCAGTTTCCATATGACTGTGTGTAGCTATTGTAAAGTATATACAGTAGCTATACTATTTTTTTACTAAAAAAAAAAGTAACACAGGTACACTGTCCACAAAAAGAAATGAGCGAACTTTTGAAACATTCGATTCGGCCGATTCGCCGAATTTTCCGGGAAAGATCGTTTCGGTCCGAATTTATTCGCAACGAATCGCTATTAAAAATGGATATTTCTGGGCGTCCAAGAGCCTCCATAGGGTTGGAGAACGTTTTGCTTGGCTGTAACATGGATAGGATGCATGCTGGGTTAGTGAAATACTGTTGTAAAGAAGTATGACATGCAGATCAGAGGCGTCGCTATTAGATTCGCTGTCGCAGAGCGGCACAATTACAGAGCCTTGAGGTGGCATCAGCATGATGAGCCCATATATTGCCTGTATGACACACTCTGGACTTGGCAGCAGTATAGGGAGCCCATATATTGCCTGAAAGACACACCCAGGAGTTGGCAGCAGCATTAGGAGCCCATATATTGCCTAAACAACACATTGGAGTTGGCAGCAGCATATATTGCCTGAAAGAGACACTGGAGTTGGCAGCAGCATTAGGAGACCATACATTGCCTGAAAAACACACCCTGGAGTTGGCAGCAGCATAGGGAGCCCATATATTGCCTGAAAGACACACCCAGGAGTTGGCAGCAGCATTAGGAGCCCATATACTGCCTGAAAAACACACCCTGGAGTTGGCAGCAGCATAGGGAGCCCATATACTGCCTGAAAGACACACCCAGGAGTTGGCAGCAGCATTAGGAGCCCATATATTGCCTGAAAGACACACTCTGGACTTGGCAGCAGTATAGGGAGCCCATATATTGCCTGAAAAACACATTGGAGTTGGCAGCAGCATTAGGAGCCCATATATTGCCTGAAAGACACACCCAGGAGTTGGCAGCAGCATAGGGAGCCATATATTGCCTGAAAACACATTTGAGTTGGCAGCAGCATTAGGAGCCCATATATTGCCTGAAGGACACACCCAGGAGTTGGCAGCTGCATTAGGAGCCCATATATTGCCTGAAAAACACATTGGACTTGGCAGCAGCATTAGGAGCCCATATATTGCCTGAAAAACACATTGGAGTTGGCAGCAGCATTAGGAGCCCATATATTGCCTGAAAGACACACCCAGGAGTTGTCAGCAGGATTAGGAGCCTATATATTGCCTGAAAAACACATTGGAGTTGGCAGCAGCATTAGGAGCCCATATATTGCCTGAAAAACACATTGAGGTTGGCAGGAGCATAGGGAGCCTATATATTGCCTGAAAGACACACCCAGGAGTTTGCAGCAGCATAGGGATCCCATATATTGCCTGAAAAACACATTGGAGTTGGCAGCAGCATTAAGAGCCCATATATTGCCTGAAAAACACATTGCAGTTGGCAGCAGCATTAGGAGCCCATATATTGCCTGAAAAACACATTGGAGTTGGCAGCAGCATAGGGAACTCATATATTGCCTGAAAGACACACCCAGGAGTTGGCAGCACCATTAGGAGCCCATATATTGCCTGAAAACACATTGGAGTTGGCAGCAGCATAGGGAACTCATATATTGCCTGAAAGACACACCCAGGAGTTGGCAGCAGCATTAGGAGCCCATATATTGCCTTAAAAACACATTGGCGTTGGCAGCAGCATAGGGAGCTCATATATTGCCTGAAAGACACACCCAGGAGTTGTCAGCAGGATTAGGAGCCCATATATTGCCTGAAAAACACATTGGAGTTGGCAGCAGCATTAGGAGCCCATATATTGCCTGAAAGACACACCCAGGAGTTGGCAGCAGCATAGGGAGCCCATATATTGCCTGAAAAACACATTGGAGTTGGCAGCAGCATTAGGAGCCCATATATTGCCTGAAAAACACATTGAGGTTGGCAGCAGCATAGGGAGCCTATATATTGCCTGAAAGACACACCCAGGAGTTTGCAGCAGCATAGGGATCCCATATATTGCCTGAAAAACACATTGGAGTTGGCAGCAGCATTAAGAGCCCATATATTGCCTGAAAGACACACCCAGGAGTTGGCGGCAGCATAGGGAGCCCATATATTGCCTGAAAAACACATTGCAGTTGGCAGCAGCTTTAGGAGCCCATATATTGCCTTAAAAACACATTGGAGTTGGCAGCAGCATAGGGAGCTCATATATTGCCTGAAAGACACACCCAGGAGTTGGCAGCAGCAGCATTAGGAGCAGAGGTCCCCCCGAGTCCGACCTGCGAGAGTATGGACCATGGCGCAGATAGGCATCGTCCAGCTGACTACATAGAATGTCTTTGTAGTGGGTCAGTTTGTTTGTTTTGTGCCGGTAGTGAGGGTCCAATAAGGTGGAGAGCCAGAAGTCATCCTGCAGAAAAATGGAGACAATTCTGCGGTCACTACGCAAGCACGTGAGCATGCATCGTGCCATTTGTGCAAGTGACTCGGAGGGACTACCTGTCTCCATCTCCACTGCATACTGCCACGGTGTGTCTGGGTCCTCTGTCTCGCCTTCCTCACTACCCTCTAGCTCCACTGGCTGCTCCTGCTTCTCCTCTCCTGTCAGATGACTAGATAAACTGCCCATTTCGCCAAAACTAAACTGTGCTTCACTGTGCTGCTCCTACTTCTCTTCCTCCTCAGCCCCCACGGGGTTTATGTGGCCGTGAAATGTATGCGCCATGTCTCCAGTGCCCTGACCAGCCATGGTTTCCAACATGTGTTGTATTATATGAAGCAGCGGAATCACGTTGTTCATGCCGTAATTCTGGTGACTGACAAATAAAGTGGCTTCCTCAAAGGGCCTGAGCAAATGGCAGGTGTCACGTATGAGCTGCCACTGGTTCACATTAAAGTTACACAGGGGAGTCCCCCTATCTGCTTGGATCATCAAGAAATCAGTGATGGCTTTTCTCTGTTCGTATAGTCGATGTAACATATGTAGGGTGGAATTCCAAAGGGTGGGAACATCGCAAATCAGACTATGTTGGGGGATACCGTTCTGACGCTGTAGCTCAAGAAGGGTGTGCTTGGCAGTGTAGAAGTGACTGAAGTGCAAACAAAGTTTTCTTTCCGTTGTTAGGATGACTTGCAGATGGGGGGAAGACTTCAAAAAACGCTTGACAACTAGGTTGAACATGTGTGCAATACAAGGGCGCATGGTTCAGGCTTCCTTGTCGCAGCGCAGACAAGATGTTACTCTCATTGTCAGTCACCATGGTTCCCATTTCCAATTTTTGCGGAGTAAGCCATGTTTTGATTTCTCGATGAATGAATTTCACCACAGGCAGTTTTAAAATGTGTTTTTTGTTCAAAATGTAAAAAAGGTAAAGATGCAGGTACTATTAATAGCTAAGCGCTCCCCCGGTGAAAGGCAATGGGTGCTTTAAACTTTAAAACCAGACTTTTTCATACAAAAGGCAAAAGGTTAGTAGGCAGGTAGTCTTAAAAGATAAGTGGTAGCACTGACAATGGCCCCCAGTGAAAGGCAATAGGTGCTTTTAACTTGAAAACCAGACTTTTTTATACAAAAGGCAAAGGGTTAGTAGGCAGGTACTCTTAAAAGATAAGTGGTAGCACTGACAATGGCCCCCAGTAAAAGGCAATGGGTGCTTTAAACTTGTAAACCAGACTTTTTTATACAAAAGGCAAAGGGTTAGTAGGCAGGTACTCTTAAAAGATAAGTGGTAGCACTGACAATGGCCCCCAGTAAAAGGCAATGGGTGCTTTAAACTTGTAAAACAGACTTTTTATACAAAAGGCAAAAGGTTAGTAGGCAGGTATTCTTAAAAGATAAGTGGTAGCACTGACAATAGCCCCAGTGAAAGGCAATGGGTGCTTTAAACTTGTAAACCAGACTTTTTTATACAAAAGGCAAAAGGTTAGTAGGCAGGTACTCTTAAAAGATAAGTGCTAGCACTGACAATGGCCCCCGTTAAAAGGCAATGGATGCTTTAAACTTGTAAAACAGGCTTTTTTATACAAAAGGCAAAAGGTTAGTAGGCAGGTACTCTTAAAAGATAAGTGGTAGCACTGACAATAGCCCCCAGTGAAAGGCAATGGGTGCTTTAAACTTGTAAACCAGACTTTTTTATACAAAAGGCAAAAGGTTAGTAGGCAGGTACTCTTAAAAGATAAGTGCTAGCACTGACAATGGCCCCCAGTGAAAGGCAATGGGTGCTTTAAACTTGTAAACCAGACTTTTTTATACAAAAGGCAAAAGAATAGTAGGCAGATACTCTTAAAAGACACGTGCTAGTATTTGGGATGCCCCCCCGGCGAAAGACAAAGTTTGCTTAAAATGTGACTTTGATTACAAAATCCAACCAGTTAGTAGACTGGTACTCTTGAGATATTTAGGCTAGTGTTTGGGATGCCCCCTCTTCACATACAGAGGTTGGCTCCTTTGATAGTGGAAAAGTGACGTTGATTACAAAATGCAACCAGTTAATTGACAGGTAGTCTTGAAATATTTATGCTAGTGTTTGGGATGGCCCCTCCTCACATACAGAGGTTTGCTCCTTTGATAGTGGAAAAGGGACATTGATTACAAAATGCAACCAGTTAATAGACAGGTACTCTTGAAATAGTTATGCTAGTGTTTGGGATGTCCCCTCCTCAAATACAGAGGTTGGCTCCTTTGATAGTGGAAAAGTGACATTGATTACAAAATCCAACCAGTTAGTAGACAGGTAGTCTTGAAATATTTATGCTAGTGTTTGGGATGCCCCCTCTTCACATACAGAGGCTGGCTCCTTTGATAGTGGAAAAGTGACGTTGATTACAAAATGCAACCAGTTAATAGACAGGTAGTCTTGAACTATTTATGCTAGTGTTTGGGATGCCCCCTCTTCAAATACAGAGGTTGGCTCCTTTTATAGTGGTAAAGTGATTTTGATTACAAAATCCAACCAGTTAGTAGACACGTAGTCTTGAAATATTTATGCTAGTGTTTGGGATGCCCCCTCCTCACATACAGAGGTTGGCTCCTTTGATAGTGTAAAATTGACGTTGATTACAAAATCCAACCAGTTAATAGACAGGTACTCTTGAAATATTTATGCTGGTGTTTGGGATGTCCCCTCCTCATACAGAGGTTGGCTCCTTTGATAGTGGAAAAGTGACGTTGATTACAAAATCCAACCAGTTAGTAGACAGGTACTCTTGAAATATTTATGCTAGTGTTTGGGATGCCCCCTCTTCACACACAGAGGTTGGCTCCTTTGCTAGTGGAAAAGTGACCTTGATTACAAAATGCAATCAGTTAATAGACTGGTAGTCTTGAAATATTTATGCTAATGTTTGGGATGCCCCCTCTTCACATACAGAGGTTGGCTCCTTTGATAATGGAAAAGTGACGTTGATTACAAAATCCAACCAGTTAATAGACAGGTAGTCTTGAAATATTTATGCTAGTGTTTGGGATGCCCCCTCCTCAAATACAGAGGTTGGCTCCCTTTATAATGGTAAAGTGACTTTGATTACAAAATACAACCAGTTAATAGACAGGTAGTCTTGAAATAATTATGCTAGTGTTTGGGATGCCCCCTCCTCAAATACAGAGGTTGGCTCCTTTTATAGTGGTAAAGTGACGTTGATTGCAAAAGGCAACCAGTTAATAGACAGGTAGTCTTGAAATATTTATGCTAGCATGCTTTTTAAAGAATGACACCAGGAAAAGGAAAAGTTAAATAGGCAGGTGTGTTATTAACACTAAATAGGCTTGGAAGCTAATGCAAACACTTTAAAAAGTGCCTGTCTTTCTCTGTCACTGTCACAGCCTCTCTCCATCTCTATCTGTCCCTCGCCTATTCTGTTCTATCTATCTATCTATCTATCTATCTATCTATCTATCCCTCGCTCTCTCCCTGCCTGATCTGCTCTGGCCGCAATACAGTGTCAGAATGATCTTCCGCAAAATGGCCGCCTGCTGATAGGTAGCATGTGACTAGGGATGAGCGAATCGATCCGGACGAACCCGGATTAGATCCGAATTTCATGAAAAATTCGATTCGGATCGAATCCGAATTTCCCCGCGATTCGATCGCTCGAAGTTTCCCTTTAACATCCATTCATTTACATTACAGGCATTCTAAGATGGCGGACGGGACATGTCCAGACATCAACCCCGCGCCAGTGCAAGCTGGGACAGTCACATGCAGCCTATCAGCAGCCAGCAAGCCCGGTGACGTCACAGCGCTATTTAAGTCGGCGGGCATCTTGCTTTTCCTCATTTCTCTATTGCATTCGTGAGAGACAGGACGCTGCTGTAGGCAGGGAGAGACAGTTAGACAGACAGGGACAGACAGGGACAGGCTGGAGACAGGCAGGAGACAGACAGAAAGTCAGCGAAAAGCAGGGAAAGTTAGGAAAAATCGGAGGCAGTCACAGGGAGATTTTTTTTTTTCATCCAGCCTGAGTGTTACTGGCTGGCTGACTGGCTTTGTTAGCGTTTTCAGGCTGCTTATACACTAACTGTGCATATATACTGAACTGATCTCAAGTCTGCTGTGAGGCATCCCATTCTGTGACTACACCAGCCTCTATTTAATACCATAACCATTTGCACTTATTCTAATAGAAATTTGGCCTGATAAACACACTTGCTGTGCATAGTAGTACTGCTTCCAGGTGCTCTCTGGTTTTTGGGGCATCCCATTCTGTGACTACACCAGCCTCTATTTAATACCATAACCATTTGCACTTATTCTAATAGAAATTTGGCCTGATAAACACACTTGCTGTGCATAGTAGTACTGCTGCCAGGTGCTCTCTGGTTTTTGGGGCATCCCATTCTGTGACTACACCAGCCTCTATTTAATACCATAACCATTTGCACTTATTCTAATAGAAATTTGGCCTGATAAACACACTTGCTGTGCATAGTAGTACTGCTGCCAGGTGCTCTCTGGTTTTTGGGGCATTCTATTCTGTGACTACACCAGCCTCTATTTAATACCATAACCATTTGCACTTATTCTAATAGAAATTAGGCCTGATAAAGACACTTTTGCTGTGCATAGTAGTACTGCTGCCAGGTGCTCTCTGGTTTTTGGGGCATCCCATTTTGTGACTACACCAGCCTCTATTTAATACCATAATCATTTGCACTTATTCTAATAGAAATTAGACCTGATAAAGACACGTTTGCTGTGCATAGTAGTACCTTTGCCAGGTGCTCTCTGTTTTTTGGGGCAGAATGGTATCCCCCAACATAGTCTGATTTGCGATGTTTCCACCCGTTGGAATTCCACCCTTCACATGTTGGACCGATTATATGAACAGAGAAAAGCCATCACGGATTTCCTGATGATCCAAGCAGATAGGGGGACTCCCCTGTGTAACTTCAATGTCAACCAGTGGCAGCTCATACGTGACACCTGCCGTTTGCTCAGGCCCTTTGAGGAAGCCACTTTATTTGTCAGTCGGCAGGATTACGGGATGAACGACGTGATTCCACTGCTTCATGTACTACAGCACATGTTGGAAACCATGGCTGGTCAGGGCACTGGAGACATGGCATTTACATCTTATGGCCACATGAACCCCGTTGGAGCTGAACTGGAGGAGGAGGAGGAAGAGGAGAAGGAGGAGTTGCCCAGCGAAACACAGTTTAGGCTTGGCGAAATGGCTGGTTTATCTAGTCAGCGGACAGGAGAGGAGGAGCAGGAGCAGCCAGAGGAGCTAGAGGTTTTTGAGGAAGGCGAGACAGAGGACCCGGGCACACCATGGCAGTATGCAGTGGAGATGGAGACAGGTAGTCCATCCGAGTCACTTGCGCAAATGGCAGGAAGCATGCTCATGTGCTTGCGTAGTGACCCCAGAATTGTTTCCATCTGTCGGCGGGATGACTTCTGGCTGTCCACCTTATTGGACCCTCGCTTCCGGCACAAAATGGGGGCATTTTTTAAACCCACCGAGAGGGAGGACAAACTGAACTACTACAAAGACATTCTACGTAGGCAGTTGGCCGATGCCTATCTGCGCCATGGTCCATACTCTCGCAGGTCTGACTCGAGGGGACCTCTGCGCTCACCTTCCACTGCCATGGCCGCTGGGGGGGTTGGCAGGAGCAGCAGCAGCAGCTCCATCAGCAGCATCCTCAGTCTTCAGTCGCTAATGAATAGCTTTCTACACCCGCATAGTGAGGCTACTCATGAGCAGCAGGAAGACCTGGAGCAGGACCTGAACCAGCAGGTCATGTCATACTTTGACATGACCATGCCAACACACCTTGAGGATCCGCGGGACTTCTGGGCAGCCAAACTTGATTTGTGGCCGCAACTAGCAGAGTTTGCCCTGGAAAAGCTGTCCTGCCCGGCAAGTAGCGTGCCATCTGAGCGGGTGTTTAGTGCGGCGGGGGCCATAGTTACGGCGAGGAGAACTCGTCTGTCAACTAAAAATGTGGAGAGACTCACCTTTGTCAAAATGAATCAGGGATGGATCAGCCAGGATTTCCACCCACCAATGCCTGATGCATGCGACTAGATTCAGCATGGTGCCACGTTTTACACTTTCAAAATGGTGCAAAACATATTTATGTCTTTAGGCCAATTTTTGGGCTCCTGCTGATGCCAACTCCAGGGTGTGAATCATCCAATTTTTGGGCTCCTGAAGCCAACTCCAGTGTCTCTGTAAAGTAATATTTGGGCTCCTGCTGCTGCTGCTGCTGCTGCCAACTCCAGGGTGTGATTCATCCAATTTTTGGGCTCCTGAAGCCAACTCCAGTGTCTCTTTAAAGTAATGTTTTGGCTCCTGCTGCTGCTGCTGCCAACTCCAGGGTGTGATTCATCCAATTTTTGGGCTCCTGAAGCCAACCCCAGTGTCTCTTTAAAGTAATGTTTGGGCTCCTGTTGCTGCTGCTGCCAACTCCTGCCAACTCCAGGGTGTGAATCATCCAAATTTTGGGCTCCTGAAGCCAACCCCAGTGTCTCTTTAAAGTAATGTTTGGGCTCCTGCTGCTGCTGCCAACTCCAGGGTGTGATTCATCCAATCTTTGGGCTCCTGCTGCCAACCCCAGTGTCTCTTTAAAGTAATGTTTGGGCTCCTGCTGCTGCTGCCAACTCCAGGGTGTGATTCATCCAATTGTTGGGCTCCTGAAGCCAACCCCAGTGTCTCTTTAAAGTAATGTTTGGGCTCCTGCTGCTGCCAACTCCAGGGTGTGATTCATCCAATTTTTGGGCTCCTGAAGCCAACCCCAGTGTCTCTTTAAAGTAATATTTGGGCTCCTGCTGCTGCTGCTGCCAACTCCAGGGTGTGATTCATCCAATTTTTGGGCTACTGAAGCCAACCCCAGTGTCTCTTTAAAGTAATGTTTGGGCTGCTGCTGCTGCCAACTCCAGGGTGTGATTCATCCAATTTTTTGGCTCCTGAAGCCAACCCCAGGACCTCTTTAAAGTAATATTTGGGCTCCTGCTGCTGCTGCTGCTGCCAACTCCAGGGTGTGATTCATCCAATTTTTGGGCTCCTGAAGCCAACCCCAGTGTCTCTTTAAAGTAATGTTTGGGCTCCTGTTGCTGCTGCTGCTGCTGCCAACTCCAGGGTGTGATTCATCCAATTTTTGGGCTCCTGAAGCCAACCCCAGGGTCTCTTTAAAGTAATATTTGGGCTCCTGCTGCTGCTGCCAACTCCAGGGTGTGATTCATCCAATTTTTGGGCTACTGAAGCCAACCCCAGTGTCTCTTTAAAGTAATGTTTGGGCTCCTGCTGCTGCTGCCAACTCCAGGGTGTGATTCATCCAATTTTTGGGCTCCTGAAGCCAACCCCAGGGTCTCTTTAAAGTAATATTTGGGCTCCTGCTGCTGCTGCTGCCAACTCCAGGGTGTGAATCATCCAATTTTTGGGCTCCTGAAGCCAACCCCAGGGTCTCTTTAAAGTAATATTTGGGCTCCTGCTGCTGCTGCTGCCAACTCCAGGGTGTGAATCATCCAATTTTTGGGCTCCTGAAGCCAACCCCAGTGTCTCTTTAAAGTAATGTTTGGGCTGCTGCTGCTGCCAACTCCAGGGTGTGAATCATCCAATTTTTGGGCTCCTGAAGCCAACCCCAGGGTCTCTTTAAAGTAATATTTGGGCTCCTGCTGCTGCTGCTGCCAACTCCAGGGTGTGAATCATCCAATTTTTGGGCTCCTGAAGCCAACCCCAGTGTCTCTTTAAAGTAATGTTTGGGCTCCTGCTGCTGCCAACTCCAGGGTGTGATTCATCCAATTTTTGGGCTCCTGAAGCCAACTCCAGGGTCTCTTTAAAGTAATATTTGGGCTCCTGCTGCTGCTGCTGCCAACTCCAGGGTGTGATTCATCCAATTTTTGGGCTCCTGAAGCCAACCCCAGTGTCTCTTTAAAGTAATATTTGGGCTCCTGCTGCTGCTGCTGCCAACTCCAGGGTGTGATTCATCCAATTTTTGGGCTCCTGAAGCCAACCCCAGGGTCTCTTTAAAGTAATATTTGGGCTCCTGCTGCTGCTGCTGCCAACTCCAGGGTGTGATTCATCCAATTTTTGGGCTCCTGAAGCCAACCCCAGGGTCTCTTTAAAGTAATATTTGGGCTCCTGCTGCTGCCAACTCCAGGGTGTGATTCATCCAATTTTTGGGCTACTGAAGCCAACCCCAGTGTCTTTTTAAAGTAATGTTCGGGCTCCTGCTGCTGCTGCCAACTCCAGGGTGTGATTCATCCAATTTTTGGGCTCCTGAAGACAACCCCAGGGTCTCTTTAAAGTAATATTTGGGCTCCTGCTGCTGCTGCTGCCAACTCCAGGGTGTGAATCATCCAATTTTTGGGCTCCTGAAGCCAACCCCAGGGTCTCTTTAAAGTAATATTTGGGCTCCTGCTGCTGCTGCTGCCAACTCCAGGGTGTGAATCATCCAATTTTTGGGCTCCTGAAGCCAACCCCAGTGTCTCTTTAAAGTAATGTTTGGGCTGCTGCTGCTGCCAACTCCAGGGTGTGAATCATCCAATTTTTGGGCTCCTGAAGCCAACCCCAGGGTCTCTTTAAAGTAATATTTGGGCTCCTGCTGCTGCTGCTGCCAACTCCAGGGTGTGAATCATCCAATTTTTGGGCTCCTGAAGCCAACCCCAGTGTCTCTTTAAAGTAATGTTTGGGCTGCTGCTGCTGCCAACTCCAGGGTGTGATTCATCCAATTTTTGGGCTCCTGAAGCCAACTCCAGGGTCTCTTTAAAGTAATATTTGGGCTCCTGCTGCTGCTGCTGCCAACTCCAGGGTGTGATTCATCCAATTTTTGGGCTCCTAAAGCCAACCCCAGTGTCTCTTTAAAGTAATATTCGGGCTCCTGCTGCTGCTGCTGCCAACTCCAGGGTGTGATTCATCCAATTTTTGGGCTCCTGAAGCCAACCCCAGGGTCTCTTTAAAGTAATATTTGGGCTCCTGCTGCTGCTGCTGCCAACTCCAGGGTGTGATTCATCCAATTTTTGGGCTCCTGAAGCCAACCCCAGGGTCTCTTTAAAGTAATATTTGGGCTCCTGCTGCTGCTGCTGCCAACTCCAGGGTGTGATTCATCCAATTTTTGGGCTCCTGAAGCAAACCCCAGGGTCTCTTTAAAGTAATATTTGGGCTCCTGCTGCTGCTGCTGCCAACTCCAGGGTGTGATTCATCCAATTTTTGGGCTCCTGAAGCCAACCCCAGGGTCTCTTTAAAGTAATATTTGGGCTCCTGCTGCTGCTGCTGCCAACTCCAGGGTGTGAATCATCCAATTTTTGGGCTCCTGAAGCCAACCCCAGTGTCTCTTTAAAGTAATGTTTGGGCTGCTGCTGCTGCCAACTCCAGGGTGTGATTCATCCAATTTTTGGGCTCCTGGAGCCAACCCCAGGGTCTCTTTAAAGTAATATTTGGGCTCCTGCTGCTGCTGCTGCCAACTCCAGGGTGTGATTCATCCAATTTTTGGGCTCCTGAAGCCAACCCCAGTGTCTCTTTAAAGTAATATTTGGGCTCCTGCTGCTGCTGCTGCTGCCAACTCCAGGGTGTGATTCATCCAATTTTTGGGCTCCTGAAGCCAACCCCAGGGTCTCTTTAAAGTAATATTTGGGCTCCTGCTGCTGCTGCTGCCAACTCCAGGGTGTGATTCATCCAATTTTTGGGCTCCTGAAGCCAACCCCAGGGTCTCTTTAAAGTAATATTTGGGCTTCTGCTGCTGCTGCCAACTCCAGGGTGTGATTCATCCAATTTTTGGGCTCCTGAAGCCAACCCCAGGGTCTCTTTAAAGTAATATTTGGGCTCCAGCTGCTGCTGCTGGCAACTCCAGGGTGTGATTCATCCAATGTTTGGGCTCCTGAAGCCAACCCCAGGGTCTCTTTAAAGTAATATTTGGGCTCCTGCTGCTGCTGCTGCCAACTCCAGGGTGTGAATCATCCAATTTTTGGGCTCCTGAAGCCAACCCCAGTGTCTCTTTAAAGTAATGTTTGGGCTGCTGCTGCTGCCAACTCCAGGGTGTGATTCATCCAATTTTTGGGCTCCTGAAGCCAACTCCAGTGTCTCTTTAAAGTAATATTTGGGCTCCTGCTGCTGCTGCTGCCAACTCCAGGGTGTGATTCATCCAATTTTTGGGCTCCTGAAGCCATCCCCAGTGTCTCTTTAAAGTAATGTTTGGGCTGCTGCTGCTGCTGCTGCCAACTCCAGGGTGTGATTCATACAATTTTTGGGCCCCTGCTGCTGCCAACTCCAGTGTCTCTTTAAAGCAATGTTTGGGCTCCTGCCCCTCATAGTGATGCCACTTCAACTCTGCAATTGTGCCGCTCTGCGATTCTATTAGCGATGCCTCTGATCTGCATGTGATATTTATTCAAAGTATTATTTAACTAACCCAGCACGCATCCTATGCGTGTTACAGCAAGGCAGAATGGTTTACAACCCTATTGAGGCTCTAGGAGGCTCAGAAATAGCCGTTTTTAATAGCGATTCGTCGCGAATAAATTCGGGTCGAAACGATTTTTGTCGGAAAATTCGGCGAATCAGGCGAATCGAATTTTTCAAAAGTTTGCTCATCTCTACATGTGACACCTACCCAGGATTCCTTGCCCCATGGGACATGTCCTGACATGTGGATCCACCATTTTAGATGGGCTGTATACCAGTAAATGGAGTTTTAAGGAAGCAATTCGAGCGATCGAATCGCGGCGATATTCGGAAACGTAACAAATCAAATATTTCCTGAAATTCGTAACGAATTCGGGTTCGTCAGAATCGATTCGCTCATCTCTATCCACAAACATACTGAATCACACATCATTAGAAATATATGAATGCTATTTTATTTCATATCAAGACACCAAAAATGTTTTAAAAACCAAAAAATTATGCAACAACACACCTAGGTTAAAAAAATAATAAGGAGGGCTAGCATACCTCTCACGTGGGTCAATGATATAGTGCTATGCTATATTGAGCAAGCACAGATTAATAAGACCAGGTAAAGTGCCAATACACTAAACTAAACCCAACAATCACCACTAAGCTAAAACCCAACAATCAATATAAGAGCTAATACCAAAGGGCAATGATATTACTTGCACACTGGTTTAATATTTTGGCTGTGTGATTCTGTTATATATATATATATATATATATATATATATATATATATATATATATTATTTTTTTTTTAACTATAACTTGGCAAAAAACACAGTTATATTGCTTTCCCTTGATGACATCATTGAGAAAAATGAAGGGGGTTCTTCAATTAGATTTTAAGTACCTAAGCACTCATTTCAACAAATACAATATTTTTGGTTTTTTACAATAGAGCAGTTATACAGCTGAGAAGCAGATTTTTTCTAATGAAGTAACCCTATAGGGCAAGGACCCCAACCTGTAGCTTGGAAGCCACATGTAGTTCACAAACTCCTGCTGTATGGCTCTCAGGCTTTCTGAGGTGAATTAAAAGTTGGGGAAGTGGGGGAATGTGCTGGCTTACCTGCACTTGGTTTCTCAGGGGGTTATTAAAGAAAGGATAGCGTCATGTAGCGCCTGGTTAATGAGAGGTAGTGACAGATAGCGACTGGTCAACGCCGGACACGGCACACAATTCCACATTTATCAAGCAGAATCTGTTTAGCGACTGGGATAGCGTCATGTAGCGTCTGATTCATCATTTTCACAGCCTCTGCGAACAGTGCCGGCGTTCAGCCTTGCACAGCGCCAGGTATGACCTCGCTACCTGTCGCTCCCCCATACATTTCAATGGACGAACCTTTTCTTCTCTTTAAACAGGTTTTTTTTTTTTTTTAATTTTCCCAAAAATCACAAATAATTCTGTGGCCTCTTCTGGCACTGAAAAAGCTGTTTTTTTTCACATTTTTTTAAATATTTCTTCAGAAATGACATTACAGGTCTGGCATTAAAGTGTTCATGTTACAATGTTGCTACAATGTAATTCCATATGTTTTCGCTTTGTTACTAGTTGATAGATGCTTGAAAACAGACTTGTTTTCAAGCAGATTTGGGAGGCTGTTTTTTTGCTGAATATGGTGTGAGTCAGTCGCTATGAACAGTCGCTAACATGCGACTCCTCACAATGTATTCAACATTACTGAACAGCGACTGAGTCGCTATAAAGTAGCGACCCACGGCTGAGCACTGCGACTACTAGTGGACGCTCTGAAAATGCCTGCTACAGACGCTCATCTGTCGCTACCTGCCGCTAATGATGAATCAGCCTCTCAATCTCACTAAATGGTGGACAGAAGCTGCAGAAACAAATACTTCTGCTCACTTCTCCCCTTACCCAACACAGCCATTTAATTTATTTGGGGCTGAGGGATTAGCTCCTGGAGTAAATGATCGATGGGGGCAGTTGAATTTATATAGGTGGGATTCATGTGCAAAATGGGTGCATCATATATACACACAATGAGACTAGTGTCACCAAACTCTTCGTTTTAAATGTGGCTCATAACCATCTATGCTAGCAGATGTGGTGAGAAAGTTTGGGAACTCCTGCTATAGGGTTTTCAAACACATTTAGAGGGGTTCAATTTAAATGGTTAAAGGTCTGGCCCACACGACTGGCAATGGCCAATTGCCGCCAGGGACAACAATTTCCTGCTGGGGGTCATGTGAATCTAAAACCCGGTAGAGGCGAGTTTGGAGGGCATTTGGGGATGCTAGGGGGCATCACCAATCAGGATGCACCTCCCACATGGTGGGATCGCAATAAACAACTCATAAGGTGTTATTATTTTTAAATTATTCCATTGCAACAGTTGTGGGGGATTTAAAACAAGTGTAGGATAAAGCTGAAGGTCAGTCTCACAGATTATAACCCTTTATTTCTCTATTTATAACTAAAACATGGTTGGTGTTGGTTTTTCAGTCATGTGTCATGTTTTTTAAATCTTTTTTTTAGGGCTAGTTAATAGAGCATCATATAACACATTAAGTCATGAAAACTGAATATCAGTTCTTTGTTGTTGGTTAAATTCTGTCTGAGACAGAATTGTTATCTCTTCTTTGTTTCTCACAAGACTCCTATTTTGGAATTAACTTGGATTTGAGAGATGCCAGGTGCCTTTTATGGAAAGTAGCTCAAACTTCCCATAAGCCTACTGTTTTCCCAGCTTTAGTATCTGTCTGCATTGAATATATGAATTGCATTTCTTTAGTAAATCTTTTCCCCGCACTCTGCTTCTTTCTGAAAAGTTTTCTTCGACTGTTGAAAGTAGTGCGTATAGATAAGCTGTGTGCATATTTAATATAAATACAGTGGAAGAAAATGGTTCTGTGTAGTCTATAATCCTTTTGATCGAGAACAGACTGCTCACTCTAGCTATTTTTGGACAGCTATTTTAAAAGCTAGGAAAGATAAACAAACACAACATGAAAAAATGCTTAAGGTTATGTAAAATCACTTTAATACTTGGACTTAATCATGGAGTGTAAGAATCCTATAAGCCATATAATATACTCTATAATAATATTAAGAAACATCTATGCACATACATAGGGTCGGATTATGAGGGGGCACAAGAGGTTCTCCAACTCTTGCCCTGCAAAGGGGGCCTCCACCAACCTTTGATTTATGTTCTGGTCCAGGGGCTTGTCAGTCTTTGGTCTGACAGGCCGCGGGGCCAGCAACAAAGCTATCGGCGACAGTGGGGGGCCCCCGCGCCTGGGCAAGTCTTTTTTTGTTTTTACAACCCTGCAGCCAAAGCCACCACAGGGATGGATGGAGAGTCTAGAGCAAAGCCACCAACAGCAATGCTACAGGGATGGGTGGGTGGAGAGCTGTCAATTGGCGGCGGCTCACTGCACATAAGCCACCAAGCACAGCCACTGGCAGCTCAATGCAGGGAACTGTTTTCTGCTGGACCAGCTGGGCGACTACATTACCCCCCACCCAGAATGTAAAGCAAGAATTCAAAGCATATATTAATAAGGGGATAGTAGCAGAAGATCGTGTGCAGAGAGATGTGGTTACTAGTTGTAAGCAGTGTACCCCAGGGTTCAGTGATGGGCCCTCTATTATTCAAATTCTTTATAAATGAAACTAGAAGATGGAATTAAATGCACTGTCTCTATTTTTGCAAATGACACAAAGATATGTAGCACAGTGTAGCCTATTGAAGACATTCACAAGCTTCAAGCTGATTTAGACACTTTGAGTGTCTGAGCATCTACTTGGCAAATTAAATTCATCAACCGCTGACAGCTTCAAAAAAGGTTTAGATGCGTAATGAGAAGAAAATAACAGTTACTATTAGCTATTATCAGTAAAAAAAAAAAATAACTTCCCCTACTCCAACACCCTTGGTTGAACTTGATGGACATATCAAGTACATATATCTTTTTTCAACCGTATTAACTATGTAATTATGTAACATGCAGTGAGAGGCATCCTTCATTACAGCAAGTGAGCCGCATCCCCCCATTGCAGGCATCCCTCCATTACAGCCAGTGAGGGGCACCCCTCCCTTACAGGCAGTGAGGGGCATCCCTCATTACAATGAGTGAGCAGCATCCCTCCATGACAGGCAGTGTGTAGCATCCTCCTCCTACACCTAGAAGGCTGGACAACAAGAAGGCAGCGTTGGGAAGGGTAATCGATTCTTGAATGCCCACTGCTGCTGTTGTTTCCTCCTCCCTATACACATTTACACACACACACACACACACTCAACTTAACTGCACCCGGTTGCTGTGGCAGTAGTTCCAGGTGCCACTGATGCCCCCCAAACACGGGCCATGAACAATGGCCCTTGAATTACCATCCCCTATGTTTGGTGTGCTGAGCTGGTAAGCTTCAAGGTGCGTGGAAGCAGTTTTTTTTTCTTTTATTTCTTTTTTTTTTTTTTTGGAGGAGGAGGAAAGAAAAGCATGCCCCCCCCCCCCCCCCCAAAGCGTACCAACACACCAAGCATAAGGGCTGGTAATTCTGGGGCTCATGAGCCAGCACTTATTACCAGTTATTTCCAGCCAGAATGCTCTATGGCACAGGTTCCATGCTATGGGGTAAGCTGTGGGGCACCGGGCTCTTCTGCACTCCTCTGCCCATATAAGAATCAGTCGATACATACAAGTACTGTACATAAATACAAAGAATAGTCTATAACATAGTATGTTATAGAAGGAGAAATTGTACCTAAACCATTCCCAGCTTTCCTCTGATATCCTGGTTCCATCACTGTGTGTTCTTGCAGCACACTTGCTGGCTTTCAGTCACAGATGCCATGTAGGTAGTGTCCATTGGTGCAAGGCAGGATTGCTAAACATTATCCAATCCAAAAGAGTCAAGTCCAACAGAGTTTGAGAATTGGAGAACTGTCTTCCTCGCAGAATTGCTTGTAAATGTGCTATTTCACCACTCATCGGCCCCATTGTCAGGCAAAATAATAAAAACAACAATAAAAAAAAATTGCCTTTTTTTAAATTTCATAATTGCTGTAGGAGGCTGGGGCTTCTGGTCCCCCATCAGATAGAGCTTCAACATGAAGGAGGTAAGTAATGCTTACTGATCACTGCGACACAGTGGCAGTCTTGGCCTAATGGTAGGGAAGCGACCGGACCCTAAAGTGGACCAACACCCACTGCTGATCGGCCCGGGAATCTATAAGATTCCCGGGTCGATCAGCTCCCTGCCTGCGGGGCACCCCGATCGGGGCCGGCGCAGGCGTGCTCCCTGTAAGAGGGATGCGCGAGAGGCGGTGGCGGCGCTCTCACCTTGTCCGTCGATGGACCTCGCTTGGCCGTCGGCGGTGATTGGTGGAGCGAGTCACGTGGGAGCGGGGTCAGGTGCGTTTTTGGGGCTTTCTGGGGGGTTTCCGATCGGGGTGCCCCGTGGAAGTGGACCAACACCCAGGATAGTGAAAATCATGGGTGTTGGTCCACTTTAACATGACTGAAGTGCTCTTGAGCAAAGCACTGCTGCCCAGGCAGGCTACCGCTCTGTGCATGTGTACATTCATTGCTTTCGTTTGTCTTACTGCACAGACAGGTTAAATGCAGAGTAAAAATTTGTATGTGTGCACAAGTATGTTGTATAATGGCCATCTATCAAAGAAATCTCCACAAAAAATAAGGTTACCACTTGGCTGTTTTTTTTTCTTTAATGGCCACTGGCCAGGTGGTGCTGGTCTTTGTTTTTTACTTGTAATTTTTATTGCGGGTATATGTTTCCCATCCTCAATTAGCAGTATAAAAGTAAAAAAAAATACAGACCAGGTGGCAACCCTACAAAAAAAGCAAGAGGTGGTTCTTTAGGGTCACGGAGGACCAACGATCCTCCTGGAAGAGACTTCTCAGGGATCCTGTAGGTCTGCTTTATTTTAATATGTTTTGTTATAAATAACCACTATCTGTTTATTTAAAACCTGCATTGTTGGCACCCAGCTGGGCACAAAGCAATCATTATTATGTATTCTGTAAACTGGCTGTAGTAACAGTGTCTTCCTGGACAGTGAATCATTTTTATTACTTACATTCGCAACCCAAGCAATGCAATGCCTATAACATTTCATTATGTACCCCATGATAAAAGGAAATGCATGGAAGCTGAGCTAAACATCGCAAAGGGTTACCGGTTTTGTTTATTTGCAAGGCATATTTAATGTAATAAATCCCTTCGATAGAGATTACATGCCATAATACTGCCTTATAGCCATGGTGTCAGGCATGATAGTTTTTGCAGCTATTGTGCTTGACAAATAACTTTGTATTGTTTAATAGTGAGGAGGTTATAAAAAGCTGTTTGTGATGCTCATTTATCAGATTAAGCCCATACTACATCAAAGGGTAACAGCACATTGTGCCTGGCACAGACACCCCTAACCTTCTGACTGGCTGTTTGCGCTCCTATAAATTACAGAGGAAAATATTATTGACAAAAAACGTCAGTGCTGAAAGGTGGCGCGTCCTTGCTGCAAAATTCATGTGACAGAGCAGAGATGGAGCGTGGAAGTTATGGCTTCATTTCACATTTACTGGGCACAAATGATGTCATCAGGCCACCAGACCATATAGCTCATTTTAAACATTCATTCAATATAGAGTTATTACTTAAAGAAAAACTTTTTTTATTTTAATTTAAAAAGCTAATATAAATGTTTTATTTATTTTAATTTTGCAATATTACGCACTGCCGTCACACAAAGCATACCTACAGTGATGTGTAGAGAAGAATTCCAATGACATCATAGAGTTACACTGGCTATGCTAGGAGTACACACCCACACATCCCAAATTTGCTCTAGCTGCATAAGTAAGTTTATACTGTTCTAATTTTTTTGTTTATTAGATCTTTCCAGACTTGAAGAGATGAAAGGGTGGGAGGTTTCCAGTTCAGTAGAAAATAATTTCCTAGCATAAAACAAAATAGGCATAAGAACTGTTCCAACTGATGTCTGGCATGCCTTCCACCACCCCAGCAAGCAAACTGGCAATTCCAATTCATTCTTTGATAACACCAACTATTTCATCCCCAAAAACTAGATGTATGCTAACATTACCAAGTAGTCTGTATCTAGGAGCCCAGGTCATTGTTGTACCCAGGACATATCTCAAAAGACCATCCCTTTAAGTGTGGTTGGGGTAAGGTATACTGAACCTGATGCAGAGACATCATTTGAGTTGAAGCGTTAATATGCACTTTAATGAGTTTTACAAACCAAACAAACCTGGATATTAACATATCTATGGTGGTGGTTCTAGGAGGTTTTTACTTTCAATTTATATGGCACAAAAACATCAGTAAGGACTCATGAACATCAGTGGGGCTTAGCTCTGGACTTTGCCCAAGGCAGTCAAGTTTTCTCACCCCAGATTTAGTAAACCGATTCTCCAACCAAAAAAATAATAAATAACAGCAATATTTCCTTTTCATGCTCCACAGATGATGGTTCCTGGTCCTAGTTGTCTAAATCCACATGTTCTTCACAATCCAGACACCCCTCCTACACAAATCTTCTGGCTGATGTCCAGTCTATAGGCACAAACTCATAGACAGACATCCATCCCAGTGTACCTTACTGTAACAAAGGCGGTTCGCTGTCCCAACTTTCTCTCTTTGTCCAAAGCTGCTTGTAACCAGAATAATAAAGGGATAGCCAAAAGACCCATACTTGCCATTAGGCAACCCCAGGGAAGCAGCCCCTAAAGACTGCATTTAATTCTATCTACATTTAACCCCTAGCTGAACAGGATGGGGGAAGAATCCATGCAGTAGTGTATATGTGATGGGGCCCCGGTGCTAACATTAAATTTGTCCCCTTCATAGTTCATACAGTAAACTTTTTTTCTGTCGTTTAACTAAAGTATTTTTGCTCCATAAGATGCACCTGACCATAAGACACACCCAGGGTTTAAGGGAGGAAAATAAGAAAATAAATATTTTAAACGGTGGGCTAAAATCCCCCTCCAATCACCCCATACCAGGCAGTGTGCAGAATTCCCCCAATGACCCCATTACAGCCAGTGAGTCTCATCCCTCTTTACAGCCAGTGAGCAGCATCCCTCATTACAGACAGTGAGCATCATTCCTCATTACATGCAGTGTGCGGGAATCTCTCATTAAAGCCAGTGATTGGCAACCCTCATTACAGACAGTGAGCATCATTCCTCATTACATGCAGTGTGCGGGAATCTCTCATTAAAGCCAGTGATTGGCAACCCTCATTACAGACAGTGATGGTAATTCCTTATTACAGGCAGTGTGTGGCATATCTCATTAAAGCCAGTGAGTGGAATCCCTCATTACAGGCAGTGTGCAGCATCCCTCATTACAGACAGTTTGCTGCACTCACCATTACACCCAGTATGCAGCATCCCTCATTACAGCCAGTGAGAGGCATCCCTCATTACAGCCAGTTTGGATTTCTCTTGTTTCGTTTGTGGTGAGTTTATAACCAAAACCTAGCAAGGTCTTCAGAAACTGGTTTGTTATTTCATTTGTAACTGACAACATTAAGATTTAGCTTATCAAACTTTGTATCAGGGAATATAAACTTCTTTATGATGTTTGTTTTATTAATAAGCATGAGCTTCTTTTATTAAAGCAGTTCACACACAAGCTGAAATGTTTTGCATATTTGAAATAATAAAAAATGGCAGTTCATATTCGTTTGATGTAATTTTTCTTTTCTTGTTCACCCACACACACAAATAAATGTACCTGCTCCATTTCCATACCGTTCACAATATTGGATATTAGAAGTTTCTTTAAATAAATAATATTGTTTAGGAAAGGTTTTTTAAATTGGAAAATGCTACTGATGTTTTATTCATGTAAAGCCATAGCATATTCTTATGAATTAGTATACAATGCAAAACATGATCCTACATTTCAAAGATTAGAACATGTACATTATTTTCTTTTTGTTTGTAAACTCAAACTCTAGCCTCTATTTTTACCCTGCTGTTGTGTGTCAATTTGCTTTTACAACCCTGTTTATTGTTTTTTTCTGTTTTAAAAAAAATCTGTGTTTTTTCTCCACTTTGGGTTAATTGCACCTCCCTAACAGTAGAAAAGCTTACAAAGTAGAAAGGTATGAATGTTCTGTATGTAAACACTTAAGGGTCGATTCAAAGAAACATGTAACAGCTTTGATTTTGGTGCCGATCATCCTATTTTTCCCGTACGCTCGTGCGTTCGTATGAACTTGCGAGCGATTCTATAAGCAAATACGTTTCTATCCTAAAATTTACGTCCGTTCGTATGGCAGTTCGGGAATCAGACCTATGTCAGTTTCCATCCTGAATTTTCCGTTTCATTTCTCAGGTTGCAACATTGGTTTTGCCCTTTTTCCTTTTTTGTCTGGACGTAAATCCTTCTGATCTTGTGGCTGCGCACTACAAACTTACCTCATTAAAGTGCATTCTAAATATTTGGTCTTATTTTTCTTTATTTCATTCATTTTGTAGTAACCAACCATTAATGAATGCATTTGCATAAGTAAATCTTACTTTGTTTAATTTGTAGTTAACTTGCTTTTTTTACTTGTGGATTTAATTTTAATATTTTGGCTTCAAATGGTACAACTTAAAATTTTTTGTGTGGTTACCCACACCCTCTCCATACAGATTGCTCTCAAATATAAAAAAACACCCAGCAACTTCTGCATGTTATGAGTCTAGAAACAGCCAAGATGGCGGCTCAGGTATTCTCGGGCAGCCTGCAAACAGAAAGGGCCTTGTGACTGTGTTGCTCTGCATTCTTTGATTTCTGACCTTTCCGTGCCCCCAGCTCTGCTGTGTCTGTGCAAAATACAGCAGTAACCCCCATCCTGCACTTTATCCCGCTCTCCTCTCCTCAGTAAGTGTGATGCATCTGACCAAAGATGTGCTTAAATAATTAAACAAAGCAAAGGTAAACAACTACACCAATAAATGCAATCTAAAAATATTATTCTAGTACATCAATTTAAAAATAAATACCAAAGGACATAAATTTCTTTAATTAACGCAAATATATTGCAAAATAAAGGTTTACATGCAAAGGACTAATTAAGGTCCACATTAAAATGCTTTTATAACGCATACATGAATCAGGTATGCATTGCCATACAATTTATGGGCTCGGCCATGCTGATATATGCAGTTCATTGCAGCTCAAGACGCGCAGACTCCTCCACATAGCCAAAAAACCTGTTCAAGAACAGCAATCCGACTGCTAAAAGGTGTCGGCAGTGGCTTTCTTTTAAAACGTATTTAGAGGTTTGAAAACTGTTCTCTGAATCACACCTAAACACATCCGATTATCCTAAGTTTTACGTTTTCATCCTAAGTTTTAGGATTTGATCCTAAGTTTTACGTTTTCATCCTAAGTTTTAGGATTTGATCCTAAGTTTTAGGATTTGATCCTAAGTTTTAGGATTTGATCCTAAGTTTTACGTTTTGATCCTAAAATTTAGGAACGAACTTGCGATGATCGTAAGAGCATATATGCATTCGTACGTAGGCTCGTGCGAGTCGGAAATGGCCAAAAAAACAGGAAAAAATGACTAACACCCACCCAAACTTACGATTCTCGATCCGAAATCAATTAACTTTTGCTCTTTGAATCGAGGGGTTAGTCCCTGGTGTTTGGAATGGACAAAATGTTGCCTGGCCAACATGAGCAGAGCTGTATTACTATTTACCATTTTGTGCCAACTTCATTGTGAATCATCTGAAATGGAAATGTATAATTTTAATAAAAATTCTAGTGATTGTTGGTTATCAGGAAGGGCATTCTGACTATTATCTAGTACGTAGTAATAAATAAGTGCATTTTAAATGAACATACACAAGCTAAATTGCCCAAAACTTTGTGTTGAGTTTGCGCCCTCTATAGATGTGCTAAAAATATCCTTTAAACCTACATTCATTACAATGGCCCGAAGGTCTGTGGCGGCTGCCATGTTCCCCACTATTCTGGGCATCCTAAACAGAGAGGTCCTTTTTGCCTACAACAAGGTCCTGAAATCAAGTAGATGTGTTCCCGCATAAACTCACCCATCAGTCATCAATAACACCGACCAATGGGCTTTACTGGAAGGATGTTTATTAGTTTGTAAGCATTAGTAAATAAGTGCATTTGTAACTTAATGCAAATTAACTCTCTATAGATGTGCTAAAAATGTTCTGTAAAATTGACCAGCATTCATTACAATGGTGTAATGGCTGTCATGCCCTCCTGGGAATCCAAAATAGGTAATATAAATTATCCTGTTTTTTGTTGAATCACGTAGTTTACTAGCTCACTGTTTCCAAGTAAGCTCATCCATCAGCCGGCAATGTCAGCTACCAATGGGCATCACTGGAAGAATGTTAGAGCACATTTAGCCTGCCAACCCCATTGGTCGCCAGTGAGTCACATACAGCTGGCCATAACACTGTGAAAGCATGAAAAAATGGAGCATGTTATAGGTGTTGGACAATCTGATTCCCAGGGGGTGGGGGAACCAACAACCATACGGCTGCTGCAGGGTGGAATCCAATTTGAAGTAAAATCTGAAAAGTGACTGTTCCTTATTTTATTCACTACATCTTACACTTGTAAGGCATTTTAAAGGGGTGTTTTTTTAGCCAAAAGAATGCCCTCAATGTGCTGAGCTTATCTAGTAATTTTTATTCATTCTTATGTTGTAGAATGAGTCTAAATAGCCCCCAAAGTAGCGAGTCACATGATGTCACCTTTTAGCTCCGCTGTCACAAATGGGTCACCTCCTGCTGCTGATCGCCCTCCAGTCCTTGTCGGCTGTCACTTGGTTCTCACCACCTTCTGCACTTCCATCAATTGCCCGCCATTCCATGCCACCTTATCCATTGTTGCTGATCATCCCTTGTTGCTGAGGCCAGCCATGAGCTGGTCTGCACACAGCATTCGGTGGTTGTGTCCACTGTTAAATAATACCATGGCCAAGAGTGAGCCTGAGTGAGCCCCTGAAGATGCCAGGGGCCCTGCCAAACCTTACAGGTTTGCCCTGTGCTGGTGTCGGCCCTCGGCACTGTACACCAAAATCTAACAGAAGAAATAAGTCTATAAATCACATTTTAATCCCTCACCATAACATTTTACATTTATTTATTATCTGTAAACCTGATCCTCACAAGGAATTTTACCTTTATGACCCCTGTCTCTCTATAATAACCACCCATTTCTAAACCTACATATACACTTTAATTACTACATACTAACTAATAATCAGAATTTTGCTAGCATTTCACTTAAATGACTTTACACTTCAAACACAGCACATGTTTCTTTTAGAATCTGCATAAGCAGGCAAGTACTGTATATGGTTCTCCAGGGACCATGAAAACTGTACACTTTCACCATTCACAATTCTCTCTCTACAACAAAAGGCCAGTGTAACACTTATGCTCTATAGATAAAGCAGCTTCCTTATTAAAACTTCCACTTAACTTAGAAAATCCAAAACAGATGTTGTTTACAAGTCATTACCATTTTAAGTAGCTGGAATATAAGGGGTCAGTGTGTGATGCCCCAAAGCAGTGTTTTGAGTGATGACTGGTTAAGCAGTGCATTTACTGCTGCATCCAATTGGTGGCACAGTTTATTTTCCATGCCTGACTAGCTGGATCATATATTACATAGTAACAAATGTGCTATTTATATTAAAATAATGCTACTTCAATCAACATTGACCACTATTTTGCAGAACTTGACTTTTCTTTGGTAAAACTTATAGTGTCAATAACATTTTGACTGCAGTAATGTATTCAGAATTATCATTGGCTCCCATTTTCAAATCATTTTATACATCCCAGTTTAGCTGGTCAGAAAAAAAAAATCTGAACCCTTCTCCTTCAGGGTTTTCTCTTTAAACTGGTCCTGATGCTGATGCTGCTGATCTATATAAACTTAAAAAAGTGGAATACTTTCATCCCTTGTAAGCACAGGGAAAGGGGTGGCTGTTTTTTTTTACTAATTAAAGGTTGGTGAAGTGTAGTCCTACATCCAGGGGTTTAAAATTTCAACTTTTTGTGTTTTCTTTCGTCTAGAACTAGTTTGGTTTCTGAAAGACTTGACTTCTTTGTTTTTTAGGCCAATACATTTTATTCTACATTCCTTCTAACAAAAGTACAGAAGAAAATTGTGAAGAAAAAGGCAAACTTGTTGAGATACCACAACTGACAAAAGTAAGTCATTAGTATATATTCTAATAAATAATATTTGTAAAGAACCTGTGTGTCATTGTGCATTTTAACGGAAGATTATCTACATAATTCTAAGAGAACTGCAATTTTTCATAGGCTGAAGTTCTATAGGTGAGCTACAGAATTTTCCTGTTTAGGAAGATAAAAAAACTCTTCAGTACCTCACCCATAGATCTGGGCCATCACACATACAAGATATTTTTTGAAACAAAAACAAAGTAGCAGCCTATTGGGGAATAAAAACATTTTAAATGTGTTCACCCAAAAGCGAGCTGTTATTTCCAAATGTATAAAATAAAATATCTACTTCATGAGACAAAAAATCTGCACTTCCGTGGTAGAGCTGCTCCCTATCAGAAGCAGCGGATTTGAAAATATACAATAAAAGTACAATGATTGGAGAGCTTCTCATAACCCACATAGCATGTGCTGCCTTCTGGGGGTCTTTAGGAAGCTAGACTGAAGCTGGCAATTTAGCCGTCTCATCACCAAGGGCAAGATCACTTTCTTAAAAGAGAAAGTATTTACATAGCACATACTAACCAATATCAACAGGGTAACTCATAGGTGGAGACATGCAAATAAAGACCAGCCTCACCTCTAGGCCACTGCACACATGCACACATCTGTTTGGGAGAGCAACAGGAGCTTGCGTCAATACTGCGTCTATGGGATGCTCTGGACTGGTAGGTCAGCCTTTTCTACCTAGGTACATCAGGGAGGGAGGAGACATAAGAGGGACTCTAATCCCAATGGCAATAATTAGCCAGGAAGCAGCTGACTTGATGCCTGTCTCTCCTTCATTACCTGCTGTGTAGGGTAGAAGTCATATCAGGGCTCCAAAGTTTGCAATTTTTTCAATTTCCTTTCTTCAGAACCACGCAAAAAAAGTGGTCATTGGAGCTTGCTCAAGTCAAAATGGTCCCACAGCTGTATCTGACCACAGCATAACATGCTTAAGATAAATCTGCTCCATGACATGCCCTTACCAGCTAAACCAGGGCACAGAAATTGAAGCAAAGAAATTAGTTTCGCCTAGAAATACATAATACATAAAATCAGAGATCTTCAAGTGCTTTGAAATTGCTCATTTTACACTTATGCCCTTATTCATCAAGCGATAGCGCCAGGTAGTGTCTGACGAGCGCCAGGTAGCGGCAGCTAACGGCGACTACCGACTCAAGTACGCCCGCGGCGGTCACAATGACGCATTTATCAAGCAAAATGAGGCTAGCGCCGGCGAGAGCGACGGCTAGCGCGGCATTCATCATGAAGCCGCCTGGACCGAACAGCGCCGCTGCAAATTCCTTCACAGCGCCAGGTATGAACTGTCGCTCCCTGGCGATGTCCAATGCATTTCAATGGAGCAACCTATAATTAATCATAATTAATTGGTATTCATTTTTTAATTTTTTTTTTTAATGTCAAAAAATCGGAGACCACTTCTGCAATGTTAGGAATTATTTTTAAGTCAAAAAAAAAAAAAAAAAAAAAAAGTGCAGAATTGATCTAACAGGTCTGAGATTAATGTATTCATATAACAAAATGATTCTAAAAACATGTATAATGTTACATTAAAAAAATATGGTTGTTTAGGGGTTAAAAACTAGATAATACAGATCGCCGCCAGCGCTCTGGGGTTTAAACAAGGAATGGACAGCGACAGCACATTCGGAGCGTGATTGTTTGATGAATATGAAGCTAGCCGTTCGCTCTGGCCATTCGTTGTCAGGCGCTCACATACAACGCTGGACCTGTGAAACAGCGACCCCCCAGCCAGTATTCAACATTACCGCACACCGACTGAGTCGCTGTCATCAAGCTAACGCCGGCCAAGCACAGCGAATACTGGCTGGCGCTGAAAAAATCACGCTACAGTCGCTCATCTGGCGCTACCTGGCGCTATTGATGAATCGGCCTCTTAGTCTCTGGCTGGACAGGGGCTTTAAGAAGTTTGGAGGTTTAATTTAATCTAATCCAAAAAATATGTGTTTTAAAGCTCAGCTCGAGAAAAAGTGTTTGATTCAGAACCGGCCTGACACTTGTCCAATATGCTGTGGCTGCCATCTTGGAACTGATTATGTACAGACTTTAATGGTGTCTTCATTTATGTTTTAGTGAATTTTCCTAAACCCCCACATGGGATATTTCTATTTACTACACTGCTGTAGGTTTGGATTTAAGCTTGTTTAAAAGGACTGTAGACCCTATACTAATAATATGAGCAAGCTCAGCTGATGCCTGTCCCATATACCTATCCTCCATTTCCTACGGTGCAGGGTAGAAGCTATAAAAGTGCTTCAAAATGTTTCCTCCTTTCAATTTCATTCCTTTTGGACCTCCCGAAAAAAATGCTCCAACAGCCACTCTGTTCCTTGGAGCTCTCACAATGAGCAAGCATGGTAAGCCTCGGTGGAGCATGCTCAAGAGTCAAAAAGCTGCGCCATGACATGCCCTTCCAAGTTCAGCTATGACCCAGAAATTGGAGTAAAAACATCAGCTTTGGTTAAAATACATGAGATATTTACATATAATCAGAGATTTTGAGATGCTTTGAAATGACTAATTTTCCCTACATCCAGTCCAGGCCGTCCCATATCTCACGATTGATTGTTTGCCCCTAGGGGGCGCTTGACTGCAAGATCAAAGATGTAGCTCCTTCCGGCCCCCTATAAAGGCAGCTGTCCCGCTATCATTCCCCAGTCGTTCATCTTGCAGTTTGGCTGCACAAGATCGTTGGCATTCTCTCTCAGATATGAGCAGCAGAGCGGGGCCACCTAGCCCGACGGCCGCTGCAGACTCTATTTTCATGGATCCCTTCTGACCCATTCCTGCCTCCCAGCCCTTGGCTGCTACGGGATCCGTGACGGTAGGGTGAATGCCGGGGTCTGTGGCATTCCCCACAGCTCATGCTCTGGGCCGCAGATCTTATGCTAAAAGGTAGCCGGCCACAGGCTTATGGTGAGCCTGAGGGGGAACCACTATGTATGGTCCTGAGTGGAACAGGACAAGATTAGCATTTTTCGTATGTGCCCTCCCTGCCCACAAGCTTTATTTCTTTGTATTCACTGCTGTGTTTGGTAATTTTACTAGCGCTCCTCACTGATTGCAGTGAGGAGCGGTCTCTGGCTGCTTACTCACCTCCCGCCGCCATTCCAGCCTTGAAGGAGGTGGTGCTCTTCTTGTGATGCGCCGCGGAGGGGGGCAGGGCCCGGCGTCGGCGCGCTGCTGACGCCGCGCCGGTGCCGCCCCCCCGAGGATCATTCTAGAAGGTGGCTGGGCCGACGCACTGCTCTGCTGCTGGGCCAAGCTCGAGCTTCTTGTTGCGGACGCTCCTGTTATCCCTCCGGTCGCTGTCGTGAGTCCCTCTTTCTTGATGCTTGCTTTTTGCCATTGTATATGCTAAGGCTGACCAGGGGCTCTATTTCTCTCTCTTTTTTGGTATAGATCGTGGGCTAGGTTGAGGGTTGTGGTTCCTCCCGGTCCCCCTTTTAAATTAGAGGGATCGTTTATAGGCTTAGGCCGATAGAGTCTTGTAGCCTTATTGAATGTTGGTATTCCTAATCACCATAATGAAGGCATCAGGGGATAGTGAGCTGGGGGCCCCATTTGGGCAGGACAGGCTCTGCCCCTTGTGCAGGAGGAATCCTCTGGGTGGATTCAGCACTGTTTGTACCACTTGCGCTAGAGGTGTTATTTTGGACCATGAGCGGGCGGTCGTCCCTGACCCTAGCCCTATATTTCCATCGGCCTCTCCGGACCCTCTGCTGTTGCATTCAGCCCCTAGCGAAGGGGGAGCCAGCAAGGGGTCTCATACTGATTTTGCGCATAGGCTGGTCAGTCTCGAGAGACAGATCCGGTTGACGGCCCCTAAGAAAGCCTCGAGTAAGAAGCGGCATCTGGAGCCGATTTACTCGGATGACGATCTATTTGATTGCTTGGGGTCTGTGGAGGAAGGTGAGTTGCCAGATGATTCACGCTCAACGGTGGAATATTCTGCTGGCGATGACAGTTTCTCTGGTTCCTCCTCGGACGAGGATTCTTGTCTCCCAGATGATACAGAGAATTTGCTCTCCTCCGTGTTTGATACCCTACACATTGTTCCTCCCAGAGCGGCTAAGAGGAAGCAGGGTGATTTGTTTCGGCCTGAGAGGCAAAGATGGGTCTTTCCGGAGCAGCCTCACTTTTCTAACATGATCCTTAAGGAATGGGAAAGGCCCAACGAGTTACCGTCGGTCCCCTAAGGGCCTGGATAGGCAGTACCCCTTCCCTAATGACTTATTCGGTTATGGTGCCACCCTCCCGAGGTGGATCCTCCCGTGTTAGGCTTGTCCAGCACTACTGTTATGCCATCGCCTGACAATGCTTCCTTACGTGACCCTGCAGACAAGCACATGGATCAGCCATGGTTTCACCATGGTCTGCCATGCTTTCACCTTTGCTGGTGCCCTCTTTCAGCCTGCGTGTGCCTCGGCAATCATCTCATTAGCCAACAGGAGAAAGGTGAGACACCTTGTGGCTAGAGCTAAGGCTCGCAAGCGGGCTGAGGAGTATAAGGAACTCAAGGCTTGCTTAGATTTCATTGGCTTTGTGGTTACTGCCATGGATGATGTGGTCAGACTTGGTGCCAGGATTTTGGCATTGCTTATTGCTCTGCGGCGTTCGCTCTGGCTGAAGTAGTGGTCGGCGGATGCGGCTGCCAAGAAGTCCCTCGCAAGTTTACCTTTTGCCGGAAGCCGGCTGTTTGGGGAGCACCAGGACCTTATGGTCAAGGATGGTACTCCCTCAGAGAAGGAAACCTGCTCGGTCCTTTCGGAACCCCTCTTCCTATCGTTCCTTTTGAGGAGGAAGAGGTTCTTCATTTCCCTGTGCCCACAGAGATACCTGGGGCAGAGGTAGGTCCCGCGGCCGACCCAACCCCTCATGGGGAGCTAAGTCCATCCGGGTGGGGGGGCGGCTTCTGCTGTTTGCTCAGATCTGTTCACGGTTCCCAAGAAGGATGGAACGCTAAGGCCGATCCCGGACCTGAAGGGCCTCAACAGGTTTGTAAGAGTCAGACATTTCCGCATGGAAACGTTGCAGTCGGTGGTGAGATCGCTTCGGCCCGGCGACTTCATGACCACGGTGGACATCAGGGACGCTTATCTGCACATCCCGATATTCCAGGGACATCAGAAGTTCCTGAGGTTTGCACTGGAGGATCAACAATATCAGTTTGTAGCACTCCCATTCGGGATATCCTCAGCCCCCCCGTGTTTTCACCAAGGTGCTGGCGGGCATCATGACTATTCTGAGGAGTCAGGGTATCCGTGTGTTAGCCTATCTGGATGATTTGCTGATTTTGGTCCGGTCCCTTCGGCAGGCCGAGAGCGCTACTCAGACGGTGCTGTCAACCCTGGAAGCCTTCGGTTGGGAAATCAATTACCCCAAGTCATTCATCACTCCTTCAACAGTGAGATCCTTCCTGGGAATGACGATAGACACCGTTCAGGTCAAGGTCTTTCTGCCACAGCAGAAGGTTTTGGGTCTCCAGACGCAAGTGCAGGCCTTGCTGTCTTGTCAGCGGCTGTCGGTAAGTCTGGGGATGAGATTGGTGGGACTAATGGTGTCATGCTTCGAGGCAGTACCCTTCGCCCAATTTTACATGAGACCATTACAATTGAACCTGCTGACCGGCTGTAAACGGGCACAGGAATCACTGGAACAAGGCTTTTCTCTGTCCCCCCTGACCAGGCAGTCCCTCTTGTGGCGGTTGAACCCCTGGAACCTGCTGGTAGGCGAGTCCTTTCTGACTCCCTATTGGGAGATAGTTACCTCGGATGCCAGTCTGACAGGCTGGGGAGGTGTTTGGCAGACCCAGAAGATCCAGGGTCAGTGGGGTCAACAAGAGAACCGTTTACCCATAAATCTCTTGGAGCTGAGAGCAATCCGGTTGGTTCTTCTATGTTTGAGGACATACGATCCAGGTTCACTCGGACAATCAGGCGGCTGTCGCCTACATCAACCATCAGGGCGGGACTCGGAGCAAGCGATCCCTCAAGGAGGTAACAAAGATTCTGACTTGGGCAGAGGAGAATGTTCCCTGCATCTCGGCAGTCTACATCCCCGGGGTGGAAAACCAGGAGGCAGACTCCCTGAGCAGGAGTTTCCTGCACCCGGGGGAATGGTCCCTCAGCAGAGAGACTTTTCAGGCTCTGTGTCTCCGCTGGGGCCAGCCGGGCGTGGATCTCTTTATGTCCAGACACAATCACAAGCTTCTCTCTCAAGAGATCCTCTGGCCATTGCAACAGACTCTCTGGCGATTTCTTGGACGGAGTTCAAATTTCTGTATGCACTCCCTCCATTTCCGCTCCTGGGCAGAGTGCTGCGCAAGATAGCCCAGAAAGACGTACCAACCATCCTGGTGGCTCCTCACTGGCCGAGAAGGAGTTGGTTTGCAGACATAGTCCAGATGTCACTAGACCACTACATCATGCTTGAAGACCCGGGGCTTCTCACACAGGGGTCGCTGCGGCACCCCAATTTACGGACGCTGGCTTTGACGGCTTGGCTATTGAGACCGGAGAAGGGGTTATTGGCTACAGTTGTGCACACTATGATTCAGGCAAAATTTGCTATTTCTAGAGTTCTTACAACACGGCTTAGACTTGGGTCTCCAGCTAAGCACCCTCAAGGGTCAGGTCTCGGCTTTAGCCATCTTTTTCCAGAGGTCCATTGCCAACCATAGGTTGATCAAGACTTTTTTCCAGGGAGTTACCCATGTCCGGCCACCGCGTAAGTCAGTATTACCGGTGTGGGACTTGAATTTAGTACTATCTACTCTCCAGGGTCCTCCCTTCCAGCCTTTGAGCGATGCTGTATTGTCTATATTGACTCTCAAAGTGGTCTTTCTGGTAGCAATCACCTCGGTGCGTCGTTTATCTGAGCTGGCCGCGCTTTGTATGAAACCACCCTACTTTGAGCTGCACAGGGATAAGGTGGTTTTTCGCTTCAAACCTGATATCTTACCTAAGGTTGTTTCTCCTTTTCACCTTAATGAGGAAGTTGTCTTACCTTCCTTGTGTCCAGCACTGGCTAATTCCAAGGAACGGACCCTTTATGCTTTGGATGTGGTCAGAGCCAAAAAGTATTACCTGGCTGCGACTGAATCCTTCAGGAAATCGGATTTGCTCTTTGTCTTAACAGAGGGTTCTAGGAAAGGATTGCCACCGGCCAAGTCCACTCTCAGTAAGTGGATCAGACAGGTGGTGGTACAAGCATATTCTGCCAGGGGGAAGGTACCCCCTATTCGGATCACACCTCATTCTACCAGAGCTATTGGTGCATCTTGGGCTTTTCAGCACCAAGCATAAGTGGAGCAAGTTTGTAAGGCCACAACTTGGTCTTCTGTTACATACTTTTACAAAGTTTTACAAGGTGGATGTCAGGGCCTCAGCTGACACTGTTTTGGGCCAAAAGGTGCTTCAGGCGGTAGTGAAACGAACTACATGCTGTTCCGCACTGGGGATCCCGCCCATATGGACACTGCTTTTGGATGTCCCAATCGTGAGATATGGGACGGCCTGGACTGGATGTAGGGAAAAATACAATTCTGTGAAACTCACCTGTAGAATTGTTTTTGGATACATCCAGTCCAGGCCGTCCCAACCCTCCCTTGTGTTCATTATGCCCTGTATGCCTGTTATGGTGATCAACCATTTTTGTTCATAGGACACTGTTTTTTCTAGTTGTTTGCTAGAGAGAGTACAAACTGAAGCTATGTTAAGTAACATGGTTTCTTAGGCCTCCCGGCCTGCCCTCTTTTGTTGAATACTGCTTTTAAACCACTGGGGAATGATAGAGGGACAGCTGCCTTTATAGGGGGTCGGGAGGAGCTACATCTTTGATCTTGCAGTCAAGCGCCCCTAGGGGCAAACACCCAATCGTGAGATATTGGGCAGGCCTGGACTGGATGTATCCAAAAACAATTCTACAGGTGAGTTTCACAGAATTGTAATTTTACACTGTAACAATAGGGATATGGTGGGAGGAAGTTATTGTGTTACTGGGCAAGGAACTTTAGGGCTTATGCTGCATGGCAACATTGGTACCATGCATTTAGTGGCTTCTTCACCCGGCTCTCCCATTCTTGTGGCTAGTCCTCTTATGTTGGCATCCTGGAAATGGCCTGAAAATTCTTGCTGGAAATTTTCCAGAAAACTTACCGGTATGTATTTAACCCAGATGTTGTATATTGTGTACTGGAAACACACACAAGTAGATTGATACCACATGATTTTTGGACATACATGGTCATTGTATGCTTGCGCACACGGGAATTTTTCTTCTGCATTTTTTCTCCTGATTCCACATGTGCCTGGAGGCTGCCCTTGCAGTGGTGCCCAGGGAACAGTGGGGGAATTAGGTGCCTTGCTCAATTGCCATGTCCATACTAATGAACGGTATAACATTTTTGTTTGGAACAGAGCGTCGTCATAGGGAGCTGGCGCATATCTAGTTTCTCTGTGATTTGTTGTGCACTATTTAGATGCTGGGGCAGGGATGCAGCATGGGGCTGGCAGAAAGGAGGAGAATGAACCTTTCCATCATGTAGACTGTCCTAGAAGATAGAAGGGAAGAGGAAAGAAGATTGGACTGATTCTAATCTTGCCCCTCACGTTAAATTAAACTTATATTACAATACACACAAATATTAATAGCATTGGCAAAGTGTATGTAAAACTGTATACATTGCACTACAAAACATATGAAACTGCAAATTGAAAAAAAATGTTGTGCTTTATTGTGAGAAAATGTAAATCCGGAAACAGAGTGCCTGCCATGAATTTCCACACGAGAAACATGCATGCTAAGAGCTGAGGATTTTTTACTGTAAGCTTTGGAGATGTCTGCGGCTTCCATTTTTGGAGACCATTCCTAATGTTTTGATTATGACTGTCTCTGGAAACTCTGAGATAATAAAAACGTTATGAGAAGTAATGGAAACAGTCTTTACAGTAGCACTTATTTTAACTCTTATATTATTCTTGTATTTTTTTACATTTCTTTATACTTGTAAGGGAAATGTAAATTAGTTTAACCTATAATACTAGTATTTTCCTTTTGCTGAATTAGGCCTGTGCTTTACCCAGGGTCTTGAAGTGGAAGGGCATTTTTTTCGACATACAGGTGCAATGCAAAAAAAAAATATAAAGGACAATGTTGTCACATCTAAAATATGGAGGCCCCCTCATGCACATCATTAGGGATGAGCGAATCGATCCGGACGAACCCGGATTCGATCCGAATTTCAGGAAAAATTCGATTCGGATCGAATCCGAATTTCCCCGCGATTCGATCGCTCGAAGTTTTCCTTTAACATCCATTCATTTACATTACAGGCATTCTAAGATGGCGGACGGGACATGTCCAGACATCAACCCCGCGCCAGTGCAAGCTGGGACAGTCACATGCAGCCTATCAGCAGCCAGCAAGCCCGGTGACGTCACAGCGATATTTAAGGCCGGCCATCTTGCTTTCCAGCATCATTTCTCTATTGCATTCGTGACAGACAGAACGCTGTGTAGCTGAGGGAGAGACAGACAGTTAGACAGGCAGGGACAGACAGGGACAGGCTGGAGACAGGCAGGAGACAGACAGGAGACAGACAGAAAGTAAGCGAAAAACAGGGAAAGGAAGGGAAAATCGGAGGCTGTCAGTTTTTTTTTTTTTTTTCATCCAGCCTGCTTTGTTAGCGTTTTCAGGCTGCTTACACTAACTAACAGTGCATATATACTGAACTGATCTTAAGTCTGCTGTGAGGCATCCCATTCTGTGACTACACCAGCCTCTATTTAATAGCATAATAACCATTTGCACTTATTCTCATAGAAATCAGGCCTGATAAAGACACTTTTGCTGGGCATGCTCTCTGGTTTTTGTGGCATCCCATTCTGTGACAACACCAGCCTCTATTTAATAGCATAATAACCATTTGCACTTATTCTCATAGAAATCAGGCCTGATAAAGACACTTTTGCTGGGCATGCTCTCTGGTTTTTGTGGCATCCCATTCTGTGACAACACCAGCCTCTATTTAATAGCATAATAACCATTTGCACTTATTCTCATAGAAATCAGGCCTGATAAAGACACTTTTGCTGTGCATGCTCTCTGGTTTTTGTGGCATCCCATTCTGTGACAACACCAGCCTCTATTTAATAGCATAATAACCATTTGCACTTATTCTCATAGAAATCAGGCCTGATAAAGACACTTTTGCTGTACATGCTCTCTGGTTTTTGTGGCATCCCATTCTGTGACAACACCAGCCTCTATTTAATAGCATAATAACCATTTGCACTTATTCTCATAGAAATCAGGCCTGATAAAGACACTTTTGCTGGGCATGCTCTCTGGTTTTTGTGGCATCCCATTCTGTGACAACACCAGCCTCTATTTAATAGCATAATAACCATTTGCACTTATTCTCATAGAAATCAGGCCTGATAAAGACACTTTTGCTGGGCATGCTCTCTGGTTTTTGTGGCATCCCATTCTGTGACAACACCAGCCTCTATTTAATAGCATAATAACCATTTGCACTTATTCTCATAGAAATCAGGCCTGATAAAGACACATTTTCTGTGCATGCTCTCTGGTTTTTGTGGCATCCCATTCTGTGACAACACCAGCCTCTATTTAATAGCATAATAACCATTTGCACTTATTCTCATAGAAATCAGGCCTGATAAAGACACTTTTGCTGTGCATGCTCTCTGGTTTTTGTGGCATCCCATTCTGTGACAACACCAGCCTCTATTTAATAGCATAATAACCATTTGCACTTATTCTCATAGAAATTAGGCCTGATAAAGACACTTTTGCTGGGCATAGTACTACTGGATCTTTTTTGGGGGCATCCCATTCTGTGACTAAAGCAGCCTCTGTTTAAGACCATATAAGCATTTGCTCTTATCATATTTGAAATTAGCCTGATAAAGACACTTTTGCTGGGCATAGTACTACTGGATCTTTTTTGGGGGCATCCCATTCTGTGACTAAAGCAGCCTCTGTTTAAGACCATATAAGCATTTGCTCTTATCATATTTGAAATTAGCCTGATAAAGACACTTTTGCTGGGCATAGTACTACTGGATCTTTTTTGGGGGCATCCCATTCTGTGACTAAAGCAGCCTCTGTTTAAGACCATATAAGCATTTGCTCTTATCATATTTGAAATTAGGCCTGATAAAGACACTTTTGCTGGGCATAGTACTACTGGATCTTTTTTGGGGGCATCCCATTCTGTGACTAAAGCAGCCTCTGTTTAAGACCATATAAGCATTTGCTCTTATCATATTTGAAATTAGCCTGATAAAGACACTTTTGCTGGGCATAGTACTACTGGATCTTTTTTGGGGGCATCCCATTCTGTGACTAAAGCAGCCTCTGTTTAAGACCATATAAGCATTTGCTTTTATCATATTTGAAATTAGCCTGATAAAGACACTTTTGCTGGGCATAGCACTACTTGTCCCTGCCAGGGCATCCCATTCTGTGACTAAAGCAGCCTCTGTTTAAGACCATATAAGCATTTGCTCTTATCATATTTGAAATTAGGCCTGATAAAGACACTTTTGCTGGGCATAGTACTACTGGATCTTTTTTGGGGGCATCCCATTCTGTGACTAAAGCAGCCTCTGTTTAAGACCATATAAGCATTTGCTCTTATCATATTTGAAATTAGCCTGATAAAGACACTTTTGCTGGGCATAGTACTACTGGATCTTTTTTGGGGGCATCCCATTCTGTGACTAAAGCAGCCTCTATTTAAGACCATATAAGCATTTGCTCTTATCATATTTGAAATTAGCCTGATAAAGACACTTTTGCTGGGCATAGTACTACTGGATCTTTTTTGGGGGCATCCCATTCTGTGACTAAAGCAGCCTCTATTTAAGACCATATAAGCATTTGCTATTATCATATTTGAAATTAGGCCTGATAAAGACACTTTTGCTGGGCATAGTACTACTGGATCTTTTTTGGGGGCATCCCATTCTGTGACTAAAGCAGCCTCTGTTTAAGACCATATAAGCATTTGCTCTTATCATATTTGAAATTAGCCTGATAAAGACACTTTTGCTGGGCATAGTACTACTGGATCTTTTTTGGGGGCATCCCATTCTGTGACTAAAGCAGCCTCTATTTAAGACCATATAAGCATTTGCTCTTATCATATTTGAAATTAGGCCTGATAAAGACACTTTTGCTGGGCATAGTACTACTGGATCTTTTTTGGGGGCATCCCATTCTGTGACTAAAGCAGCCTCTGTTTAAGACCATATAAGCATTTGCTCTTATCATATTTGAAATTAGCCTGATAAAGACACTTTTGCTGGGCATAGTACTACTGGATCTTTTTTGGGGGCATCCCATTCTGTGACTAAAGCAGCCTCTGTTTAAGACCATATAAGCATTTGCTCTTATTATATTTGAAATTAGCCTGATAAAGACACTTTTGCTGGGCATAGTACTACTGGATCTTTTTTGGGGGCATCCCATTCTGTGACTAAAGCAGCCTCTGTTTAAGACCATATAAGCATTTGCTCTTATCATATTTGAAATTAGCCTGATAAAGACACTTTTGCTGGGCATAGTACTACTGGATCTTTTTTGGGGGCATCCCATTCTGTGACTAAAGCAGCCTCTATTTAAGACCATATAAGCATTTGCTCTTATCATATTTGAAATTAGGCCTGATAAAGACACTTTTGCTGGGCATAGTACTACTGGATCTTTTTTGGGGGCATCCCATTCTGTGACTAAAGCAGCCTCTGTTTAAGACCATATAAGCATTTGCTCTTATCATATTTGAAATTAGGCCTGATAAAGACACTTTTGCTGGGCATAGTACTACTGGATCTTTTTTGGGGGCATCCCATTCTGTGACTAAAGCAGCCTCTGTTTAAGACCATATAAGCATTTGCTCTTATCATATTTGAAATTAGCCTGATAAAGACACTTTTGCTGGGCATAGTACTACTGGATCTTTTTTGGGGGCATCCCATTCTGTGACTAAAGCAGCCTCTGTTTAAGACCATATAAGCATTTGCTCTTATCATATTTGAAATTAGCCTGATAAAGACACTTTTGCTGGGCATAGTACTACTGGATCTTTTTTGGGGGCATCCCATTCTGTGACTAAAGCAACCTCTGTTTAAGACCATATAAGCATTTGCTCTTATCATATTTGAAATTAGGCCTGATAAAGACACTTTTGCTGGGCATAGTACTACTGGATCTTTTTTGGGGGCATCCCATTCTGTGACTAAAGCAGCCTCTGTTTAAGACCATATAAGCATTTGCTCTTATCATATTTGAAATTAGCCTGATAAAGACACTTTTGCTGGGCATAGTACTACTGGATCTTTTTTGGGGGCATCCCATTCTGTGACTAAAGCAGCCTCTGTTTAAGACCATATAAGCATTTGCTCTTATCATATTTGAAATTAGGCCTGATAAAGACACTTTTGCTGGGCATAGTACTACTGGATCTTTTTTGGGGGCATCCCATTCTGTGACTAAAGCAGCCTCTGTTTAAGACCATATAAGCATTTGCTCTTATCATATTTGAAATTAGCCTGATAAAGACACTTTTGCTGGGCATAGTACTACTGGATCTTTTTTGGGGGCATCCCATTCTGTGACAAAAGCAGCCTCTGTTTAAGACCATATAAGCATTTGCTCTTATCATATTTGAAATTAGGCCTGATAAAGACACTTTTGCTGTGCATGCTCTCTGGTTTTTGTGGCATCCCATTCTGTGACTACACCAGCCTCTATTTAATAGCATAATAACCATTTGCACTTATTCTCATAGAAATCAGGCCTGATAAAGACACTTTTGCTGGGCATAGTACTACTGGATCTTTTTTGGGGGCATCCCATTCTGTGACTAAAGCAGCCTCTGTTTAAGACCATATAAGCATTTGCTCTTATCATATTTGAAATTAGGCCTGATAAAGACACTTTTGCTGGGCATAGTACTACTGGATCTTTTTGGGGGGCATCCCATTCTGTGACTAAAGCAGCCTCTGTTTAAGACCATATAAGCATTTGCTCTTATCATATTTGAAATTAGGCCTGATAAAGACACTTTTGCTGGGCATAGTACTACTGGATCTTTTTGGGGGGCATCCCATTCTGTGACTAAAGCAGCCTCTGTTTAAGACCATATAAGCATTTGCTCTTATCATATTTGAAATTAGGCCTGATAAAGACACTTTTGCTGGGCATAGTACTACTGGATCTTTTTTGGGGGCATCCCATTCTGTGACTAAAGCAGACTCTGTTTAAGACCATATAAGCATTTGCTCTTATCATATTTGAAATTAGGCCTGATAAAGACACTTTTGCTGGGCATAGTACTACTGGATCTTTTTTGGGGGCATCCCATTCTGTGACTAAAGCAGCCTCTGTTTAAGACCATATAAGCATTTGCTCTTATCATATTTGAAATTAGCCTGATAAAGACACTTTTGCTGGGCATAGTACTACTGGATCTTTTTTGGGGGCATCCCATTCTGTGACTAAAGCAGCCTCTGTTTAAGACCATATAAGCATTTGCTCTTATCATATTTGAAATTAGCCTGATAAAGACACTTTTGCTGGGCATAGTACTACTGGATCTTTTTTGGGGGCATCCCATTCTGTGACTAAAGCAGCCTCTGTTTAAGACCATATAAGCATTTGCTCTTATCATATTTGAAATTAGCCTGATAAAGACACTTTTGCTGGGCATAGTACTACTGGATCTTTTTTGGGGGCATCCCATTCTGTGACTAAAGCAGCCTCTGTTTAAGACCATATAAGCATTTGCTCTTATCATATTTGAAATTAGGCCTGATAAAGACACTTTTGCTGGGCATAGTACTACTGGATCTTTTTTGGGGGCATCCCATTCTGTGACTAAAGCAGCCTCTGTTTAAGACCATATAAGCATTTGCTCTTATCATATTTGAAATTAGGCCTGATAAAGACACTTTTGCTGGGCATAGTACTACTGGATCTTTTTTGGGGGCATCCCATTCTGTGACTAAAGCAGCCTCTGTTTAAGACCATATAAGCATTTGCTCTTATCATATTTGAAATTAGCCTGATAAAGACACTTTTGCTGGGCATAGTACTACTGGATCTTTTTTGGGGGCATCCCATTCTGTGACTAAAGCAGCCTCTATTTAAGACCATATAAGCATTTGCTCTTATCATATTTGAAATTAGGCCTGATAAAGACACTTTTGCTGGGCATAGTACTACTGGATCTTTTTTGGGGGCATCCCATTCTGTGACTAAAGCAGCCTCTGTTTAAGACCATATAAGCATTTGCTCTTATCATATTTGAAATTAGCCTGATAAAGACACTTTTGCTGGGCATAGCACTACTTGTCCCTGCCAGGGCATCCCATTCTGTGACTAAAGCAGCCTCTGTTTAAGACCATATAACCATTTGCTCTTATTATATTTGAAATTAGCCTGATAAAGACACTTTTGCTGGGCATAGTACTACTGGATCTTTTTTGGGGGCATCCCATTCTGTGACTAAAGCAGCCTCTGTTTAAGACCATATAACCATTTGCTCTTATTATATTTATATTATAAGACACTTTTGCTGGGCATAGGCTTACTGCTGCCTGCCAGGTGCACTTCTGTTGAGGCATCCCATTCTGTAACATAGCATACCCCTCTTTATTTACACTAAGCAGCTCTCTTATTTACACTAAGCAGGCCTGTTGGAGGCTGAGTGTTACTGCTCACTTTTGGTGTGCATTATATTCTGTTTCATATAGACCCACCGCTGCCCGGGGGATCTTAAAATATCACCTACTACCACGCCAGTTAGACTATGTCGGGCAGACAAGTGCCTGGAAGTGAAAAGAGGAGTGGCAGAGGCCAAGATTCCGCAGGCAGAGCTCGCATCAGACTGGGGGCCAGTAGCAGCAGGAGTCACGCTGAGAGACCTAATCTGCCAGTATCTGCTAGCGGTCGGGTCTCCACCAGTAACACATCTGCCGTGGTAGATTGGTTGACGCGCTCATCAACAACATCATCACAACTTACGTCTGAGACCCCCAGTCTAGGGTCGGTAGGTTCCTCTGACACAACCCTGAGTTGGCATGCCCCGAGAGCAGTCCCTGTCCTCCCATTGCCTCTGTCCTACGCCGTTCCCTCCCCCAGCGACGTATCCTATGCTTTGGGTTCAGCTCCACTCTTTAGTGAGGAGGACCATCAGATAGAGGACAGTCAGCAGCTACTGCCCAGCCAAGAAATGGAGGTGGCTTCTCTAGCTAGGCAGACAAATAGTGATGTGGACAGTGTCGTGGGTGCTGCGAGCGTTCCAGCTCCTGCGCCAGACACTGTTGACGAATCCACGAACATCAGTGACGTACAGCCACAACTCGGTAATGATGATTATGATGACGATGAAGCCGATCGCACTTGGGAGCCGGGTGATGAAGGGGCTTCATCGTCATCATCAGGAGAAGAGGGGCGCAGGTTGCCCCGGAGTCAGCAGCTGAGGCAGCAAGGTGGTAGCAGTCAGCATGGGGGCACAATTCCAAAGGCTGGAGCCGGCCGGGGCCGGGGCCGGGGTAGAGCACCTGCTGTGCGGCAGTCTACCTTATCGGGAGGTAGTGGAGCAGGGGTTCCTGGAGTTGGCAACAGCAGCAGTGAATCAGTGAGGCCAGGGGGTGGGAAAAGTAGCTACTCGGCAGTGTGGCAGTTTTTCCTGAGGCATCCGCAGGAGGGTAACATGGCCACATGCAAGATATGTAGGCAAAAGGTGAAGCGTGGCCAGGGTCCAAATGTTGGCACCACGGCCCTGCGTCAACATATGATGCGTCACCATAAAACGACCTGGGAGAACCGAGGCTCCCAAGGGGTGGTCCAGTCTGCTTCCTCACCAAGTGAGCTCCCAATTTCTGCCAGCCAAGGCTCCAGCACCTCAGCCGAAGGCAGCTGTGCGTCATACCCATCCTCTGTCGCTCCTGCTCCTCCTCCTCCTCCAAGTCATGCATCCCGCCAGCAATCCATCAGCGAAGCCATGTCCAAGAGACAGCAGTATGCGCCCACTCATCCTACGGCGCAGAAGCTGAATGTGCTCCTGTCCAAGTTGCTGGTGCTGCAGTCGCTCCCTTTTCAGGTGGTGGAATCTGCACCTTTCAGAGAACTGATGGCTTGTGCTGAGCCGAGGTGGAGAGTCCCAAGCCGTCATTTCTTTGCCAAGAAGGCAGTACCAGCGCTGCACACTTTTGTTGAACAGAAGGTGGGCCAGTCCTTGAGCCTGTCGGTGTGTAGCAAAATACATGGCAGCGCCGACATCTGGAGCTGTAACTACGGTCAGGGGCAGTACATGTCGTTTACGGCCCACTGGGTGAATGTGGTCCCTTTGCAGCAGCAACTTGGACAGGTCACGCCGCTTCGGCCTCCGCGCTCTCTGCCCATTGGGCCTGTGACACCGTGCGACTCGGCCTCCTCATCCTCCGCCATCTCCTCACCCTCCACTGTAGGCTCAAGTCTCAGTGCCCCTCCAGTCTACCATGTGTGCAGGGCACGGAGGTGTCACGCAGTGCTTCACATGGTTTGTCTTGGCGAACGGAGTCACACAGGGGAGGAACTGCTTAAATGTATTCATCAGGAAATCCAAACATGGCTTACTCCGAGAAAACTTAAAATGGGAATCATGGTTACCGACAATGGAAAGAACATTTTGTCTGCGCTGCGCCAAGGAAGCCTGACCCATGCCCCCTGCATGGCTCACGTCTTCAATCTGGTTGTCAAGCGGTTTCTGAAGTGTTCCCCCCATCTGCAGGACATCCTAACAACTTCAAGGAAACTTTGCATGCACTTCAGCCACTCCTACACCGCCAAACACACCCTTCTTGAGCTACAGCGTCAGAATGGTATCCCCCAACATAGTCTGATTTGCGATGTTTCCACCCGTTGGAATTCCACCCTTCACATGTTGGACCGATTATATGAACAGAGAAAAGCCATCACGGATTTCCTGATGATCCAAGCAGATAGGGGGACTCCCCTGTGTAACTTCAATGTCAACCAGTGGCAGCTCATACGTGACACCTGCCGTTTGCTCAGGCCCTTTGAGGAAGCCACTTTATTTGTCAGTCAGCAGGATTACGGGATGAACGACGTGATTCCACTGCTTCATGTACTACAGCACATGTTGGAAACCATGGCTGGTCAGGGCACTGGAGACATGGCGTTTACATCTTACGGCCACATGAACCCCGTTGGAGCTGAACTGGAGGAGGAGGAGGAAGAGGAGGAGTTGCCCAGCGAAACACAGTTTAGGCTTGGCGAAATGGCTGGTTTATCTAGTCAGCGGACAGGAGAGGAGGAGCAGGAGCAGCCAGAGGAGCTAGAGGTTTTTGAGGAAGGCGAGACAGAGGACCCGGGCACACCGTGGCAGTATGCAGTGGAGATGGAGACAGGTAGTCCATCCGAGTCACTTGCGCAAATGGCACGAAGCATGCTCACGTGCTTGCGTAGTGACCCCAGAATTGTTTCCATCTGTCGACGGGATGACTTCTGGCTGTCCACCTTATTGGACCCTCGCTTCCGGCACAAAATGGGGGCATTTTTTAAACCCACCGAGAGGGAGGACAAACTCAACTACTACAAAGACATTCTACGTAGGCAGTTGGCCGATGCCTATCTGCGCCATGGTCCATACTCTCGCAGGTCTGACTCGAGGGGACCTCTGCGCTCACCTTCCACTGCCATGGCCGCTGGGGGGGTTGGCAGGAGCAGCAGCAGCAGCTCCATCAGCAGCATCCTCAGTCTTCAGTCGCTAATGAGTAGCTTTCTACACCCGCATAGTGAGGCTACTCATGAGCAGCAGGAAGACCTGGAGCAGGACCTCAACCAGCAGGTCATGTCATACTTTGACATGACCATGCCAACACACCTTGAGGATCCGCTGGACTTCTGGGCAGCCAAACTTGATTTGTGGCCGCAACTAGCAGAGTTTGCCCTGGAAAAGCTGTCCTGCCCGGCAAGTAGCGTGCCATCTGAGCGGGTGTTTAGTGCGGCGGGGGCCATAGTTACGGCGAGGAGAACTCGTCTGTCAACTAAAAATGTGGAGAGACTCACCTTTGTCAAAATGAATCAGGGATGGATCAGCCAGGATTTCCACCCACCAATGCCTGATGCATGCGACTAGATTCAGCATGGTGCCAAGTTTTACACTTTCCAAATGGTGCAAAACATATTTATGTCTTTAGGCCATTTTTTGGGCTCCTGCTGCTGCTGCTGCCAACTTCTGCCAACTCCAGGGTGTGATTCATCCAATTGTTGGGCTCCTGAAGCCAACCCCAGTGTTACTTTAATGTAATATTTGGGCTCCTGCTGCTGCTGCTGCTGTCAACTCCTGCCAACTCCAGGGTGTGATTCATCCAATTTTTGGGCTACTGAAGCCAACTCCAGTGTATATTTGGGCTCCTGCTGCTGCTGCTGCCAACTTCTGCCAACTCCAGGGTGTGATTCATCCAATTTTTGGGCTCCTGAAGCCAACTCCAGTGTATATTTGGACTCCTGCTGCTGCTGCTGCTGCCAACTTCTGCCAACTCCAGGGTGTGATTCATCCAATTTTTGGGCTCCTGAAGCCAACTCCAGTGTATATTTGGGCTCCTGCTGCTGCTGCTGCCAACTCCAGGGTGTGATTCATCCAATTTTTGGGCTCCTGAGGCCAACCCCAGGGTCTCTTTAATGTAATATTTGGGCTCCTGCTGCTGCTGCTGCTGTCAACTCCTGCCAACTCCAGGGTGTGATTCATCCAATTTTTGGGCTCCTGAAGCCAACTCCAGTGTATATTTGGGCTCCTGCTGCTGCTGCTGCCAACTTCTGCCAACTCCAGGGTGTGATTCATCCAATTTTTGGGCTCCTGAAGCCAACTCCAGTGTATATTTGGGCTCCTGCTGCTGCTGCTGCCAACTTCTGCCAACTCCAGGGTGTGATTCATCCAATTTTTGGGCTCCTGAAGCCAACTCCAGTGTATATTTGGGCTCCTGCTGCTGCTGCTGCCAACTTCTGCCAACTCCAGGGTGTGATTCATCCAATTTTTGGGCTCCTGAAGCCAACTCCAGTGTATATTTGGGCTCCTGCTGCTGCTGCTGCCAACTTCTGCCAACTCCAGGGTGTGATTCATCCAATTTTTGGGCTCCTGAAGCCAACTCCAGTGTATATTTGGGCTCCTGCTGCTGCTGCTGCTGCCAACTTCTGCCAACTCCAGGGTGTGATTCATCCAATTTTTGGGCTCCTGAAGCCAACTCCAGTGTATATTTGGGCTCCTGCTGCTGCTGCTGCCAACTCCAGGGTGTGATTCATCCAATTTTTGGGCTCCTGAAGCCAACTCCAGTGTATATTTGGGCTCCTGCTGCTGCTGCCAACTTCTGCCAACTCCAGGGTGTGATTCATCCAATTTTTGGGCTCCTGAAGCCAACTCCAGTGTATATTTGGGCTCCTGCTGCTGCTGCTGCTGTCAACTTCTGCCAACTCCAGGGTGTGATTCATCCAATTTTTGGGCTCCTGAAGCCAACTCCAGTGTATATTTGGGCTCCTGCTGCTGCTGCTGCCAACTCCAGGGTGTGATTCATCCAATTTTTGGGCTCCTGAAGCCAACTCCAGTGTATATTTGGGCTCCTGCTGCTGCTACTGTCAACTCCTGCCAACTCCAGGGTGTGATTCATCCAATTTTTGGGCTCCTGAAGCCAACCCCAGGGTCTCTTTAATGTAATATTTGGGCTCCTGCTGCTGCTGTCAACTCCTGCCAACTGCAGGGTGTGATTCATCCAATTTTTGGGCTCCTGAAGCCAACTCCAGTGTATATTTGGGCTCCTGCTGCTGCTACTGTCAACTCCTGCCAACTCCAGGGTGTGATTCATCCAATTTTTGGGCTCCTGAAGCCAACTCCAGTGTATATTTGGGCTCCTGCTGCTGCTGCTGCCAACTTCTGCCAACTCCAGGGTGTGATTCATCCAATTTTTGGGCTCCTGAAGCCAACTCCAGTGTATATTTGGGCTCCTGCTGCTGCTGCTGCCAACTCCAGGGTGTGATTCATCCAATTTTTGGGCTCCTGAAGCCAACTCCAGTGTATATTTGGGCTCCTGCTGCTGCTGCTGCCAACTCCAGGGTGTGATTCATCCAATTTTTGGGCTCCTGAGGCCAACCCCAGGGTCTCTTTAATGTAATATTTGGGCTCCTGCTGCTGCTGCTGCTGCTGTCAACTCCTGCCAACTCCAGGGTGTGATTCATCCAATTTTTGGGCTCCTGAAGCCAACTCCAGTGTATATTTGGGCTCCTGCTGCTGCTGCTGCCAACTTCTGCCAACTCCAGGGTGTGATTCATCCAATTTTTGGGCTCCTGAAGCCAACTCCAGTGTATATTTGGGCTCCTGCTGCTGCTGCTGCCAACTTCTGCCAACTCCAGGGTGTGATTCATCCAATTTTTGGGCTCCTGAAGCCAACTCCAGTGTATATTTGGGCTCCTGCTGCTGCTGCTGCTGCCAACTTCTGCCAACTCCAGGATGTGATTCATCCAATTTTTGGGCTCCTGAAGCCAACTCCAGTGTATATTTGGGCTCCTGCTGCTGCTGCTGCCAACTTCTGCCAACTCCAGGGTGTGATTCATCCAATTTTTGGGCTCCTGAAGCCAACTCCAGTGTATATTTGGGCTCCTGCTGCTGCTGCTGCCAACTTCTGCCAACTCCAGGGTGTGATTCATCCAATTTTTGGGCTCCTGAAGCCAACTCCAGTGTATATTTGGGCTCCTGCTGCTGCTGCTGCCAACTTCTGCCAACTCCAGGGTGTGATTCATCCAATTTTTGGGCTCCTGAAGCCAACTCCAGTGTATATTTGGGCTCCTGCTGCTGCTGCTGCTGCCAACTTCTGCCAACTCCAGGGTGTGATTCATCCAATTTTTGGGCTCCTGAAGCCAACTCCAGTGTATATTTGGGCTCCTGCTGCTGCTGCTGCCAACTCCTGCCAACTCCAGGGTGTGATTCATCCAATTTTTGGGCTCCTGAAGCCAACTCCAGTGTATATTTGGGCTCCTGCTGCTGCTGCTGCTGCCAACTTCTGCCAATTCCAGGGTGTGATTCATCCAATTTTTGGGCTACTGAAGCCAACTCCAGTGTATATTTGGGCTCCTGCTGCTGCTGCTGCCAACTTCTGCCAACTCCAGGGTGTGATTCATCCAATTTTTGGGCTCCTGAGGCCAACTCCAGTGTATATTTGGGCTCCTGCTGCTGCTGCTGCTGCCAACTTCTGCCAACTCCAGGGTGTGATTCATCCAATTTTTGGGCTCCTGAAGCCAACTCCAGTGTATATTTGGGCTCCTGCTGCTGCTGCTGCCATCTCCAGGGTGGGATTCATCCAATTTTTGGGCTCCTGAGGCCAACCCCAGGGTCTCTTTAATGTAATATTTGGGCTCCTGCTGCTGCTGCTGCTGTCAACTCCTGCCAACTCCAGGGTGTGATTCATCCAATTTTTGGGCTCCTGCTGCTGCCAACTCCAGTGTCTCTTTAAAGCAATGTTTGGGCTCCTTCTGCCCCTCATAGTGATGCCACTTCAACTCTCTGCAATTGTGCCGCTCTGCGATTCTATTAGCGATGCCTCTGATCTGCATGTGATATTTATTCAAAGTATTATTTAACTAACCCAGCACGCATCCTGTGCGTGTTACAGCAAGGCAGAATGGTTTACAACCCTATTGAGGCTCTAGGAGGCTCAGAAATAGCCGTTTTTAATAGCGATTCGTCGCAAATTTATTCGGGTCGAAACGATTTTTGTCGGAAAATTCGGCGAATCAGTCGAATCGAATTTTTCAAAAGTTCGCTCATCTCTACACATCATCCATAACACATCCACCACACCCCGCTACCTAAGCTGGCTTTATATGTAAACACAGCCTGTTGAAGTCAGTGACTGAAAGCGCAATCAAGACATGCGAGAATCCATTGCAGTTTACCTGCTGCAAGATATCAGTAATCAACTGCCGCTAGATTACCCAGAGTGTAAGCTGTAGGGGCGGGGGTAGAAGCAGCACGAGAGCCCAGTGTCTATGCCATATCTGCTGGGCAGGTCTTACCAGACTGAGTGAAGTCCCTCCACACGGTGTCCAGTGCCACTGTATTCGCGTAAGGGCTCCTGAAGTCATGACATTTGTGCTGCTGGATGGATGGTGAATGGTGGATGGATGGCCTCTATCTGCTGACATACATCTCCCCCACCTACCTGAACTTCATCAGAGATTATACAATTTCTACTAAAGTACAGCCATTACCAGTTATACCATTTGCTGGTAAGCTACTGCCTTCCATCTAGTGCACGGCCATCCAGAAGCACCCTGCTGCTCCTCAAAGTAAGGGCAAGGTTCAGACCTCTCACTGCACTACTTTTTAACATAAACTGTGTTCCACAGCTATTTCCTAAAGGGTGACAGGTCATGTTTTGTGGATTTCCACACAGGTAAAGTAATTACTGCTCGGACAGAGACAGCTACAGAGGAGACAATCCTTAGTGAGTCCTTCCTATCCTGCAGTGTAATGCACACATCACATTGCAACATAAGCTTCATTCCAATAATAGGCTCATGGCCACTTTAGAAAGTATCACAGCTGATTACAATAAAATCAGATAAGATAAATGAATCGCTATTTGGCTATAACAATGTTACACAATGGCAGCAGGAAACTGGCAGGGTTTTTTAGAAGGGCTCATCTTGTTTGTTATAGCCCCAGCAAAAGAGAGATAGCCTATCCCAAGGAATTACCTCCAATCTCAATATAAGGCTTCCTGAACTTTGTCCCTTCTGTATGGTATGTGGAGATCTGCAAAAAATGGCCTGTTGTTGAGTCTGGAAGCATTGGGGAGGGTTGAATCTCCTCCTCAAGAGCCACAGACAGGCAATGTTTTGCAGCTTTTCACACAGACACCCAGTAATTAGTACTCAGACAGACCTATAAACCCAACTTCATGAAGATTCGCAAAACATGGTCTCTTGGTGGACCTTGAGGCGAGAGCTAGGGAACCCACATGTAGGACACAGGTGTCAAACACCCTTGTCATGGGCCTTTGACAGGCCATGTTTTTCACAACTTCACTCAGATGCACAGGTGAAGTAACTAGTGCTTAGGTGTTTTAAGACACACAAAGCATGACCCATTGGTGGCCTTTGAGGAGGTGGTTTGACACGTCTGATATAGGACCTTGTCTCAAGCCAAAAGGTTGGGTGGATTAGGAGTCATTAGCTTTAAATCCAGAACCAGGGCTTCTGGTGGATGAAGTAAGGTAAGTGGACTTTTTCTTTACCTGACTCACATTCACACCATTAGATGTCCAGACACCCCCCCCCCCCCCCCCACATTTTGTGGAAAAGCTCCATAAGTGTCTCTTATGGAGCAAAATATGCAATAAATATAAACTGCCCAGATATCCCAAATGCAATGGGGCAGTCCCATTTTTAGGCATTTGTTCCTGCTGCCCCCCCCCCCAAAAAAAAATAATAATAAAGGGACCCTTACAAGAAACAGTGCTGCACATAAAAGTTAATTTATCTTTTTGTAACTCCTGCTGTGGTCAATTTTTCCTGCTGTACTCAATGTTCCATGGCAAAGGCACAGCTCTGGCCGTTCCTCATTTTGGAAACATGCCATGGCAAATTGGTGATTCTAAGCTCCAACGCCAGAAATGTGTTGGCTGGTTGCCAGTGGACCAGACACTGACTTAGCTTTCTGTGGTACCTGAATTCAAATGTATGTTGTATACAGCGTAACAGGTGTAAACCTTAATATATAAACATAGTGACACATATAGGATTATAATTATGGCTGTGCTACAGTAATGAGTTGATACTTTCCTTTCTAATGAATCTCTATATGAAAAAGTATTAGGCAACAAATGCACACTGCAGTGCTGCATGCCTACTATTGGAGGAGGTGCAGCTGTGACATGTGACCACCTGTCCCCTTTTGGATAGAGCTCCACTAAGAAAAGGTTAGTATCTCTCTAATGCAGGGCTCACTGATAGCATGAGGGGGTAGGTCGGGTTAGTTTAGTGCTCCTGTAGACCAAGATGCTCCCAAAGGAAAATTAAGGTCCACTTCAAATACAAATTTGTTTACTGAATTGACTGGAATATCTCATTATAAGAACACTACCTTTCCAAACTCATTGTATGTCTGCAAACAAAATTGGACTTGAATGACACAGCTTTTTGGAATGAAACCGCTTTTAAGGTTGAGATTGGTCGACAAAAGGGGCCCTATGCTAAATTTAAAACAAGGAATTTCTAAAGGAGGTTGGGTAACTAGGACCCAGCTATGAGAAAAAAGGAGATATTTCCAAAAGCAAGCATGTGGGCCAAGAATGAGCAGTTATCATGACATGGTTTTTGGTGTGTATGAAAGAGCACTTCATAAGAAATCAATGTAAAACCGGCATGACTTCTGAGGATAATTCATTAAATTGCAGTCACAAGGCTGGGAGCTGTTACAGTACAATCATTATGTGTTCCCTGTTCACATGGCTAAGGTATAAAAATGCATTTTTATATTCTCTCAGTCACAGGCTTTTCAGATGTGGATACTTGTTAGAATTAGACACATACTGTTATATTGAATACATTCAAAACAGTCTACCCTGAAGACTAATCCAAAAATATTAACTCAAGTTTTTACAAAGGAAGGATGGCAGACGCTCAGACCATTTTATAACTAACCTGGAAGGTGCACGTGAGCAGGGCAATTAGGATACATTTGAGCCCTGCTCACGTGCACCTCCCAGGTTAGTTATAAAATGCCATCTTTCCTTTGTTCTGAATTTGTGCAAGCACATGGGGTGTGGGGTCCAGCCTGTACTGTGAGGCATTCGACCCTTCCAGCCCAACCTCAGGTAAGCCTGCTCCCAATTTATCTATTGCATTGTATGTCCCAAATGGGGCTCTCAGAGATTAGAGGACTGCACCCCACAGAGGCACCTTGGCGTGGTGGTGCAGCTTAAGCATACTTCTGCAGATGTGTGTGACCGAGTCCTCTGTTTTTATCTTTCAATATTTTTATTTTATTCAAAGAAGGCAGTACAAAAAAATAGATGGTCAGCCAAACAGGAATCCATCCCGCGCAGGGGAGGCAAACAACACAGTGGTTACAGCAAGTTCTAGTGATCTAGGCCAGTAGCGAGACGCAGCATTTCGGATCAGCAAGAAGATGATTGGCAATGTAATTACAGTGTGGCAAAAGTTTGAATAAACAATTAGTACATCCAAATTTGTCAATCATCAATCACGTTGTCTCTCGCGTCGATTAATTGCCGTTATATGCAAACCATATTGGCATCTCATCGTAGCCCGCCCCCCGCCGCCCAACCCCGGCCATGGCCGAGGAGAGACTCCTCTGTTTTTAACCAGATTTAGAGACAGATTTTAGGTTGTCTGCAAGCTAACAGGATTGCGTGTTGTGGCTCCTAAGTTTTTACAAAGAGTCAAAACTCAACAAATTTTACTGTAAACATGGATTTAGCTTCAAAGTGACCATTTTGTTTGTACACTGTATGTGTCTGTGTTTTGTGTAAAAAAGTGGCTGTGTGGCTGTGGTTTAAGTCCAAGTAAAACCAGGCAACAAAATGTGTATTTACCTCCCCCCCTGCAATAGACTTCTGTGGGCTGAGCCAGTCCTGTTTCTGCACTATCAATTTGAATAATAATGTGCTCCCTGGCTGGCCTTGGTGCTTTGCGCTACTGCCAGTCATTAGGGAGGCTGGATAGAACACAGTTTTGGAAGTGATATCTAAAAAATGACTTTGCTGTAGGGCTAAAAATGATGGAACCTGTGGGAGTTTTTTCCTTTCCTGTCCTTTAAAGGAATCCAGAATCAAAACCTTGTCAAAATGAAAGGGAAAATGGCTTTTCTTTAAACAAACCTTGATCTAACCGTAAGATAAAATAAAAAAATATGATAAAATAAAAAGAATATCTTAAAAGTCTGTCCTGGCTTCCCAGTGATGTGAACCTTTTGATGATAAATATTACAACCCATTAGGTAGATATCCCTTGCCTCTCTTCTTATCACATGTCTCCCTGGTTCTTCATTTGTAATATTAAGAAAATGATTCAACAACCTAAAAGGTGTCAGCTGCTCTTAACTGATTCTTTACACAAACATTGAATATGCAGAAACTGAAAAACTGGTGGTTGATGTAGGACAGGAAGTGAGGAAATTGTTCCCCAAAAGGTAATAACGTTTATATGAAGGATTAGGCAGTGTTTATCCCCATTTAACATAAGATAGACAGCTATTGTAGGTGCACCTGCTGAGATCTATTTGTGCCTATTCTAGGAAACAGTTTTTGAAGAAGAAAATAGACAAGTAGCCTACATTTCTCAGTATCTGTCTAATGATCCTTGCAATAGTCCTAAAACCCCTTGATTGTTAAAGTATTAGGAATTGTTATTGCATGCTGCTTTCTTCCATCTTGTTTCTTCTTTATCTGGCTAATTTACTTTTTTGGGGTTAGATTCAATTTAAAAAGAAAAATAATGCGACCAAAGCAGACCGAAGCGGCATTTAAAAGCCAATATTGTTTTAGTAACTATACACATTATATATTCCATAAAGTATATGTGACTTGCGAATAATATTGACACAACCCTTTCAGGACATAATGATATCTCCTGATCAGCACCTCTAAAGTTCTGTCTCCCAGCTGTCTGCTCTGTTCTTCTGGATTCTACTAGATAGGCAGGGGTGCATGCCAACTAAGCGTTGGCAACCCTCTTGCCACTGCAGGCTAGTTGATGACCATCTCACTGTCTTGAGGTAAGTACAGCAAATGAGCTGCTGTTATATTGGAATTAGGTTGTCAACTAGTCTTTGCTCTGCCCCCCCCCCTTTATTAGTATATGAATATTAAAAAGCTAAACATTTTTGGCTTAGTTATTGTGTTTCTTGCATAGTGCACTTGCACTGTTAATTGGAACCAGTCTCCCATTCTTGCTGATGAGCTTCTTTGAGTATCTAGCCATTAAGCTGGGTTTTTGCCTGTATATTATACATTTTGCCTTGGTTTATCCCTTGTTCATGTGGACCTACACCAATATGCATGTGTATCTAAACCTCACGTTTAATTTTTGGAAACTAAATTGAGTAGAGTTAAATAAAAACTTACAGTACATATGTCAGAGGAGTATATGGGCTTTCTGGCACTCGAGGAAGATTCAAAATGGTGCTCCCCCCCTGTTCTCACGTCCCCTTTTTCCGCCCCCCCCCCCGACCTGCTGCACCCAAGGCAAGTGCCCCCCTGCTCCCCCCTAGCTACACCTCTGCATATGTGTTGATGTAAATGTATGCAATATAACATATTTACATATATATATATTATCTAGATTTACCTTATTTAAAGGTGGTGAGAAAGCTGTGCTTACGGTGAAACGTGTACACCATTTTTATTATATACCTGGGCTTAAATGCATTGTAACACTCACAGTAGCTCCTCAGCAAGAATGAGAAATTGTCTGGCTGCAATGCAAGAAATGCAATGTCTAAGCTGAAAATGTTTATCTTTTTAATATCTGTGTACTAATTAAGTTGAAAATTGCTTTTATTTAAATGATTTTATGCCATTGGCTGGCTCAGTTTTTTGTTAACATATTTTGCTGTGACACTTGGAGGACTGATCATCTATCACCGATTCCAGCTATCGCTGTTCCTGTGCCACCTCAGTTTCTGTTTTTTCTTGGTTGTTCATCAGCCTTTAATGCAAGTACTGTAAATCCTGCTTAGGTGAGACATGTTTTTCGGCAAAGTGGGGTTTGTCTATAAGTGAACAAGCTGTGTTAGAATAAGAATTAACATCTGAACAAAGGTCAGTAATTTGCTGAGGGCATTAAAAGGCATGTTGAAAAAAATGTAGCAACAAAAATACCCAAAGCACAGAACTAAATCGCTAAACATCACTCTGTGTGATTTATTCAGTGTGCTGGGCCTTTCGTCACAGTGCACTTTATGTGTGATTTATTATTTGCTGTTAGATGGCAGTAAAAGAGTCCAACATTAATGGCAGAAATACTGTGCAATACCCTGTTGAGTAAAGAAATTGTTACACATTGAAAGGTGTATGTGCAAAGGTCTGTTAGGAAAAAGAAAGAAGGACTGCGATTAAGCTATTGCATGACCGCAGTAAAGGTAATCATATCAAGGTTTACAGAGATCGTGCAATAGCTTAAACAAATCTTTAGCCATAAAAAGTGCTTAGAAATATTGTTATAGTGGAAGAGAAGGCTCCCAAAAATGTTCCTCTATGCTCAGCCTGTCAATAGCTCTTTCCCCTTCCTTTGTAAAGAGCAATGTGGGAGGCATGCAAATTATCAGTGGGAGTTAAGTGCTATTATACAATCACTCATCCACATTATGAGCCCCAAAATAAATTGTTCAGAAACTGGGATGGAGAGAAAGAGGGTGTCCTACACAATCTTCCCCTATACTGAAGCAACAAGGTGCAAATGGGCAATTGAATGGCATGGACAGCCGCAAAAATATTGTACACTACAGTGGCTTTTGCTGTAGTAGTTATAATTGATCTGTGTGCCACCTGGTGGTGAAATTAAGATATTACATTTCTTTAATAAAAATGCTGGCATTCTGACTGCAAGACAGAGCGCCGCTGCAATGTGGTAGTTGCAATAATAAAAGCTGTATCTGTGTGGAATTCAAATTCAAATGCTTTGTGGAACAGCCTGCATTTTGTCTCTCAATAGGTCCACAAGTGGGAGTTGATCGCTAGCTATAGCTATACCCAAGATTTGCACCCCCCCCGAGTCTCTGGGAGCTTTGGGAGCTCTGGGAATAGCTTTAACGCAAGAGATCGCTTGCATAGCTCCAACTGCTGCAAAGGATTCTGGGGGAAATTCTGCTATCCTTGGTTTGTAGGCAGCAAGTAAATACGTTCTGTTTTTGGAAAGCATTGTCTGCCTTGTACCTTTTAATAAAAAATATGGCCTAACATGGGTTTCTCCCTTGCCTGGCTACTCAGTATGTTTTCCCTCTCAATAGGTGGAATAGTACAACATTAAGTGTACCCTGGGCGTAGGAGGGAATTCAACAGGGACTCACACATCCACGTGTTACATGAAAGCCCAATTACTTTCTCAGCTGAATTGACTGGGTGATCTCCTACCATTCTGACCCCCTTCTTGTATTTTTTTGTATAGCACTTTATTGCACCATTATGGACAAACACCTTTTTAGGAATTATTTGCACAGGTCACATATGACACTCCTTTTTTATAGGGCACCAAACTAGAGGGGTGCCAGGAAATCATCCTGTCTAATATGTGTAGATATTTGTTCACCTTTTTGTTGCAATTAATAATGTATTTTCACTTATAGACTTACATACCTTATAGACTTATGTATTCATTGCGTGTCTGTGCAGTATATTCTGGGTTAGTGGTGGACCATTCTGAAGGGTTCCACTCTGCTGTAGTTTTCCATGTGGTCATCCCAGTGATGTTGCACGCCTGTGGCAGTGCACTGGATATATATAGAAACATAGAAACATAGAAGGTTGACGGCAGAAGGAGACCATACGGTCCATCTTGTCTGCCCTTATGTGTATACTGTATGTACTCTTTATCTTAGGATAGATGTGTGCTTATCCCAGGCATGTTTACATTCAGTGACTGTTGATTTTTCAACTACCTCTGCTGGAAGTTTGTTCCAAGCATCTACTACTCTTTCTGTAAAATAATATTTTCTAACATTGCTCCTGATCTTCCCCCCCCCCGACTAGCTTCAGGTTGTGCCCCCTTGTTCTATCATTAAGCTTCTTCTTAAAAACACTTCCCTCCTGAACCTTATTCAATCCTTTCACATATTTAAAGGTCTCAATCATGTCCCCCCTCTCCCTTCTTTCCTCCAGATTGTACAAATTAAGTTCTTTAAGTCTCTCCTGATAAGTTTTAAGTTTAAGTCCTTCCACCATTTTCGTTGCCCGCCTTTGGACACGTTCTATTTGAATAATGTCTTTTTGCATGTAAGGTCTCCAGAACTGCATATATACAGTTTTTTTTTCTACTTCTGTCTTCTCCTACTGTTTACAAGTATAGAAGGCAGGAGGCGAGGCTGTCTAGTTTGATCATCCACAATGTGTTGCTTAGAAAAAGAGGCAGAAATGAAAGTTTGCCAATAACATGTCATATCTGCTGAAAAGAAAAATCAATTGAAATTACGTAGAGGGACCAAAATTAATTAAACATAAACATTTAAATGACTTCAAATACTTATGACCTGTCTAATGTTATATCTCAATGGCTAGTAAAGCTTTACATTGCATCTTTTTAATAACATGAATGTGCCCTTGTTTGTAGGTGAACATAATACCAAGATTTCAGCACATACTATGCAAGAAACAAAGAATTTCCAAACTGATTGCACATTGTCCAGGTATTCAGTTAAGAACAAAAAGCTTAATACATCAATGCATGAATGTTCCTTGAAAGTTTACTAACCATTGTTGTTTTCATATAGAAAAGAAAAGAGCTGGAGCTAGTGTGATTTTCCTTTTTTCACCTATGACTCAATTAGCAAGGTTTAGCATCATTCCTGTTTTGTCACTACAGATAAGAGGTTCACTTATAGGAGGACTATAACGAAAAAACGGGTCAATGATAAAAATCCATATAAATATGCTGGCGGCGGTAGGAGCGGTCACTTATACACTCGACAACAAAAAATTCCTTGTCATGCTTTTGCTTTATTTTAATAGAAGGAAGAGGAAATCAGGGGGACAGCCCTAGATTTTATTTCTACCAGGAGAAGAAAACCATACGCAGGAGTTTTATTCAGTTTGGAAGGGACCCTTCCTCTCATTAGCCAATGTGTTTATATGACTTTTTAATATTACACAGTTTTGCAATACACCTCCTGGAGATGTTGTCACCCTCTGTTGCCAGACCATTTTTTTACCATTTTGAGCTACCCAGGTTTAACTGTAATTTTGGGGCTTTCTTGGAATTTCCCAGGATTTGTATATATTTTTTTAAGCAACGTCTGGGCTTTAACGTGAAATGTCTTGTTTGTAATTTTCTCTGTATATTTTAAAATTATTGTAAGAAATATAAAAAAACATTTTTTTTTTTTTACATTTTGTAGTGTTTGTTATTAACTGTAGAGTTTTTTGTATCAAGTAAATCATATTGTGTGTAAAAGCCCCATTCTTCCCGATTACAACTGTACCACATATATATTGCTAAACACCCTTTTTTGCCCAGGAGACACCCCAAAGTAAAAAGAATGCTTAAGGAAATTTTCAAAGAAAATGCAACTATTTGGGGCTCCTTGCACTTTTTCAACAAAAACACACCTTTACATACACACATGAAATACTCCACCAAACCCAAAATTTGCTGAAAGTAGGTGGAATGCGTGGAATGTGGAAGGTGGAATCCATCAACGAAATAGCTAGTTTCAGAGGGTTTCTAGAAAAAATAATAAAAAAAACTGAATCAAAATCTACTTTTTCTAAAAAAAAATATGCTAACCAGTAGAAATATACTAGATCTGAAACGGCAAGGTCCCCTGAACAGAACAATACCCAACATACATGGCTACATCCAAGGGTAGGGATGCCAAACACCCCAAAGTAAAGCATGCGCATAATGGTCATTTCACTTGAACATTTCTGCTCTGAAGACAAAGTATGCACCTTGTGCTTTTTCAACCAAAACAACCATTTAAGCTTGAAATACCCCCCACACCATATATTCAATGAAAGTACACACCTCATATGTTCTATGAGTACTAGACTTGTGGCCATGGGTGCAGCTTTCTGGATGCAAACCTTCAAGATCCTTCACTGGTTGAACAGAGTTTCTTTGAAAAAGTAAAACATGCAGAATATAAACCACATTTTCCTAAGAAAAAACAGAAAAAAACATGATAAATCTGAAAAAGCAAGGTCCCCCGAACTGAACAATACCCAACATGCATAGCTACTTTAAAGGGTAGGGTTGCCAAACACCAGAAAATGAAGCATGGGTGTAATGGTAATTTCAGCTCTGCAGACAAAGTGCGCAACTTACAGTTTTTCAAGACAAATAACTCTTTACATTTGAAATACCCCCACCCACACCATATATTCTATGAAAGAACAAATCTAGCAGCTATCTCCAAATCTAATACAAAGCAAACATGTCACAAAATCAAAACTGCAACCAAAATACTATGGGGATGACTGAAACTGCAACTAAAGCCTAGAACTAAAACCTGGAAAAAAATTGCAAAATAAAAAATTAAGACTACACAGTAAACCTAAACAAAATATAATCAAAATCAACAGCCTGGAATCAAATAAATTAAATATATATTTAAAAAAGTGTATATCTATGATCCAACATGAGGCGGTGAACTCAGGACCCGGTGACTAGTAATCTGGGTCTAGGGGTTTACAGCAGTCCCAGGGCCAGCAGGAGTTTACACAGTAGGGGTCCTAGTAGCGAAGGCCTCAAAATGGAGGGGTGAAGGTCCAGAAAAGGTCCTACTGAAGCAGTCCTCGACCAAAAGTTAACCGACACACCTAAAGTTTAGTTAACAGGAAAAAGGTGTTTATAAAACAGCAAAACCAAAATCAAAAACTGTTTTGATCTCATTGTGAGGGTGGGGCATTGGTAACAGGTGCGCGCCGGGTCTGGCTCACCCAGTAAACACACGGGTGCAGCCAGCGATGGAAGGGGGGTGGAGGCAGTGATGGGGGGCCTCTAGGCGGCAATTGGCTTGTGAACTCCCATCATATGGCAACCAGAAATCAGCCAGAAATCAGGCAGGAATCAGCCAGTGCGCCACCCGACATCCCCCCATCCCTGCCACCCCCCCCCCTCGGTCACCAGTAGCCTTCTCGAACAATCCACCAGATCCGACCTGCCGATGGCCCCCCCACCCAATGGCCCAGCTAAGGAAACTCTAGCTGTGTAAAATTTACGTGCCTGGCGTTTAATGGAAAGAGAGGCAGCCAGGTACATTTTATGTGGCTGGCACTAGATGAGTTAAAAGTAAGGGCACACTGGAGCCAAAAATCAGTTTTTTTATTTTACTGGACCCTGTCAGCCCATGACCAGCACATGCGTTGCTGAGCCCCATTGCCAATGTATATTACATCCAGTGAATGAGTTAGTGTGTTTGTCAGCTGAGGCACTAGCATTCCAAGAATAGATCATGGGCAAGGGTAGATATGAGGTGGATATGGGTACTCTTAACCCTTTAAGTGCCAGCCTACCTGGAGTTTTTGTCACACTCTGTTGCCAGACCATTTTGCACTATTATGCGCTCCCCATGTTCAAATGTGATTTTTGAAGAGATTTCCAGGGATTTCCCAGGAAAATTATATATTGTTTTTTTCAGCAGAGTCTGGGCTTTAACATGAAATGTCTTGTTTGTCATTTTTTAGGTGTATTCTCAATATTTTTGGGTAAAATATGTGCAAAAATATATATATATTTTTTACAATTTGTAGTTTTTTTTTGTAATAAAAAAGGTAAGTTTGTCAATAAAATCTTATTGCGTGTGAAATCCCAAATTCTCCCGGTTACAGCGGTACCACATATGTATAGGTAGACACCCTTTCCTGCCCAGGAGACTCCCCCAAACTGAAACAGTGCTTTAGGGGATTTTCAGATAAAATACAACTATGCTATGCAATATGCACACCTTGCAGTTTTTCCAGAAAAACAACCCTTTACATTTGAAATACCCTCAACAAACTATATATTCTCTGGAAGTACACACCTCAGGCTTTCTAGGCGTACCAGGCTTGTTGATGTGGCCATAGTTTTCTGGAAGTAATCCCTCAATGGATTCTTTGGTTGCAAAGAGTTTCCCTAAAAAAAGGATAAAAAAGCAGAAACTATATACAAACAAGAAAAAACAAGTTTAATCTGAAAACGCAACATCCCCCGAACAGAACAACACCCAACATGCATAGCTACTGTCAAGGGAAGAGTTGCCAAACACCCCAAAGTAAAGCATGTGCGTAACGGTAATTTACAAAGTGCGCACCTTGCGATTTTTCAACCAAAACAACCCTTTACATTTGGAATATCCCCCATAAACCATATATTCCCTGAAAGTACACACGTTAAGCTTTCTAAGTGTACCCAACTTGTTCTAGTGGACTCATCTTTCTGGAATTATTACCTCAAAGAATTCTTTGTTTGCGCAGGGTTTCCCTAAAAAATTTATAAAAAAGCTGAATAAAAAACACCTTTTCCTAAAATATAAATATGCAAACAAGAAAAAAACAAGCTAAGTCTGAAAGTGCAAGGTCCCCCGAACAGAACAATACCCAACATGCAGAGGTACTATTAACCCTTTTAATTGCCAGCCTACTTGAGGTTTTGTCAGCCTCTGTTGACAGGCCATTTTTCCCCATTTTGTGCCATGTTTTGTGCCATTTTTGCTGGAACTTTCAGGAAAATTATATATATATTTTTTTGCAGCAGAGTTTAGGCTTTAACATGAAATGTCTTGTTTGTAAATTTTATTTTTTTTTTACAATATTATTATTATAAGTAAAAAAAATAAATAAATAAATAAAAATTTTTTTTAGAAAATTGACTTCTTTATTTTAAATAAAAAATGTATTGTATTAAGGAAAAGCATATTGCATGTGAAAGCCCCATTTCTACTGATTAGAACGGTACCACATATTTATCGGTAGCCCCCCGTTCCTGCCCAGGAGACCCCCCTAACTGAAACAAGTACTTTATAACATTCACAAATAATATACAAATACCATCCACACTACAAAGGGTTAAATCGAGAAAAAAAAATGACATAGGGTCCCCCCTCCCAGGGGAGGGGGACCCCTTTTTTTTTTTTTGAAAAACCCTTAAAAATAAAAAAAAAAATAGAAATAGAAGTAACCAGCCCGGGACCAGCTATGCAGGGCTTGTAGGAACAGTGCGCAGGGGCCAGCTTTTGTGGCCCCTGGTCCTGCAGGCTACAAAGCCCGCATAGCCCGTGGGCCCGGGCTCTTCTGCCCCCTCCCTGGCCTTTGCGGAGGCAGGTAATGGGGGTGCCGGGGGTTAATGGCAAGTTACCCGCTAGCGCAGGTGACTTGCCATCCCCCCCAGCCTTGTGAACTGGTATAGGGGTCATGGACCCCTTACCAGTTCACAAGGGGTTAAATGTAAAAAAAAACACAGACACACACAGAGAAAAAAATATTTTATTAATTTTTTTTTTTTTTTTTTATACTTACCTCCCATCCATCCTGGAGCACTCTGTCCCTCGGCGATCACTGGCTTCTGCTCACCTGCTAGAAGCCTTTTATAGCTACTGGGTGACAGAACACAAAGGGTTAATCAAAAAAAAAATGACATAGGGTCCCCCCTAGCGCAGGTGATTTGCCATCCCCCCAGCCTTGTGAACTGGTATAGGGGTCATGGACCCCTTACCAGTTCACAAGGGCTTAAAAGTAAAAAATAAGACACTGACACATAAGAAAAAAATCTTTATTTTAATTTTTTTACTGTACTCACCTCCGATCTGGCGTCCCTCGCCGCTGTCCCGCGCCGCTGTCATGTTGCTGACAGATGCCGGTAGTGATCGGCGCAGGGCGGGTGACAGGCGAGGGGGCTCCGATCGGAGCCTCCTCAGCTGACACCCGCCCTGCTCGGAGCTCGGAGGGGGTATAGGAGGAGCGGGATGACGTCATCCCGCTCCTCCCACAATGGGCGGGGCTAGGAGGCGGCGGCCATCGCCGCCATTTCAAGAGGGTCCTCACCTGAAGCCTGCGCAGCCCAGGGGGGGGGATCGGACCCCCCCCCCCCCGGTGAAGAGGAGACCCAGGCAGAAGGCTCGGGCGCGGAGGGGCGGGGGGGGCGGCTGGTTTCGTGCCCCCTCCTGAAGACGGAGTAGGAGTATAACATGGGATGGGGTGTCCTGGCTGGAGAATACAGTGGGGCCAGTACAAGGAGAGAGGGGTTGGTTTAAATACTTAGGAGACAGAGAGTGGAGGAAGTACAATGAGTGTATTGCCGCACAGGTGGGCTTTGTACTGGAGCTTTTTGCTCAGCACAGTTGGACCCGAAGCAGTGTGGCCTTCTGGGATTTCTCCCTCCCTACGGCCATTCCACCCCTGGTAACAGACAATAAATGAAAAGTGGTGACTACTATAACCTAAGGGAAAGTAACCAATAGAAAGTCATTTCAGCATTTTATTTCAGTCTAATAGACCGAGCCAGTGGAGCACATAAATACAAAACAAAAAGAAGAATATTTACATCCAAATCAAAAAATGTTGCCTTACTTTATGTGCTTGTGACATCCAATGGCCTGCTGTAAGCAGAATCTTCTTCACACCTAGAGCCAACAAAAGGATGTGAATGTTCATTTTTGGCATGGATGGACATTACACACTGTGTAAAACAAGTTGTAAATAGGACAAGATGAGAAAAACACAAACTTTTAATTTATTCTGAACATTTTTGGCACTGTTTGGTTTTAGCTGTGAAAAGACGCATACATAAATAACAGATCAGGTCAGGATTGGTACAGCAATTCAGAAATGACTTTCCAGGTCTGTGATGAGATTCACGTTTCAGCAATAACATGGGATTCGGCAAGGCTAAAGAAACACCATCGCACTTTTCTAAATGATCCCGATGATATAGAACACTGCAAGCTCTTGCCTGCCATCTGCCGGTTCAGTAAATGAAAGCAGTTTTCTGTAATGCTTCAGCAGATACCAGAGATGCTGTCACTTAGCCATAACCTAGATCTGTTCAACAGGAAAGAAATGTGGCTGCCATTAGCCTCCTCTTTTGGAAATTTTTATTGGCTTGCCAATAGGTTCCCTATTTAAAGCGGTCCTTCGCTCTGAATAGTCTATCTTATATGTTTCCCACCCTGTACATACAGATTACACACATTAAAAATCATCCTACCTACATCTACCGCATGTTATGAGCCTTTAAACATCCAAGATGGTGGCTCATGGAATATCAGGTAGCCTGCAAACAGGAAGTGCCTTCTAACTGTGCTGCTCTGCATTCTGGGATTGCTGACCTTTTCCTGACCCCAGCTCTGCTCTGTCTGAGCAAAGCACATCTATAACCCGCCTCCTGTACTTTATGCCACTCTCCTCTCCTCATTAAGTGTGATGCTTCTAAGTCAAGATGGCGGCGCCCATATCCTAAAGTCCTGAACAGAGTTGCAGCCCAGTGGGGGAATAAGAATAAGTAAGTGACTAAAAACTTAAAATAAATTAATTTTAGATGCTGGGGAATTGTTTTTTAAGGGTTTGGGCTTTACAATAAATCGCGCTGAAGGTCCGATTTAAGTAGTATGTACAGTGAAAATTGTGCTGAAGTCAAAAATATCATTTGTCCCATTCCTGCAGATTATCAGCTAGTGAAGCCTAACCTGCAACTATAAGCAGGTAGCTTGGTTAACATTTTTATGTACTGTATTGCTATAATTTGAGGTTCCATTACTGACTTATACTTAAACCGAACCAACACCCTTAGAAGAAACAGTGCTCATATATATCCCTCCCCAGGGTAATTCAGATTAGTGCAAACGTATTACCTTGTAACCATTCTGTAGTCAATTTTATAAATAAAATAGCATCTCATGGAACTCAAGAATGCCTGCAAAAAGAAAGTTCAGGCACCTCCAAAATGGCAGCTACCAGGAGAAAATCTGAGAGGTGGTGTTATAGCTTTGAGTGGATGCAGGAGCAAACATTAGTGCTGATCAAGATTCAGTATCATACATGCAGATGGGGCAAGGGAGTTTTGGGGAGTTTTTTTCAAATGTGCCCAGCTGTTGGTCCGATTAAATCTGAAAAGATTAAACTACTTTGGTTCAGAATAAACTATAGATAAGCAGCAAAACCACAAACATGCTCCTAGCAGACCAAGACTACAAAATTCTGAAAAAAATTAATGTACTGGGTCCACTGGGTCCAGCCCTGAGGATACAAGTCCATGGTTGTATTTTAACCTACCTATTTAATGATGTGTTAATCTTATAGAATTTGATAATTAAAGGGAACCAGTGTGGCATGTATAGTAAAAATGTATAGAAGGAGGAATTGTATGTACGAACACTGCATAAAACGTACTAAATGCAGACTAATAATGCATTATAAAGTGCATGTATAACTGTAAATGATGAAACAAACCTATGCGTTAACTTATAGATTTCTTATAACAAATGCAGACTAATAATGCTTTATAAAGTGCATGTATAACTGTAAATTATGAAACAACCCTATGCATTAACTTATAGATTTCTTATAACAAATGCAGACTAATAATGCTTTATAAAGTGCATGTATAACTGTAAATTATGAAACAACCCTATGCATTAACTTATAGATTTCTTATAACAAATGCAGACTAATAATGCTTTATAAAGTGCATGTATAACTGTAAATTATGAAACAACCCTATGCGTTAACTTATAGATTTCTTATAACAAATGCAGACTAATAATGCTTTATAAAGTGCATGTATAACTGTAAATTATGAAACAACCCTATGCATTAACTTATAGATTTCTTATAACAAATGCAGACTAATAATGCTTTATAAAGTGCATGTATAACTGTAAATTATGAAACAACCCTATGCGTTAACTTATAGATTTCTTATAACAAATGCAGACTAATAATGCATTATAAAGCATTATAAACCTATGAGTTGAGACTCATAGACAATTATCTGTATTTTCTGTATTTATTATTATATTTACTATTTTTTTATGTATTCTTTTTTTTTTTTTTTTTTTTTTTGCAGAATTAAAAAATCTTTCATTTTGCTCATCAGAATTGAGAAAGCATATGGACGAGTACCTAAAAATATGGTACATAAGACCTTTCCTCGAACCTCTTTTGTAAGTACTAAAACACTGGGTGCTTAATTGCAGACAATGGGGTTGAACCAAAGTCTAATGAGAAAACTAATTTCTTTTTCAGGAGAAAACTGCTATTTAATTTCATTGTCTACCGGTTGTATACTTTCACCTGCCTCTGAATCAGCCCCAAGGTAGACAATAAAAGTGAATGGCAATTTTCTCTCCTAAAACAAATTCTCACCAGGCTCTGAATCGACCTCAGTATGAGCAGGCAGCATTTCTAGCAAAGGGACCTGATAGTCCCCCTTATATTCTGAAAATAAGTATAAAAATGTTAGTTTTCAGTAGAAAACAACAGCTTCTCACAGATTGGAGAAAATGAGGCCGATTCATTAATAGCGCCAGGTAGCGACAGATGAGCGACTGTAGCGTGATTTTTACAGCGCCAGCCAGTATTCGCTGTGCTTGGCCGGCGTTTGCTTGATGACAGCGACTCAGTCGGTGTGCGGTAATGTTGAATACGGGCTTAGGGGTCGCTGTTTCACAGGTTCAGCGCTGTATGTGAGCGCCTGACAACGAATGGCCAGAGCGAACGGCTTGCTTCATATTCATTAAAAAATGACGCTCCGAATTTGCTGTCGCTGTCCATTCCTTGTTTAAACCCCAGTGCGCTGGCGGCGATGGGTGTTAACTAGTTTTTAACCCCTAAACAACCATATTTTTTGATTGTAACGTTATACATGTTTTTGGAATCATTTTGTAATATGAATATATTAATATCAGACCTGTTAGATCAATTCTGCACAATTTTTTTTTTTTATTTTTTTTTACTTTAAAAAAAAACCTAACATTGCAGAAGTGGTCTCAGAATTTTTGACAAAAAAAAAAAAAAAAAAAATACCAATTAATTATGATTAATTAAACATTGCTCCATTGAAATGCATTGGACAATGCCAGGGAGCGACAGCTCATACCTGGCGCTGTGAAGGAATTCGCAGCGGCGCTGTTCGTTCCAGGCGGCTTCATGATGAATCCCGTGCTAGCCGTCGCTCTCGCCGGCGCTAGCCTCATTTAGCATGATAAATGTGTCATTGTGACCGCCGCCGGGCGTACTTGAGTCGGTAGCCGCCGATAGCTGGTGGTACCTGGCGCTCGTCAGACACTACCTGGCGCTAGCCCGTGATAAATAAGGCCACATGTCCAACAGTGTTGCACTTCAGAGCCATGTTTTAATCTGTGCTTTTTTTAAATTCTTTATGCCATCATAGAATCAATTTATATATTACAAACTATATGACACTGTTCAAGGATTAAACCTGAATATTTAAGAGTGGTGAGGAACGGAAGTGTTGAAATGTTGTACAACGAGCAAATAATATGTTGATTGGATTTTTAGGAAGTATATGAAAAATAAAAAGGGAGAAGAGAGATGGGAAAGAAGGGTGAGAGGAGGGGGCTTCTGAGGTAGTAGGGGGGTGAGTAAGAGGACAGGGGGTAAGAGGATGAGAGTGAGTAAGTAAGAAGGGAGGTGGGGTAAAGGGGGAGTGATGGATGGTGGGGACCGGGGTGCAGTCTATCTCTGAAAATATCTCGGGGTTTATGAAAAATTGACCAAACGGAAGTCAAAGTGAAGGGAGATTCAAGGGGATCGGGAGGTCAAGTAGTCACAGGAGTCCTTAAATTTGATCCAATATTTCCAATGTAGGATGGCCAAGTAATTGTCTCCCAGAGAGGAGTGTAAGGTGTAGTAGGCAGGCTGCGGGGTCATTGATGAGCAAGAGATTGATTCAAATTTTTGTTATTGTGGTGACTTTGGTCTAAAATGTTTGTTGGACTGTCAGAACAAGAAGATGTGATGCAGGGTGCCCTCCTAGGATATTTTTATTGTAATGACTGATTTCCAATTTGAATAACACATTTATATGCCATTATATAGCATTGGATTAGTAAGAAGATTATTATTATTATTTACACAGTCAGTTTAATTTTTGTTTCCTATTTAATGTTACAGAAATATAAGATCACAGCATTTTTCCCCATCATCAGATTCTCCGCTTGTCAGGATTTTTGTATTGATTACATCATCATCACCATTACGTGCCTATATTCATTCCACTGCAATGGTTCAGGACCATCCAAACAAACCTTTCTCTACAATGAAGGTATATCCTGTCCTGTTATAATGAGAAGAACATTAATCATGGTTGTTGCTTTTCTGGAAGTGACTACATATTTACACTTATTTTTTTCACAGTAATTTGCTGGTAAGAATGGCTGCATTGCTAAATTTCCCCAGGAGGTGGCAACAACAGCCCTGATTTGAAGCCAATGCACCTACAACTTACTAAGTTTGGAACTTTAAAGGAAACCTTATTGTAACCCCCCCACCCCCCCCACCCGCATCACCTTCAGACACCCATGTATTGGTGGACCTCATGTTTCTGGCTACCTGTTCTGCTGCTCTGGCTGGCTGTTCCAAAAGTAGGGTAGAGAAGTACTTGAGGAATATTAAGTTATAGCTTGGTGATTTCTTCGGTCAACCTAAAAGGCAGTAGAGACCGCCATATTTGAGAAAAGTACAAAAATATGAAGAGGAGGCTTCAAAGAGCCCCTTTTTCAAAGATGAAGACACAAGACATATAACTTGTTAAAAACCCATTAAACCCATTAAAACTCATTACAAACCAAAGGGAACCCAGGGTGTATAGTAACTATATACCAAAAATGACCAGTGCACATATGGAGTCAGTTATTAAATAAGTTGGTGCATTATTCAGATTTGATTTGATTAATTTAGTCTAATTTATCTTAAGGTCTTAAGGTTCACCAGTCTTGAGGTGCTCCTTAGTTTGATAGTAAAGCCTGAGAACTGGTTGAAATTCATTCTATTTTCATGTTCCAGTAATGCAGGTGAACTGTGCCTTATGTGCATGCGATAGCTCACTACAAATTGGGTTCCCAATCCTGATTGGTTGCTAAAGTCACATGGACAAAAGTGGGCTCACAGGCTGCTCTGCAGTGCTGGCGCACAGCATTAGCACGTGGAATCGGTAAGGATTTCAGCTTGTATGTGGGCTTCATATTTACAGGAGAGCTTAGTGAGCTGATTTCAAATCATTCAGCATTGCACTTGTCAGAGAAAGAAAATCACAGAATAAGAAGAAGATTTGAACAGGCTTCACTGCATATTAAATGTCCCCTCCTTTAATTAGTTTGGTACAATAATTAAATAAGACATATGATACATGTACATAAAAGTACATAATAATATATAAGTACTCATTACAGATACCCACTAATATTTGCTATTAAAGGGATTGTTATGAAAATAAATGGCAGCTTACAATAACCAGCAAAGCTTCAGCTCTGCCCTTCCGCTCTGCTCAGCGTCAGGAAGATCCAGTCCCCCTTTTATGTTTAGAAGGCTGGACTGGCACGCTCAATGCTGCCATTTAAGTCCAGCTAACCCCTTCCTTCTCCTATCTCCACTATGTGTCATTGCCATGAATGCACACTCTGCTATTCTGCAATGTGCATAGAGCGGTAGCGCCTTTGCTAGCCCTCCACATTCCACTCCCACTTCATCACAGCCCCCAGGCCACTCCGAATCCAGAACACAAGGTCAAATATTAAAACGTGATTTCTCTGCCACTACCACTTTGTTTTACAAACTGAAAACAGGTTAGCGCATTGCCACGTGTAGCCATACACAATGGGTATACATTATATAGACTTGGCTATGTGTGGTCAATCCCTTTAGTAATATCACACATGGATTTTAAAATAAAAATGTTATTTGTAATGAATTGCTGAAAAATAACTTTTGGCCACAAGGTGTCACTGTCAGATGGATTGTCTGAGCTTGTTACAGAGCCCCGTATCTTGTTACACATAAAGTGTATCTGACATATTCCAGCAAAGTTCTATACAGGTACTGTACACAGCATATTCTGCATAAAGATTTGATATGTTTAGTTAGATTGATTTAATGGGGAAGGTCATGATAATAACTTGGTGAAGCAAGTTTGGCTTTGGGAGTAAATTGCACAGTTTGGAAATAGCGCCTTATGAGGTATGCAGAAATGAAATCATAATTTTGTCTGCATAGCCTATATTTTGCTGTTGTTTCCAAACTTCAAAAATAATATTTTAACCGCACTGGAATAAATATGTACTTTACCTGTAAAAACGCTCCACTGCAGGTACAATCTATTTTTGCACATAATATTAAAAAAGCTCACTGGGAAGCAGGTTGCAATTCACACTGATTCATAGATAGATTCCTAGGTATGCATAAGCATACAATGGTGAAAATGATCAATTTTAAAACATCTGAAAGACTCTTAAAATGTGGATCCCTGCTAAGGTTTTTAAAAACACAGTGCTTTGTGAAAAAGGATCAGGCATCAGGTGAGCTGCCTACTGCCTTATTAAAGTGGACCAACACCCAGGATTTTGACTATCCTGGGTTTTGGTCCACTTCAGGGGGGCACCCCGATTAGGGGTGTCCTGCTGTGTAAAACCCCCCAGAACCCCGAAAAACTCACCTCACCACGCTCACGGACAAGCGGCGGACAAGACAGTGAGTTTTTTGGGGGGGTCCCATCTATAAGATTCCCGGGCCGATCACCTCCCTCCCCGGCGGGACATCCGAGATCGGGATGTCCCGCGGGGGGGGGAGGTGATCGGCCCGGGAATCTTATAGATTCCCGGGCCGATCACAGGAGGGTGATGGTCCACTTTAAGGGCCTGCTGCATATTAAGGGGTGAAGGACATACATTATAGATTATATACATTTACCCCTGTCTACTTCATTTTCTTGTGCTTTGGAAAATATATATCAACAATTTTTTGCTTATGTCATCATTTTGAGAACAAACCTAACCTAATTGAAGCCACACGATGGGGTCAGGCTAAATATTTGGAGAATCCAGTGTGTCTTTCGAGGTGCATTGCGGTGTGGATTACAACCTGTATGCCGATGAGCTTTTTAGCGATAACACACAAAAAGTGCAAAAATAAATGTTTGTCCTATATTCCCCCCAAAAATCAACTGTGACTGTGATGATGCATTACAGTGTAGGTACGTTATTTTTGCAATGATGTGAGGATATTTTTTTAAGTTTGGAAATGACAGCACCCTTATGGGCTATGCTAAAGATATCACTAAATATTTGAAAAAGAATGTACCTTACCTGTAAAAATGCCCCATCACAGGTACCAGTAATTTTTTTGGGAAAAAAGGTAGAACAAACATTTTCGACTCAAAGTTCTTTGGGATTCCTGCCGCTCTTAGAAGTGCCAGAAGCCAACTTGCACAGCTGACAGTGCTTCTCCTGCCCCCCTCCTGCTATGCTGGGGCACAGCATCACAGCAGAAGGGGAATGGAGGAGGCCACCTACACGGCAGGGCCGAGGATCTGTGTCTTCTGATCAGCTGCAGAGCGGGGAGTGGCCATAGGGTAGTAAGGGAGTAGGTGAGTATTTTTTCATTGAGTGATTTGTTAAAAACTTGTTTTGGATGACCCCTTAATTTTCTGGAGAAATTTGGCAAATTGTCAGAAATGAATTTTTAATAAATTTGTTCCTCTCTAGTCTTCATACATTCAATAGTGTCTGGCTACACTACTCCTAAAATATTAATGAATGTAGTCACAAGCCAGTTAAACCGGACCTTCAGCATGATTTATTGAAAAGCCCAAACCCTTAAAAAACTATTCTCCAGCATCTAAAGTTAATTTATTTTAAGTTTTTAGTCACTTACTTATTATTCTTTCCCCCACTGGGCTGCAGCTCTGTTCAGGACTTTAGGATACGGGCGCCACCATCTTGACTCAGAAGCATCACACTTACTGAGGAGAGGAGAGTGGGATAAAGTACAGGGGGGTGGGTTATAGCTGTGCTTTGCTCAGACAGAGAAGAGCTGGGGTCAGGAAAAGGTCAGCAATCCCAGAATGCAGAGCTGCACAGTCAGAAGACACTTCCTGTTTGCAGGCTGCCTGATGCTCCATGAGCCACCATCTTGGATGTTTAAAGGCTCATAACATGTAGTAGATGCGGGTAAGATGATTTTTAATGTGGCCAATCTGTATGTACAGGGTGTGGGAAACATATAAGATAGGCTCTTATTCAGAGTGAAGGCCCGCTTTAAGTAACACATTGCTTCTCGCATAAAATGGGAAAGGTTTTTGATTAGAAGGTGCTCAGCGCATGCACAACAACAAAAGCTTTGTGAAAAGCTTGTCTGCTGTCCTGTCACCTGGGTCTGTGTGTGCCTCTGATAATTGTTGCCGAGTGCAGACACTGGAAAGCGCTTAGCCAGACACATATAGGTTAGTCAAATTAGCCCTTAGAGCAGAACAAAACCCAGTGGAAAAGATTCCAGGGCCAGATGCTGGCCACTGTGTTACACCCCTCAGGTCTCAGGTATTCACACACCTTTGCCCGGTTCAATGGTGCATGCGCAGGCTCTCATCCAATCAGAGGCATGAGTCATGCCTATGTAATTTGGCAAACATCTCCGATTGTTTAAAATGGGGAGTGAGAGCGGCTGCATGCTCAGGTTGTGCGCATGCTCTCACCCCAGCCATTCAGATAGGCTGGGGTGGGAGTGGACACACAGCCCAAGGGGGCATGACATAGTCATGGCAAATGGCTCTGATTGGATGCGATCCGGTCCAAATGGCGCAGGCTCTCATCCAATCAGAGCCATTTGCCATGACTGCCCTGTCATTCAGCAGGTGTTGTGTTAAACCCCCATATCGCTTTGTACTTTAACACAACAGAGCATCCCAATTCAGGATGCGCCCGTGCCACAGAACAAAACCCAGCATAGTCAAAATCCTCGGTTTTGTTCCACTTTAAGGAATGTTCCAGATCGTTTTTCCCCTCAGCACGTACTCCAACCATTAGTGTTTGATACCCTGATGATCCTTCATCAGTTCCGTATTCTGATGCCTTCTAGTCTTGTGTTGGAGCTTTGAAGTGCTTCTTCATTGGGGAGAAGCCAAATTAATAAATCGATGTATATGTCCTTTTAAGGACAGGGGATTACCCTGACCACGTATTATTGAATCCAGTAAGTTAAATGGGTTTTACAGGGACCTTTGTTAATATTGCTCCTTTCCTTCCTTCCCTCCTTCCTCTCAATACAATACAATTTCGTTTAGCACATTTATATACTTCCCAATGCACAGGTACTATTTCTGCTTTTATTTGTTCTGGGTCCCCACCCTCGGGATATTTGTAGAAACTCCAATTAGCCTGTTAATGTCAATTATGACCTACCTGTTGTAGCATGCAAAGGGGCCTCCACCTGTCATCCTGAACCTTCCTGGTAACAGATTCACTTTAAAACTATACACTGCATTCCAAGTTGTTATGCAAGCTACATTTTTCTCAAATGGTCAATGCAAATGACAGTCATCATAATTTTTTCACAATGTAAAATATTAAAGATGCAATGTTCCAAATATTATGCACAACAGAGTTTCAATACATTGGTCAAGAACTCAATTTGCAAAATAAACAGGTCAAATTAACTGAAATCAAAAGCTATTCCCATAAAAAACACAAGTCAAATTATATGTTAAAACATGATATTGGCTTCACAATCCTTGTGAGTTTGTGAGTTTATGGAGAGTTTCTGCTTGAATTTCTTTGTGGAATGTCAGAATAGCCTCTCAGAGCTGCTGTTTTGATGTGAACAGACTCCCACTCTGATTTATCTTTTGCTTGTGAATACGCCAAAGGTTCTTAACAGGGTTGAGGTTGGGGGGGGGGGGTAGTGGCCACATCATGAGTTTTCCTCTTTTTTGCCATAGCAGTCATAAAAATTATTTTTTGATGAAATGCATAATTCTAGTTTTTGTACCATGGAAGAAAGTGGTCAGTCAGAGACTCTGTCTACTTTGCTTAGGTTGTTTTCACACCTTATTGACCATAACGATGCCTACTAGCTCTCTCCTAATAATACAGGCCCAGAACATGACTTCTCTCCTTGCTGACATTGCCCCTTGTTGGGGCATGGTGGCTGTCCACCAGCCATTCACTGCTCCATCCATCTGGAGCTTTGAGCGTTACACAGCACTCAGTGCACAAGACTTCATTTATATCTTGGCTCACAGTTGGACTGTAATTATATTAAAATGTTTCTTTCTGCACTGACTATACCCTCAACCTGTTTCCTTCGGACAGCCATCAGATCCTTAGTCTATTTCCTATTTCTGGAATATGACTGAAATATGGAAAATGACTTGGGGACATTTTCTTTGTCCTCTTATCCTCCGTAAGATGGAATAAAATACAATCCATCTTAAAAGATAACACTAAAGATTAAGGTGTATTTATACTATAACCCTGTGTTTCTGTGAAACAAACTTGCCGATTCATTGGCAACCTATTGACCATGACCTTACTTTAACTAGGCCCCTTGATTCTAAGCAATTCCTTCCGTTTTTCTTAGATTACAGAAAAAATAATTATTGTCCAAATGCTTTGTACTCCTTAGTGTTTTCTGAGATTTACAAGATACACTGATTGCTTTTCATGCTGTGGAAGTATTCTGCAATCCTTCCTTTAATCTGATGCCAGAATAAAGTAAAAACGAGTCTCTTAACAATTTTCACCGGTTGACCAATTCATTAAGCATTCAGCTCTTTGCCCAGAAGCAAAACAGTTATCACTGATCCAAAACAAATGTTAGGAATGTTTATGCTCTGAGATCATTCGCTGGAAGCACCACAATGGTGGAACAAGAGAATTAGCGAGTAGGAAGCTTCCCTTCTGTTATGCTACACATTTTCTACGACTTCCTAGTCCTATCTACATGGATCTATCATTGTTTCGTTCTATAGTCTCCTACTTCACCGATATTTAATTAGATTACATTAGTGTAACTGGATAGGCTGCCAAGGGATTGATATATGGTGGTGTGGGTTAAATGGCAGTGTAGTGTTTCCCGTGTTTCTGACAAGCAATATCAAAGCTGCCTTAATGTTTATATTTTATCTTTCTGTGAAACAGCCAAGTGACAGGTCAGCTTTTAAATATTATGTTACTGCCATTTTTCTTGGACTGTGGAGAATTTTGGTGACCGCATGTGTGCCGGTGTGTCTGTGAAAATGGATATCATTTCAGCGCTGCTTCTTTTCAAATGCAGAGGCAGATGACTGACATGCTGGAGTAGGGAACAGTGGAGGTCAGCATCGATTAATCAGAGGAAATGCCATGATACCATTTAAAGGGTTCAGAATGATTTTGCTAAAAATGTGTGGTATTTGTGTCACTTTCATCACAGTTACAACACTTCTTCGAAGAGTTCTTCCAGCCACAGTCATCCTCAGAAGCATTTAATACCCTAAAGGAGATGATTAGCAAGCTGTTACTTACCCTGGAGGGAATAAGTGAAGCAGCTGCCACAGGACAAGATTTGCCGAGCAGGTAAACATATTAAGGCCTAATGGTATTTACTAAGTACAAGTTTTACCAAAGACTTTGCTCTACATGTATCATTATTTCGCCCATCTTACAAAAACATGATATGATATATCATATCATGATTGATATAAACAGCGTCACAGGTACACATTTAGAATGACAGGTATTCAATACATATCAGCATACTATTCTCCTCCAACAAAACTCCTTTTCTTAAAGTGGGTCTACACATTCCCTGAGAAGTTTATCCTATGGAATAATACAATCCTGTGATTACTCACCTGTAGAATTTTTTTTACTGTGTACAACATGGCTTGCTTCATTTCAATTCTTCACATTTGGGTAATCCGCCACAAGGTGGCCCAGCTGACTGCAGAAGACTTGTGGCTCCTCCCGGCCCGTAAAAAGGGCAGCAATTAACCAGAGACCCCAGTGTTTGAAAAGCAGTAATGCAAAAAAACGGGAGGCAAGACCATGTTAACAAAAACACAGCCCCACTAAAAAAAAACTGTCAACAAAAATCACCATAACAAGGCAAAAGAGGATAACGATAACAAGGGAGGGATGAAGCAAGCCGTGCTGTACACAGTAAAAACAATTTTACAGGTGAGTAATCACAGAATTGTATTTTTCCTGATGTACAGCACGGCTTGCTTAATTTCAATTCTTCACATTTGGGACATCCAACAGCAGTGTCCATGAAGAAGGGTGGGATCCCCAGTGAACAACAGCAGGCAGTTCAAGACACTACCGCCTAAAGCACCTTGCAACCAAAAACAGCGTCAGCTTAGGCCCGAACATCAACCTTGTAAAACTTGGAAAATTATGAACAGAAGACCAAGTAGCGGCCTTACAAACTTGTTCAACAGAAGCCTGGTGCTGAAAAGCCCAAGAGGCACCAGGGGGTCCCTTCCCCTTAGCAGAATACGCTCGCACCACCGCCTGTCTGATCCACTTGCTGATAGTGGATTTGGCTGGAGGCAAACCCTTCCTAGGCCCAGCAGGAAGGAAAAACAGAGAATCCAACTTCCGAAAAGACGCAGTGGCGGTCAAATAGAATTTGACCGCCCTGACCACATCCAGAGAATGAAGGCTTTGTTCCTTAGAATTAGAAGGTGCAGGACACAAGGAAGGCAAGACAATGTCCTCATTCAGATGAAAGGCATAAACAACCTTGGGCAAAAATTCAGGTCTAAGACGGAATACCACCTTATCCTGATGACGTTCAAAATAAGGAGGCTTAATAGAAAGCGCCGCCAGCTCAGAGACACGACGTACCGAAGTGATAGCCACCAAAAAGGCCACCTTAAAATTCATAATGGACAGTGCAGCATTGCACAAGGGCTCAAAGGGAGGACCCTGGAGAGCAGAAAGCACCAAGTTCAAATCCCACACCGGTAGCAGGGGCTTACGCTGTGGACGAACATAAACGTCTTGACAAGCCTATGATTGGCGAAAGATCGTTGGAAAAAAAATTGCCAGGGCCGACACCTGGCCTTTGAGGGTACTCAGTTGTAGACCCGACTCCAGACCATGTTGTAAAATCTCCAGAATCCTAGAAATGGAGAAAGTACGACAAGGAAAAGACTTAGACTCGCACCAGGCAATGTAGGCATGCCAGACCCTAGAATAAATCAAGGAGGAAGATTTCTTCCGAGCCTGAATCATAGTACTAACTACTGAAGCCGGCAATCCCTTATCCATCAGGATGGAGGTTTCAGCAGCCAAGCCGTCAAAGCCAGCACTCGTAAATTGAGATGATGCAACTGTCCCTGAGTGAGAAGCCCTGGATTGTCGGGCAGAACGAAGTGATCCACCGCCATCTGGACGACGTCCGCGAACCATACTCTCCTCGGCCAGCGGGGGGCCACCAAATTGGTCGGTACCCCCTCCTGGGCTATCTTGCGCAACACCCGCCCCAGGAGAGGAAATGGAGGAAACGCATAGAGGAGGCGGAAATCTGTCCAGGGAATGGCTAGAGCGTCCCTGGCGACGGCCAGCGGATCTCTTGACAGAGAGACGAATCTTGGAAGCTTGTGATTGTGACGGGACGCATACAGGTCCACGTCCGGCTGACCCCAGCGGCGACACAGGGCATGAAAGATCTTGTTGTCAAGGGACCATTCCCCCAGATGAGACGTCCCCCTGCTCAGGGAGTCCGCCTCCTGGTTCTCCACCCCTGGGATGTAAACCGCTGAGATGCCGGGAACATTCTCCTCCACCCAAGACAATATCAGGGACACCTCCTTCAGGGCTCGTTTGCTCCGAGTCTCGCCCTGATGATTGATGTAAGCGACAGCCGTTTGATTGTCCGAACAGACCTGGACCGCACGACCCCGAAGGTGGTGAGTCAACTGGAGGAGAACCCTTAGCTCCAGGAGATTGATTGGCGTGTGGGCCTCCTGAGGGCCCCACTGGCTCTAGAACTTCAGAGAGTGCCAAAACCCTCCCCAACCGGTCAGACTGGCATTCGTAGTGACAATCTCCCAGCACGGAGGTAGAAAGGACCTGCCCGCTAGAAGATTCCTCGAGTCCAGCCACCACGCGAGAGACTGTCTGGCCAGGGATTCCTGCTTCCAATCCCAAACGGTCAATAGATTCAACTGAAGAGGTCTCATGGGGAACTGGGTGAAGGGCACAGCCTCGAAGCACGACACCATGAGTCCCACCAACTGCATCCCTAGACGAATGGAGGGATGAGGACACGACAGCAGGGCTCGTGCCTGCATCTGAAGGCCCTCCACCTTCTGCTGAGGAAGAAATACCTTGACCTGAGAAGTATCCAGCGTCATGCCCAGGAAGGACCTCACCAATGACGGGGTGAGCGAAGACTTGGGATAATTGATCACTCAACCGAAGGACTCTAAGGTGGACACAACCACCTGAGTATCCCTCTCAGCCTGATGAAAAGATGGAGCAGCAATCAACAAGTCGTCCAGGTAAGGAAGACTGCGAATGCCCTGGCTCCTCAGGAGGGCCATGACACCCACCAGCACCTTGGTGAACACCCGAGGGGCCGAAGTGATACCGAACGGCAAGGCCACAAACTGGTAGTGCTGATCCTCCAGAGCGAACCTCAGGAACTTCTGATGCCCCAGGAAGATAGGAACATGCAGGTAGGCATCCTTGATGTCCACAGTGGTCATAAAGTCGCCTGGCCGAGGAGAACTCACTGCCGACCGTAAGGTCTCTATGCGTAAGTGCTTGAACCTGACAAATCTGTTGAGACCCTTTAGATCCAGGATGGGCCTCAGGGAGCCGTCCTTCTTGGAGTAGAACCCCCGACCCAGTTCCTGAAGAGGCACAGGACAAACCACTCCGGACGATAGAAGACGTTGGACGGCCAACCTAAGGCCCTGCGCCGTCACAGGATTTTGGGAAATCCGAGACCGGAGGAATCTTGGGGGCAGCCAAACTGCTAGCTTTGTCTTGGAACCGGAGGACACTACCTCCTGAATCCACCGATCCGAGGCGCGTTGTCTCCAGACGTGAGCAAAGAGTCAAACCCGTCCCCCCACCCGGATGGGGGAGGGCGCCCCCTCATGCCTGAGGGGCCTTAGTAGGGGGCTTGGGCTTAGCACCCCACGAGAGACCAGGGCAACCACGGGATCTACCCTGTCCCCAAGAGTCTCTGTGGCTACCTGCGAAGGAAGAACCGCGTCCCCTCACGGTAAGGGCGAAATAAGGAGGACCACCAAAAGGGCAGAGAATGCTTTCTACGCTGAGGGAGCCGACCATCCTTGGTCAAAACGTCAAGACGTTCCCAAAAGAGACGTAGTCCCGTGAAGGGAAGCCCGGTGAGGGACATCTTAGCGGCAGCGGCAGCCGCCCCCTGACGCTGCCAGACGGACCTACGCATGGCAACCAATAGGGCAGAGGCCCTACCACCAAGCCGGATGGCATCGTCCATGGCAGACAGTACAAAGGCAATAAAGTCAGAGCAAAGCAAAAGGTCCTTGTAGTCATCCTCTCGCTTGCGAGATCTAGCAGTCTCGGCAAGGCGCCTAACCTTCTTCTTAAGTGCAATGGCAACAATAGCCGTGGCACAGACCGGGCGTAAACCCGTTCCCACAAAGGTCAAGGCATGACAGGCATTGTCGCACAAGGTAGTGGTGTCAGGAGATGGCATAATGGAAGTATTGGACAGCCCCAGGACGGGAGCGTCCACCTCGGCGTGGCGAACCAAGTCGGCCGAGAAGGGATACCTTCTATCCAGTCCCTTGGGTATCGAGGGCAACCTGTTGGGCTGTTCCCATTCCCTAGTGACCATATTGGAAAAATGTCCCTGCTCCGGGAACTCTAAGAGTTGCTTGTCCGGGCGGAAGAGCTCACCCTGCTTCTGCTTAGCCGCCTTAGGAGGGACAATGTGTAAAGTATCAAAAACGGCCGACAAAAGCCTATCGGTATGATCCATGAGCCAAGAATCCTCGTCTGAGGAGGACCCTGGGTCGCTATCACACTCGCCATGACGATCCCCAGAGGAATCGGAATAACGGAACAATTCCCCCTCCTCCAAGGAGTCACGGCCGCCATAGGTATCATAAACCACATCATCATCAGCAAAGAGGAACAATTCCGTATCCAGGTGCCTCTTTTTACTAGAGGCCTTGCCGGCGGCCGGACGGGCCAGTTGCCGCTCGAGGCTGGCCACGCGCAGCGCCAGGTCCGAATGAGACCCTTTACTTTATTGGATTCCCCCTCTCTGGGAGCCAGGTGAAGGCGCGGGTGGGGTAGGCGAAGCCGCAGGAAGAACAGGACTAGGTAGAGAGGCACTCGGCCCAACCTGTTCCGCAATGACCCTGTGGGCGCACGGAACACAAACTGCGCTGCCACCGCTCAAAGGGGAAACCCCGCACATGAGACACAGCCGAGCTTGCCCCGAAGAGCCCCAAGTTCGCTATCGCCAGAAGCCTCCATATGGTGATTAGTAATACGGAACAATCGGCCACACGGGAGAAGCGCTCCACCCGGGATGCCCCCAAGGGATGCCCCACCGTAAAAAGGGGGGAGGGGGTATGGACCGGGAGAAACCACAATACAGAGTTCAGTCTGAAAGACATGTATGAAAAGCAATGAGCATCCCACAGTGCATGCTACAAGAAAAAGAAGAAAATGCAAAATAGAAAATGGGCAGTGGACTCACGGACCAACTGGGAAGAAGGGTAGCGTTGCTAAGTAGGAGCGAGGAAGGTCCAAGCAGCGTCCGCAGGGGCCAGCAGTGCAGAAGTCCCCCCGGACAGTGGGCCCCCGACACGGAAGGCAGCAGGCAACTCGCACAGTAGGCGCGGGGACACAAAATGGCGGCGAGACCCTAGAGGGGCGGGCCGCGCAGAGATGACGTGGGTGGCATCATCGCGCCGCCCCGCCCCCCGAGAACACACGAAGACTCTGGGCGCCCAGTGCCAGAAAATGGCGCCCGGAGCATAGTGTGAGGGAGGAGGCACTCCTCCTAACCTCCCCTGCCGTGGAGCGCAATGCGCCCTTGGCGGAGGGGAGAGACACAAGGCAGCCGCCAGCGCCCGCAGCGTGAGTGCGGACCGTCACAGCGCCGCACGCTGCCCCCCCCCACCCGGCATCGACCGCGGGGAGGGGGGAAGGAGAAGGAGGGGGGAGGGGGGGCAGGTAACAGAGGGGGGGTGTGGGGTGGGGGGAAACAGCACAAGGGAAATGAAACCCACCACGTGGCAGCAATGCAGCCAAGTAACAAGACACCACAAAATGAATACCATTTCAAATACAAACAAGCAAATGGGAAAAGCAGCAAGGGTGGTTGCTCCTTTTCCCAATCCAGGCTCACCATAAGCCTAAGGCCGGCAACCCTTTGGGTACAGGGTCCGCGGCCCGGAGCATAGCTCACCGAACACCCAACCCCAGGTGTTCCCCTGCCTTCACCTGATCCGTCAGCCGAGGCTGGGAGGCAGAAGGGTCCAGAAACAGATGGGAATAGGCTCGCAGGGCTGACCGGCTTGGGTTGCCCCGCTCACCGGCGAATAACCAGAGAGAGAATTTTTCTGTCTTCGCAGTCATGACTGCAGAGAAACTCTGGAGTCTCTGGGTAATTCCTGCCCTTTTTATGGGCCGGGAGGAGCCACAAGTCTTCTGCAGTCAGCTGCGCCACCTTGTGGCAGATAACATAAATGTGAAGAATTGAAATGAAGCAAGCCGTGCTGTACATGAGGAAAATGTAGGTTCTCTTTCAGCCCAAAGCACCTCTTTCCCTACCCCCAGGTTAAGACCACACATAGTGCAACATTTGGGGGCCATCATCTTCTCCAAAACTCGGCGCCAGTTTTTACTGTATATTGACAGGATCCCAAACCTTATCTAACATGAGAGCCCCAATTTGAACTAAGAGATGGTTAGGAGCCACATTTGATATGAATACAATGTAGAAGCCATATAATCTATTGACTAGGAAACAACTGGAAACTGGTCTAAATAATAACACCGTAGAGTATTTGCAAGCATCTAACTTCACAATCTAGTGATCCCCTGCTCCATAAATGTAATATACAAAGTGCAAGCAGATACGCACCACATAAAATTTCTTCTTTACAAGAGCTGGTCCTTCAGCTCTCAAAACATGTTAAATCACAGAATTGCTGGTTGGGAAACCAAGAAAACTTCTGGAATCTATCAAAAGTAGTAAGTGAGCTTTTCTCTCTGCCTGACTCGGAATTAACCCAGCATTACACTGCAAATGCTTAGTACTGTGTGCCATGTAACTCCCAGTCTCAACTGTCTGCTAGACCACCCACAAGTTTCCTGGTCTTGCATGCAGTCTACAAGCCACATGTGGATCCTGAGCTACAGGTGGGAACAACTAATATATTGCCTAAAAATGCATCACCAGCTCAGTGTTTGTGTCCAGAGTAGCCCAGTTCATCATACCTGTTAATTGAATAATGTGGTTCCATTTGGAAAGTGCCTCCCTTTGGCACTTCTTGACCCCTAAACCATTAAAACCACTTTTTTTTTAGTGTCTCAGTTATGACAAAGTAATCCACAGCAGTCTAATATCAGTTTAATGTGAGTTCAGTGAAATATAATGTTACATTGGGTTTTGGTGATATTAACCATATCATATAATACAACAATATCAATAAGTATAAGGAAGGACAGTCATGGCCTAGAAGTGGGGGGGGGGGCAATCTTGTCACCGGAGGGTGGCAGGCCTGGGACATGCCTGAAGTGCTCTTAAACAAGACATCTAGCCCCACAACTGCTCTCCGGGCACTGTACTTGTGGCAGCCCACTGCTCCGGGCACATTTGCACTCACAGCTCACTGGTGTGATTCACTGATGGCTTTGTGTTTGTACTCACTGCATGGATAGGTTAAATGCTGAGGACACATACCTATGTGTGCACAATAGGCAAATAAACACAATTTATTTTAATTTCATTATGAAATAAGTAACTGTTGGTTGAGTCTGGAAAAAATTGGAACTCCAAACCTCTGTGCCCATGCTCCAGTTTTGCATTTAAATCAAACTGTTGCCATTAACTGCACGCACTATTTTATGCATACTCTAGGCTGACCTTAAAAATATAATCCAAAGAATGTAGTTCGTAGCCAGTTTCAACTCGATAAAACATTCACATTTATGCAATTTCCATTAAAATCCAACAAGAATCCATAATAAAATCATTACAGGAATGGCAAAAAAAAAGTCCACGCAACGGCTTTCAAGGGTAATTGCCCTCTTAGTCATACATAAAATTCACAAATTGTGATACACTCTAAAAACTCAGGTGTAAGCAAGAATACAATAAAGCATATCTCAAAGCAGAGGAAGCTTAAAGGGCCACTTCAGCCCAGGACTGCCAATTTTTAAATACGCCCTGCCACCCTCCCCTAGCGCTGAAGCAGGGCAGGGTGGTAAAATAAGAACAGACACTTACTGCCACCTGAATCCAACAGCAAAGTCAGGCAATGCCGCTGATTCTGCCTGATGCTCACCACCAAGTCCAGGATAGCTGCCAGATGTGTGAGCTCCCCGTGCCACGTGGGCTCCCTCTAATTCAAGTGGGACTGGAACCTAGGGTTCATCTTCCAGCTGGGCACTTAAAAGCATACTCATGTTTTGGCATTTGCCAGTCAAAGTGCGGACCTAATTGGCCCTCTGAGTTGAGTCTGTGGCATGACTTCAAAATTGCTGTTCATCCAATGAACCAGAAGCTAACTACAAAAATGATTGGGCAAACATTTCTGCCTCTTGATGTGCAAAGCTGGTAGAGACATGCCCCAACAGACATGCAGCTGTAATTGGAGCTAAAGGTGGTCCTCACTCGGGGGGCTAATTTGGAGTTAGACATCCAAGTCCTTCCAATTGCCGGAAGAGTCTCGTGATCAATGCTCAGACTGTATCATATGTTGATGCAGAAGCACCAATGATACCAATGATACCTAGTTTTCAATCAGAAAGAAAAGGACATAAGGAAAAATACACTTCCAAGAAGCTGTTCCAAAGATATTGTATCAAAAGCCTTTTGCACATGGGCATAGTGGATCCTAATATTGTCATTAGCCTGCCAAGCTGGCACTTGAATACTTTTTTAACTCTCTGTATCTCATCAAAAATCGTCGGTCAACCCCTGCTACAGTGGGGTGGGGTTGGGTTTCTGCTTTGATAGCATCTTATCTCTCCTAAGACTATAATTAAAGTGGCAAAATAAGTATTCTTTTCATTAAAATATATATCTGTAGAACTGAACCCCTATTTGTGCAGGAATGTCAATTGCAACCAGAGTACCTACCCATTTGCTTGGGTTGCTAGGTTTTAGCCCAGTTTTATTTATTTACCTTGATTTTGATCACCAATGTGGACATCATTTTATCTTCAGAAAATCTGTGAGTATTGCAGGGACCAGAGGGGTATCATTGTTGCAGGAACCCTATCATTAGTGCTCGTCACCACCTACAATGACAACATTTAGATCACAGTCAACATAAAAATAAATTTGAAAAGGTTTTACCGCTTTCTCAAGTTAGGATTTACACCTCATCCACTAAATTAAATTGACTGGAGCTTCTACGTGTCAAATGTTCTGTGCTTATCGCCTCTAACGATAACACGTCTTCATGTTCCCTTTTAAAATGCATATTTTGGATGGCAGAGTTAATGTGGTTTATTCCATAGTTCAAAAATATGATTGATTCCCTTTTAGTGCGGTGATGAGGTTTAAAAACATGCACTGATGGCAAAGCCCGAGGACAGGCCTGGGAATTAGTAATACACACTTTTCTCAGTTACATTGCACGACACATTAAAATGTATCCCATCCATTATTATACATTTCATGATGGGAATGCATATGTTACAACATTTGACATTTGTGTAATGAGATGCCGCACAAAACAAGCTTTCATTAAGAAGCATCATGTGCTAATAAAATATACAACAATAGAAGTGCAAGTGCTAAAGTGCAAATATACCCTGACCTACCGTGCCAATCCAACCATTACTTAACTGAGGACCAGCCGGGTAAAATGAAAGAAATGCAGATACAAGTATCAAAAAGGATCTTACATGACACAAGACCAAGTAGACCCCCTCCCGTGACGCACGTATATTTTATTATGTGTTGTAGGGATCATTAGGTTATTTGAGAGTTTGTATATATGAACACTAGAGCACTTTAAGATTACCAGCCCGGTATTATAAATTGTTTATATTTTCAATATTATTTAATTATATTTATGACCATGGAATAGCGATGTACCATCTTTTAGCCCCCTCCCCCTCCCTCCTTCCTTGATGACTTGTGTTATGTGTTAAATGTTTTTTAATGTGTCTAAATTAAGTGTAGATGTTTTTGTAACATTTATTTATGATGATACTCCAAGCAGTGGTGCCATATATATTTTGAGGGTAGTTGGGAGTTGTGGGACTTCCTTTAATTTTTTATATTGTTTACACTTGGTGTTACTACCCTCTGTTGTGCACACTGTATACTAGTCATTAAAATAGGCCAGTGCGGTCTCAGTCCATTTCCCCTTTTCCTTATATTTGTTACATAGTATATCCTCATAGGTGGATAGAATATTTTTCCTCCACATTTAACCGATCCGTGCAGTAAGACAAACACAAGCAGTGAGTGTACACATTCTAGTGGTAGGTAGCTGTGCGGTACACTTGCTGGTACACTTGCTCTTCCAAAATCTGGATGCCCTTGAGATGCAGCAGTAAGTGCTTTTAAAACAAACTGTGCCTTAGTTTTCATACATGTACTGCTCTGAAAATATATGTACAGTAATGAAGTTTAACTTAACACTTCACTGATCATAGAATATTATTAAGAAATCTTTAATGCTTCTCAAGGGCTGCTGTGATGAATTAATTTACCAAGTTATCAGCATCATGATAACGTTTGCCCTACCTGTATATATGAATTTACCCATGTAAAAATAGTACATGTTGTTGTGATATTGCATTATCCTTAAAGAACCCTAGAAAGGGCATCAACAAAAAATTTGGCAAAGTGTGTATTTCAACAAATAAATGGTCACGCCCTGCGCCTGGAGATATGTAGGGCAGGCTCTAACCCAATGTTATTATTGTAACTTTACACATATTTGCATCTTGTGACAACTTTCTAAATTATTTCAGGTGCAACAAATGTTTTCAGTTATTAACATTTGACATTGGATACAGCAGTGCCTCGCCTCCCTGTGTGCATGAGGTCAGTATTACAAACAGTTGAACGGCACTGTGCTTTTGAATTTGATGTTGAAATTATTTTCTGATGAAAACATACTGGGAAAACTGAATCCTTATCTTAAACACTTTTTCCCAGGGCCAATGCTTAAAGGTGTGCTCAAGGTTGAAGGACACATGATGATCGTTGCTTCATAAATACAATTTTAGCTTCAAAACTGTTTTATCCCCACCCTACAAAGTCACATACTTTGGGTTGCAGCTGTAGGACCACTGAGTAGTCATTCCCGGAGCTGGCAGCCCCTCCGAAACCAGGGACCTCAAGTGCGTCAGCATGTGGCAAGGCTGAGGGGTCGACCTGGGACGACAGTCATTTCTGTTGGCCTTAGATGACCTGAGTGCAGTGGTATAGACTTATTCAGACAGGCATAGGTCAGCAGCAGCATAGGAGGCTTTGACAGAGACATGGTCAGACAAGGAACAGATTGGCAACAGGCTTGACAGATAGGACATTGTCAGGTAGACACAGGTCGAGAATAGGCTTGGCAGATTGGATGTAATCAGATGAGGCAGGCTAGGCAGGCAGGTAAGCAAGGGTTAATAGTAGCATTAGCAGAGGGTGTGGTCAGATGGGGCAGGGTCATCAACAGGTTGGGAAGGATAAAGTAAAAAGGCAAACCTCTGCAAGGCAGTTGAGACAGCATGCATGCTGGCCATACAGTCAATGGCTTCCTAGTTCCTGGTCTATAGTCTGCCATCTACAGTATATATATAAGCTCAAGCTTCTATCTAAATCTGTCAAAAGTGGACCAATCACACCCTGAAGCTGCCCTGGAATCTAAAGGATTCCAGGGCTATCCACTAGGCTGCCCCTGGTGAATCTTATACTGTATGGCCCACTATGTGAAACCCCCCCAGGGAGCCAGTAATCTTGCCTGATCCCGATGGGTCCAGCGACGTCTTCACCTCAACCGCATCACTGGCTTCCCTCGAGCTGTGCACGCTCCACGCACCCAGCCAGGAGCACGCACTCCACAGGGGAGCCAGTGATGCGGCCACCGGCTCGCCTATGCCGTTGTGAAGTTCAAATCAGTGGCTTTATGCTGCGCATATAGTAGTAGTAGTATGCGCCGCATATAGCACTTATTGGCCGAGAGCCCGCGCATGTGCAGTAGGAATAGTGAAAAGCTTAGTAAAAGTGGGCACTCTGGGGGGTTTCACACAGGGGGCTATCTTACATCAGGATGCCCCCGGGGCAGGGATCAGTCACCAGCATAGTCAAAATCCTGGTGATTGGTCCACTTTAAGGACGTGTGAATGGGCATCTGCTAAAACATCAATGATAAGGAACACAATGGTAGAAAATAAATACATTAATAAACGTGGCAGCTTTACATTAACTTTAAAGGAGAGCATATATGGATACTGTATTCAAACAATATATTATCTTATTATACTAAATCAATTAACATTGCCCAATCACATATAATTTAGTTTAATGGCATAAAGAGACAACAAGCCTAATAGGCTGGTCTACGGTTGCCATCGAAGGATCCCAGGGAGGAAAATATCGGCTTATGGGGCATCGATGCAAAGTGGACTGCTGCTGCATAATGAAGAGGAAGTCCTCTCTTTAAGACACTCCTAGGCCAACCAACCTTGGGAAACACTTCAATCAGTCAAGCTTTATTATTCACACACAGGCTTGCAGGCAGTGCATGGTTTGCTGATTTAAATGTGCAGTGCATATTGTTTGTTCTTTTAATCAGTTGTTTAAAAGTTGCATTTTTCAATGCAGATATTTTACCAACAGGTTTATTAAGTCAGAAATGACTCATGAGAGTACAGCTGTACACACAAGGCGAAAACATAAAAAATATATCTTTATATAAAGATGCCTGGTTTGCAAATGTTTATTTGCAATAATTCTCTGACTGCTTCCAGATTTTAGTATTTTACTATTTTTTTTTACCTTTGCTATTCTTGTTAAAAGATTGCACTTTGAGTGATTTTCAGCCTTTACATCACTGCCACCCCCTTCAATTTATACACGCCTATGACCCAAGTAGACTCAGGAAAGTGTATAGTCTAATCTCAAATGTACTAAGAATAAAAATTCCAAACAACATACAGGAAGATAAATCAATCTCTCTAAATGATCTCAGATTTTGTAACATATAAATCTTCAGAAATGAGTTCCAGTGGGATTTCTTTATTATCCTCAGAGCTGTAAAACATTTTTTTAGAAAATGAAATCAGGGCTATCATATAAATAATGTTTCTGTTTTGAATGGTTTCCAATCCTAAAAAAAAGCCCAACACAGAAATGTATACAGTATGTGAAAAACAATTACTCCCAACATTCTGTGGCAAAAGGCACACCATTACTAGGAGCCTGGTCACACAAATAATCCATCTGCATAAAGCTGCCAGCAGAGAAATTGTGTCTTTTTACTATAACTTTTAAATACATGCTTTAAAATAAGTATTACAACAGAGGATAAATAGTAACATAGTAACATAGTATGTAAGGCTGAATAAAGACTTTAGTCCATTCAGTTCAGCCTGTTTATCTCCTTCCAGTGGTCTAGTAGCCATAGCTGGAAATGTTATTACATGCCAGGAAGGCATCAAGGCCACTTTTGAACGTTTTTACTGTATCCATCATTACTACCTCCTCTGGCAGAGAGTTCCATAGTCTCACTGCTCTTACAGCGAAGAATCCCCTCCTATGTCGGTGGAGAAAGCACCTTTCCTCTAACCTTAGTGGATGCCCTTGGGTTATAATTACACTACAGGGTATAAATAGATTGTGGGGCAGATCTTTGTGTTGACCCCGAATATATTTATACATAGTTATTAGATCACCCCTCAAGTGTCCTTTTTAAGCACAGGTGCACAGAACTGTACACAGCACTCCATATGGGGTCTGACCAGTGACTTGTACAGGGGTAAAATGATGCTCTGGTCATGAGCACCTATGACCCTCCTGATGCACCCCATGATCCTATTTGCTTTGGCAGCAGCTGCCTGGCATTGATTACTACAGTTGAGCTTATTGTTAACTAAAACCCCTAGGACCTTTTTCATTGTTGTTTTACCAAGTATTTCTTTATTTAGTGTGTAATCATGACACAGATTTCTCCTTCCAATGTGCATAACCTTACATTTATCTGTGTTAAACTGCATTTGCCATTTAACTGCCCATGCTTCCAATTTATCTAAATCTGTTTGTAGCTGCCTGCTGTCCTCTCTTGTTTTAATTGCTTTACACAGCTTAGTATCATCTGCAAAGATTGATACATTACTGTTTAATCCATACCCAATGTTATTTATATATATATATTGAAGAGAATTGGTCCCAGAACAGACCCTTGTGGTACTCCACTAGTAACAGTGACCCAATTTGAGTGTGTACCATTGATAACCACCCTCTGCTTCCGATCATTAAGCCAATTTCTCACCCATCTGCACACGTTTCCCGCCAGTCCAAGCATTCTCATCTTTTGTGGTGCAAGTAATGCAATAAACACTGCTTGAAGGTAAATGTCAGGCCTGGTCATATGGGAAAAACAGGCTCGCAGGAGGGATCACAAAACCTTTGTTCAGGATTAAATGAGGATAGCACTGGCCGAGGGGTTGCATTGTAAACATTATTTTAGGCCATGGACATGGCTGAAAGAGCCAGAAAAGGCCTAAAGCCAAACCAAGGTGGTCAGCAAAGAGACAGGTTGCACAAAGACCAGGTACAGGTAACAAGCTGACAACCTAGAACCTGTTATAATGTTGCAGTAAAGCCCAGCCAGGGACAGCACCCACACATTAAGTAATGTGTCAGCATCACCTCCTCAGGTTTCACATATAACACGTTAAATAAAAAATGACACTATATATTATTTATCTTTAATTATTGTTACCTACAAATGGGTGTAATTTACTCATACTTTACTTATTTTAAGGTAAAGGAGTCATTTGATTTCCACAATGGAAATGAAAAGGATCAGATTGCTATGGAGACCATTTTGCAAGATGTATTGACGTTTATAGTACACACCAAATCATTCAGCTTTGTAGAAGTATTGCAATATATTCAGAATCATCCTGCTGCAAAGGTACTTTTCTCTCAGTTTAAAGTTGTTGGTAATATAGTTGAAAGCAGATCATTGGAGGAAGTGTTGGGGTGGGTGACAAATGTTTAATGAAGCTTCTGGTCATGTGTTGCATCCAGTTGATGATATGGTGCTGGGGCTATTAGGATGTGTCGTAGGGGTGGTAGTTGTTGTGAGGTCTGTCCCACAGGTCTGTTCCACAATTTAAGGGGTCATGTTATTTAAAATTCTTTTTTGCTGTTTTTTTTAGACATCCAAATGCTGGGCCAAACACAGTTTGAGTCAGTCAGCACCCCATTCTCCTTGCAGATGCAAATGTTTTAAAATGGATGCTCGTATACATGAAAAACCATTTTAACCAGGTCCTCTGCAACAATGAGACAGTGATACAAAGTGATCAGTGACCTTTTCTTTAATTTCTTCCATAAAGATAACCCTGTTGACTTGACTTGGTCAAATCCCTGTCTCTGGGGCATCATAGCTTGGGATGTGCTCCCACAAATGCTCTGTATGATTACTGGCAAGGTCAATATACTAGGTTAACTGGGGGTTTCACACAAAATGGTGAACTTTTGGATGCTCCCGAAAAGGGGGCCACATGGGGGCATCACTAATTTAAGGCATATGTTGCATTTCCTATCCCAGGTGACAAAAGAATAGATCTCCTAATGTGGGTCTTTTGGTCAAAAATTGCTTAACCAGCCTACCTAGAGTTTTTGCCACCCTCTATTGCTAGACCGTTTTTCGCTATATTGTGCTACATGTGTTCATGTGATGTTTAAAGGGATTTCCCAAGAAAATTATATATTGTTTTTTTTCAGCAGAGTCTGGGTTTTAACATGAAATGTCTTATTTGTTGTTTTTTGTAATAAAAAATATCACGTTTTTCAATAAAATTAAATTGCACGTAAAAGCACAAATGCTCCTGATTACAATGGTTCCACATATGTATTGGTAGACACCTTTTCCTGCCCAGAAGACACCCACAAACTGAAACAGTGCTTTTGGAGATTTTCAGATACAATACAACTGCTAGAAAAACAAAAAGGGAAAACAACACTTTACATTTGAAATACTCCCTACATACTTTCCCCTCCAATCCTGGCCATACTGGGTCTCCCCTGGGTTAAGGCCTCTCTATAAACTGGTCAACTTCATCTCTCGTTCAGGTTCCATTATTGCTCACAGTCCTGCTTCCCTAAATCCACGTCTGATCTTCAGTTAGGCAACCCATTGAGCCGGAATATTTAGTAGGGCTTTCAGACGCTTACCGGGAGTTTTGGGATGTCTTTGATAGGAAAGGGGCAGACACACTCCACCACACCGTTCGAATGTTTGTCCTATAGACTTACTCCACACCACAATACAAACCATAGCTAAGGGGTTCATCTGACCTTCAACATCACCTGCCGGAGAGGATATCTTTTTTGTAGTATTGGATTGGCCGGCTCCCATCTCCCATTAATAAGCACAAATTCAGTTCATTGGGTTCATTGGGTTTGCAAATTTTTACCGCAAATTTATCTCAAATTTCTCCAGTGTCATCCGTCCCATATTTGAACTCAATTAAAAAGATTGTCCTTTGCTCTGGTCGATCAAGCCCAGCAAGCCTTTCAGACCCTGAAAGATCATTTACCAATGAACCATCATGGTCATGAACCAATCTTGGCATATCTCGATCCTGCATTGCCCTATGATTTTGAAGTCAATGCCTCTTCCATTGCAGTCAGAGCAGTCGCCTTCATTTCATGTAAACTGTGTCCCTCTAAATCTCTGTATGATAATGAGGGAAGGGAACTTCTCGCTATAAAATTGGCTCTTGAAGAATGGTGCTGCTTGCTGGAGGTAGCCACGCACCCCATTTTGGTCTTAAAGTGGACCAAAGGCCAAAAAAACAAAGTTAAGAAAATTGCTCCCCTTAGGGCTTAACTCCATGGAATAACAGTCCGATTCTTTGCTGCAAAACAGCATGGAAGTGGGCATCTTGCCACACACATAAGCATGAGGGGAAAGCTGTGCCAGCAGCAGCCCACACCAAACTGAGATAAATGCCTCAGAAACACACACTGAATAACCAGCTGCTAGAGAGATTCAACACCTTACAAATATATATTCTTAAGGTGCGAATATATATTCACATACGGCTTCAATTCAAAATGCATGTGCTATTCAGCAGTGCAGACAAATTTATTCTATGTGTAAAAAAAGTCATTTTTGCGTGCATGCAAACGCATGCAAATATCTGCATGTCAAAAGCCATCGGAAGTGTGCGAGGGCTTTCAAGCTGCGCGAACATGTTCAAGCAGCGATGCCTATGGATGGTATAGGGCCTATTCAATGAATATATATATATATATATATATATATATACAGGGATGCCTATGGACACATATCTGCTTATGTGAGAAAGCATGTATCTATTGTATCTATCTGCACATATACATGCTGAAATAGCTATGGATGCTTACATATGCCGATATGCTTAGAAGAGAAAGCATTTGCACAAATAGATAAATGCTTTCTCATCTATTAGTAATCATTCCTGCAAAAAGCAAAGTTGTTATTGTTTTTAGATATTTTATATATTTATTTTTTATTTGATTTTCTTGTAATATACAGTAAGTATTATTATTTATGTCAATCCAAACCAGTCTTTCTTTGCATCCCTTTTTGTAATTATTTCATCAATTGTTTGTTAACTGTTTATGTGTAATCTTTATTCTTATTTGTTTCACAACATATACATTTTTATATATGTTTATGTATAACGTATGTATCTTTTAATTGTTGTTTATGTTATCGCTTTTCTAGTGGCCCTTTAATCTGCACCAGATGAAAAGTGGGCTAGTTTTTGGGAGAAAAAAACTGTCATTCACATTCAAGTTAATGACAGTTTTCTCTCCTAAAAAAGTAGTGCACTTATTCTCCTGGTGCCGAATAGACCCCTTTTATGTACAATATAAAAAAACATAAGATTAAATATAACTATATACACAAACACAAATGAGAGAGGCTGAAGATGTGCTTTGATATATGAGCAAGTTGTCTTTTTGAAGGTTTTTTGCTCCATAGCAACTTATCTGTTTAAAATGATAGCACATCAAGCGTGTGGAAAAGTCTATTTTTGAATGAGAAAAGGCCACACAGGCCAGGTAAATGGTGGAGAGCAATTTCCGCATACCTTGGCACCAGTTCTTCGTGTTAGGGAAAAGTCAGGTAACTTGGTGAATAATTTGAACAGGCTTTCGCATGCATGCACATTTTTGTATGCAAATATATTTACCGATATGTATACGCATGTTCGCACTTGATTCGCTAAAAATATATTCGCAAAGGAAAAAATATTGCCGAACTGAAAAACTCAAACTAGCATGCAAACATGCAAAAACAGTGCGAAAATTCAAATTTTCCCGGTGTTGAATCGGTGTGTGTATGCAACAATGTATCTATATCACTGTTCACTGCGGACACCCCAGACCATTGGTGTTCTCAATACGTAGATCTTCTTCCAACATTGTGGGGGCAGAAAATCCCAGTCTTCCATTTCCTAGTGATCTATTTATCGAGCAAGGTAAAACTTTTGTACCCGAAGATTTTTGTGTGGCTGTTCTGCATGCCTCCCATCACCATCCTTTAGCTGGGCATTTTGGTATACCCAAGATGTTGGATTTAACTTGCCACCATTTTTGGTGGCCCTCCTTGAATAAGTAGTGTGAGCAGTTTGTGGCACAATGTCAAGTTTGTGCTCTGACCTAGTGCCTTCCTGCAGCCCAGCCTATCCCCACCACCAGGGTCTCTAGTGAAACAAGGACTCCAGGCTTCCAGGTTGAGAGGTGAGTCAGTCTGCCTAGTCTCCACAATCAGGGCAGTTTGACAGATAGCTTTGTTTCCACATTTCTGGCAACGTTTTCTGTTGTCTACCTTCTGGAAGGATCTATACTGATGTGTTTTTCCTGCAGGCTTGGCATACTCCAGCTTATAATGATATGGGAAAGCAAGACCCTTTTCCCATGAATGTAAATAACATAAAGCACACTTTGATAAATGCTCTTTCTCTACCAGTGTACCCTAATGGTTTGAATGAGTGTATATTAAATGATTCAAATGAAACTATGATTTATTGTAAGTTAAGTAAACTTACAGCCATGTTCCCTGGGTAGCAGATGATCTCTGAACGTTTATCTTTCCTTAAAATGAACCGAACATCCACATATTTTGTGGTTTGTATATGGTCACCTAATCTAAAACTAGATAAAATTAACACATGTTTTTTATTTTACCTTTAGGAATATATTTGCCAATGCCAAATACTAGACTGGACATGGGAAAACATTAATGATTTATATACTTTTATTCAAGAGCTGACACATTTGAGAACATTTGAATTGGTAAAGTATCTTTAATTGTAATGTTACTCATACTGTTTATGATTTGTAGCTCTGATTCAGAGAGATATTTAAGTAATGAGTAATTGTATTCTCTATTGGGGTTTTAATTGCTGTCTTTTTTGAGCAAATAATCATTTATAGATGTCACCGGAATAAAAATTAAAAATAATTTTAAAAAAAATGTCCTGGTAAAAGAGATTTCCCAAGGTTTCCTGAAGAATTCCATGACTCAATTGTATGAACTTGCCTCAGCCTGTATCAAACCACAAATGTCATCTGGATGTTGGGCAAAACTTTCCAAAAAGAATAAAAGCAACAAAGGTTTTAATTATTTCCATATATCAGATAGAGTACAGATCTGTTATACATGTTTATATTGTTACAGTCAAGTTTTGTAGATAAAGATATTTTGGCATGAGACAAATTTGTTTGTGGGTTCCAAACAAATTTGAGCTGTTGGGTGGCTAATGATTAAACATTAAATTCCCTCCTAGATTTTCTACCCTTTATCCACCTTACCAAAAAAAATTAACCACCACTGAAAATCATGCTTGGCTATCATGCTTGGATAGTGCATTGGACTTCTGGTACTGAGCAGATGTTCAATGGTTGTGGGTTCCAGTGACACCAGAGCAGACTCAAAATACTCAAAATCGTATAATTTATTTTTTTTTTTTTCACACACCGCACATTGCATATAGTAGACTTCAGTTAACTGTGTTACATAATTACAAAATGTCAAATAAATTGCAACAGTAAAATCTGTCCACTTGACGTGTCAATACATTTTTATTCACAAATTAGATTGTTCCATTTAATTTCTATTTTATATAGGTCCGAAGTGTTTTGCACATAAAAGTTATTATGAAATAAAATAAATAAATAATAAAATAAAAATAAAAGAAACAAAATAGCAATACATATGTAGCCAATATATTATTCAGTTCTATTTGAACTCTTCTCTCAGAATATAAATTAACTTGGCAACTAGCCTCAGCGTTCAGAGGCAAACAAGTCTATCACAGTATTTCTTATAGAGGATAAAATGATGGTGGATTTGCAGAGACTTGTAACTGTCATTTTAACTCTTCTTCCTGTAGACTTCCCATAAGTTAGCCATCATTGATAACCAAGACAAAAAAATCCATCCCAATCACCTGCATTTAGGAAAGACTTTTATTACATAGGAGTCGATTCAGAGCAAGGTGAGAAAATGCACTCCTTTTTTAAGAGAGAAAATTCATTCATTTTCATTGTCTACCTTGGGGCTGATTCAACACCAGGTGATAATTTACACCTGGTTGTTGAATCAACTCCAAGTTAGACAGTGAGTTCTCTCAGGTGGCTCTGAACCAACCCCATAGTATTACCTAGAATGACTAGTGGTTGTCTGTGTGTATAGATAACATAACATATTGTGGTTTTCAGTAAGGGATAATATGCCAAGAAAAGAAAATGTTTTACTAATATCCCAAATGTAAGTGTGTGAGAGCAGGATAGATTATAGCTGTGGATATATTACAACCAGCTGTGTATCTTAAAGAAAAAGATGAAAGGCTTTGAAATAGGACAGCTCAATACCTAGATCAGTTTAGTGTTATAACACTTCATTGGGGAGCTCTTCTTTGTGGTAGCAGTTGGAGTAAATTATATTTGAAACATGGTAATCGCAGGTTAATGCTGATGTCTAGAACATAAAGATTAGAGGACAGATACAAGTAGGTTAGATAGCCTAATCTTCTTAAAAAGATTTGGGTCACAATAAGAAAATGCATCACATAAAATCCTACAAATGTCTTGTTTGTTAGCTAAATTATTAACAATAATGACTAGTTTTAAGTGGAGCTTGTTGGAAACTAGTGCCAATTTAAATCATGCCACTTTGTTTTGTGATAAGATAAATAAAACATATGTACTTTGCTCAACTGAGTAGGTTGTAGCTGTGTAGCTGCTAATCTTGATATCAGCAGATGTTTTTACTTATCAGTTAAATCAAGTCCGAACTGCCTTGCCATTTTTTTTCTTGAGCACACTCAGACGATGGGACTTCAAATCAGCAATCATATGGAATCGATAAATAAGTCCCAAATTTAAATACATGACTTAGAGGAAGTTCAACTATATACATTACAAGGTTTACTGCTACATTTATAAATCAGGAAACCTTACCCAATTAGTGATTACATTTTTTATGCTCCTGTTCCAGGTCCACTACTAATTTTGTCTTTCCTTATTACATGAAAAAAGTATCTGTCAACGGGACACTTGCAGAGCGATGGTGAACTCTTCACTGACTCGCTGACACCACACTCAGTATTTTATTACCAAATATTTGGAGGATGATGGCAGAAAGCATAGGACTAAGTCAGTGCTCCCACTTAGTCTTCCTCTGATACACAGCACATCTTTCAACTAGTCACAAACATACGGCCAGACGTATGAAAAAAAGTTGATTAAACGTTATGAAAAAATACCAAGCCAGGACGGTCATAATGGTCAGTTCATTCTATAACTTAATACATTTAAGTTTAATATCATTCTGCTGACAATTAATAGGCATAATTTCTTATTAAATAATTGTTATGTTTTTAGTGTAAGGAGTACACAATTATATAATTTTTAACAGAAATGAAGCAAATAAAATTGTACACCAACTAGCAGTACTGGTGCAGTTGTGCAGCCACACCCTTTCTTCCTGCATATGTGAGTATGCCATTTGCTCCTTTAAGAACACTAAGGGCCTTATTTATGATGTGCGTCTTTTAGCATCATTTTTGTGGCTATAGCGCCTGCTTCAGGGTGCCAGCATTCCCGTCTTATCTGGCGCAGTGCTGTGTACTACATTGGTGCTAGCAGTTGTTGCACCGAACTCCGCCGGTGGCCAATGCATGTCAGTGCCTGTTGGTCCTGCTGACCTATTATCCCAGTGCCAGTGAGCGCCACATTTCCGGCGCTCCCCAGCATATTTATATTTTTCCTCCTTTAAATCTTTGGCGCTGTATTTCTCTGGTGCCATTGCATTTACGAGACTTCACTGCTGGGGACAAAGGGGACAAACTTTACAGTGTGTTTAGGTTGTGTTTTAGTTGTTGGTGTTCAAATTACACATTGGTAAGCAAAAGAAGCCATTAAAATCAATTTTAATAAGACCCCAAAAACATTTTGGCCCATCTAGGCCCTGCGTTTCAATTATTGACAAGTCCCAATGCAAGTTCTGTACAAATGAATGTGTTTAATAGTAATCCTAAGCATTAAACACTACAATCCAGTTCTGCTCATTGTGCTCTATTGGATCTTGAGCTACAGTGCCAGGTTTTATCGTTAGTGTTAAATAAGACGCTAGCCAACGGCCGCATTGGCGCTGTCATTTTTTATTTCTTAAATTGAACACTAAGTGCCGCTGAGGCCAAAAAAGTAGCAGACATGTCTTAAATAAGGTTCCAACATATAAAAATATGTTGAATGTTTTTGTTTTCTTAACCCTTTCGCTGCCAGCCTACCTGGAGTTTTTGTCACCCTTTGTTGCCAGACCATTTTGCACTATTTTGCGCTACCCGTACTCCAATGTGATTTTTGAAGGGATTTCCAGGGATTTCTCAGGAAAATTATATATTGTTTTTATCAGCATAGTTTGGGCTTTAACATGAAATGTCTTGTCTTGATATTTTAGGTGTATTCTCAATATTTTTGGGCGAAATATGTGAAAAAAAATTTTAAAAATCTATTTTTTACAATTTGTAGTTTTTTTTGTAATAAAAAATGTAAGTTTGTGAAAAAAATCTTATTGCGTGTGAAACCCCAATTTCTCCCGGTTAAAGCAGTACCACATATGTATTGGTAGACACCTTTTCCTGCCCAGGAGACTCCCCCAAACTGAAACAGCGCTTTAGGGGATTTTCAGATAAAATACAACTATGCTATGCGCACCTTGAAGTTTTTCCAGAAAAGCAACCCGTTACATTTGAAATACCCCCAACAAACTATATATTCTCTGGAAGTACACACCTCAAGCCTTCTAGGTGTACCAGGCTTGTTGATGTGCCCATAGCTTTCTGGAAGTAATCGCTCAATGTAATCTTTGGTTGCAAAGAGTTTCCCTAAAAAAGGATAAAAAAGCAGAATCAAAGCCATGTTTTCCTAAAAAAAACTGTATACAAACAAGAAAAAACAAGTAACATCTGAAAAAGCAACATCCTCCGAACAGAACGATACCCAACATGCATAGCTACTGTCAAGGGAAGAGTTGCCAAACACCCCAAAGTAAAGCATGTGCGTAACTTACTTGAAAATTTCAGCTCTGCAAAGGGCGCACCTTGCGTTTTTTCAACCAAAACAACCGTTTACATTTGGAATATCCCCCATAAACCATACATTCACTGAAAGTACACATGTTAAGCTTTCTAAGCGTACCCAGCTTGTTGTAGTGGGCTCATCTTTCTGGAATTAATCCCTCAAAGAATTCTTTGGTTGCGCAGGGTTTCCCTAAAAAATGTATAAAAAAGCTGAATAAAAAACACCTTTTCCTAAAATATAAATATATAAACAAGAAAAAACAAGCTAAATCTGAAAGCGCAAGGTCCCCCGAACAGAACAATACCCAACATGCATAGCTACTTTTAACCCTTTTAATTGCCAGCCTACTTGAGATTTTGTCACCCTCTGTTGACAAGTCATTTTTCCCCATTTTGCGCCATGTTTTGCTGGAATTTTCAGAAAAATGTATATATATATTTTTTTTTTGCAGCAGCAGAGTTTAGGCTTTAACATGAAATGTCTTGTTTGTAAATTTTATTCAGTTTTTTACAATATTATTATTAAGTAAAAAAAATAAATAAATAATTTTTTAAATTTAAATAAAAAATGTATTTTATTAAAGAAAACCATATTGCATGAGAAGGCCCCATTTCTACCGATTAGAACGGTACGACATATTTATCAGTAGCCCCCTGTTCCTGCCCAGGAGACCCGCCAAACGGAAACAAGTACTTTATAACATTTACAAATAAAATACAACTACCATCCACACTACAAAGGGTTAAATCGAGAAAAAAAAATGACATAGAGTCCCCCCTCCCAGGGGGGGAACCCATTTTTTTTTTTGATTTTTAAGGGTTAAAAACCCTTAAAAATCGAAAAAAAATGACATGGGGTCCCCCTTACCCAAAGTAACCAGCCCGGGACCAGCTATGCAAGGCTTGTAGGAACAGGTCACAGGGGCCAGCTTTTGTGGCCACTGGCCCTGCAGGCTACATGCCCGCATAGCCCATGGCCACGGACTCCTCTGCCCCCCCCTGGGCTTTTGGGAGGCAGGTAATTGGGGGTGCCGGGGGTTAACTGCAAGTCACCTGCTAGCCGCAGGTGACTTTCCAGCCCCCAGCCTTGTGAACTGGTATAGAGATCTCTTGGACCCCTTACCAGTTCACAAGGGGTTAAGTGTAAAAAAAAACACCACACACAAAATATTTTATTATTATTTTTTTTAATACTTACCTCCCATCCATCTTGCTCTGTGTCCCTCGGCAGTCACTGGCTTTTGCTCACCTGCTGGAAGCCTTTTATAGCTGCTGGATGACATAACATAAGGGGTTAATTAAAAAAAAATTACATAGGGTCCCCCCCTCCCGGGGGGCAGGTAATGGGGGTGCCGGGGGTTAATGGCAAGTCACCCGCTAGCCGCAGGTGACTTGCCAGACCCCCGAGCCTTGTGAACTGGTATAAGGGGTCTCATGGACCCCTTACCAGTCCACAAGGGGTTAACAGTAAAAAAAAAAGACACAGACAGAATAAAAAATGACTTTAAAAAAAAAAAACTTTTTTTTTTACTTTACTCACCTCTGATCCTCAGCTCCTGTGCCCCTCGCAGCTCTGATGACAGTTGGTGGAGAAGGGAGGCAGGCGATCAGATCATCACCTGCCTTCCTCCTCCTGTGGCCAGCGATGACAAGTGTCAGAAATGACAGCCAGAGGGGCGGGGCTTAGCTGCAAGATGGCGGCGCCCGTCAAGGAGGACAGGGAGAGGGCCTTTCAGGCCCTCTCCTGAAGCTGGAGAGCCAGGGGGGGGCAATCGGAGGCCCCCCTGGTGATGAGGAGACCCTGTGGGAGCGATCGAGCATTGAGGTAAGTAAATGTAATTTTTATTTTTTTTTTTTTTTTTTACATGTGTTTCGGCGGCTGCTGAAGGGGGAGGTGGCTATTCCAGGCCCTCCCCTGCACCCGGGGGGGCCTGGGTGGTGGATTGAAGCCCCCCCGGATGAAGAGGAGACCCGGACGGATCGAACCAGGGGTCAGGTGATTGTTCTACGTGCTTCTACATGCTTGGCACTTAAGTGGAGTGGAAGCGAGCACGTAAAATCTACGTGCTTGGCACTGAAAGGGTTAAATATACGTTTATAATGTCAATTTTTTTTAAATAAGCAAAAATATTAACTGTGCATTAGGAGGTTTCAATATATGCTGGGAAGAGAGTCAGATTTAGTGATGGAGGTACTTTAAGTATAGTAAAAGTATAGGATCCTTCCACTATCCAGTAATAATAAACGTGTGCAGGTAAAATAAATTATAGCAACATCAATAGACTTCCCAATATATCGGTTTGATTAGTTTCAATGAATAAAAGACAAGAATTACAAAAATATGTTTCTAATAGGAAGCTTGCATAGGTGAAACATTTGTCACCATTACCTTATTTCGCCCTGTACTACAAAGCAACAAGACAAACACAGTTAGCGTCCTGGGTACCCTTTCATCATGCGCTATACATCCAAACTCACCGGGGTCCCCAAAATAGTCAACAAAATTCAACATCAAACTTTGACAATGGCTTTAGGGAAAACCTTCAAATTAACTTCTGAAAGCCCTGCTCTGCTACCGTTACAAGGTAGCCCCCACTTTGAGTCCACATTTCAGTGGTGGAGAGAAAAGGGAGTGACAACAGTGGGTGCCATGCTTATATGAGTTAAGATTCATTGACTACTCCTTCTAAGAGTTTCCAGAAATATTCCAGTAGAGGAACACTATAGATACCTACAGATAATCCACTTTATTAACCCTTTAAATAAAGGACAAAGAGGGGTGAGAGAAAAAGGGATAGGTACCAACCATACACATTCATATTTCACTGAACCCCTTCAAAGTGGCTAAAAATGGAAAACTAATGCTAGAAATAAATTATATTTAGGTAACATAAGTTATGAACTAAGATAGAAATGACAGCATTGTATTTTTTACCTTTATCGTTCATTATGCCATGTATGCCTGCATTATTTTCTTTCTCTTGCTTTACAGATTTATCCTTCTACTTCTGCCACACTAAAATGCTACAGGAGGGACCTTTTTTACAAAACTAATAATATAAAACAAATTGCACCTAGGAAGACAAAGCAGGATCTTCTCACAGCAGTGATGGAGTATTTAGAAATATCAAATGATGGGATTGTTACAAAAAAGTATGTTGATTAGCTAATGCGGATTATTACTTGTAAAAGTCAGGACAGTGCCAAGGCAAACAAGGTACTCACCTTGAGTGAATAAAATGGGGAGCACAGCTTGAGACCCCATGGCTGTCAGTAGTTAAAGAGGAACAACACACAGAAATGTCCCTTTCCCGTTTGTTTTTCCTCTGCGCGGCAGCATCCGGATTTGGGGTGCCAGCTGTGTGTACCCCCTAGGTCTCCCTGTTTCACTCACCTTCCTTCCACCCCATGGCGCAGACTCGGGCAAGGATGAGTGTGCCTTTTGGCTGAGCGCTGCATTTAGCCAATCAGCTATTGCCACTCAGCTCCCTTTGGTGCCACTGACGGCTAGGCTTCCTGGATGGCTAAGCAGCCGAGCTGTGCTGAACAGCCACATCCCCCGCCAACCTTGCAGCCGTGATGTGCCCATGCCGCCCATTTAGAAAGGCTGGGTGCGCACAGCTAGAGGTGAGCGGGGATGTTTCCGGAGCACGCAGGCATGGCATCCCAATTCCGGATGCCCAAGGGGATGGAACTTTTAGACTCCAGGGCCTCTGATGTTCCTCTTTAAATTGGAAGATCTCTTCTGTTTGAGCCCTAGTAGCTGTGGCCACCTTGCCTGATCTTGTTATGGTCCTTACTTATCTGAAACTGTAGTACCTCCTCCATTCTCACCTTGGCCTGTAGTCCCATTGCCCACTCCAGCCACATCTAATTAGGAACCTTTTAGCCTGATCTGTCCATCTAAGAACTACCCAAAGACTGAGTCCTAGACCTCTGTTCCTCAGGATCCTTATAGTAAACCTTGCAACATCTTGGATCTTCTGCCTCGGGGTTTAAAACACTACTGTCTAAATTTAAAGATTACCCTGGTCAACAAAATAGACTTAGATCTTGAGACTGGTCCAAATGGCTTATGCTAAATAGGGTGGGTCCTATTGTCATAGGGAAATTTGCTCTAGATTTTTGCATGAGACCCCCAGCTACACCAAACAGTTAGTTCTGATATTGGTAGGTGGAGCTATCATCTAGATCCTGGTGACGGTTGGTAGGAGCACCCACCACTTGGTCACAAGACCTTCCCCTAATCTTCCCTAAAAAGGAATAGGTACAAACCAAGCGTAAAGGATTTGTTCTGCAAGCAACTATAATGTATTAGAGCCAAATTATTGCCCTTGCAAGATACGTGTAGCCATATATAATAGCTACCCACATTTTAACCTAGTGCTCCTTTCAGGATAGCTAATAAATATCATTATTACATTACTGCCTACCATCTTCTGCTGAAAAAATATTAAACTCTGTCCCGCCACCATTGAGACTTTTGTGTTTGAAGTCAAAAATTGTAAAGATCTGTATAAATGTCATGTTTTAACCTTTTTGTGTTTCCACTGCTTAAAATATGTATTTAAAATATATAGATAACATATTGGATCATTTAAATGAAGATAATGCATTTTATTTGCAGAAAAAATGCCAAAGACAACTATCATGCATCATCCACACCTTCTGCAGGATTCAAACCTATCTCAGGTTTGCCTTCTTTCAGATTAATTATAGAAATACAAAGTAGTATCTGAATGGGAACCATATTGAGACTTTATCTTATTTGATTACATGGTGTGAGAAGTAAGAGATATCTATCCATTCTTGCGGATACATCCAGATTCCTTTCATTAGTATTTTAGGGATGATTCAACACAGTGCAAATATATATTCTTATGGTGTGAATATATATTCGCATGTGGCTTCAATTCGAATGCAGGTGCCATCAGCAGTGCCGATAAATCCATCCTGTGTGTACGAAAACCAGTTTTGCATTTATGTGAACGCATGTTGGCATGTAAATATCTGCAGGTATCGCATATGGAAATGCATGGGAAAGGTGCAAGGGCTTTCCAACTGTACAAAAGTCTTAAAGGAGCCACAGTACTCAAACCAGTTAGCTTGCCGACCAACCTACAATCTGTCTCTAAACTTGGTTAACAACAGAGGGCTCGGTCACACACATCTGCAGAAGTATGCTCAAGCTGCACCACCAGCGCCAAGGTGCCCCTGTGAGGTGCAGTCCTAACTCTAATCTCTGAGAGCCCCATTTGGGACATACAATGCAATAGATAAATTGGGAGCAGGCTTACCTGAGGTTGCCCTAAACCTCTCAAGTGCAAGCCATGGGGTGGAAGGGTCAAAGGCCTTGCAATACAGCCTAGACCCCACACACCATGTGCTTGCACAAATTCAAAAGTAACAACTGTACAAGCATGTCTAAGCAGTGAAGCCAGCATGCAGATGTAAAGTATATTCTTATGATAATGGCAGATGTGTGCCAACATATACATGTAGGGATGCCTATGGATACAGGTCTGCTTACATGATTACATGATGTATCTACCTGCACATATATGTACATGCAGAGATGCCTATGGATGCTTGCATATGCTAATAGATCCACTTAGAAGAGAAAGCATGTTTCTAATTTGCATATATTTATGTGAACAGATCTATGCTTTCACTTCTAAGCAAATCTATAAGTATTTATGTAGATTGTAGATGTCAGATTGTATTATTTATTATGTTGTCTTTGTTTGATTTTATTGTAATCTATGTGTTATATGTCAGTTAAAACTTATCTTTCCTTTCTTCCCTTTTTTAAATGATTTAATCTATTTTTATTAACTGTTCATGTAATGTTTATTTTTATTTGTTTTACAAAATATACGTTGTTTTAGACATGTTTATTTTTTTCTAATGTATCTTTAAATTGTTATTGCTGTTTTGGCATTTCATAGTGGTGTTTTAAAATGCTATTGTGAGTTACACACGCTGTGTTCCTCCTGTAGTCATCCAGGAGTCCCCCTCAACTTATCCAACATTATCTTTCGGAATGTACCCGGCAACCTAGGCCCACCCCAACTTCTCTGGCAATAGGGTTTATTATGCATCAGGGGAAAAAGTGCACTACTTTTTAGGAGAGTAGTGAATGGCAGTTTTATCTCGTAAATGCTAAGTAACGCACTTTTTCGTCTGGTGCAGAATCAACACTCTTATGTACAATATAAATGAAATATAAGAATTAAATAAAACTATATACACACAAAAAAGGTGGCTGCAGGTGTGTGTTTGGATGAGTATTGTCCTTGCTTGCAATGTGTGTCTAGCCTAAGTACATTATGAGTTGTCATTTTGAAGATTTTTTTGCTCCGTAGCTACTTACCGAATTTAAGAAAATACAAAAAGATGCTGATGCTCAAAAGCCTGCAAACTGACACAAAACTTCATAAATAAGGCCCTAAAGGTGCACCGGTAAATAGTCTCATTAGGGACTAAAGTGAGCTATTTACTGGTTTTAAGCAGAATCAATACAGTTCACACCATTTAAGCTGCTCTGCAGTTCTGTGAAGTGTTGGCAATTACTAAGACTCACTAGGCAATTTCTCTTACATGAGTTTGTCTCTCATGGCTAGTAATTTTATAGATTAAAGGGCAGATTCAACACTGTTTTTTGCGAGAGTATGTATGTTTGCAGGCTATTTTTCAGTTTTACAATCTTTCCTTTGCAAATTATTTTAGCGAATCAAGTGCGAACATGCGAATGCATATCAGCAAATATATTCATTCGCATGCGAAAAACGCTCATAATAGACTTTTTGCGCTATTTGCACTGAATGTTGCTGCAATTCATAACACCAGATCCTTATGCCAATTATAACAGCGCCAGTGAACGCCATTTTGTAACTTGTAGGTGCTACACCCCATATTTATTAATTTTGGGCATGCCAAAAAGATTGGCGCTGTATTTAACTGGCGCTGGTCATCATTTCATTATTATAGTTACAGGACATCACTGCTGGGGTCAAAGGGGACAAATGTTACAGTGCATTTAGGCTGCGTTTTAAGTGTTAATATATTTTAAGGGAAAAAACTATGACATTTGGTGACATCTAAGTCCTATGTTTCAATTATTGACAAGCCACAATGCAAGTTTGGTACAAATAAATGTGTGTAATATTATTTTTAAGCATCTACACATTGTGCTCTATGGAATCTTAACCTACTGCTCCACTCTAAACTGACATAGCTTAAACTAGAGCGTTGGTAACTGCAACCTATATGGCGCTAGTGATAAATTAGACACAGGCTGGCGGACATATCAGCGCTGTCTGTTTTTTGTTACTGAAATTAAGCACTGAGTGGGGCTAAAATATTGGCCCTTATTTAACAAGGGATAGCGCAAGGTAGCAAATGGTGAGGGAACGGTAATGACGCTCACCGCCACGAGAACGCCGGCTCCCCTCCGCAATCACACATTTATCAAGCCGATCCTGCTTAGCGACTGACAGAGCGCAAGATAGCGAATCATTCATCATTATTCCAGCCTCACCCCACAGCGCCAGCGAGCGACCTTGAACAGCGACAGGTATGACCTCTCGCTACCTGGCGCTCTCCAATGCATTTCAATGGAACAATCTTTAAATATTCATAATTAATTTCTATTAATTTTTTTTTTTTTTTTAAATGTCAAAAATTCTCTGACCACTTCTGCAATGTTAGATTTTTTTTTTAAGGGAAAAAAAAAAAATAATAAATTTGTGCAGAATTGATATTACAGGTCTGATATTAATGTATTCATATTACAAAATGTTTTGAAAAACATGTTTTTTTTTTTTTACTAAAAATATGGTTGTTTGGGGGTTAGAAAACTACTTTTAACCCATCGCCGCCAGCGCTCTGGGGTTTAAACAAGCATTTCACAGAGCGAGAATTTTTGGAGCGTGATTTGTTAATGAATATGCTGAGAGCCGTTCGCTATGGCCGTTCGCTGTCATGCGCTCCCATACAGCGCGGAACCTGTCAAACAGCGACTCCTAACCCCGTATTCAACATTACCGCACACCGACTGAGTCGCTGTCAACAGCCGAACAACGGCCAAGCACAGCGAATACTAGCGGGCGCTGTGAAAATAACGCTACTGTCGCTCATTTGTCGCTACCTGGCGCTATTAATGAATCGGCCTCTGACTGTTGCTGACGCTTGATAAATCAGGCTCCCCATAAACAATTTTGTAAAGTATCATAATGAATTTTCTGTTGTATCTTTGTATAGTTATGTGCATTTATTGTTTTTACAGGGAACATCAAAGCAGTAAACTGCAGTGATGGTATGCTAATATTTACATATTTTATAATTTTACATGTTAACATTTATTCGCTTTGCTTCTTTTTTAAGAAAAAACATTTAGTGGTCGATTCAGCACCTGGAGTAGAAAATCTACTCTAGGAAGTGCAATTTTTACTCCAATAACATCACAGTGCATTTTTTTACAGCTGAACTCATTGCTGAAGCAAAGTTTAATCACAAGGTGTACTTTTCGGTGTGAATTAGTACCTGTATCTCATTGAGCTTTTTAATATTAACACACAAAAAGTGAAACAATTTCATTTTATTCCTGCATAGCCCAGCGTGCTGTTGTTTTCAAACCTAATAAAAATATTCGTTAACTCACTGGAAATATGTTGTACCTCTCTTGTAAAAATATCGCAGATGCAGAAGATTTGTTGGGAAAATATTAGAACAAAAATGTTTATTGCACTTTTTCTGAGTAAAGCTGAACATAGTAACTCACTGAGATGCTGGTTGCAATTTACACCCAAAAGCACTCAGCAAATATTTAGCATGAGCCTCCCTCTGTACTCATTCATGTATGACCCCTGTAATTAAAAGGACACAGACATACATAAGGACACACACATACATGTTCTGTATACTGTACATGTCTGTATGCCTAACAAAACCATTTACCTAACACACCTGTGTGACTAAAAGTAGATTTTGACTATCCTGGTGATTGGTTCCTGCCCCGGGGGCATTCTAATGTAGGATGTCCCTCTGTGTAAAACCCCCCAGATTGCCCACTTTCACTGACCTCTCCAATGTTCCCAGGGCACAACGTGGGAGCTTGTCCAATTAGCACTTTATGTTGTGCATACTAATTCATGGCATAAAGCAACTGATTTGAACTTTGCAACTGCTTTATCCCCAGCATCCCCTGCGCACCTTGCATATCTGAATGGCTGGGGAAGCATGCATAGCTACGTGGAAGCCAGGAATACAGCTGAGGGTGCATGGCATGCATGGCAGGACCCGCTGGAATGTTACCGGCACCCGGGAAGTTTCACACAGCATTGCATCTGGTATAGAATGCCCGGGGCAGGCTAGTGGCCGGCCCTGGAATCTTTGAGATTGGCTGCAGGGGGTGATTGGTCCACGTTAAGCACTTTTGGTGATATAAAATAGAGCCTTTAATTTGCACCTCCCATGTAGCTTTCTCTGGTACTGTAACTCATGTCCTGGCTTTTATAATGCCAACTCATCACTTCTTCCACCGTTTCTTGGAACAGATAATGATACACTATCTTACATCAGTCATATCTTCAGCAATCCTCCTCTGGACCTCACTCCCAAATTCAACCCAAATATCAAAGAATACTATGCAGAACTGCCATTTGATGTAGTGATGGTGGAAATTGGAGCAGAGCCTGCACACTGCAAAAGCCAAGTGCACCTGGATGACAGAGAAGGACCAAGGTATGAAATGGATAACACTGTAAACACGCCCTGCTCTACATAATGGCTCAAATTTCTTCACTTTCATTATATGTTTTTACAATAACAGATAAATGGAAGTATAAACAAGAGATATTCATTTAAGTGTCTGGGGAATGTTTTAGGTCATGCAAAGTGGAGTCTGGGGAGGGAATTACCTAAGGCCAAACTACACAGTTCTGCACCTATACAGATTCCGTTAATTTTTTGTTTTACTAGTCCTCATTTATTTAGTCATGTAACTAAAAAAATTAGTGTAGTTTAGCTTTTAGGTAGTAGGCAGAGAGGGAAGACAAATGGTGAAGTATCTACATGCTAAAACCATTTTTATGAACCCAGTACTGTACATTTAGACAATATTATTTAAATATTTATTCTTACTTGTGTGCCATTCACGCGTAATGTAAATGACCCATTGTATTCTTATTTATATTATCCTTGCTTATTTAAGAACTTACAGATCTCACATGGAAATTATTCTATTACATGTTAACCCTTTCAGTGCCAAGCCCGTAGTTTCTACGTGCTTGCTTCCACTCCAGCTAGAAGAGGCGTATACCTGCACAGCACTAAAAATCAGCAATAAAGTATAGATACATAACAGGTGTGTCTGGATGCTGGTTCGGGTGGGTCCAGAAGTCCGGTACACCGGGCAATACCAAGAGAGAAAGGAAATGGGGCTACCAGCACATGCCCCGGGGCCCACCAACGTAACCGCTCAACAGATACATCAAGATATATAATCAATAAACAAAACTTTATTTAGAGAGCCTGCGCATACATTAAAAACAATTAAAAACACCGGGAATCATGGGGTTATGCATCAGACTAACCGCATAATCTCTGGTACACCAAATGAATACAATAGTAACATGTATATCAGCATGTAATTAATTACTACACAAAGCATGTAAATACATGCATGGAGTTATAACAATGAATAATTAGTAAACCGATCGAAAGAAATACATGAATAATCATGAACTACTGTTACATGTGTGCATGCCAACGGAGCAGTCTAAAGAAAAGTGCAGTGAAAAAGTGCTCAAAGAGACCTAAAAGAATGGTGAGTATATAGTAAAGGAAAGTAAAATAGTGTCAGAGACAAAAATAATAAGGGTCACAGAGAGCGTGACCATAAAGTGTCAAGTGCAAAAAAGTGACAGTGCTCGCTAGGATGGAGAGCTCCAGGGCACGCACAACAGGCAGTAGTACTGATAAATAAACAATAATGAATATATAAGGTGTATCAAGTAAAGATTTACATTACCGCATTGCTTCCACTCCACTTAAGTGCCAAGCCCGTAGAAACTACGGGCTTGGCATTTACCCCAAACAGTTAAAAATAAATAAAAATAAAACGCTTACCTTTGGTATCCCCGAGAAGCTGGGGGTCTCCTCTTCCTGGGGGGGGCATCCGATCGCCCCCCCGACGTCCTCCGTCTTCAGGGGGGGCCCGAAACCGGCCGCCCCCCCCTGTTTTCCCCGCGCTCAGCAGAAGTAAAAAAAAAAAAAAAAAAGCGCCACTGACTCACCTCCTCGCCCGATCCCCGGCCCGCCGTTTTCTCTTCACCAGGGGGGGGGGGTCCGATCCCCCCCCTGGGCTCCGCAGGCTTCGGTGAGGACCCTCTTCCGGGTCCTCACCGCTCGTAATGGCGGCGATGGCCGCCGCCTCTAATGGGAGGCGGCGGCCCCGCCTTTTGTGGGAGGAGCGGGATGACGTCATCCCGCTCCTCCTATACCCTCACCGAGCAGACAGATGCCGGTGGTGATCGGTGCAGAGCGGGTGAGAGGAGAGGAGGCTCCGATCGGAGCCTCCTCTCCTCTCATCCGCCCTGCGCCGATCACTATCAGCATCTGACAGATGCCGGCGCTGAGAGAGCGGCGCGGGACAGCGACGTGGGACCCAGGATTGGAGGTGAGTATAGTGTAAAAAAAAAAAAATAAATGTCATTTTTTTTAAATATGTGTCTGTGTTTTTATTTTTTACTTTTAACCCCTTGTGAACTGGTAAGGGGTCCATGACCCCTATACCAGTTCACAAGGCTGGGGGGATGGCAAGTCACCTGCGCTAGCGGGTGGCTTGCCATTAATCCCCGGCACCCCCATTACCTGACTCCCCAAAGGCCAGGGGGGGGCAGAAGAGCCCGGGCCCACGGGCTATGCGGGCTTTGTAGCCTGCAGGGCCAGGGGCCACAAAAGCTGGCCCCTGCGCCCTGTTCCTACAAGCCCTGCATAGCTGGTCCCGGGCTGGTTACTTCGGGTAAGGGGGACCCCATGTCGTTTTTTTTTTGGATTTTTAAGGGTTTTTAACCCTTAAAAATAAAAAAAAAATGGGGTCCCCCTCCCCTTGGAGGGGGGACCCTACGTCGTTTTTTTTTTAATTAACCCTTTGTTTTCTGTCATCCAGCAGCTATAAAATGCTTCTAGCAAGTGTGCAGAAGCCAGTGATTGCGAGGGACAGAGTGATCCAGTATGGATGGGAGGTAAGTAAGTAAAAAAAAATAATAATAAAATATTTTTTCTCTTCGTGTGTCTGTGTTTTTATTTTTACATTTAACCCTTTGTGAACTGGTAAGGGGTCCATGACCCCTATACCAGTTCACAAGGCTGGGGGGATGGCAAGTCACCTGCACTAGCTGGTGACTTGCCATTAACCCTTGGCACCCGCATTACCTGCCTCCCCAAAGGCCAGGGGGGGGCAGAAGAGCCCGGGCCCACGGGCTATGCGGGCTTTGTAGCCTGCAGGGTGGGGGGCCACAAAAGCTGGCCCCTGTGCCCTGTTCCTACAAGCCCTGCATAGCTGGTCCCGGGCTGGTTACTTCGGGTAAGGGGGACCCCATGTCGGTTTTTTTTTGGATTTTTAAGGGTTTTTAACCCTTAAAAATCCAAAAAAAATGGGGTCCCCCTCCCCTGGGAGGGGGGAACCTATGTCATTTTTTTTCCCGATTTAACCCTTTGTAGTGTGGATGGTAGTTGTATTTTATTTGTAAATGTTAAAAATTACTTGTTTCAGTTATGGGGGTCTCCTGGGCAAGAATGGGGGGGCTACCGATAAATATGTGGTACCGTTCTAATCGGTAGAAATGGGGCTTTCACATGCAATATGGTTTTCTTTAATAAAATACATTTTTTTATGTAAAATAAAGGAGGCAATTTTCTAAAAAAAAATTTTTATTTTATTTTATTTTTTTACTTAATAATATTGTAAAAAACAGAATAAAATTTACAAACAAGACATTTCATGTTAAAGCCTAAACTCTGCTCCAAAAAATATATTTATATAATTTTCCTGAAAATTCCAGCAAAAATGTCGCAAAACATGGCGCAAAATGGGGAAAAATGGCCTGTCAACAGAGGGTGACAAAATCTCAAGTAGGCTGGCAATTAAAAGGGTTAATAGTACCTATGCATGTTGGGTATTGTTCTGTTCGGGGGACCTTGCGCTTTCAGACTTAGGTTGTTTTTTCTGGTTTGCATATTTATATTTTAGGAAAAGGTGTTTTTTATTCAGCTTTTTTATACATTTTTTTAGGGAAACCCTGTGCAACCAAAGAATTCTTTGAGGGATTAATTCCAGAGAGATGAGCCCACTACAACAAGCTGGGTACGCTTAGAAAGCTTAACATGTGTACTTTTAGGGAATATATGGTTTATGGGGGATATTCCAAATGTAAAGGGTTGTTTTGGTTGAAAAATCGCAAGGTGCGCACTTTGTCTGCAGAGCTGAAATTTTCAAGAAAAATTACAGTTATGCGCATGCTTTACTTTGGGGTGTTTGGCAACTCTTCCCTTGACAGTAGCTATGCATGTTGGGTATTGTTCTGTTCGGAGGATGTTGCTTTTTCAGATTATACTTGTTTTTTCTTGTTTGTAAATAGTTTTTTTAGGAAAATGTGGCTTTGATTCTGCTTTTTTATCCTTTTTTAGGGAAACTCTTTGCAACCAAAGAATACATTGAGGGATTACTTCCAGAAAACTGTGACCACATCAACAAGCCTGGTACAAATAGAAAGCCTGAGGTGTGTACTTCCAGAGAATATATAATTTGTTGGGGGTATTTCAAATGTAAAGGGTTGTTTTTCTGGAAAAACTGCAAGGTGCGCATAGCGCATATCACAGTTGTATTTTTTCTGAAAATCCCCTAAAGCGCTGTTTCAGTTTGGGGGAGTCTCCTGGGCAGGAAAGGGTGTCTACCTATACATATGTGGTACCGCTGTAACCGGGAGAAATTGGGGTTTCACACGCAATAAGATTTTATTGACAAACTTAAATTTTTTATTACAAAAAAACACTACAAATTGTAAAAAATTGATTTTTTTTATTTTTTTGCACATATTTCACCCAAGAATATTGAGAATACACCTAAAAAATGACAAACAAGACATTTCATGTTAAAGCCCAGACTATGCTGAAAAAAACAATATATCATTTTCCTGGGAAATCCCTGGAAATCCCTTCAAAAAACACATATGAACATGGGGAGCACAAAATAGTGCAAAATGGTCTGGCACCAAGGGTGACGAAAACTTCAGGTAGGCTGGCAGCGAAAGGGTTAAAGGAGGGCTATCAAGAAAAAAATGTCTTGATGATAAAAATACATATAAATAAACTGGATGGATTGAGGAGGGGATCCCTTATAGACCTGGCATCAAGAAATATCCAGCCAGGCTTGTTTATTTCTTTTTATTTAAGGAAGAGGAAATTGGGGGACCCCTGTATTTTATTCCTACCAGGAGAATAAAACCATAAGCTTGGCAGGGGTTTTATTTAGTACAGATGTATAAGTGTTCCCTCCTCTCATTAGCAGACTTGGGCACATGGTTTTGTAATATTACACAATGTCATGATAGACCTCCTTTAATTGGATAAGTAGCTACTCTTTAACCATGGCCAACCATTTGTGGGAATGCTATGTCCTAGTATCATCATTTCGTTTATATTGAAAAATATTTTTTTTTACTTTATGTAAAAAGCAGACTAAATTTATGATATTGACATTGCAGAATTCACAATTCTTTTACACCCACTTTTTACAAACCCAGTTTACATTCATGCACCCCTTGACTGTGCATTCTCGTGCCCCTAGCTGCTATGAGATTTATCTGGCAAACTCTGCTTGTATATCAAGGGTGTCAAACTCACTCCTAAAGGGGCAGCAACAGGTCATGTTTTGTGGATTTGTGGATAAGTGGTCCGTCTGTGCATCTGTGTAGAGATACGCAAAACCTGGCCTGTTGCTGGAATTTCAGAAGAGAATTTGACACCTGTGTTGTATATCCTTCTGACATTTTCTGTTGGATTTTTCCAGGACTGCCAATTATCCACTTGGTCTGGGTTCTAACCTTATCAGCATTCATGTTACTGATAACACAAAACCATCACCAGTATTGCTAAGAAGCTACAGAATTACGGTACATAGAGAGGATCGCCCAAGTATGCCTTTGTTTGACCACCATAGCATGTGTGGCTTTGTACAGGTACTGTAATTCATGGTTGTTGCCATTTTTAAAAAAGCATATTATGACACGCATGCATGGACATTTTACTGTGATTTTTCAAGATGATAATAAATGCTAGTGTAGTTACAGTAGCTGATATTCTGGATCCTCATAATACATGACTATAACTACAACTGTTACAAATCCTTTAGACCCAGATGTTTTGGTTAGAGAAAACATGTAGCTTTGTATGCTCTCCCATCAAGGGGCCAAACTTCGAGTTTTTGGGCCCAATGCAACAACTGGCTCTGCCCCCGGCAACACACATGCTTACCCATGCACCCCGTGATTATACTTTGTTTGAGCACATGCCTTTTATACACTTTATTTATTATGGAGTGTCTCACTTCACCTCTAATTGCAAGATAATCTCCTAAATCTTAATCCACCACTGACGTTTTAAAAAAAGGGTTGTTATAAAATAATGACTGTGTCAACTGTGAGTTCTCCTGAACACCCAGCAATTAGTATAATTCATATAATTAACATAACAGGAGAGGCAGTCTGTGGCACAGATCATGGGCCTGGGGGTCGGGTTGCAGTGTGGATTATTGGCTGGTGGTATTGTGGCAGTATAGATTATAGCTCAGATGGTGTTGGTGGGCAATGAGTATGATTTTAAATGTTATATGACAATGCACATCCCCATTTTTTTTAAATCTATAAGTCAGGTGTGTCATATAGCGCTAGCTTTTTTAAATGTTCTGTAGGTAGTTAAACAACACCTTTTTTAGAGGTAAAATAATGTGTTGTTATTGTTACCAAAACGTGGCCCACAATGGAATTAGTTAGTCCCAGTCCCACTTGATTTGCTCTATTTCATATTCCTGTTGTAGATGTAAGAAATTGCTATATGAAGTATAACAATACCCTTGCAATTCTAAAAATTACTGGTGGCAGCATATCTGTCTATAAAAGAAATACATTTGGCGCACATACTATTTCAATAATAGAGCAGAATAAAAATGGATTCCACATGCAATAGACAGACATTATACTTTATTGATTCATGAACTTTTTTTTTACTGTTGTGGTCAATACACATGCAGAAACTCAATTTAACATACGGTATACTATACATTAAATTTGGGGAACAAATACTCCAGTAAAGTTTCCAAACAATGCTGGTCTCATGTGACAGCCTAAATGATGATTAATGCTTTGTATTTCTATTGTTCATCAACTTTATTTGCATTTTGTGTTCCAATCAGAGCGCAGTCATTATCTACAAAATTCTTTTCCATTCTGCAAAACTTGTTAAGAAGTGTTTACTTTGAATTACTTTTACCCATTAATCAAAAACAAAACATCTAAAGATATGTTGTTGTTGTTGTTTAAGAGCTGCATTTCAAAAATCACAGATATATAGACACAGGTGTTTTTGTTTTGGAACTTGAAGTTCATTCCTGCATGCTAACCAAATGACATGACTTTCATGTAACTGGTCACATGCTTATTACAATTGGCACCTTGAAAAAGTGGCACATAGCTACGGAACGCGTGGGTGTTTTACATATCTGCCCAGCAGGAGATGATCGCTATACACATTGAGGTGAACTTTTATTGATTTAACAATTTGTTTTTTATTTATTTAAGGATCATACTTTGCACTGGTCACTGTGGAGATTGGCACTTTAAACTTAGGGATAGGGATTTATACTTTTAGGGGGGTACTTGGGTTAATATGGTTAGTATGTGTCATGTGGTTCGCTCCTGCTGGTGCTATGCTGTGTAGATATGTTTTGTATATATGTTTTTAAATGTATGTTATGGTGTTGTATAGTCTTGATGTATGTTTTTAATCATTGATGAATTGATTAATTAAAATGGATATTAAGATCAGTCGGTATTATTGATTAATTTATTTTGGGGTTGGAGTGGTGCCTTCTGAGTAACTGTGTTTGTTTGTGGAGGGCTGGAACCACATAAAGTTTTTTTGTGTATTGTAGTGGCAATTTGGGTTACAGATTTGGCACACGTCCGTTTCCCTTATTTGAATAATTTAGGGTGGTGCTTAATAGGGTTTTACTCTCTTTTGTATATGCTTATTACAATTATTATTGTTGAGCAAGTAAAAAAAAACAACTGACCAACAAAACGTATGCCTATGCCTCTAATGGAAGACAATATATACATTAGAATTTAATGTCATGTGTCAAAATGATTTTTTTTTTTAGCAACAGAAGTATCCAGCACTTGTATGAAATGTGAAATGCAATTAAATGATTAAACTTGTTTTATCACATAGTGGGTATATATAACCCATAATATGTTTTGGGCTAAAAGACATTTTTACATACAAAGTAGTAACAACTAAATGTTTAAATTACAGCCCAGGCAACAAGAGCAGGTAGACGAGTCCCAATGATGAGGCCCAGACAAACTTGACAACCCATCATTCTCCCCCACCAATGGTCGGGTAGATACAGCAAAACACCTCATGCAAAGAACTGAAAGGATGCACATTAGGTAACCATCACCTTCACAATAGTTCAGAGAAGAAACACACACAGCAAAGTGCCTGGAGCCAGACAGCAGCCATACAATACACCTGGGGGCACCCATAGCTGTGATTGCAGATAGCAGCATTAGCAAACCTGACAAGCATGATTCATATATTAACATAGTTTGGGGTAGAGTGGCATTGCCTCTCTGAATCAGGTGACACACACCCTTCCAATGATTTGCAAGAGATGGGGTCTTATATGCTATGCTGAGGGGAAGTATTGGGGTGTTGGGCTAGGGTGGGTAATGCCAGTGGAAGGCATATACCTGCTTTTTGTGTTTGGTCTGTTATTTAAATGGGTGCTGATACATTTTATGAATAATAACTTAGCCTGAAATGTGTAATGGGTTACATAGCCATTGTGCGTGATTTTTCAGTATGGAGTACAGATTGAACCTGGATTTATTTATGCTGAATATTTGTTTTATAATATGCTATTATTTATATTAATATTATTAGTAGTAATAATAATAATTAATAATATTCTTTATCAATAATATATTTCTATAGGGCCACCTTATTATGCAAAACTGTACAATGCAACAGGTTATTGCAACAAATGCAAATTACTAAAACTGGAACACCCCCCATTTTTCACAAAATGGATGTTGTTCCCTTTGCAGGGGGCGTCCCAATCCCTAGTAAGCTGAGAAATGTTACTTTTTTCCTTGCTTCACCCACAAAATTGAGCCATGACCTCCATGGTTCTGTGGTTGACAGTGTTTAATGTTTGGATTAGTGAGCCCACAGGAATAGATCATGTAATAGCACTTCAAGTGGGTGCTAGTCTATAAGGGATACGGGGAGGCCGATTCATTAATAGTGCCAGGTAGCGACAGATGAGCGCCAGTAGCGTGATTTTCTCAGCGCCAGCTAGTATTCGCTGTGCTTGGCCGGGGTTTGCTTGTTGACAGCGACTCAGTCGGTGTGCGGTGATGTTGAATACGGGGTTAGGGGTCGCTGTTTCACAGGTTCAGCGTTGTATGGGTGCGCCTGACAGCGAATGGCCAGAGCGAACAGCTTGCTGCAGATTCATTAACAAATCACGCTCCGAATTTTTTAGCGCTGTGAATTCCTTGTTTAAACCCCAGAGCGCTGGCGGCGATGGATTTAAAATAGTTTTAAACCCCCAAACAACCATATTTTTTGATTGTAAAATTATACAAGTTTTTATAAACATTTTGTAATATGAATACATTAATATCAGACCTGTAATATCAATTATGCACAAAATCTTTTTTTTTTTTTTACCCTAAAAAAAATCCTAACATTGCAGAAGTGGTCACAGAATTTTTGACATTAAAAAAAAAAAAAACCATTAATAGCAATTAATTATGATTAATTAAAGATTGCTCCATTGAAATGCATTGGACATCGCCAGGGAGCGACAGGTCAGACCTGGTGCTGTGATGGGATTAGCAGCGGCGCTGCTCGTTGCAGTCGGGTACATGATGAATTCCGCGGTAGCTGTCGCTCTCGCCGGCGCTAGCCTCATTTAGCGTGATAAATGCGTCATTGTGACCGCCGCCGGGCGTACTTGAGTCGGTAGCTAACGGCGGGACCTGGCGCTCGTCAGACACTACCTGGCGCTATCGCTTGATGAATAAGGGCAAAAGTAAATAAATAGGCACATATCAGTATTGTCTGCTAGTGAGCATCCGTTGTCCTGATTTTAATGAGAGAAAAGTGTCTGCCCTAATCAGGTGGTCTCTTTAAGGTCCTAGATCTCTTCCTTACAAAGAGTGGAGGTGAGGAGAAGGTTCACAGTCTCTATCTGTGGGGATAAGTGAGAGAATATGAGTATTGCTGGTATACAATCAGGAGTGGTCCAATTTTTCTTGAACCATCATGTGGTCGATGCCGGCCAGATACCCGGAATAGGCCTGTGGACCATGTGACCGGTGCTAGAAAACCGCAGGGCTCAATTACTACTGAGGAGAAAGGTAAGGTTACTTGGTTTTGAGGGTTAATGCTCAGTGGACCATTCGGTGAAAAATGGTTGTTTTTCCAGTTTAACCACCATTCAGAACAGAAGTGAAGAAAAAGAAGAGGGCAATGTGGAAACAGGTTTATAATCTGAAAGGTCAAGAAGCATTAGATAAGGGTCATAGAGTAGAAGAAAGGTGAAAGTGGGACATACTTGCCTATTGAATGGTAATCTATTAGAATAGGAAAATATTTTTTGAAGTTGGTGGTACTACTGGGGCAGGAAAAGGATTTCCCGAGGGCTGTCAGAGAGAACTCCTGTAGATGTACACGACATGAGGTTATGTATAGGGAAAACCTTTATTTAGCAGCCAGCTGTGCAATCTTTTACAATGGCCACCAACTTCACAACCCCTTTCAGCACTGGAGGAGCACGAGATTTGGACAGCTGGCAAGCATAGCATAGGAGTATATGACGCATTCTAGATGCTTGAAAAAAAAGAGAGCTGGAAGTGTTGGGAAGGGGGGGGGGGGGTCATAGGGCTGAAGCTGCATGTGAAATTATTTTGTGGACTTTATTATTATTAAAATCTGTTGTCATGAAAGGATAATGGGTTTGTATTTGTAAAAGATAATGATTATCATGAAAGGATAATGGCTTTGTATTTGACACATATAGCTCTGTTTTAACTACAAACCTAATGCCAATAAAACAGTACCTTCATCAAAACAAACATTGAAAAATAATCCATCTTTTTACCACTACTAAATCAAATGGCACAGAGATACCATCATCATATTTGATGCCAAAAAGTTTTAATTATATAACTGTAAAATAAAATTTAGAAATGCATCAAGAACTATAATCCCTTATTGCACTCTTTACAAGGTGTTACCTGTCAGTGACATCAGCAGGATAGAAAGGGAAACACCATCCCATAACTCGATGTACCCTCCAAAGCATCTGCTCTCTTCAGTCTCTGGCAGGTTACCAGCTGTACAGAGAGGGGGCTGTGCAGCTCCTTCCAGCAACATGAGCAAAAGCAAAAAGAAATATTAAAGAAAAAAAAAAAAAAGGGGGCACTGATAATCAAGGATGTAAAGATGCAAATCCTCTCTTTTATTACTTATACCCTGATGTTGATTATGCTCTCATTAACTACTTATGCCCACCAGAAGTTTAAGAAACTATGCAGGCTATTTGTGATTAAAAACATGTTTTAATCAAAGATAGCTTCTTTATTCCATTCTGAAGTGCAGTAAAGAGTTTTGTTGTTGCATCATTATCTTTTGTTGTAAAGCTATGGCTGCAAATTTTCCTGTAGCATGTGGGGTCAGCCAGAATGTTACATTTTAGTTTCTGAAGCAAGGGATGTTCCTTTCCCCTCCTAATGTCTGCTTTTATTTCAGTTTTTGCTCAATATATAATTAAAAGTAAAATGTCTGCAATAGCATTCATAATTCATACTGGCAGTGTATGCTGTTCTGTGTTCACCACAGAAGTAAGAGGGATAGAAATAATAATAATAATCATCAAAATTTCACATTGAAATCCATACATGTGTTTGTTGCTCGGCCCAAACTAGGCTGTCCACAACCTCTCTTGGCTCTCTTTACGCTGGAGGAGAATCCTTAGATTCAGACATGGTGCGAAGATCACCATCTTTGTCGTCATCTAAAAGTGGATAAATGTATAGATCAGGGTCTTTATCATATGTCATGTAAAACCATGTGTTTATGATTGGTGCTCTGGCTTAAACCATCCCTCACAGTTTCCTTTGGAACTGTCTTCCATTTCAATCATATATTCCACAGCTTTAGCAATGGATGGAATCGATGGAGCAGCTCTGTCTGGAAGTACTTCAAGGGCAGGCACTTTCATACTTGTGGAGTTCTAGTCTATAACACAGGGAAGGGTTGACTGGTACTTTATCTAAAACAAATCCTTTCCCTTGTGTTATTGGGCCACTGCCTTCTTTCCAACCATGTTGTATCCTGAAGTTTCTCCTAGGCTCAGAAATTGGTTTGCTCGGTCCCATGTTATTGCAATGTTTCTTCATCATATTAGCATGTGCAGGTCCTTTTCTTCATCATATTAGCATGTGCCGTCTGAGACAAGATCAGCAGACAATTCATAGGCCTTCATAATATGTTAAATAATTGATAGCGATACTGCACTTACATTTTCAATCCTCCTGTTTACATTTAGAAGCCACATAAGTGTTCAAACCAATTTTCACCTACTTTTCAGTGTCAGCACAGCAGATAGAGGAAAAGGCTTGTAGCTTTAAATATTATTTACGGCGAAGAAAAACAATAGTAAGGCCTTGGATGCTCTAAAGATCACCTTTAAATGGTGTCTCTGATTAGCTTATAACATCATTTCTTACTCCCTTTCACCCTGTTGTTCCCCTCAATTTGCAGCCCTCTATTACTTGTTACCCCCATTTTACAGCCATTTTTGGTCCCCCAAATTTGGGTCCCTATTGACTGCAAAGGGGTACTGGTTCGCGTTCGGGTTGAGTTCGGGGACCCGAACTGGACTTTGGTGACAAGTTCGGCCAAACTTGTCAAACGCAAACTTTAGCGAATTTGCTTATCCCCAGTGGTCATGCATAAATAAAATATGGGGGCTGGGATATAGAGCAGGGATAATATTTCGACCTCTCCACCATAGTTTTGATTGTACGTATTCAATCAACGTACTTTATTAACAAGTCTACAGCACCTGCTTTTAAGGTTCCACTTACTTAAGAAGATGCAAATGGGTGATTTGGCAGCTGCCAAAGTCACCTATTTTTTTGCAAAAAACAAGATTGCAGGGAATGTATTTCCTGATTCATTCCTAGTTTTCTACATGCCTATACAAAGTCATGTGGCACATCAGCCTATTTTATATTCTACTGTTTTAATCTAACACCTGTTGCTCTTGTAAAAGGGTAAATAAATAGAAGGAGACCCTTCTGACACTTAGATAGGCTCAAGTAGTATCATACTTATGTAGGAAAAGGTCAGTGACATCAGTGTGGCCTTTCTCACAGCAGGCTTTAGCTAAATTTCTAATCCAAATACTTTTTCTAACTTTCTTTTATGTTTAATCCCATTAGGATCTTCAAGTTTCAGTGCAAGTTGATACTGTGCTGAAGATTACAATACAAAGACAGATCTAGGGATGCTGATTCCAATGTTCTAACAATTCTCATACATTTCAGTAATTCTGGATTAAGTTCAAATCTATTCATATAAGACATGGGTAGCTTCTAATAATTTCAGTATAAGAGGTACCAAAGATTTTCCTAATTCCACTTGCTGTTTTTCTGACATTGCAGTATGATGAAAAGGTTTATATACAGATATTTTATTTGAGCTAAAGGGAGTCTCTTTTCACTTAGTATTATTTTAGGGACCCTCAATGTTCTTAACACGTTGGTGGTCCTACGGTGGGCATTTAGCTGTTCTAGTTGCTTTCCAAAGATCAGAAAAAAAGGCTTAAATGTCAAATTTCAATTCTCCAAATGAAACAGAGGCACAGCCAAGCAACACTACTGGATAGTATTGGCTAGTATGACAGAAAGCTTTGGCTTGTAAACTTTGGCTAGAGCTTCTGGTTTTAACATATACATATCTCCAGTGGTGGTTTTGACTCAGGGACTAAGGAATCCTTTTATGTTAGTCACAGTAGGTAAATAGATACTGCCCTCCCCAATCTTATGGAGACCACATAAGCATGACCATAAAATATTAACGCTCAGACTGGATGTTACTCTAGCCAGCATTCTTAGACAAATAATTGAGGAGGGCATAGAATGAAGTGGAGGGTATGCAACCTATCCTGGGTGTTTTAGACCACCACACTGTCAGTAATTTGTAAGTGCTGACAATGATTCAGTATCATGCATGCAGGTGGGGCATGTACGTTTTGGGGAGTTTTTTTTTTAATTGTGCAAGGCTGTTTGGTTGGTTTAACACATTTGCGATGTGGCAGTGCTACAATGTCATATACTATGCTTAACAGAGATAACCCAGGTACCTTAGCATTCACTTTGGGAGCAACGCAATAGATACTCTGCACTAGCAGAACTGGGAAACTTAGGACTGGGTAGACTGGGTAGAAAGCTTTCCGAAGAAACAAATCAGAAGCGAGATAAGTGTTATGCAGCTACAACTTAAACTGAACCTTCAGCATCATTTAATGAAAAGCTCAAACCTTTACAAAACAACTCTGTTTAGGATTCCAGGATACGGGCGCTACCATCTTGCCTCAGAAGAATTACATGCTGAGGTAAGGAGAGGTGGGTGTGTTATAGCTGTGCTCTGCAGAAAAAGGTTCAGAAAACGCACTAGGTGAAGGTAGGATGATTATTTAATGTCAGCAATCTGTAAGTACGGAGTGGGGGAGACATACAAGATAGACTCTTATGCAGGGTGAAGTCCGGTTGAGGAACTATGGTAGGGATTGTATGCTACTAGTAAGAATACATTAATGCTGTGCTGATGTACACTACAGTATGTTGATCCTTCACTACACAGTAGATTAAGAGCATTTTAAGAGTGAAGGAATTTACATTCTACAGCAATTACTAATACAGTTCTGGAGCTGGACATTTCCTGTTTATTGACTACAGATAGTGAATCATTTGTTTGTGTAGTATGGGCGTAAAAGATCCTAACAGTCATTGTGATATATTGTTTCTCTTTAAACATTTATCCTAACATGACTTATTTGGAGACTATTCTCTGTCTTTCTTAGCTCTTTTGCAGATCAGAGCAAGTCATATTAGTCAGGCATGTTTGCTGCTATAGATCATAGGTGGTACCACAGCCCACATGTTGGTTTATTATTGCTCCAAAGTACCTATTGTCAGTGGCTTAAAGTCTAAACAGTGAATTTCCTATCAAAGCAGGGTGGTAACACTATGAAGTGTAAAGTTGCACAACTTCACAATTCACATGAAACATGTCCTATTTTACAGTTTCTTACGTTTCTTAAGTTTTTCCTACGCCTACACAGGTGTTTCTCATGGGATGCCATAAACAGCCATTCTTTGCTTCTGCTTTTGCTAATCCAGACAAGCAGGGCTGACCGTAGGTTGGAAGGCGCTCTGTGGAAGACTGCAGGGTGGTGCCCCACCCAACATGCATCATATAGAAGAGAACAAACACAGAGAAATCACACTACAAACCTTACACAGTGAGATCAAATAAAATATGCCTGTATTATTAAGACAAAGAAATAAAATAAAACTTATTTTGAAGATGTTTAGATGGAAACTCAACTGGCTATCTTCATTTAGAATGATAATAGAGATTTTTGTGTTTAAGTCATTCTAAACTGAGAAAGTGAATAGCATGACTGACCAAAACTTGTTAAAAAATGCTATTAAGTCTGGCTGCCTTGACTTATTACTACAAACTATATACCCCAGGGTAAATGAGAACCTGCAGAGTTATCACAGAATAAACCATATCTAGAGAGCTTAAGGAATAATCCATAAAAATCTATATAAACACACATCTTCATGTATCTCAAAAATGTGTCAATTGGGGGTAGTTATGGCCTAGTGATTAAGCAAGTGACCTTGTGACTTGGGGGATGAGGGTTTGATTCCCGGGTTGGGACATGACTGAAGTGCTCTTGAGCAAAGCACCTAACGCCCCAACTGCTTGCACTGGAGCTTCCTCTCTCAACTGACAAAACGGAAATGCACAGTAACAGGAAGCCCAGCACAACTTCCTGTTTGTAGGTGGCCTGCAAGCCCATCAGCGGCTATCTTGTTTTTAAAATGTATCATTTAACATTTTTTTATGCGCAGCATTCTAAATTGCCCTGGAGAGGGATGTTTATTGTCTTGGTCTGGTTTAATTCATTTTTGACTGATGGTTCACTTTAAATAAGGAGGAAATATTTCTGATTTGTTCATAAGCATACAATGGCTATATATGTCCAAAAAGCCCCCAAAAATATATACATCTTGTTTATCATAGTCTCACACTGCCATGTTCAGTGTGGGTCTGAGGCAGGAAAGGATTTTGTCTTCTGCAGCTGGACGGTCTGACTCCGGCAGTCAGTAACTCACCTGAGCGCTGGATCGCAGCTGGATCTGCACAACCCCCAATCCACAACTGACCCCAAAGTTCGAGTCCCTGTCAGGTCCTTGAACCCAAACATTTATTCAAAGTTCGGCCGAACTTGAGGAACCTGAACTTTGGGCGGGTTCGTCCAACCCCACTTCTAACTCTGAAGGCACTTTCTGAATTTGATATGCTATCTAGAAATTTCTGAAAACAAATCTCTACGTGATAGGAAAACATCTGTACCTCGGCTATATAACTGTTTCATTGCAATACCCATTCAGAAGCTGTTTTCATTATTTTTTCGCTTCAAAAATTGAATTAAAAATTCGAAGCAATTTATACTGCAAAACTGGCTGAAAATCCATCTTTCTATGCATAGTCTTTATATATGTAAAGTCTTGTTGATTTCTGAAATTGTAAAGCCCAGACTCAGCTTGCTTTAATGATTTCCATTTTCGTGACCTCTGGGTTAATCTCTCTATCACTCTGATTAGTGGATTTAAGCATGCAGACATCAAACACACTGCAATAGGTCACAAGGTTTATTGCGAATATAGATAATCATCTGAATTACATTTTTGGGTGTGATGGTCAGACAGCCTAAGTAACAAACACTCTCTTGCCTTTCAATTTGAGTTAGTAACAGATAAGCAAGCCCTGCTTTTCACCTCTTTAAAATATTGTTGTATGAAACCAGGAATTATATCTGGTATGCCAATACCACTTGCTCTGTCTATTCTACTATCTTTAAAAGCATATTTTATCATGATCAGAGGTGCTGACTGAAACACTAGTAGTGTACACATGCTTTTGTTTAGTATGATTTATAGTTTTACATGGCTGTGTATACATTTTACCCCCAGATGTTGCCAAGATCCCATATATTTATTTAATTTTCTTAGTATAAAAGTTGCAGTTATTTAGTTATTATTTAGTTATTTATAATTAATATACCTTATTTTCTGCCCTGTAAGATGCATTTTTCCCCACAAAAGTGGCATACAGCTACCAGGAGGTCAGACAATTGTTGAGTGGCAGCCCGCTGTCCCCACATCCGCTACTTCTCAGAAAGCGTATGCCCTATACAAACACCTGATCCGTGCAGCGGGTGGATGTGGCCTGCATCCGCTGTCGTCATTAGACGCTAGCTGCAGGCCATGCCCACCCAATGCATGGACTGAGTGTTTGTGTAGGGTGCATGTTGCGCCCTAGGAGTTGCTGCGGCAGTGGTGGGGACAATGGGCCTCCCTGGGCCTCCAATCTCCTGGTCTCCCGGTCGCTGACAGCAATGTGGGAGCTCCGGTATGTAAGTTTATTTTTCTTTTAGTTATGTTTTTCGCCTATTGAGAATGGGAGGGGGAATGCCACACTATCCATGGGGAATGGGTTGGGGGAATGCCACACTGCTTTTGGGAAATGAGGTGGAGGGAATGCCACCCTGCCTATGGGGAATGGGATGGAGGAATAAGAATAATGTTTTTTGGTCATGCACAACCAGATTCCTACCAGCTATCAACCCAGACAATACTTTTGCTATGTGACTGATCTTTCTCCACTCTGCCTTACTGATCACCATTTCTTACTCCCGCCTCCAATAGTTTTTATACACTTCTGAATTTATCTTTTTGATAAATATTACATTCCCCGACACTCTGTTTAAAGGTGCCTACAAAACTCACCTTTTCAGATGAGCATAAAAGCTGTCTTAAGCAACTCCTATAACCTCCCCAGGACACATGCCGCCCAATTCATTACCAACAACTTCCTTCAATACCTACCTGATCCTTCCCCTTTATCCTTTAAGCTCACAAGGGCAGGTCTCTCTCCTATTGTATTCTGTTTCATTCACTCTTGATCTTTTCCAGGTGGGATACGGAGCTTGGAAGCTCTCCAGGTATCACAGGGAGAGAGATATTTATACACACAGGGCAAGCTGTCATAAGCCTATGAACTCCTGACACTGTCTGATCTGTATAGCCAAGAGTATTTAAGAAGTCACCTTTAGAAAGGAACCTTGGCTACAGCTAAGATGGCTGTGCAATCATTTTTTTTTAAGTACAGTAGCTGCTCACATAGAAAGATCTTGCTACTTCAAAAAAAGGTGACCAGGAGGCCGGTGATGCATAAATACAGACTCTGAGCCTTATACAGTATATGTTACATATTCCACTTTGTATATTGCAATGAAGAAGTACAGTATGTACTCTTTACACAAGGTACATTTATGGTCAGAGAATAAAAACATACTTCTGCTTTAAATTAATTCAGTGCATTTAATTTGTTCTGACTTTCCAGAACAGTGAAATGGTTAGCCAAATGTATAATCATCTTAATAGTTGGTCAGTGGAATACATTAAAGCGATTATGCTGGATGTCTGGAGACCTGTGAGAAAATTAAAAAAGCAACTCTATACATTAGCCCTCAAATCAGATACAGCACCAGGGATAGAGAGCATAGGTTGTCACTGCTTAGGATTGAAAATGCAAAAACCTGTCAAAAAAATAACTAAAGCGTTAAATTTCCAGCGTGCTAGCAACACATATGACCGATATCACTCACCGACAGGTACAGTAAGGTATACTTGGGTGCAAGCACAACTACATTTTTCTATTCCTGTGAATAGAAATAATAGCCCAGGACATTCATATTCTGGTACCAAATAGCGCTCTAATAATTTATACAAACTATAAAAAGGAGATAATAGTTAATAGTAAATTCTCTTCTGCTTCATCATATTTTCTATCCTTTGCTTTTCTGAGGGCTCTGCCAGTTTTGTAGTTGCAGGAAGGGGAGAGGTAACGATCACCTCTGAGATTCATATTGACTTCTTCTCATACCCCAGTTGCTAATGAAGTAATTAGAGATGAGCGAACTTTTGAAAAATTCGATTCGACTGATTCGCCGAATTTTCCGACAAAAATCGTTTCGACCCGAATAAATTCGCGACGAATCGCTATTAAAAACGGCTATTTCTGAGCCTCCTACAGCCTCAATAGGGTTGTAAACCATTCAGCCTTGCTGTAACACGCACAGGATGCGTGCTGGGTTTGTTAAATAATACTTTGAAGAAATATCACATGCAGATCAGAGGCATCGCTAATAGAATCGCAGAGCGGCACAATTGCAGAGAGTTGAAGTGGCATCACTATGAGGGGCAGAAGGAGCCCAAATATACACTGGAGTTGGCCTCAGGAGCCCAAAAATTGGATGAATCACACCCTGGAGTTGGCAGAAGTTGGCAGCAGCAGCAGGAGCCCAAATATACACTGGAGTTGGCTTCAGGAGCCCAAAAATTGGATGAATCACACCCTGGAGTTGGCAGAAGTTGGCAGCAGCAGGAGCAGGAGCCCAAATATACACTGGAGTTGGCCTCAGGAGCCCAAAAATTGGATGAATCACACCCTGGAGTTGGCAGAAGTTGGCAGCAGCAGCAGGAGCCCAAATATACACTGGAGTTGGCTTCAGGAGCCCAAAAATTGGATGAATCACACCCTGGAGTTGGCAGAAGTTGGCAGCAGCAGGAGCAGGAGCCCAAATATACACTGGAGTTGGCCTCAGGAGCCCAAAAATTGGATGAATCACACCCTGGAGTTGGCAGGAGTTGACAGTAGTAGCAGCAGGAGCCCAAATATACACTGGAGTTGGCTTCAGGAGCCCAAAAATTGGATGAATCACACCCTGGAGTTGGCAGAAGTTGGCAGCAGCAGCAGCAGCAGGAGCCCAAATATACACTGGAGTTGGCCTCAGGAGCCCAAAAATTGGATGAATCACACCCTGGAGTTGGCAGAAGTTGGCAGTAGTAGCAGCAGGAGCCCAAATATACACTGGAGTTGGCTTCAGGAGCCCAAAAATTGGATGAATCACACCCTGGAGTTGGCAGAAGTTGGCAGTAGCAGCAGCAGGAGCCCAAATATACACTGGAGTTGGCTTCAGGAGCCCAAAAATTGGATGAATCACACCCTGGAGTTGGCAGGAGTTGACAGTAGCAGCAGCAGGAGCCCAAATATACACTGGAGTTGGCCTCAGGAGCCCAAAAATTGGATGAATCACACCCTGGAGTTGGCAGGAGTTGACAGTAGCAGCAGCAGGAGCCCAAATATACACTGGAGTTGGCTTCAGGAGCCCAAAAATTGGATGAATCACACCCTGGAGTTGGCAGAAGTTGGCAGCAGCAGCAGCAGCAGGAGCCCAAATATACACTGGAGTTGGCTTCAGGAGCCCAAAAATTGGATGAATCACACCCTGGAGTTGGCAGAAGTTGGCAGTAGCAGCAGCAGGAGCCCAAATATACACTGGAGTTGGCTTCAGGAGCCCAAAAATTGGATGAATCACACCCTGGAGTTGGCAGGAGTTGACAGTAGCAGCAGCAGGAGCCCAAATATACACTGGAGTTGGCCTCAGGAGCCCAAAAATTGGATGAATCACACCCTGGAGTTGGCAGGAGTTGACAGTAGCAGCAGCAGGAGCCCAAATATACACTGGAGTTGGCTTCAGGAGCCCAAAAATTGGATGAATCACACCCTGGAGTTGGCAGAAGTTGGCAGCAGCAGCAGCAGCAGGAGCCCAAATATACACTGGAGTTGGCTTCAGGAGCCCAAAAATTGGATGAATCACACCCTGGAGTTGGCAGGAGTTGACAGTAGCAGCAGCAGGAGCCCAAATATACACTGGAGTTGGCCTCAGGAGCCCAAAAATTGGATGAATCACACCCTGGAGTTGGCAGGAGTTGACAGTAGCAGCAGCAGGAGCCCAAATATACACTGGAGTTGGCTTCAGGAGCCCAAAAATTGGATGAATCACACCCTGGAGTTGGCAGAAGTTGGCAGTAGCAGCAGCAGGAGCCCAAATATACACTGGAGTTGGCTTCAGGAGCCCAAAAATTGGATGAATCACACCCTGGAGTTGGCAGAAGTTGGCAGTAGTAGCAGCAGGAGCCCAAATATACACTGGAGTTGGCTTCAGGAGCCCAAAAATTGGATGAATCACACCCTGGAGTTGGCAGAAGTTGGCAGCAGCAGCAGCAGCAGGAGCCCAAATATACACTGGAGTTGGCTTCAGGAGCCCAAAAATTGGATGAATCACACCCTGGAGTTGGCAGGAGTTGACAGTAGCAGCAGCAGGAGCCCAAATATACACTGGAGTTGGCCTCAGGAGCCCAAAAATTGGATGAATCACACCCTGGAGTTGGCAGGAGTTGACAGTAGCAGCAGCAGGAGCCCAAATATACACTGGAGTTGGCTTCAGGAGCCCAAAAATTGGATTAATCACACCCTGGAGTTGGCAGAAGTTGGCAGTAGCAGCAGCAGGAGCCCAAATATACACTGGAGTTGGCTTCAGGAGCCCAAAAATTGGATGAATCACACCCTGGAGTTGGCAGGAGTTGACAGTAGCAGCAGCAGGAGCCCAAATATACACTGGAGTTGGCTTCAGGAGCCCAAAAATTGGATGAATCACACCCTGGAGTTGGCAGAAGTTGGCAGTAGTAGCAGCAGGAGCCCAAATATACACTGGAGTTGGCTTCAGGAGCCCAAAAATTGGATGAATCACACCCTGGAGTTGGCAGAAGTTGGCAGTAGCAGCAGCAGGAGCCCAAATATACACTGGAGTTGGCTTCAGGAGCCCAAAAATTGGATGAATCACACCCTGGAGTTGGCAGAAGTTGGCAGCAGCAGGAGCAGGAGCCCAAATATACACTGGAGTTGGCCTCAGGAGCCCAAAAATTGGATGAATCACACCCTGGAGTTGGCAGAAGTTGGCAGCAGCAGCAGCAGGAGCCCAAATATACACTGGAGTTGGCCTCAGGAGCCCAAAAATTGGATGAATCACACCCTGGAGTTGGCAGGAGTTGACAGTAGTAGCAGCAGGAGCCCAAATATACACTGGAGTTGGCTTCAGGAGCCCAAAAATTGGATGAATCACACCCTGGAGTTGGCAGAAGTTGGCAGCAGCAGCAGCAGCAGGAGCCCAAATATACACTGGAGTTGGCTTCAGGAGCCCAAAAATTGGATGAATCACACCCTGGAGTTGGCAGAAGTTGGCAGCAGCAGCAGCAGCAGGAGCCCAAATATACACTGGAGTTGGCTTCAGGAGCCCAAAAATTGGATGAATCACACCCTGGAGTTGGCAGAAGTTGGCAGTAGCAGCAGCAGGAGCCCAAAAAATGGCCTAAAGACATAAATATGTTTTGCACCATTTGTAAAGTGTAAAACGTGGCACCATGCTGAATCTAGTCGCATGCATCAGGCATTGGTGGGTGGAAATCCTGGCTGATCCATCCCTGATTCATTTTGACAAAGGTGAGTCTCTCCACATTTTTAGTTGACAGACGAGTTCTCCTCGCCGTAACTATGGCCCCCGCCGCACTAAACACCCGCTCAGATGGCACGCTACTTGCCGGGCAGGACAGCTTTTCCAGGGCAAACTCTGCTAGTTGCGGCCACAAATCAAGTTTGGCTGCCCAGAAGTCCAGCGGATCCTCAAGGTGTGTTGGCATGGTCATGTCAAAGTATGACATGACCTGCTGGTTCAGGTCCTGCTCCAGGTCTTCCTGCTGCTCATGAGTAGCCTCACTATGCGGGTGTAGAAAGCTACTCATTAGCGACTGAAGACTGAGGCTGCTGCTGCTGATGGAGCTTCTGCTGCTGCTGCTGCCAACCCCCCCAGCGGCCATGGCAGTGGAAGGTGAGCGCAGAGGTCCCCTCGAGTCAGACCTGCGAGAGTATGGACCATGGCGCAGATAGGCATCGGCCAACTGCCTACGTAGAATGTCTTTGTAGTAGTTGAGTTTGTCCTCCCTCTCGGTGGGTTTAAAAAATGCCCCCATTTTGTGCCGGAAGCGAGGGTCCAATAAGGTGGACAGCCAGAAGTCATCCCGCCGACAGATGGAAACAATTCTGGGGTCACTACGCAAGCATGTGAGCATGCTTCGTGCCATTTGCGCAAGTGACTCGGATGGACTACCTGTCTCCATCTCCACTGCATACTGCCACGGTGTGCCCGGGTCCTCTGTCTCTCCTTCCTCAAAAACCTCTAGCTCCTCTGGCTGCTCCTGCTCCTCCTCTCCTGTCCGCTGACTAGATAAACCAGCCATTTCGCCAAGCCTAAACTGTGTTTCGCTGGGCAACTCCTCCTCCTCCTCTTCCTCCTCCTCCTCCTCCAGTTCAGCTCCAACGGGGTTCATGTGGCCGTAAGATGTAAACGCCATGTCTCCAGTGCCCTGACCAGCCATGGTTTCCAACATGTGCTGTAGTACATGAAGCAGTGGAATCACGTCGTTCATCCCGTAATCCTGCCGACTGACAAATAAAGTGGCTTCCTCAAAGGGCCTGAGCAAACGGCAGGTGTCACGTATGAGCTGCCACTGGTTGACATTGAAGTTACACAGGGGAGTCCCCCTATCTGCTTGGATCATCAGGAAATCCGTGATGGCTTTTCTCTGTTCATATAATCGGTCCAACATGTGAAGGGTGGAATTCCAACGGGTGGAAACATCGCAAATCAGACTATGTTGGGGGATCGGGGCCTGAAGCAGCCGGATGTCGCAACAGCAGGGACATTCAAAAGAAATGAACTGTTAACATCTGGGAGTACTACTGAGAATGTGGTCTTTTTGAAGTGGTGTCTTTACACATATGAATTGGAGTATTTATCTGAAGTTGCAGCATCATTTGAGCTCTACCCACACTGAAGTTCACAGTGGGTAGCAACGCTGAGTATTAATATTTGAAGGCTCTGTCTTGCTGTGGAGTCGGTAAGAGTTTGCACATTTGGTGGAGGTTTTTGCACGTTTTCATGTGAAGTGCATGCACCGTGGGATACCTGCTATTTTTTTAAGTTTTGGACTTTTTTGATTTATTTATTTGTGTTCCACTAAGGGAAAATTGTAATTTCATTGTTATTGTGTGCTCTGTGTTTTTATTAATATTTTTGACAATTTTTTTGGGTCTTTTTTGAGATAAGGACTTATACACGTCGAGCACTTTATGTTTTGTTGTTTTCTATTGTAATCATTTTAGCGCGGTTCTAGGTCATTGATTTTTTTCACTGATATCATTTCTATGTTGGGGGATACCATTCTGACGCTGTAGCTCAAGAAGGGTGTGTTTGGCGGTGTAGGAGTGGCTGAAGTGCATGCAAAGTTTCCGTGAAGTTGTTAGGATGTCCTGCAGATGGGGGGAACACTTCAGAAACCGCTTGACAACCAGATTGAAGACGTGAGCCATGCAGGGGGCATGGGTCAGGCTTCCTTGGCGCAGCGCAGACAAAATGTTCTTCCCATTGTCGGTAACCATGATTCCCATTTTAAGTTTTCTCGGAGTAAGCCATGTTTGGATTTCCTGATGAATACATTTAAGCAGTTCCTCCCCTGTGTGACTCCGTTCGCCAAGACAAACCATGTGAAGCACTGCGTGACACCTCCGTGCCCTGCACACATGGTAGACTGGAGGGGCACTGAGACTTGAGCCTACAGTGGAGGGTGAGGAGATGGCGGAGGATGAGGAGGCCGAGTCGCACGGTGTCACAGGCCCAATGGGCAGAGAGCGCGGAGGCCGAAGCGGCGTGACCTGTCCAAGTTGCTGCTGCAAAGGGACCACATTCACCCAGTGGGCCGTAAACGACATGTACTGCCCCTGACCGTAGTTACAGCTCCAGATGTCGGCGCTGCCATGTATTTTGCTACACACCGACAGGCTCAAGGACTGGCCCACCTTCTGTTCAACAAAAGTGTGCAGCGCTGGTACTGCCTTCTTGGCAAAGAAATGACGGCTTGGGACTCTCCACCTCGGCTCGGCACAAGCCATCAGTTCTCTGAAAGGTGCAGATTCCACCACCTGAAAAGGGAGCGACTGCAGCACCAGCAACTTGGACAGGAGCACATTCAGCTTCTGCGCCGTAGGATGAGTGGGCGCATACTGCTGTCTCTTGGACATGGCTTCGCTGATGGATTGCTGGCGGGATGCATGACTTGGAGGAGGAGGAGGAGGAGCAGGAGCGACAGAGGATGGGTGTGACGCACAGCTGCCTTCGGCTGAGGTGCTGGAGCCTTGGCTGGCAGAAATTGGGAGCTCACTTGGTGAGGAAGCAGACTGGACCACCCCTTGGGAGCCTCGGTTCTCCCAGGTCGTTTTATGGTGACGCATCATATGTTGACGCAGGGCCGTGGTGCCAACATTTGGACCCTGTCCACGCTTCACCTTTTGCCTACATATCTTGCATGTGGCCATGTTACCCTCCTGCGGATGCCTCAGGAAAAACTGCCACACTGCCGAGTAGCTACTTTTCCCACCCCCTGGCCTCACTGATTCACTGCTGCTGTTGCCAACTCCAGGAACCCCTGCTCCACTACCTCCCGATAAGGTAGACTGCCGCACAGCAGGTGCTCTACCCCGGCCCCGGCCCCGGCCGGCTCCAGCCTTTGGAATTGTGCCCCCATGCTGACTGCTACCACCTTGCTGCCTCAGCTGCTGACTCCGGGGCAACCTGCGCCCCTCTTCTCCTGATGATGACGATGAAGCCCCTTCATCACCCGGCTCCCAAGTGCGATCGGCTTCATCGTCATCATCATCATCATCACCGGGTTGTGGCTGTACGTCACTGATGTTCGTGGATTCGTCAACAGTGTCTGGCGCAGGAGCTGGAACGCTCGCAGCACCCACGACACTGTCCACATCACTATTTGTCTGCCTAGCTAAAGAAGCCACCTCCATTTCTTGGCTGGGCAGTAGCTGCTGACTGTCCTCCTGTATCTGATCGTCCTCCTCACTAAAGAGTGGAGCTGAACCCAAAGCATAGGATACGTCGCTGGGGGAGGGAACGGCATAGGACAGAGGCAATGGGAGGACAGGGACTGCTCTCGGGGCATGCCAACTCAGGGTTGTGTCAGAGGAACCTACCGACCCTAGACTGGGGGTCTCAGATGTAAGTTGTGATGATGTTGTTGATGAGCGCGTCAGCCAATCTACCACGGCAGATGCGTTACTGGTGGAGACCCGACCGCTAGCAGATACTGGCAGATTAGGTCTCTCAGCGTGACTCCTGCTGCTACTGGCCCCCAGTCTGATGCGAGCTCTGCCTGCGGAATCTTGGCCTCTGCCACTCCTCTTTTCACTTCCAGGCACTTGTCTGCCCGACATAGTCTAACTGGCGTGGTAGTAGGTGATATTTTAAGAACCCCCAGGCAGCAGTGGGTCTATATAAAACAGAATATAATGCACACCAAAAGTGAGCAGTAACACTCAGCCTCCAACAGGCCTGCTTAGTGTAAATAAGAGAGCTGCTTAGTGTAAATAAAGAGGGGTATGCTATGTTACAGAATGGGATGCCTCAACAGAAGTGCACCTGGCAGGCAGCAGTAAGCCTATGCCCAGCAAAAGTGTCTTATAATATAAATATAATAAGAGCAAATGCTTATATGGTCTTAAACAGAGGCTGCTTTAGTCACAGAATGGGATGCCCTGGGCAGGAATGGACCTGGCAGGGTCCAGTAGGGCTTTGGCCAGCAAAAGTGTCTTTATCAGGCCTGATTTCTATGAGAATAAGTGCAAATGTTTATTATGCTATTAAATAGAGGCTGCTTTAGTCACAGAATGGGATGCCAGTGCCACAAAAACCAGAGAGCATGCACAGCAAAAGTGTCTTTATCAGGCCTGATTTCTATGAGAATAAGTGCAAATGTTTATTATGCTATTAAATAGAGGCTGCTTTAGTCACAGAATGGGATGCCAGTGCCACAAAAACCAGAGAGCATGCACAGCAAAAGTGTCTTTATCAGGCCTGATTTCTATGAGAATAAGTGCAAATGTTTATTATGCTATTAAATAGAGGCTGCTTTAGTCACAGAATGGGATGCCAGTGCCACAAAAACCAGAGAGCATGCACAGCAAAAGTGTCTTTATCAGGCCTGATTTCTATGAGAATAAGTGCAAATGTTTATGATGCTATTAAATAGAGGCTGCTTTAGTCACAGAATGGGATGCCAGTGCCACAAAAACCAGAGAGCATGCACAGCAAAAGTGTCTTTATCAGGCCTGATTTCTATGAGAATAAGTGCAAATGTTTATTATGCTATTAAATAGAGGCTGCTTTAGTCACAGAATGGGATGCCAGTGCCACAAAAACCAGAGAGCATGCACAGCAAAAGTGTCTTTATCAGGCCTGATTTCTATGAGAATAAGTGCAAATGGTTATTATGCTATTAAATAGAGGCTGCTTTAGTCACAGAATGGGATGCCAGTGCCACAAAAACCAGAGAGCATGCACAGCAAAAGTGTCTTTATCAGGCCTGATTTCTATGAGAATAAGTGCAAATGTTTATTATGCTATTAAATAGAGGCTGCTTTAGTCACAGAATGGGATGCCAGTGCCACAAAAACCAGAGAGCATGCACAGCAAAAGTGTCTTTATCAGGCCTGATTTCTATGAGAATAAGTGCAAATGTTTATTATGCTATTAAATAGAGGCTGCTTTAGTCACAGAATGGGATGCCAGTGCCACAAAAACCAGAGAGCATGCACAGCAAAAGTGTCTTTATCAGGCCTGATTTCTATGAGAATAAGTGCAAATGTTTATTATGCTATTAAATAGAGGCTGCTTTAGTCACAGAATGGGATGCCAGTGCCACAAAAACCAGAGAGCATGCACAGCAAAAGTGTCTTTATCAGGCCTGATTTCTATGAGAATAAGTGCAAATGGTTATTATGCTATTAAATAGAGGCTGCTTTAGTCACAGAATGGGATGCCAGTGCCACAAAAACCAGAGAGCATGCACAGCAAAAGTGTCTTTATCAGGCCTGATTTCTATGAGAATAAGTGCAAATGTTTATTATGCTATTAAATAGAGGCTGCTTTAGTCACAGAATGGGATGCCAGTGCCACAAAAACCAGAGAGCATGCACAGCAAAAGTGTCTTTATCAGGCCTGATTTCTATGAGAATAAGTGCAAATGTTTATTATGCTATTAAATAGAGGCTGCTTTAGTCACAGAATGGGATGCCAGTGCCACAAAAACCAGAGAGCATGCACAGCAAAAGTGTCTTTATCAGGCCTGATTTCTATGAGAATAAGTGCAAATGTTTATTATGCTATTAAATAGAGGCTGCTTTAGTCACAGAATGGGATGCCAGTGCCACAAAAACCAGAGAGCATGCACAGCAAAAGTGTCTTTATCAGGCCTGATTTCTATGAGAATAAGTGCAAATGTTTATTATGCTATTAAATAGAGGCTGCTTTAGTCACAGAATGGGATGCCAGTGCCACAAAAACCAGAGAGCATGCACAGCAAAAGTGTCTTTATCAGGCCTGATTTCTATGAGAATAAGTGCAAATGTTTATTATGCTATTAAATAGAGGCTGCTTTAGTCACAGAATGGGATGCCAGTGCCACAAAAACCAGAGAGCATGCACAGCAAAAGTGTCTTTATCAGGCCTGATTTCTATGAGAATAAGTGCAAATGTTTATTATGCTATTAAATAGAGGCTGCTTTAGTCACAGAATGGGATGCCAGTGCCACAAAAACCAGAGAGCATGCACAGCAAAAGTGTCTTTATCAGGCCTGATTTCTATGAGAATAAGTGCAAATGGTTATTATGCTATTAAATAGAGGCTGCTTTAGTCACAGAATGGGATGCCAGTGCCACAAAAACCAGAGAGCATGCACAGCAAAAGTGTCTTTATCAGGCCTGATTTCTATGAGAATAAGTGCAAATGTTTATTATGCTATTAAATAGAGGCTGCTTTAGTCACAGAATGGGATGCCAGTGCCACAAAAACCAGAGAGCATGCACAGCAAAAGTGTCTTTATCAGGCCTGATTTCTATGAGAATAAGTGCAAATGTTTATTATGCTATTAAATAGAGGCTGCTTTAGTCACAGAATGGGATGCCAGTGCCACAAAAACCAGAGAGCATGCACAGCAAAAGTGTCTTTATCAGGCCTGATTTCTATGAGAATAAGTGCAAATGTTTATTATGCTATTAAATAGAGGCTGCTTTAGTCACAGAATGGGATGCCAGTGCCACAAAAACCAGAGAGCATGCACAGCAAAAGTGTCTTTATCAGGCCTGATTTCTATGAGAATAAGTGCAAATGTTTATTATGCTATTAAATAGAGGCTGCTTTAGTCACAGAATGGGATGCCAGTGCCACAAAAACCAGAGAGCATGCACAGCAAAAGTGTCTTTATCAGGCCTGATTTCTATGAGAATAAGTGCAAATGTTTATTATGCTATTAAATAGAGGCTGCTTTAGTCACAGAATGGGATGCCAGTGCCACAAAAACCAGAGAGCATGCACAGCAAAAGTGTCTTTATCAGGCCTGATTTCTATGAGAATAAGTGCAAATGTTTATTATGCTATTAAATAGAGGCTGCTTTAGTCACAGAATGGGATGCCAGTGCCACAAAAACCAGAGAGCATGCCCAGCAAAAGTGTCTTTATCAGGCCTGATTTCTATGAGAATAAGTGCAAATGTTTATTATGCTATTAAATAGAGGCTGCTTTAGTCACAGAATGGGATGCCAGTGCCACAAAAACCAGAGAGCATGCACAGCAAAAGTGTCTTTATCAGGCCTGATTTCTATGAGAATAAGTGCAAATGTTTATTATGCTATTAAATAGAGGCTGCTTTAGTCACAGAATGGGATGCCAGTGCCACAAAAACCAGAGAGCATGCACAGCAAAAGTGTCTTTATCAGGCCTGATTTCTATGAGAATAAGTGCAAATGTTTATTGTGCTATTAAATAGAGGCTGCTTTAGTCACAGAATGGGATGCCAGTGCCACAAAAACCAGAGAGCATGCACAGCAAAAGTGTCTTCATCAGGCCTGATTTCTATGAGAATAAGTGCAAATGTTTATTATGCTATTAAATAGAGGCTGCTTTAGTCACAGAATGGGATGCCAGTGCCACAAAAACCAGAGAGCATGCACAGCAAAAGTGTCTTTATCAGGCCTGATTTCTATGAGAATAAGTGCAAATGTTTATTATGCTATTAAATAGAGGCTGCTTTAGTCACAGAATGGGATGCCAGTGCCACAAAAACCAGAGAGCATGCACAGCAAAAGTGTCTTTATCAGGCCTGATTTCTATGAGAATAAGTGCAAATGTTTATTATGCTATTAAATAGAGGCTGCTTTAGTCACAGAATGGGATGCCAGTGCCACAAAAACCAGAGAGCATGCACAGCAAAAGTGTCTTTATCAGGCCTGATTTCTATGAGAATAAGTGCAAATGTTTATTATGCTATTAAATAGAGGCTGCTTTAGTCACAGAATGGGATGCCAGTGCCACAAAAACCAGAGAGCATGCACAGCAAAAGTGTCTTTATCTGGCCTGATTTCTATGAGAATAAGTGCAAATGTTTATTATGCTATTAAATAGAGGCTGCTTTAGTCACAGAATGGGATGCCTCACAGCAGACTTAAGATCAGTTCAGTATATATGCACAGTTAGTTACTATAAGCAGCCTGAAAACGCTAACAAAGGCTGGATGAAAAAAAAAAAATCTCCCTGTCACAGCCTCCGTTTTTCCTACCTTTCCCTGGCTTTCTGTCTGTCTCCTGTCTGTCTCCTGCCTGTCTCCTGCCTGTCTCCAGCCTGTCCCTGTCTGTCCCTGCCTGTCTAAGTGCCTCAGCTACACAGCGTTCTGTCTGTCACGAATGCAATAGAGAAATGAGGAAAAGCAAGATGGCCGCCGTTAAATACCGCTGTGTGACGTCACCGGGCTTGCTGGCTGCTGATAGGCTGCATGTGACTGCCCCAGCTTGCACTGGCGCGGGATACATGTCCAGACATGTCCCGCCCGCCATCTTAGAATGCCTGTAATGTAAATGAATGGATGTTAAAGGAAAACTTCGAGTGATCGAATCGCGGGGAAATTCGGATTCGATCCGAATCGAATTTTTCCTGAAATTCGGATCGAATCCGGGTTCGTCCGGATCGATTCGCTCATCCCTAGAAGTAATGAAGGAAAGCTACATCTTTTTTTCTCTAAAATCCTGTTTTCTTCTTTAACCTGCCATTAAAATAGTAGTAGCTATTAAAGTAGGTTAATTAAAACTGAAAAGGGTGATGCATTTTAAATTTATAATAAGTGATTTTGTAATGCTCTTTGCTGAAGCTAAGCTTACATGAAATCCCCTCACTATCCAACTTTGGTCATTAAATTTTGATAAAATAAGTCTAAAGCAACTCTACACAGTACTATAACTTCATAATAAATATGTCGGCTTTTATTCAGTGAACAAAATGAACTAGTAAAATGATTCTGCTGCATACAGCTAGCCACGAACAACACTTGCTGTGATAGCATTTCTGTCTTTATTTAATATTTTACAATATTAAAGTCTACTAAAATCAGCTAATTTTCACAGACAAACTTTATTACCTATAGTGTATTGTGCTAAACCTCTGCCCCAAGTTTAAGAGTTTGCAGAAAATGTTGTCAAGTGATAATAAACTGAAATGAGCTAATGCTGATGGACAAGCTAGCTATGGACTGGGTCATTTTCTTCTGATTTTTTATTAGCTGCAATAACTACTCATGACCCAAAATTAAGTGCCAAGTAGAGACGGTGATTGATTGAGTAAATAAAGACAAGCTACAGCTTTGAAAAGTATGATATATAATTCAATATTACGTTGGTGATCATTTATAACAGTAAAACATTAAAGAAAAGACAAAAGAAAAGAAAAAATGTATATTGTACTCACAGCCCTATAAGACTATAAGAAGAATAATGTGGGACTTGCTGGCTACCTAGGCCATTCTGGAGACTTACCTAATGGATGCTCCCACCTTCTGATGTTAGCAAAAGACTTGCCTGCTGGTTGCGGTACCATTTGGCACTGTCCAGTACTTACATTGAGCCAGTGTTTATTTGTGTCCACCAGGAGGGGGCTCTTCCTACCCAGGAAAATTACCAACCTTTTAGTTAGCCTCACTAGGCTTTTTGCTCCAAGATTTTGACACCTGACACTGTGAATAGTTCCTGCAACTCTGCTGTAGACGCTCTGTCCACTCTTGGTTCCCTGTCATCCTAGTGTCACAATGATTCACTCACCAGCTCTCCGGTCCCATGGTGTCCTCAGCCACCTGCTTGAGTGGCACTGGCCTGGGCAGCAGCGGGCGAGTCAGCTTCAAGCACCAGCTCGTGCAGCGCCAGTTCAAGTGGCGCTGCGCCCCCCTCACATCCCCGGCTCCTCTGCTCATGCTCAGACATGCAAGCATGTATGGTTTATGCAGCGCGCTTCCTGGAGGATAATTTGAATGGCCCAAGGAGCCTCAGTGTTTAATGTGGGGCAGAGTGCCCCTGGTTATGGTGGGCTAATCAGCCCTCAAGTTGTTCCACAAGCCCAAAGTTGCTTCCGACCAATCCGCAGAACCCTAGCCCTATTTAAGTCAGTTCACTGTCTCATGGCCTGTGATAGCATTCTGCTGGGTGTTATAATCCTCTGCTTGTTATTTATTATCCGTTGCCAACTTTGCCTTGTCTGGACTGACGCCTGCCTGCCTGACATTGAGCCCATCTCATCCTCTGTACCGCAATCTCTCTTACCACCCGGCTTTGAACCTTGGCTTTCTGCTACTCTCCTTGGTGCCACGTATTGTGAGGACTGTCTTGTATGACCGCAATTATCCCGACATTGCTCAGCCCAGTTTCTGGTTCATCTGCCTTCACCCTGTAAGTCCACATCCTTTATGCTACCTAAGTCCCAGGGGAAACCGTGTCCGGTGAGGCGTTTCAAGCTTTCCGGCAAATGGGGCTTGTCTATAGGCAGAAGCAGCAGCGGAGATTGGGGATTGCGGACTCACCTGATGGCGAGTATCCCACAGGGTTTGACCTAGTCTTTGCCAGCCCTCACCCATTTGTCCTGTCTTCAGACTTAGTTGCCCATTATCCTAACCCCCATAGTTTCCTATTCTACCCAGCTTCTTGTAAGCTTTCGTCTGGTCATCCAAGTACCAGAGGATTATATTATAATCAATTATATTATAATATATATTATTTTTACAGAAATATAAAAAAAACTAAATATGGATGATTATTATGTATTTTCTCTTTACTCAGCGCTAAAGAATGTGGAGAAAATACATAATATGTGGAGAAAATACATAATAATCATCGATATTTATTTTTTTTATATTTCTGTAAAAATAATATATATTTTAATATAATCGATTATAATATAATAGTCCTGGTGTGGTGTGCATATCATTGTCAGGTGCAGGTTCTGGTGTACACAGTATATTGTGGTAATTAGTTAGCTGTGCTCTGTTGGAGATCTATTGTGTTCCATGATCTTCACTTGTATAAACGTGTTAATGATAATTGTGTCTCTGTACAGTAATTTAGCTGGTTACACCTTCAGCTTTGATGGGTGGCTCTGGACTTGTTGAATGCTAGGCCACGTAGTTCATCTGAAAGGAAATCCTAAAGCTTCATCATACCAAGACGTTTTTGTGTATTTATCTTTGTGGGAACAGTTTGGGGAAGGCCCCTTTTATCTTCCAGCAGATAAGTTGTATGTGTAACATTGCACACATTGTATTTTGTAAATGTGTCTAACCATGGCATTACAATGACTGTAAAAGCTTTTTCCATCTTTCTGTACTTTTCGAGAAACTTTGGTCAATCACAAGCCAGTTAGGCAGGTGCACAGTTGTGTACCTATTTGCAATCATGAAATGAGGCTTAAAGCTGACCAACACCCTTACAACAAACAGTGCTTATAAACATTGTTTCTAGGGTGCCACCAAGGGTCGTAGCTATAGGGGGGCACATGCCCTGGGTGCAGCAGGTCAGGGGGGCGCCAAAGTCGGGTCAGAGCACAGGTAGGGGCGCCATTTTGAATCTTTGCCCTGGGTGGCAGAAAGCCTAACGACACCTCTGTTGCCACCTTTCCTAACAAAAAATACTGGCTTTTTCAGAGGTACTTTTGTAGGGGGTGTGGGCTTGTGGGGGTGCGGTCTTGTAAAATGTAAGTTTAACCATACATTTTCACTTAAAATTCCTTATTTTTCAGTTTCTAAAGTTCAACAAACACACATAGCACACTTGCACAGAACGCTCTAAAGTCACCTAATGGGATTCAACCACTGGTCCTGTTGCTTTAAAGTAACAAAAAATACTGGCAATTACCAAAAACTCAGCGTCGGGTTACAAAAAATTCTGGCTTTGCTGGTAAAATACCCCAGAGGTGGCAACCTTAAAGTGGAACAACAGTCAAAAATGAATTAAACTAGACCAACACAACAAATGGTGCTCATATGCATCGCTGCACGTAATTAATTAACTTTATTACCTACTGGGATACATTTTAAATACAAGATGGTCGCCCATAGGCTTGCACGCCACCTGCAAGCAGGTAGCTGGACTTACTTTTACTATGCATTTCAGTTATGTGAGTTCGAAGCTCCAAAATGGCCGCTACCTTTCTTTTCCAAATGTGCCAGGCTATTGGTCCGGTTAAATATTTTTTTCTTCCTTTCTACACATGCTGTTAATTCTTTACTGGCATAGGGTGATGAATTGTGTAAAGTCTGAAATAGCTCAATGTATTTAGTTTAGCTCAGGTATTTCAAGATGTTTTTTGAAAGGTTCCAAGATTTGAACATTGCAAAACTTCAAGAAAGTAGCTAACTAAAATATTAGTCTAAATGCTCCCAAGAGAATAAATTCTAATGAAGTGAAAGAGTTCATTTATAATTACCATGCAGATTTTTTCATAATTAATTACAGACTTCAGTTTACTCAGTATTTCTCTACTTATAAAATGTGTTTTGGCTGTAGCTGGCTTTTATAAATGTGCTCTAATATCATACAACACATGACAATCGTTATCTTCTGTTTCATTGTCCAACTGTGGTTTTTAAGGACTAAACAAATAGTTTAAGAGTAACACAGACTAGCCAAAGCCAAACGATAATTAATTGTATAATTTATTACATATGTTTAGAAGTTAGTAAAAGGACATTATTAAAATATATTTTAAATAGAGTTGCACATAAAAATCACAAATACAAAAAGCATTGCATGGTGTCAAATGTATATATAAATCCCACAATAATTGTGCATGATTGTGCATGAAACAAAAGTAATTGAAGCATGAAACAAAATTAAACCACCATATAGTAACACGTTCAGTTACTCTAGGTGGTTTAGTAGTACAGCCATTGTTATGAGCTTAATGTGGACCCTAAACCAATTAATACTTTAGGTCCACTGACTATCTTCTCCAGGGGGCATCCTGCTCTATGACTTCCTGATGTTAATGTAGGCCTAGGGAACCTGAAAGCTGGTCACTAGAGGAAAGAGTACAGTTTCCCCACTAGTGAATTCTGGAAGGTTGATTGTTGGAAGCATCATTTTTAGTGCCCCGTTTAAAAGGGCAACCTAAATCAGGATGCTTCTTGGGAAGGCTAGTCAGTGGACCTAAAGTCTAATTTGATTTTAGGTCAGTTTTGAGGCCTTTGCTGGATAGCTTAGATTTTAGAGGGAAGTCAGAAATGTGTTCCTGGGGGTGATGTGCAGATGCTTGTGCAATAAATTATACAGTGGAATGAAATAAGTATCTAGGTTAACATATATAATTTAATCATACTGGGCATTGAAAAGCTATTTAACCAGTATTAGAGAGTTCTCTTTATTAGTGTTAGGCAAAACTGAACCGCAAAGTTGGGGTTGGGTTCCTGACCCGGAACATGGAATTCAGTTAGAAGTAATTATAATTATTATTTAATTAATATTCTTATTATGTTTTTTAGTAAAGAACACGCAACCTCCCTGGTTACTCCCCTATTTGCCCTCTGATGCCCCTCCAAAAAGTAATAATATCTACTTATTTATGTATTTATTTTATTTTGTGTTCACCCTTGGTTACCCCCCCCCCCCCGGATTTGAAACCCAAGTTTGAGTCCCCATAGATTTCAATGGGGTTTGGGTTCGGGTCAAATTCGGGTACCCAACTGAACTTTGGTGGCAAGTTAAATAGAACTTGCCAAGCCTGAACTTCTACAAGTTCGCCCATCACTACTCTTTATCAGTTGACCAGTAATTAATAATGTTTGAGGTGATTCAGACCTTTCTAATTGATTTGGTTTTGCCGTGGGGGGTAGATGCATCAGTTTTCCTAAGAAGTAAAGATATTTTACACAATTTAGTAACTAATAAATTAAAAGAATCATACTGATATAACGGGGGTTATTTACTATGTTCACTACTGTTCACTACTTGATATAAAAGTATGTTGGTGGGAAGCACATATGACAGACCAGCGAGTAAGCAAAACTTACCACGGTGAAAACCGGTAATACATTTTGTTGTGTTTTGTGCCGCAATTTGCTGGCGAAAGTCATGTGTATTTACATTGAAGATTGGGTTGCAGAATGCCGGCAAACTGCTGTGGCAGGATTCTTTAGCAAAAACACATGAAATCTTGCTGAAACACACTTATATAGCATATGTCGGAATTGGAGGGGTCTCAGAATATATGTGGGGTATCTTGGAAGGGTCTGGGTTGTTTGAAAAGCTTAATAATTAAAGTTAATTTATAAATCTAAAAGTAATGAAAAACTACAAAGTGTGCATAGCAGTTGTATATGTATTTGAAAATCTCCTAAAGTGCTATTTCAATTTGGGGGGAGTCTACTGGACAAAAAACGGTGTCTACTAATAAATATGTGGTACTGTTGCCCCCGAAAGAAATGGGGCTTACACACAATATGATTTTATTGAAAAACGTACATTTTTTATTACAACACTACAAATTGTAAAAAATAGATTTTTTTTGCACATATTTCACCCAAAAATATTGAGAATACACTAAAACAGGACCAAACAAGACATTTCATGTTATAGCCCAGAAAAAGAAAAAGCATAATTTTCCTGGGAAAACCCTTTAAAAATCACAGTTGGAAGAAGTACAGTGCAAAATATTGAAAAATTGTCTAGCAACAGTGGGTGACAAAATCTTCAGGTAGGCTGGCAGTTAAAGGGTTAAATTGTAATGTCAATCTTAATTTATTGTAACATTATATGCTGTAAGTTTTAGTGAGCCAATAGGTGTTTGGATGAGCCATTTGTTTTTCCATGACATGCTTACATTTTAATACGTGGCCTTCGACAATGCTGCTGGAGGTTCAGAAGTACAACTCTTAAGCAATTGATAGTGTTTTGTCAGCAAAAGATGACTTGGCATATATACAAGAACTGTTCTGTGGTATGCCGTTTCCTGAAACACTACCCAAATCTGTCTTAGATTTTATTATCAGACACATTCATTTTGAATTGCATTTCAACTACTTTCTCAATAACCACCCCTAAGAATGCGACACAATGAAGGATGTCATAAAGTCTGGACTCAATTATAGATTATAGTATACTTCATAACAACTTATCCCCTCATCAGCCTGAAACAATCATGATTTGCAAAGAGGTCCATTGGGAATTCAACAGATAAGTATATTTGCACACCCTGAGAAGATTGACCTTGAGGGCTTATTAGGTTTGGGGTCCTTCCAGTGTGTAGTGTATCAAATAGGGGTTGGCAGCTCCTGGTGAGTAGTGCTGATGTTACTCCTGTAGCTGCACTGCATGTCCCAACAATGGGACTCATGCACATTAGAGTAGGGACCACACTACATGGGGAGGCATTGTCGAGGTATTGTGGCTTCCACATATATCTGCAGTTATATACAAGTGAATCTTTGTTGTTCTATCACTTAGACATAATTGTTTGCTTAAAACTTAAACAGGACTGATGTTTCCAACAAGGCTTCTCCAACACTAGTTGCATATTTCCCATAGAAACATGGCAATTTCTTTTATAGACAATAACACATATCAGAGGCTGAAGGTTAGACATTTTTGCATTTCATTTGAAAAAATTGATGACAGTAACAAATCTCAAAAAAGGAAAAGGGTTAACAAAAGGCTAAAAATGTGCATGCACTAATGAATAACAGCTGTCCCATCACTAGGGTTTAAAAAGTGCATGTTAGAGAAGCAAAGTTTCTCATAAGCAAAGATGGTCAGGTTCACCAATCTGTGAAAAACTGAATCTTTAAATTGTGGAACAATTTCAGAAAAAATGTTACCTAATGTAAAATTGCAATACCCCACCATTGGTAGTGCATAATAAAGAGATTCAGTTGTGAGTCTGGCTAATTCCATGTACAATATTGGGACTTCAAGATGGCACTTAAATAAAAACATGAATCACTGCATGGGTTCCTGAATACTTCCAGAAATCAATGTCTATAAACACAGTTTGCTGTGCACTCCACAAATGCAAATTAAAGTTGTAGCATGCGAAGAACAAGCCATATATCAACATACTCCAGAAAGGGAAATTGAAATCTGTTCTATGTTCAGATGCATCAAAATGTTACATTTTATAGAAACCATAGACTCAATAGGAGAAGGACTATCTACCTTGTTTTCAGTGCACAGTTCAAAAGCCTGCATTTCTGATTCCACGGGATTGCATTACTGTCCATGGCATGGGCAACTTACACATTGTGACAGGGACTCTCAATGCTAAGCACTATATAGAGGTTTTAGAATAACATATGCTCCTATTCAAACAGTGTCTCTTTCAGCATATGCCTTGATGTTAAACCACTCACTGCATCCATCAGAACAGCATGGTTTCAGTTGGCTGCAGTCCATATTAAGTATCTAGAAAACTTCATCCCATAAGTGGGAAAACATTCCCATTTTGTAAGATGTGTTACTGCCATCAAATTCTAAATTTCGTTATTAGTTATTTTTTTAATCAAATATAGACATAGAAAACTTTCAACTTCTGATATGTGTTATATAATAAACTATGGTTATATGAGATGTTTAAATCATTGCTGTAACAGATCATTAGTAGTCAGTTATTCACAGGCTGTGATTGTTAGGACGTGGAGTAGGCAGTAGACAGAGCCTGGAGCTGGCACCAAAGTTGCCCAGTTTGGCCTGTTGATGGTTGCCATCTCAAACCAGGGATTTCAAATGGTGGCAATACAAAACTCAAGGGTCAATCTGGGATGGAAGCCAGTGCTGATGGTACAAGTGATCTGGTCTCAGAAGCTGGATGCTCAGATGTGATAATATAGGAAACACAGCTTGACAACAGGCATGGCCAGATGTGGTAGCATCAGCAACAGAGCTTGGCAGCAGGTGTGGCATGGTCAGTGGCAGGGCTGGCAGTAGATGTGGTCAGACATGGCAAGGTGGGTAATAGGGCTTGGCAGCAGATGCTGTCAGACATGGAAGGGTCGGCAACCAGGCTTGGCAAGAAGTAGAGAGCTCACTTTTGGAACAGCACAACACACAGAAAAATAAGGTCAACAGGAAAAAGTATTTGAAATACATCCCTCCCCAGCTTTTGCACCAGCACATGGTGCTGACATTGCTTATCAATACCAGACACCAGAGCCTGAGTGGCATCAGGGGCAACACTGGTTGCGGTACTCTCAGAGGCTGAGACCCCAGGAAGAGACTGCACCTGGACTTGGGTAACATCACTGGAGCATCCATCAGGTAAGTACACAGTATCCCAATATTGGGACTGGGGCTAAATGTTTCATATTACTCTAAGTACTGACATTGTTAGATTGCTCTGAATTACCAAACCTGATTGTAATGTATATTTAGTGCCTGAGTTCACCTGGCAATACCTGGCGCTAGTGGTGAGTCAGCCTCCACATTTTTTCTGCATGTTGCCGAAACTCTAATGTTTTTGTAAATGTGTTTCTTGCAATGCTGTAACATGCATCTTTGTAAAAAGAAAATTCTCAATAATAATTTTCACCGATGTGGTGTATTCTGGCAGATAGTGCAGATAGTGCTTGATAAATCAGGCCCTTAGTATATTGTTGCAACCAATGTGTTACAAATAGCCTTACAGAATTTACTGTACATTAGTAAATCAGTTGTAGAAGCACATAGTGGGATGTATAAAAAAAAAACACCTACTTGTGCACAGTATATGTTTTATTTGAAAACAGGTATTATTAGGGATTTGGAAGTAGGATGTTCCAGGGTACCAGATTTAGCAAAGCATTTTATTTCCAGTGCTTGTACTGTATGTATGTGTATGTAAAGACATGCCTTAACAATGGGGGACTCTTTGCAAATTGTTGGCACAAAGGTCGGAGCACATACGGTTTTGTCATTACATGTAGAAATGGCTAAAATGAAATGAATGGGTCTAACACCAACCATAAAAAAGCCAGACCTTAATTCGTCCAGCACCATCTTTCCAGTTCCACTCTGCACACAGTCAAATATGGCTGTCCTGGCATCAGACTGCCAGATGTGGAAGTGTGACTAATAACCCCAGAAAATGTTTCCCTTGCTCTGGAGTTCAGTGATGGTGTGCTTTACATAATGTCAGCTGACACTTGACATTGTGCTCAGTGATCTTAGGCTTGTATGCAGCTGCCTGGCATTAGAAAGCCCCTTCATGAACTTCACAGCAAACTATTCTTGTGCTGACTTCAGAGGAGGTTGGATCTCTACAGTAAATGTTGCAATTGAGAACAATTTTATCTGTGACACATTTAAGTGTTCACATGTCCTATTCTGTGAGCTTGTACTACTTCCTATATTGACAAGCAAATAGCCAAATGTGATAATTAGAAGGTCAGTTACAACCGCGTGCAGGAAACCACCTCGCTCACAGGTGGTCAATAACTTCAGTGGTAAAATAAAGGTCAGATTGAACTTGGTTTTCAGAAAACTATAGCACGGATCTTATACTCCAATGGGCATATGTCATGGGCCCAGCACTTGCACTCAGAGAAACTTACCGTATGTCATGAAAACAGCAATTCAACAGGTCAATTTATGTCACAGCACAGTCACTGTCGGCCAACAAACTTTCGTACCACAACGGATTTCTGTAAAAATGGTTTAGTTCATCTTTATTCAATTGTTGGCAAGACAAAAGCTCATATCACATCTACAAAAGAAAGCAAACTCCAATCCAAAGAACAGATATCAACAGAGTTCAAAAGTATTCAGTTAATCCAAACCTGCTCAGTTTATGCTTGTTTTGCTCTTGGTTCTCAGTTAACAGTTCACTTTAGCAATAGGAGTAATATGGGCATAGACCACCCCACTTCAATGGAGCAACCCCCCACAATCAACAATCCTCCTCCTAAGGCAGGAGATTGCGCAGGATATAATTCACAAAGGGAGACCTCCTCCACCTTAGGGCTATGGCTTATTTGGTTTATTTACAGTTCTGCTACAGTCAACCAGAATATTCAGGAACAATGTTCCCAACCGGGTTCCACACTTCCTAGGGGCTTAAGGGTTCACAAAGGGGGCAGCCACACCTAACCGGAGCTCATGAACTCAGTTACCGGGGGCTCCACGTCCATGCCACCTGTTGGACTCTTTCTAGTTCTCCTGACCAGGTCCATCTCCAGGTGTCTCAAAACCTTTGCCCACCAAAGCCTTAAGTCCTCCTGCAATGTGTTAGCTGTTCGCATCTCTCTCTAGACTGTTGTGAAACAGGGCTTTTAAGGGTGACCTAACAGGTGACCTACCATGAGCCCCACCCATTAAACCCCTCTATATATATGAACACTCCATCCCCTTTATATTGCCAGGGGAAAACTTCACCCTCTTCCCTCTAGCCCATGGGAAAAACTCCACCCACTCTGATCTCTTCTTAATGGAAATACTAACTCCACCCACTTACCTGTCAAATATAAGCTAACTATGGCCACTTGTTCCCTTTTTATAGGATAGCTCCTCCCATCTCCTCTCTCCCCCTAATCACAATGGAGGACAGCAGTGATGCGAGGAGGCTGCCTGCCAGTACTGACAGTGCTGTGCAAGACTACCTGCCTCCTAACACAAACCAGACCGCAGAGGGCATCACACACTGGGAAGAGCACAGCGTCTGGCCGGACAACGTCCAAACTCCCATAGCATGATGAAGGCCCAGAAGCACCAGGCCAGAAAGATGGCCATCTGAAGACAGGGTAGTATGTGAGTGCTGGGGGAAAATCCAGATAGACATTTGTTGTGTAACAGGAACTGGCTTTATTAGAACATTAGTGCAGTATGAAAATGTCACCTTAACATGGTGGCTAATACAGACAGGAAAGGAAAGTGATAGAGCGCAGCCTAATATACAGGAAACACAACACAGCAGAAAAATGCATAGAGAGACTACAGATAAGCATTGACAATGGCGCCATCTACTGTCATGACTTGTCATAACTGTAAACTGCGGTCAATCTGGCGAAAGTCCCAAAATCACATTCAGAGACAAGCAGAAGCTGTTGTAAAGTATTGTATCCTCTAACAAGTAAGTGGTATGTTTTCTGATGATAGATGCCCCTACTGAGTTTAAGTGGGCCTTAGCAAGGGTTCCTGTCTTCTGCTGGAGCCCGATGGCACAGAAAAGCAGGCGGGGCATATTTTAGAGGTTCCTAGTTAAACATCTTGGAAGTCCCCTTTGACTTCCTAGGCATAGATTTTTTTATTCTTCGTGTACAATAGCATGTAACAGATTTCACATGGTTATTCTGGCTTTTCTCCAAGAAGAGATTAATGATTCACATAAAAAATCTAATTTGCTGTAAAGAGATTAGTCATAATTTTAAAATTGTACTAGGAAATCAATGTATACTCCCGAAGAACTATTTTAGTTTCCATAAAAATAAACTTCCTTAAATTCCACCAAGGTCAGCTCCTTTTTTTGATACATATCACAGTATTGCAGCACCCTTATCTTCCAGTGCCAAGAAATGCGGAGAGCCTATGTTCAGGTGCTTTTACTTAGAGGCTAAGGTTTAGATTAACATGTCATGCACCGTGGAATGATACGGATGTACTTACAAGCCACTCGCTGTTGGGAGGTATTCCTAATATCTTGGACTTCAAAGTATCATATTTTTAACCACTACAGCATTAACAAGGATATAGCATGAATAATACATTCATGGAGGTATGCAGCATGTGTTTCACGAGGAACGCTCTGGCAGAATATAGCATGCTAGCTTTAAAAGCAGTTGAGTGATATGACCCATAAAACTTTGATGTCTTGTTTGTACTCTGCCTAGAGACTTGGAGAAGTAAATACAGTACGTGACATTTCAAACAATGGTGCATTTGATTTAATTGTTTAATATTTATATCGCATCAGATATGCAGATGTAAATGCCCGCCTGCATGAGATGAAACCTTAACGCACTGGCATCTGCCATTATTGCATATTCATTGAGGGTATAGTATAACATATGTAAGTTATGAATGACTTGTCACAGTTCCATGATGTCGGCAGCAGTTGGGTCAGGAATCTGAATACATACATATTGGAGTGATATAAAACATTGCTGTGGATGGTTTAGGTGATTGCCCCGATGTTTATTTATGAAAATGCTAAATAAATGCAATTCTTTAGGACCAAATATGTATGCCACCTGGATGCCTTCAAAATCTCGTGGATAGAATTCTACACCCCCCTGTTAAAAGGCTAAGTGTTGGTTATGTAAAAAATATCAGAGCAAGAAGAATACTTTCAGAATGTTTTTCACTATAAATGTTACCCATAATCTGTACTATTAACCTGGAATCATGACAGCCTCCTGTTTTTGGGTTGAATCGGCTTGGCAATCTTTGCCCACTCTCCAATGAAAATGAGCCCCAAAGCTATTAGACTGTAAGGGCATCTTCTGTGCAAAGCACTCTTCAGGTTACCCCATAGATTGGTGTGGGCTCCTGATGAGTTATTCCAAAACTTCTTTTGGCGAAGTCATTCTTTTGTTGATGCAGAGCTATGCTTCAGGTCATTGCCATGTGGAAAGGTACAATTCCTCTTCATCTTCAGCTTTTCAGCAGAGGCCTGAAAGTTTATTGGCAAAATAATAATGATATTTGTAACTATTCATAATTCCAGCAAAAACAGCACTAAACCATAACTCTGCCTCCCTCATGCTGCACTCACATACCAAGTTCAACCTTGTTTGGGCCAGAGAATAACACATTTTTTCACATTTGGCAGAGTGGTGGGCTGCCTTAATTATGGCATCTGGGGAGCAGTTGGGGGTTAGGGGCCTTGTCCCAGGTCACTTGTCAAATATCCCATGCCCGGGAAATGAACCTACCACCCTCTGGTCACAAAGCCACAGGGGCAGTCGTGGCATAGAGGTAAGGGAGCTGCCTCGTGACCAGAGGGTGGCAGGCTCGATTCTTGGCCATGGGACATGAGCGCTCTTGAGCAAGGCACCTAACACCCCAATTGTGATTTGTTATCTGTAAAACTATTGTTGTTGACAGAATGTTCAAGTTTTTAATTACAGTGTTAGTAAAACAACCGTTATATATATATACAGTTCTTGAGTACAGTTTACCACCTTTAGATTAGCAACACGGGCAGATTATTTAGCAGAGATAATGTTATCATTGTACCATTTTTGCTGCTACAAAGGTAACATTATTATATTACAATAATGACCCCTATTGAGAGTGTTCAGTAGCATATCCAGCAATTTGTTATGATAAAATCCACAAGGAAACACTTGTTTCATTTTCATAACTTTTTCCTGGTGTTTCAGCTTGCTTTTAAATTGGATTACTTAATATATTTAGAGATCTGTTCCAGTTTTTTGCACTTTCAAAATATCATTGGAGGAAGCCAACACAGCTGTGGCCATGAACAACATTTGTTAAGATTATTATTTTGAAATGAGATGAAACTAAATGATTTTATCTAATGGTACTTAGTTTCGTAAAAAAACAAATGTATGTCTGGGCTCTGTACTACTGCTACTGTAGATCATGTTAAGGCATTTTGTGTATTGTTTTTGATTGCTTGCATAGCGTTTCACACTAAATTGCTATTAAGTATAGTTTTAAAGGTTTTAAAACATGTTCACAAATATCCAGCCAATTGGATATCTTCATAATGTGTAAAAAGTCACTAGCATATGGCTACTTTCATATATTAATGCTTTCACTGGAAAAGTCTCCCACTCCTTAAATTCAGGGTGTAGCCTTTATTTGATTGTGCGCATAACTTGGCAGTGCATCAAATAGCTTCGTTTAGAAGATATTTCTCCTGTAACGCATTTGTTTTGGTCATCAGTTTCATCTAGTTGTCAAACTCTATTTTAAATATTAAATATATTAAAATAGAACATCTTCTACACAGTTAAGTTGGGACTTTTTTTCTGGCTATGGATTTTCACAGAAGGAAGCGGAAAATAAGTAGAATCTACAAACTAAAAGCTTTCAATGTAATGTAATACATTTTTTACAAACTTCTTTATATTCTTGAATAATTCCCGACTTGACATGCAATAGTCCTAAATATATCAGTTATTAAGGGACAGTAGTATGTTCCAACATGCGTACACCTTCTTCTGCCAATAAATAATAAGAATAATAAGAATAAATCATTCTTGCATTGACAGCATCAAATTACTAGAAATTGTGATTCTGCTAAGGCCATGTGCTATTCAGAAAGATGTCACATGGGACGAACTAGAAGGAATGTGTTTGTTCGTTAAGGAATTAAAGAATTTTCCTTTTAAAAGAGAAAAAAAGAGATCAGTAGCACTTGAAGTGGTTAATCAAAAAGAGTTTCCAGCAATCTTTTTGAAAGAGTCTGTATCCAGAATTAAATTTGTGTGTATCTGAACATGACTGACTCTTGTGATTGTTTTTCAGGCTTTGCTGAAGAGGCTTAAAGTGGACCAAAACCCAGTATTTTGACTATCCTGGGCTTGGGTCATTGCCTCCAGGGCACCCCGATTCTGGATGTCTCTCTGTTTAAAAAACCCCAGGTCGCTCAGTAAACTCACCTTTCCCCCGTTCTAAGCCGCATGCTCATCTGCGTTCATCAAAATCGGCTAAGACTCATCTAAGGGCCGATTGTAGCTGAGAATAGCTGAGGGCGCTGGTCCGCATCCCCACTACCCTTTAATAGGGTGCATGCCCTCACCTGCCATTCACAAATTCCTGGCGCAGCCACGTATAGCAGCTTGTGCATGTGCCGTTGGATCAGGGAGAAGGTGAGTTTTACAGGGGACTTGAGGAGTTTCACACAGCAGGTCATCCCGAATCTGGATGCCCCGGGAAGAAGGAATCAGGCAGCCCTGGAGTTTTATAATCCAGGACAGCTTTTGGTCCACTTTAAAGTGTTTATCCTTAAGGCATCCTAGATTTCCTGTAAGACTCCTCCTATAAGCTAGGGCCCTCTATCTTTTCAAGCTGTTTTTACTATTCTTAGGGCCTTATTTATCACGGGCTAGCGCCAGGTAGTGTCTGACGAGCGCCAGGTACCGCCAGCTATCGGCGGCTACCGACTCAAGTACGCCCGGCGGCGGTCACAATGACGCATTTATCAAGCTAAATGGGGCTAGCGCCGGCGAGAGCGACGGCTAGCGCGGGATTCATCATGAAGCCGCCTGGAACGAACAGCGCCGCTGCAAATTCCTTCACAGCGTCAGGTATGACCTGTCGCTCCCTGGCATTGTCCAATGCATTTCAATGGAGCAATGTTTAATTTATCATAATTAATTGGTAATATATTTTTTTTTTTTTTAATGTCAAAAATTCTGAGACCACTTCTGCAATGTTCGTTTTTTTTTTTAAAGTAAAAAAAATTAAAAAAAAAAATTTGTGCAGAATTACAGGTCTGATATTAATGTATTCATATTACTAAATGATTCAAAAAACATGTATAATGTTACAATCAAAAAATATGGTTGTTTAGGGGTTAAAAACTAGTTAATACCCATCGCCGCCAGCACACTGGGGTTTAAACAAGGATTGGACAGCGCCAGCAAATTCGGAGCGTGATTTTTTAATGAATATGAAGCAAGACGTTCGCTCTGGCCATTCGTTGTCAGGCGCTCACATACAACGCTGAACCTGTGAAACAGCGACCCCTAAGCCCGTATTCAACATTACCGCACACCGACTGAGTCGCCCGTCATCAAGCAAACGCCGGCCAAGCACAGCGAATACTGGCTGGCGCTGTAAAAATCACGCTACAGTCGCTCATCTGTCGCTACCTGGCGCTATTAATGAATCGGCCTCCCCGTCAAGCAGGCTAAAGCATATTTAACTGCAAAACAATGTGAGCAGCAACTTTTACTATGCCTACTTTTCTGGCATGTTACCTGTTGATGAAGGCAGTTAGAGCTGAAACTATGGGCAAAAATAAATATGTATCTTGTACAGTGTGGGATTGGCCTAACGCTCTACAGTTGGGTCTCGTCTCCAGTGGGTCTCTGAGGCATTCAAAGCTGCTATCAGGGCAGTACAGAAGTTCCAAGAGTCCCAAGCATCTTTACTTTATCTGAAATGTTAGTGGGTTTGTGAGTTGTGGATGTGAGTTTGATTGATGAGATCAAGACAAGATAAGAGTGGTCTTGCATTATTTCTTTGTGCAATCCGAGAATTATCTGCTCTGGTGATCCCCAATGATGATTTCCTCTGATTGGCCCCCAATGATTTCCACTAGTGCACCCCAAGAAAGCTTTCCTTCAAGATTTCTCTTGTCCACCCCAAGAAATAATTTTCTTTAATAGGCCAAAGAATGATTTCTTCTGGTACGCCAGTCAGACACCATCTCATATCAGTGAAAATATTTACAGTTTTCACAGATTCATGAATTAGGACATTAGTCATAGTCTAAAGATCAGCTTCCTGTACAGAGGCAGATAGATGGCAGAAGTGTTTTGATGTCTGAATGAGAGACAATTGCTTATCCCATATGTGGCTTCTCATCTCTGGTAAAGAATCCGGAGCCATCTGTAAAGAACTAATCATCTAGATAAGTCATTGGTACCTAAGAGATGTTTTGAAGTTACATCACGTATTCTGCTTTCATCAACTCCAGACAGTTATTTGCCATATATTAGAGCATAGGAGTGTTGTGTGATACCTACACCTTTTTATATTGAGTCAAAGTAGTCAAAAGGACTGACTAGATGCAGAGCTGGGCGTGTACCATTCAATGTATTTTCCAAAAGGAGAGTAGCAGTTGCTAAAACTTATATTCATAATGGGGGGCTTTACATCACAAAATCGAAACTGATGGAGCTGTATTATATTGTGCATTGCTTATCTTCCTGCTTTCTTACCAACTAACTCAGTTGCCTCTGGGAATAATGGTGGATGTAAACAGCTTGAAGCAATCTTGAAGTGTCAGTTCAGGGGATGTGGCCATGCTATTATTAGCCGATTGAAGGCATGTCTATTACCCTCCTAAAACTGAAACACAGCTTTGAAACTAAGTGCGTGCTATCAAGCACCTATCAGCACTGAACGTTCATGAGAGGCCCTACTGCTAGTTAACAAGTGCACCTGCTCCTTTGTGACTGGCAGAATACAAAAGAGATATTGACTTATCTACAAAATTACAATTTTATGATAAATTATCCAACACTAGGAAAGCAGTTTGGCACTTCCGGACCGTCTGAATTTTTTTGGCCATATCCTAAACCATTAGCAGATGAGTTAAATGGCTCTGCCTACTTGCTAAGAGTGATGGTTAGTATGTGCCATGTAAATTCTTTCTGCTTGATAGTAGGACCTGGGATCAAGTTTAGCTACTGGCTTTCACATGCTCAGGATGCCCCTGTAAAGCAGACCAAATCTAAAAAGACTAAAAACCTGACATGGGTATTAACTCTAAGCTGATTTGCTACTCTACTGATACATCTCTGAGCCCCACTTGGCAAATGTTTCAACTTTAAAACATAATGAGTGAAGCTTATAACAACCTCTCTAGGTCTATAGACAGTGGTGGACTGGGTGATCTGGGACCCTCCAGGAGAACTGACTCTGAGGGCCCACCAACAATAGCCCATACATTGCCCTAATTTAGTAAATTTTCCTTAAAATAGCTCATGGAAATGCTTTATTTCAGAATAAGGATGATATTAAATAAGGCATAATTCAAAGGAGAGGGAACATTACAGGAGAGTATAAATGCCTAAAGGTTCACATCTTTAAGTTAGTAACATCTAAAATGTTTACCTTAGGCCGGTAAAAAGTACTGAAGTTTTACACTGATCTGTTTAGGGGCAAATCGTGCACTAGCATCCTCTGTTCACTGAATCAAACCTTATTTGAAGGAATGGCTAAAGCAAGAAACAGCCCTGATTTTCATGACATTTTTTTAAACAAGTTTTCTTGATCAAAAGCTATATGCCAAACTGCATTGTCTAAATAATATAATACGGAAACAGTGAGAGGCATTTTACACAATTTACTAATATTACTATCGAGATTGGATAGGCTGCAGCAGGAAATAGACATTTACTATTACCTACTGCTCCTGTCATTGAAAATGGACAGCAGAATCATTCTTCTCCTATAGTGTACAATCTAGTATCAATTGAGTGTCGGGACTGTATACAGGGCCAAAATGGCTGACCAGGCATTAAAGTCAACCAATATACAGCACCATGTTAGCACAAGGGGTATGAACCAGGGCACCCAGGACAGGAGGCCCCGTCATTGGTAAAGACTGGTAAAAAGTCCAGGGGGGCATGGAGGGGGGATTGCCTGGTAACCCTGTGGGCAAGTACAATCATTCTCATAGAGATGCATATTTAATTCTGTTGCTGGAAATAGTGAATTTATTTTTTGTTGAACTTTATAGAGTAACAGGGAATACAGAAAACATTTTACCAATCAGTAATTGATCATCTTCAAAATATAGCAATTGATTAGTTAAAAAGAATCCAACAAACATCAAGCATAAAAGAAAACATTGTGCTTCCCTATCTCTCTTGCCTGCCAGAGGACATCTTGTAGGGGTTTTCCTCTTAAAGAGGTGTAGAAAGGTGTTACTGTACAACACATGGCCATCAAATAGCTGTCAATGTAAGACGGATTACAGGGATGTCCCAAACATCAGGATTTTGGGCTTGAAATTTGTGGCTATTCATATTACTTCCTTTCCTACCAGCTGGTATGTAAGGCATGACTAATAAAAGTTCAGCAAATTTTGGTATAGCAAGGTGGGTCACACAGGTCATCCAGATGATTGTTTAGAGTTAGTAGACACTGAAAGTAACATTTCATGTAATGACCCTGTTGCATCTGCATTTGGTTTTCACTCTGCTGCTCAAACAACTGGTGTCAGAAGACAAAAAGTAAGTAAAACATCTGCTGTAAAACAAACATGCAAATCAGCTTTGGAAGAATGTGTGTATTAGTATCAGCTGCATCCCACATGTTGGTAGCACAGACAAAAACCTATAATCTAATGTAAAACCAAAAAATAACAAATATAAGTGAGTAACGCTATCTGTATGTCATGACTAATATATGTGGTCATAATCAGATCTGAAACGATGGTCTCATACTCAATAATATTTGTCTGCATTCGTGAAAGATGTAGCTTTCTTCTTTGTTTTTATTTGTTCTTACTTATTCTTATCTAGTTAGGTTGCCATTTGGTAATACTTCCTTTCCTAGAAAATTACAGGTAAGCATTTATAAGTAAACTTATCATCAAAGCTGGTCCTTTAAAACAGAAGCAAATTCTAAAAGTGTTTGTAACCTTTCTGCTTCTCGTTAAATGAAATCACTTTATTTGTCAAGTACAGATACAGAGATTGCATAAGTTACAGGGGTGGGGGAGGAGTAGGGGAAAGAGCAAGATAAGCACTACAGTATATATGATAGGGAGGATATGCTATACAAGGGGAGAGCACTATATGCAAAACCATGGACCTATTCCACACCCAGCTCATACTCATATTCTAAATGATTGTGGCTTTGACAGTTTGTGGGTAGTTGTTATTTAATCTGTTTTGAGGAGGTCAATAACAATAGGGTAGAGTCATCTACCAGATTTCAGTGGGAAGAGCAGGTGACCTGGATGGTGGCTCTACTTAACTAATAGACAACTTTTTTTCTAATTTCAGGAGGGGGGCACAAATGAGCTTTTTTGCTGTCTAAATCGTTCTTAGCACTATACCAAGAGGCAAAATAGAAGCATAGGAGAGTATTGTAGAATGCTGCTAGAGGTTTCCTGGGTAGCACAGTCTTCCTGAGTTTTCTTAAGGTAGAGCCCTATGATGGGTTTTCTTTAGGGCATAGACTTCATGTACAAAGATATACATTGAAGTCAATAGGAGCTCTCCGTGCTCAGGTCATGCCCGCTGCCTGGGCAGCGTAGGAGTGGGTAGAAGGTAAATAGAGAGTCTGAAGCCCTATGGTACAATCTGGTCTCAGGACTATTGGGAAGTCTATGAAGTTTTATAAAGTAATTTATAAATAAGGCAATTCATTTTTTTCTATTTTAGAGTTTTTAGGAAATACATTTCTCCTTTTGGGTACTGCCAAAGAATATGTTATGGGGGGAACATTTTTGAAACAAACTCTGTAGCTTTGAACTGTCATCCTGGCTACTTCTCCTGACCCTGTTTACCATGAATAATGTGCACAAGGCTGCATCTGTAAGCTTTACAACTAAATTCAGGGTCCCCAGATTGCCTTGTCCTGATCAGATGTCATAGGGCCTCCCTCTCTCAGGGCTATGTAATGTTTTGTGTAGCTCTAGCCCTTAGATATGATTTAGGTTATTGGACTTTGAACTTCTTGTCGTATCCCTTTGCTTTGCTAAAATCAGTTGAAAACTAAGTGATCCATGCCATTTCATTACACATTTAGAACCATTGACTACCCTTTTTACTGTTTTGGCATCAGTCCATGTGGTCCTATGGTGCACTGAGGGGTATGGGACAAATGGATTTGGATTGGTATGGTACTGTATGAAGGGGTGTCGGAACTAAAGGTTGCCTAGGATGGCATGAACTTTATATTTAGCCCTGCCAGGGAGGATTGCTAAACTTGAACAGTCTATCTACTGGGTGCTCCCAGGTATCCTGTTCTTCCACTTTCTGACCAGTTCAAAAAGGGCTAACTAATAATGCATTAAATGTCAATGTAGTTTGGCTAAATTACATTTAATCATTTTTATTCCACAAAAATGTTTTAAAAAAGTTATCTAGTAGGAAAGGATGACATATTTTGCAATGTGTTTTCAGGAAGCACTATATCACTTGGTATAAGATTCCCAGAATATATCTGTGTCACGGTTAATAGTTAATAAAAACACAGTGCCTTCACTATGATCCACTGCTGTAGATGATAATAGTAAAACCACATAAAAGCTCAAGTTAGCATTAAAAAATAACTTTATTACCTTCTGACTGCATACCTTTATGGTCTCATGGACGAGTGATCATTAATATGTGGGTTCTTTTGTTGATAAAGGTGACTGATGAGAAGGACATCATCTACTTTGCTAATACATTTACTCTGAATATAATTTCTAATTAAGATATATTAAGCAGGTGACCTCATCTAATGTGATGTGTTTGGATGCAAAAAAAACGAAAGCTATTTTGGCCTTTACAATCTGCATGAGCACCAACCACACACTGTTATTCAGTGAAATATTTTTCTCTAGATTATTACACTGTGTTGAGCTCTAGATGTACAGTATGTCCGCCAACACTGGTGCAGGGATGATAGGTCGCATAGAACATGAGAATGGAGTTGTTGAGCGCATTACTAGAGCTGCAAATTGTTGTGATTTATTAAGGAGGCTATAGATGCCAGAGCAGACCCGCCTCCACGCTGCCCCCCCAACCCCTTCCATGTGCATGTGACCATGTTAGGGATGCTTAAAGTGGACCAACACTCAGGGGGGGTCGGCCCGGAAATCTATAAGATTCCCAGACCGATCAGATCCCTCCCCGCGGGGCATCTGAAATCGGGATGTCCCGCGGGGAGGAACCCCCCAGGAGGCCCACAATCCTCACCTTACCGGCGATCCAACGGCGCATGCGCGAGACGCGGCCGCGTCTCTCGCTTCCCTCTAGCAGGGCGCGCTCCTGCGCCGGCCGTTTTGTGAATGGCCGGCGCAGGCGCGCTCCCTGTTAGAGGGAAGCGAGAGACGCAGCCAATGACAGCGCTCTGGTATGCGCGTCCAAGCGGCTTTGGACGCGCATACCAGAGCTGCTCTGAGCGCTGTCATTGGCCGGACGAGGTCACGTGGGAGCGGGGAGAGGTGAGTTTTTGCGGCGATCGGGGGGGTTTCAGACAGCGGGGCGCCCCCGATCGGGGTGCCCCACCTAAGTGGACCAACACCCAGGATAGTCAAAATCCTGGGTGTTGGTCCACTTTAAAACAAAAACAGCACTTACCTTGTCCTGGTTTTTTCTTGCTTTTGCCACTGAAGAGAGAGTCCAGCTTTCACCTTGTGATCAGTCTGTTATCCAGGGGGTAGAATGGGAGGATCCCATCTTGATTCAAAATACGGTTAAAGATTCCTAAATGGCCTGCAAATCTATTTAGTAATACCTATGAAGATAATTTGTTTTATATTTACATTACTTTTTTTTACTTGTAACTCTGGAGATATTTCCATAAATAAGAATATAATGTTACCATCTTGTGTCTAAAAATGTCCCTCTTCACATTTACAACCCCTTTTTTCTTTTTCTAGAACAGCTGGGTGCGTCTATGGTAAACCCATTTTATTCCATCCTGCTAATATACAAACACAAACTTTAGTACAGCAATACCTTACAAACAATACATTGCAAAAATGTGTTGGGCTTTAGTTGTTTCTATAAAAACTCAACATTCATACTGTAATGTTAAGCTGTTATTATAAAATAAATAAGATGTTGTAACACTGGCAAATTTTAGAGCCACGTGTGCTAAGGAGTAATGGTAAGTATGGCTAATGGCTCATGCACTGCAACTGCTGTTTAACACTAACTTAGTGCTTCAACCTAAGCATCATTATGCCTGTGGTTGGCGCTTACTTTAATAGAGGCAGCAGGAGTTGCAGTAAATGTTTTGGATCCTGGTGCCCTGTTACACCCAGAGTAGATGAGTATGTCTCACCATTAAGGGGTTGAGGAAAGAAAAAGAAAAGTGAATAAGAAAAAATTAAATGAACGAAACTGTGCGATTATGATTTGGTCACACACATAGAGAAAAAGAAGCAGCAAATAAGATAAAGGTACAAGAAAAAAAGTAACCACTCGAGCCATTACAATCCTGTTCAAGGATTTTGTTGCCAATCATGTAATCAATGTAAGTACATAAAAGCTTCCAAAACAACTCAATTATCTAATATGGCAGAACTTATGTCAAGCATTATGTAAACTGTAGGACCACTTATGTGGTATACCTCACATGTGGGTGTGGTTGCTTTTATGTGGGCAAAACAAATAGAACTTTAGATAAACGTATGTATGAACATAACTATAATATAAGAAAAAAACTGAAGCCCCCTATAGGACGTCATGGGACAATTTGTAAACAATGTAACAAAACTGGCATAAAAAGGGTCGATTCAAAGAAACATGTAACAGCTTTGATTTTGGTGCCGATCATCCTATTTTTCCCGTACGCTCGTGCGTTCGTATGAACTTGCGAGTGATTCTATAAGCTAATACGTTTCTATCCTAAAATTTACGTCCGTTCGTATGGCAGTTCGGGAATCAGACCTATGTCAGTTTCCATCCTGAATTTTCCGTTTCATTTCTCAGGTTGCAACATTGGTTTTGCCCTTTTTCCTTTTTTGTCTGGACGTAAATCCTTCTGATCTTGCGGCTGCGCACTACAAACTTACCTCATTAAAGTGCATTCTAAATATTTGGTCTTTTATTTTTCTTTATTTCATTCATTTTGTAGTAACCAACCATTAATGAATGCATTTGCATAAGTAAATCTTACTTTGTTTAATTTTTAGTTAACTTGCTTTTTTTACTTGAGGATTTAATTTAAATATTTTGGCTTCAAAAGGTACAACTTAAAATTTTGGGTGTGCTTACCCACACCCTCTCCATACAGATTGCTCTCAAAAATTAAAAAACACCCAGCAACTTCTGCATGTTATGAGCCTAGAAACAGCCAAGATGGCGGCTCAGGTATTCTCGGGCAGCCTGCAAACAGAAAGGGCCTTGTGACTGTGTTGCTCTGCATTCTTTGATTTCTGACCTTTCCGTGCCCCCAGCTCTGCTGTGTCTGTGCAAAATACAGCAGTAACCCACATCCTGCACTTTATCCCGCTCTCCTCTCCTCAGTAAGTGTGATGCATCTGACCAAACATGTGCTTAAATCATTAAACAAAGCAAAGGTAAACAACTACACCAATAAATTCAATCTAAAAATATTATTCTAGTACATCAATTTAAATATAAATAACAAAGGACATAAGTTTCTTTAATTAACGCAAATATATGGATGTATTGCAAAATAAAGGTTTACATGCAAAGGACTAATTAAGGTCCACATTAAAATGCTTTTATAAGGCATACATGAATCAGGTATGCATTGCTATACAATTTATGGCCTCGGCCATGCTGATACATGCAGTTCATTGGAGCTCAAGACGCGCAGACTCCTCCACATAGCCAAAAAACCTGTTCAAGAACAGCAATCCGACTGCTAAAAGGTGTCGGCAGTGGCTTTCTTTTAAAACGGATTTAGAGGTTTGAAAACTGTTCTCTGAATCACACCTAAACACATTCGATTATCCTAAGTTTTACGTTTTGATCCTAAGTTTTAGGATTTGATCCTAAGTTTTACGTTTTGATCCTACAATTTAGGAACGAACTTCCGATGATCGTAAGAGCATATACGCATTCGTACGTAGGCTCGTGCGAGTCGGAAATGGCCAAAAAAACAGGAAAAAATTACACCCACCCAAACTTACGATTCTCGATCCGAAATCAATTAACTTTTGCTCTTTGAATCGAGGGGAAAGTCCCTGGCGTGACTGCATTCACATGTAAGAGGGGGTGACCTTATCAAACAAACATTACATCGCCAGCAAAAACAGATTTTTATGTTGAAAGCTGGTAAATGGCCTGGTCTAAATGAACAAATATCATATGTTCCTTTCCTAGGCAAATGAAAACAAAACAAAAAACATAGGGGGGGGTGAGCTGTATAACAAAACGAAATAATCAGAATTTTCAAACAATGGAGGGATCGAACGGATGTGCCTCACCATGGGGGACACCACACTGTAACCTTTTTAACAGAATAATGATGTATAAAAGAGATCATATAATATAAAGTGTTTAATGATTTAATGGAGCTTGTTTATTATGTATTACTAATCTTCTTCTAAAAATGTATTTAATTAATTACAATTATCTACCATATAATTTATGGATTTAATTATAAATTAATTTATGATGATGATTTTATAAATAATAATCATTTAAAAATAGAATTATTAAGAGAATCAATTATTTTTAAAGTCTAAACCAAAATCAGTTCTAATAGTTATTTTGTTTTTTTAGATATAATAGGTATTTTATTTTTAGTTCTTGATATCATTGTTGGATTAATTGAAGTGGTTATTATAATTAGAGATGAGCGAATCGATTCTGACGAACCCGAATTCGTTACGAATTTCAGGAAATATTCGATTTGTTACGATTGCTAGAATCGCTTCCTTAAAACTCCATTTACTGCTATACAGCCCATCTAAAATGGTGGATCCACATGTCAGGACATGTCTCATGGGGCAAGGGATCCTGGGTAGGTGTCACATGCTACCTATCAGCAGACGATGATGATGTCACAGCCCCATATAAGCGGCGGCCATTTTGCGGAAGATCATTCTGACACTGTATTGCGGCCAAAGCAGATCAGGCAGGGAGAGACAGATAGATAGATAGATAGATAGATAGATAGATAGATAGATAGACACAGCGAGGGAGAGATAGATAGATAGATAGATAGATAGATAGATAGATAGATAGATAGATAGATAGATAGATAGATACAGCGAGGGAGAGATGGAGAGAGAGATAGATAGATAGATAGATAGATAGATAGATAGATAGATAGATAGATAGAAGCGAGGGACAGATAGAGAAGGAGAGAGGCTGTGACAGTGACAGATAAAGACAGGGACAGTTTAAAATGTTTGCATTAGCTTCCAAGCCAATTTAATGTTAATAACACACCTGCCTATTTAGCTTTTCCTTTTCCTGGTGTCATTCTTTAAAAAGCATGCTAGCATTAATATTTCAAGAGTACCTGTCTACTAACTGGTTGCATTTTGTAAACAAATCAATTGAAGCCTGGGGTACTTGATTCTCCCAGGGTCCAACAAAAAGGAGCACAACCAATAAATCTATCAAAAGTTTATTAGATCCACATAAAAACATACATTAAAAACAACAATCACAACACATTACAAACACATTAAAATGTGTTGTGATGTGATGTAATGTGTTGGGAGAATCAAGTACCCCAGGCTTCAATTGATTCGTTTAGCTAAGGAAGTTAGTGAGCACGCCACTACCGTATGCTATTAGTGGTGCACCATCGTTTGTTGTAATTGGTTGCATTTTGTAATCAACGTCACTTTTCCTCTATCAAAGGAGCCAACCTTTGTATGTGAGGAGGGGGCATCCCAAACACTGGCATAAATATTTCAATACTACCTGTGTACTAACTGGTTGGATTTTGTAATCAACGTCACTTTTCCACTATCAAAGGAGCCAACCTCTGTATGTGAAGAGGGGGCATCCCAAACACTAGCAAAAATATTTCAGGAATACCTGTCTACTAACTGGTTGGATTTTGTAATCAACGTCACTTTTTCACTTTCAAAGGAGCCAACCTCTGTATGTGAGGATGGGGCATCCCAAGCACTAGCATAAATATTTCAAGACTACCTGTCTACTAACTGGTTGGATTTTGTAATCAACGTCACTTTTCCTCTATCAAAGGAGCCGACCTCTGTATGTGAAGAGGGGGCATCCCAAACACTAGCATAAATATTTCAAGACTACCTGTCTATTAATTGGTTGCATTTTGTAATCAACGTCACTTTTCCACTATCAAAGGAGCCAACCTCTGTATGTGAGGAGGGGGCATCCCAAAAACACTAGCATAAATATTTCAAGACTACCTGTCTATTAACTGGTTGCATTTTGTAATCAACGTCACTTTTCCACTATCAAAGGAGCCAATCTCTGTATGTGAGGAGGGGGCATCCCAAACACTAGCATAAATATATCAAGACTACCTGTCTACTAACTGGTTGGATTTTGTAATCAATGTCACTTTTCCACTATCAAAGGAGCCACTCTCTGTATGTGAAGAGGGGGCATCCCAAACACTAGCATAAATATTTCAAGACTACCTGTCTATTAACTGGTTGCATTTTGTAATCAACGTCACTTTTCCACTATCAAATGAGCCAACCTCTGTATGTGAAGAGAGGGCATCCCAAACACTAGCAAAAATATTTCAAGACTACCTGTCTACTAACTCGTTGGATTTTGTAATCAACGTCACTTTTTCACTTTCAAAGGAGCCATCCTCTGTATGTGAGGATTGGGCATCCCAAACACTAGCATAAATATTTCAAGACTACCTGTCTACTAACTGGTTGGATTTTGTAATCAACGTCACTTTTCCACTATCAAAGGAGCCAACCTCTGTATGTGAAGAGGGGGCATCCCAAACACTAGCATAAATATTTCAAGACTAACTGTCTATTAATTGGTTGCATTTTGTAATCAACTTCACTTTTCCACTATCAAAGGAGCCACCCTCTGTATGTGAAGAGGGGGCATCCCAAATACTAGCATAAATATTTCAAGACTACCTGTCTACTAACTGGTTGGATTTTGTAATCAACGTCACTTTTCCACTATCAAAGGAGCCACCCTCTGTATGTGAAGAGGGGGCATCCCAAACACTAGCAAAAATATTTCAAGACTACCTGTCTACTAACTGGTTGCATTTTGTAATCAACGTCACTTTTCCCGTTCAAAGGAGCCAACCTCTGTATGTGAAGAGGGGGCATCCCAAATACTAGCATAAATATTTCAAAAGTACCTGTCTATTAACTGGTTGCATTTTGTAAAGAAAGTCACGTTGTCAGCAGGCATTGCCTTTAACCGGGGGGGCATCCCAAATATGCTAGCATGTGTCTTTTAAGAGTGCACACATTGGAGTTGGCAGCAGCAGCATTAGGAGCATTGCCTGAAAGACACACCCTGGAGTTGGCAGCAGCATAAGGAGCTACCATGCATCAGCTACTACCATGGATCAGCCACCATTGGTGGCTGGAAATCCTGGCTGATCCATGCCTGATTCATCTTCACAAAGGTGAGTCTCTCCACATTTTTCGTGACAGACGAGTTCTCCTTGGCATGACTATGGCCCCCGCCAATCTAAACACCCACTCAGATGGCACACTACTCACCGGGCAGGACAGCTTTCCCAGGGCAAACTCTGCTAGTTGCGGCCACAAGTCAAGTTTGGCTGCCCAGAAGTCCAGCGGGTCCTCAAGGTGCGTTGTCATGGTCATGTCAAGGTATGACGCTACCTGCTGGTTCAGGACCTCCTCCAGGTCTTTCTGCTGCTCATGATTAGCCTCACTATGCGGGTGAAGAAAGCTACTCATTTGCGACTGAAGACTCAGGCTGCTGCTGATGGAGCTGCTGCTGCTGCTCCTGCCACCCCCCCCCCAGCAGCCATGGCAGTGGAAGGTGAGCGCAGAGATCCCCCCGAGTCAGAGATTATGGACCATGGCACAGATAGGCATCGGCCAACCGACTACCTAGAATGTCTCTGTAGTAGGTCAGTTTGTACTCCCTCTCAGTGGGTGTAAAAAAATGCCCACATTTTGTGCCAGTAGCGAGGGTCCAATAAGGTGGAGAGCCAGAAGTCATCACGCAGAAAAATGGAGACAATTCTGCGGTCACTGCGCAAGCACGTGAGCATGCATCGTGCCATTTGTGCAAGTGACTTGGAGGGACTACCTGTCTCCATCTCCATTGCATACTGCCACGGTGTGTCTGGGTCCTCTGTCTCGCCTTCCTCACAACCCTCTAGCTCCTCTGGCTGCTCCTGCTCCTCCTCTTCTGTCAGATGACTAGATAAAATGGCCATTTTGTCAAACCTAAACAGTGCTTTGCTTTACCCCACCCCCTCCTCCTCCTCCTCCACTTCAGCCACTAAAAAAAATTAAAAAATAAATAAAAATACCGAAAAAAAAATATTTAGAAAAAACAAAATGCAAAAAAAAAAATAAGAAATGAAAATAAAATTTACTAAATATTAAAAAATGACAATCAATAAAAAATATTTTAAAAAAATACAAAAAAACAAAAAATATATATTTAAAAAAAATACAAAATTAAAAAAAATTAAATGAAAAAAAAAATAATAAAAATACAAAAAAAACCAAACAAAAAATGTGATACATTTTATATGATATTTTATTATGTTATATGTTATTGTTAATATTAGAGATGAGCGAACTTTTGAAAAGTTCGATTCGGCCGATTCGCCGAATTTCACAAAGAAATTCGGGTTCGGCCGAATCGAACTTTTACGAAGTTCCCCATCAAAAATGCCGGCATGGTGGGAGCGGGCCGGCCGGCATTTAAAAAAAAAAAAAAAAAGCATTTTTGCCGGCCGGCCCGCTCCCACCATGCCTGCATTTAAAAAAAAAGCAAACACTTACCTGCAGGTCCGGAGCGTGGAGGCCGGCGCCGCTCTCAGCTGTCATCTGAGGGCGCGTCATCAGAGGGCAGAGTGTCTGCTTAAGAAGCCAAAACGCTTGCAACACCACCTCCCACGCCACTCTCCTCATCACTACTTGCCCGCGTAGTGGAAGAAGCTGCGAGTGTCTCCTCAACTTCTTGGCTGGGCAGCAGCTGCTGATTTTTCTGATATAACCGACAGTTGACTGGGGGTGCCACATGTCACTTGTGATGAAGTGGATGATCGTGTTAACCAATTGCTGGTCAAGACACGACCGCTAGCTGATACCGGGAGATCAGGCCTCTCACTGAGACTCCTGCTGCCACTTACCCCTAGTCTGCTGCAACCTCTGCTTGATGAATTTAGGCCTCTGCAACTTCTCTGTGCCCATCCTGGCACTTCTCTGCCTGACATACTTAGTGCGTATATGAGGGGAGGACAAAACGCTACACTACACTTAAAACAGGATTTGTCGATAACAGCAGCAGATGTGTAACTATCTATGGCCTTTCACTAAGTAGTAACTAGGCCCTGAAGACTTTAACAGGAACAAAGTGATTAAAACTCTTAGATGTGCGTATGTGATGCTCTGATAAGGGGAATTCAATGTGCTCCAGTACGCTTGAAAAATGTTTTTTTGAGAGACTGGCCTGCGTGGAAATGAATCAGGCATGGATCAGCCAAGATTTCCTGATTTCCTGATTGCTGCTGCCAACTCCAATGTGTTTTTCAGGCAATATATGGGCTCCTAATGCTGCTGCCAACTCCTGGGCGTGTCTTTCAGGCAATACATGGGCTCCTAATGCTGCTGCCAACTCCAATGTGTTTTTCAGGCAATATATGAGCTCCTAATGCTGCTGCCAACTCCTGGGTGTGTCTTTCAGGCAATACATGGGCTCCTAATGCTGCTGCCAACTCCAATGTGTTTTTCAGGCAATATATGAGCTCCTAATGCTGCTGCCAACTCCTGGGTGTGTCTTTCAGGCAATATATGGGCTCCCTATGCTGCTGCCAACTCCAATGTGTTTTCAGGCAATATATGGGCTCCCTATGCTGCTGCCAACTCCTGGGTGTGTCTTTCACGCAATATATGAGCTCCCTATGCTGCTGCCAACTCCAATGTGTTTTTTCAGGAAATATATGGGCTCCTAATGCTGCTGCCAACTCCTGGGTGTGTGTTTCAGGCAATATATGGGCTCCTAATGCTGCTGCCAACTCCAATGTGTGTTTCAAGCAATATATGGGCTTCTAATGATGCTGCCAACTCCAATGTGTTTTTCAGGCAATATATAGGCTCCCTATGCTGCTGCCAACTCCAATGTGGTTTTCAGTCAATATATGGGCTCCCTATGCTGCTGCCAAAATCAGGGTGTATTTTTCTGTCAATATATGGGCTGCCTATGCTGCTGCCAACTCCTGGGTGTGTTTTTCAGTCAATATATGGGCTCCCTATGCTGCTGCCAACTCCTGGGTGTGTTTTTCAGGCAATATATGGGCTCCTAATGCTGCTGCCAACTCCAATGTGTCTTTCAGGCAATATATGGGCTCCCTATGCTGCTGCCAAATTCAGGGTGTGTATTTCAGGCAATATATGGGCACATCATGCTGATGCCATCTCAAGGCTCTGTAATTGTGCCGCTCTGCGACAGTGAATCTAATAGCAACGCCTCTGATCTGCATGTCATACTTCTTTACAATAGTATTTCACTAACCCAAAATGCATCCTATGCATGTTACAGCCAAGCAAAACGTTCTGCAACCCTATGGAGGCTCTCGGACGCCCAGAAATAGCCGTTTTTTATAGTGATTCGTTGTGAATAAATTCGGACTGAAACGATTTTTCCCGGAAAATTTGGCGAATCGGCCGAATCAAATTTTTCAAAAGTTCGCTCATCTCTAATTATAATTGGTTTAAATTTACTATAGATTTACTCAATCAACACCCAGCATAATCAGCTTGTTATATCAGAAGTCATCATATGTTGATGCTTATTTAGAGGCTGATTTTAGACTATGTATTGCCATTTGAGCACCTATGTAGCGGCGCTTAGAGCGTCTGCTAGTGGACTCTGCAAGTGGGTGTTTGGCGCTATAACCTAGCGTAGCGGCTGGACAAATGACCGTGTAGTATCCTGTCCTGCATTGATAAATGTGATGTCTGGAGGGCACTGTAGAAGCGCTCTCCCCGAATCAATGCATATGTAGTGCCACGGGGAAAAGCCACCCAGAGCAACGCCACATATAACAATAGGACTATCCAACACTCAGCGCTGAACCCCATATTTAAGAAAATCAAACACAAAACCAGTGATGGCGCTCTAAAAGTGGGCGTTGAGCGCCGAACACTGGACGCTGTATGGAAAAAGTCTGTTTCTCAACACATACACACCAGCACCAGAGCAAAAACACATGGAATGACATTGTTTTAACGCTGTATCAGTGACACTGCAATGGCAGATCTGCACATACAATTCTGCATAAGAAAAAAAAATTCAAAATATAACAATATAAGTGTTTGGTTGCTGGGCAGGTGACATCACGCAATGAGGTAGCATTTGAGAAAAATAATTAATTAAAAACCCTATTTATACACAAGCAAAAACACCATTGAAATGTATGGGATAATGCTGCTGAACATACAGTGCCAGCACTTTACACTGAGCCGCCGCTAGTAATGCAAATAAAATTGTACATGATATGCCCCTCTATTAGCCAATTGGCTTATTTCTTAGCCTGGAAACATATAAACCCAAGCTAACTACCAGTTATCAATATCACTCTGGAGGCAAGACAGGCAACACTAAAGATCCTTATTATGTTACAATATCTCTCTAGAGTCATATTGGAATATATCATTCAGACATCCAGACAGAAATAAATGCTTTCACCTGAAATGTGACGTCTCCCTAGTGGTCTCAACATATCCCTAATAAATCAGTTTGGAAATGAATATCTTAGTCTTTCAAAGTTATAAATTATGATCTTTTAAACTGACTTACATGGGATTTTAATGACCATCTTATGAGGCTGCAATATGTGAAACATCAGATAATAACGTTATACAGTTTTTAATTACTGTCAATTAATTTATCAAATATATCATTATCACTTTAATCATAAAACTCCTATTCTGCTGTGGATTTTTTCAGAATTAGAAGCTGAGCAATCTAAAAAGAATCATAGGTATCTTCTGGGAAATCCCAAGATTAGCTAAAATGCTCTATAATCTTTTGGAGGGTAGACACAGGTACCACTGCTGAAAATATGAGAAATGCTTGCAATCATTCCTTATTGGCACCCCTTGATGATGACAGTTGGGGACTTGGGGAACGGGTAACCAAGGGCAGGCAGAGAAAAGGTCATGCCAGTCTTAAGCCTAATGGAGGAGGATTACCCAGAAATGTATCAAATATAGACCAGGGGGGAATTAGGATGCCTTTGCTTTTCTGTGTATGAGCTTGGCTTTTTATTCAACTTTGATCCTATACTGACTGCATTGACCTGAGCCTATTACATTGACTACAATCGAAGGCTTCCAGCACTGACATTGGCCTGTTCCATTGAGCACAATCCTAAATTGATTGCACTGACCATAGCCTGTGACAGTTGTCTGCACCATGTACCTACCATAATAAACTTTGTCTCTCTCAGTGACCCTTGTTCTAGACTCTAGTAGGGCTCACCCAAGAACTGTCACAGCATGTGTACAATTTCCACAATTTGGAGCATTGAAAACCATTCATTCATACGTTTTGCGCTTATCACAAGTCCAGACACTAGCACACATTTAGCTTGCACCTATTTTACAGCAATATATTATAAAAGTCAGTGCCAGCTTTGGATATGTCTTCCCCCACAACCACGGCCAAGCAGCACGGAAAAAGAGCGCTCACCTCCACATATGTTTATGCTGAAGATAATGAACCGGCCAGCCTCCGTTGTTGTAATAAAACGTCCAGTTTAATGAAAATTGATTAAAATGCTCCTTGTAGTAACATCAATGCAAGACAAACAATGTAAAATCTGTGATAGCGTCGACGCGTTTCGGGCTTGGCGCCCTTATTCATGACATTTAACAAATGCAAAGTCTTCTAATATATAGACACACATTATTAATTCAACCTAATGAAGAAAGTGATAATAACATACACCTGGTTGGGAATAAATCACAAAACTACTCACATTCCGCTGACCGCGCTGGTTCCTCTAGCCTGTCACACGAGAGCTCCGTCATCTCCCAGAGCGGCCGGGGGCCGAAGTCCAATCATGAGGAGGCAGATGACGTAACTCACTCCGATTGGCCAGAGGACAGCCACGTCAAAGTGAGGGCAGCCTGGGTCTCCGTGCGCTCCGAGGAAGGGCGGAAATCAAGCGCAACAGGCAGAAGCGGAAGACAAACAAGTAATCAATTCAGCAATCCCGCAGTACAATAATGGCACATATATTATTAGTTGCATAAGTGGACCTATACTGGGGGTAGTAAGTGGAATTACAGTGGGGGTAGTAAGGCAGATTGGTTGTATGACCTCTAGATACGAATATTTAAATTTTATTTCTCATATTACACTCTCCAGGCTAGAATGCTGTTCACCATTATTGTACTGCGGGATTGCTGAATTGATTACTTGTTTGTCTTCCGCTTCTGCCTGTTGCGCTTGATTTCCGCCCTTCCTCGGAGCGCACGGAGACCCAGGCTGCCCTCACTTTGACGTGGCTGTCCTCTGGCCAATCGGAGTGAGTTACGTCATCTGCCTCCTCATGATTGGACTTCGGCCCCCGGCCGCTCTGGGAGATGACGGAGCTCTCGTGTGACAGGCTAGAGGAACCAGCGCGGTCAGCGGAATGTGAGTAGTTTTGTGATTTATTCCCAACCAGGTGTATGTTATTATCACTTTCTTCATTAGGTTGAATTAATAATGTGTGTCTATATATTAGAAGACTTTGCATTTGTTAAATGTCATGAATAAGGGCGCCAAGCCCGAAACGCGTCGACGCTATCACAGATTTTACATTGTTTGTCTTGCATTGATGTTACTACAAGGAGCATTTTAATCAATTTTCATTAAACTGGACGTTTTATTACAACAACGGAGGCTGGCCGGTTCATTATCTTCAGCATTTACAGCAATATACTCAGGCTATATAAAAAGCTTTGTGACAAATGGCAACACTTTGAGGGTTAAATAGTTTATCAGAACTAAAGCAACAATTTGATTGTCTTCTGTGAGTGTACCTTTAATAGCTGCCCAAGCTTCCTTTTCTTTGCAGTTTTGCTCATCATTTTTAGAATTTTTCCATTAAAGCGGAACAAAACAAAAAATCTAAAATATTCCAGGGCCAGACAGTTGCTTTTCCCTGAAGCAGCTCAAATTGCCCTGAAACCCCCCAGGACACCCTTAAAAACTCACCTTTACACATTCCAATTGCACATGCGTGGACTCTCACCCAATGAGAACACGCAATGCTGCATCCCCTGCATCCCCGGTGGCATGCGATTCAGATAGGCTGGGGATTTCAATTAAAGACCTTTGCCAAATGGAAGTAAATATGACAAAGCACTCTGATTGGACAAGAGCCTGCTTATGTGTCATTGGAGCAGGGAAATGTGAGTTTTAGTAGGCTTTCTTGGGGGGGGGGGGGGGGTCACACAGCAGGGAGGCATGGAACAAACTCCAGGAAACTCGAATTCAGAATTTTGTTCTGCTCTAAAATAGCCAAGTACCCAGTCCTTGCTACCTTTCCTTCTCCAAAGTTGGATCTGAATCCTCATATATATATATACCTTGTTGCCTCATAGACAGGGCAGTGAAGCCCCTATTTCTCTGCTGCTTGCTTTGTATTTGGTAGATTTTAGTTGTATTTAATGTCCTCGGCTCCCCTGTGGAGTGTGCGGCCTATCTGAATGTCTGGGCTCGGGGAGTGTGAACAGCTACAGAGAAGCCGGGTATGCGGCCACTGGCAAAGACAGTGTCATGAGAGCTGTATGAAACTCCCTGGCACCACACAACGGGGCATCCAGTATAGGAATATTTTACATTCCAGGGTGGCCGCAGTGGGTGATTAGTCTACTTAAAGGAATACATTTGGATAAATATTTTCTCCTAAAATAATGATAAACACATGGGAAGGACATGGTTACATTTGTGGGAATGTATCCTGTGTTTGATGGACAGAGTTCATGGATCAGGACCCAGGACCTTCAAGCTTTCAGTATCTTGTATTTTTGGGATTTCAATGTAATGTCAATAATAAATGTCAAATCTTTTATATTCTATTTATGGCTGTACCTAAACAGTTGAGACCAGACTCAGTCCTTGACAGTGGCTGAAAATGTGTTAAAAGATTATGTGAATAGGCAATATTTATGTAAAAGACAATACGTATTTATTTGTACTGTTCATTCAAAATGTCCAATGTTTCATACTCTAGTTATGGCTATTTAGACCTAGACGATCATTTTGAGGCCAGGTTACGTCACCAGTGCTGCTTCAAGAGAGACATTGTCACACAGGCTTCTCGCTCTGATGGCAAAGACTCTGTGGCTTCTTATTTTGGTCCAGACGTTGCTTTTAAAATATGAGGCTCCAGGCTTTCTAGAAACAGACACTGTGAAAAACTAGCTAATCATTTTTGCTGCCTACAGCCCTTCTCATCTTGGGTTTGACTGACAGTTTGTAAATATGCTTAAGGTCAGAGAGCCTTTTATCTTTGGGAAAAGTTACAGGGTTATGGATGCTACTACACTACTTTTTGGTAACTTCACAGATATGTAAAAATATAACTGTCTGCTGAATGTCAAATCATAGTTTTATTATTTTTTACTTTAAATGCAACCTTTTCTATATTTGGGAATTCTGCAGACAGATGACATACACATTTTCAGTTAAAAGCAAATGAGACAGTAATATCTGGCTTTTTGGTTCAAATCATGGGTTTATGGTATCTCTTGGGAACCCCAGTAATGGAAAACATTCACCAGAAATTTACCTTAACCCTTTAGGTGCCAGACTACCTAGAGATTTTGTCACCTTCTGTTGCCAGACCATTTTTCACTATTTTGTTTAACTGTGATGTTTGAAGGGGTTTCCAGGGATTGTCCTGGGCTTCTCTAATTTGTAGTGTTTTTTGTTCTAAAAAATTTTTCAATAAAATAATTTTGCGTGTAAAAGCCCAATTTTTCCCGGTTATAACAGGTGCCACATATGTATTAGTAGACATCCTTTAGGAGATTTTCAGATAAAATACAAAATACCTTGCATTTTTTTTTAAAAAAACAATCCTTTAAATTTGAAATACCTCCACAAAACTATATATTCACTGAAAGTATATACTTTAAGCCAGGGGTGTTTAACCTTTTGATGAGTTCGGGCCACTCAAATTATCTGGTCGCAGGCCACAATGAATAGGTTCATCATTTTTTTCATTTGGGATAGCATAATGAAGATTTTTTACAACAATCAGGATACCCGCTGTCTCCACAAACCCCTCTTGCATGTCCATTCACCACACCGCTAAATTCATATGTCACATGCTATGTCACATGCCTCTTACATCTCTTTTATATTTTGGTGATTTTGTAACAATAAACGTTCGATTCTTTAAGAAGCCTTTGGGTGTGCATTCCCTGTAGCAGGTAATCAGCTCTTGTTTACTTGCTCTTTGTGGTTGTAAATTATGGGTTTGCACCCTGGCTTATTCATTAATCAGGCTGTGTGATATAATTTGATTGCAAGGATAATTTTACTTACACATTTCAGCTCTGCAAAGTAGGCACCTTGCAGTTTTTCAACCAAAGCAACCCTTTACATTTGAAATACCCCCACAACCCTTAAACATTAAAAAAAAGGAATTGGGGGGGCCTGTTCCGGGCCCTCTCTTGACTGCAGAAGAGCCCAAAGGGGGGGGGGGGGGTCTCGGAGGCACCTCGGGTGAAGAAAAGACCAGTGGGATCAGACACGGACAAAGGTGAGTTTGTGTGTTTTTTTTTTATCAGAGAAAGTATTACCATGTGAGTCTCATGTAGCTGGCACTTAACGGTTGGAGAGGCAGCTACCTGAAACACATATAGCTGGTGCTGAAAGGGTTAATGATCTTTACAGACCCTGCTGGCCTCTATGGCTTTAAGAAAAAAAAGAGGATCCAGCAAGCCAATGAAAAGTCCTCAAACTACCTTTGGGAGGTTCTTGTTCTTGTAACTGGTGTGCCAAAAGAGTGGGTAAAAGCAGGGATCAGTGTAGATCACCGAACCCCACATGGATAAAGTGAAAAAGTGAAAAACAACTTCGGTAACTGCCAGCTATGGATTTTTAAATAAACGTAATTGTTGGCAAAATGGGAACAGTAGTAGCAAATGGTGGTATCTTTAGGAAAAGCAATTGACTAGCATCTTATTTAACACTTCACGCCGGGCTCCCTGAAGCAGCGTCAGCTGAAAGTGGCACTGTAAGTCAGGATCCCAATGATCACAATTGAAGTGTGTTATGCCTATAATTAATGTTACACACATTTATTTGTACAGAACTTGCAGTGTGACTTGTCAATAATAGAAATGCAGGACCTAGATGGGCCAAATGTCACTTTTATTTATTGGAAAATTGTTTTTATTGCTTCTTTTTCTTACCAATGGAAAAAAATAAAGTGCCAGTCTTTTCAGGGTGGATAAATAAATAAATACACAGTGCAGCACGGAAAAGACGGCGTTACAAATTGGTGCTCACTGGAGCTGTTATGATCGACAGTCGAGAGGCGCTGACTTAGGTCAGCCAATACCTAAGGCAACAATGAGAGCAAATTAGTTAGCATCAGGCACTGTGACTTCCAGCGCCGTAGTAATCCCAAGTGCAGTGCCAAAAAGCACAAAGATACCAGCATTTCAAAATGGGCGCTAAAGCCACCAGAATGATTCGCATCATAAATTAGGCCCCAACTTTTCTCCTGACGCCTGCTCCAGGATGCATAATCTCTTTAATCCAAAAGCACCAGTGCTTGTGAAAAGGTGGAAACTGTCCTCCCACAAGGGCAGCATGCAAGTCTTAGCTGCATTAATGAGGTGAGGAAAGAATCTGGTCACAGCAGAATATGCGAAACCAAAGCTAAAATCCCTCTGGTTCAAAAATTTGTGAGGCCACTACTCTCCAAAAAGATGTGGAGTAAAGTGCTGCACTCCTTCACACTCTGTCTGAGGTTCTGTGTTAAAGTTCAGGTTCATTGTTGATTTGTTCAGAGACTCTGGGACATATGTCAGGCAAGTATATGACATGCATTTTACCAGATCTGGGGTATATATTTTTGTGCCACAAGGATGTCCTCGAAGTGCTGAAGAACAAATTTATGTCACTTTTCATACAAAATGACTGGACAATTTATAACATTTAGTGCATGCACTTTTGGGCTAAATGTCTATACCATGCTTTTCTTTTGCCACCAGGGCTATTTCTAGGGGAGGATAAGTAGGGTGATCGACCTGGGTGCCAAGGCCATTGGGGCTCATTTATCTGAGACATCCTGTTTTCTGCAAATGAGTGAGCACCACTGGTGCAGGCAATAAGACAGGCCACTCAACCCCCATATTTGGTTCAATAATGGGGAGCTGCTGGTATGATAAAGGCAAAGCATGGCACATACCCAAATGGGTAAGCAGCAGAACCAAAGGATGGATAAGCAGGGGGCAGAATGTTTTGGTTCCTGCACTGAGCGCTATTTCATCTAGAAAATGACCTGATTGCCACCACTTGTGAGATAAGTCAACTCTGCTCTACTACAGTTACCAAGTTTACTCAGATAAAATCTTATATGAAAACTGTCATAAACATGGACAGAGCCAGACATCTGGTTTCTATGGATGCAAGTCATATAAATGCTCTAATCTGTTCCCGTGGGTCTTCTGCTTGTATCAGCCAGAAGTTCTTATATTTTTGGCTGAATAGTGTGTGACATAAGTATAGAGTCTAACTAGGTTAGCACCTTCAAGATTAGGCTAATGGCCAATCTGATCTGTGTGCACAGTGCAGCCTAGAATATATCACTCCAGCGTAGGTGCCTTTTATAACACTCTAAGATGATTCTGTTTCATGGTATTGATATATGAATTAGTTGACTAGAGCATAGGCATGATGTTTTCATGCCCTTTGTTTATGGTAAGTCAAAAAAAAAAATATTACCCTCACTTATCACCTTTAACTAAATGAACAGATGATGACTCTTTGATATACTACTGTACAGTAGTTCAGAACACGCTCTGAAAATTGTTATGGTTCTACTAATTTCTTTAGAAGCTGCTCTGATACTTTAATGGAAAAGAGAAAATGTGACTTATTGTGATTTATATGCAGTAAAATAACTAATCCATGCCCTAATGGGAGGTAGTAAAGTTATACATATGCTGGCTATTATGTGCCACTACTGAGCGTTTTTATCAGGGAAAATGGATACGAACATTTCTGATACACTTTTTCTGCATATCGTTGATACACACCATAAATTGTTGCGTATAGAAGTGTAATAACATGCTACATTTAGGGGGTGATTTCCTAAACCATACACCGCATTTACGCTAGTTGGCACATTTATCAAGCGAAATGTAGCATGCTCGCTGGATTTACGCCAAGTTCATTGCAGTGTGGTGAATGATGGCGAACACCTTTTCAGATCTTCAGCTTTTAGCAGCAAACTCCATAGAAATCAATGTTATTTTCAGCGAGATTGGCTCTTTAGGTCTTTTTAGCATCTTTATCTTATTTTCCGAGCATCAACGATGAATAGTATTGGAAAAACAATGAATGATTATGTTTAATTTTTTATTTTTAATTTAACTTTTTATTTAAGGATTTTCAAACAACCAAGACACCCCCAAGAAACCCCAAATATATTCTGAGACCCATCCCATGATGATATATACTGTAAAAATGTGTTTTAGCAAGATTTCTTTACTTCGCCAAAATTTTTTTCTAGTAAATTGCACTCATTTCGAGCAGCAAATTGCAGTGCAAACAAAGCAAAATGCCAGCAGATAGTCAGTTGGCACCTGTGTTCGCTGCTACAATATTTGCTCCATTCCCTGGGGCTTCCCCTCTCGCAGCACACACAGTGCACCCAGGGACGGCAGAACTTGTGGAAAGCCTTGATTGATGTAAATCATCCCCTTAATGTATAGTCACACACACAGCAAAATTCTAGGGGGTTATGGACCTCTTTGGTGACTCACTCAGCTCTATTGTCTTTCCTTCAGCCAACAAACCTGCATGATGGCCTGGCACACTTAAGTCGAACTTTAAAAATGATCATTTGGATGGTTTAGAAGTGCTTCATTGCTTCATTGACAATAGTGAGATTTAGCCTTCTTAACTATTTGCTGTAAGCAAGCTCATCTAGCAGAAAAATCATGTCACTGGTGCAAGAACACCAAATTTTGGGCTGCTCATCAGCTTTGTGTCCAGGTTACACCTATACCTTTTCCCAACCAATGCTGCTCTCATTTTCTGCTGCTACATATTTTTGGCTTTTGTAGCAATCAGAAGAATGCTATAGTAGTATTAAGACATTAAGACCAACCTGACATAGCAGCCATCAGGACTGTCCAGGCACGGTCCTGTATGGGACCCTGGAAGGAATCTGCTTTGATTGGGCTCCCTCCAACCCTATTGCAGAGCAACTTCTGTTAGTCCTTATCCACAGTGTATTTGGCACTGTAACTACAAAGAATATGTTTTTGTGTGGTGGTGACGGTAGCACCAGTAAGGGACAAGAATTTCATCACAAAGAGAAAAGAACAAAATGGAAGTGTGTGGCAGTAAGATTAATAATTCAGCAGTGAGAACATATTTGGTCATAAATGTTTTAAATGAGTTATGTGGCATGTCAGTAGATCCTACATTATTGTAACAAAAGGGTTGGGAGCAGGGCTGGCATCTGGGCCCATTCGTGGTGTGTCATTTCACATGCAATGACACCTCACTCTTCAGATCCGCTGCCACCCATAGGTCCTTCTCTGCTGCTGATCATGCTCCAGTCCTCATTGCTTTTTGTATGATCACCAATCTTTCTCTATTGTCCTTGCCAACTTCTGTGCTGCTGCTGATCAACCTTTTAACCTTCTGCACACACACCACAAATTATTACTTTCTCATGGATCTGATAACCATCTCTCAGTCCCTGCTGCCTCCTCTTCTGCCATTGAATTGTGTTCTCTGGTCCTGAGGCCAACCCTGAGCAAGTCCGCACATAAAGCACCTTGCTTAACAGTCCAGTGGGTGTGACCCAATGGAAAATCATCCTGTTGCCCGGCTGAGACTAAGGGGGCCCCTAAAGATGGCAATGGTGGCCCTGGCTGGGAGAAGAGTATGAATGCACTGTAATTTATTGCTTTATTGTTATACCTATAAACTTCATATCCAAAAAGTGGGTAATCTTCAGGAGTCCAGGCATTTGCTAAGATTTTTCTCTGACTGCTCTGATGGAAATTCAGCTATTACATAAATACTGTAGCTTAGTCTTTATGCCCCATAGTTCATAGGGTTGTAAATCCTGAGTAGCCTTAGCCACTAATTCTGCATAATTCCCAAATATGTTATACACCTATTTTCTAACACGGTGAAGTAAAATGGTACATTTGATGACTTAAAAACAATGATCTTTCAAGTAAAAAAAAAGATAAACAATAGACATTGTTAATATCATGTAGTCATCTCTCCTAGTTAAGCGTATACCGGAGCACAAGTATGAACAAGAAAATCCCTGTTAAGTTGTCCTGTAGCACTTTGTTGAGAGCAGTCACAAGCCATTTAGGAATTTGAGGCTGTTGTGTGAAGCCCTGTGCAAATTGTTTCTATGCAAGGGCAAAACTGTCTGATGTTAATGTTAGTTGGAGTAACACTGCTAAATATCTACACAGCGTGCCCAGACCCCGTGGCTCCATGTAGACGTCGCCTCTGCTCAGGGCTCTGTACTTTACAATATAGACTTGGGAGACTTGTTCCATGGGAACAATGAAGTACACCAGTTGTAGATGAAATACTTTTCAGGTCCACGGACTATATATGAAAAAAAAAGGTTTTCTGTAAATATATTTACATACATATATAAATTCCCACATTTTATAAGGATACTGCATACACTGCAAGGTAGACAGCAAGGCAATGTAAAATGTTAATAATAATAATAACCTAAATGTACAGTCCTAATGTCTAGTAAATATGTTTAAATCTTTGTTAAAAATAGTAAAAGATTAGATTTTTTTTCTATAGGATTTATCATGTATGTTTTACAGTGGTTGTGTTTGGTATTCAAGACCTGCTGATGAGGAGCTGTCACAATATAAGCATTGAATGATGCAGGGAATGAAATGAAAGCAAGCGCGCTGATTGGTTAAATGGGCCCCTCAGCCAATCAGTGCGCTCATTCTCGCCCCGAGTGGGAGCGTCAGGAAGGTGATTGAATGGGGTGACCTTGGGGGGATACACACAACGGAGATCACCCCACTGAGAAGAATAATGTCTGAAAAGTGAAAATTGGGTGTGCTGTTCCTTTTTAAGTGCCACTGATGTCATCCCGTGTATATTTTTGCTTTGTCACTGAGCTCTGCTTTTTTAAGTATTTTTTGTTTGATGCCTGGCGCACAGTGCCAAGTTTTCCTAGCACCAACACGGCAATGTTGTTTTACATCGTAATTACGGCACACAGGGCCACTTCTATAGTGTTTAAACATGGTGCAGGATATTGTTTTTATGGACGCTATGTCTTAAATGTGGCACCATGATTACAGTGGTCGCTGTCATTTGGTTTGCACTGTTTGTTTCAAGCTGATTATACTTTTTATTTTTCACAGCAGACACTGGACACATGCTATGTGTGATATAACACGTTTTTCTATGTTTGTGTGACTGTGTTTTGGCAATGTTTAATGGTTTGTGTGTTTGCTGTTTGATGTGAAGCGCATTTGGGTGTTTGGTGTTTTTGGGTTCACTAATTTCCCCTAGTTTTGTTTAGCGTTTATGTCGCATTGTTCTCTGCTTGTGTAGCGCTCTTTTCAGCTGCGTTCTTTTGCCTCGAGTCAATCTTTGGGTCATGTGCTTGGTTTTAATTGCTTACTTCCAGTTTTCGAGTTCAGTGGTGTACAGCAGCAGTAGCACCCACCTGCCAACATGTTGAGTCTGTGCCAAATGGCCAAATTACCATGGAAAGTTTTGTGTTTGTGTGTTCTTTGTTTGTGTGTCGGTGCTTGTTTGGTCCACATGTGTGTTTCCTGTGGGCGTGTCCACCCCTGTCTGTTTCCTTGCTTGATCGGCGCTTCAAGGTCAAGCTGAAGCCAAAAGCCATCAGACAGCACTGGTTTGACCTGAAGCTTTATGATGCCTACTGCTCCACTAAGGTTAATTAGCCTTGTACTAGCTAGTGAAATTCAACCAGCCTAAAATGACTTCCCAATCATTTTTTGGTAATGTCTTTTGTATCTTTTGCGCTCACTAGGGGAGCGCCACTCTGGCCCTGCAGAGGTGGAGGACCTGGGGTCAGGAGTGGATGAGGTGGTGGATGACCCAGAGGAGTCAGCTGGGGAGGAAGAGGAGGCAGTGGAGACTTTGTCCGAGGAGGTGGCAGAGAAGTCTGATTATGAGGTTGGCCAGTCTCAGGTGGGAAGTCCAGAGGAGGAGGCAGTAGACTCCCCACCACTCCATGTTGTGGGTGGTGGTGGCTTGGAGGAGACTGGTGAGTTGAATTCCTACCCACCAGGTTGGGTGGAAGCTTCACTGCCTTCCTCCCCTCCCATTCCTCCATGGATGGTGACCAGAACTTGTCCACTGGTGAGTTTGCTTGATGTCTTCACAGTTGGCTGACCAGGGTCTACCTACAGAAGGTGAATGTTGTCCCGCAAACATTCATCCTCAATTATCTACTGTGTTGCCACTTAGATGCCTGTTTGCTTGTTTGCCACACCTAAGGAACCTTCTTTTGTTTATTTGTTTCATTCCCTTGCCACAGATTAAGCCACTTCTGCTGGAACATTCTCAATAGGGCTGCTGCCATCTTGCCCCCACCAGGATCACATGGGGTCCAGCAGCATTGGCCCTCCCCATAGCTGTGATGGTGAGTAACATTATCAGGTGGACATCTGGATCTAAATTTACTGTGTTGGGGACAATGAGTCAGCTCCCAGATGCCAGCCAACTCTGCATTGTCATTAACCCTGTTGATTTGGCTTGTTTTGGGGCACCACATCAGTGTGGAGGCACTCCCACTGTGTGTTTGGGTGTTTCTTTATAATAAACTCCTTGGCCATCGATATAATTGTCGGTCCCCCAATTGTGGGTGGTCCCACATATGGCTACATTGGTCACATGTCCCTGCGTTTGTCTATTTTGTAACCTTTGTGTTGAAGTGTCTTGCATGTTATGTGTTGACCTATCTGATTCTCCCTTTTGGCTCATCCAGCTGTTGTTAAGTTAAAGTTTGCACATAGCATGTATGTGGCCCATACATACCCCCAGATCTGTGTTGGGGTTCCTTGCTGATCTAATCTTGCTCTGCCTCAGACCACACCGAATCTTTGTAAAATGCTTTAGACTGTTGTTTGTGGGCCATGGAAGCCATGGCAGTGTGTTTCAGACCCAACATTGAAGTGGAGGTGTAATTGTGTTAGCTCTATATGTCCCTACCAGTTGTCCACAAGTGTGTTGAGCAAACATGCGTGTTGCGCATTGAACTTACCAATGCAAATCCTGAAGTCTGGGTAGGAGTGACTCCCGAATCAGCTGATAAGGCCATTCCAACTGGGCTGCCAGGAATCAGAGAAGCCGATTCCTCTGCCTGTTAAGAAGCACAAGAAAAACTTACAATTGAACCTACGTTTGGTAAAGTGAAAAACAAAGCTAGAGTAACACAAATAGAACACACAGCATTGGGGGCTGCAGAAAAGCAGGGTGGGCTGGTGACTGTAACACCTCAAGATAATGGTTTGTGTGTTCGATTAACACACACACTGCTTAAAAAGATGGGAAGGCTCACTAGGCGACAAATATGGCTCATACTAACAATAATGGGTACATTGGTTAAAGATGGGGAATCATTGTTAAATACATGTGTGGAATCATCCACTGATGCTTGTGACTGCTGATGCTGCTGTGTTGGTTGCTGCTGCTTTGGAGGCTGCTGATGCTGTGGTGGCTGCTGCTGCTGGGGTGGTCGCCACTAGGCATCAGGTGATGCTGGGAATTAAAACAAGGCTGGAGGAGGCAAAAAAAGGGCAATCAAAATGTGTGCAACTTTGGAAGACATGGGACAAGAATAGTGAAACACATGTCAAGGTTTTACGATTCGTCTCATAACTTATACACAAGCACTGCCTAACAGTTTTCAGAGTATGTTCCATGGGCCAAAGATGCCAGGTCCTTTCCAATTTTACCAAGCCTCAAAATGCATACAGGCACTTCTTGTGAGGTCACTGACATAACTCCTCCAGACGCTGCTCCTTTTCCTGAAAATCCGACATGAGACCTATGAAAACATGAGAGCAATATGTGCAAGACATGCACAGGTGTGCACTTACAGACAGTGGATGCAGAGAAGGCTGCTGGTGGGTTAACTTGGTGATTTGGGCCTGCTTGGACATGGGAGCCTGGCTGGCTCCTGGCCAGAGCCTGGCCAGGTTGTGATTCCGGGGGCTCGTCCCCATTCAAGCCAGAATCCGTGTGGCTATTGAGGAAACAAAGTAAACACTTGGAACACACAAGCTAACACAAACGGGAAACTGAGTGGTGCAAAATGACACACTTAGCTTCAGCCAATGCTGTGATGTTATCCTGCACATCCACCCAGTCAGTTAATATGCAGGGATAAGGGGGCTTCAACATCAGCTCATATTCGCAATACACATTGAGTAGCCCTTCCAGTTCTCCACGCTCAGCCTCCATTTTCTTCATGAGGACACTGCGCATAATGTAATAGTGCTTCTTTATGGATTTGGTGGTGCGCTGATATGCAGCCATGCAATTGAGGGTCTCAGCAATGCCGTCCCAGGTCTTGGTACGTTCTGATTTGCTCAAACCCCGACTCGGGGAGCCAAACAAGACAGACCATTTGGCTAGGGTGAGCCGCACTGTGTTATATTATCTGCCAGGTTGAATTCAGGCTCACCCTTGGCAGACAGATTGCTGGGACCTTCAGCACATCCACTTCACTGGGGCCTGTCAGATTGGGCTCCTCTTCAGCAGGTGTGTGGGGCTGGCCCTGACTGCCCACCATGCTGGTTTGTGAATTGGCCAGTGTGGGCAAGACAACGACAGCAGCAGCAAACACAGCCCTGGTAGAACCCCAGTGACTAGACTGCCCCCACAACACACCCCAAGCATGAATTATGCTGCAGGCACGCATACGAGGGGAACCTCTGGGGCTTCACCCAGCAGGAGATCACCGCGAGGCACAACTTGCTTATCTAGCCCATGGTATCCTGACAGGTTTCCTCCTCAACACAAGAAACACACAGAATGACACCTCCCTGTGTAAAAAACAGCAAGCTTGCCCTGAACTTGCTCAACATTTATGGAGCGGCACAACCACATCAGTTGCTGGTGTCGACGCAAGCACTACCAATAGAAACGCTTGCGGGTTTAGTGCTAATATGCACAGAAGCTGGAAACGCTTACTAACACACAGCCGCTTGTGGTAAAAGCTTTTCAAAAGTTATTTAGCTTTTCACATATGTGGCTAGCAAGAAAGAAGAAGATGGCAATTATGGGGCCCTGTTGCACTCAAATAATGGCTGAAGCTAAGTATAAAAGGACATTGTAGCATGTTGCAAAATATATTCATGCCCTATTGTGTTTGCCTAGGCATTGTGTGCGGCCTCAATAGAGCTGTACCTATGTAGCTGTACCAGCAAATTTGCCACGGAATCAACCCAGCCACACCACTGGGCCCAGCAAGGCCACACCAGGCATAGTGCAACTTTGTGCACATTTCAGGAAGTTGCGGCTCTATTAAAAGGGAAAAGGCAGCCCGCCATATGACATCTTTCGTGAGGTCATCCTGGGCATTTGTGACCTGATACCCAGCTTCATCACATTTCTGGGTGATGAGGTGCAAAGCATAAAACATTTTACCGCATGCCAGGGATCCCCAATGTGCTAGAGTGCATTGACAGGAACCATATCCATTTCCGCCCCCTCTAACCCAGGAACTGCACTTCCGCAACCGAAAAAGCTTCCATTCTGTGATTGTGATGATTGTTTGCGATCACAAGATGCGTCTGTGTGCAGTGAGATCAGGGTTCCCGGGCTCATGCCATGATGCCTATAGGTGCCATGTACAAAAAATGTGAGAATCAGGACATGCCAACCATGGGACGGCTCTGATCATTTGGTGATGTATTGACATTTCATTGTCTATTAGTTCCCAGTATACTATTAGTGTTTATGTATTTTGGATAGAGTATTGTTTCTTGAATGTCCACTATTGACTGCAGGCACTGTGTTGCTCTCAGCACTTTTCAGTATTAGCCAATTAGCTAGCATTTGTCACTTTATAGCACTGGTCACTTTGTATGAGGATTTAGCACATAGGATGTAAGACTATTTTTGCAGTGGTATCTTGAATTTCTTTTGTGTATATATATTAATTGTTAGCACAGTCACTTTATTTTATTTTATATTTGTATAATTAATATCTTGTAGGGAACATATTACTATATTTGAATATAATTGAATATTAGAGGTCCGCCCTACCCCAGACATCTGGGGCTTTTATTCATTTTTTTTAAATGTATGTACTATATGGTGGTCATGTAGAACCTTGCTAAAAAAACATTTATTATTGGTATATTATATTTGGTGTGCGGTATATATCTTTTTGGGCAGAAGTGTTTTCTGTGGCTTGTCTGGTAAGCCACGGATAAAAAGTACTTACACAGTTAAAGCATAATTACAAAGTGCCAAAAATGAAAATAAAATGTGTTAACAACTGTGAAACAATAGAAGCCCAACAAAGATTGAGCAGAACCATAAACAGTGAAAGTTATTGCAAAATAAACACTTTAGACACATTAACATTTTTGCATTTTATCCTTTTGTAGGCACAGTAAAGAAGTCACATTCAGACACTATTTGGCAAAACCTGCATTTAATTCGTAAAATGTTTTTGTTGCTATTTTGCTTATCTTTTTGTTGCTATTTTGCGTATTTTTAATAAAAAGGGCAGTAAATTAAACTGGACAGATTTGCCACTGGTGTAGCATGAGTAAAATAGAGAAAGATTGATTAAAAACAATCACACAGTGGAAATAAGGGACTTGGGTACGTGAGCAACAATAGCTCATTACATTTATCAATCGAACAACAAAACATACAGCGCCACTTTGGCTGCAGTGCTGAATGCTGTCAGCACTTCATTCCCACTTTGCTGCATTACTGCTTGGTTGCTGTCTGCACCGCTCGGCAGCCAGAATATGGCGCTGAGTGGCGCTATTAATAAATTAGGCTCCCTATGTTTTAAGGGCAGCAATCAAATTATCACATGTGAAAATGAAATGCTTTTATAATGCAGGCTATATCAAAATATATGCTTCATTTATATATACCATATATCTTATTTAAAAAAAACATTTCCCTTTGTACCTTTTCCTGCTTGAACTTGAAAGAAAGAAAGTGACAGGGAGGAGTATTCTGATGGTGGGAGGGGGATTAGCAGCCTGACACAGGGAGGGGTTATAGTATGTATCTGCTCACAAAGCTTTTCAAGTACAGTGCTGTGTCTTCAGGCACACAAGCCCTGACCCATCTATGTCACAATAAGGAAATGACAGGCACATAACTGAAACTAGTGTGAAGTGGATCCATTTTTTAATGGATTCTCACTGTACAAGAAGACATAAATCATGTTTGACAGCATGCTTGCTCATCATTAAACCAATTATTTTATTTATCTATTTAAATATATAAGTTCATATCCCCTTTATATATTATTTTATATGTGCAGGGTCATAATTATTTTTTAAATAACATTTATTAAACATTTATTGAGGTGGAGCTATATAGAGGTAAGTGGGGAGGAATTGGGCTGCTATGTGACATTGATATTATCAGATAATTGTTATGATGGATTCCTGATGTGTATCTCTGACGTTTCTGGAGACAAGGAGAGGCACTATTTTAATGCATGTTAGCACTTAGGCACTTTTTTGCACTTATGAAGGCACTTTAGTTGGTTAATTGTAATTTTGCACTTGTTATACTGCAACCCCATATGGAGTTGTATTCACTTTATATTTTATTATAGATTGTAGATTGCACAGGCACTTTATATAATATCTTGTCCTACAAACGTTAGTGATTATATGTTGATTATATTGATTTCAATGAAATTTTATAACTATCCTAATCAAATGTAAAGAGTTGCTCTGACACTATATTTGAGTGTCTGTAGACTATATAGCCCTGGAGTTCCTCCCCACTTGGGGTTTTAATTATATGTTTTTTAAACGTTTGATGTGTGTTGTGTATGTGGATTATTGAATGTACTATTTGATTAATAAATTAATTCATTATATGAAGTATGGTGTGCAGCTTGGTATATGTGGACACAGTGGTGGGTTAGCCCTGGAGTCCCACCTATAGAAGAGTAGGAGTATGGTATTATTGTCCCTGCAGCTAGCACCCGGTATACCAAGGTGAGCAGTGCATACCTGACAGTTAGCAGTGGAGCTATATAGAGTGGTGCGTGAGTAACTGCATTGTTGCCAGTCAGATCAGAGACCCCGATTGTGATTGCATCTTCTTTACTATTTAAAGTAAACCTAATGTCAAAACAAGGATGTCTGGCCACTTTTTCCCCACTAAAATGCTGAAAATTGCAGAGCATTGAACAACTGTAAAGCATACCGTAACTATTCTGCTGATAGCCATTAGGGTTGGTTGCTCAAGTTCAGGCATTTCTAGGGAAGAAATAGTATATGGGCATCCCAAATCAAAATGATCAAGACTGGAGGACAGGAAAACCACAATCACCCCCTAATAGTTTTGCCTGAGCTGTGAGGAAAGAAGATCACAGTTTTGTACGCACAGTCAGCTGTTCCTTACTAAGTTCTGCTGCTGAAGGACACCTACTCTCTGTTTTTAATACTAGGACTGTAAGGGGGGTTAAATTTAATGAAATACAGAAATTGTATTGTAAAGCGCTGTGGAATATGTTAATGATATATATATATATATATATATATATATATATATATATATATATATATTATTATCATATATAAAGGAGCACTATCGCAAATTTGTGTAATATTAATAAAAATCCATATAAATACTCGGTTACTGAGAAGGGGGGTCACTTATACACCCGAACCGAATAAAACTCCCACCAAGCTTGTGGCCTGTTCTCTCGTGGTAGGAAAAAAATCCAGGGGTGACAAGTTTAGTGTTTCAGGGGTGACATAACTTGTTACCCTCTAATTTCCACTTCCTTCCAGTAAAATAAATAAAACAAGGTTGGCTGGATATTTCTTGATGTGGGGTATAAAAGTGACCTTTTCTCCAGCCATCCAGCATGTTTATATGGATTATTATTATTGGGTCATTTTCCACGATAATGCTCCTTTAAGCCTCTATTATATTAATAAATAAACAATAAAATAATCAAATTATACTGAAAACATGGCCATCTACAAGTTATTAAGCATTGGATTGAGCAATGACAGGGCCCGTACATTTTAGCTATGCATCTGGTATAAAAAAATCTAACTTTCCTAAAAGCTTTCTTATACTGTATCTCTCATTCAATATAGCATAGTCACTGAATAACACATTTTCCTCATTATTGATATGATAACCTGTAGATAACCAATATGTTTAACAAAAAGCTAAATGCGGGAAGATGTTTTTTCTTTGGGCAGTGGCTTACTACTTAACTTTTCAAAAACCTCAGCAATATCTTTGATCATTTAGATGGGGTTGCACACTATCAACAGTCACACACTCCCATCAGTTCCTCTAATAAAGGAGCGTGTTTGCTTTCCCTAACTTCATATTCTCTGTTAGTCATGTAGTAGCCACATGTGCCCTCTACTTTTCTTGACTTGCTGGTAAAGGACAAGAGACAAGAATAGAAAAAGCTAAAGCATTTTTATGGTTAACACATGGTCCTTTCAGATGAAGATAACAGAAGACTGGCCTATGTAAGGTTTGCATACACACCATATACATTGTTCTTACTTATTGCTTTACTAGGTTTACTAGCTTAGTCACACAGTTATGTAGGTACAAGCTATAGAAAATAAGGCATATTATGGCGTTTCCTTATAACCCGTCAAAAGAGTTCATCAGCCATTAGACCTGACCCACTGCAAACAGCTAGAGACTATTGACTTAACATTATATGCTGTCACATTGCTAAGCTAACGAAGGATATAGGACATGCACATCATACGCTGTTGTTAAAGGGTCCGAAGCAGGATTACTTTATTGTTAAAGGGAACCAAAACCCAGGATTTTGGCTATCCCGGGTTTTGGTCCTTTTCCCCGGGGCACCCCGATGCGAGATGCCCTGCTGTCTGAAACCCCCCAGGTCGTCCAGTTCAACTCACATTGCCGCAGTCCTGTGTCACATGTGCAGCCTTCGAACCAATCAAATGATGCAAACTTGTCTAGGCTTGTCTAATGACTCATCCCTGCTGTCCTGGAAAAGGGAGCATGCCCGCACCGGCCATTCACAAAGGCCTGGTGCAGGTGCATAACCTGCTAAAGGTATAGAAGGAAGCGTCAGCTGCTTGTACATGCACTGTTGGATCAGAGGAGAAGGTGAGTTTACCGGGCAACCTGGGGGGTTTCACACAAAGGTGCATCCTAATTCTGGATGCCCTGGTGGGTGGGAATCACGCAGGCCTGGGTTTTGGTCCACTTTAAAGCGGCTGTTTAGCCAGCCAGCTGCTGCTCAGCACCCCACCTAATTTCCAATCATCTCTCAGTGAAAAGCCTAAAGTGTCTGGGCCACTGGCAGAAAAATAAATGAACAACAGATAATACACCAAAGTGCAAAATAATGAAAAATGAAAGAAATATTAGACATCAGAGGAAGAAGGGGGAACAAGCAGGAAACTATTATTGTTCATTTATATTGACAATACTGTACTGAATTATTAGGAAAAAAAACTGGACATAAATTTTGGGTTTACCTACAAAACTTCAGTAAAAATATATAACATCAAAATTCAGCTAATAAATATTATAGTAACTTGTACTAAAATACTCAAATGCCTACCTCTAGTTTCTTCATGTTTGATAGACTGGATCGAGAACTTTAGCCCCACCCCTCCAGTTTGTCAAGCTGTCATAAAGACATTCATTTCAGTAGTTTTTATTATTGAAAGACGTTTGAACACTTCAGGACAGTAGTTTAGGCGCCTGGCTTGACAAGTTATTGCTCTAGGGGATTTTAAGAATTGTACTAAGTGCGTATTAATACATGTAAGGGAGCTGCCAATTTCCTAAGCATTAATTCTAAGTATGCGGATCATTCTTTCCCACCGTTTCACCCCAAGTGTCCTAAGTACAAGAATTGAAACAAAGGTCATGCTGGTTGAATTAGCTCCATGAGGGGTCAAGAGATGGGCAAGGCAGGAAAAATCTATACTCACTGCCCCTAAGCATAGCAGGATCCTTATCAGCAGTATGCAGAAGGCAGGACATGCTCAAATTCTAAGCCCTTGACAGTTGGAGACATTCAGAAAGGAATCGCTACATGTTTAATTTCACAGCACCCAGTCACCCATTTCATCAGGCTCACCCACAACTCATTTAGCCCCACCCCCGAAAAAAATCATTACCTGGCAAGGGAATACTTGTGACAAGGTACAACTAAAATATTGTGTGGCTTTAACCATGCTGAGTACATACATGATGCAAAGAGAATATGTGTATTTTCATTTTAGGATTGCAGCTTGATCATTTATGAAAAGGAGCCATGTGGGTTACAGAATATTTCTGATGAGTTCAGTGTTTCCCATGGAGGGCAAAGAAGGTGCAATACCGGAGATGCAAAAGGTATTAAACACATGGCACAGCTATTCTAATACAATACAATATATTCATGTATGAGTTTCCAGATTAAAGGAACAGTCCTGGCTGTTAATAAGAATCAAAGTAGACTTCTGGTTTCAACACTGTTGGCTCCAGAGCAGGCAGCTCGCTCCCAGCTCCCAGACCTAGCTATTCAGCTAGAGACACTTATGAGCAGTCACATTATGCGCACACCACTGAAGAGCTGCAGCATGCAGGACACACTGTAGGATCTAGCCTGGGGACGGGATGGCAATTGCCATCCAGCCTGGACTGGGACTATATATGATAATGTTTACCTATAACGCGTTAGTCCAGTCTTTAGATTAGGTCCTCTATACTTGATAATTTGGTGGATTTTACACTGGATTCCCTGGGGATCAGGACCTGGAGACTGTGATGTTCCTCTTTAAGTTGAGACGTTCCTAATTGATCATGTTGCTAACGTTAAAGAAGAAGTGAAACACAATAAAATGGTTCCATAAGAACAAACCAAAACCTGGCCTAAAACGTTTTATATTTCAATATTTTGATTATATTATTATATTTTCCGATTAGCGACGATTAATTTCTGATTGACATAATTATGGACTGTGATGGCACTTTATAATTAAACAAGAATAATAATAATAATTATTATTATCATCATCATCTTTAAAGCAGAAGTCCAGTCTTAGTCTATGCATCTACAGTTAAAGATCCTTAGGAAGACAAAACTGGACATAAAAAGCCTAATTTATGATTTTTTTGTGTGGGTGCTAGATGAGCGTCTCTTGCGAGATGCTCTCTGTGCCTGTACTGCAGAGCCACCTGGACACAGACAGCGATCTGCGTTCGCTAGCTTCCAGCCATCCGCAAGGCGCCAGCGCAGGCCTGTTTAAAGCCGATGAGTTAGTGACTCCTAGGCAGGAAAAGCACCAAATTCATTAATAAGAAAGGAGTTTCTAGGCATTCAACATCTGTTGCAATCCTCATTTTTTTATTTTGGGGTGATGGCAGCACAATAATTAAAAAAAAAAAAAATAACAGGAATTGCATTGGAGATACTTGAAAAAACTTGCCACATGATTTAAAACTATTCTAAACAACCCAGAGATCCCGTGGCACAGGCACGCAAAAAATTATAACCAACCCAGCTCATCGAAATGTATGGGATAAGGCCACACAGTGCAGGTTGAGCGCCTGGTCTTATCTGGCACTGTAGGGAACTCAGCACTCAGCACTCATCCCTTCGCTGATGCTAATGATAGATGGGACACAACCAGAGGCGCTCTGGATTTTTGACTCGATAACTACACCTTTTGCACTGGGACCTGACATTCATCTGGCAATACGTGGCACTAACACTTCTTAAATAAACCCCATTTATGATTGGGGGCAGGAAGTAGCTGGGCACTTCAGTGAATCATGTGTCCTATTTGGTAAGCTGGTAAGCCTTTAAGGGTGCCCTTAAAACCCACCAATTCAGACGAGCATAACACTTGGCCTAAATTAAAGACTGCTCAAGCCACTTCAGATCACTTGTCATCATATTATGGGCCTGATTTATCAAGCGCTTTTGCCAGTCTATGTCCAATCCATGCAAATTAGAGTGGTGCAAAATATGATTATTTTTATATTTTACCCTGGCACATGTTGCTGCACTGCAAAAAAAAAAACACATTTGTTAAAACATTAGTGGTGCAGCAAAATGCTGAAAAAATGCTAAACTATATTTTTTAGCACTCTAATCCACAGCAATGTGGCGTAGTTTGTCAAAAGTGCTTGATAAATCAGGTCCTAGGTATCTCTCCAACTGTATTTTAGTATGTATTTGTGCATTTCTGTCATGGATTATAAGTTAGTTGTTTTACCCTGTTTGTAATTCCACATTGTACAGCACCATGGCAGATGATGGCACTTTATAAATATACAATAATAGTAACAACAATAACAATAGTTATTATTAGCTATCCCGCAAGGGACACACATATATATATATATATAGGCCCCCATGTGACCACCTCTAGCCAAGCCTTGTGCAACTGATTTCAATTGGCCACCAGCAGTCAAGTGCAGCATAGTTCCAGAAGCTTGATCCAAAGAACAGAGAAATAGTATTGGGATGCCTGGGAACAGACTTGAAAAGGGGTTAATATGGGAGGGGGGGACATCAAAAGTCGGGATTCTCCACCCACCGTGAACAGTTTCATAAATTGTTTTACCCATAGGTGTTTGAGCTGCATAAAAACTCCAGTAAAATGGAGAATTAACATGTATTTACACAATTACACTTCTCTGTACACTGAGGAAGTGTAGTCAGGTCAGAGTACAAGTACTGTATAGGGCATATGTGTGTGTGTGTGTGTGTGTGTGTGTGTGTGTGTGTGGTGTGTGTGTACACACAAAATTCTTTGCTAATAGAACACTTGTGTTATTTTGTAAGGCCAGTGGGTCGTCCCATGCTTGACTTGCACCGACAACAGGACATGTGACTGGAGAGCAATAACATGGCAGCCTTATCATTGTTACCATCCAGTGTTGCAGAGACTTGAGCTACAGAAGTGTGTAAAGGACAGGAAGGTAGATATGTGTTCATTGCATTAAAAAATCTTGACCTTTTCTAATTTACAGGGCAACAAGCTCACAATAAACTGCTCCATATAAGGTCAGTTCTTATGCAACTATTCATACTAATTAGGTAATAAGCCACATGTGCGTATGTATATCAAAGTAGCACAATCAAGATGAAAACAAGAGAAATGAAGAAATCTGAAACCTTGAGTCCGTTCATGCAATCAAAGTAGCAGACATATCTGGAAGGGGTTTATTAATGTGGAACAACGCTTCATTAGTCAGACTTCCATGCAAAGTCATTTGACTTGTACATAGCTGCCTTCATCAGACGTAAGCTCAATAACTTTTGCATGTTCTCTGTTAGAAAAGTTTACAATTTTCTCAACATGTGTTTTGAGTTTATATTATAGATTACATTTTTAATATGCTCAACCTTTGCCTGTTTAGCCATCTATGACTACTGTAACTGCATGCACTTCTAAAGGCATAGCCTTCCTATAAATAGCATCAGTTCAATATGTCATGCTATTTCATATAGCAGCTTTTATAATATTATATATACAGCTTAGATAATATACAGGTCTTCCATCTCTGATCACTAGCTGCTAGATATAATGCTAATATGCAAACATGGAAAACAATTCAGAACCTATGATCTTCATTTTTGGGGGGTTAAGAAAAAGGCAAAGTCCTGTACTTAGCACTGACCATGTTCCAGAACACATCTGGACTGAAATTAACCGAGATGAATACAAGTTCTAATCATCTAGTTCCAGGTGTGTTCCAGGTAAATCATCGTGCGTGGCAGGACTAAAGAAAAATCTGAATAGTATAGCTAAAATATAAAGTAACGGCAGCACCCTAATGCTTTTAGTGAAGATTCCCTTTAAAGTGGACCATCACCCTCGGGTGATCGGCCCGGGAATCTATAAGATTCCCGGGCCGATCACCTCCCTCCCCGCGGGACATCCAAGATCGGGATGTCCCGTGGGGTGAAACCCCCCCAAAACCCCCAAACCCCCTTACCTTAGCTTCGGCGGCGGCCGTCTGTGAATGGCCGGCGCGGGCGCGCGCGCGTCAAGAGGGGCGCGCGGGAGGCGGCGGCGGAGGAGCCGCTTGTCCGCGGCTGTCAAATCCCTTGTCCGTCGGCGCTGGGAGTGGGGAGAGGTGAGTTTTTAGGGTGATCGGGGGGGTTTCACACAGCGGGGCACCCCGATCGGTCAAAATCCTGGGTGTTGGTCCACTTTAAGGAAGAAGACTAATTTAATGTGGTCTAAAACCAGCATCAACAGTACAACTTTATATTTCCAATCCTATAGTCATATACAAATACATTAAAGACAACAATATTTTTGTTATATATATATATATATATATATATATATATATATATATATTAGCAAATCAATTGAAAGAACGGCTCACCACAGTGTGAATATCCAGATCAGGAAAGCAAGTCAGGAGTGAGACAGCTAGACTCCTCAGTGTATACACTAGCAGCAGCTCCATCTCCAGATTTCCATAAAATCTTCTTTATTAAATATTTAGAAATTCCATATCCACAAGCCCACAGATCACAACATATTATTGACGCATTTCAGGGAGTATACTCCACCCTTAGTCATATAACATACATCATATAAAAGTTATACCTTAAATACAAATGGTGTCGGCTTGCATTGCAGCGTGTGTCCGTTGCCCCAGGCTGCACCAATAAGAAAGAGTAGGAGGAGACCAGGTGCATCGGGGCATCACCGCTCCAATCAGCTTAAGATGGAATAGCTGCAAGGAACGACCAGGAGGAAGTACGCTGGAAAACCAGGCTCCCCACATCCAATGTTCCCTTCTATAAACAGTTTGTTAATGTTTATGGGGGGTGCAGTCTAAGGACATGGACAAGATAATACACAATCTATTACAAACAACAGTCTATGTAAGGATGAATTGTGTATATTCTAATTATAAACCAGACGAGTATATAAAGAAACGTCTTGGTTAGGGATGAGCGAATCGATCCGGACGAACCCGGATTCGATCCGAATTTCAGGAAAAATTCGATTCGGATCGAATCCGAATTTCCCCGCGATTCGATCACTCGAAGTTTTCCTTTAACATCCATTCATTTACATTACAGGCATTCTAAGATGGCGGGCGGGACATGTCTGGACATGTATCCCGCGCCAGTGCAAGCTGGGGCAGTCACATGCAGCCTATCAGCAGCCAGCAAGCCCGGTGACGTCACACAGCGGTATTTAACGGCGGCCATCTTGCTTTTCCTCATTTCTCTATTGCATTCGTGAGAGACAGAACGCTGTGTAGCTGAGGGACAGACAGGGACAGGCTGGAGACAGGCAGGGACAGACAGGGACAGGCTGGAGACAGGCAGGAGACAGACAGGAGACAGACAGAAAGTCAGCAAAAAACAGGGAAAGGAAGGGAAAATCGGAGGCTGTCAGTTTTTTTTTTTTTTTCATCCAGCCTGACAGGCTTTGTTAGCGTTTTCAGGCTGCTTATACTAACTGTGCATATATACTGAACTGATCTTAAGTCTGCTGTGAGGCATCCCATTCTGTGACTAAAGCAGCCTCTATTTAATAGCATAATAAACATTTGCACTTATTCTCATAGAAATCAGGCCTGATAAAGACACTTTTGCTGTGCATGCTCTCTGGTTTTTGTGGCACTGGCATCCCATTCTGTGACTAAAGCAGCCTCTATTTAATAGCATAATAAACATTTGCACTTATTCTCATAGAAATCAGGCCTGATAAAGACACTTTTGCTGTGCATGCTCTCTGGTTTTTGTGGCACTGGCATCCCATTCTGTGACTAAAGCAGCCTCTATTTAATAGCATAATAAACATTTGCACTTATTCTCATAGAAATCAGGCCTGATAAAGACACTTTTGCTGTGCATGCTCTCTGGTTTTTGTGGCACTGGCATCCCATTCTGTGACTAAAGCAGCCTCTATTTAATAGCATAATAAACATTTGCACTTATTCTCATAGAAATCAGGCCTGATAAAGACACTTTTGCTGTGCATGCTCTCTGGTTTTTGTGGCACTGGCATCCCATTCTGTGACTAAAGCAGCCTCTATTTAATAGCATAATAAACATTTGCACTTATTCTCATAGAAATCAGGCCTGATAAAGACACTTTTGCTGTGCATGCTCTCTGGTTTTTGTGGCACTGGCATCCCATTCTGTGACTAAAGCAGCCTCTATTTAATAGCATAATAAACATTTGCACTTATTCTCATAGAAATCAGGCCTGATAAAGACACTTTTGCTGTGCATGCTCTCTGGTTTTTGTGGCACTGGCATCCCATTCTGTGACTAAAGCAGCCTCTATTTAATAGCATAATAAACATTTGCACTTATTCTCATAGAAATCAGGCCTGATAAAGACACTTTTGCTGTGCATGCTCTCTGGTTTTTGTGGCACTGGCATCCCATTCTGTGACTAAAGCAGCCTCTATTTAATAGCATAATAAACATTTGCACTTATTCTCATAGAAATCAGGCCTGATAAAGACACTTTTGCTGTGCATGCTCTCTGGTTTTTGTGGCACTGGCATCCCATTCTGTGACTAAAGCAGCCTCTATTTAATAGCACAATAAACATTTGCACTTATTCTCATAGAAATCAGGCCTGATAAAGACACTTTTGCTGTGCATGCTCTCTGGTTTTTGTGGCACTGGCATCCCATTCTGTGACTAAAGCAGCCTCTATTTAATAGCATAATAAACATTTGCACTTATTCTCATAGAAATCAGGCCTGATAAAGACACTTTTGCTGTGCATGCTCTCTGGTTTTTGTGGCACTGGCATCCCATTCTGTGACTAAAGCAGCCTCTATTTAATAGCATAATAAACATTTGCACTTATTCTCATAGAAATCAGGCCTGATAAAGACACTTTTGCTGTGCATGCTCTCTGGTTTTTGTGGCACTGGCATCCCATTCTGTGACTAAAGCAGCCTCTATTTAATAGCACAATAAACATTTGCACTTATTCTCATAGAAATCAGGCCTGATAAAGACACTTTTGCTGTGCATGCTCTCTGGTTTTTGTGGCACTGGCATCCCATTCTGTGACTAAAGCAGCCTCTATTTAATAGCATAATAAACATTTGCACTTATTCTCATAGAAATCAGGCCTGATAAAGACACTTTTGCTGTGCATGCTCTCTGGTTTTTGTGGCACTGGCATCCCATTCTGTGACTAAAGCAGCCTCTATTTAATAGCATAATAAACATTTGCACTTATTCTCATAGAAATCAGGCCTGATAAAGACACTTTTGCTGTGCATGCTCTCTGGTTTTTGTGGCACTGGCATCCCATTCTGTGACTAAAGCAGCCTCTATTTAATAGCATAATAAACATTTGCACTTATTCTCATAGAAATCAGGCCTGATAAAGACACTTTTGCTGTGCATGCTCTCTGGTTTTTGTGGCACTGGCATCCCATTCTGTGACTAAAGCAGCCTCTATTTAATAGCATAATAAACATTTGCACTTATTCTCATAGAAATCAGGCCTGATAAAGACACTTTTGCTGTGCATGCTCTCTGGTTTTTGTGGCACTGGCATCCCATTCTGTGACTAAAGCAGCCTCTATTTAATAGCACAATAAACATTTGCACTTATTCTCATAGAAATCAGGCCTGATAAAGACACTTTTGCTGTGCATGCTCTCTGGTTTTTGTGGCACTGGCATCCCATTCTGTGACTAAAGCAGCCTCTATTTAATAGCACAATAAACATTTGCACTTATTCTCATAGAAATCAGGCCTGATAAAGACACTTTTGCTGTGCATGCTCTCTGGTTTTTGTGGCACTGGCATCCCATTCTGTGACTAAAGCAGCCTCTATTTAATAGCATAATAAACATTTGCACTTATTCTCATAGAAATCAGGCCTGATAAAGACACTTTTGCTGTGCATGCTCTCTGGTTTTTGTGGCACTGGCATCCCATTCTGTGACTAAAGCAGCCTCTATTTAATAGCACAATAAACATTTGCACTTATTCTCATAGAAATCAGGCCTGATAAAGACACTTTTGCTGTGCATGCTCTCTGGTTTTTGTGGCACTGGCATCCCATTCTGTGACTAAAGCAGCCTCTATTTAATAGCATAATAAACATTTGCACTTATTCTCATAGAAATCAGGCCTGATAAAGACACTTTTGCTGTGCATGCTCTCTGGTTTTTGTGGCACTGGCATCCCATTCTGTGACTAAAGCAGCCTCTATTTAATAGCATAATAAACATTTGCACTTATTCTCATAGAAATCAGGCCTGATAAAGACACTTTTGCTGTGCATGCTCTCTGGTTTTTGTGGCACTGGCATCCCATTCTGTGACTAAAGCAGCCTCTATTTAATAGCATAATAAACATTTGCACTTATTCTCATAGAAATCAGGCCTGATAAAGACACTTTTGCTGTGCATGCTCTCTGGTTTTTGTGGCACTGGCATCCCATTCCGTGACTAAAGCAGCCTCTATTTAATAGCATAATAAACATTTGCACTTATTCTCATAGAAATCAGGCCTGATAAAGACACTTTTGCTGTGCATGCTCTCTGGTTTTTGTGGCACTGGCATCCCATTCTGTGACTAAAGCAGCCTCTATTTAATAGCATAATAAACATTTGCACTTATTCTCATAGAAATCAGGCCTGATAAAGACACTTTTGCTGTGCATGCTCTCTGGTTTTTGTGGCACTGGCATCCCATTCTGTGACTAAAGCAGCCTCTATTTAATAGCATAATAAACATTTGCACTTATTCTCATAGAAATCAGGCCTGATAAAGACACTTTTGCTGTGCATGCTCTCTGGTTTTTGTGGCACTGGCATCCCATTCTGTGACTAAAGCAGCCTCTATTTAATAGCATAATAAACATTTGCACTTATTCTCATAGAAATCAGGCCTGATAAAGACACTTTTGCTGTGCATGCTCTCTGGTTTTTGTGGCACTGGCATCCCATTCTGTGACTAAAGCAGCCTCTATTTAATAGCATAATAAACATTTGCACTTATTCTCATAGAAATCAGGCCTGATAAAGACACTTTTGCTGTGCATGCTCTCTGGTTTTTGTGGCACTGGCATCCCATTCTGTGACTAAAGCAGCCTCTATTTAATAGCATAATAAACATTTGCACTTATTCTCATAGAAATCAGGCCTGATAAAGACACTTTTGCTATGCATGCTCTCTGGTTTTTGTGGCACTGGCATCCCATTCCGTGACTAAAGCAGCCTCTATTTAATAGCACAATAAACATTTGCACTTATTCTCATAGAAATCAGGCCTGATAAAGACACTTTTGCTGTGCATGCTCTCTGGTTTTTGTGGCACTGGCATCCCATTCTGTGACTAAAGCAGCCTCTATTTAATAGCACAATAAACATTTGCACTTATTCTCATAGAAATCAGGCCTGATAAAGACACTTTTGCTGTGCATGCTCTCTGGTTTTTGTGGCACTGGCATCCCATTCTGTGACTAAAGCAGCCTCTATTTAATAGCATAATAAACATTTGCACTTATTCTCATAGAAATCAGGCCTGATAAAGACACTTTTGCTGGCCAAAGCCCTACTGGACCCTGCCAGGTCGATTCCTGCCCGGGGCATCCCATTCTGTGACTACAGCAGCCTCTGTTTAAGACCATATAAGCATTTGCTCTTATCATATTTGAAATTAGCCTGATAAAGACACTTTTGCTGGCCAAAGCCCTACTGGACCCTGCCAGGTCCATTCCTGCCCAGGGCATCCCATTCTGTGACTAAAGCAGCCTCTGTTTAAGACCATATAAGCATTTGCTCTTATTATATTTATATTATAAGACACTTTTGCTGGGCATAGGCTTACTGCTGCCTGCCAGGTGCACTTCTGTTGAGGCATCCCATTCTGTAACATAGCATACCCCTCTTTATTTACACTAAGCAGCTCTCTTATTTACACTAAGCAGGCCTGTTGGAGGCTGAGTGTTACTGCTCACTTTTGGTGTGCATTATATTCTGTTTTATATAGACCCACTGCTGCCTGGGGGTTCTTAAAATATCACCTACTACCACGCCAGTTAGACTATGTCGGGCAGACAAGTGCCTGGAAGTGAAAAGAGGAGTGGCAGAGGCCAAGATTCCGCAGGCAGAGCTCGCATCAGACTGGGGGCCAGTAGCAGCAGGAGTCACGCTGAGAGACCTAATCTGCCAGTATCTGCTAGCGGTCGGGTCTCCACCAGTAACGCATCTGCCGTGGTAGATTGGCTGACGCGCTCATCAACAACATCATCACAACTTACATCTGAGACCCCCAGTCTAGGGTCGGTAGGTTCCTCTGACACAACCCTGAGTTGGCATGCCCCGAGAGCAGTCCCTGTCCTCCCATTGCCTCTGTCCTACGCCGTTCCCTCCCCCAGCGACGTATCCTATGCTTTGGGTTCAGCTCCACTCTTTAGTGAGGAGGACGATCAGATACAGGAGGACAGTCAGCAGCTACTGCCCAGCCAAGAAATGGAGGTGGCTTCTTTAGCTAGGCAGACAAATAGTGATGTGGACAGTGTCGTGGGTGCTGCGAGCGTTCCAGCTCCTGCGCCAGACACTGTTGACGAATCCACGAACATCAGTGACGTACAGCCACAACCCGGTGATGATGATGATGATGACGATGAAGCCGATCGCACTTGGGAGCCGGGTGATGAAGGGGCTTCATCGTCATCATCAGGAGAAGAGGGGCGCAGGTTGCCCCGGAGTCAGCAGCTGAGGCAGCAAGGTGGTAGCAGTCAGCATGGGGGCACAATTCCAAAGGCTGGAGCCGGCCGGGGCCGGGGCCGGGGTAGAGCACCTGCTGTGCGGCAGTCTACCTTATCGGGAGGTAGTGGAGCAGGGGTTCCTGGAGTTGGCAACAGCAGCAGTGAATCAGTGAGGCCAGGGGGTGGGAAAAGTAGCTACTCGGCAGTGTGGCAGTTTTTCCTGAGGCATCCGCAGGAGGGTAACATGGCCACATGCAAGATATGTAGGCAAAAGGTGAAGCGTGGCCAGGGTCCAAATGTTGGCACCACGGCCCTGCGTCAACATATGATGCGTCACCATAAAACGACCTGGGAGAACCGAGGCTCCCAAGGGGTGGTCCAGTCTGCTTCCTCACCAAGTGAGCTCCCAATTTCTGCCAGCCAAGGCTCCAGCACCTCAGCCGAAGGCAGCTGTGCGTCACACCCATCCTCTGTCGCTCCTGCTCCTCCTCCTCCTCCTCCAAGTCATGCATCCCGCCAGCAATCCATCAGCGAAGCCATGTCCAAGAGACAGCAGTATGCGCCCACTCATCCTACGGCGCAGAAGCTGAATGTGCTCCTGTCCAAGTTGCTGGTGCTGCAGTCGCTCCCTTTTCAGGTGGTGGAATCTGCACCTTTCAGAGAACTGATGGCTTGTGCCGAGCCGAGGTGGAGAGTCCCAAGCCGTCATTTCTTTGCCAAGAAGGCAGTACCAGCGCTGCACACTTTTGTTGAACAGAAGGTGGGCCAGTCCTTGAGCCTGTCGGTGTGTAGCAAAATACATGGCAGCGCCGACATCTGGAGCTGTAACTACGGTCAGGGGCAGTACATGTCGTTTACGGCCCACTGGGTGAATGTGGTCCCTTTGCAGCAGCAACTTGGACAGGTCACGCCGCTTCGGCCTCCGCGCTCTCTGCCCATTGGGCCTGTGACACCGTGCGACTCGGCCTCCTCATCCTCCGCCATCTCCTCACCCTCCACTGTAGGCTCAAGTCTCAGTGCCCCTCCAGTCTACCATGTGTGCAGGGCACAGAGGTGTCACGCAGTGCTTCACATGGTTTGTCTTGGCGAACGGAGTCACACAGGGGAGGAACTGCTTAAATGTATTCATCAGGAAATCCAAACATGGCTTACTCCGAGAAAACTTAAAATGGGAATCATGGTTACCGACAATGGGAAGAACATTTTGTCTGCGCTGCGCCAAGGAAGCCTGACCCATGCCCCCTGCATGGCTCACGTCTTCAATCTGGTTGTCAAGCGGTTTCTGAAGTGTTCCCCCCATCTGCAGGACATCCTAACAACTTCACGGAAACTTTGCATGCACTTCAGCCACTCCTACACCGCCAAACACACCCTTCTTGAGCTACAGCGTCAGAATGGTATCCCCCAACATAGTCTGATTTGCGATGTTTCCACCCGTTGGAATTCCACCCTTCACATGTTGGACCGATTATATGAACAGAGAAAAGCCATCACGGATTTCCTGATGATCCAAGCAGATAGGGGGACTCCCCTGTGTAACTTCAATGTCAACCAGTGGCAGCTCATACGTGACACCTGCCGTTTGCTCAGGCCCTTTGAGGAAGCCACTTTATTTGTCAGTCGGCAGGATTACGGGATGAACGACGTGATTCCACTGCTTCATGTACTACAGCACATGTTGGAAACCATGGCTGGTCAGGGCACTGGAGACATGGCGTTTACATCTTACGGCCACATGAACCCCGTTGGAGCTGAACTGGAGGAGGAGGAGGAGGAAGAGGAGGAGGAGGAGTTGCCCAGCGAAACACAGTTTAGGCTTGGCGAAATGGCTGGTTTATCTAGTCAGCGGACAGGAGAGGAGGAGCAGGAGCAGCCAGAGGAGCTAGAGGTTTTTGAGGAAGGAGAGACAGAGGACCCGGGCACACCGTGGCAGTATGCAGTGGAGATGGAGACAGGTAGTCCATCCGAGTCACTTGCGCAAATGGCACGAAGCATGCTCACATGCTTGCGTAGTGACCCCAGAATTGTTTCCATCTGTCGGCGGGATGACTTCTGGCTGTCCACCTTATTGGACCCTCGCTTCCGGCACAAAATGGGGGCATTTTTTAAACCCACCGAGAGGGAGGACAAACTCAACTACTACAAAGACATTCTACGTAGGCAGTTGGCCGATGCCTATCTGCGCCATGGTCCATACTCTCGCAGGTCTGACTCGAGGGGACCTCTGCGCTCACCTTCCACTGCCATGGCGGCTGGGGGGGTTGGCAGCAGCAGCAGCAGAAGCTCCATCAGCAGCAGCAGCCTCAGTCTTCAGTCGCTAATGAGTAGCTTTCTACACCCGCATAGTGAGGCTACTCATGAGCAGCAGGAAGACCTGGAGCAGGACCTGAACCAGCAGGTCATGTCATACTTTGACATGACCATGCCAACACACCTTGAGGATCCGCTGGACTTCTGGGCAGCCAAACTTGATTTGTGGCCGCAACTAGCAGAGTTTGCCCTGGAAAAGCTGTCCTGCCCGGCAAGTAGCGTGCCATCTGAGCGGGTGTTTAGTGCGGCGGGGGCCATAGTTACGGCGAGGAGAACTCGTCTGTCAACTAAAAATGTGGAGAGACTCACCTTTGTCAAAATGAATCAGGGATGGATCAGCCAGGATTTCCACCCACCAATGCCTGATGCATGCGACTAGATTCAGCATGGTGCCACGTTTTACACTTTACAAATGGTGCAAAACATATTTATGTCTTTAGGCCATTTTTTGGGCTCCTGCTGCTGCTACTGCCAACTTCTGCCAACTCCAGGGTGTGATTCATCCAATTTTTGGGCTCCTGAAGCCAACTCCAGTGTATATTTGGGCTCCTGCTGCTGCTACTGCCAACTTCTGCCAACTCCAGGGTGTGATTCATCCAATTTTTGGGCTCCTGAAGCCAACTCCAGTGTATATTTGGGCTCCTGCTGCTACTACTGTCAACTCCTGCCAACTCCAGGGTGTGATTCATCCAATTTTTGGGCTCCTGAGGCCAACTCCAGTGTATATTTGGGCTCCTGCTGCTGCTACTGCCAACTTCTGCCAACTCCAGGGTGTGATTCATCCAATTTTTGGGCTCCTGAAGCCAACTCCAGTGTATATTTGGGCTCCTGCTGCTACTACTGCCAACTTCTGCCAACTCCAGGGTGTGATTCATCCAATTTTTGGGCTCCTGAGGCCAACTCCAGTGTATATTTGGGCTCCTGCTGCTGCTACTGTCAACTCCTGCCAACTCCAGGGTGTGATTCATCCAATTTTTGGGCTCCTGAAGCCAACTCCAGTGTATATTTGGGCTCCTGCTGCTGCTGCTGCTGCCAACTTCTGCCAACTCCAGGGTGTGATTCATCCAATTTTTGGGCTCCTGAAGCCAACTCCAGTGTATATTTGGGCTCCTGCTGCTGCTACTGTCAACTCCTGCCAACTCCAGGGTGTGATTCATCCAATTTTTGGGCTCCTGAAGCCAACTCCAGTGTATATTTGGGCTCCTGCTGCTACTACTGCCAACTTCTGCCAACTCCAGGGTGTGATTCATCCAATTTTTGGGCTCCTGAGGCCAACTCCAGTGTATATTTGGGCTCCTGCTGCTGCTACTGCCAACTTCTGCCAACTCCAGGGTGTGATTCATCCAATTTTTGGGCTCCTGAAGCCAACTCCAGTGTATATTTGGGCTCCTGCTGCTACTACTGCCAACTTCTGCCAACTCCAGGGTGTGATTCATCCAATTTTTGGGCTCCTGAGGCCAACTCCAGTGTATATTTGGGCTCCTGCTGCTGCTGCTGCCAACTTCTGCCAACTCCAGGGTGTGATTCATCCAATTTTTGGGCTCCTGAAGCCAACTCCAGTGTATATTTGGGCTCCTGCTGCTACTACTGTCAACTCCTGCCAACTCCAGGGTGTGATTCATCCAATTTTTGGGCTCCTGAGGCCAACTCCAGTGTATATTTGGGCTCCTGCTGCTACTACTGTCAACTCCTGCCAACTCCAGGGTGTGATTCATCCAATTTTTGGGCTCCTGAGGCCAACTCCAGTGTATATTTGGGCTCCTGCTGCTGCTACTGTCAACTCCTGCCAACTCCAGGGTGTGATTCATCCAATTTTTGGGCTCCTGAAGCCAACTCCAGTGTATATTTGGGCTCCTGCTGCTACTACTGCCAACTTCTGCCAACTCCAGGGTGTGATTCATCCAATTTTTGGGCTCCTGAAGCCAACTCCAGTGTATATTTGGGCTCCTGCTGCTGCTACTGTCAACTCCTGCCAACTCCAGGGTGTGATTCATCCAATTTTTGGGCTCCTGAAGCCAACTCCAGTGTATATTTGGGCTCCTGCTGCTGCTACTGCCAACTTCTGCCAACTCCAGGGTGTGATTCATCCAATTTTTGGGCTCCTGAAGCCAACTCCAGTGTATATTTGGGCTCCTGCTGCTACTACTGCCAACTTCTGCCAACTCCAGGGTGTGATTCATCCAATTTTTGGGCTCCTGAAGCCAACTCCAGTGTATATTTGGGCTCCTGCTGCTGCTACTGTCAACTCCTGCCAACTCCAGGGTGTGATTCATCCAATTTTTGGGCTCCTGAAGCCAACTCCAGTGTATATTTGGGCTCCTGCTGCTGCTACTGCCAACTTCTGCCAACTCCAGGGTGTGATTCATCCAATTTTTGGGCTCCTGAAGCCAACTCCAGTGTATATTTGGGCTCCTGCTGCTGCTGCTGCTGCCAACTTCTGCCAACTCCAGGGTGTGATTCATCCAATTTTTGGGCTCCTGAAGCCAACTCCAGTGTATATTTGGGCTCCTGCTGCTGCTGCTGCTGCCAACTTCTGCCAACTCCAGGGTGTGATTCATCCAATTTTTGGGCTCCTGAAGCCAACTCCAGTGTATATTTGGGCTCCTGCTGCTGCTACTGTCAACTCCTGCCAACTCCAGGGTGTGATTCATCCAATTTTTGGGCTCCTGAGGCCAACTCCAGTGTATATTTGGGCTCCTGCTGCTGCTACTGTCAACTCCTGCCAACTCCAGGGTGTGATTCATCCAATTTTTGGGCTCCTGAAGCCAACTCCAGTGTATATTTGGGCTCCTGCTGCTGCTGCTGCTGCCAACTTCTGCCAACTCCAGGGTGTGATTCATCCAATTTTTGGGCTCCTGAAGCCAACTCCAGTGTATATTTGGGCTCCTGCTGCTGCTGCTGCTGCCAACTTCTGCCAACTCCAGGGTGTGATTCATCCAATTTTTGGGCTCCTGAAGCCAACTCCAGTGTATATTTGGGCTCCTGCTGCTGCTGCTGCTGCCAACTTCTGCCAACTCCAGGGTGTGATTCATCCAATTTTTGGGCTCCTGAAGCCAACTCCAGTGTATATTTGGGCTCCTGCTGCTACTACTGCCAACTTCTGCCAACTCCAGGGTGTGATTCATCCAATTTTTGGGCTCCTGAGGCCAACTCCAGTGTATATTTGGGCTCCTGCTGCTGCTACTGCCAACTTCTGCCAACTCCAGGGTGTGATTCATCCAATTTTTGGGCTCCTGAAGCCAACTCCAGTGTATATTTGGGCTCCTGCTGCTACTACTGCCAACTTCTGCCAACTCCAGGGTGTGATTCATCCAATTTTTGGGCTCCTGAGGCCAACTCCAGTGTATATTTGGGCTCCTGCTGCTGCTGCTGCCAACTTCTGCCAACTCCAGGGTGTGATTCATCCAATTTTTGGGCTCCTGAAGCCAACTCCAGTGTATATTTGGGCTCCTGCTGCTACTACTGTCAACTCCTGCCAACTCCAGGGTGTGATTCATCCAATTTTTGGGCTCCTGAGGCCAACTCCAGTGTATATTTGGGCTCCTGCTGCTGCTACTGCCAACTTCTGCCAACTCCAGGGTGTGATTCATCCAATTTTTGGGCTCCTGAAGCCAACTCCAGTGTATATTTGGGCTCCTGCTGCTACTACTGCCAACTTCTGCCAACTCCAGGGTGTGATTCATCCAATTTTTGGGCTCCTGAGGCCAACTCCAGTGTATATTTGGGCTCCTGCTGCTGCTACTGTCAACTCCTGCCAACTCCAGGGTGTGATTCATCCAATTTTTGGGCTCCTGAAGCCAACTCCAGTGTATATTTGGGCTCCTGCTGCTGCTGCTGCTGCCAACTTCTGCCAACTCCAGGGTGTGATTCATCCAATTTTTGGGCTCCTGAAGCCAACTCCAGTGTATATTTGGGCTCCTGCTGCTACTACTGCCAACTCCTGCCAACTCCAGGGTGTGATTCATCCAATTTTTGGGCTCCTGAGGCCAACTCCAGTGTATATTTGGGCTCCTGCTGCTGCTGCTGCCAACTTCTGCCAACTCCAGGGTGTGATTCATCCAATTTTTGGGCTCCTGAAGCCAACTCCAGTGTATATTTGGGCTCCTGCTGCTACTACTGTCAACTCCTGCCAACTCCAGGGTGTGATTCATCCAATTTTTGGGCTCCTGAGGCCAACTCCAGTGTATATTTGGGCTCCTGCTGCTGCTGCTGCCAACTTCTGCCAACTCCAGGGTGTGATTCATCCAATTTTTGGGCTCCTGAGGCCAACTCCAGTGTATATTTGGGCTCCTGCTGCTGCTGCTGCCAACTTCTGCCAACTCCAGGGTGTGATTCATCCAATTTTTGGGCTCCTGAGGCCAACTCCAGTGTATATTTGGGCTCCTGCTCCTGCTGCTGCCAACTTCTGCCAACTCCAGGGTGTGATTCATCCAATTTTTGGGCTCCTGAAGCCAACTCCAGTGTATATTTGGGCTCCTGCTGCTGCTGCCAACTTCTGCCAACTCCAGGGTGTGATTCATCCAATTTTTGGGCTCCTGAGGCCAACTCCAGTGTATATTTGGGCTCCTTCTGCCCCTCATAGTGATGCCACTTCAACTCTCTGCAATTGTGCCGCTCTGCGATTCTATTAGCGATGCCTCTGATCTGCATGTGATATTTCTTCAAAGTATTATTTAACAAACCCAGCACGCATCCTGTGCGTGTTACAGCAAGGCTGAATGGTTTACAACCCTATTGAGGCTGTAGGAGGCTCAGAAATAGCCGTTTTTAATAGCGATTCGTCGCGAATTTATTCGGGTCGAAACGATTTTTGTCGGAAAATTCGGCGAATCAGTCGAATCGAATTTTTCAAAAGTTCGCTCATCTCTAGTCTTGGTCATCTCAGATTAAAAATAACAGTACACATTGTGCAAACAGACTAACAGTACTTTAATGGAAGCATAATTATATTCTGCCCTATAAATTGCATTCTGCTCTATATATAGAGTTACTAACACTATTTCAGAATTAGTGTTATTGTACTTGTTGTAATTAGATTTTCATTTTATAGTGCCCTTTAAGCCCTATTGAGGTGCAGTTTTACAGGTCGCCGAAGAGGAATACAATTTGAAACTTAAAGGAGCACTATCGTGAAAAATGACCCAATAATAAAAAATTCATATAAATATGCTGGATGGCTGGAGGAGAGGTCACTAATACACCCAGCATCAATAAATATCCAGCCAGGCTTGTTTTTTACTCTTTTAATGGAAGGAAAATGACATCCGGGGTGACAGGCTTTGTCACCCCTTATAAACTAAACCTGTCACCCACTGGATTTTATTCCTACCAGGAGAGAATAAACTACAAGCTTGACAGGAGTTAAATTCAGATCCTCTCATTAGCCGACTTGTTTTTATGGATTTTTAATATTACACAATTTCACAATAGTGCTCCTTTAACCTTCCTTTATTAGTAAATAGGGATATGTCCCATTTCTTATTCATACCTGTGGGGATTCTGGTGCCCAGGGTAAAAATCCATTGGCATTCACTGGGCATTAATCATTTATGCTGGTCACCACCTCTGGGCCCCAGATGTACCTGTTCAGCAAACTGCACTTCAAAGCCTACTGGAGAGCTATTGTGAGAGCTATATTTTCAGTGTTTAGAGGATAACCATGCTCGGGTATAATAGTGTTAAGAGACTAGGAGCTCTCTTGGCTGTGAATCTTAAGTGTTGTTTTAATTTCTCATTACATTCAAGAATGGATAATTTATTTTTACAATAACTGAATATTCTGAAAAAGTGGTATTGGTCTTTGTAGAAGTCCTGATTGTATTCTTTTTCTTTTGTAACAGTGACTGTCAGCTGTGATTATCCACTTTAATTTTAGCATTTTGTACACTTTGGCACTTTGGCACATATACGTCCTGACCTGCTTGTGCTGAAAAGGCCTCTTGTTGCAAACAATTGTGTTTTATCCAAATAAGCTCTCTTTCTGGAATGGAGCTGACATGTGCAAAATAGTATTGCTCGTGGTCAGTTTCCTGAAGTTCCTAGTAATAATGTCCCCCATTGCTCCAAATCCAAGAAGGGAACCAGCACCGGATCAATCTCTTCAGTAAATATTCAGTTTTCTTCGTTACAGTGCTCCTCCCACCATCCCATTTACAGGTTTGCCAGGGATGATAAGAAGGAGAACCCATTGAAACCCCCCCAAACATAAAATAATTGTGTGTCAACAAAAAAGTCGAAGCTAGTAGAATAAATTCTATGTGATCTTTGGTATAAGGGGAGTACCTGTTCCAATGGAACTTAAACCGGACCTTCGCCATGATTTACTGAAAAGCCCAAACCCTTAAAAAATTATTCCCCAGCATCTAAAGTTAATATATTTTAAGTATTTAGTCACTTACTTATTATTCTATCCCTCACTGGGCTGCAACTCTGTTCAGGACTTTAGGATATGGACGCCGCCATCTTGACTCAAAAGCATCACATTTACTGAGGAGAGGAGGGTGGGATAAAGTACAGGGGGTGGGTTATAGCTGTGCTTTGCTCAGACAGAGCAGAGCTGGGGTCAGGAAAAGGTCAGCAATCCCAGAATGCAAAGCAGCACAGTCAGAAGACACTTCCTGTTTGCAGGCTGCCTGATGTTCCACGAGCAGCCATCTTGGATGTTTAAAGGCTCATAACATGCAGTAGATGCAGGTAGGATGATTTTTAATGTGGGCAATCTGTATGTACAGGGTGTGGGAAACATATAAGATAGACTCTTATTCAGAGTGAAGGACCGCTTTAAATGCAGTCAAGGCTAATTTGTGGGGAATGCTGGAGAACACTGAAGCCACATCAAGAGTAGCCCAGCATGCTCCCATTGTCACTATATGGACTATAGAATTTAAAGTACAATTTATAGGGTAAAATATAATTTTGCTTTTATTAGAGTTCGGTTAGGTTTTTTGCACAATGTACACTGTTATTTTTATCTGAGACGACCAAACATTTCCCTATATACTCATCTGATTTATAATTAGAATATAGATAATGGTTCCTTACATAAACAGTTGTTTGTGATAGATTGTGCATCATGCTGTCCGTGTCCATAGGCTGCACTGCCACTAACTTTAACAACCTGTTTATAGAACATACATTGGGAGGGGGGAGCCTGGTCATGTTGGATGCACCTAGGAGTGCGGCTCTACCAGACGCGCAGGTGCTGGTTTCCAGCACACTTCCGTCTGGTGGTTCCTTGCAGTAATTCCATCTTACGCTAATTGGAGCGCAGTGTTGATGCCCCTGACACGCCCACATGGCCCCATCTGATCTCGTCCTTCTCATTGGTGCAGCCTAGACAATGGACGTATGCTTCCATGCACGCCGATGTGTCTAAGCCTTCATCTAAAATGAGTGGCTCCGATTGCACTGACGTCTGCATCCCCCGCTACCCTCTAACACTAACAGGGAGCGTTCCCACGCCGGCCATTCACAAATTCCTGGCTCAGGCACGCGCCCTGCTAGAGGGATAGTGGGGATGAGGCCGCGGCTTGCTTATGCACCGTTGGACCAGGAAAGAGGTTAAGTGTATGGGGCGACCTGGGGGGTTTCACACAGTGGGGCATCCCGATTTTGGATGCCCCCGGGGGAGAGAATCAATTGGCCCAGGAATCTTTTAGATTCCCAGGCCAATTGCTGTGGGTTTTGGTCTACTTTAAGGTATGAAGTTTAATATGATGTTATATGATAAGGGTGGAGTATACCTCCCGAAATATGTCAATAATATGTTGTCATCCATAAGCTTGTGGATATGGATTTTATACGTATTTAATAAGGAAGATTTTATGGGAACCTATCGCTGCTGCTATCTATCTATCTATCTATCTATCTATCTATCTATCTATCTATGACCTGCTTTAGGATTATATCCATGTGATTGTGAATGTCGAAACCCCAATGAACCAATGCCGTTAATGTGTGTCTGCTTTTTGTCAGATACTTTTCATCGGAGATTCCACCAACAGAGGGATGATGTATTACCTGATAGAGAGAGTAAATGGAACTCTGCAGAGCTGGGAAAAAACACATGATGAAAAACTCTTTGAAAACGTAAATTACGGGAGAACAAATATTACTTACTTGTATTATCCACAATTTTGGATTGATATCAGACAGCGTCCAACCTTTGAGGAAGCCCTAGAGCACCTTCTTGAAAGGTACAGATTAACTATCATGGTAATGATTTGAAAAATGAGCACAAGTCGCCAATGCAAACATTGCCCTAACTAATGAAAGGAGAAACATATCATGCTTGATTTAACTTATTTACATGTTTCAAAACTTAGGGTTACAAATATCCATTTCAGTAATGTATGCAGCATTCTCCAAAAACAGAACACAAGGGCCTCGATTCAATAAAGGTAGAAAAAAATTCTCATGGTAGTAAAAGATTCACATCATGAGAAAAAAGCCTGAGAATTTCAATGTAGCTGAATCACCAGAAAAAAAGACAATGAAAGTCAATGGTACTTTTTACTACTAAGGAAAAGTAGAGAACTTTTTACACTGTAGTAAAAGCTGCCATTGACTTTCATTGTCTTTTTATCTAGTGATTCAGTAACAGTGAAATTCTCAGGCTTTTTTCTCATGAATTGAATCTTTTACTACCATGAGAATTTTTTTCTTCCCTTATTGAATTGAGGCCCTTAAGGAGGGAGTACAATCATGTCAGAATAGAAGGCTAACAATGGCAGCCAAGGTGACTAACTGTATTTCCCATTGGACTCTTAAGGGCAAGTGCCTAGGGCAGCACATTTTAGAATCTTGTCTTCTTAACCTACTGGACATTTGCATTTGAAACATTTAAAGCTGAAGCGAAAAAGAGTAAAATATAATCAGAGATTTTGAGATGCTTTGAAATAGCTGACACTGTACTCAAGAGCAATAAGGTGGGATCAAATGTTCTTTTTTGGTGATGACATATTTATCTGGCATCTCTACTTCCTGTATTTCAAATTATATCGGGTATATCTGTGCACCACAAATAGTAAACCACTACAACAGTGCTTTAAAAAAGCTAAAACAGATGATCATTTATTTTTTGGACATATATACAAAAAGGCAGATGTAAAGCAGATGTAACACGGATGTAATATTTCAAACATTTTATATTTTACTAATGTATCCTAGTTTATTGAATACATATGTACAAGAATTAGAAATTAGTACCAATATATTTTATTTCAAAAGGTAACACCACAAAGCCAAATACCAATTGGTAGTGTCGGAGTATTTTTGTCATGGGCTGAGCAGAGGTTATGTCTGGGTTGGCAGTTGTGGATGTTTAATTAAAGTGGACCTTCACTCTGAATAAAAGTTTATCTTATATGTTTCCCACACCCTGTACATACAGATTGCTCACATCACATTAAAAATCATCCTACCTGCATCTACTGCATGTTATAAGCCTTTAAACATCCAAGATGGCGGCTCATGGAACATCAGGCAGCCTGCAAACAGGAAGTGCCTTCTAACTGTGCTGCTCTGCATTCTGGGATTGCTGACCTTTTCCTGACCCCAGCTCTGCTCTGTCTGAGCAAAGCACAGCTATAACCCACCTCCCTGTACTTTATCCCGTTCTCCTCTCCTCAGTAAGACTAAAGATGTCCCAGTGTTTTCACTGGTATTCCAATGCAGGGTAGGCTAGACGGCATCAGCCTGGGGCGTGCATTAGCATTTAATTGCCATGTGTGAAGAAATGGAAGAAATAAAATGTTTGGAAGTGGGAAATTACATTCATTGGCTAGAGAATGAAAGTGAGACCAGTATAACACTTAAACCAGACCTTCAGCATCATTTCTTGAAAAGCCCAAACCTTTAAAAAACGATTCCCCAGCATCTAAAATGTAAATATTTTAAGTTTTTAGGCACTTATTAGTTTTTAGGCAACTCTGTTCAGCACTCTAGGATACAGGCACAGCCCTCTTGCCTCAGAAGCATCACATACTAAGGAGAGTAGAGGGGGGCAAAAATACAGGGGGTGGGTTAAAGCTGTGCTTTGCTCAGACATAGCAGAGCTGGGGTCAGGAAAAGGAAATCCTAGAATGCAGAGCAGCACAGTCAGAAGACACTTCCTGTTTTCAGACAGCCTGAGACCCCATGGGCCGCCATCTTGGATGTTTAACGGCTCAGAAAATGAAGTAGATGCAGGTAGGGTGATTTTTAATGTGGGCAATCTGTATGTACAGGGTGTGGGAAACATATAAGATAGACTCTTATTCAGGGTGAAGGTCCGGTTTAAGCAAACAGGCAAAAAAGGTGACTAAATATTTTGGATAGTTGATCACCTTAGGAGGTCTGCTTATCCGGACAAGAACTGATGACTGGTAACTGTTAACGTCAATTCAGAAGTGTAAGGCATGGAATTTTAACAATAGTGTTAACATTTTTTAATTATTCGCTTTGAGGTTCATGTCACTGTAGAGGAATAGGAGAATAAGCTCCATACGGTGGTTTATTTATTCAGTTATGTATTCCATTTGAGCCTATGGTTAACGGTGTGTTTTTAGATATATATATTCCTTGTGAAATCGGAACATTATATATCCTGAGTGCAGTATTTCTGCTAAAAAAAGTTAAGGCATGGAGGTATGCAAAAAAGTCAAGGCCAAACATGCCAATTTTATTGAACTAAATTTTTTAATGCCTTCCTGAATGTTTCAGTAGCAGTTTTAGGCAGGGGTAGGACAAGTGCCACGGTCCATGGTAGCCAGTCAGTTGCTAAGTCACAGTTTCATGGCAGGAACTTAGGTAACATCAGCATCCTATTTCTGCACAGCCGATCGGGTGCTGTTGTTTCCAAATTTAAAGTGGACCACCCTCATCTGGTGCTGAGGCGGGGCTGGGGGATTACAATAAAAAACTCCTTACCTCGTCCTGCATCCTGTGCTCTTCTCCAGGTACTGGGTGCCTCCATCTTGAATTGGTTGCACAGAGCAGCTTCACTTGAATGGCCAGAGGGGTACACGCACAGAGCAAGGGCACCAGGGGCAGCCTTGGATCCTAGGCCAGGTAACGTTTTCTTTTTATTATAATCCCCCTGCCAGGGGAGGGTTATGCAGGTGTTTTGCCACTTTTTGGTGTGTTATCGTTCTGAAGCTCACTTCTTTTAGACTGCATCACATTCTTCAGGATAAATAATGTTTTAAGTCACTTTACTTCTGGGCTCATGGCCCATTTCCAAGTGCAGTAATAAAAGGGCCAATAATATTTTGTAGCCGTATAAAGATAAATGATATGCAGCTCCTGAGACTATCAATTATCCATGATAAGGCGCACGGTGGGCTGCTGCCAGCCCAAGCTAAATTGTTAAAAAGTGAAGCAAGTCCAGCACCTATAAATCTGGATAGAAAAAGTTTGTGACAATTAAAATCATCCCTCCATGGTGCTAGGTAATCTCCTGTGATCCCCAGTCCAGCATCATTTTCACTGCAGGGTTGTTTTAGGATAGTGGTTAGGGTGAATATTCGCTACATGAATGAGAGGCCCAGTGTCGCCCAGGGCTGGGGGATTATAGGACTTTTTTTTGTACCATCAAAAGCCATGTTTTAAACCTATTTTGTTATCCTGATGTAAGCTGGACTTGATTTACAAGGAATAATAGATTTACCCATCACTCTCTGCAGTGGGCAGAGTCATGCAAATCATCTCTTTACATCGCAGGGCCATCCAAAGAACCCAGAAAGCAACTGAGTGAGACAAGGATTAGCTTAAAATGTGCACAGCCAAGCACCTTCCACTTGTTGCTTCCCCCCAGTGGCTCCAGGTCATGGGAGTCCCACCTCTAGAAAGGAAGAATAAGTTAGTTTGGGTTGACCTGAGTGACCCTCTGCTGGCCCCTTTCTCCCAAGCATCCTCTCTTAATTTCACTTACCGGAGTTTGTGATGCCTTCTTCTGATCCTCCTCAAGGAGTAATTGACCAGGCTGGTGCTAAGCAGGGATAGTGGGGTTCCCAGGTGCGGCGTCCAGGAGTCCCTCCAAGGGACACCCTCCCGACGGGCATTGCATGGTGCCCCAGGTGCGAACATTAAAAGGGACCCTTTCTCGACTCATACAATAAACTTTTTTCTGTCTTTTAACTTAGTTAAATGCAAATAGACAACTAAAGACAGAAAACCAAATCATAGACAAATGGTGCTTCATTTATCTAAATGGAGCACAAATATGATAAATAATGTAGAGGAGCCCCCCTGACTTCTGGACCTGGTACGATCGCACCCCCTGCAGCCCCTCAAGTTACACCCCTACCACTATAAATAAATTGCCAAGTGTAAAACTGACTTTGATTTGTATCTCTTTAAATAATTTTAGAGTAAAATCTGGTGAAGTTGTAGGTCAATGTATGCAAATTCTGAAGGGTTCACAACCGTTCATGCACTAACATAACATGAGTAAAAGCAATATATGGTTCTCTAGGTGTTGTCCATCACAGACATCTTTATATGAGCCTGTTTTGCAGTCCAAGTCCACACAGATATGGGCTGTGGAAGCTCCAAACTTTGTAGTATTACTTTCCATTTGACCAGTTTACAGTTATTTTTTCTTATCCCAGTTTATTTTGTTTAAATAAAGGCCACCAAAAATATTGCAACCAACATCATCGCTATTTCCTATTATTCTGTCATTTCATTATTTTCACATGCACACAGACTGCAGGCTGCTGCAGGTAAAAACTAAAGCTATACCTCAAAATGTGAAGAAACAAGTATACACAGGGAAAATATCTGTTAAAGTGAATTTAAGACATTATATGCTTTTCTGACATATGGTAACTTGTAGACCACAGATGTGGTACAGGAGTGGTTAGCAGCATTGTATTCGATGTATAATTTTAGAGCAGAGCTTCCCAACCGGTATTGATACCACAGGGGTTCCAAAGCAGTGGTACTAGAGATCCTATCAGGTGAAACCCGACAAGGCTGCAGGTTGGCCTGTACTCCAATCCAATCTGATGCCTATACCAGGGGTTCCCAAAAAGTGGTAATGTAGATCCTCTCTGTGGTACACAACAAGGCTGCTGTCCTGTCCTCCAGACCAATTTGGTGTCTGTACCAGGGGTTCCCAAAAAGTGGTACTATAGATCCTCTCTGTGGTACACAACAAGGCTGCTGTCCTGTCCTCCAGCCCAATTTGGTGTCTGTACCAGGGGTTCCCAACCAGTGGTACTAGAGATCCTGTCAGGTGATACTCAACAATGCTGCCGACTGTGTTGTACCCCATACCAATCTGCTGCCATCTATACTTAACCCAAGCCTGGTTTGCTTCATCCAAGTACTGAACTACTCCAAAGGGTGATTTTCTGTGTGTGTTTGCTTATTAACCACAGTTGTATATGGACAGACCCACATACACCTCCTTGGTGGTACTGAATATACTGTAACTGGAAATATAGTACTTTATGAAAAAATCTATTCAGCTATCTTCTTATAAATACATTTCTCTTGTAGGTCCAAACCTCTTAAGAACACAAATCAAACTGTACTGGTGGTGGGAGGAGTTCAGTGGCTTAACTCGGATCACCTACAAATTATACACAGTATTTTAAAGAGGTAAGCCTCATCTCTACAAAGGTCTGTAACTGGGTTTTTCATATTAAAGCTAAACCTGTACTAGAGATGTGGGAAATGTATAGCGTATTTCTCTGTCTGTCATTTTATTTATATAAATGTAGTTCAAATAATAATGCCTGTACACTGAGAAGAAAATAAAAATAGACAGAACGAGAGACAGGAATCCCTATCCAGCAAAAAAACTCATCTGAAAAACCAGATTGTCCCCAGGACTTGTTCATGCAAGCATTATTCTCAGCGAGCTGGGACTGAAGGTGGGTGAGATCCAATAGGGGGTAACAGGAAGTCCAATTGAAGCCAAGAGTCATGCACATGAGATCAGTACAACCAAACGCTAGGCCAAGGAGTTCTCGCCACCAAAGGTCAAACACAGGTGGGCAGGGCAGCAGTACAGAATTGGCAGGCAGAGATGAGGTCGAGGAGGGTCCACAGAATTTTTTTTAAAGTAAAGAAATAAAGCATTTTCCTTTAGGTTTGAAAAAAAAATCCATTAGAAATTGATGGCAGACACATCTAAAAAAAGTCATCAGGTGCTATCACTGTATGTAGCATCCCTTCTTTTTTTACAAAAGTAAGAGGAACGTTGTCCTATTTTTGTCTTCTATTTGTGAAAGTGTGAAAGGTCTGGCTTGCGGGTAGGCCAGTTCAGCAGTATGATGTTTAGCATTATCTTGCTGAGATATGTAAGGCTTTCCCTAAATAAATGTTTTCTGGCTGAGAGCACCACAGTGAGATGTTGTTCTAAAACTTCTGTGCCATATGCCCATGCCATCAGAGATATATGCTTCTGAACTGTGCCCCGATAACAAGCTGGATGGTTTCTCCATCAGGGCATGTCATCCATGATTTCCATAAAGAATTCACATTTTGATTCATCTGACCACAAAACATTTTGTTTTACATGAGCTTTGGCCCATGCAAGCCAGTGATGTTTATGGTTTATGTCATTATATGGATGATTATTTGCATAATTCAGCTTTAGCTTGAATTTTTTAATTGCATGGCGAACTGTGTTCTCAGACACTGATTTCTGGATGCACTCCAGTACTGCATGCAGTGGTTTGCATTACCAATTCATACCTGTTTTCAAGGCAACCGACTGGGGGGCCGAAACCATGAGCATCCGATATTGATCATCAAACTTGTTTCTCTAAATCTTTTGGCGATATTATGTACTGTAGATGGTAGTAGTCAAAGTCTTGAAATTGTACCTCAATTTTTAGGCACTTTCTTTAGATTAATGAACCTCTGGCGACCTTTTTTATACAGTCATGTGACTTAGTTAAACTTCAACCCTCCATATTCCCATGCTGATTTTGGGCCCTGGTCCATCGCTGGTTATATGAGATCATTGCATTCTTGTTATTTTTACCGTTTAAACACAGCGTCTCAACTTTTTTGAAATTGGGTTGAAGAGTTACAGAGCTTTTTTATCTTCCCCCAACTTTATCCAAGGTTTGGTGTTGCTGTTTAGCTTTAAATAATCAGATGATCTGTGTTGCTGGAGGGGAAGTAAAGATATAACTCAGCACAAGAAGAAGTTTTATGAGATTAGGGTTCATATAGGATTCATATACTCAATGTATGCATGACTACATATATCCTGATATTCTCTGTCCAATATGCAACTGTAACCATGTCAGTGAAGTCAATATGATCATTTTAATAATAATAAAAGCAATACGTAATAAGAATTTATTAATGTAATAATTACTATACATAAATACCAGTTGGTCTGATGCAAAATGTGTAACACTCTAATACAGTGAAAAGAAAACCTGGCATAAAAAGTCTGCAATCAACAGAATATAAAAAGAAAGTAACTAATGACCCGTCAGGGTAAATTTTAGTATAACAGAATGTTACTAGGCTTTGCCTACATTACTTGGCCTGCATAGTAATGCATTCCTCTATGTCAAGATTTATATAGTCAAGACTAATATTGCTAGACTTCGGGTGAATATAAAAGAATGTTTCTTAATTTACAATTTTAAATATCATATAGAACAGAACATCTGTTAATACCTCTAAGTTATTAGTTACTTATGGGATGAAACCAAACATGCTTATGCTATAGAAGCGTATGTTTCTTATTGTTCATGCATTTTTCATGTACGACCTGATTTATCCAGCACTATCTGCCAGAATATGCCACCATCAATGAAAATTAGAGTGGAGAAAAATATAATTCAGAATTTTCATATTACAATGTTGCTGCATTGCAAGAAACATATTTACTTAATATTAGTGTTGTGGCAATGTGCAGAGAGAAATAAATTGCACTTTTCTAATCAAAAACTATGTACCAATGCTTGGATACACCATACAGCCAGGTGTACTCAGTATTTCCCCTTCCTATACTGCATTTAACTCCCTGCCTCCCAAACCCCCCACCCTTTCCCTCTACCCAACCTTAGTGTATCCCCTGTCAAGATACCCTGGGCCATGTTCTTCCCCCAGAGTGACCTTATCATTAGAGATGAGGGAATCTTTTAAAAATCTGATTCGAACGATTCACTGAATTTCCCCCAAAAATGTGTGTTCACCTGAATCTAATTTTTAATGAATGAATCTAGTCTCTCAGTGTGCAATATGAGCTAATCTATTTTCTGTCATCTCTATTACCCACTATGAGCTTCAACATCATACATTCATAACATTAATCAGCTGCTTTAATGTCCATTTTTTCATAAACTAAGCATTTGAATTTTGCAAATTGCTTAAGTGACCTTTATTGAATTTTTTTAGGAAAAATCTCTTAAATATTTTGGTCATCATAAAATCTATAGGAATGGGCTTCCATCTGCCGGTGCCTGGAATTCGCTCACTGTCCTCTGTGAGTATGTAACTATTATGTCTGTTCTGTATGTAAGTATGTATGCAATGCTGTAACTACAGGCAGGACAAGCCTGTGGCTTGCTTTCACCAAATGGAAGATGAAAACTACTTGCGTCCATTTTTTCAGCGGTTGTTTCATCTATTTTTAACTCGGTTTTAAGTGACTGACAACCCATATGGACCACCTAGGTGGTACTAAAGATAATTAGAAAGTCCAACATGATACTGGATGAAATACACATTGGTAACCCCTTCCTTTGTGGTTTCTAACAGGTTGCCTATGTTTTCCACTGTCATGTCTTTTTTAAGGTACCACCCTACTCTGGCCACAGTTAGAAAGTGTGTTTTCCATAGGTCACAGGCAACCGAATTTCAGTATTTCAGGCAGTATTTCACTTCTGCTCTGCCTAGCAATGGGGAGTGCTATACATGTTAAAACATTAGAATCAATTTATTGTTGCCAAGTACATACTTCCATACATACAAGAAATTTATCTGGCAAGAGCGGTGGTATGCAATATACAAGGTGGTACAACTTAAAACATGCTTACAGGTCCTAGTAAAAACAAAGATCTTTGAATACGTACCCGCTGTGCTAACATAAGGCCTAACTTCAAAAACAATAAAGCCTTTATTCGCCCTTTTCCTAAGTATAAAACGTTACCTCAGGTTAACTTTGAATCCTTTAGCTCTAAATACTGTGGGCTGACAAGTAACCATCATGCATCCTTCTCTCCATTTTGACTTGCAGAAGGGGCTTCTAGGGCATTCCATCACATACTAATGTCCATTGACTTTTATTAGGACTGTTAAAATGGATGCTGGGTAAATAGAATTATTTTCTAGGAATTTGCATTGGCAGATGCGTCCCATATTATCTAGTTACTAAACAGGAACTATATAAGCGAGTCACCATGTCCTCGTTCATGGTGTATGGCAATGATAATCACATGACCAATGGTAACTCTTCCAGTTGGATATGCAAGCCCACCAGGAAATTCAAATTAGTCAACAGCAGGCACACGATTAACTGCCATTTTATGCCATACACCATGAATGAGGTGGTGACTTGCCTATGCAGTAGTTCCTCTTTAAAAAGCTTTTTCAGTTGAAGTTACCCCATCTATTGCTTCTAACTTCTATTCCTGTCAGACTGGACAAGACAAAAGTTGAAGCCCTTTGGTGGATGAAGTTTACATTCCTGTTGCAACCCATTGGTTGGGTTAACTGAACACCAAAGGTCAGATCTGAGTCTCTGAGATCTGCAAGGCAGAGGACACACATGCACCGAAAGGCTTACATGATTGAGTATTCATAAACTTTAAAACCAGGATTAACTGGTTTTGGTCCACTTCACCTGCACCCCAGTGCAGTTTATATATACAGTATGGCAATTAATTGTCAGTAAACCTTGATTTGATTGTCTCCTTTTATCTTGTCCCAGAGCATTGGCAGAGCAACTGGCATTTATAATAACGATTTAACTCTTTAAGTGCCAGCCTGCCTAGAGATTTTGTCACCATCTGTTGCCAGGCCATCTTTTACTATTTTGCGCTATCTATGGTCAGCTGTGATTTTTGAAAGGATTTTCCAGGAAAATACTCACAGGGCTGGCACTAGAAGGGTTAAAGCAGTGTTTCTCGACCTCTCCTTGGTAATGTTTTGTTGATCTCCTCATAGCAGCTCTATAACTCTGTCTGAGCCCTGATTACTTTACCTGTGCATCTGACTCGGGGTCAGAGGGGAACACTGATTTAAAGCATGATAGCTAGTAAAACGGTATGCTGATTTGGCTTAACATTACACAAACATGTCTATAAGTTCTGCACATTTCTTGATCACCCAAACTGAGGGAAATTACAGTTCTTTCATTTTAGGGACTTACCTTTTTCAGCAAGGTTGTTTTGTGTGTGTTTGATATGCATTTGTTTAATTTCTTGCTAGTTTGTTAAGCCTCCATATGCAATTACTGACACATCACACGGCTGAAGGCAGTTAGCGATAGGAAGGCGTCTTATAATTTGTCCTAGAGGTTTATCTGAAGGCTGGAATGATCAATAATAATGAAAACCCCAGTGCCCTTTTTATCTGTTTTGAGAAGGTATAAAAAATGTATTTATCTGCCTGGCTCTGGCCCAAAAAAGTTAATGCTAATATAATGCCACCAAAATTTCCAGGCTCTTTGAACCCAAGTGCCCAAGAGATGGTGCATGTAACTGGGCAGGAGATTATTGAAAATCCACCTGCTGCATCCTGGCAGATCTTGCCACTCCCCTACACTTTGAACTGGTGTAAGAGTCCTTGCGGTTTACAACGGGTAGCATGGCAATACCGAAGTCCAGCATTAGGACAGTACAGGCAGAACTGCGATATGGGGCTAAGCAACTCATCATAATATTCATGCAGCTTTCTTCTGCCACTCATTCACCTCTCTCTAAACTCCATTGATCCACCCAGCTCCACTCACTTATCCTCCTCCCAGCTCAACTTATCAAACAGTTTCAGTCTATGCAGGACCTCCACAGGTGATAGGCCAAAAATCTGAGTGTATGGAGCCCAGAAAATTCTGATGGTGGTCCATACGATACCCCCTGCCTGATTTCCAAACAGCATAGGGCATATGTGCTCACACTCCAGGTTTTGCAGATCTCCACACAGCTGGAGTAATTAGTGCACAGACAGAGTAATGGAGCCAGCTATAAGGAAATTTACAAAACATGACCCATTGGTGGCCCTTGAGGAGGGGGTCGGCACCTATGGTATATGGGCTGGTAAAGAGGCATGACTGTGTAAAACACAGAAAAGTTTACAGTAGTTATGAGGTTTCAAACATACAGTGCATCCCCCAAAAACTTAGAATGCTATTTAACAATGTATGACACAAAGGAGATTTGTGTTAAACCTGAAACAACCAGCTTTTAGCAGCCTGTCTATAGAAAACTACTCTGGTCCTCCATTGTGGTCCTTGCTCATTGTGCACTGCATTATAGAAATAAGGCCAATAAAGCTAACCAGGACTGTCAGTTTCTAGCCAAACATTTTGCTATAGATCGGCTTCCTATCATAGATAATAGAAACCATGAAATATTGCAAATCCGAGGGCTATACAACATCACATATTTGTACGCTTTGGATATTTCAGTGTAAAATATGTCTGCTTTACAAGTCCGTAATCAAATAAAATCCATATGTTTCACCTTAGAGCACTGTACCCAAACCAACCAACTTTTATATCTGACCATATAAGAGAAAGGGTTAACACTTGACAGTCAAGTCATCACCTGAAAAACAATAATAATTGCTGTGTGTTTTATAACATTACTGCATAACTCTCCCCATATGTGTAGTGCTGGCCGGGCTCCATGTGAACTCTGAGCACTCACATAACACATCCAAGGTGACATGCAAACACATTCCCCGCATTGGCTGCTCAATAATGCCAGATAACCACACAGTAAACACACAAATATGTCTCCATTGCGGTAAATTGTATCAGTTCAAAACCCGCAGACTGAGCGCTTAGATGGAACTAATATAAAACATAGGACTAAGATGTTACATAAGTATCATGCTAAATATCTTCAATTACTACCATATATTCATTGCATGTGTGATTATAAAGGAACCTGAGCTAGCAAGCAACACACATATATATATATAGATAGAACATAGTGCTCGCCTTGCTCCAGCCACACTTCTTATAGTGGCACCTAGCTCTACTTCCCGTTCATGAGGGGTCTTTCTAGCTCCTGAACCTGGGTATTGTGTAAATGCTTTACCTGTACATATGAGCATGTAAGCCTGAGAATATGCAAGTGAGCCATGATGACATCATGATGGCAGCAATACCCTACACCTAACAGCCCCTCACCTCTATTTCCCGGTTACATGCTGCTAATTTACACAAGTAATGTATGGTTCAATCATCAAGATAATAACATTTACCCCAGCCTGTGGCTTTCCATACAGATATAGGCTTGTTTTTAAAAAAAAAACATTTTGTAGACTTTAGCTGGGTCATCTTTACAAGAAGGCATCTCGATTCGGGATGCACTGCTTGCTAATGATACCTGAAACCAAGCTTAATGTACCCTGTGTGCAAGTACTCTATCCATCTCTGCCCAGCAAACCTTATTGGCCTCCAGAATGCAGGCGTGTGAAGCAGGTGAGTAATTTTGTCCAATGTTCATGTTTTTTAATACTATATAACTATCATACAAACATTTCATCACAGGAAAAACAGGTGCATGTATTGTGCTCTTCGCCTCAGCCCTCTGTCTTTACTTTCTAAAGACCCATTTCGCTAAGAGCTGTAAAAGTTACAGTCAAGAAATTTTGCCCAGCTGCATTCATACAAATGACATTGCACAATACATTAGCTCGAAGAACTAGGAAAAGCCATGGACATTAGCGCGCTCAGCTCTATTTTCGGCTAAGAATCAGCTTAGGGCTGAATGGAGCCAAATGTCAAGCATGGCGACAGCCGCATCTCCACTAGCCTCTAGCATACCCGCACCACCCATACACAAATGCCAAAATGGGCACGTGCTTGGCTGAAGATAAAGCTGCAGCCCATGTATGTGGCATTGGATCAGCCCAGGGAGAGGGAATCAGACGGCCCTGGAGTCCTATCAATTCCAGGTCCACCCAAGATGGGTTTTGGTCCATTTTAAGAAACATATAGCATTACAAATCCACATGTAGTATGACAAATCAATAATAATACTGATAATAAGTTAAAATAGATAATAGGATAAAAATAAAAAATAATCAACACTGAACTTCTACATGTATACATGTATACAATTCAAGTACAATATTCCGGTACATACTTAAACCCAAACAGTGCTGCTCACTGCATGGGGGGCCAATACTGGGCTCAATTTGGCAGGGGAACAATTTGATTGGTACATTTTTCACTGGGCTTTGTGGTGGGCAGGCTGTAGCATCAGCGGACATGTTGTTTAAATCGTCCGGCCCTGGAGTATAAAAGCCGGAACAGATCCACAGGGACCTGTATAGCCAGGGGGTGATGTTCCGTATGATTCAAGTACAATATACCGGAACATACTTAAACCCAAACAGTGCTGTTCACTGCCAATCGCATTGTGAAGCCCAAGAAAAGTAAAAGTTTCAAATTGACCAGATTCACAGGGTAGGCCACCCACTAGCATATGACTGCGACAGGCAATACTGGGCTCAATTTGGCAGGGGAACAATTTGATATGTACACTTTTCACTGGGCTTTGTGGTGGGCAGGCTGTAGCAGCAGGCGGACATGTTGTTTAAATAGTCCGGCTCTGGGGTATAAAAGCTGGAACAGATCCACAGGGACCTGTATAGCCAGGGGGTGATGGAAGCTAAACGTGTCCCTGGTGGTCGTGGGCCTGATTTATCAAGCACTTCTGCCAGACTTTGAGTAGTGCAAAATATGATTTATACATTCTTCAGCATGTTGCTGCACTGCTAATGTTTTAAAAAATGAGTTTCTTGCAGTGCACCAACATGCGCAAGTGTGAAAAAATATATAATAAATATTATATATTATATTTATTATATTATATTTTTCACTACTTTAATTTGCACCGATGTGGCACTGTCTGGCATAAGTGCTTAATAAATCAGGCCCCTATAGTCTCATTGGGGTCACAACTCAGCAATAGATGCACCTGAGTTTACTGTACTTTATAACTGCAATAGAAAGAAACATTTTGTGCATGATCCTGGCAGCCAACCTCTCTTGTGCCACTTTTAAAAACTACCAATAACTAGTATCCCCTTAATTGCTCCCCCTATCAAAAGTACATTTTGCCATTTTTTACTGCCCCTGCTTCACTCTAATCCAAGATAATGGCACCTGTTTTAGCTGTAAAGCCCAGCTTCCTCCATTCATTGCCACTGTTGTGTGTGGCACTGATGTCATTGCCACACTTATGCAATGACTGATTACCTGACCCCTCTCACCGAGGGACAGCAAAAAAAACAGTGTTCCAGAACAATTCAAAAAGACACCCTAAGAAGGATCAAATATACTTCACAAGTTGAATGGGTTTGGTCCACTTTAAGTCTGAATTAATTTTTATTATTGTTTAAGAAGTGCGCCATTTAGCTAAATTTTGCAGGCATATGGCCAGTTTTTGAGCGTCGGCATCAATTTCTTTTTTTTTGCGCTGCTATTTGTACAGAATGGCACTGAAAGTCACTCATGACGCCTGATGTGAAGTAATCAGCTTGGCTTGGTGCAGTAGTTACCCTTATGCCAATTATAACAGTCTGTCCCACCAACTATTAGGCACTGCACGTCGTATTTCTTCATTAGTGTTTCTTCATGCAAGTTACAGAATATAATTGCTGGGGACAAACTTTACAGTGTTATTAGCCTGTGTTTTAGTTGTTGAGCTCCAAATTACACATGTGTAAGGCAAACAAGAGATAATATATTTTACAGGAAAAAATAAAATGACATTTTGGCGACATCTAAGTCCTCGGTTTACATCACTGACTAGTCACAATACAAGTTCTGTACAAATACATTTGTGTAATATTATTTATGAGCTTAAAACACTTCAATATAGTCCTGCCCGTCATGGTCTCTGGGATATAAACTAATAGCACCACCATAAACTGGTGCAGCTTAAACAAGAGTGCCAGTCACCGCAAACTATATGGGGAACTATAGTGATGAATTTGATGCAGGCTGGTGGACACATTGGCCGCTGAGGCAAAATATTGGCATAAAATAATGGCGCTTAGGTGGCATTGACTGGCGCTGATGCTTGATCAAATAGACAAAGGCCCTTATTCATCAAGCGATAGCGCCAGGTAGTGTCTGACGAGCGCCAGGTAGCGGCAGCTAACGGCGCCTACCGACTCAAGTACGCCCGGCGGCGGTCACAATGACGCATTTATCAAGCTAAATGAGGCTAGCGCCGGCGAGAGCGACGGCTAGCGCGGCATTCATCATGAAGCCGGCTGGACCGAACAGCGCCGCTGCAAATTCCTTCACAGCGACACGTATTACCTGGCGCTACCTGCCGCTCTCCCATACATTTCTATGGCAGACGCTGCAATGATTGTTCTTAGTGGTTTTGGGGTTTTTTGCTTTTGCGCAAAATTCAACACATGTTTATATTGATATGTTTTATTAATCTAGCTGGTTATTTATCTTTTTTTTTTTTTTTTTTTTTTTTTCACAATGTAATGTTGTGAGTGACATGGGAATTGCATCTCCTCCACCCAAACTCATTGGCCTCAAAAGCGCTGGTTTTCCACACAAACGGGGCTTGTAAAGCTATTTTGTAGCCTGTCAGGTTGGGCGGTCACGTTCGCTCTTCGAAATTGTCAGCGCCCAAGCTATTCGGCAGCCTTGTCCTTGATGAATCTGTGTTGGTCAGTGTTTCTGCAGTCGCTGTTTTAATTCGCTATGTGGCGGCGCCAGCGTCGCTGTGCCTCGCTGCGCTGCGTTGTGCGGCGCTGTGCTGTTCATACATGTGGGCTTCTGCCATTTGCAAGGAATTCACTTCCCGCGACCCCAGTCGTTGTTAATGAATACACTGTAGTTGTGAGCGTGCCTGGCCACATTTTGCAGGATTAACATTCAGTCGTACCAGCTCATAACAACCCGTTATGCATTCTCATGTGTGCCACATTTTCAGGTAGTTGTCTAGTTTGATTGTGTGATGACTTTGTGAAGGAATAAGATTTGTATATTTAAGCACAACGGTGTATGCTTTAGAAGGACCTATGCATTCCAGTATGTAGAACCCCCTGCTAAATCAAGCTAATAATTTGTGGCGCCGTGGGCCCTAGCTTGTTTTTCAGCGTCATTTTAATGTTTTTCCGCCACTTAGCTTGCACATAGCTGATATTAGCTTGTCCCTGCTGCGCGCCTTTTTTTTTTTTTATTTTGGAAGCACAGTTGCTTGCGTCATATCCGGTTCCGGGATCCTCCTTAGCGTTTCAACGCCACCTTAAGGTAAAACTGTCTTGCGCTTATGCCAATAGCTTGTTTTTCCGCGTCATTTTAATGTTTTTCCGCCACTTAGCTTGCACATAGCTGATATTAGCTTGTCCCTGCTGCGCGCATTTTTTTTTTTTTATTTTTGAAGCACAGTTGCTTGCGTCATATCCGGTTCCGGGATCCTCCTTTGCGTTTCAACGCCACCTTAAGGTAAAACTGTCTTGCGCTTATGCCAATCGCTTGTTTTTCAGCGTCATTTTAATGTTTTTCCGCCACTTAGCTTGCACATAGCTGATATTAGCTTGTTGCTGGGGCGCGGTGCGTATTTTTGTTTTGTTTTGTTTTTTATGTCTCATGTCGCTAGCGTCATTTCCGGTTCCTGTTTCCTCCTTAGCGTTTCCAATATGGCTCCCAAACGGCGAGTAATGCGCCTCCCCAGCTCCTCCTCAGATTCCGGCCCCACCACCCCTCCCCCACATCCCCCACCTACCTCACCTTCCCCAAATACCACCCCTCCCACCCATTCCCCTCCTGTGCCCCAAAAACAAAGGCGCACCCGGGTGGATAGCCGGGTCAATGGCCAGGTTGTTAAAGTGAGTATTTTAGTTTTGTATTTTTAGTTTAAAAATGTATAAACACACAGGGTGGATAGGGGCTGATATTTTTTTGTTTTTAGTCCAAAATTGTACACTCCACATGGGGCATCCCCATTGTGGATGTCCTGCTTGGATGCCCCCCCCCCCCCCTGGAGGGCCACAAAAATTAACTCTGGCCCGTCCCATCTGTGCATGCGTGAGTTGCGTATGCCTATTGCGCTTACCTCTAGCATGGTGTACCCCTGCGCCATACATATTTTCAATTGGTGTGCAGGCGCACTCCCTGTTAGAGTCAAACGCCACATGCGTACTTTGCCGTGCAGATGCAGCTGAGCTGGTATGCACCTCCCAAGGCCCTTGGTTGCGCATACCACACCGGCGTGGACCGCTGTGTTTGGCTTGCGGAGTGACGTGGGAGTGTCCTCAGCTGTGTATTTGGGCCCTTCAAAGGGGGTTGCAGACAGTGGGCCACCCACAATAGTTGTGGCCCAAAAAAGTGCACACAAACCCAGACTAATGTAAATCCTGGGTGTGGTTCCACTTTGATCTTGTCTCTGTATAACTGTTTATGACATTGTTCTGAGGTCATGTTTTGATTATTTTTTGTTTTTTTTTTTTTCCTTTTTTCATAGGACTTCTGCCTGGCCGAATACGACTATGCCCGAGGAGCCAAAAAACGCCTTGCCATGGAGGTGAAGGCCACTGTGTCCCGGCGCTTCAAGACCGACCTGACCATCCGGGCGATACAACAGAAATGGTCAGATTTTAAGCGCCGGGACCCAGAAGGCGTGTACCGCCTATATGATGCCTACGCATCAGGTAAGTTAAAGCTTATGTTCTTTTTGGCCTTTGTGCAGAATCATCTGCTAAGCTGTGTCCTTTTTTGCTCTTTATATTAATTATTTGCTTTCACCCCCTCCACACAGATAAGCGTCCTCCCCTGGGGAAACGTGGGAAGGGATTCCTCCCCCGAACCAGGCAGGCGGACTCGGGGGAGTCATCGGGGGAGGGTCCCTCCCGCGGGTCCTATTTAGAGGACCCAGGGGAGGAAGGGGATGACGCCCCAGAGGAGTGTGCTGCTGGGGGGCAGGCTGGATCAAGCCTCAGCTCCTCACACTCTGAGGCTGAGGACTCTCACCAGGCAAGGGGCCACTCTCAAGCAGGGAGTGAGAGGGAGGAGGGTGGCCCTTTGCCTGGTGGATCTTCTGAGCAGAGTGTGAGGAGCCGAGGCTCCCCGCCTCCTCCTCAGAGCCCTCCCTGGGCTTCAAGTGGCGCTTCATCCCCTGGTGAGTTTACATGTTTTAATTGTTAGTCTGTGCCAGGTTTCATCTGACCATTTGTGCTTAGCCCTTGCAATTCCTCTGTAATTTGCAGGGCATCATATAGGCGGCACCTCCATGGATTTTTGGCGTCAAATCCTCCTCGGGCATAGTCGTGGTAAGTGTATGTTTTAAGCTAGTTCATTTTGGACTTTATGTCATTCCTTAAAGTGGACCCACAAACCTTGCTGATATTGTTTGGATTATGGCGCCTTGCCTGCCAAATCACATCCCTCACCCAGGGCCCCCCCACAACCAAACACCACAAACTACTTCCCTCTTTGGGGGTGGCAGAAGCCATTGTCCCTGCCTCCTGTGTGGCACTCGAGATGTGTGTGCGCCTGCGCTCTGTTTCCTACTGGCATGCGTGTGCGCACACACTGGCGGAGTGATGTGCGGAAGGCAGGGGCGGTGGCGGACTAAAATTGTGTGGCTCTGCCAAAGTAGACTACTACACTGAATAATCACAATCCTGTGTCTTGGTACACTTTTAACAGACACGTTTCCTGGTCCATTGTCTAAGCTGGTTTGCTAATGTACATTAACATCACCAACCACACTACAGTGCTAGCCAACTGGAAACCACCCCTATGTTTCTGGCCACACCATGATGTGTGCTAGCAAAAGTTAATTTACGTGAAGTAGTTAGGGCAAACACATGTTGCACACTGGTAACATTATCCATTAAATTGGTAAGGAGTCATTTACATTGCAATGTAAAGGTTAGTGCCAGATTGGCAAAATGGATACATGTGGCAACCATAAACACTTCACATTAACTAATGGGCCAGGAATATAGCAAATATCGTTTAACATGTATGTAAAGAAGTGTTTGTTTTTGGAGCTAAGACTCAATAACCAGATTGATGTCCAAACTTCGGGTGTCATAGCTCCACTAAATGTAGTTTGGGTTTTTTTTTTTTTATGGACAGATGTTGCTACGCAGACGGAGCCAGAATTCCTCCTCCCCACACCAGCTCCAGGGACGGCCAGCAGCATGGCCCACCGCCACAGCTGCGATGGTGAGTACATCCAAATTAATATGGGTAAATACTTTGTCAACATTTCTCTTCTACTTACATTTGTAGAAATGTGAAATTGACCAATGTGTGAATATCACACACATCTAGGTTAAATGTGTTTGGTCAATAATCCAACATGCCAGTCACCATCCTTGATAGTTGCCTCACATTCTTGTTACGGACACATACGGACTATTTGTGGCGTATAGACAACCAAATGGGGCTGATTAGGTGTTTACCAATAACATTATAGGGCAAACTTCCCTCTTCCTTAGGCACTGATGTTTGGCTTGGACTAAAGACATAAATGTCCTTACTTGCCCATAAACATTATTACCTTTGCAAGAGTGAACCTGGCCCAACACCAAGGCTGTTTAATGTGCATTAAACATTTAATTTGCCAACAACTAACAACTAACACCCCGCAGAATATACGATAAGTGCAGGGACCACGGGTCCACCCCACCAAGCAAACCCCTAATTATGGGAAATTATATTCCGCTGGCTCCTGCGCAACACTCCAGACGTGCATTTTTCCCCCCTGGGCCTCTGTGAATGGCCGCCGGGTCCCCATGAGCAGCCAGCGAGTGACATGCGTGAAGAGGGGTTGGAAGAGGAGGGTACATTCCTGTTCCCTGCATAGACGTTAGCGTGCCTTCTTTGTGCCAAGCACGTTGGAGCATGGAGAGGTGAGTGGCTATGGATTACTGTGTGTATACACACATCAGGGGAAATACAGATCTGTGAGAAACAACAAAGTGGGCCAAAACCCAGGATAAACTATATTGTGTGTGTTGGTCCACTTTAAGAGTAAAGGTATGTGGTCCTAACATGTTTTCAAGTCAATCTTAAAACTTTATTTTAAAATGTTAGGGGCACATTGTTCACCAATGTTAATGTGAGTGTTAGCAAGTTAGAAACACTGACATTACATTGCTACATCTGTGTATGTTGAGTTGCCAAACAAATTCTAATATATTATTTTTTATCACATCTCTACAGCTTGTATACGCCAGCATCGCAGACTGTGGCGGGCCTTCCGACAGATGAAAGGGATGCTGCTGGCCATGAAGAGGCGTCGGAGACGTTAGGGTGGGGGGGATGGCTGCCCTGGCCATGTTTTCCTGGCTTTGTTGGCCTATGTTGCCCGTGTTGGGCCAATTTCTATAAAGACATTTATCTTTACCAAGAACTGTGTTGTTCCTTGACCAGCATAGGTTTCGATTCCCCAAAACCATTATGTCTAAAATTAGGCTGCCATTTTGAGCCAGTACATGTTTACACCATAGTAAGCAATGTTAACTAATGTGGCACATAAATGGTGGCATAATATTAGAGATGATTGAGCAAATCAGCCCTGACTGTGTATTTAGCTTTCACATGTATGGATAAACACAAATTAGAGGTGGTTTTCAAAAATATATTTACATAAATCATAAGAAAAAGGTATACAAATTAATATTCTTGGCTGGGTGGCCGGGGAGGTTGGGAGTCATTGCTAGGGGCGGTGTTGGGGGACAACAGTGCAGTAAAAAATATAGACTGCTGTTGTATGAGCTGTTGTATCAACAACAAAGTTTGGTCCTGCCGCTGTATTGCCTCTGCCTGGCGCTGTATTGCCTCTTCCTGGCGCTGTACAGATTGCTCGATAACATTGGCAAGGCGACCAAGGTCCTGGTTCTGTTGTAGGTTTTGCCTTAACTGGTCCACCTGGCGCTGCAGGCCCTCATTTTGTTGCTGACACATCAGCACCTGATTTTCCAACGCCGCAATGCGCTCATTAGTTTCATCACGCGGCTGTTGGCGACTGTAGTCCTCCAGCATCCGGACCCCTAGTGTGTAGAAATCGGCACTGGTTGGTGCCACACCTCCTCTTGCTGTGGTTGGAGGCTAAAAAAATAGTAAACCACATTTTAGTCAAACGGAACAAATGCAGTTATGCCCCTCCCAAAAGTTACCATAAACACTCACTAGACAACTTACCCTTGTCTGAGCCTCTGAAGCTTGGCCACATGGGACTTGGGAAGAGGTCCCAGCTTGGGGTTCTGGTTCCGCCTCCTGCCAAAACAACAATGAAATGAAATGTTACATGTTGCTTCTTCCACTACCCACGAATATGCCAATGGGTTTAGAGGTCGTCTACATCAGCCATGTTACCTGCGTGTCCTCCAGCCCAGGTAGGCTCGAGGTATCGCTGCCAGAGAGTCGCGAATCAACATCAGAGATGTCGGGCAAGTTGGCAAATGCTAAACAGGAAAATCAGGTTAGTAGGTCTGTGGGCAAAACTCTAATGTAACCTGGTTAGGCTATCGAGGCCATACCTCTAAAAAGTTAAAAAATACACAGTAGACCAAAGGTCTTGGTTAAACTCAGATTGTTAACATGTAGGTTACAGGACTAAGACCCACTAATTTCTTCAAATCTCATCATAAACATTGCTTAAATTAAACATACCCGCAATATCCCAGATGTCTGGAGTGGGGTCCTCACTCGAGATTGGACCTTGAAAATAGATGTGGACACACAAGTAGCCAGAAGCAAGTGGCACAACATTAGAGCCAAAATACATACTATAGCAATGCAAAACCACTTACCCTCATCTCTGGCAGCTGGAACTTGAGGGGCCCTTTCTGGACAGCCACTTCCGATATTCGGGTCAACTAAATAAAAAAAAAAAAGTGTCTAAAGATTCAGCAAACTACTACAGGGAATGTTTTCCTAAAAATATGTCCGCAAATATCCATTGCTATCACTAAAATAACTAATAGACTGACCCTGGGGAGGCAACCAGCACTCCCAAGAGGCATCTTCAAGTTTACAAAGCAAACATGTAGCTTAGTAGACTAACCAAATTGAACCAGTGTAACCTAAACAGCAGAAAGGATACATTATGTATTGCTCTACACACCAACAGGGTCCTGTTGACCGGCAACATCGGAAGTGGGGTCCAAAGATGAACCAGTCACTTGCCCTACAAAGAAAAAAGACAAATGAGACACATGCACTTGAGTCAAAGTGGATCAAGCAAGGTGAACACATGCACTTACCGACATCCAAAGAGTAGGTGGGATCCGGAGGAGATGCTGGGGCCAAGGGCATGGGAGCTAGGGCAAAATAAAACCAACATTGAGCCATAGCTAATGTGCGTGCCAAAATACAACATGCATTAAGGTGTGTGAGCAGCTCTTTCACTAATATTGACTAATCAAGCCAAGTGTGGCTCACACATTGATATGCCTATATATGGCTACACATCTCTGGCATCCTACATATCTACACATGTTAGGGCCTTGTTAGTTACTGACTGTGAGTGTTACAGTGGGCGTGCAATTAGGGCGCACCCACATATTATTAATAGTCAACAGGGCAAACCTTTATTGCTTGAGCTGGTCCCACACCCATTTGTTTTACAAAAAACCAGCAAACAAATAATGGGTAAATACCTTCAATGGCAGACTGGGGTAGCCTTGAGGTTGCTGGAAGGGCAGGAGCTTGGTTGTCCGGAGCCACATCCCGGACAGCAGCATGTGCACCTATGCATAAAGCAACAGACAGAAAAGTTTCAAATGTTTTAGCTATAATGTAATACTTCACAGGTCCTACAGTTAGTTGGTCAGAATGTAAAAATGCTAATCACATACATTAACATTAGGTTATAGTAAAAGCCATAAAATATGTACCTTCAGCCCAACCGGTGGTGTCATCCCCAGGATCCACACCCTGCAGCCGAGCCAGTGGGATTTTGGCCTTCAGCATCTCCTCATACGGCCTGTAGGTACTCTTTGGAGCCTGGATGAACCCACTGTCCACATCAAGATCGTGATTCATCTTTTTCATAAGGGCCCCTCGCAAAGTGTAGAAGCGTTTCCTGCAGGATGGGCCACTACGTGGGTGTTGAGCTGTGCTACTAAGCTCCACACCAATGGCATCCCACAGTTTGCTTCTTTCTTGTTTGCCTATGGACTTGCTTTGGGAGCCAAATATCAGCTCCCATTTCGCAAGTGTCAGGCGCACAAGATGATTATTCTCAGCCAAATTAAATTCAGGCTCCCTCTTGGCACCTGGGCGCTTAGCCTGGGGTGCTGCCCCACCTTCAGGCTGTGCCCTTTTCCGTAAGGGAGGTCTGCGCACAGCACCCACCAAACTCCTACTCGGGCCTGCTGTGGCCGGCAGATGTCCTGTATTTGGCTCCATCCTGTAGCTGCACACACAAAAAAATCAACACCCCACAAGCACGCATGCACACTACAGAATGGCATCGCAATCTCTTAGGCTTGGGCAGGTTTTATGTGCTCTAACAGCCAATCCAAAAGCAGCCCACTTAATTGATTCACACATACAGCCCAGTTCCTTCTAGGCACACCTCCACTGCACTGACAGAAGCATGTGTGTTAGCCAATTAACTCATTACAGACCTCAATCAACAAACAACACACACCCAAATCCAACAATGGACTGATGTATCTGCAACCCTTGTGACATGTGCTTAGCCTAACGGCTATTTAAAAAAACAACAGCTTCACTTTCATTGGTCCCCACCTGATTTTTGGCCCATGTCCGTTAATGCACGCACGTTACGGCTCAAGTACGCTAGTAGCGCTACTAGCGTGCGCGTGCGCACTCTGTTTTACGCACACCTGGGTCGGCTAATTGGCGGCCGGAAATAGCAGAGCGACGCAAAAGGCGGCAAAGCGGACCTGTCACTTTTGAAAATGAAGTATAAAAGGAAGGAATGAACTAGGTTCTGCTATTCTTACACTGTGGCAAAGGCTGTGGTGTGGTGCTGTGCTCGCTTCCCTTAGCTCATTTGAGCCTCTGTCTGGTTTCTGTCCTCACTCTCTGTGGCTTGTTGGGTGATTTCTGACATCAGTGCTGTTTCTTTAGGAGCTTGGTTTGGGTGGCATCTGCAAATATTGTGTAGCATACAGCAAGTGAGGCTTGATTTTGGGGCCTTTTGTGGGCTGTGCAGCAACTCCCCTCTTGGTTGTGCTTAACTTAGAAAGCTGGTTTTCAGCAGGCTGGTGGTTTGGACCACTATAGTTCTGGTTTTGTGGTGAGCTGCATTGTAGCGGGTGTGTGTGTAGTGTGATTGTTTGTGTGTGTGTTGTGTGTTAGTGTTTTTTGTTGTTTATTTTTGTTTTTGTATATATCTTTAGTGTGTGTGATGGATAAGAGGGTGATGTATGGTGTCTGGGTGGATGGATGTATGTGTATGCTGAAAGAGCAGGAGGAAAGGGAGCGGGGTGTTGTGAGGCTTAGGGCACCCCGCTCCTTTGCAATCCGCCTTTCAGTATGGGACTTAAGTGACGAGCAGATCAGGAGCCGCTTCCGTCTGAATCGTGCTGCACTACAGTCCCTATATGATCAGATTAAGACCAAAATCGAGCCATCCACCAAACGCACTCACTCCATTCCAGGCATAGTACGCCTGTGTGCCACTCTTAATGTGTTGGCACGAGGGACCTTCCAGGCAACCTCAGCCCTCCTCAGCGGGATAAGCCAGGCTACTATGAGCCGCATCCTAATCCAGGTAGTTCTGGCAATTTGTGATTTAATCCCAATTTACATCAAGTTTCCTGAGGAGGAGGAAGAGGTTGCCAAAATAAAACATGCTTTCTATCTGATGGGAGGGATCCCGAATGTGCTAGGGTGCGTTGATGGTACACATATCCCTTTCCGCCCTCCCCGTGCACAGGAGCTGTCCTACAGAAACAGGAAGCAGTTCCATTCATTTAATATCATGGTGGTCTGTGACCATGAGATGAAGCTGCGGGCGGTGAGATCGGGGTTCCCCGGCTCATGCCACGATTCTTACGTCTTGCAGCGGACAGTCCTGTGCCGGAAGTTTGATAACAACGAAATGCCAGCTGGCTGGCTACTGGGTAATAAATTAACCATGTCTATGTATTTTGCTAATATGTGGCCTAGTAAGGCAATTTTAAACAAACTACCACCCAAAAACATGTACTAGTACTAATTGCTGTCTCTCTCCTTGTGTTTTGTCTACAGCGGACAAGGGATATGGGCAGAGAACGTGGGTCATGACTCCGGTCAGGAACCCACGGACCTCTGCCCATGAACGCTACAATGCAGCGCATCGCAAGACCAGAAGCATTGTGGAAAGAACCATCGGCCTGCTGAAAGCACGCTTTCTCTGTTTGGCACGGCCAGGAGGAGAGATGCTCTACAGCCCACAGAAGGTTTCCAAGATCATCCTTGCCTGCTGTGTGCTACACAACATTTGCATTTGTCACCGAATCCAAGCCCCCGAGGAGACAGCACTGGTGCCAGAAATCCCCAACCTGCCCGCAGATAGAAGTGAGGACACCCAGACTGGCGATGAGCTAAGGGAAAGGCTGATCACTTCTTATTTTGCGGTAAGCTAACTACCCTTCACTCTAATGCAAGTACTGCACTCCTGTTTAAATGTCTTTGACCTCCCATCCAAAAGAGCAACCAAACACACTAAGGGGGGGTTTAAGATGACCCAAACCACTCTAAGGGGGGTGTAATATGACCCAAACCACTCAAAGGGGGGTGTAATATGACCCAAACCACTCTAAGGGGGGTGTAAGATGACCCAAACCACTCTAAGGGGGGGTTTAAGATGACCCAAACCACTCTAAGGGGGGTGTAATATGACCCAAACCACTCTAAGGGGGGGTTTAAGATGACCCAAACCACTCTAAGGGGGGTGTAATATGACCCAAACCACTCTAAGGGGGGGTTTAAGATGACCCAAACCACTCTAAGGGGGGTTTAAGATGACCCAAACCACTCTAAGGGGGGGTGTAAGATGACCCAAACCACTCTAAGGGGGGTTTAAGATGACCCAAACCACTCTAAGGGGGGGTTTAAGATGACCCAAACCACTCTAAGGGGGGGTTTAAGATGACCCAAACCACTCTAAGGGGGGTTTAAGATGACCCAAACCACTCTAAGGGGGGGTGTAAGATGACCCAAACCACTCTAAGGGGGGTTTAAGATGACCCAAACCACTCTAAGGGGGGGTTTAAGATGACCCAAACCACTCTAAGGGGGGTGTAATATGACCCAAACCACTCTAAGGGGGGGTTTAAGATGACCCAAACCACTCTAAGGGGGGTTTAAGATGACCCAAACCACTCTAAGGGGGGGTTTAAGATGACCCAAACCACTCTAAGGGGGGTTTAAGATGACCCAAACCACTCTAAGGGGGGGTGTAAGATGACCCAAACCACTCTAAGGGGGGTTTAAGATGACCCAAACCACTCTAAGGGGGGGTTTAAGATGACCCAAACCACTCTAAGGGGGGTGTAATATGACCCAAACCACTCTAAGGGGGGTTTAAGATGACCCAAACCACTCTAAGGGGGGGTGTAAGATGACCCAAACCACTCTAAGGGGGGTTTAAGATGACCCAAACCACTCTAAGGGGGGGTTTAAGATGACCCAAACCACTCTAAGGGGGGTGTAATATGACCCAAACCACTCTAAGGGGGGTTTAAGATGACCCAAACCACTCTAAGGGGGGGTGTAAGATGACCCAAACCACTCTAAGGGGGGTGTAAGACGCCAATGTTGGTTATCAAGTTATGCATTTTTTTAAAAGAAAGCACAAAATAACTATAAAGATATATACTAACTGCACTTTTCTTAATTTTTCAGGCACAAAGAGATGCACCATGATCTCGACATTCCTCTTACAACCCTTTCCTGGACTTTACTTTTCTTTTGCATTTCTGCTGGACTTTTCTTTTTCTATTTCATTTATGTTTTATTATTTTTTTTATTTTAGAGACAAAATTAAAAAAAAAGTAGATATATACATGTGGCTATGTGTTTAATTCGGTTGTAAGTTTCCTTTACATTCTAATTCCTATTTTCATTTTCCTTTTCTTTCTCTGTTCTGTTATTATTTTCCTTTTCTTTCTCTGTTCTGTTTTTATTTTCCTTTTCTTTCTCTGTTCTGTTTTTATTTTCCTTTTCTTTCTCTGTTCTGTTTTTATTTTCCTTTTCTTTCTCTGTTCTGTTTTTATTTTCCTTTTCTTTCTCTGTTCTGTTTTTATTTTCCTTTTCTTTCTCTGTTCTGTTTTTATTTTCCTTTTCTTTCTCTGTTCTGTTTTTATTTTCCTTTTCTTTCTCTGTTCTGTTTTTATTTTCCTTTTCTTTCTCTGTTCTGTTTTTATTTTCCTTTTCTTTCTCTGTTCTGTTTTTATTTTCCTTTTCTTTCTCTGTTCTGTTATTATTTTCCTTTTCTTTCTCTGTTCTGTTTTTATTTTCCTTTTCTTTCTCTGTTCTGTTTTTATTTTCCTTTTCTTTCTCTGTTCTGTTTTTATTTTCCTTTTCTTTCTCTGTTCTGTTTTTATTTTCCTTTTCTTTCTCTGTTCTGTTTTTATTTTCCTTTTCTTTCTCTGTTCTGTTTTTATTTTCCTTTTCTTTCTCTGTTCTGTTTTTATTTTCCTTTTCTTTCTCTGTTCTGTTTTTATTTTCCTTTTCTTTCTCTGTTCTGTTTTTATTTTCCTTTTCTTTCTCTGTTCTGTTTTTATTTTCCTTTTCTTTCTCTGTTCTGTTATTATTTTCCTTTTCTTTCTCTGTTCTGTTATTATTTTCCTTTTCTTTCTCTGTTCTGTTTTTATTTTCCTTTTCTTTCTCTGTTCTGTTTTTATTTTCCTTTTCTTTCTCTGTTCTGTTTTTATTTTCCTTTTCTTTCTCTGTTCTGTTTTTATTTTCCTTTTCTTTCTCTGTTCTGTTTTTATTTTCCTTTTCTTTCTCTGTTCTGTTTTTATTTTCCTTTTCTTTCTCTGTTCTGTTTTTATTTTCCTTTTCTTTCTCTGTTCTGTTTTTATTTTCCTTTTCTTTCTCTGTTCTGTTTTTATTTTCCTTTTCTTTCTCTGTTCTGTTTTTATTTTCCTTTTCTTTCTCTGTTCTGTTTTTATTTTCCTTTTCTTTCTCATTGGTGATTTAATTGTATTTCCTTTTTAGGTAACAAATAAAAATAAAAAAAAATGTGGCTATGTGTTTAATTATGTTTTATTTTCCATTTATATTCGAAGATCTGGTAGAATTTAATTACCTTTTACACACAATAAAAAAATTTTTACATTTCAAAACAAATGTGGCAATGTGTTTTATTCAGAAGGTACTGGATGGCCAGGACACAGCAAAGCTAACAGGCGCTGTGTAGAATAGCGTGGTCACACTGACTGACAGCGCCAACAAAGCTGAGGGCCAACATCATATTCAGCAATGTAGGCGTTGTTCGCAACAACGCCAGGTAGCGACTGAGGAGGCCTGCTATAGCGAATCGCTAACGCCCGCGGCTGACGCTAGCGGCGCTCATAGCGCCATACTTCAGTCGCTCATCTGTCGCTACCTGGCGCTATTGATGAATCGGCCTCTTAGACTTCTGTTTCTAGGTAAGAATAATTCATGTATTAAATTATAGTAAAGTAAGTTCTAATCCTTTGATGTATTATGATATATTACTCTTGTATTCACAGATGCAAATAAGACAGCTTGCTAATGAAAATGATCTAATTCTCAAGACAGCCAAACATTATGGTTATGAAGTAGTAGATACATTCAGTATCACTATGGGGCGACATAAGGATTTTCTACGAGGGAAATGTGCTTGTCACTATCATGAGGTTTGTATACAAAAATAAAGATGTCTGGTGAATGGAAACTATGCTAAACCATAAGCTGGGAAAAGTAATTCTCATTTAGAATTGCACAGACTTTGCAGCATTCTTCTTACTTCTATGATTTAATCACCTTATTTACTGACATGAGCAATACATTAAGTTCCATGGTCATTTCCATTTAAACAATGCTTTACCTGCCAGTACTTCTGAATCAAAAATATCTGCAGATTGTGGCTTAGAGAGCCCAGTAAAAAAACAGAGGATTGTCGATCTCCATCAAGCACAGAAAATCAGGGAATTAATGTGTACATAACAGTGTAAAATTGTAGTCCTACTTAATTGCAAATCAATAGGCACAGGCCTTAGAACACCCAGAGATGAGTATCTCTCTAATGCAAGGCTCACTGATGGCATGATGGGGTATATAGGTTAGATTTTATGTTGTCCATAACTGATCTAAAATAACAAAGCAACAGATCTGATTTCAAAAAAAGAAAAATGATTATATATTCATAAGTAGAGACAATGTATTCTTTGAAATTTAGAGGATCAACTCCACTGACCCGACTCCTGATCCAACCTGTGCTAGAATAACAATGTACTGCTATACCGGTTCTTCTGATGTGATGCTTTTTATCATGCAATGCACTGGGCAGATTAATAGTACAAGTGGCTCCCCCCCCCCCCCCCCAGCAGTTCATCTGCAGGGCTTCCGCTGCTAGTTACCATAAAGACGTGGGCCCTGATTTACTAAAGCTAAGCTGGACTGTATTGGTCCATCATAGGTTGGCACAGCCTGACATAACATTCACAGCTGTCAAAGTTATATTCACTAAAAAAACTTTTACTACCTTCTGCTGATCTCTGAATGCAGGTTAGCCAACTAGTTTTTTTGTGTGCCAAAAGACATAGAACACAATATGGAAATTATGAAGCGTGTCAACAGATCTGACGTTTTTTCTTTTTGTTTTTGAGTAATAACACATTATTTTACAGTGTGCAGATCTTTTTATTAGAACTTAGAAATGTTTATAGTATAATATAATCTATACATTTTTAATATCAACTGCTTTATTAACCCCAAAAATATATTACCACACTTATATATATTTTCAACCATTTAATATCACCATATTAAGAACCAACCTCATTGTCACATTCATAATATGACACACATATGCACATGTGCATGATACATCTGTTCAGAAATGTCACACAGAATATTTAAAATCCTTTGTTTTGGATTTATCCCAATAGTGGTGTGAGTGAGCTTGGCTATGTCTTAGTGTGCCTGACTGTGCCACATTGTGCATATTTTATAACACTGGCATTTTCTTAAAGGAGCAGTATCGTGAAATTTGCATTAACAAAGATAAATAATTAAATAGCCACACAATAGCTTCTAACGTGTATAAATAATCTGGCGATAGAAAAAGGAAAAAATATATGCCTTTCTTTTAAATTGTATAATGACAATGGCTCAGTCCATTTGCTGAATAGGGGGATCTGCTGGGTTGTATTTAGGGAGCTGCTTCATTTAGCCCACTGGTCTCCTAGCAACACTTTACCTCAGAGGCTGACACTGTAATCAGTGGTAACGGCTGTGTGTGTGTGAGGTGCTGCTTTTGTTATGAGACCAGGTGACTCAAATGTGTAAAATCTATACAAAATAAACTAAACTGACTGAAAATAACTGAAATTCTTCTTTGAATAACTGTGCAGGAAAATTTAAAGGTATTAAAGTGGAACAAAACCCTGAGTTGCCAACCCTGAAGTCTATAAGACCCGGCCATTGACCTTCCCCCTTGGGCATTCTAAATCGGGATGCCTCCCTGTGTGAAACGACCCCTGGATAACCACAGATCCCCCCATTTTTCTGGTGCGCTCACACAGATAGTCATTTAGACAGGCCGGGCGGCCCGGAAGGTTACTGCTCAGGCTCCCCATCTGCGTGCAAACAGAGCTGATTGGATGAGAGCCCGCACATGCGCTGTGGGACAGGGAAAGGTACGTTTTCACAGGCGAACTTGGGGATTTCACATATCAGGGCATCCCAAGTCAGGATGCCCCTAGGGGCACAAAACAAAACTCCAGATAGTGAAAATCCTGGGTTGGGCTCAAAACACACAAAGCTGAAAGAAAGATCATATGGAAAAATGAAAAATAAGAATATGAAAGAGAAAATGTTAAACTGAAAGATTCTGCAGCAGAGCCAACATGAAGGGAAAACTGTCAAAATCAGCTAAATGACTTCTACTAGAGCTTTTCTCTCTGTTTTAGATATATAAGTTCTGGCCAGGCAATGTTGCAATGTTGTTATGTTATGCTGGACGCCTGCCAGCACTGAACAGCTGATACTTTGATACATTGTTTCACCCTTCTCCTCAGCATGGAACAGGCCAGAGTGTCGGGCTCCGACACTCAGAAGACATAAACATGAGCTATTAGTCTCCAGCTGCTCAACACAGACATCATTTTTTTCTAAATTTGTAATTCTTACTCCAACACTTACCTACATTCAAAGTACCATTTAAATATAAGTCACCAAGAAAAATTCACGATACTGCTCCTTTAACCTTATGCGAATCTTATGCGAACCTTATGCAAGCCTTATGTACTAAGGTGACATGTTACCAGCTCAAACAATATTATATAAATCTTTGAAAACCTTGAATGGCATTGGTTATTGTAATCAGTGTTACTTGCTGTATTGTGGGTAGGCTCATGTGCCCTATGTGCTGACCTAAGCTTTACTATGCCTGAAGTAGATTGTCACAAAATTGTTTAACATTAACGAGCATGTTGCACAGGACTGACGATTATCCCTGCGCCAGTGAGCGTTACTTTATACCTCTGTCTTTTCGCCACTGCAAAGCGTATTTATTAATTTTTTTCCTCCTTGAAAATATTGGCTCTGTATTTTTCTGGTTCTGGTCAGCGATTCATTGCTATATTTAAACAGTTACCCACCTACCCCAAAAGGCAAATTAACACCGCAATGGATTTCCCTATACACAATAATTAAGGTAAATACACAAAAAAAACCCTTAAACACTACCAATAACCCACCTGACTAACCCCATACCTGGTTAAACTGGCTCGCTCCTTAACTTCTATATACAACCAGCGGCTGAACCCTACGATTTTAACCCAAATAAAGGTTTATAGTGGCCAAACATAGGTTCATAGAGGCTTGTAACTTATGGCGTAGGGAGCACCAACCAGGGTAACGTTACAAATACTAAGACTTTCCTTGTCCCATCACTAACACACTTATTATTCCTGTACACTATAACATAAATGCCCTCTCAATATACACTATGCAGCATCTCCTGAAGATGTCGCCTTCACTGGTGCACAGCGAGAACTGTACTCACAAGTGATTTATCTTCTGATTACCCAAAGACACCTTTGGAAGAACATTATCCACTTGCCAAAAGCTGCATATATATGTATATATGCTATACTGTGTACCTTGTAATTTACTTAGTCCGGTATGAGAACCAATACCAGTTAGGAAATATACACATGTACTTTTGATTCAAGCACCTTGTAATTGATTTATTTAATCATGTCTATTGGTCCAGGCCAAAAATCCCCCCTCATCCCTACATAGAAAAAAACGTATCTAACAAAGTGGGACCAAAAGCCACACCAGATAGGCATGTATTACATCCCTTGTCTTCCCAATATTCTAATTGCTGCTGGGGACAACAGGGAAAAACTTTACAGTGCCTTTAGGCTACGTTTTAGTTGTCGTTTATTGTCCAAATTATACATTGGTAACAAAAAGAATCCACAAAAGTTGATTTTCTATGAAAAAAAAATGTCAATTGGTGACATCTACGTCTTTTTCATTACTGACAAGTCCCAATGCAAGTTCTGTACAGATAAATGTGTGTATTATTAATTTATAAGCATAAAACACTTAAATCCAGTTCTGCCCATTGTGCTGTATGGGATCTTGACCTACACCACCTATTTTCAACTAGCGCTTCATCCAGAGCGTCCGGCGCTGGGACCTTTTGAGTGCTAGTGCTAAATATGACGCTGCATGGACCCTGCCTGTTTTTTGTATCTTAAATAGCATGCTGAGTGCTGCTGAGGCAAAAAAGTGGTGCTGTGTGGCACTGACATTTCATATATATGGCTCAATGTTTCAAATGAGTAACTAAACAGTCTTTGGGTGTTCACCACGTACATAACAACCCTTCATCCCCCTTTCTAATAGTTGTTGTATACCTGGTTCCTTTCAATGAATTTTGATGTATTAGCTGGGTCCTTTCCGAAAAAAAACGGCATAATATATGGCCAGAAGTCAGCTTTAGTCTCTTTTGTTAGAGCAGTTAATGTTGGACACTGTGAGTGATCATGTAAATATGCCAGTCAGCCTGAAGCAGTGTAAACAAGACAGTAAATGAAGCAGCCATAGGAAACTGATGTTACTAAGCGTATTTGTAGTCTGGCCGTCTTTTACAAGGTCACATTTACCACACAGATCATACATCAGTGTCAATGTGTCTTCGTGCTTCATTTTGTGACCCATGTGACCTTAAAAAGGAGAGTCTCTGTGCCCAACGTGAATGCTTTAAATCAGGGGTTCCCAACTTTTTTCACCACTTTCCATCATTATATCAAGTGGGTGAGTGTTATCAGTCACCTAAAACCATAATCAAAACACAAAAAACAGCCATGGGAATGAACCACACAAAAATTGGCAATTATTTTTATTTATGGTGCTACTAACGTTGAGTGAAGTATAGATGACAGCAGATCAGAATGGAGTACAGGCCAGTCTGCAGCCTTATCTGGTAGCACCTGAGAGGATCTCGAGTACCACAAGTGGTGCTAGTACCACCTGTTGGGAACCCCTGCCCTGCGGTGTACATAGATTTGGCTCTCAAGCAAAAAAATAAAGCGCCGGTTCCAAAGTGGCTGGTTTGTGAACAGCCAGCAGCTGTGTCTGGGGGGACTGAAATAGCCTGTGGATGGCTGCACTATTCTAGCTGGAGGAACAGTTCCCCTGTACTCTCTGCCATGGAGCTGAGGGTAGCTGCATGAATGGCCGCTCTGAACTTTGCATGTCCCCTCCAGCCCAGTAAGTGTTGTAGAATGTTAGAAATGTAAAAGCACATCTAAAAATTAGAAGTGGGCATCCCTGCTTTGGATACTTACACCTGCTCACACACATCCGCAAGCATTACAAAGTAGCTGGACACTGGTTCGTCAGTAAACGTGATTACGATCCGCTATGCAAAACCTATGGCACAGGTGTCTAGCTCCCTCCTGAAAGGCCAGCAACTGGCCAGGTTTTGCATATCTCCATACAGGCCCACAGGTGGAGTAATAAATGCTCATAGGCGCACAGGTGGAGTAATAAATGCTCATAGGTGCACAGGAGGAGTAATTAATGCACATAGGTGCACAAGTGGAGTAATTAATGCTCATAGGCACACAGGTGGAGAAATGAATGCTCATAGGCGCACAGGTGGAGTAATAAATGCTCATAGGCGCACAGGTGGAGTAATTAATGCTCATAGGCGCACAGGTGGAGTAATTAATGCTCATAGGCGCACAGGTGGAGTAATAAATGCTCATAGGCGCACAGGTGGAGTAATTAATGCTCATAGGCGCACAGGTGGAGTAATTAATGCTCATAGGCGCACAGGTGGAGTAATTAATGCACATGGGCACACAGGTGGAGTAATAAATGCACATGGGCACACAGGTGGAGTAATAAATGCTCATATGCGCACAGGTGGAGTAATAAATGCTCATAGGCGCACAGGTGGAGTAATTAATGCTCATAGGCGCACAGGTGGAGTAATAAATGCTCATAGGCGCACAGGTGGAGTAATTAATGCTCATAGGCGCACAGGTGGAGTAATTAATGCTCATAGGCGCACAGGTGGAGTAATTAATGCACATGGGCACACAGGTGGAGTAATAAATGCACATGGGCACACAGGTGGAGTAATAAATGTTCATAGGCGCACAGGTGGAGTAATAAATGCTCATAGGCGCACAGGTGGAGTAATAAATGCTCATAGGCGCACAGGTGGAGTAATAAATGCTCATAGGCGCACAGGTGGAGTAATAAATGCTCATAGGCGCACAGGTGGAGTAATTAATGCTCATAGGCGCACAGGTGGAGTAATTATTGCTCATACAGGGTTATAGAGACAGCTATGAGGAGATCCACAAAACCTGGCCTGTTGCTGCCCCTTCAGGAGTGAGTTTGACATGTGCCATTATGGGGGCCCCAAAAGGTGTACAGAAATCAGACCCTCATATGATGTGCAGAAATGGGGTCTCCATCCTTGTTCCATCATGTGTGCAAAACTGCCCCCCCCCCATTTAGGGTTTTTAGAGTGTGAGCTCCAGTAATTCAGAGCCTGATGGCACTAGGTGAAAGGTTGTGTAGCAGCAAATGAAGGAGTTCAGTGGAGCAGGGTGGCCCCCTCTCTCCAGGGAAATTACTGTTTCCGCTGTATGGTAGGAGAAGCTGCAGAAAGTTGGAAAGTTTGGGCTTACCTAGTTTCGAGGGCAGGGTCACTTGGGCCCCCCCCCCCCGGACATGTCTGGCTGCTATGAGAAATGGGAGTTCGTGGAGGCACGGAGCTGCGGGGGGATCAGGAAGGGGCTGAATGGCCGCTGTGCAGCACCGGGGGGTCCTTCATTGCCTCTGCTCTGCAAGATGGGGGAAGGGGCCGCTGGCTGGAGACTGCGAGACCTTCTCACTGTTCATAGGAAGAGAGCGATAAGGGACCCTTTGGGGGGAGGTGCTAGCGTTTTTCTTTTTTTTTTTACACTGCTGCGGTCTATAGTTGCGGACATAGTCGCAGCTGACTCGGGCCGCATTTAAAGCACCATAGGAACTTTTAAAAGCTGAGCAGACCGGGTGACCCCTCCTGCCCGAGCCCAGAAGACCGGACCCCCCCTGATGGCAGCCCTGGGGTACTGATGGTATGGCCTGAAGTGAGGGAGCTCAGTCACACTTACACATACCTAGCAGCAGAATTCTGTATGGGCAGGTCACTTTTTCTCTTCTTGTAAATCTTAGTGTACAGACTGGGTGTACAGCTGCCAATAGCAACAGATTACAGATAGTGAAAAAACACATTCACTAACATAAGAAAAAGAAAATACTAGCTAAGCTCAGCACATCATTTTGAGAAATATACACTTTCCTTTTGTTTCCATGTGAAAAGGTTCATCATTATATCTAATACACATTACATTTTATGTCTGGTGACTTTGTCCAAATTTTTAATTTTAACCCTTGTATTCACACTGAAATTATCTGCGGATATTGTACAATACAAAATATTCCAGGTAAGTTATTGTTATAGTCCCTGTCCATTTAAAATAAGAAATATAGTGTAACTACCAGTTGTCAGACTTGATCCCATGGAGTACTGCAGACAACAGGTCATTTTAAGTCTGTTCAGGTGCCGATAGTGCAATCCCATATTGGACTTTTGTGCACGCTCATGTTGGTCACAGCGAAGCCGGTTCCCTTGCTGACCGCGGAGGGTGCATCATGTTATCTGTCATTAGCATTCACAGCTGATAGTATATGCGCTGGGAACCAGATAGCAATGCACCTGTAATTGCTCAGCCACTGCACAACAATAAATCAGCCTGCATGTAAGTGAAGTGTGGTATTTTAAATGCCTGGATAGTCCTTTAAAATCCTTTTAAAATTTTAGTTCAATATGCTGTAAATTTTGGTGCACTGTGTGCCGCCAGGCTGGTTTCTGCGTTTGCCACTAAGGGGCGGATTATGAGGAGGGCACAAGGGACGCATGCCCCAGGGTCCCCACCACTTGCCCTGCAAACCTCCACCAACCTTTGGGTTATGGTCTGGTCCAGGAGGGTTTTCAGTCTTGGGTCTGACAGGACACGGGCCAGCAACAAAGCAAACGGCTGCAGTGGGGGCCCCCCCGCGCCTGGTCAAGCCTTTTTTGTTTTTGAAAACCTGCAGCCAAAGCCACCACAGGACAGGAAAGAGAGTCTAGAGCAGCAAACGGGTGGGTGCAGAGCTTTCAATAGGTGACGGGTCACTGCACATAAGCAGCCAAGCATAAGCCAAACCGTTTTCTGCTGGACCAGCCGGGTGATTACACTATGCCCCACCCTGAATGGCAACCCAAACAAGGGTGTATCTGGGGTCTCCACCAGATTCTGTGCCCAGAGGCCCCACACTTAATCGGGCCCTGGTGACACACATAAGGGAGTAGGCTTCCATATTGATTTGATAGGGTGCACCATGTGACTGCTTATGCCAAGATGTTTAGTTCAGAGATGGCTGGTCCAAGCCCACTGGCTGTCAGCACGATAGATAACAGAAAAAGAACAGTGGAGAATCAGGTACGCAGGGCTGCATAGGACTGACACTGCTGGATGGAGGAACGTAAAGTATTTTTTAGGGCTGAAGGTTGGGGGGGGGGGGGTAGGACAATGATGTGCTTGGTGAACTTTTTTTCATTTTATATTTATTTTGTACATCTTTAAAAATGTTTAGACCACTTATCACTAAGAAACATACAATATGTATTTGTGGAGAGAAGCCCTGGAATATTTTTTTAATGTGTCACCTTTATACAATGGTTTGATCTTTGAATGTTTTTCTGCAAAATGTCCAGTGGAAAAGTCTGCACAAGAAATTGGCATCTTAAATGTGATAATGGTAAACAGCAGTCATCTGCGGCCACATTTTTAATGTAGTCTGCTGAGATGATTATTATCTGATTAGTTGGCTGTTCCTGGCCAGATAATTAAGTGAATAAATGAGTCACATATTTGGCTTTATTGCTATGAAATGTTATTGACATATTTGTCGTGTTCACTGTCTGAAGTAGAGGAGAGACCAAGGAGAAGAGGAATCTACTTGAATCATCTTTACTTCCCTCTTACTTAAAGAAGCACTATCACGAAATTGTGAAATATTAAAAATCCATATAAACACGTCAGCTATACACCCGAACTGAATAAGATACCCACCAAGCTTGTGGTTTATTTTCTCATGATAGGAATAAAAGCCGGGGGTGACAGGTTTAGTCAGAATGTCCTTTTCCTTCCATTAAAAAAAATTAAAACAAGCCTGGCTGGATGTTTTGGATGCCAGGTGTAAACGTGACGCCTCCTCCCACAATCCAGCATATTTATATGGATTTTTATCATTGGGCCATTTTTCGCGATAGTCCTCCTTTAAGCATATTGCCACATAGCTACTAACTGACTACTAACTACATTTTACAAATGGAAACAGGAAAACTATGATATATATTGAGTACTATAAAGTAGTATATATATATATATATATATATATATATATATATATATATATAGTTAGAGTTTTGTTCCGATTCTTTATACAAATATTCTTACCCCCCCCCCATGAACCTAATAACAGGCAGGGTACAGAATCCCCCCAATCCCCCTATAAGAGACAGCATGCCAGAATCCCCAGAATCCCCCTATAACAGGCAGTGTGGCCGAATCCCCACAATCCTACTATAACAGACAGTGTGGCAGAATCCCCCAATCCCCTATTATAGGCAGTATGGCAGAATCAGAATGGCTTCCTAGTGAGGTAAGGAGTTTTTTTTCCTTGTTTCGATGCCACTGCCCTTTCAATTCACCTCAATGGCACTCCCACACTGCTGTGTGGAACCAGGGTTGCGGAAGGACAATCAGATGCAGAAGGACAATCGGTGGTGCCAGTAAGATGATTGGACATTTGCAACATAAGAGGCACCAGCATTTTACCACACTTTAGGGGGGGAAAGTGTGTCTTATGGAGAGAAAGATACAGAATGTGTTAAAATAGTTTCCAATCCAGATGATTCTTTATCCGAGGAGTTCCACCACCAAAAGTGAGGTAGTGAGCTTACTAACCACTATAAAAAGCCAAATGTGTAAGCCAATGCTTCAGATTTCAAACAGCCATATACATGCCTTCCTGCATTACTGGCAAAGTCTTTCATCATAATGCACACCTAAATTTCGTTCTACCTGACAGCTGCAGGGTTAATGAGGACTTTGAGTATAGGGGGTTGCTGCTGTATAGCCTATTGACTGTTGAGAGCACATTTATTTGGCGCTTGTAAGTGCATTTTAATAAATATTTTATTTATTGGCATAAAGATTAAAATTTGATGTGGTTGCCTCTCCAACCGTTAATTGCCAAGCATGTGTAACTCATGGGCCTGGTGTTTCCCCCCTTGCTAGTGGAAAAAAATGCTCACCAGACTCCTCAATCAATCTGGCGGGGTCTTCACCCAGAGGGCATCCGATCCCCTCCCTCGGGGGTCTTCAGGAGAGGGCCCAAAACAGCCCCCCACTTCAGCAGCCGACATCTCTGTTAAAAAAAAGCCATTTACTCACCTCAGTGGGCGATCCTTCCTAAAGGGCCTCCCCACTACTTCCGCTTTCAGTGCAGGTCGTCACCTAGATACCGCCTCTTTCTGGGCTGGGCGGATGACGTCATCCTCTGATGTCATTTCGCTCATAGTCCGACAATCCTCATTTGTGCCGGTGCTCAGTAGAGAGAGGGTGGATGGGCAAGAGACTCTGATCCCCTGCCTCCCCCCCACAATCAGCGGCATCTGTCATCGGGACACAGCGACAGGGGACATCGGAGCTAGGGATTGTAGGTTAGTAAAGAAAAAAAAATAATAATAAATCCCATTTTCTCTCAGTGTCAGTGTGTGTTTTGTTTTTACATTTAACCCTTTGGGAACTGGTAAGGGATCCATGAGACACCTATATCAGTTCACAAGATCACCTGCGGCTCTTGAATGGCTTTCCATTAACTCCTGCCCCCCTATTACCTGCCTCCCCAAAGCCCAGGGGCAGAAGAGCCCGGGGCCCTGAAGGCTGTGCAGGCTTGTAGCCTCCAGGGCCAGAGGGCCACACAGGCAGGCTTCCACACCCTGGTTTATAAGCCCCCATAGCTGGTGCTGGAAAGGGGGGAACCCACGGCATTTTTTTAAAAAAGGGTTTTTAAGTCTTAAAAATCCCCCCAAATATTCCCCCTGACAATGTTCTCACCTGGGGAGGTAATTACTGCTGTTTACAAAGCTGTATCCAAAGCTGCCGAGGAGCTAACCTGCTACAATGGAAGGATTTTGGGATTTGTAGTCAGAAACTATCCTTAGAGCTTTGCCAAGGGAAAAAGAAAAAGAGAGGTGCACACTACACCGGTCAAATACCTTGGGTGCGGTTACCCGGGTCCTCAAGTCCCATAAGTCCAATGTAGAAAAGAAAGAGTGGGTCCGCACTCCTAAAATTTCACTTTTATTTCATCCAATAAAACGATCCAAAACATGTGTAAAGCAGCGATAAAAACATAACTGGCAATCCTAGTCTGTCTAACGCGTTTCGGGTTAGGTGCCCTTAGGTGCCCTTAGTCATAGATCTATGACTCAAGGCCAGGAAAGCTGCCCTCATTTTAGCAACACAGAGCCACAGAAATATAAAAATGTAGAAACTACATGCTGCAAGTAAATCACATGTCTGAGGGCATAATCCTAACACAAATGCTTATTTTACATTCCAGAAGAGTAAAAATCTGACAGAAAGGGAGTTTTCATATAACTCTCTCAACCAGGGAGAAGATCCGGAGATTATATATCTACAGGCATGCATATGGCTGTTTGAGATCTGAAGCACTAGAGTTTACATTACCCTAACTGAAACAGTGAATGCTATATCCTTGGCTTTTTAGAGTGGTTGATACGTGCATCATTTCACTTTTGGTGGTGGCAGTGATTTGTAAGAATCCATAAAAGAAACACCTTGAACTGGAAACTGTCATCTAGGTTTTGGACAATTGAAAGTGTTATATTTGCTCCATGTTATACATTTTTGTTTTGGATATAGAACCTTTTTATGCTACAGTTTTGGGGTTTTTTTTGCGTGTTTGAGCATTTTCTCATTTCAACTGTATTCCTAGTGCGGCATACCCTGACTTGACATCTACAACACCACCTATGTATACATGAGAAAAATATACCTATATATATATATATATATATATATATATATATATATATACTTGTCAAGCATCAGATTCCCCTGTAGTCTGTGATGGCTGCAAATTAATACATGAAGTTACACCTCTGTGTGCTGTCACTGCATGTTCGGCAGCATATGTCTGCACGCTGCAATGTTCTAGAACAATACAATCAGATATGCAGCTATGTAGCACCACTTTAAATTAGCTAAAACAGGATCTAAACCAAACGAAAAAATTCAAAATGAATCATTGTCGAATAAGAAATGCACTCATGATGTTGACAACATATTTTTTGCTTATTTCAGGTTGTAAAAACAAACAAACGATACAGAACGAACCCGCTAAAGAGTTATAACTTTGGCCATAAAAATTTCTATCAAGTACCAGACAAGCTGATAGATATGAAATCTCGCTATCACGTCCAAGGCCCAGTGAATCAGGTGTATTCTGAAATCCTTCTCAATAGGATATGTACGTGAAAATATATTACAGCCCAGCATGTTGATATGTCCCTTCATGCACTGAGCAAACTTGATGAATTCTAAGCTCCCTCAAAAGGACAATCAAGTGGAGACATGCAGAGGTTTCTCTGGACTTTATGGATTCAAGATGTCTCAACATTGATATGTGGTTATACACCTAAAAGTGAAAAAGAAGGAGTGGTCTTTAAGTACTGCCAAGTTTTAGAAATCCCAATCTTTTAAAAAGAAGGTTCCTACTTCTTTTGTCCTATTTTATACAGTATGTAAATTACTATAGCTTTAATATTGTATAAACAAATCTTTACAGCTTTACAATATATACAATATATATATTTATATTTATATTTTGGTACTGTAATTTATTAGTATGGCATTGAGTAAAAAAAGCAGTATTAAGTATTGAAATATGTTTTATGCAGTGGTACTGTTTCCCCCCCCCCCCCCCCCCCTTCTAACCGTACTGTAAATGTATACCATTTTGAAATGAAAAATTATCATGGGCCAGTTGCTTTTTCCTGTTTTGCTGAGTAATGAAGAAACCTTACTGGGAGGGCGGGGTAGTAGCTAGTATTTGCGATATGTTAAAGCATACTTTGCTTGGACTACCTAAATGCTACTTAAAGTGGACTAAAACCCACACAACTTTTATAAAATGGATCTTTTCACCTTGGAACCTGGAAACTTGGCTCTAGAACACCATTTTTTACTGTCCATCTCTGTAAGATGGCAGGCAATCAGTGATTGCATACGTGTGGCAACGACCCTTCCACTCACAACAGTGGTAATGACTGAGGGAGGCGGGACCTCCAGCTAAAATAGATTCCATTAGCTAAGAGCAGAGTAAATTGGGAGCAGCAGAAATAGGCAAAATGTACTATTTATGGGGGGAAATACAGGGATGCTTGTTAAAAATGTGGGCTTTGGTCTATTTAAGCATAGTTATGATTCTATACATTTCCACCGACAGACACTACTCACATAAAAGTTTCATGAAGAGTTTTTTCCTGTAGAACTGAAAGGAACCTGGCCTCAGCCAATCAGAATCATGACTGACTTACCCTGATTGCGGATCTTTTATCTGTTTTATGTGTTTCCTTAACTACACCAGAATTCCAGCTCTAAGCATACAAGCACTAAGGCCCATTCTTAAAACAAGAGAAAAAAGACTGTATGCAGCTCCCAAGGCCTGTAACGTCCCAGCATATGGTACAAGGTACGCTGCTGTCTGCCCAAACATAGGTATTGAAGGTAAGGCAAGACCAGCACCTGTGTGTCTGAATACTCAATGAATAGAACATAGGGCCTGATTTATCAAGCACTTCTGCCAGACAATGCAAGATTTGTGCAAATTAGAGTGGTAAAAATATAATTTATCATTTTATTTCAAATATGCGCATGTTACTGCAATGCAATATGCAAATGTCCTAAAACATTTGCAGTGCAGCAACATGCTGAGAAAAGTCATATTTTGCATTACTCTTATTTGCATTGAAATGTGTGCATTGTCTGGCAGAAGTGCTTGATAAATCAGGACCATAGTTTTTTCTTAGATGGTTTAAATTGCTCCATGGACTTCTGGTTCATCACCATAGAGAAATGTAACTACCTAAATTAAAAGCTAAGTTCTGTGTAGTATCTAGACATGCAGGTTCTGGGCTTGTCTTACCTACTAAGGCACAATGTGGGCATTTTATTTATATAATTGTTCATTATTAGAAGTCTACTAATGCTAGTAACGTTACATGTTATTGTCAATGTGAATAAGCTACATGCCATTTATTATGATAACACACCTATTTATTTAAGTGCTTTATTTTCATGTATTGTTCAGTTAAAATCAAAATTACATGGTATAAATTTGTTGTGAGACGCGAGGAGCCGCAAGTATTGTCTACATGTTGAACAAATAAAATGGTTTTCCATTCTCATTGTGATTTACATTTTAATATGGTACAGTCTGACAGAAAATAAAATAATACACATTACTCATGCTGGTAATATTACCGAGTTATTCTTCATATAGCTGAACAACTGAAGGAGAATGGAAAAAGTGGGGCCTTCTCTGGGAAGACATTAGGTGTAACTAGTGCTCTTGATCCATAGACACTGATACTTATGCGCTTGCCAAATAAATGCAAACTAAGCTGACCATCTACAACTGCAACAATTCACCCCATCAATCGACAGTAAGTGAATTTAAACATGCCTGGGATAAGCACACATCTATCCTAAGATAAAGAGTACATACAGTATACACATAAGGGCAGATTAGATGGACCGTATGGTCTTCTTCTACCATCAACTGTCTATGTTTCTATGCTTTTAATATAAGCTGTATGGATTGGGCCACCTCATACAAAGGGCGCACCTGGCACAACAGAAGCAGGACTGATTAACAGTCACTAATTTGCTTGCAAATGGTGAATGAGGGCCCAATTAATCCTTAGGACATGTAGATTCTGTGGGGCCCAATCTCAGGAATGGGTTAGCAATAGACAGCCATATGAAAGTAATGTAAAGATAAGGTTTGAGGGCTTTTCAACGCTTGATCGGGGGGGTTAATGGCAATTGGGGTGTCCTCCCTCACAGCAGACCAACACGTATGTTTGTAAAATGGGTGTTGGTCCAGTTTAAGCTTCTAATGATGGGCATATGGCTCCCTGATTGTGCAGCAGTTTCCCAATAGGCAATGTTGAATTTACACATACACCCAGTGGGATAAATAACAAAACATGTGAAGCAAATTACTCAATACATCTCTATTAGTTCTTCTTTCTTATTTTTTAATTACTGTTTTAATAAAATATTAAAGCTGACATCCCAGGAAAAGTGCTTGGCCAAAGGTTCTGGGCTGGAAGGTTTCCAGGACCAAGGGCAGGCTGTTTGGCTTTTTTACCCTGGGCCCCCTATGCCTGGTGCACCAGCGTGGTAATCTGTAGGAAGAGCCATGATTCTTTTTTCATTTTATTTGAAACGGGTATAAAATAAATAAATAAATATTTCTCAACTCATCCAGCTGCCTTTCCTAATAGTGAGATGAAGCAAAAAAAAAAACAGCAAGTCCATTTGCCTTGATCTATTACTAAATGCCTATCTAGCATTACATGGATGAATGTGATCCTTTATAACAAAAAGACTAGTTGCACATGTGCATTAAAAAATTACATGGGGACGCCACCTGATCATTCTGAAGCTGTGTGAAATTTAGAAAACAAATGCACCATTTGGGGTAAAGACTTCTCAGCACCAGAAACGATTTCAGAGATTTACGATTTTCAGCTGGAGAATTTGAGTGAATTTTTCGCTTACTTAATTTTTGCACTGAAATTTACATTTTTCACCTGCATTTTCAAATGGACGAATTTAATTTGTCAGCTTTGTTGAATCCAACCAAATTGAATTTTATTCTATGTTTGTTGAACCAAGCCCACTGTGTGGGTGAGAAACTGTGACCATGCCTACCTCTCACACCACTGCTTAAAGTGGACCAACACCCAGGATTTTGACTATCCTGGGTCTTGGTCCACTTCGGTGTGTGAAACCCCGCCGATCACCCGAAAAACTCACCTCTCCCCGCTCCCAGCGCCGACGGACAAGCAATTTGACAGCCGCGGACAAGCGGCTCCTCTGCCGCCGCCTCCCACTCGTCACTCTTGACGCGCGCGCGCTGGCCATTCACAGACGGCCGGCGCGGGCGCGCGCACGTCTAGAGGGGCGCGAGGGAGGTAAGGGGAAGACAAGGTAAGGGGATTTGGGGTGTTTGGGGGGGTTTCACCCCACGGGACATCCCGATCTCGGATGTCCCGCAGGGAGGGAGGTGATCCCCGGGCCGATCACAGGAGGGTGATGGTCCACTTTAAGAGCACCGGGGGAAGGGGGGGATGCATGGCTAGGGAGATTTATAGCTGTCATCACACTGCATCTGGTTACCTACCAGAAACAAAAATAAAACTACTTAGGCTAATAGAAACATAGGGGGTGCCATTTCCCTTTAAATAGGCCGACCAGAAAATGCTGCTCAACACTTACTTCTGCTAACTAGATGTACAAACCTGGAACTTTGACCTTTCAAGCTGCACACTAGTCTTATGACTGCAGTCAAGCTGGAGGATTTCTACTGCAACTGTGCAACTAACAGGCTCAGAAGGTGGTCAGCAATGGCAGCCTTCATGTCTTCCTTGACAGGTTTACTTTAAAGGTGAGATCCTTCACCTATGATGATTTGTTTGTTAAAGCTAAAGATCAATTGCGTTATTTGAGTTATGTATTAAAAAAAACTTAAGTAGTCCCCTGTGGCACCAAGAGTACTCACTCAACTAATAGTTTTTCCACTTATAGAATAAGTAAAACGTGAAAAGTGATTAATCAAATTCTGCCAGTGGCTTTGGGATGTTACCATAACTTATCTTGAGATCTTGAGAGCCTGCGGCCCTTTAAAAGCATCTGTGACATTTTGCGGTGTGTAAATATTGAATGCTTCACTATATATATATATATATATATATATATATATATATATATATATATATATAATGTATGTGATATTTATTCCAATACCAATATCTTTGTACACATTTTCAAAAGTTATTAGAGAAGAAAGAGTAAGTAAAAAGAGAGAATATAAAGAAAACAGGGGGAGGGGTGCGACAACAAGGAAAGTAGAGATCAGCTTTTATTGGCCCACACACAGGTGCTAAATTAGCAATATTTATTTTTTAAAATCCCCAAAGGCTTTTTTGCAACACTGAAAGCACCCTGCAGAAAGAATATTTTTACATCACTCATCAGAAGTGTATTTACTTAATACAGTTAAATAAGGATATTTAAGATATTTAATACAGTCTACCCTTGAGATTGATGAATGCATGATTTAAAAGCTTTTTATTCCTTGTAAAAGGAGTTTTATAAAAATGTGTTTACTATGAAAATTTGAGGATGAATGAGGATCAAGGACTCCACTGGCTTTTTTTTTCTAACTTTGGACCTAGTGCCTTGTCACTGCTAAAGGTAAAAAGCAATAATGGCATACCAATAATGCCTGTATGTATTTGTCTGAATTGGTTCATCATCATCAAATTGAATTAACCAGTATCCAGACCATGCTCTGTTTTGCAAGGGGATGACTGCTAACCCCTTTCTCAGCTTTTGTTTTGGTAGCTTTGGTGGAGGCAACTATCAGGTGTTTCATCCAACAGGACACCTGCTACTTTTATGATGAATACAGACTTTCAAATCAACCCTGGCAGCTGCAGATTGGTCAGGATATTATGGAAAGGCACGCTAACTTTACACAGAAAATCAACAATATTTGCTTTGGACTAAACCAAATTTACTTTTCGATTGGTTGGACTTATCCATGACCAGAATCTGAATGGGAGTAAGTATATAACAGGGCTCTTTTGGACTTTTACAAGAAATGTATCCAATGGACAGTCCTAGAAGGATCACGCTAACCTTCAAAAGTATCAGATCTACAAGGCCATCTCTTGCAGCCAGGCTTTCATCTGGCTCCCTCCTACATCAGCCTTCCATTCTAGGTTCTTTAACATTTCAGCTATATATTATGAAGGCCAGCACGGCATGATTGTAGACTGTGGTATCATTAAACCAAATATTTTAGGCAGAGATGCAAAACAGCAACCTTGTATCTTGGCTCAGTCAGTGTGAACCAGATTTCTGTGATACACTCTCATTTTGTCAGTGACTAATGATACTATTCCCCACAGGTGGGCTCAGGTGACAAGCAGTTACAGGTCCTGACTCCTTGCTGGTTCATTGTGTGTGTCTGTGAGTGCTCTCTGCAGTGGAACTTCCTGCCATTTGTAATGGGGAATCACTCTCCTCTTCTTTGGTCCAGCTGTGTACTCGGCTGACGAGTCAGTCTCAGGCGCTGGCACGGGCAGAGCCTCCTCCACCCTCATTCTTGGCATCTTGACTCGCAGACACGCACGCGCACATGATAACTTTATGCCTTCTGGCGGTGCTGAAGGTGGCACAGCTGCTGGAGGCTAGTTTAAATGGGCCAGTGAGCCTTAAGGTTGTTTATTGGGCTACCTAGCACCTATGATTAGTGGGCTAATCAGCCCAGGGGTTACTGTGGGCCAATGAGCCCGCCCAATGGCCAGCCAATCCCTGTACACTATCCCCTATAAATGTGCCTTAGCACCTGTCATTAGTGGCCATGATAGCCTGTGCTTTGGGCGTTAAGGCTGTGCTCTCTTTCGCATGTTACTCGTGTTTGACCTGAATTTGACTTCACCTTCGCTTAACCCCCATCATCCCCGTTGACCTCGGATTTCCTGACCTTTGCTTGCTCCCTTCAGTACCTTGATCCTTCATCAGTCTTTGACCTTCGGCCTGCCCTCTGACCTTGCTTCTGGTAATTCTTCTGCTTGACGCCCACTGGACTGATCTTCCATTTGTGACCTTGCTTCCTCTGACCTATCATGCACTTCAGTATACCCTCACAAACCTGCAGGTCCAGCCCTCAGTCGATAACATTTGCACTGTTAAGTCTTGGGGGAAACTGTGTCAGGGACCTGGACCTGGACCTGCTAACTGGTAAACCTTACACCATTGCTGTGATGGGTCTAAGGCCTTCTGATCCATGTGTTAGACCTTAGGCATTCTAGATCCAGTTTTGGGCCATAGGCCATTTGATTCAAGCGCTAGGCTTAAGACTTCTGAGTTCCTGACATCCTGGTATCTGTAATTTCAAGTTTTGCTTCAGCCTGTTTTTCTGTTGATTGGATACTGGCCCTCCAGTGCCATGTGGGGTCACTTGGGTACAACCATCTCATCAAATGAGACTGCACTGACTTTTTGGGTAGTTATTGTCAAACTGGATTCAAACTCCTCAACCAGTGGTACATACGGTAGTTTCCTCTATCCTCCACAAATCCGGACAAATGCTGAAGCAGTGAACAGGAGCAGGGTACAATCCTCTATTTGTTCAGGAACTGCTTTCTGTTTAGGAACTTCTGGTGCAGGACCTGGTAATTTAGTACTTATTCTCCTCATGGTCTATCAATGACCTTTACAAAAAGTGTTACAAACATGGTTAATGCAGCTCTTTGGCATTCTTTCTCTCCTCCCACCATTTCACAATGGTCACAAAGGGTAAGCAATATTATGACAATGGAGGAGGTCCTGTTCCTACATGTTGGACATTGCTAGTTCTACAGTGTTCCTGTCTGCACAGAAACCATGAAACACATCCTCCTGCATCTCTATTGTACATAAAACATGTACAGTAATTCAGACTTTCTTATCTTCCCTTTACCAATTTGTGATCTTTATATCACATCCTCCTCCCTTCCTTATGGTGTTTATATAATTTATTCTGTTTAGGGCACATTTTAAAGGGTCAGGGGGTCCCATTCCACGGTTATGGTTTGACCCTGATGGTTGCTGTAAGGTATGCTTTTTTACTATGCGACTAGCAAATTAAATTGGGTCAAAACCTGGAATTTTGATCATTCTAGTCCTAGTCCCTGGGGCATCCCTACTGGGGCCTTGCAAGTGGCAAAGCCATGTACTTGACAGATTCCTATGCTTCTTTCTGCCCTTCATGCCTGGCAGAGTTTAAAGTCTGTCAGCACGCGCAGAGGGCGGAAGTGGCAGGGATGCAGCCTGGTGCACAGAAAAACAGAGCTCTTAGGTTTGCTCTTATGCCTTGGGATCATGGAAAATGTAGGATTTATTGGCTGATTGCAGGGTTTCAGGCATCAGGGACAGGGGCAGGAAATCAGCATGGCAAACTGTTTTGGGTCCTCCTTAAATAAAGCTTTTTTTTTTTTTTTAAATGATACACGTTCCCTCCTCCAATCAGTAATGGGATTGCTGCCTCATGACTGGGGATAGAAGCATGTGATGAAGCTAGCTGGGAAAGCACATTGCACAATGCAGAGGAAGGAAGCTTGCAGAAGATTAAAATAATATAGAGTAAAATTAAATTGTGTGTCTTTATAATCTATGTGATTAGAAAGGTCTTTGTATACACTACTTTTTACAAGCTGGGAGGTATGGTGTTATGCAGGATACATAAATTGCTGTGTGCAATTGGTCTTGTGTGTCGCTGCTGCACATAGTTACGATGGTCCATGTAGCAAGGAAAGGCCAGTTCCATTAGACACCCGCCTAAACTGTCTATTATAAGCTGGCTGTTATATGATGATTACATCCTCATTGCTCTCTGTGTCAGACAGCACCGGTTAATAAATGCTGCCACTTGACTTCCCTAACAGGCTGGGAATTAAAAATCATTTACTGAGCAGCCAGGAGACATTATAGAATCTTAGGAGAATGTTTCGCATCTGTTTCAAGTTATCCCTAAAGCCCTTCAGTGTGCTCTGCATCTTATTCAAGTAGCTAATTGTATAAAGTGAAGGGAAGCTGGTGGTGAGTGCCTTCACTACTTCAAATAGTCTCCAGCAGATTAGAGAGGGATCAGTCACCCTGAGATCTCACATAGAGCTTGCAATCAATCTCTCCCTCCCACTTCAAAGCTCGGCACAGCCTATGGGACATAATAGTAAAGCCCTGGGGAGCACTATACACAGGCAGAGTCAGGCGCTGCTGTTTCCTTGGCTGATGTCAGGGATCTGTGCTATTTTAAAGTTACATTTCTATTACTGCTGCTAAGCTTTGTAACTATAATCATGGTGCTCGTTGTTCTGATTATCTAATGTCTGCTTACACATATCCATTATTTGTGTGTGCTCAGTTTCATAGACCCAAAGAAAGAGGTAAGGTCAGGTGGCAGATGCTGGAGCTGTCACTCTGCACTGAACTTCAGCTACACCTCCCCACCTATTAGCAAGTACTAGCCAATAAGGGCTACCCTCTGAGATGCATTGTTACTATTCAGCAGAGCTTTGGCCAATCACAAGAGGAATTCCATTGTAGCTGAACAGACTAGGATGGAGGGATGGGAGGGAGGACTTAAATCAGAGGAGCAGCTCACCTAAGTCAGTAGGACTGGTCCTCCCTTACTCCAGTTGCTGGCAGGCAGCATCCCCTCATCCCAGGCACATGGGCTCAGAACTGTTACAATCCAATCAACATTTAGAGGAGGAAAGACTGCAGACTCACAGACAAGGAGTGCCTGAACTTATCTAATCCCAGAGGACCTGCTTGCAAGACCAACAGTAACTCCATCAAGACTTTAGGAATAAATGTTCTGGAGATGGAGAAGGGGACTTATTTTGGAGTTTGTCACCTGTGTGTCCTCCTGACTATATTCATGGCGAGTTTCCCTTATTCACAAGGAAGTTGGATGTAAGTATCTTTTCTTGCATTTATGCTTGAGATGCAGAAAATTGTTGATTTGGTTGATTGGAAGTTTTATCTTGTTTTTCAAAAACTTAGTTGTCCATTACTGGTGAATGATTTAAGGTGACCCACACACAGTGCTATCCAATCGTTTGCAGTTTTACTGAAAGCTAAAAAATGATACTTTAGATACTTTATTTATTCTGCCAAGTAAATACAGGATACAAACAAGGAATGCTTTTTGGCAAGGAGATACACCATGAGAGCTATTAACAATTACATACAACAACATAGTAGTAACAGGAATTAAGGTCTAAGGTTAATTAGTGTAGAATAAAAGAATTAGCAACAATACATGTAGCATAATAATATATAATAATAATATTATATAGCATGAATGATTAAAGCAAAAAGTCTAAGGACCGCTTAAGAACCTTTTTTTAGAAACAATATTTAAATTGATATATTGCTGTTTTAAGGATGCAGCAGCAAACTGTTTTCAGTCCCTTTCTTTGTTCTGTAGTTCATCAACCCCCGAAGATGAATCTAACAGAAGTAGATCGAGTTTTCCACTATCATCACTTAGGTTTCCTGACAAGCAAACCTTTTCTCCAAAGCACATCTGGATTCTCCAAACAAAAAATGACAGCTCTCAAACATGTTTACATGCAGCTCTAAAATATGTTAAACATATTTAATTTCAGATCCATCCCAAGTTCGCGTTGGGTTTGTCAAAATATTTCTAGCTAACCTCCTTTGTTTCTTTGAGAGGGTTTTGGATTTGGCATGTTCTAAAGAGGCATATTTTATTGGGTGGATTAAAACATTATGCGTTAAGTCTGCCCTTTGCCCGGAGAGAAAACTGCTTTAAATAGGTTTCAGACATTTTCCTCGCCTACAATCAGTAGCATTACCCTAAATCAACACTAAGATTTCATTTTAAGACATTTTGGAAACTGTGCTAGTAAGGGTTTTTTTTTGCACTGACTTGTTCCTTTCTGTATTAAAACTGCTCTAAGCAGCCCTATATTTCACCCTAGCTATAATGGCTTAGTTCTTATAAATCCATCTATATTTATATAAATCTATAAAGTAAGATTAGTTCATTAGAAGTTTTCTTCCTCTAGGTGTGCTTATTTTAGTTTTGATTCTTATTTGACTTTTTCAAACATTTGCTACTTAGGTATTGCTACATGTGCTACTTTTTTAGGCTATGATCACATTTAACACTACATGGAGAGGAGAACACATGGTCCATCTAGTCTGCCCTTATGTGTATATTGTATGTTCTCTTTATCTTAGGATAGATGTGTGCTTATCTCAGACATTGTGTAAATTCACTTACTGTTGATTTTCCCACTACCTCTGCTGGAAGATTGTTCCAAGCATCTACTACTCTTTCTGTAAATAATTTTCTGATATTGCTTTGATTCTTCCCTCCAAATGACATTAGGTTGTCCCCCCTTGTCCTATCATTAAGTTTCTTCTTAAAAACACTTTCCTCCTGAACCCTTTTCAAATGTCCTTTTTCCTATCTTTCCCCAATGTTACATACTGTATATGTGCTTTCATATGCACTGCTATGGGATTCAGCGTGCCAAAGTTCACTGGAAAGATGGCAGTGGGGCATTTGTAGTCAACTCTCTCTCTGTTTCAGTTCCCAGCATTAAGCCGTGGCCTCAGTGTGAATTTTCACCTTTGTAGTTTTTATATTGTGCACTCATATTGGATATGTTTTAGAGTATTTTATACTTGTACTATACATACACGTTTTTAGACCGCTTTAAATAACTATTGGTACATTAATGTTCATTGTATTGAATCACAACTAGTGTATTTTTGTGTGTTTTACATCTATGACTATTAAGTTCCTTGAACACATAGAAGAGAGCATATTCAATCCTATCATATAACCTTTTTCCTTATTTTTTATTATTTTCATATTTGTTAATATTTCTTCATATACACCAGTCAAGTACCTCCCTAGTGTCCTATTTATTCTAAATATGAGCGCATGCATTGTAAGAACTCATGTGTGCTTAAAACATCTAATGTCATTTAAATGGTCCTATATAATGTTTAAACTGGCCATAGATCATTTTCAGGAGGATATTCCTTAGTCACACAGCAAAGAAAACTGCCATGCTGCTCAAGGCAAAGAAGGACTGAAATAGTCCTACACGTGGCAACCTTTTTGGCAGAAACCCAGGCAATCTAAGCCAAAGCATTGGGGTTATCCAAATGTTTAGGTTTCTAAAGAAAAATCTCAGCATTCTCCGTTGTGCTCCTTGCAGCTGATCAGTCCTACTAAGTTGAGACTTATTTTTAAAGCAATTTTTGGAAAGGCTGAGTTTTGAGGACTATTGAGGTCAACACTCAAAACAATGGAAAATAAATGCTCCGCACCAGAAATGGGGCAGTTCTACAGGCGAGGAAGTGTTTCAGGGAAGACGTATATTTCACGTTGGGTACTGAATTGTCTTCTTTAGAATTCAGCCTCATCAAATGTTTCAGAGGTGGGATAACCGTTTGAGTGCTATTAGGGTATTATTAACATGATGTGAATAGATTGGTTTGTTTAATCAAAAACTGCTGGTGTTTTGCCACCATAGACTTTATAAAGGACAGTAGAACAGATCTTGTAGAGAGATGTTTCATTAAATACATTCTTCATAATGATAAGCAACTGTAATGCCCAGAGGGACTTGCGGGCACATACAAACTAGCTGTAGAACCGAGAGAATTCCTGATGTGCCACACTGCTTTTGGGCCTGCTGGGATCCTCCTTCTAACACACTTATACAAATCCTGCTCCCCAAAACTCCCCTCGGCCACCCTGGCACCCAGCCCCAGTGGAAGTCCCAGGCTGAGTTTTAGCCCCACCAAAGCACCAAATAAGAAAAGTGCAGGTTCCCATAAGTAGCTCAATTCAAACATCTTGTCAGGAACAATGCTTGCTGTCCTAGGCTGGCTATACTTATCCTTAGAAGTCAAACAACAATTTTATTTATTTAATTTTTGTTTATTGTGTTATTTCAGACCTTGCTGGCCATTAGCTTATCCTTCCAGTATCCCGTAAATCAGGTGGATGGCAACAAGGGCCAAGACTAAGGGTTAATCACACTGGTTGAAAGCCTTTATCAGTTGCATAGGAAGCAGAAAGCTCAGTTCACATATTTATTTTTATAAACTCAAATATTTTTGAACATGAAGTTTTATTTAATTTCTGTGTTTAAAAGTGAATTTATTTTATTGTTACTCATTTTTTATTTTTTCATGAATGCACATAATGTAGTTTTACAAAGGAACATATATAGAAGCATATGTAAAACATATGTTAGTGCTAAGTATATTTATTTTAACTTTTTAATGAAAGATGTGTTTTGATAATACTATACCCAAAAGCAGAACTTACAACACCTTTTCTCTAAGCCCCAGAATGACCTGACATGGACAATAAAAATATGGGCTCATGGGTTTGGAAACTATTTGTGCTTTTTGTGCAATTTAGCTCACAAAAGCAAGAAGGTGTGAATGGGGCCAAAAGGTTCGAAGTAGAGAACTGCAGCATTGTGGAATCCAGTGAGACTGGGTAACATGCTACTGTTGTTTTCTCTATAGAGGGTCCTTACTTCAGCAACATTATCGTATTACATTTCCTAACACATGAGTGATTAACACTTAGTTTCAGGGTAAAATCCTATTTAGGAGAAAGCACAATATAGCAGAGAAGTATGTGTCAGTCTGTATGACCATCAGTGGTTATGGTGGACAGATAACAGCAAGTGGATAACTCAAATAGTAGCGTCAGATAAATAAAAGTGTTATCTGGTCAATATCTTAAACTCTGACTGGCATTTATTATTTTTCCTAGTATTAGTAATGTACTGGTGAGCAATTTCTTATTGTCTCTACATATGGTGATAAGGGAATTATCATATGGTGATAAAGCCTTAGATTTAAGTTATTAATTTCAGGTCTGAAAAAACTTTCCTGTTGGTAGAGTTCCATGGTAAAATACAGTATATGAGTATATGTGTCCTAATGCTACTTATAACTAAAGCATGCTACTGTGGGGAAGCTTCCAGACACTTGTTCAGGCCTCTTAAAATATCATGTAGAAACCTAAAATACCTTTGTATATTATTACTATTGGCCATTTGCTGATTTACCCTCTAACCAGGGATTCCCAACCATTGGTAAGCATAGCACTGGCAGTACTCAAGTTCCTCCTAGGTGGTACCTGGCCAGGTAACAGACTGATCTGTACCCCAAATCTGCTGCCATCCATTTTTATTTTTAATGGTTGTTCTGTTCATTTTAACACAGATTTAGGTGGTAACCCATATGTATCACTTAGATGGTACTTGATAATGTGGTGTGATACTCAATAAATTAAAAAGTTGGGGGGCCCTGATCTAGCTCAAGATATTTATTGGCAATTACTTTGTAACAGAATCACTAAAAGTTAGGCGCAAATAGGGTTACATTGCTGAGAATAAACGCCAATATAGTATTTGGTTCACAACTTTGTTTTGTAACCTTTAAACACCTTTTGAAACCAAAAGTATGCTCTAAAATGATATAAGTACCTTGTCATCAGTTCATTTCTGTGTGCCCTGGTGAGCTGTGCTTTTTCTACACTTGAAAAGCCCATGTACATGGCCTGGAGTCTTTTAGAGTTTCACCATCCGAGTTTCACTTCTCCTGGAGCCCTTGTCATGTCTGTGTGCTTCGGTCACATCCCCGTTCATCTTTAGCAGTGCGCACGCCTGGCCATTCTGAATGGCTGGCGCAGGCACGCCACGGATGCAATGTGGGCAGGGATGCGGCTGGCGGTGGAGCTCAGCTCCCTTCAGCACCACCCAGCTTAGCCATCAGCGTTACCGAAGGGAGCAGAGGGACATTGGGCTGCTCAGCCAATCAGTGCACTTGCTCTCGCCCGAGTCTGCCCCATGGGAGCAGCAGGAAGGTTAGTGAAACAGGGCGACTGGGGGGTACACACAGCGGGGAATGCCCCGCACAGTGGTACAACACACAGGAAAGTGTGTTGTTCCTCTTTATTTTCACACATCATAATCTGATGGATAAAACACCTGGGTTCTTCTACCACATTTCAAGATGCTCATTCCCTAATGGCCAAAATACTACAGGGTACATCTCTCACAAAACAACAAACACGCATGTCCTGACACACTATTATTATTAATTGATCTTTTAATTTCATTTAATCAGTTAAAATAACCATTTACAACTAATATATATATATATATATATATATATATATATATATATATATATATATATAACTAATGGCACATGTGATGTAACTGTCAATTAAGTCATTTTATTTCAATGTATAGGTTTGGATTTTTAAAAATACATTCAAGTTATTGCAAGTTGTCAACTTTTTATAGGTCCTTATTTCTAAACATATTATCCCTGTTTTAAAGCTAGCTAATATTAGCATGTTATCTTTTCAATGTGTAAGTTACATTAGGGAGCTTTGTTTCATGGCAGATAAGACTGCTTCAGTTATTTCAGTTTCCCAATCTTCCACTCCTTCCTCCTTCCAGTGGATTAGTGTTGCGACAAATAGCCATGTATTAACAGAGGGTTTTGGTGTTTTTTTAGGATCTGGATCTCCTGGCTTGTATTCAGACTGTCAGTGGTGGGAATGGCAGCATTTGATCTGAAATATGCTTTTTTTATTGTGCTCCGTATTGTTAGGAGAGGCCGCCCTGGTGCTGGAGGCAGTATTAGTTACATTGTACAGCTGTCTCGCAGTCATTTGCTGCCTCTCGTTTGATTCTGGATTAAGCAGATTACTGTGCCATGTTGTGATACCTTATCTGGATCAGATCTTTTATGGATGTGCTAAGCTCGGGATTCCTGCAGCATAGATCAGAGCCTGTGTCCTGTTTTCCATTTGTTCCTTTGTTCTCCTGTTTGATGCCGGTGCAGACATAAAAACCAGAGTTCTATGGGTTTGTAGTGGCTGACATTTTTACCTTGCTCTCTTGTTAGGGGTCTCCGGCTCACACTGCCATAAATATGGAAGGGCATTCTAGCTGCTCGTTAGTAAATTACCCGCATGTTATCACTCAGGTCTGAAGAATTTAAGGCTTTATTTACTAAGCAGACTTAAGCCACAAATACTGGAATTCTATAAATGACTGATAGAGGGTAGAGCACAGAACAAATAGATTATTATTTAGCCGGTGTCCTGTTTTAATTCTGAAAAATACAGCTTTAGCAAATGTTCGCTAACTTCTAACTTCAGTAGGTGGTACATTGATGAAGCAGTTGCTGACTTTACCCTTCAGCTTTGCTCTTCCAGCGGAATAACGTAGTATGTCAGTTTCTGCTACTGCATACGTAATGGATGGCTGATAATAATGAGGCATTTTTAAAACAAGAAACGCTAAAACCTTTCATCATGATGTCAGGTGTCTTTTGTCCAAGTGAAAAATGACTAAATAGCATTAATGGAGAAAGTAAATCCCTATGTAGGTGTCCAAGGGCTCACCACAATTTCAAAGCGTCAACCCACATGTTAGATTTTTCTATTACGCAAACATGTGAAAACATGTTAATGTTATTGTCCATTAATAATGATATTGGTTATTAACTGTAGGCTATATACTTATTAAATAGAATATTGACTTAGAAGAAAGTTTTCATTTTGGGGCTTCTCCACCTACCTTGAATATTTACTAAGTAAAGAGTTTTTACTTGGAGGCCTTGTCCACCTCCCCCATCTCATAATCTATTTTTTATGTAATAGCACTAAAGGGTTTTAGGGTCGAGGATCCCTGCAAGTGTGAACTTTCTAATGTTTTGGCAATTTATCATACAAGTGTTAGTATTAATGGACTTCTGTTGAATACACGTTACTAATGAGGAGCTTGTTCTAACAATGAGGAAATAATGAGGAGCTTGTTCTAACAACATCTTGTGCTTAATGTCATTGTCCAGGCATACAAAGTATATTCTATACTCATCTTTTATCCCCCACAAAGGATCGCTCCTAGTCCAGCGCTCTGACACTCACCTGATCCAAGTCCAGAATGGCACACTCCCTCTATTCACTGCAATAGAGCGGATGTTTCAAAACCTGGCATGTTCTCTCCATAGTCCATGAGAAACATGGTGGTGGGCGACCCATAGCTGAACTGCAGAAGTTCCAGACAATCAAGCCAGGCATTGCAGGACTTGGATCAGGTGATCATGGTGAGTATCAGTGCACCTGGCTAGGAGCAATCTTCTTTGGGGGGTAAAAGTGAATGTAGTGTTTTTTCTTTTCATGCCTGGACAATAACTTTAACCATATTATATCCATGTCACATGTTAATGCAGACACTCATTTCCTACCTAATGGATGTGGGGCTGCATTGTGACAGTCTTGGGGGGCATCCAAATTGCTGGAGCACACATAGACCCCCGCAGCGCCCGCAATTGTTACCCAAACCTCGTTCCCCTGGGTGAAATGCGGTCCGCACTGGTTGCTGGTGGTCATGTGGGCCAGGGTTGCATTTTCTTTGACTTTGAAGTGACTGCCACCGCCCAATCATGGGGAGCATTCCACCCACGGGACTGAGGGTCAGGTAAGAATTGTGGGTGCTGCGGGGGGTCTATCTGCAGTGCCCCCCCCCCCAAGACTGTCACAATGCAGTTCTATACCCATTAGGTCAGAAATGGGTGTGGGACCACTTTGAAGCAGGCCAAAACTTATATTCAGCCTACTCGCGTCTCCACCCCCCCCATATCTCGGGAGTGGCTGGCTCATCAGTGACCTGGTTTAAAAAAAAAACAATTTCCACCAGTGAGTACATGTCCATATGGCATTTTTGAGCTCTCCAGTTGCCTGGGGCTAGCAGCAAGCCCTGAAGTCTTTTAGAATCCAGCAGCATGCCGCACCGCTCTAGGGCAGCATAAACAAATGCTATTTGCTTTACAATAAATCAAATTGTTCTTTACAAGTGATGACTAGCATGAAAGAAAGTTCCAAGCATACACAACTAATGACAAATATGATGTTTCACGTGACAGTATTTGCTGTTCTGTTTTGAGTATCATAGGCCTATGACGTTGATTGGCACAGTCAGCAGTTGATTGGCTGATACTGTGATCGGTAAGTGGTTGTGGTTATTTTACAACCATTTTTTTTTGAGAAAATCCATATTAAACATGTAGTTGTCAATCATAAGGAGTCAAGTGTAGAGAGGGTGGTGGATTAGCCACCACCCCTCTAAGGGTTAATCTTGGTGTAGCCCTGGAGTTAGGGATACTGGGCTGGGCTAGGGTCAGGAACCTGAGGGGTAATTCACTTCCTGCCTCTAGGGGGTGGAGTTTGAGGTTTAGGGCCATCAGGCCCCACCCCTAATTATGGATGGCAGCTGGGCCTATAAAAGGGAGGCCCAGCCAGTGCTGCTTCAGTCCGGAGGCAGCTGGAAAGCTGGGCAGACATGCGAGTTGGGGCAGAGAGAGGAAGGAGGCTGACATAGATAGCGGCTGACAAGCCTAGGCCCTCGAGGGGACGTGGGACTCCCCGGGAAGTGAAGAAGCCCCGGAGGAAGGAGGTAGTTGTGTGGGAAATGGTTGTTGTGTGGTCTTTGCATGGCTACTTATCTGGACTCTGGACCTGCCATGGATAGCTGCCTGACGGGGAAGAAAACAGAGTGAGTAATAGCTTTCCTGAACCCTGAGCCCCAGTGTACACTCCTATTTGGACTGATTCTGACCTAGAGGTGCCCCTGTCCCCTTGCTGCCCAGATAATTTTTCCCTTGTGGGCGCATCCCAAAGACATCCGGGGTGTCCGCTACACGTGTACATATTCAGATTCAAAGAGAGAGACATCAAATATGATCAGTATTGAAAGCTATGCAACCCCACTAGACATATCACATATAATTAAGGGAGAGACCCCCCCAGGGAATGACCTATTCCTCCTTCAAATCAGTTCCCCTTGTGAGACCAACTCCCCACTTTCAAGTGTATAAGCATAACTAGTATTTAACTTTAAATATCAAGAATGTATAGGAGGAAAAAAATGGACAGAAGAAGAATAGGAAAAGAAAAAAAGAAACTGAAAAATAAGAAACAGCAAACCTATGTCAAAGCCATCTAAAAAGATAGCAAATATTCCAGCACTCCACCCGAGCCGGCATGTTAAATCCACATCTAAATCTAAACTGATCATGCGTCTCATTTCGTAGGGCAGACAATTTCTCATTAACCATCATGTTAGAGATCTTATCCCTGTAAGTCAGGGACCTCCAAGCTTTTGCTATAATCTGTTTCACAGAACTTAAGATGTAATAGACAACCTTACTTTTGATAAATTATGCCATTTCTGGCCTAGTAAAGGCTCTTGTGGGTCTCTAGTAATGTTCAGATTAAGCACTGTTTGTATGATATTATATATTCTAATCCACAACCTTTTAGCTTTGGGCACGACCACCATACAAGGATCATTAAACCCTCTGTTGCACATCCTCTAAAACAATTTGCTGGGTAGGATGGCACAAAGCTTTATGTACTCTGCTTTGGGTAAGAAACCACCACAAGAGTGCCTTGTAATTATTCTCCAGACCATTTATATTATACATGTTATGAGCTGTGTCTTGCCATATAATGGTCCATTCATCCAAGCTAAGACAGTTCTTCTTCCCATCGCTTCATGTAATTCAGTTTTTCTGCGGTTGACACCACATTAAGAGATTGGTAAAGAGCTGAAATCAGCCTTGGTGCTGAGGGATGACATCTAACATCTCCATTCAAATCCAGTTATAGAATAAGGTAGATATTCATATATAAGGTAACACGGGACATAGTGCTGCAACTGCATAAAGTCATGGGTTTCAGAGCCAGGCATTTGTTTCTGTCTTCTAAAATAATTCAAGGATTGCATCCCATGTGGGTTACATAGGGAACAGATAGAATTAAACCCCTCGAAGTCCAGCACCACAAGTTCAGCTCCTGCAGCCCAGAGGGAAACAATGGACATCTTAGGTGCGTGTAGTTGTAATTGTATGTGTAGAACCAGATATAAACCCACATGCAGCTGTACTGTGCAGTACAGTTTGTCAGTCTTCAGCAGAGGCTAAGCGTGGTGGATTCCTTTTTAGAGAAATATATAGACTATGGTCTATCATGGTTAAGTGAGAACAGAAGGGAAACTAGAACCTGTTACTATAATAAAAAGGGTCTGTTTCTCTTTATAGACCTATTGAAAGTTCTTGTTTTGCAGAAAAAGAGTATTTTAGGCGGACATTAAAATATTTGTTCACACATGCCATTCCCTTTTAGGGGTCAATTCAGCACCATGTGTATGAAGAAAATTTCTATTTCATTTTTCACTTAGTGAACCAAATCTAGAAGAGGCCCTTGTAAGTAATTGTAGACCAGTCACAGCCATTGTTAGCAGGTGGTGAAGGCCCCCAAGTGGCAATGGCACTGTGGCAAGAGCCCTGCTCCACCCGTTTTAATCTGGCCCTGACTGAATCAACCCCTGCAGATTTAACATTGGATTCATTGTTAGTATACACAGTTATGAATCTGCTCACCTTTGATTCTGGAGAGCGAGCTGGCAGCAGTTCCACACAGACTGATATAACAACAATTCTGAATCCCCTTCCCACTGTTACACATGTTTCCAAGGGGTGGATTTCACACTATTACCTCGACAACTTCCTGCTTTATTACATGAAAACTTTATGGCCAGATAAGCCCTGAATAATTTGTGTAGAGCAGAGCATAGATTGGTACCAACAGCTCCAGTCTAATAACCCTGCCATGACACTAATCTCTTATAGCAAACCCAGCTCTCTGCTTCTGCTATATCCTCTGCATAAGCATTTAGGGGAGCGTAACTACTAAAGCAGTGACTTGCACATAGACTGGACCAATAATACAAATATCAGACACCAAGCAATAGTCCCACATTTACACCAATTCACCATGGGGTTTGAACAATTCCAGGGTCAAATTATAGCTTCAGGCCCCTAGCACCCTTATCACATAGGGTGCATAACCAGAGCCAAATGTAAATGGGGGCATGCTTCTACCACTTGCTGTAGATAGGGTGCCTCCACCACTTGTTTTCAGTAGGCCCCACTCTATGGCTTTGCGCTCTATTCTCTCTTTAAAGTGATGAAGATAGTCAAAGATAGTCAAAATCCTGGATTTTGGTACTTGCCAGAGGGCGGGATGTCCCACGGTGTGAAACCCCCAGGTCACTGACTCCAACTCACCTTTCCCCGGTCCTGCGGCGCATTTATGTGGCCTCCTATCAAATCAACACACTTGATTGCACTGACACTAACTCGTATAGGCTCGTCTAAGCACTCGGCTCAAGCCGTGTCTAGATGAGCGGTACTTAGTGCCCCGGCAGCCACATCCCGCTACCCTCTAACAGGGAGTGTGCCTGCGCCTGCACAAATGCCTGGCGTGAGCCCTGCTAATGGTATAGCAGGGAGCATCACCACTCACGCATGCGCCCTTGGATCGGGGAGAAGGTGAGGGTGAGTCAAACCCTCTCCCACCCCGTGTTGCCCCGTGATTTTAAATAAAAGAAAGATTGGTGCACTACCTAAAGGCCTTTAATGAGACCAGTGTATGAAAAATAATTGCTTTTATTAGGACTTTCCTGTAGAGGTGTCCTTAAAGCAGGTCAAAACCCTTTGCCATCTGACCCACCATCTCCGCTTGAGTACCTAGGGCAATGGGACTCAGCAGGGGAAAGGTTTTAAAAATACATGTTTTTCCATCAACGTGGTCATGCCCACCAGGCATTTTTTAGACTGTGAACTGATGGATTCCAAGAAAGCCAGCTGATGTGACCAGCCTTAGATTGTCTAGTCTGGGAAGTGCCTATCTGAATGGCTGGGCATGACAGCACCCCACAGCTAAAGTGACAGAGCTGTGGGAGCCCTGGTAAAGGTGAGTTTAGCAGGTGACAGGGGAGTTACACAAAGCGAGGAATCCTGATTTCGGATTCCCTGGGGGGAAGGCTATTGGCGGGCACAGATTTTGATCTACTTTAATGAATACAGTCAACCTTCTGGCCAATAGTCCAGTAAACATACTTCTTAAATACAAAATCATTACAATGTGCTAAGAAATCTAATGTTAAATATTCATGTACATAATTTGATGTTATAAGTGCACACTAGCTTCCTAATGCTACTAAACTGGTGTCATTTAGAGATGAGCGAACTTTTGAAAAATTCGATTCGACTGATTCGCCGAATTTTCCTACAAAAATCGTTTCGACCCGAATAAATTCGCGACGAATCGCTATTAAAAACGGCTATTTCTGAGCCTCCTACAGCCTCAATAGGGTTGTAAACCATTCAGCCTTGCTGTAACACGCACAGGATGCGTGCTGGGTTTGTTAAATAATACTTTGAAGAAATATCACATGCAGATCAGAGGCATCGCTAATAGAATCGCAGAGCGGCACAATTGCAGAGAGTTGAAGTGGCATCACTATGAGGGGCAGAAGGAGCCCAAATATACACTGGAGTTGGCCTCAGGAGCCCAAAAATTGGATGAATCACACCCTGGAGTTGGCAGAAGTTGGCAGCAGCAGCAGGAGCCCAAATATACACTGGAGTTGGCTTCAGGAGCCCAAAAATTGGATGAATCACACCCTGGAGTTGGCAGAAGTTGGCAGCAGCAGGAGCAGGAGCCCAAATATACACTGGAGTTGGCCTCAGGAGCCCAAAAATTGGATGAATCACACCCTGGAGTTGGCAGAAGTTGGCAGCAGCAGCAGCAGGAGCCCAAATATACACTGGAGTTGGCCTCAGGAGCCCAAAAATTGGATGAATCACACCCTGGAGTTGGCAGAAGTTGGCAGCAGCAGCAGCAGGAGCCCAAATATACACTGGAGTTGGCCTCAGGAGCCCAAAAATTGGATGAATCACACCCTGGAGTTGGCAGGAGTTGACAGTAGTAGCAGCAGGAGCCCAAATATACACTGGAGTTGGCTTCAGGAGCCCAAAAATTGGATGAATCACACCCTGGAGTTGGCAGAAGTTGGCAGCAGCAGCAGCAGGAGCCCAAATATACACTGGAGTTGGCCTCAGGAGCCCAAAAATTGGATGAATCACACCCTGGAGTTGGCAGAAGTTGGCAGTAGTAGCAGCAGGAGCCCAAATATACACTGGAGTTGGCTTCAGGAGCCCAAAAATTGGATGAATCACACCCTGGAGTTGGCAGAAGTTGGCAGTAGTAGCAGCAGGAGCCCAAATATACACTGGAGTTGGCTTCAGGAGCCCAAAAATTGGATGAATCACACCCTGGAGTTGGCAGGAGTTGACAGTAGCAGCAGCAGGAGCCCAAATATACACTGGAGTTGGCCTCAGGAGCCCAAAAATTGGATGAATCACACCCTGGAGTTGGCAGGAGTTGACAGTAGTAGCAGCAGGAGCCCAAATATACACTGGAGTTGGCTTCAGGAGCCCAAAAATTGGATGAATCACACCCTGGAGTTGGCAGAAGTTGGCAGTAGCAGCAGCAGGAGCCCAAATATACACTGGAGTTGGCCTCAGGAGCCCAAAAATTGGATGAATCACACCCTGGAGTTGGCAGAAGTTGGCAGCAGCAGCAGCAGGAGCCCAAATATACACTGGAGTTGGCCTCAGGAGCCCAAAAATTGGATGAATCACACCCTGGAGTTGGCAGGAGTTGACAGTAGTAGCAGCAGGAGCCCAAATATACACTGGAGTTGGCTTCAGGAGCCCAAAAATTGGATGAATCACACCCTGGAGTTGGCAGAAGTTGGCAGCAGCAGCAGCAGGAGCCCAAATATACACTGGAGTTGGCCTCAGGAGCCCAAAAATTGGATGAATCACACCCTGGAGTTGGCAGAAGTTGGCAGTAGTAGCAGCAGGAGCCCAAATATACACTGGAGTTGGCTTCAGGAGCCCAAAAATTGGATGAATCACACCCTGGAGTTGGCAGAAGTTGGCAGTAGTAGCAGCAGGAGCCCAAATATACACTGGAGTTGGCTTCAGGAGCCCAAAAATTGGATGAATCACACCCTGGAGTTGGCAGGAGTTGACAGTAGCAGCAGCAGGAGCCCAAATATACACTGGAGTTGGCCTCAGGAGCCCAAAAATTGGATGAATCACACCCTGGAGTTGGCAGGAGTTGACAGTAGTAGCAGCAGGAGCCCAAATATACACTGGAGTTGGCTTCAGGAGCCCAAAAATTGGATGAATCACACCCTGGAGTTGGCAGAAGTTGGCAGTAGCAGCAGCAGGAGCCCAAATATACACTGGAGTTGGCTTCAGGAGCCCAAAAATTGGATGAATCACACCCTGGAGTTGGCAGAAGTTGGCAGTAGCAGCAGCAGGAGCCCAAATATACACTGGAGTTGGCTTCAGGAGCCCAAAAATTGGATGAATCACACCCTGGAGTTGGCAGGAGTTGACAGTAGCAGCAGCAGGAGCCCAAATATACACTGGAGTTGGCCTCAGGAGCCCAAAAATTGGATGAATCACACCCTGGAGTTGGCAGGAGTTGACAGTAGCAGCAGCAGGAGCCCAAATATACACTGGAGTTGGCTTCAGGAGCCCAAAAATTGGATGAATCACACCCTGGAGTTGGCAGAAGTTGGCAGCAGCAGCAGCAGGAGCCCAAATATACACTGGAGTTGGCTTCAGGAGCCCAAAAATTGGATGAATCACACCCTGGAGTTGGCAGAAGTTGGCAGCAGCAGCAGCAGCAGGAGCCCAAATATACACTGGAGTTGGCTTCAGGAGCCCAAAAATTGGATGAATCACACCCTGGAGTTGGCAGAAGTTGGCAGTAGCAGCAGCAGGAGCCCAAATATACACTGGAGTTGGCTTCAGGAGCCCAAAAATTGGATGAATCACACCCTGGAGTTGGCAGGAGTTGACAGTAGCAGCAGCAGGAGCCCAAATATACACTGGAGTTGGCTTCAGGAGCCCAAAAATTGGATGAATCACACCCTGGAGTTGGCAGAAGTTGGCAGTAGTAGCAGCAGGAGCCCAAATATACACTGGAGTTGGCTTCAGGAGCCCAAAAATTGGATGAATCACACCCTGGAGTTGGCAGAAGTTGGCAGTAGCAGCAGCAGGAGCCCAAATATACACTGGAGTTGGCTTCAGGAGCCCAAAAATTGGATGAATCACACCCTGGAGTTGGCAGGAGTTGACAGTAGCAGCAGCAGGAGCCCAAATATACACTGGAGTTGGCTTCAGGAGCCCAAAAATTGGATGAATCACACCCTGGAGTTGGCAGAAGTTGGCAGTAGTAGCAGCAGGAGCCCAAATATACACTGGAGTTGGCTTCAGGAGCCCAAAAATTGGATGAATCACACCCTGGAGTTGGCAGGAGTTGACAGTAGCAGCAGCAGGAGCCCAAATATACACTGGAGTTGGCCTCAGGAGCCCCAAAATTGGATGAATCACACCCTGGAGTTGGCAGGAGTTGACACCAGCAGCAGCAGGAGCCCAAATATACACTGGAGTTGGCTTCAGGAGCCCAAAAATTGGATGAATCACACCCTGGAGTTGGCAGAAGTTGGCAGTAGCAGCAGCAGGAGCCCAAATATACACTGGAGTTGGCTTCAGGAGCCCAAAAATTGGATGAATCACACCCTGGAGTTGGCAGAAGTTGGCAGTAGCAGCAGCAGGAGCCCAAAAAATGGCCTAAAGACATAAATATGTTTTGCACCATTTGTAAAGTGTAAAACGTGGCACCATGCTGAATCTAGTCGCATGCATCAGGCATTGGTGGGTGGAAATCCTGGCTGATCCATCCCTGATTCATTTTGACAAAGGTGAGTCTCTCCACATTTTTAGTTGACAGACGAGTTCTCCTCGCCGTAACTATGGCCCCCGCCGCACTAAACACCCGCTCAGATGGCACGCTACTTGCCGGGCAGGACAGCTTTTCCAGGGCAAACTCTGCTAGTTGCGGCCACAAATCAAGTTTGGCTGCCCAGAAGTCCAGCGGATCCTCAAGGTGTGTTGGCATGGTCATGTCAAAGTATGACATGACCTGCTGGTTCAGGTCCTGCTCCAGGTCTTCCTGCTGCTCATGAGTAGCCTCACTATGCGGGTGTAGAAAGCTACTCATTAGCGACTGAAGACTGAGGCTGCTGCTGCTGATGGAGCTTCTGCTGCTGCTGCTGCCAACCCCCCCAGCGGCCATGGCAGTGGAAGGTGAGCGCAGAGGTCCCCTCGAGTCAGACCTGCGAGAGTATGGACCATGGCGCAGATAGGCATCGGCCAACTGCCTACGTAGAATGTCTTTGTAGTAGTTGAGTTTGTCCTCCCTCTCGGTGGGTTTAAAAAATGCCCCCATTTTGTGCCGGAAGCGAGGGTCCAATAAGGTGGACAGCCAGAAGTCATCCCGCCGACAGATGGAAACAATTCTGGGGTCACTACGCAAGCATGTGAGCATGCTTCGTGCCATTTGCGCAAGTGACTCGGATGGACTACCTGTCTCCATCTCCACTGCATACTGCCACGGTGTGCCCGGGTCCTCTGTCTCTCCTTCCTCAAAAACCTCTAGCTCCTCTGGCTGCTCCTGCTCCTCCTCTCCTGTCCGCTGACTAGATAAACCAGCCATTTCGCCAAGCCTAAACTGTGTTTCGCTGGGCAACTCCTCCTCCTCCTCTTCCTCCTCCTCCTCCTCCAGTTCAGCTCCAACGGGGTTCATGTGGCCGTAAGATGTAAACGCCATGTCTCCAGTGCCCTGACCAGCCATGGTTTCCAACATGTGCTGTAGTACATGAAGCAGTGGAATCACGTCGTTCATCCCGTAATCCTGCCGACTGACAAATAAAGTGGCTTCCTCAAAGGGCCTGAGCAAACGGCAGGTGTCACGTATGAGCTGCCACTGGTTGACATTGAAGTTACACAGGGGAGTCCCCCTATCTGCTTGGATCATCAGGAAATCCGTGATGGCTTTTCTCTGTTCATATAATCGGTCCAACATGTGAAGGGTGGAATTCCAACGGGTGGAAACATCGCAAATCAGACTATGTTGGGGGATACCATTCTGACGCTGTAGCTCAAGAAGGGTGTGTTTGGCGGTGTAGGAGTGGCTGAAGTGCATGCAAAGTTTCCGTGAAGTTGTTAGGATGTCCTGCAGATGGGCGGAACACTTCAGAAACCGCTTGACAACCAGATTGAAGACGTGAGCCATGCAGGGGGCATGGGTCAGGCTTCCTTGGCGCAGCGCAGACAAAATGTTCTTCCCATTGTCGGTAACCATGATTCCCATTTTAAGTTTTCTCGGAGTAAGCCATGTTTGGATTTCCTGATGAATACATTTAAGCAGTTCCTCCCCTGTGTGACTCCGTTCGCCAAGACAAACCATGTGAAGCACTGCGTGACACCTCCGTGCCCTGCACACATGGTAGACTGGAGGGGCACTGAGACTTGAGCCTACAGTGGAGGGTGAGGAGATGGTGGAGGATGAGGAGGCCGAGTCGCACGGTGTCACAGGCCCAATGGGCAGAGAGCGCGGAGGCCGAAGCGGCGTGACCTGTCCAAGTTGCTGCTGCAAAGGGACCACATTCACCCAGTGGGCCGTAAACGACATGTACTGCCCCTGACCGTAGTTACAGCTCCAGATGTCGGCGCTGCCATGTATTTTGCTACACACCGACAGGCTCAAGGACTGGCCCACCTTCTGTTCAACAAAAGTGTGCAGCGCTGGTACTGCCTTCTTGGCAAAGAAATGACGGCTTGGGACTCTCCACCTCGGCTCGGCACAAGCCATCAGTTCTCTGAAAGGTGCAGATTCCACCACCTGAAAAGGGAGCGACTGCAGCACCAGCAACTTGGACAGGAGCACATTCAGCTTCTGCGCCGTAGGATGAGTGGGCGCATACTGCTGTCTCTTGGACATGGCTTCGCTGATGGATTGCTGGCGGGATGCATGACTTGGAGGAGGAGGAGGAGGAGCAGGAGCGACAGAGGATGGGTGTGACGCACAGCTGCCTTCGGCTGAGGTGCTGGAGCCTTGGCTGGCAGAAATTGGGAGCTCACTTGGTGAGGAAGCAGACTGGACCACCCCTTGGGAGCCTCGGTTCTCCCAGGTCGTTTTATGGTGACGCATCATATGTTGACGCAGGGCCGTGGTGCCAACATTTGGACCCTGGCCACGCTTCACCTTTTGCCTACATATCTTGCATGTGGCCATGTTACCCTCCTGCGGATGCCTCAGGAAAAACTGCCACACTGCCGAGTAGCTACTTTTCCCACCCCCTGGCCTCACTGATTCACTGCTGCTGTTGCCAACTCCAGGAACCCCTGCTCCACTACCTCCCGATAAGGTAGACTGCCGCACAGCAGGTGCTCTACCCCGGCCCCGGCCCCGGCCGGCTCCAGCCTTTGGAATTGTGCCCCCATGCTGACTGCTACCACCTTGCTGCCTCAGCTGCTGACTCCGGGGCAACCTGCGCCCCTCTTCTCCTGATGATGACGATGAAGCCCCTTCATCACCCGGCTCCCAAGTGCGATCGGCTTCATCGTCATCATCATCATCATCACCGGGTTGTGGCTGTACGTCACTGATGTTCGTGGATTCGTCAACAGTGTCTGGCGCAGGAGCTGGAACGCTCGCAGCACCCACGACACTGTCCACATCACTATTTGTCTGCCTAGCTAAAGAAGCCACCTCCATTTCTTGGCTGGGCAGTAGCTGCTGACTGTCCTCCTGTATCTGATCGTCCTCCTCACTAAAGAGTGGAGCTGAACCCAAAGCATAGGATACGTCGCTGGGGGAGGGAACGGCGTAGGACAGAGGCAATGGGAGGACAGGGACTGCTCTCGGGGCATGCCAACTCAGGGTTGTGTCAGAGGAACCTACCGACCCTAGACTGGGGGTCTCAGATGTAAGTTGTGATGATGTTGTTGATGAGCGCGTCAGCCAATCTACCACGGCAGATGCGTTACTGGTGGAGACCCGACCGCTAGCAGATACTGGCAGATTAGGTCTCTCAGCGTGACTCCTGCTGCTACTGGCCCCCAGTCTGATGCGAGCTCTGCCTGCGGAATCTTGGCCTCTGCCACTCCTCTTTTCACTTCCAGGCACTTGTCTGCCCGACATAGTCTAACTGGCGTGGTAGTAGGTGATATTTTAAGAACCCCCAGGCAGCAGTGGGTCTATATAAAACAGAATATAATGCACACCAAAAGTGAGCAGTAACACTCAGCCTCCAACAGGCCTGCTTAGTGTAAATAAGAGAGCTGCTTAGTGTAAATAAAGAGGGGTATGCTATGTTACAGAATGGGATGCCTCAACAGAAGTGCACCTGGCAGGCAGCAGTAAGCCTATGTCCAGCAAAAGTGTCTTATAATATAAATATAATAAGAGCAAATGCTTATATGGTCTTAAACAGAGGCTGCTTTAGTCACAGAATGGGATGCCCTGGGCAGGAATGGACCTGGCAGGGTCCAGTAGGGCTTTGGCCAGCAAAAGTGTCTTTATCAGGCTAATTTCAAATATGATAAGAGCAAATGCTTATATGGTCTTAAACAGAGGCTGCTGTAGTCACAGAATGGGATGCCCCGGGCAGGAATCGACCTGGCAGGGTCCAGTAGGGCTTTGGCCAGCAAAAGTGTCTTTATCAGGCCTGATTTCTATGAGAATAAGTGCAAATGTTTATTGTGCTATTAAATAGAGGCTGCTTTAGTCACAGAATGGGATGCCAGTGCCACAAAAACCAGAGAGCATGCACAGCAAAAGTGTCTTTATCAGGCCTGATTTCTATGAGAATAAGTGCAAATGTTTATTATGCTATTAAATAGAGGCTGCTTTAGTCACAGAATGGGATGCCAGTGCCACAAAAACCAGAGAGCATGCACAGCAAAAGTGTCTTTATCAGGCCTGATTTCTATGAGAATAAGTGCAAATGTTTATTGTGCTATTAAATAGAGGCTGCTTTAGTCACAGAATGGGATGCCAGTGCCACAAAAACCAGAGAGCATGCACAGCAAAAGTGTCTTTATCAGGCCTGATTTCTATGAGAATAAGTGCAAATGTTTATTATGCTATTAAATAGAGGCTGCTTTAGTCACAGAATGGGATGCCAGTGCCACAAAAACCAGAGAGCATGCACAGCAAAAGTGTCTTTATCAGGCCTGATTTCTATGAGAATAAGTGCAAATGTTTATTATGCTATTAAATAGAGGCTGCTTTAGTCACAGAATGGGATGCCAGTGCCACAAAAACCAGAGAGCATGCACAGCAAAAGTGTCTTTATCAGGCCTGATTTCTATGAGAATAAGTGCAAATGTTTATTATGCTATTAAATAGAGGCTGCTTTAGTCACAGAATGGGATGCCAGTGCCACAAAAACCAGAGAGCATGCACAGCAAAAGTGTCTTTATCAGGCCTGATTTCTATGAGAATAAGTGCAAATGTTTATTGTGCTATTAAATAGAGGCTGCTTTAGTCACAGAATGGGATGCCAGTGCCACAAAAACCAGAGAGCATGCACAGCAAAAGTGTCTTTATCAGGCCTGATTTCTATGAGAATAAGTGCAAATGTTTATTATGCTATTAAATAGAGGCTGCTTTAGTCACAGAATGGGATGCCAGTGCCACAAAAACCAGAGAGCATGCACAGCAAAAGTGTCTTTATCAGGCCTGATTTCTATGAGAATAAGTGCAAATGTTTATTATGCTATTAAATAGAGGCTGCTTTAGTCACAGAATGGGATGCCAGTGCCACAAAAACCAGAGAGCATGCACAGCAAAAGTGTCTTTATCAGGCCTGATTTCTATGAGAATAAGTGCAAATGTTTATTGTGCTATTAAATAGAGGCTGCTTTAGTCACAGAATGGGATGCCAGTGCCACAAAAACCAGAGAGCATGCACAGCAAAAGTGTCTTTATCAGGCCTGATTTCTATGAGAATAAGTGCAAATGTTTATTATGCTATTAAATAGAGGCTGCTTTAGTCACAGAATGGGATGCCAGTGCCACAAAAACCAGAGAGCATGCACAGCAAAAGTGTCTTTATCAGGCCTGATTTCTATGAGAATAAGTGCAAATGTTTATTGTGCTATTAAATAGAGGCTGCTTTAGTCACAGAATGGGATGCCAGTGCCACAAAAACCAGAGAGCATGCACAGCAAAAGTGTCTTTATCAGGCCTGATTTCTATGAGAATAAGTGCAAATGTTTATTATGCTATTAAATAGAGGCTGCTTTAGTCACAGAATGGGATGCCAGTGCCACAAAAACCAGAGAGCATGCACAGCAAAAGTGTCTTTATCAGGCCTGATTTCTATGAGAATAAGTGCAAATGTTTATTATGCTATTAAATAGAGGCTGCTTTAGTCACAGAATGGGATGCCAGTGCCACAAAAACCAGAGAGCATGCACAGCAAAAGTGTCTTTATCAGGCCTGATTTCTATGAGAATAAGTGCAAATGTTTATTGTGCTATTAAATAGAGGCTGCTTTAGTCACAGAATGGGATGCCAGTGCCACAAAAACCAGAGAGCATGCACAGCAAAAGTGTCTTTATCAGGCCTGATTTCTATGAGAATAAGTGCAAATGTTTATTATGCTATTAAATAGAGGCTGCTTTAGTCACAGAATGGGATGCCAGTGCCACAAAAACCAGAGAGCATGCACAGCAAAAGTGTCTTTATCAGGCCTGATTTCTATGAGAATAAGTGCAAATGTTTATTATGCTATTAAATAGAGGCTGCTTTAGTCACAGAATGGGATGCCAGTGCCACAAAAACCAGAGAGCATGCACAGCAAAAGTGTCTTTATCAGGCCTGATTTCTATGAGAATAAGTGCAAATGTTTATTATGCTATTAAATAGAGGCTGCTTTAGTCACAGAATGGGATGCCAGTGCCACAAAAACCAGAGAGCATGCACAGCAAAAGTGTCTTTATCAGGCCTGATTTCTATGAGAATAAGTGCAAATGTTTATTGTGCTATTAAATAGAGGCTGCTTTAGTCACAGAATGGGATGCCAGTGCCACAAAAACCAGAGAGCATGCACAGCAAAAGTGTCTTTATCAGGCCTGATTTCTATGAGAATAAGTGCAAATGTTTATTATGCTATTAAATAGAGGCTGCTTTAGTCACAGAATGGGATGCCAGTGCCACAAAAACCAGAGAGCATGCACAGCAAAAGTGTCTTTATCAGGCCTGATTTCTATGAGAATAAGTGCAAATGTTTATTGTGCTATTAAATAGAGGCTGCTTTAGTCACAGAATGGGATGCCAGTGCCACAAAAACCAGAGAGCATGCACAGCAAAAGTGTCTTTATCAGGCCTGATTTCTATGAGAATAAGTGCAAATGTTTATTATGCTATTAAATAGAGGCTGCTTTAGTCACAGAATGGGATGCCAGTGCCACAAAAACCAGAGAGCATGCACAGCAAAAGTGTCTTTATCAGGCCTGATTTCTATGAGAATAAGTGCAAATGTTTATTATGCTATTAAATAGAGGCTGCTTTAGTCACAGAATGGGATGCCAGTGCCACAAAAACCAGAGAGCATGCACAGCAAAAGTGTCTTTATCAGGCCTGATTTCTATGAGAATAAGTGCAAATGTTTATTATGCTATTAAATAGAGGCTGCTTTAGTCACAGAATGGGATGCCAGTGCCACAAAAACCAGAGAGCATGCACAGCAAAAGTGTCTTTATCAGGCCTGATTTCTATGAGAATAAGTGCAAATGTTTATTATGCTATTAAATAGAGGCTGCTTTAGTCACAGAATGGGATGCCAGTGCCACAAAAACCAGAGAGCATGCACAGCAAAAGTGTCTTTATCAGGCCTGATTTCTATGAGAATAAGTGCAAATGTTTATTATGCTATTAAATAGAGGCTGCTTTAGTCACAGAATGGGATGCCAGTGCCACAAAAACCAGAGAGCATGCACAGCAAAAGTGTCTTTATCAGGCCTGATTTCTATGAGAATAAGTGCAAATGTTTATTATGCTATTAAATAGAGGCTGCTTTAGTCACAGAATGGGATGCCAGTGCCACAAAAACCAGAGAGCATGCACAGCAAAAGTGTCTTTATCAGGCCTGATTTCTATGAGAATAAGTGCAAATGTTTATTATGCTATTAAATAGAGGCTGCTTTAGTCACAGAATGGGATGCCAGTGCCACAAAAACCAGAGAGCATGCACAGCAAAAGTGTCTTTATCAGGCCTGATTTCTATGAGAATAAGTGCAAATGTTTATTATGCTATTAAATAGAGGCTGCTTTAGTCACAGAATGGGATGCCAGTGCCACAAAAACCAGAGAGCATGCACAGCAAAAGTGTCTTTATCAGGCCTGATTTCTATGAGAATAAGTGCAAATGTTTATTATGCTATTAAATAGAGGCTGCTTTAGTCACAGAATGGGATGCCAGTGCCACAAAAACCAGAGAGCATGCACAGCAAAAGTGTCTTTATCAGGCCTGATTTCTATGAGAATAAGTGCAAATGTTTATTATGCTATTAAATAGAGGCTGCTTTAGTCACAGAATGGGATGCCAGTGCCACAAAAACCAGAGAGCATGCACAGCAAAAGTGTCTTTATCAGGCCTGATTTCTATGAGAATAAGTGCAAATGTTTATTATGCTATTAAATAGAGGCTGCTTTAGTCACAGAATGGGATGCCAGTGCCACAAAAACCAGAGAGCATGCACAGCAAAAGTGTCTTTATCAGGCCTGATTTCTATGAGAATAAGTGCAAATGTTTATTATGCTATTAAATAGAGGCTGCTTTAGTCACAGAATGGGATGCCAGTGCCACAAAAACCAGAGAGCATGCACAGCAAAAGTGTCTTTATCAGGCCTGATTTCTATGAGAATAAGTGCAAATGTTTATTATGCTATTAAATAGAGGCTGCTTTAGTCACAGAATGGGATGCCAGTGCCACAAAAACCAGAGAGCATGCACAGCAAAAGTGTCTTTATCAGGCCTGATTTCTATGAGAATAAGTGCAAATGTTTATTGTGCTATTAAATAGAGGCTGCTTTAGTCACAGAATGGGATGCCAGTGCCACAAAAACCAGAGAGCATGCACAGCAAAAGTGTCTTTATCAGGCCTGATTTCTATGAGAATAAGTGCAAATGTTTATTATGCTATTAAATAGAGGCTGCTTTAGTCACAGAATGGGATGCCAGTGCCACAAAAACCAGAGAGCATGCACAGCAAAAGTGTCTTTATCAGGCCTGATTTCTATGAGAATAAGTGCAAATGTTTATTGTGCTATTAAATAGAGGCTGCTTTAGTCACAGAATGGGATGCCAGTGCCACAAAAACCAGAGAGCATGCACAGCAAAAGTGTCTTTATCAGGCCTGATTTCTATGAGAATAAGTGCAAATGTTTATTATGCTATTAAATAGAGGCTGCTTTAGTCACAGAATGGGATGCCAGTGCCACAAAAACCAGAGAGCATGCACAGCAAAAGTGTCTTTATCAGGCCTGATTTCTATGAGAATAAGTGCAAATGTTTATTATGCTATTAAATAGAGGCTGCTTTAGTCACAGAATGGGATGCCAGTGCCACAAAAACCAGAGAGCATGCACAGCAAAAGTGTCTTTATCAGGCCTGATTTCTATGAGAATAAGTGCAAATGTTTATTATGCTATTAAATAGAGGCTGCTTTAGTCACAGAATGGGATGCCAGTGCCACAAAAACCAGAGAGCATGCACAGCAAAAGTGTCTTTATCAGGCCTGATTTCTATGAGAATAAGTGCAAATGTTTATTATGCTATTAAATAGAGGCTGCTTTAGTCACAGAATGGGATGCCAGTGCCACAAAAACCAGAGAGCATGCACAGCAAAAGTGTCTTTATCAGGCCTGATTTCTATGAGAATAAGTGCAAATGTTTATTATGCTATTAAATAGAGGCTGCTTTAGTCACAGAATGGGATGCCAGTGCCACAAAAACCAGAGAGCATGCACAGCAAAAGTGTCTTTATCAGGCCTGATTTCTATGAGAATAAGTGCAAATGTTTATTATGCTATTAAATAGAGGCTGCTTTAGTCACAGAATGGGATGCCAGTGCCACAAAAACCAGAGAGCATGCACAGCAAAAGTGTCTTTATCAGGCCTGATTTCTATGAGAATAAGTGCAAATGTTTATTGTGCTATTAAATAGAGGCTGCTTTAGTCACAGAATGGGATGCCAGTGCCACAAAAACCAGAGAGCATGCACAGCAAAAGTGTCTTTATCAGGCCTGATTTCTATGAGAATAAGTGCAAATGTTTATTATGCTATTAAATAGAGGCTGCTTTAGTCACAGAATGGGATGCCAGTGCCACAAAAACCAGAGAGCATGCACAGCAAAAGTGTCTTTATCAGGCCTGATTTCTATGAGAATAAGTGCAAATGTTTATTGTGCTATTAAATAGAGGCTGCTTTAGTCACAGAATGGGATGCCAGTGCCACAAAAACCAGAGAGCATGCACAGCAAAAGTGTCTTTATCAGGCCTGATTTCTATGAGAATAAGTGCAAATGTTTATTATGCTATTAAATAGAGGCTGCTTTAGTCACAGAATGGGATGCCAGTGCCACAAAAACCAGAGAGCATGCACAGCAAAAGTGTCTTTATCAGGCCTGATTTCTATGAGAATAAGTGCAAATGTTTATTATGCTATTAAATAGAGGCTGCTTTAGTCACAGAATGGGATGCCAGTGCCACAAAAACCAGAGAGCATGCACAGCAAAAGTGTCTTTATCAGGCCTGATTTCTATGAGAATAAGTGCAAATGTTTATTATGCTATTAAATAGAGGCTGCTTTAGTCACAGAATGGGATGCCAGTGCCACAAAAACCAGAGAGCATGCACAGCAAAAGTGTCTTTATCAGGCCTGATTTCTATGAGAATAAGTGCAAATGTTTATTGTGCTATTAAATAGAGGCTGCTTTAGTCACAGAATGGGATGCCAGTGCCACAAAAACCAGAGAGCATGCACAGCAAAAGTGTCTTTATCAGGCCTGATTTCTATGAGAATAAGTGCAAATGTTTATTATGCTATTAAATAGAGGCTGCTTTAGTCACAGAATGGGATGCCAGTGCCACAAAAACCAGAGAGCATGCACAGCAAAAGTGTCTTTATCAGGCCTGATTTCTATGAGAATAAGTGCAAATGTTTATTATGCTATTAAATAGAGGCTGCTTTAGTCACAGAATGGGATGCCAGTGCCACAAAAACCAGAGAGCATGCACAGCAAAAGTGTCTTTATCAGGCCTGATTTCTATGAGAATAAGTGCAAATGTTTATTATGCTATTAAATAGAGGCTGCTTTAGTCACAGAATGGGATGCCAGTGCCACAAAAACCAGAGAGCATGCACAGCAAAAGTGTCTTTATCAGGCCTGATTTCTATGAGAATAAGTGCAAATGTTTATTATGCTATTAAATAGAGGCTGCTTTAGTCACAGAATGGGATGCCAGTGCCACAAAAACCAGAGAGCATGCACAGCAAAAGTGTCTTTATCAGGCCTGATTTCTATGAGAATAAGTGCAAATGTTTATTGTGCTATTAAATAGAGGCTGCTTTAGTCACAGAATGGGATGCCAGTGCCACAAAAACCAGAGAGCATGCACAGCAAAAGTGTCTTTATCAGGCCTGATTTCTATGAGAATAAGTGCAAATGTTTATTATGCTATTAAATAGAGGCTGCTTTAGTCACAGAATGGGATGCCAGTGCCACAAAAACCAGAGAGCATGCACAGCAAAAGTGTCTTTATCAGGCCTGATTTCTATGAGAATAAGTGCAAATGTTTATTATGCTATTAAATAGAGGCTGCTTTAGTCACAGAATGGGATGCCAGTGCCACAAAAACCAGAGAGCATGCACAGCAAAAGTGTCTTTATCAGGCCTGATTTCTATGAGAATAAGTGCAAATGTTTATTATGCTATTAAATAGAGGCTGCTTTAGTCACAGAATGGGATGCCAGTGCCACAAAAACCAGAGAGCATGCACAGCAAAAGTGTCTTTATCAGGCCTGATTTCTATGAGAATAAGTGCAAATGTTTATTGTGCTATTAAATAGAGGCTGCTTTAGTCACAGAATGGGATGCCAGTGCCACAAAAACCAGAGAGCATGCACAGCAAAAGTGTCTTTATCAGGCCTGATTTCTATGAGAATAAGTGCAAATGTTTATTATGCTATTAAATAGAGGCTGCTTTAGTCACAGAATGGGATGCCAGTGCCACAAAAACCAGAGAGCATGCACAGCAAAAGTGTCTTTATCAGGCCTGATTTCTATGAGAATAAGTGCAAATGTTTATTGTGCTATTAAATAGAGGCTGCTTTAGTCACAGAATGGGATGCCAGTGCCACAAAAACCAGAGAGCATGCACAGCAAAAGTGTCTTTATCAGGCCTGATTTCTATGAGAATAAGTGCAAATGTTTATTATGCTATTAAATAGAGGCTGCTTTAGTCACAGAATGGGATGCCAGTGCCACAAAAACCAGAGAGCATGCACAGCAAAAGTGTCTTTATCAGGCCTGATTTCTATGAGAATAAGTGCAAATGTTTATTATGCTATTAAATAGAGGCTGCTTTAGTCACAGAATGGGATGCCAGTGCCACAAAAACCAGAGAGCATGCACAGCAAAAGTGTCTTTATCAGGCCTGATTTCTATGAGAATAAGTGCAAATGTTTATTATGCTATTAAATAGAGGCTGCTTTAGTCACAGAATGGGATGCCAGTGCCAGAAAAACCAGAGAGCATGCACAGCAAAAGTGTCTTTATCAGGCCTGATTTCTATGAGAATAAGTGCAAATGTTTATTATGCTATTAAATAGAGGCTGCTTTAGTCACAGAATGGGATGCCAGTGCCACAAAAACCAGAGAGCATGCACAGCAAAAGTGTCTTTATCAGGCCTGATTTCTATGAGAATAAGTGCAAATGTTTATTATGCTATTAAATAGAGGCTGCTTTAGTCACAGAATGGGATGCCAGTGCCACAAAAACCAGAGAGCATGCACAGCAAAAGTGTCTTTATCAGGCCTGATTTCTATGAGAATAAGTGCAAATGTTTATTATGCTATTAAATAGAGGCTGCTTTAGTCACAGAATGGGATGCCTCACAGCAGACTTAAGATCAGTTCAGTATATATGCACAGTTAGTTACTATAAGCAGCCTGAAAACGCTAACAAAGGCTGGATGAAAAAAAAAAAATCTCCCTGTCAGCCAGCTCCGTTTTTCCTACCTTTCCCTGGCTTTCTGTCTGTCTCCTGTCTGTCTCCTGCCTGTCTCCTGCCTGTCTCCAGCCTGTCCCTGTCTGTCCCTGTCTCCAGCCTGTCTAACTGCCTCAGCTACACAGCGTTCTGTCTGTCTGTCACGAATGCAATAGAGAAATGAGGAAAAGCAAGATGGCCGCCGTTAAATACCGCTGTGTGACGTCACCGGGCTTGCTGGCTGCTGATAGGCTGCATGTGACTGCCCCAGCTTGCACTGGCGCGGGATACATGTCCAGACATGTCCCGCCCGCCATCTTAGAATGCCTGTAATGTAAATGAATGGATGTTAAAGGAAAACTTCGAGTGATCGAATCGCGGGGAAATTCGGATTCGATCCGAATCGAATTTTTCCTGAAATTCGGATCGAATCCGGGTTCGTCCGGATCGATTCGCTCATCCCTAGTGTCATTACCTTCTGTTCTTGTCAAACACAATTTACTGCTGCTGGCTTAGCTGCCAACAATGATTCAGTGTAACAGAAGCATTAAAGGAAGCCTGGAGATGGAGTGTCACTGAGGTTAGTCAGTAGTGCAGGGATAAAATACAGTTTCCTTGATCATTCAGAATTTCCCTATACATTGGCTTGAATAGTTGAAACATGTGTAACTTTAGCTGTCCTTTAAATGTACTTAGTATGATTCATAGTGCTCAACACGTGGATGACTCTATTCATTTTATTGCAGGTGGTTGGGTGTCACATCATTTGGCGTTCCAGAGAAGCTGGGCTGTTCCAACCTTCCTCTAAGTGCTCGGCAAAAAGAAATGTGCAGGAAGAAGCCACACTTATTATCTTCCATTAGAGAGGGAGCCAGGCTAGGAATCCAAGAGTGCAAGAACCAATTTAAACATGAAAGATGGAACTGTTCTGTTGCGCCATCGATCTCTACTTCCAGTTCTTCATTTTCCCTTTCCTTTCTGTCATCATCATTGGCATCCACCCAATCAATCTTTGGCCATGAGCTAACCAGTGGTAAGTTATCTATAGCAGTTATGTACATATAGCTATATGCATGTATTTCATATTATCTGGTTTAGCCAGTTTTCTCTAAATGTAAAAGATGCATCACAATTAAAATAAATTAGCCCCCCCAACTGCCAATTCCCTTTCATTTATCTCTGAGCCCACTACCAGCTGCTAAGCCCCCCTCCCCCTGCAATATGCCTTCCAGCTGGTCTTTAGCTGGGGCTATAGCATTGCAGGGCAAGGTTATGGTCAATGGTGAATATGGCTACTCTTAAAGCAGTAATACTAAAGCTTTAGTATTGTAAAGGCAGAAAATGTGACAGGGATGGATGCCAATATTCTGAGGCTTTGGCCTTGTATGGGTAGAATGTTGGCTGTGTTGCCTTGGCTGTGGGTTACAGTGGGACAATGTACACAGGCATGTGCTGGATTAGGAGAAAGGGAGTAACAGGGATGTTTAATAAGAATGAGTGAATTCTGGCACAGACTCTAGGTGAGGTGGGATCCATGCTGGGGGCTACACTCAGGTAATCTGGCGTGGACCACGGTGGATTCTCCCTGTGCTCCCTATGTCCAGTCTACCCCGGTTACTGTACTGTATACACAGCTTATCCCTCTTAGTGTGTTGGTGAGTATTAACCCCATGTTACTTAGCCATGTCTAGCTTTCCCTGTTTTCAGTCCACCTTCTGCTAGGAGCAGACCCCCCTCCCACAGCCTGCATTTTAGTGTGAAAGCACTGTGTGTGCAACCAGCAGGGATTCTATATAACAACTGTGCAGGATACTGAAGTAAAAAGACAGGCTGAGAAATAGGCATCCATACTATGATGCAGGCAGGAGACATGAGCTTGATCAGTTTAGAAGGAGAGCTTTTTTTATCATTAAAGATACCATTGCTGCCACTCCAGCAGAGATGAATAACTTTTCTGTGTATAAAACATTTGTTTTCCCATATTTCAATAGCAAAGTGAAATCATTAGCACTGTCAAATCTCAAGTAATGATATCATGAGGCAGGGGCGGACTGGGACTAAAAAACGTCCCGGGACTTTTTGGGGCACCGTGGCCCTGCTTTACTGTCCCTGGCCCAGTATAGTATAGTAATGTCACATAATTTTATATATATATATATATATATATATATATATATATATATATTATTTTGTTCCATGGTTTACCAGGGTTTAGAGGACAAAAATAAGAAAGAAAATATTATGAACAAAATGGTGTGCTAAAATCCCCCCTCCGATTCACCAGACAGTGGGCAGAATCACCCCATTACAGCCAGTGAGCAGCATCCCACATTGGAGGCAGTGTGCGACATCTCACATTACAGGCTGAGAGGGGCATCCCACTTTACAGGCTGAGAGGGGCATCCCACTTTACAGGCTGAGAGGGGCATCCCACTTTACAGGCTGAGAGGGGCATCCCACTTTACAGGCTGAGAGGGGCATCCCACTTTACAGGCTGAGAGGGGCATCCCACTTTACAGGCTGAGAGGGGCATCCCACTTTACAGGCTGACAGGGGCATCCCACTTTACAGGCTGAGAGGGGCATCCCACTTTACAGGCTGACAGGGGCATCCTGCTTTACAGGCTGAGAGGGGCATCCCACTTTACAGGCTGAGAGGGGCATCCCACTTTACAGGCTGAGAGGGGCATCCCACTTTACAGGCTGAGAGGGGCATCCAGCTTTACAGGTAGAGGGGGGGGCATCCAGCTTTACAGGCGGGGGGGGGCATCCAGCTTTACAGGCTTAATTTAACAACTGTCCCTATTTCCCACACTGAAAAGTTAGAAGGTATGCATTTGGGCACAGATAAGTCAGTAGTGGATAAAGCTGGGGCACAGAACAGTTAGCAGCACTATTTAGTTTAGTATATAGATCAGTTGGTGGCAGATCAGATTTGGGCACAGATCAGATTTGGAGACACAGATTGGTCGGGGGCAGATCAGATTTGGACACAGATCAGTCAGTCGGTGGCAGATCAGATTTGGAGACAGATCGGTCGGGAGCAGATCAGAATTGGACACAGATCGGTTGGGGAGCAGATCAGATTTGGAGACACAGATCGGTCAGGAGCAGATCAGATTTGGACACATATCGGTTGGGGAGCAGATCAGATTTGGAGACACAGATCGGTCAGGGGCAGATCAGATTTGGACACAGATTGGTCAGGGGCAGATCAGATTTGGACACAGATTGGTCAGAGGCATGTCAGATTTGGACACAGATTGGTCAGGGGCAGATCAGATTTGGACACAGATTGGTCGGGGGCAGATCAGATTTGGACACAGATTGGTCGGGGGACAGATCAGATTTGGACACAGATTGGTCAGGGGGGGGGCAGATCAGATTTGGATACAGATCGGTCGGGGGCAGATCAGATTTGGACACAGATCAGTCGGGGGACAGATCAGATTTGGACACAGATTGTGAGCTGGCTTTGTAGAAGTTTTCTCATTGGTCACACTGGCCAATCAGCCTCTCTCCTCTTACAGGGCTGTGAGAAGCTCCATTTAGCAGACATACAGTATATGAAGGACAGGGAACATGGAGCTCTGCACAGCCCAGTCTATTAACAGCAGCACATGGGACACTGTTTGTTTTGTAGAGGGGGGTTGAACATCTAAACTTTCCCTAATAAGCTGCCAGGAGGGAGGACACACAAAGAGGAGGCTTTACCTTGTGGCAGAAGCAGCAGCAGTCACACGTCCCCGCAGCCGAGTTACAAATGTCAGAACCTGGTGAAGCATCAACTGACCTCCAGCTCCTGGGACAGGCTGTCACTAGGGGGCAGCAGCGTGCACAGATATCCTGCTCTGTCACATGACACAGAGCTATGACGGCTCCCCTGCTTACCCGTCCTGTAAGTGTAATTGCTGATGCCAAGGCTGCGCGGGGCCAATGTTCTAACAGCGGCCGATGCGCAGAGCAGTGTAATAGGTGGAGGCCGCTCTGCCCGCCGCTGCTCTCACACACACACTAATGTTTGCAGATAATCTGGGTGTAAAGATTACTGTGTGTGAGAGCAGCCTCCACCTATTACACTGCTCTGCTCATCGGCCTTCCCATGTGCCGGCCTACCGGGATTCTGCCCGGTATGCCCTATGGCAAGCCCGCCCCTGCCCACAGCCTGCATTATAGTGTGAAAGCACTGTGTGTGCAACCAGCAGGGATTCTATATAACAACTGTGCAGGATACTGAAGTAAAAAGACAGGCTGAGAAATAGGCATCCTCTATTAAATGGGTATTCCACATACTATGATGCAGGCAGGAGATATGAGCTTGATCAGTTTAGAAGGAGAGTTTTTTCTATATCCTGCAGAGCTTTTTTATCATTAAAGATACCATTGCTGCCACTCCAGCAGAGATGAATAACTTTTCTGTGTATAAAACATTTGTTTTCCCATAATTCAATAGCAAAGTGAAATCCTTAGCGCTGTCAAATCTCAAGTAATGATATCATGAGGACATTTCTATGGGCTAGTTACCAGGGCTATTGCCCAGGATGCAAAGTATATTGTGTTTGCTGGGGGGACATCTTTATCCCAGTCATCACATTTGCAGAGCCACAGTTAGTGGTGCTGGCCATACACCAGGCAACTCATATTGGGCTCAGTCCTGGGGAGGGGCACTGCCCGCTGCTAAGGAATAGGCCCAGCATGACACATACCTGTATGGGACAGCAGCAGAACCATAGCATGGAGTAGCAGAGGGCATAATATTTTCTATCCTGCACTGCCCTAGATGTCATACGTCCATCTATGTAGTAAATCAATATATCAGACAGAATTAGTGATGATAAGTCCAGTTAAATAGTTTAGCAGTTACTCTAATTCCGATTTACTAAGACAACATTCATCCGCTGTGGTCTGCCTGAGAAATGTTTTGACGACTTCTGCATGTGGTTAAAAGAGTATACGTTTCCAATAAAAATATTGCTTAGCGCGAGGAAACCACAGCATGATCTAATTGCAGTTTAAAAGCAAACACTGGAAGCCCATGGGAAAACAGAGACTTTTAATAACATGTTTCATACTGCAAAACTCAGCAGGTTTCTCAAAAGACATGTTAGCTATGTAAAAACTTTCAATGAAATTTACACTGAAAGTAATATGAATCGACTCTTTTAAATAAATGCACACATATCCTTGTCTTATTTCAAATCAAAAAGGGGTTTAAGTTGATTGCAGATTATTTATGTAGAATCATATTATAGGAAGCAAACTGTGCCAACATCCTTCCTATCCATTCAATCCAATCCATTCATATATACATTATCTACAGGATAATCATATGTCTCCCAGAATCAAGCATGTTGATGTTAGTGCTTCAGGTCCCACTGTCACTGGTTAAATATGGTGAACATACCGAAATGCCTCCAACCAATGTATCTCTAAATCCCATAATCTTCTTGTGTGCATTGAAAAATGTCTTAGCAGATGATATCAGGAGGGGACTGACCACAGGGAAACCCAGAGGAATTGCTGGTGTGCCACACTGATTTGGGTGCCAGTAGGGCTTTTTTACACCCCTATCCAATTCAAAAAGTTTACCCACCCCTGCCACATTATTTGCTCCTACAATGCTAAAACCTCCATCCCTGCTCATGACCTGCCCCTGCAATGCTAAAGCCTCAGCTATGGAGGGTCCATGGGCTCAGCAGGGATGTCATAGAATGTCATATGAATTGTCATAGAAATGGGCTCAGCAGGAATGTCATAGGCTGGGCAGGCTGACTGATATTGTCCTATGCCAATTAATTTGCTAGACCTTTGTTTATTCTGGTAAAATATATTGCAAGGCCTCTGAAGGTGCACTCATTTAATTGCCTGGTCACAGTCTAAACTATTTTGTTCTGGATAAAGTGAATCAAAATGGAAACCAGTCTGAATTACATTTTTGCTAGCTTTCACCCAAATAGGGTATAGTATTGTAAACACTGTGCACTATCATTGTGCATAATCAGGGGCCTTAGAGAACACAGGGTTATTCCCTGTGGGATGCACTGCTTTGGTGCCAACTTGTGTGAATCAGCTGAACATTTTTTCAGAGGAACAAATTTGGGATGCTTAAATTGTGACAGCTCAACAAATTGCTAAGTCAATTTTCGATTTTCGAGGATAGTATGATGTCTGACCAAAATGGTTATCTTGAGCCTCTACCCCATAAAGAGCTGGTTTCACCGCCCTCCACTACAGTTCCTCAGCCTATATCCCATATCCTGCCCCACTGTACCCCACAGCCAAGACTCCCCATGCTCCTGCAAAGCTATAGCTTCAGCTTATTAAAACCATCAACACTCACGATCTGTCCCTCCAGGGTTATAACCACAGTAAACAAACAAACTTATTGACCATCTGGAAAGCACTCTGGGGGGTTCTCAGCAGTTTTTGGCCTGGTCATGGGATGACAAATAAAATCCTGGGACTGATTATTGGACCCAATCCATCCTTCCATCCATCCAGGTGTGTGTAATATTATTCTTTATCTGCTATATACAAAATCGGGGAGGCCGATTCATTTATAGCGGCAGGTAGCGACAGTTGAGCGACTGTAGCAGTATTTTCACAGCGCCCGCTAGTAGTCGCTGTGCTTGGCCGTTGTTCGGTTGTTGATAGCGGTGACGGGGTGACGAGTCGCTATTTGACAGGTGCTGCGATGTATGGGTGCGCATGATAGCGACTGGCTCCCACCACATTCATCAAAAAATCACGCTCAAAAAATTCTCGCGCTGTGAAATGCATGTTTAAACCCCAGAGCGCTGGCGGCGATGTGTTAAAAGTAGTTTTTTAACCCCCAAACCACCATATTTTGGGAAACCAAAAAAAAAATTATAAAGAATTTAGTAATATGAATACAATATCAGACCTGTAATATCAATTCTGCACAATTTTTTTTTTTTTTTACCTTAAAAAAAACATTAATAACAATGAATTATGAATATTTAAAGATTGTTCCATTGAAATGCATTGGAGAGCGCCAGGTAGCGAGAGGTCATACCTGTCGCTGTTCAAGGTCGGACGCTGGCGCTGTGGGCTGAGGCTGGAATAATGATGAATGAGTCGCTATATGGCGCTATCTCAGTCGCTAAGCAGGATTGGCTTGATAAATGTGTGATTGTGGTGGGGAGCCGGCGTTCTCGTGGCGGTGCCCGTCATTACCGGTCGCTCACCAGTCGCTACCTGTCGCTATTCCTTCATAAATAAGGGCCTAAGTATACTCTGATTAGTCATGCCTCAATTTTCTTATAATCAGACCTCCTTCTGATAAAGGGCAGAGCTGGGGTCTAAATCCAATATAAATGTCCATAAATGTCCCATTACAGAAGCTTTATGGTCAGACCTCACATAGAACTAACACCCTTAGTGCTGCAACATTGTTGCAGCCATGACAGATAGCATCTGTACATGAGATGTGTTGTTGAAAAGTTCTTGGGATGGACATCAAAAGATAAATTGAATGCCTTGATGTTACTGCCTTTATGCAATGTTAATCCCATCACATGTTATATTTCAAATATTTTTTAGGTACCAAAGAAACAGCATTCATCGCAGCAGTGTCAGCAGCAGGTCTGGTGCATTCTATGACTAGAGCTTGCAGCGCTGGCAATATGACCGAATGCTCTTGTGACACAAGTCTTCAGAATGGAGGCTCGCCAAGTGAGGGCTGGCACTGGGGAGGATGCTCGGATAACCTTCAGTATGGGATGTGGTTCAGTAGGAAGTTCCTTGACGCTCCTTACAAAAATGCCAGTGAGACAGATTTTCTTAGTGCAATGCACCTACACAACAATGAAGCTGGGAGAATGGTAGGTCTCTATATCTTGCAATATTTCTAAGAATTATGTAGATATCACTTAATGATGAATAGTGTCCTTCTGTAAAGTACTAAGTCGGTTCTTTAATTAAAAAGGCAGAATTACTAAGGGCTGATTTTAAGTGCACCAAAACGCTCAAATGAGGGTGGGCCTGGATAAATAATTCCCTAGGGGGCATCTCATTTGGAATACTGAAAGCATGCATTTCCTTTATAGACCAAACAGAATGCATTAGAAAAGGCTTAGGGCCTTATTCATGAAGGGATAGCACCAGGTAGTGCCTGTACAGTGGCAGGCAGCGCCAGGTAGCGGCAGGTGAACGCTGGAGATGGCAATTACACATTTATGAAGCCTAATCTGGTGAGTGACTGGAACAACACCATGTAGCGTCCGATTCATCATTATCCCAGCCTCAGCGTACAGCGCCTGCATTTATCCTTGCAGAGCGCCACGTGTAACCTGTCGCTATCTGGCGCTCTCCCATGCATTTCTATGGACGATCCTTAAATCCCTTCCCTGATCCCATTCCCCCCCCCCCCCCCCAAAAAAGAACACAAATCAAGAAAATGACATTTTTGTACTTTTTGTATTAATAATATTTTTATGCAGAATTGTCCTTACATGTCTGGTATTAAAGTGTTCATGTTACAATGTAATAACAATGTAATTCCATATGTTTTTGCTTTGTTACTAGTGGATACATGTACAAAAACAGCCTTTAATCACACAGCCTCTGGCACTATGGGCTACAATTACATGATTTTGAGTGCCGGCAATGTTTGTGGCTGTTTTTTTGATGAATGTGGTGTGAGCCAGTCGCACTGAGCTGGCATTACGGTTTGCTCACATACAGCGTAGTATAGCGACTCACATATCATATTCATCAATGCCGGCTAGCGTCTGAGGCGCTCTGAAACAATGATCCATGGCCGAGCACAGCGACTACTAGCGGGCGCTCTGAAATCCACTCTACAGGCGCTCGTCTGTCGCTACCTGGTGCTAGTAATGAATCAGCCTGCCGTCTTTTCTGCTGCACCAGTAAAGGGTAAAAGAAGCCTTTATCCTCCTCTTTCACCAGATGTAGCTTTGGAAGTGGACAGAACATACATAAGTTCCCTCTGAAAAGCCACTTCTGTTTTACTGAACACTGAAGTAACTGGAGGCTATCACACAGCATTCAAGGAGTGTAGAGATTAGTACTCTGCAGGACAAATATATAGAGGCTGATTCACTACTAGTGGCACGTATTGCCAGATGAGCGTCTGTATAGCAGCGCTTAGAGCGACCACTAGTAGATGCTGTAAGCGGGTATCGGGTGCTGTAACCTAACGTTGCTGTCGCTGTAGTAACCTGACCGGCATTGATGAATATGACTCTAACAACAGTATAACACTGGGAGTGAGAGCTAGCGCCATCTCAGTGCGTCCGACACTCGGCGCTCCACACCATATTTACCAAAAAACTACACACACACAGCGTCGGCGCTCTAAATCTGGTCGTTATAGTATAGAGCACCAGACGCTGTGTGATAAAAGTCTGTTTTTGAACACATATCCACCAGTACCAAAGCGAAAACACATGGAATGACTTTATTTAAACACTGGGACAATGGCACTTTAGTGCCAGACCTGTACATACAACTGCATAAAAATATATTTAAAAAAATGATAAAAGTGTTTGCAGACCAGGAGAGGTCATACAATGATTTGAGCAAAAATGAATACATTTTTATTGTCCAAAACGCTATTTAAACACCAACAGATGAAACCCCATTGAAATGTATGGCAAAGCGACATTGAGCGAAAGGTAATACATGGCGCTCCTGAACCTAAAGCGCTGGTGCTGTGCGCTGAGCCACCTGTTGTAATACATGTGACGCTACATGGCGCTGTTAGAGGCGCTCACCAAATTCGCTTTCTTAAATGTGGTTTTGTGTACAGCGCCCAATGTTCACCACCCGCTACCTGCCGCTACGAAGCACTACCTGGCGCCAGCTGTTCTTAAAAAACCCCCATAGGCATGCCACCAATCATGTAAGGCTTAAAAGGTCCGTAAGCTCCAATATGTGTGCAAGTTCCAATAATTAGAATGTCTTTCAAGTCCAAATATGAAAGATGTAAAAAGAGTGTCTTAAACAGTCCTAATAAAACTTAATGAAGAATAAACTGCTACAAGGTCACATGTCTGCCTCCATTCGCATAGTCTACTCCAGACACAAGCGAAATCTTAATATTTTAGGTCACATGCAAAATACATTTTAAATCTGTTAGATAATTTGCTAAAGGTTAACATTTCTGTTGAAGCTAAACAACAGTCATGCTAATAGTTTTCATATCATCCTTTTGTGATGTAAGCATACCCTAGTCCAGTTGGCCCTTTTGGAACCTCTGGCTATATTGGCTGATGGGATATTGAAGGCTAAATATTTACTGTGTTACATGCAGACTGGGGTAGGCAATGCAGTGGCTGGAAGGTTGAAACATGACATACACATGCTACAAATACAAAGCTTTACAATGATGCAAGCAATCATAGTATGTTTGAAATGGTTTACATCATGTAAAGATATGATTGTTGTGATGTGTGTATACTGCACTGTGTGTGTTCTCCAGGTGCACGCCATCGGCTAAGGTCTGCCTTATATAAACCTAGCTAGAACATTTGAAGAAAGGAGGTTTACAATACACTCAACAGATGTCTCTATTTTCTAAACCTGCTAACTGTAATGTCTGGCATGACAAACAAATGTGTGCCCACTCTGTCCAGTATGTGATACAGTATTATGGTACTGTGACTACACAGGTTATGAAATGCCCCATATGTTAACCTTGGCAAACCTATCCAACATAAGCACCACTTTTCTTGTAGCTACATGAATGGTGCTCATGGGTCACACTCTAGCAGCTGGCAGATGCCTCAGCCTATCGGAGGCTCAGCATTTTCATTCTTTCCTATCCCCCCAAGTGCCAGCTGATTGGTGCCAATGGTGCTGATAGGTCACCAGTGAGCAATAATGGTACTAACATGCTGTCAATGATGATAGAATTGCTGGGGGTGCATGAGGTTGCTGTGGAGGTTGTGGCCAGCAAAGATCCCTATTTCTTACCAAGGCTGGGAGGAAAGGCCTCAGCATTAATGTATTACTTGATATGGTTTGCTGTCTGTTAGCTCACTAGAATGATTCTATGGCCAGGCTCTGTCAGCTTTGACATGGGTTAATACAGAGTTGGACAGGTAGAGAAGTGTGCCAGCTTGCTTTTCTTTTCTTCCTGTTCCACTCTCGAATTCCCTCCTCGGGGTCATGTGATTCTTGTGTCACATCCTTGGGGCTGGAAGCGGTGCTGTAGGCTCCAGAGGTAAGTGTGCATGCTTCCCACCTGAATATTTCCTATGGATTTGCACTTTGTGCTGGACTCTTGCCTTAGACAATAATAAAAAATGAGTAAATTAATAAACAAGTCTTACAGTAACTTTCTGGCACTGGCTGGGGGTAGAGGATCTGAGCAAGATCTGCTTCAGGAGGCTCCTTGTGCAAACTGAACTTTCAGGTTTGATGCTTTAAACTGAGTGGTTCTTTGAAATGGTTTTAACTTGTTTCCTGTTCTATAAATTATTATTCATTTGCAATTTACGCCGAAATTGCTCACAGCCATCATTCAGTGACGAATGTGGCTCTCATGGTAAGAAAGGACGGGGACCCCTGAGCAAGAGGAAAGTGAGGTTTGTGGGATTATATAAGGTTTTCCAAGTTTATTCCAATTAGGGGTCTGAGCAGGAGCACTCTAGTTTGAAAGAGTTTAGGACATGTGCGCCAGTGTCATGTACCTGGAGACGGAGCACTAGTGTGCAGAGATCCCCTGGGCTCACACTTCCCTTGATGAAGCCCTGGAACCTACTGCTCAGGACCCAAGATGCTCCAATAGCATGGATCCTATGCGCTCCCCCAGCCCCAACTAGAGCCTCCTGCAAGGGTGGTTAGGCTTGGCTGCTTGAGGGGCCCCAGGCTGTCCCCAGGGAGTAATCAAGGACCTGAGCATCGGTCCTTGCACTGAACAAAGTCCAAAGGTGGAGTCAGAAGGTTGGGGTATCAGGCAAAGGTGCAGTAGTAAACGAAGCCTGGGTCATAAATGAAAAGAGCAGTCCAAGGTTTAATCCAAAAGGGGTGTTTGGCAGGCAAGCAGGGTTGGAACCAGAAATCCAAAACAAGGTCCAAGCTGAGGTCAAACTGGGAAATCCAAGATCAAAGATACAAAGGTGGCACAGTCAATACTGAAGAGAATCTCTAGCTTTTGGTGCAAAGAGATCAGCGCAGACAATGTTTTAAACTAAAGATGACAAATGGTTGCAGAGAGACACTATACGTAGAACGTTTATTTTAAAATTGTTTCTGTTATGCAATGTTGAAAAAAAATTGGCATTGACAGTAAATGTTATTTGCAGCAGTTGGTGAGACTGAAATGAAGGGATGTAATGGGAGGTTTATGCCTTGCGAATCTCAGTGAGCGATAACGCAGTAACAGGATGGAAGAGCTGTGTGGGGGGGAGAGATGGTCGAAAGCTGAGTATAGCGTTTTTTGTTTTATTGCCTTTAAATCTGATATAAATTCTTGTTTTCTTTTGGCACCCACTGATGGTAGTTTTGTATCTTTTTCTTTAGGCCGTAACTAAGCTAATGACAGTGGATTGTCGCTGTCATGGCGTCTCAGGGTCCTGTGCTGTGAAGACATGCTGGAAATCGATGTCTTCATTTGAAAAGATTGGCCATTACTTAAAGGAAAAATATGAGGACAGCGTCCAAATAGCAGATAAGTTCAAACGAAAGTTCAGAAGGAAAGAAAAGAACAAACGAAAGGTCCCCATCAGAAAAGAAGACCTTGTGTACACAAACCGATCCCCAAACTACTGTGTGGAGGACAGGAAACTGGGCATTTCAGGGACGCATGGGAGACAATGCAATCGTACCTCCGAGGGGCCTGATGGGTGCAACTTGCTGTGCTGTGGAAGGGGCTATAACACACATGTAGTCAGACATGTAGAGAGGTGTGAGTGTAAGTTTGTGTGGTGCTGCTATGTGCGTTGTAGACGATGTGAGAGTATGACAGATGCCTATACCTGTAAATAAGATTTATGACACAGCCACAAGGCACAAACATGTAACACTATTAGCTGTACCTGCAGACAAGATTTGTCTCACAAAATGAGCACTTTTGGTGCTGATGTTCGACAGTCTGACAACACAACAATTTCAATGGATCAGCTTAGGCAAAAACACAGAGATGCATTGGGGTGCTTCTGAATGTGTGTGTATGTACATGGAGACAGAAAAGAATACCCTAAATAATTTTCAAGTTCTAAACAGGGTGGCATTAGGGAAATAAAAGAATGCTAACATTTTACAAAGCAGTAATAGACACATTTAGCAAATATTAACTCGCACTGCGCATTGATGTGCTGCATATATATTTCAATATATCCAAGATACTGTATTGCTGGCACTTAGTCAAGCCATGCAGATCCTGTTAGTTTGTTGAAGACTTGGAGAACTTATTGGCCACTCATTGGGGCCTGAGACTTAGCTAGGCTTTGTGGCACCCAGGGTAAAGATTCAAAATGGCACCCCCGCCTGTGCTCAGGCCCCCCTTTTGGTGCCCCCCTAACCCGCTGCACCCTGGGCATGTGCACCTGCTGCCCCTGATTGAGGCCCCAGACTGACAGCATACATATGTTTTGATCTCTATTATTTCAAATACAAACCACTGCTTTTGATTGCCATTGCTATGATTTTGGTAGCATCTCCAACTGAACAGACAATAATGTGCAAAAAAAATGTTTTGATTTGCACTTGATTGGGTTTTGAGATCTAGAGGATCAGATTTTTTTTAGTGAAATAGTATTCTACCTCCGGATTTTGTTTTGGTTATTCCCTTCCTGAGACCTCAATGTCTGGCCTAAATGGAGCTGGCCAGCCTCAGGTAGCTTTAGCGTGTCACACATACTGCATCTGTATTGCATGCAGGGGATTTAGGCAAATATCACAAGATAAAAATATGTTTTATGGAGGAATATTAAAGCAGGGCCTGGTAAACCATCACTTAGCTTTCACACTGCAAGCCACTACCCAAATAAGTCTTACAAGGTGTGTTAGAAACATAGTAGGCTGATAGCAGAAGGCAGTCACATGGTCCATATAGTCTTCCCTTATGTCTATAGGTTCTATGGCTAATACAAGGGAAGGACTGGACACCCTAAGACATTTTTCAGGCAAATAACAAAAAAACCCTATACTCACCTTTTCTAGTACGTAGCTGCAGTACTTGCCCGCAGGCTGGATTAAGGTCCATTAACACCCGGTTGATCGCGTGTCTCTTCCTGGTTCTCTGACGCAAAGATGCCCCCCGGCCTTGTCACTGTGAGCTGGCACACCCCCCTCCATTCACTGCAATGGAAAGGGGCATGTTAGGTCTTCACACGCCCCTCTTTATTGCATTGAATGAAAGGGCCGTGCCAGCTCACAGTGACAAAGCGGTGGGGGGGGTGTCTCCATGGCGCGGAGACAAAAAGAGACATATGATCAACAGGGCGGAGAGTGACCTGGATCCAGTCTGCAGTACTAGGAGCAATGGGCTGCGTGGGGGAAAAGGAGAGTATAGCTGCTATGTGAAATACCAACAGAAATAGACATTTTACTAAGAATCCGCTTGACCTCATGCTGATTGTTATAATATAATATGCAACCTGGAACAAAACGTATCAATATTTAAACTGGATCAACAGCATTGCACAGTTGACAAAAAAAACTCCCCATAACTCCCTTGCCTCATTTTCATGCATGATACTAAAGCATCAGCAGCACTTACATTTGCTCCTGTATCCACTCACTGATTTTCTCTTGGTTACACCCATATTGGAGCACCCAAGGGGCTTCCTTTCCCAGGATCCCAGCTTCGCTGCTGCCTGGGTTTAACCAACATAGCCCACAATGGAGGAAGCCCAGCTGCATTTCCCCATTGTAGGCTACTGGCAGCTCCATAGGACGCCATTGAGGGGGGAAATGTGAGTATGCAATTGTCTCAGCCATAGTAGTGCTGGGGATGTGGCTGCAGATGGTGAACACAGTGCAGAGCCCCAGAAAAGGTGCATGAATGTGGGTGATCGGGGGGGCTAAAACAGCAGGGTATCCCAACAAATTGGGATGCCCCGGGGGGACTAAAACAGATGGCCCTGGAATCTTTTAGACTCCAGTGCCACTGTACATGGTGGCTGGTCCACTTTAAAGACATGGTTCTAAAACTTTAGTGTTGTAGGGGCAGCTACTGTGGCAGAGATGGATATGGGCCCCTGCAGCCATGATGCCTAGGTTATAGCTTTGAGGGAAGAACATGGCCTGGTATCTTGGGTGGCTAGGTACAGTGGGGCAGGGTACAGGGGGACTTGGGAGGATTGGATGGAGGTGTTAGGAGAAGCAGCCTGGTCGCTCCCAAGGCAGTGTGGTTCATTTGTCCCAGGTCAACCTATGGCTAGTCCACTGTCAGTTAAATAGCTTTTTATTTGTCCAGTAAAGTCTCTAGCTATTGTATGACTAGGGCACCAAATGTATACAGGTTGGATACATGCTAATCTAGTAAGTTAAAAAAAATGATAATACCTACAGTGCCTTATATATCCACCATGGTCTTCTTGCCCACATGTCTGTGTGTGGGTGCTTGTTGAGGGTCAGGAGTAAATCAGGGAAGCAGATCTGGAATATGGAGAGCAGTGTCTGTGTACACTCACACACTGCGATGGAGCAAGCACAGGCCCTATCGGAACTCATTACCAGTGTCCTGGTACAGAAACGCAAACTCAAGCATTGCTGCAGACCCCCAACAGATGACCTTTACGGATCAGACCACCCATGCTAAGATGTGTGAGCATATGAGCTTCTCCAAAGAAAATCATTGCTTTAAAAAGTCATCGGGGACAATCTAATTAGTACACAGAACAGTATAATTGATAAATCATCACATTGAGGTTTACTTTAATTTGTCACAGTTGATTATTTTCTACCTAATTTTCATTCGTTTAAATGTTGCTTGCAATTAAAGACTGGAAACATACAGTATAAAAGCATCATTAAAGCCATTGTGTATTTATAAATTAAATATTTTATTTTCATATAATTGTACAGTCTTAAAAAGCTCTTAGGAAGTGTGTGAATATCGGCATTGAGATGCTTTTGTTAGAAATGGTTTTGTATGTACATTTTGTAAATAATTAAGTTATGCAGTTCTCGCACTGGATTTGAATCCAAAAGCTTGTACGGTACTTATTTCTATTTTCAAATTATCATTTTGTAAAGCTTTAAAGTTTTATTTTTCAGCTGAAATAGCACTAAACCCATTTAAGGAAATTACAATTATTATTTCTATGTTATAAAGTGCATATTCGTTTTTGTTATTATTTTATCAAAAGTCAACAAATGTCTTTTTAAAAACGTTTTAGTGTCTGTAAAAATAAAGTTTGCTATATTAGCTAGGCCTAGTGGTTTTGATTTTAAAGACAAAATGAGACAAAAAAAAAAAAAAAAAATATATATATATATATATATATATATATATATATATATATATGAAACATATCACTATTGTCCTTGTGTTTGTACAATGAGAAATTCATTTGTTTTTATTTTAATTTTATCATCCATTTGGTCCACAGAAAATCTTCTGAAAATATTATTTAAAAACATTGACACACAATTAAAATGAATATGTACGTGATGAAGATCCTGACCCAATGTACTTCTGTAGCTTTTTCAAGGGATCTGTATGTGCACAAAACAATCAAAGAATATGCTATATATTGGGCCTTATTTATGAAGCGCATCGTCTTTTTGGTGGCTATAGCGTCAGATTTGGAACACCAGCATCTCTTTCTTTTTTGCACTACTATTTGAACAGAATGGCTCTGGAAGTCACAGTGCTGGATGTTAACTTATTAGCTTTATACAACAACAGAAAGGCACAGAGCAGAATAATAGTTTTTCTAGTCCATTCAATTGGTAAAATGAGCTTCCAGATGGAATCCCACTGTGCATGCATCACATTTTTTCTGTGCCCAGCACCACTTGAAGGTTCTCTTACCAACTCCAGGGTATTTAAACTGCTGACAGAATACTTGATGATTACGAGCACCCAAAATTTTAATGAGCTTGAGCTGCTTCTTAGTTACTTGCCAATGTCCATGCACAAGCCATATAGAAAGCAAAAACAAAGAAACACATCTAGTGCAACTCTGTAGGTACAGCAGAATCACTCTTTAATACTTCATAAAATGCACTTACAAAATACTCCTTGTTAAAACATGCATCCAATAAAAACGAAGGTGTCCCCAATCCCTCACACTGCGGCCGCTAATGATAAAGAAATCGGGTCCTTCTGGTCTCCAAAATTATTCCCCTCACCTTCCACCTAACGCTGTTCACTGGGTCCCCAGCTTCTTCAAAGGTGCGGGGCCGGGGGAAATTACAGAATATTTACTGCAAGGAGGCACTTACCCTCCAGGATCTAACCAGGGTGTCCAATAGCCAGCCGAGGATGCAACAGCCTATCAGAGGCCGTGTAGTAAATCATCGGTGTCCAGCAACACTACCTGGTGTATGTGTCGGCATCTATGATTGGTCCCCAAGCTCCAGGGTCAGACAGACATGCTAGCAGACTTCTCTGCAAATCAGGGAAGGTTTAATTAAAAAAACTCTCTAGCTCCTTGCAAGCGTTGCCGCCCAGGATAGGTCCTCGGGCTCAGCATTAAATTCTGCCTCCTTCTAAGATAGCATGCACCTTCAGCCAGGGATTTTTGTATCAGCTGTTTCAGCCGACACCCAACATGACAGAGGTCGGTACTACAGAAACGGCAATCGGCTGCCACCCGATCCAGTTCAATATGATCTGAAGGGCTGCTCCCACCCAAGGGAATGTGGGGAAGGCCAGCAGCAACTGCTGACAGTAAGGCCAAATCTGGCTCAGACTGGACCATAGGTGGTACCGGAGCGTCTCCCGGCAGTAATAGGCCAAAACGCTTGAAAAGTGGCATAACACCCGCAGCATACAGTGTGAGGCAATGGGGACAGCCCCATATATCATGTGGTCAAAATAGAAATACAAATAAATAAAAACAATAATCAAATATTTGAATACAGTACAAAGGCAGGTGAATTAGCCAAACATATAAATGAGGACATACATAGGTAAAAAAAAACCTAAAATGCATTAAAATGGGAAAGAAGGGATGAGGGAGAAGGGGGGAAAGTGCAATAAATAGCAGGGATTCCACTGTCAATTAGGAGGTATCTAGAAAACAATTCAGATCAAAGTCAATATTAAAGTGGACCAACACCCAGGATTTTGACTATCCTGGGTGTTGGTCCACTTCCCCGGGGCACCCCGATTTGGGGTGCCCCGCTACCTGAAACCCCCCCAAACACCCCGAAAACTCACCTCTCCACGCTCCCACGTGAGTGCGCTGTCCAATGCCCGCCGACGGACAAGTGACGTCCGTCGACGGACAAGGGATCGCGCCCGCCGCCGCCGCCTCCCGCGCGTCACTCTTGACGTGTGCGCGCCTGCGCCGGCCATTCAGAGACGGCCGGCGCGGGCGCGCGCATGTCTAGAGGAGCGCGAGAGAGGCGGCGGCGGCGGAAGCAGCGGCAGGAGAGGTAAGGTTTTTTCGGGGTTTTGGGGGGGTTACACCCCGCGGGACATCCCGATCTCGGATGTCCCGCGGTGTGTGAGGTGATCGGCCCGGGAATCTTATAGATTCCCGGGCCGATCACCCCTGGGTGTTGGCCCACTTTAAGGCCCGAAGGGGCCAAAGTGTCTAGCTCGTAGATCCACTTGCTCTCTTTCTGTGAAACCTCCCTGACCAGATGTGAACCCCTCCAATTCCTTTCAACCCGGTCTATCCCAATAAAGGTCATGAATCTGGGGGCGCTGGCATGCCTTTCTTTAAAATGTGCTGAGAGACTGTGTAACTCAAAGCCTCGCTTTATATTGTAAATATGCTCTCTTATGCGCACCTTGAGCTCTCTAGTGTTCCTACCTACGTATTAAAGTTTACAAGGGCACCAAATTAAGTAGATGACATTAGTAGAAGTGCAAGAGATGAAATTGGAGATTTTGTAATCCTTACCATTGTCCTGAACAGAAAAAGATTTAATCGGTTTGGTCACTATATGGCAGGTCTTACAACCCATGCATGACCCACAACGGTAGAAACCTTTCATAGAGCCAAAACCTGAGGGTGGCCTGACTGGGGGATCTACAAAACTCCTGGTCAGAAGATGTTTAAGATTTGGAGCCTTCCTGTAAATAACTTTGGGATTATCTGGCAAGAGAGGGCCCAATGTACAATCGGTCTTTAAAATGTGCCAATGTTTTGACATCAGTCTCTTCACATCTTTGTACTGAGAACTAAATTACGTGATAAACTAAAGATCTGCCTCAAAAATCTTTGGTAAACAATCGTTCGATTTTTGTAGTAGAGAGGGACGACTTCTTCCCCACACTAGCTCCCTTTGGAAATAGGTATCAGCCCTATCATACCCTTTGTTTAAAAAACGTTGGGCCAGTTCCAAAGATTGTAGATCAAAGTCTTTTAATGTTGTACAATTACATCTCAATCTTGTGAACTAGCCTTTTCGGGATGGCTTTTAGCCACTGTGGGTGATGACAGCTGTTAAAAGGCACATAGCCATTCCTGTCGGTCGGTTTAAAATAAGAACCTTATATCTGACTATTAGGAGAACCTTCTCTCCTAATAGTCAGATCAAGAAAGTGAACAGATGAATTACTGCTTTCCAAGGTAAATTCTAAATTAAAGTCATTGTCAATAACCGCCATAAAGAATGCGTCAAGGTCTGCTTGGGACCCATTCCACACACACAGCACGTCATCGATGTACCGTCTCCAGACCCTAAGATTTGTCCAGGTGTTAAAATTAATGAATTGGGCTTCCCACCACCCAACGTACAAATTGGCCATGCTGGGTGCAAATTTGGCCCCCATCGCCACCCCTTTCTTCTGTAAATAGAACGTATTGGCAAACCAAAAGTAATTATGTGTCAGTGCAGAGACCAAACATTCCATTACAAAATCCACTTGTGAAAATGGAAGGGTGGGATGGAGGTCCAAAAAATACCATTTTGTGAATACTCACCTGTAAAATGGGTATTATAAGTATGTCACACACCCCACTTCAGACATTAATTATTACACTTGGGTTATTCCACCAGCAGGTGGCGACGTTGCAGAGAAGTCATGAAAAATGAGCCCCTTCTGGTCTATACATACCTGGTACCTCCCACTCATTCCCCAGTATTCAAACAGCAGAAAAGACAAGGTACCAGGAAAAACCCATTGGTAACCCTCAAACTGTAAACGAAACTTCACCCTATAAAGAATCCAGGATACCAAAAGGGCAGGTGAAGTGGTGTGTGTGACATACTTATAATACCCATTTTAAAGGTGAGTATTCACAAAATGGTATTATTCTAAGTATGTCACACACCCCACTTCAGACATTAATTATTACACTTGGGACATCCAACAGCAGTGTCCAGAAAAGGGCGGGTATCCAATAAGGCCATAAAGCAAGACTCAAACCACTGCAGCTTGCAGAACCTTGCGGCCAAACACAGCATTCGCTGAAGCCCGCACATACCAAGTAAAAACTTGGAAAAAGTGTGAACAGAAGACCAAGTAGCAGCCTTACAAACTTGTACAACATAGGCCTGGTGCTAAAAAACCCAAGGCACTCCAACAGCACGAGTAGAATGAGCAGTGATACGAAAAAAGGGGGAAACCTTCCCCTTGGTAGAATAGGCTCCAACAACAGCCTGGCGGATCCATTTGCTAATGGAAGACCTAGCGGGAGCCAAACCCTTACTAGGCCCAACAGGGCACCACGAAAAAGACATCAGTCTTACGAAAAAGAGAAGTAGTAAACAAACAGTACGTCACCCAGCGTACCACATCCAAACAGTGCAAACCCTCTCCTTGTCATTCCTTGGCTTAGGACACAAGGAAGGAAGAAGCGGAAAACCACCTTGACCTGATGTCTCTCAAAGTGAAGAGCCTGAACCAACAAGGCTGCCAACTCCGAGACACGCAGAACAGAAGTGATGGCCACCAACAAGGCAACCTTCTGAGTCAGAGTAGGAAGAACAATAACCTGCAAAGGCTCAAGGAGAAGCTGGAAGAGCAGAGAGAACCAAATTCAAAGCCCAAACAGGGAGCAAAGGCTTCCTAGCAGGCCGCAGATGCGAACCCCCTGGAAAAAAGTCCTGACCAAAGGATGGAGTGCAAATGACCTAAAAAGATAGACAAGGCAGAAACCTGCCCCTTCAAAGTACTCAGCTGAAGACCAGAGTCCAGCCCAGATTGAAGAAATTCCAAAATCCTAGAAACAGAAAAGACCCGACAGGGCAAAGATCTAGCCTCACACCAATCAATATAAGATCTCCAAGCCCTATAATAGATGGAAGAAGAGGATCTCTTCCTGGCACTAATAAGAGTCCGAATGACCGAATCCGAAAGACCCTCCTCCTTAAAGATGGAGGTTTCAGCAGCCTAGCCGTCAAATCCAGCGATGGTAAACTGGGGTAGCACAGTTGACCCTGAGTGAGGAGATCCAGCCGAAGAGGCAGATCGAACTGATCCACTGCCAGACGAACGAAGTCTGCGAACCACACCCACCTTGGCCACCTTGGAGCCACAAGAATGGCGGGAACCCCTTCCAGAACCAACTTTCGCAAAACCCTGCCTAGCATGGGGATCGGAGGAAACAGATAAAGAAAACCCCAGGTCCCCCCAGCTCAGGGCCATGGCATCCGCCGCCATAACCAAAGGATCCTGGGAAAGCGACACGAATGTCGGAAGCTTGTAATTGTGATGAAAGGCGAACAGAACCACCTCCGGCGTCCCCCACCAGAGACAAAGCGACCGAAACACCTGGGAGTGGAGAGACCATTCCCCCGGCGGGAAGAACACCGGCTCAGAAAGTCCGCCTCCGTGTTTTCCACTCCTGGAATGTACACTGCCGCGATGCAAGGGACATGAGTCTCTTCCCAAACTAGGATCAGAGACACCCCTCTGAGGGCACCCAGACTGCGAGTCCCTCCTTGGTGATTGATATAAGCAACCACCGTCCGATTGTCCGATCGAACCTAAACAGACAAGCCCTGTAAATGCTGCGTCAAGTGAGACAGAACCAACCTGATGGCTCTCAACTCCAAAACATTGATGGGCAAGTGGGCTTCCTGAGGACCCCACCGCCCCCGGAACCGAAGATCCTTCCAGAAACCTCCCCCTCCTAACAAACTGGCGGCCATGGTGACAGTTTCCCAAAGCAGGGTCAGAAATGACCTGCCCTTCAAGAAATTGTCCGAGACCAACCACCACAGTAGAGACTGCCGAACCCGGGGGGACATCCGGAAGAACCGATCCAACGACCGCGGTCGCCAGTCCCAAGATGCCAACAGATGAAGCTGAAGCGTCCGTATGAGAAACTGCGCGAAGGGAACTGCCTCGAAAAAAGCTACCATCAGCCCCACCAGTCTCATCCCTAGATGGATGGATGGACAAGAATTGAAAAGAAGAAGAAGCTGAGCCAATTCCTGAATCAAAAGAACCTTGGCCTGAGGGAGAAAGACTCTGTGCTGGCAAGAGTCCAAGAACATCCCCAGAAAGGTCACCACCCTGGCCGGAACAAGAGAGGACTTGGGGTAGTTGATCACCCAGCCGAACCTCTCCAGAGCGGACACCACCGTGCTGGTGTCCCCATCCGCATGACTGAAGGAAGGCCCAGATAAGGCACAATGCGAATCCCCTGAGCTCTGAGCAGGGCCATCACGCCCGCCAACACCTTGGTGAACACTCTCGGAGCCGAGGTGAGGCCGAATGGAAGAGCCACAAACTGAAAACGCCGATCCACCACCACAAAGCGAAGAAACCTCTGGTGAGCTGGAAAGATCGTAATGTGAAGGTATGCACCCATGATGTCTATGGACCTCATAAGGTCCCCCTGCCGAAGCGAATTGATCACAGACCGCAGAGTTTCCATGCGAAACTTCCTGGGACGAACAAACAGGTTGAGAAACTCCAAATCCAGGATGGGACAGAACGACCCATCCTTTTAGGCACTTGTGAAGAGATTGGAATAATACCCGCGCCCCACCTCCGAAGGAGGGACCGGGCAGATGACTGCCATTTCCAGAAGATTCCTTACCGCCGCCAGGAGCCCCTGCGCGGCCAAAGGATCTGAAGGGACACGAGACCTGAGAAACCTTGGAGGAGTGCGGGACTCGAACTCCAGCTTGTAACCGGCCGACACCAGCTCCCGGATCCATCTGTCCGAGACCTCCTGGTCCCATACCCAGGAGAAGAGTCGCAGCCGTCCCCCCACCCGTAAGGGTGAGGACGCCCCCTCATTGCTGAGCGGGCTTGGCAGCTGGCTTGGACTTGGCGCCCCAGATGTGAACGGGACGGCCACGGCCTTTACCCCTGTTCCAGCTGGCACTCCTGGAAGCCGAGAAGCCCGCACCCCCGTCCGGCTCTGGCTCCCCGAAAGGAAGGATTGAAGGGGGCCGCCCCCCAAAAGAAGCAACGAAGTTTCTTGCGCTGAGGTAACTTATCTCCCTTGGCAACAGAATCAATCTTTTCACCGAAAAGTCTCAAACCCAGAAAGGGAAGAGCCGTGAGCGATCTCTTAAGAATTAAAATCAGCAGTCCACTGCCACACTGAGCGGCGGAAAGCTACCAACAGAGCCATAGCCCTGCCACACATTAACATGGCATCATCCTGAGCGGCAAGAATGAATGAAACGAAGGATTCACAACGCTTAAGGGCAAGAAAACTCATCACAAGTAGGATCAAGATCCACACATAAATCCCTGACAATAGACCTAACCGCCACAATAAAAGTGCCAAAGCACAAACAGGCCTCAAGACCGAACCCGCACAGACAAAACCATGGTGGCCAGCTGATCAATCCGGCGATCCTCGCCGTCCTTAAGAGAAGACGTGTCAGGGGAATGTACAACCGCCGTATTAGATAGTCCCAAAACCGGAGCATCAGCCTCGGGAGGGACAGACCAACGCTTAACCAAGTCCGCTGGAAAGGGATACTTTCTATCCCAGCTAGGCGGCACCCCAACGAGACGCGTAGGTTGCTCCCATTCCTTAAGGACAACATCCACGAAATGCTGTTGACTGGGAAACTCCAAGCACGGCTTGGGCACCCCAAAAAGCTGACCCCCTGGCCGAGGAGCAACTTCAGGAGGGTCCAAATGCAAAACCTCAAACATTTGGGCCAGAATGGAAGACGTGTCGGGGACCGACCCCGTGGCCTGGTCATCCTCAGCACCCAGCAGCTGCTGACCCTTAGGATCATCTAAATCCTCAATAAGCTCACCCTCTTCAAGGGGACGATCTGACCAATCCAGAGCCTCAACAACCTCATCATCTGAGTCCGACGGAGGCGGGGACAAGTGTTTCCGCTTAGCCGGAGCCTCTAAGCGACCACAGCGGAAAACCTTTTCTCAAGGCTGGCCAATCGGGCGCAAACCTCAGATTGCGAATCACCCCCAATGTCAACGTCACAAGGGGTCCGGAAAAGGCGAGGAGGGGAGGGAGATGGCGCGGCCGAGGAAGGACCGGGCACCGGGGTGCCGGACTGGCGCTCAATGTTCCGCTGCGCACATGGAATACAAATAATGACATCATCCCCCGGGAGCGGAGTCCCACCCCCCCCACACAGCCTGGATTGTCCCGAAGGACCGTTTCCGGTATCTTTGGTAGCCTCCATATGGTGAATTTATGGTATTCGCAGAACCCAGGGATTTACGCAGTAAGCGACCCGGGATGCCCCTCTAATGAAAAAAATTTTTTTTTTTTTAATATATATGAAAAGCCCCAATGGGAAAAAGACAAAAATAAAAGCCAATTCCCACTAGCCAGGTATTTAAGACCGGGAGAGCCCTGAAGGATGGGATCCCAAGATCTGAAAAACCAGAAAAAAACAACAGTCACACCCTGTACAGTAATCTGAAAACACACACATACATTACAAAAAACAAAACCAATTCATTGAGGGATTACTTCCAGATGCGCCACATCAACAAGAACAAAACCAGGCAGAGACCCATATGAGGCAGCATAACAGGAAAAATATAAGCATAATATACATATATATATATATATATATATAAATAAACGCGCTGCATAATAACGTGAAATAGGAAAACCCAGAAGGATTCCCAGCAAGGGCCCTGCCGTCACCCCCAACGATAAGAGTCCTACCTGGACCAAAAGAAGCGAGGAAGTATGGCGCCAGCGAACGGAGGAGGATGGAGACGGAGGGAACAGACTTACAAGCGCGGGAGACACCATGGCCCCGCCCCTCCCAGCACAGTAGACACGGCGCGGGCCGCGCCAAAAACGCAGCCCCGCCCACCATCCTCACAGAGCCGAACAGCGCGCACAGAATGGCGCTGACATAAGCCGCCAGGCGGCCGTAGTACAAGAGCCGCCTGGAAACCGCCCCCAGTCTAGCCAGCGGGCGCCGGGAATCCACGGCGCCCCAACGACTAAAGCGGGCCAGCGGCGCCTGCCCTCAGAAAGCAAGGGGACAAGCGGCGGGCCAGCGACACATACGCCGCCCGACCCGCCCCAACGCCAACAAGGAAAAGCGACCAGGGGGCTCAAGGAGCCCCCAAAACAACCAGTAAAACGGCAGACGGACAGACCGCGGCACCTGTCCCTGCCAAAAGCACAACACACACTCCCCTCACACATAACAAGAGCTCCTAAAAGGCCCAACGCAGGGAGAAATTAAAGAAAGCACACACACAAGTACAAGGGTGGGAGGGGGGCAGAAATGACCTAGGGGCTGGGGCATCCCACATCCGGATCACCAACCGGATAACCGCATTGCCCCCTAATATGGGGTCGAGCGGAGGAGCTAATCTCCTAGGCACCTTAAGTGCCGTCTACGCTTTGCCCGGCCTACAGCCTAAGCTGGGAGGCTACCACATAATCAGGGGAAAGTAACAAGAGGAACCGGACAGAAATAGACCATGGGGGGGGGGGGCGGGGTGATACCCCGGCTACCTGCAAGCAGGAGACTTCTTTCTTCTGTCTTGTCGCCATCTTGCAGAGAAGAAACACTGGGGAATGAGTGGGAGGTACCAGGTATGTATAGACCAGGAGGGGCTCGTTTTTCATGACTTCTCTGCAACGTCGCCACCTGCTGGTGGAATAACCCAAGTGTAATAATTAATGTCTGAAGTGGGGTGTGTGACATACTTAGAATATTGACGTACTGCAGCTATACGTTTTCATGGGGAATCACTGTATAGAGTGAGGTTACGTCCGCTGTGGCTAATAGCGGATTCCCCTCACAAGCTAACCCTTAACATAGGTCCAGCACCTGGCTGGAATCTTTCAGATAAGATGGTAGCTTGGTGACTAAACCTTGTAGGAAATGATCCGTGTATTCCCCTAAACGACATATGAGAGATCCGAGACCACTAACAATAGGACGCCCAGGTGGTTTATCCAGGCGTTTGTGTACCTTGGGCAATTGATAAATGGTTCGGATCCTAGGCGCTTTGGGAGAGAGATATTCCCATTCCTTTTTTGATAGAACTCCACTAGATAAACCCTTAGCAAGGAGCAAATCTAGGGCGATTTTGTACTCTAAAGTGGGGTCCCTGGGTAGCACCTCATAGGTCTCAGCATCAGAAAGGAGCATTGCCATCTCCTCCAGGTAGTCAGTCTTATTTAATAGAACCAACCCCCCCCCCTTGTCTGCTGGCTTGATTACTAAGTCATGTTTTCCTTTCAATTCACAGAAACCTTTAAAAAAATTCATAGGCCATCATTGTTTCTTTACCTCTAGATTTTTTAAATCCCTGAGCACCAGATTCTTAAACATTTCAATACTTGAACTGGCCGTATTGGGGGGATTGAAAAGGGACTTGTTCCTTAACGTAGTGTGCTGGAAATTTGTCACTGTCTCGTTTGCATCCAAAACTTGCTCCTACTGATTTTTAGTCCGATTGAGGAAAAACTTTTTAATGTTGAGCTTTCTAGCAAATTTATGTACATTTATGAATGTAGAGAATTTGTCTAGTTTTTTGGAGGCGCATATTTTAAACCCTGGTCCAATAACTGCATTTCACTCTCTGACAAGGTGACCGAGCTAAGATTAAAAATGCCCGTCCCTACAGCCACCTGGGTTTTCTGGTGCTTCTTTCCTCCTCATTTTCCCCTAGTTCTCCCCCCTTCCGTTTGAGTGTTGGCCTTCTTCTCTGGTCCAAGGATCCTCCCCTGTCCCTGATTGGGGTTCTCTCTTGCCGTATAGGAGATCTCCCCTGTCCCTGTTGAAAAGGGGTAGGGGGAGTGGGTGGAACTCGTTCACTGGTGGAATCATACCTCATGGGGCGATCTAAGAACCTTGGGTCCTGTGTTTTCTTATATTGGAGGTCATTATTGGACTAGCCCCGTTGGCCCCTATAACCAGTCATCCTCATGTATCCCACATTTTTAACCCCATAGTGCACTTGTGGAGGAGTTGGTCTAGCTCCCCAATTTCTCCCCTGATGTTCCACATTAAAAAATTTGGCTACCTTGGACGGCCGGGGGACAGATGCTTCTCTAGAAATTACTCCCTTGGTTTGTTTTGAATGAGCTGCATCAACCTGCCATTTAAAAACCCGTTCATTTACATAGTCCCACTGATCTCTTTGAAATTATTTTACTTTTCCGGTTCTGATATTTGCTTTATCTTTACCACACACATATACACCAGTAACAAAGCGAAAACACATGGAATTACATTGTTGTAACATTGTGACATTAACACTTTAGTGCCAGACCTGTAATGACAATTCTGCATAAAAAACAAAAAAATCTAAAAAGTTTTCAAAAATGACTCTCTCTAGGCCAGGAGAGGTGACACAATTATTTGAGAGAAAAAAACCCTGTTTAAACAGAAGAGAATGAACGCCCATTGAAATGTATGTGAGAGAGACAGGTAGCGACAAGTAATACCTGGCATTCTGACCTGATCTACTGACTGTTATACTTTATCTAAGCCCAATTTGTTCTTAGCTATAGTTTAGCTATGGGCTGAGGTGAATGACAACCCCCCAGGTTGCACAGTAATTTAGCTAATTAGAAAACTGAAGTGGTGCTTGATGTAAAAATGCTGGGAATCCCTGCTCTAGATCAAACCCCTTAAAAAAAACTGCACAGCTAAATATGGTGCTGAATTACACAGAGGGAAAAAAAATCAGAAAAAGCGTTTTCTCTAAAATACGATGCTGAATGGACACTTATGGGACTCTCTGCCACAGGAAATTTACTGTAGGTTTAAATGTAGCCTTGGTGCCTTTATTGCATATAATAATATTAAAATGAACAAAGGGGGGTGGGAGCAGCTCAATCACTATTTATACAAAATTATCAACATTATTATTCAGGGCCTGGGAACTAATTTACCGCCCAGTTTAACCCTCTCATCAACTAAATATCAAGCAACAAACATGTCCAGCTATGTGGAAAGACAGAGATTTGGTTGCATATATCTGCAGATACATGTGGAAGCCACACTGCCCCGGCAAGGCACTCTGTGTTTAGTGTGGTCCCTACTCTTAATTCTGAGTCCCCAAAGTTGGGACATGCAATGCAGACAAATATCTGAGAGCTACTCACCTGGGAAGCAGCCAGCCTCCCTTTAGAACACTTCACAGGGAGAAATCCATATTGACTGAATTCCTCCCTGCTTATGCTCATGGCAATTCAAATGAACAAAGGGGGGTGGGAGCAGCTCAATCACTATTTATACAAAATTATCAACATTATTATTCAGGGCCTGGGAACTAATTCACCGCCCAGTTTAACCCTCTCATCAACTAAATATCAAGCAACAAACATGTCCAGCTATGTGGAAAGACAGAGATTTGGTTGCATATATCTGCAGATACATGTGGAAGCCACACTGCCCCGGCAAGGCACTCTGTGTTTAGTGTGGTCCCTATTCTTAATTCTGAGTCCCCAAAGTTGGGACATGCAATGCTACTAGACCATTGGAAGTAAGGGCCTTATTTAGCATTTTTCTGGTGGCTATAGCGCCAGTTTCCGAGAGCCAGCTTTCGTCTTATCTGGTGTTGTGCTTTGGACTACATTGGCGCTAGCAGTCACTGTGCAAAACGCTGACTAATTGCCTTTGCACTAGGTATTGGTCGGCCTATGTCAGCGCCTGTTGGACCGGGCTTTTGATTATCCCAGCACCAGTGAGCACCACTTTGCACTGCCATTTTTCCAGCAATCCCCAGCATATTTATAACGTTGGAGCTGTATTTTTCCGGCATTGGTCAGCGTTTCATCATTACAGTTACAAGAAATCACTGCTGTGGACAAAGGGAACAAACTACAGCGTTTATGCTGCGTTTTAGTTGTTGTTGTCCAAATTACACATTGTTTAGCAAAATAAGCCATAGAAATGATTTTTAGTAACCACCAAAAAAAACAGTTCTGCCCATTGTGCTCTATGGGATCTTGACTTACAGCACCAGGTCCCATCTGGTGCTGCTTCAACTAGAGCGCCCAGCGCTGCAACCTTTTCGGCGTTAGTGTTAAATAAGCTGCTAGCTGGTGGTCACATTTTTTTATTTCTCACATCACACGCTGAGTGCCGCTAAGGCCAAAAATGTGGTACTGTGTGCCGCTGATGTTTCTTAAAAAATATATTTTTCTTTAATATACAGGCTGAACTGGATGGACTAAAGTCGGTTTTCATCCTTACATACTGGGGTTGATTCAGAGCCAGGTGAGAATTCACACTCCTTTTTTCATGGTTTAACGGATGTGAATCAACACCACTATGTTACTATGAGCTTCGGTAATGTCTCAGCAGTGTCAAGATCTAATAATTGATGCAAAAGTAGCCCTGACCAAGTATTGAATGCATATGCTGTACATACTTTACAGTACATCAAAATTTCTGTCTCAAAAATCCTTGGGCTATTATTAGCTGTAAGCCATAAACACACACACAAAATATATGAGAAAATAATTCAATTATTGAAATAGATCAACTTGCACCCGTAAGGTGAGGCTGCCACCTTAACTAGAGCAGGGGTTCCCAACCAGTGATACTAGTGGTACCAGATACCACTGGTGCCTCTTGTGCTCCCCTCTGGTGGTACTTAATGCCACTGGAAATGAAAGTGGGAGAAAATGAAGCCCTGCAGCCAACTGCTGGTCAAACAAGATGTGCCAGGTGGTCAAGTCAACAAGTTGCAGGAGTAGATTACAGCATTGCTGACAGAAGAGTTTGCATTGTCGGTCCACCATAGAACCCTCCACCGTCCCAGGGAAGACTGTATTATTGGCGGTAGGGGTGGTACCTGAGATCATTAAAAATGGGAACCGATCTAGAGGTAGGTGGACAAACAAAAAAAAATAAACAAAAGACGTCTGAGTTGTACAAGGTCAATCATGAGAGAGGAAGCCAAAAAAATCTTCCCACCCTGTGGCCCTTTACACTGTAGGATTTCTAGATGGTCACATATAGATTGCTATTACCTACCCCAAGAAGCAAGATGTTCTTGGATGCCTGGTGATACTCTAGTGCAGGGGGCACTTGGTCTATGGTCCACATTGTTCCACTTCAAGGGACCACACAAAACTGAAAGCTGCAAATGCCTTTATGTATATGCAAAGGTGAGCAGAGGCGGGGTGAAATGAAAAGGCAGAGTTAAGGTTACCAGAGGTAGGTAGAAGTGAGGTGAAAAAAAGGTAAGGCAGGTCATTTCAGCAGAGGTTAGGTCGGAAAAAATAAAATTCTGTGATTACTCACCTGTAGAATTGATATTATGAGTGTACAGTATGTCCTGCTCCAGATAAGATTCATTACTCATGGGAATTAATCCGCCAGATGGTGCTGGACTGCAGAGACAGTGAAATAGGCTCCTCCCGGCCCCTCAAATACCCAGGACCTCCCACAAATCCCCAGCATTGAAAAGCAGTTAACGAGAAGCCGGGAGAATTAAAACAGAACCAAACTAGTAACTATAACAATGATAACAATCACCATACAGGGGATCCAGGATAATGCAAAACCAAGGGTGGGGTGGAGCAGGATGTACTGTATACTCATAATATCAATTCTACAGGTGAGTAAGCACAGAATTGCATTATTTTTAGTATACAGTACGTCCTTCTCCAGATAAGATTTATTATTCATGGGACATCCAATAGCAGTGTCCATAAAGTAGGGTGGGATCCCCAAAGGTAACAACAGACAGGTCAGACCACTGCCGCCTGCAGAACCTTGCAGCCAAAAGCAGCATCAGCTGAGGCCCTAACATCAACCTTGTAAAACTTTGAAAAGGTATGAACAGAAGACCAAGTAGTGGCCTTGCAAACTTGTTTAACAAAAGCCTGGTGCTGAAAAGCCCAAGAGGCACCAATAGCACGAGTGGAATGAGCAGTAAGGCGGAAGGGAGGTTTCTTCCCCTTAGCAGAATAGGCATGAATCACAGCCTGACAGATCTATTTGATGATAGTAGACTTGGCAGGTGCCAAACCCTTCCTAGGACCAGAAGGGACCACAAAAAGAGCATCAGTTTTTCTGAAAGGTGTAGTAGCCACCAGATAGTACTTCAGACACCTAACCACATCCAAAGAATGCAAGACCCTCTCCTTAGCATTACTAGGATTAGGGCACAAGGAAGAAAGAACAATGTCCTGATTCAAATGAAAGGCAGACACAACCTTAGGCAGAAAATCTGGCTTGAAGCGAAACACCACCTTGTCCTGATGCCTCTCAAAGTAGGGGGGCTGGATGGAAAGCGCCGCCAACTCAGACACACACCTAACAGAGGTGATGGCCACCAAGAAGACAACCTTGAGAGTAAAAATGGCAGGGCAGCCTCCTGCACAGGTTCAAAGGGAGCACCCTGCAAGGCAGACAAGACCAAGTTCAAATCCCAAACAGGCAACATAGGCTTACGTGGGGGACGCACATGAGTAACCCCCTGGAAAAAAGTCCTGATCAGAGAATGCTGGGCAAAGGACTTCTGGAAGAAAACAGCCAGGGCAGAAACATGACCCTTCAGAGTAATGAGTTGGAGCCCCAGCTCCAACCCATGCTGCAGGAACTCCAGGATCCTGGGAATAGAGAACACACGACAGGGAAGAGACTTACCCCTCGATTCAAAATGCAAAAGTTAATTGATTTCGGATCGAGAATCGTAAGTTTGGGTGGGTGTTAGTCATTTTTTCCTGTTTTTTTGGCCATTTCCGACTCGCACGAGCCTACGTACGATTTCGTATATGCTCTTACGATCATCGGAAGTTCGTTCCTAAATTGTAGGATCAAAACCTAAAACTTAGGATCAAAACCTAAAACTTAGGATCAAAACCTAAAACTTAGGATAATCGGATGTGTTTACGTGTGATTCAGAGAGCAGTTTTCCAACCTCTAAATCCGTTTTAAAAGAAAGCCAAGAAAGCCGACACCTTTTAGCAGTCGGATTGCTGTTCTTGAACAGGTTTTTTGGCTATGTGGAGGAGTCTGCGCGTCTTGAGCTCCAATGAACTGCATGTATCAGCATGGCCGAGGCCATAAATTTTATGGCAATGCATACCTGATTCATGTATGCCTTATAAAAGCATTTTAATGTGGACCTTAATTAGTCCTTTGCATGTAAACCTTTATTTTGCAATACATCCATATATTTGCGTTATTTAAAGAAACTTATGTCCTTTGTTATTTATTTTTAAATTGATGTACTAGAATAATATTTTTAATTTGAATTTATTGGTGTAGTTGTTTACCTTTGCTTTGTTTAATTATTTTAGCTCATCTTTGGTCAGATGCATCACACTTACTGAGCAGAGGAGAGCGGGATAAAGTGCAGGATGTGGGTTACTGCTGTATTTTGCACAGACACAGCAGAGCTGCGGGCACGGAAGGGTCAGAAATCAAAGAATGCAGAGCAACACAGTCACAAGGCCCTTTCTGTTTGCAGGCTGCCTGATAATACCTGACCCGCCATCTTGGCTGTTTCTAGGCTCATAACATGCAGAAGTTGCTGGGTGTTTTTTAATTTTTGAGAGCAATCTGTATGTAGAGGGTGTGGGTAACCACACAAAAAATTTTAAGTTGTACCATTTGAAGCCAAAATATTAAAATTAAATCCACAAGTAAAAAATGCAAGTTAACTAAAAATTAAACAAAGTAAGATTTACTTATGCAAATGCATTCATTAATGGTTGGTTACTACAAAATGAATGAAATAAAGAAAAAAAAAAAAAACAAATATTTAGAATGCACTTTAATGAGGTAAGTTTGTAGTGCGCAGGCACAAGATCAGAAGGATTTACGTCCAGACAAAAAAGGAAAAAGGGCAAAACCAATGTTGCAACCTGAGAAATGAAACGGAAAATTCAGGATGGAAACTGACATAGGTCTGATTCGCGAACTGCCATACGAACGGACGTACATTTTAGGATAGAAACGTATTAGCTTATAGAATCACTCGAAAGTTCATACGAGCGCACGAGCGTTCAGGAAAAATAGGATGATCGGCACCAAAATCAAAGCTGTTACATGTTTCTTTGAATCGACCCATTAGACTCACACCAGTCAATGTAGGCACACCAAACCCTATAGTAAATGGAAGAAGACTTCTTCCTAGCCTTTATCATGGTATCAACAACAGAGGCAGACAACCCCTTCTCCATCAAGATGAAGGTTTCTTTGCAAATTGGGATGGCGTAAGTGACCCTGAGTGAGCAGGTCTGGCACCCTGGGCAGAGCGTACTGATCTACTGCCAGCTGCACCACGTCTGCGACCCACACTCTTCTTGGCCACCTGGGGGCCACCAGGATTGCTGGCACCCCCTCCTGAGCTATCTTGCGCAGAACCCTGCCCAACAGGGGGAATGGAGGAAAGACGTACAGGAGCTGAAAGTCCTGCCATGACATTGCTAGAGCATCCGTGGCCAAGGCCAGAGGATCCTGGGACAGAAAGACAAAGGTCGGGAGCTTGTGATTGTGACGGGAGGCAAACAGATCAGGCCCCGAAGGTGATGAGTCAAATGAGTCAGAACCAACTTGATCGTCCGCAGTTCCAGAATGTTGATAGGTGTGTCGGCCTCCTGAGAGCCCCAACGCCCTTGGAACTGCAGGGACTTCCAGAAACCCCCCCAACCCTTCAGACTGGCATCTGTGGTGACCGTCTCCCAGCAGGGGGCCAGAAAGGATCTGCCCACCAACAGGTTCCTGGAGTCCAGCCACCACGAGAGGGACCGCCTGACTAGCGGGGAAAGCACAAGGACCTGGTCCAGGGATGCAGAATCCTTGTCCCATACTGACAAGAGGTGGAGTTGCAGAGGCCTCATGTGGAACTGGGCATAAGGGACCGCCTCGAAGCACGCCACCATCAGGCCCACCAGCTGCATTCCCTGCCTGATGGAGGGATGAGGGCAAGATAGCAGGAACTGAACCTGCGCAAGCAGACTGTCCACCTTCTGCATGAACTATATCCAGATTCATTCTCAGGAAGGGAGTCACCAAGGAGGGAGACAGGGAAGACTTGGGATGGTTGATCACCCAGCCAAATGACTCCAGAGTGGACAGTACCAGCTGAGTATCCCACTCTGCCTGTTGTAGGGACTGGGAAGTGATGAGAATGTCGTCCAAGTAGGGCAGCACGCGGATGCCCTGAGACCTGAGCAGAGACATGACTCCTGCCAGCACCTTGGTGAGCACTCTGGGAGCTGAAGTGAGACCGAAGGGCAATGCCACAAATTGGCAGTGCTGATCCTCCAGAGCGAACCTGAGAAACCTTTGATGACCTGGAAACACAGGAATACGAAGGTAAGCATCTTTGATGTCCATAGACGTCATGAAGTCCCCTCGATGCATGGAACTGATGGCAGAATGCAGAGTCTCCATGCGAAAGCGCCTGCACCTGACAAATTTGTTGAGGATCTTCAAGTCCAGGATGGGCCTGACTGACCCATCTCTTTTGGGCACGGTGAAAAGGTTGGAATAGAAGCCCTTGCCCCTTTCTCATAAGGGGACCTGACAGATGACCCCCAGCTCCAGAAGGCTTTGCACCACCAGCACTAGAGCCTGAGCTGACACAGGGTCCTGAGAAATCCGGGATCTGATGAATCTTGGGGGCAGCCAGGCAGCAAACTCTATCTTGTAACCGGAGGACACTACCTTCTGAATCCACCGGTCTGAGACATGAAGCCTCCAGATGTGAGCAAAGTGCTGAAGCCGTCCCCCCACCCGGATGAAGACTTAAGCTTGGAGCCCCAGGAGGAGCCAGGGTGTCCACGTCCTCTGCCCCTACCCCAGAAATCTCCTCGGGCCCCGGTAAGGGAGATCCCCCTCCCCTGTCTGGCACCATGGTGGCGGGAAGAAAAGGAGCCCTGACCCCGAAAGGGCCGAGACTGCCGCCTGCGCTGGCGTAACCTGCCTCCCTTAGCGTAGTCCTTTGAAGGGAAAACCAGTGAGAGCTTTCTTGGCAGCATTGTCAGCAGCCCACTGGCGCAGCCAAACCGAGCGGCACCTGACTAGGGGGGAAAGCACAAGGGCAGAGGTTCTGCCACACATCCTAATGGTATCATCCAAGGCAGAGAGGACATAAGTCACAAAAACCTCACAACGAGAGAGTGCATTAAACTCCTCACTAGACACATCATCAGGGACACCATCTAGGATACTTCTAAGCAGGGTCCTAATAGCCACAGCCGTAATGGCAGAGGCACAGACCGGGCGCAGCGCTGTCCCCACACATGCAAAGGCATGGGAACCCAGCTGATCAATGCGCCGGTCCTCACCATCCCGCAGCGTAGTAGAGTCAAGGGAATGCATGACAGAGGTGTTAGATAACCCTAGGACCGGGGCATCCACTTCAGGAGGGGATAAACAACGCTTCACCACGTCAGCAGGAAAGGGATACCTCTTATCCCAACTCTTAGGTACACCGGGAAGCCTGCTGGGACGCTCCCATTCCCTGAGCACAAGATTATTAAAATGGGCTTGCTCAGGAAATTCTAAACGTGGCTTAGCAGTATGAAACACCTGGGGGCCGCAACCGGGGGAGAAATAGACAGTACCTCAAAAATCTGAGCCAACAGCCTATCAGTATCATCTGGGGCCCAGGGGTCAGAGCCAGAATCATCATGAACCCTGGGCCTCTCATCGGATGACTCCGAGTCAGAGAAAAACTCCCCTTCTTCCAAAGGGGTATAGCCAGACAGTTCCAAAAACTCATCAGCTTCCATAGGGAAAAGAGTGACATCAGGCGTTAAGTGCCGCTTTTTAGCAGAGGCTTTACGCGCCAAGGAATTAGCAAGCAACTTCTCAACACTAGCCAGTCTGGAAGACACATCAGGCTGAGAATCCCCACTGGTATGCAACTCAATGGGAGTCAAATTTAAGCTTGGGGGAGTAGGTGAAGCCATACGAGGCACAGGCCCAGCTACTGGTAAACCAGGCTGCAGGGCAAGCACCTGCTGGGCACAAGGTATACAGACCCGCACATTGTCAGCACCGATAGGGGACACCCCACAAGCTACACACAGCCGGGCTTGTCCCGAAGGAACGCTGAGCACATTATCCTGAGACGCCTCCATATGGTGATTATAGCGGCACAATAGGCCGATAGGGATTCACGCTATAAAAGCAACTCGGGATGCCCCAGCAGCCCGCTAGGGAAGTGGGAGTAATTTATACACTAGGCCTCACAAGTTTAAAAAATAAATAGAGGGAGTAGGGCCGGGAGAAACCAATAGAGGTCGGCCCATCTGAAAGACATAAGCAAAGAGAACCCTGTAAGTGACATGCATAATGACATAGGGTAATAAAAACCGCCCGCAATGGCACTCACAGACCACGGTAGGTAGACGCCAGTCACGCAGCAGCCTGATGCAGAGAAAATGGCGCCGGGTGCACCTCAAGGGGCGGGCCGCGGAGACAGTGACACGAAACATGCCAACCGCAGGTCCCGCCCCCGCCGAAGAGCGCGAAGCCGCACACGTGACAAGCAGCCAATAACGGCGCACCAGCGCCTGAGGTAACGCCGCCGCCAAGCGCAGAGCACAATGGAAGCAACCAGTGCAACCAAGTCAGCGCGGCAACTGACACCAACCAGACAAGCAAAATACAGTGAAGCACCAAGGCAAATTCACATACACACACACCTGGAGCAGGACATACTGTATACTAAGAATAGAGAGGTGGGCAGAGGTGAACAGAGATGGGTAGAGGAAGGCAGAGGTGAATCAAGTTAAGGTGAAGTGAGATGGTAAGAGTAGCAATGGACAGAGGTAAGGTGGGTAGAGGGGAGATCAGAGGAGGTGGGTGGGAAGCAGTGGGCAGAGGTAAAGCAGGAAGAGGTGAGTTGGGCAGAGATGAATCAAGAAAAGTTGAGCAGAGTTAGAGATAGAGATAGGTAGAGGTTAGCAGAGGTAAGATGGGGCAAGGCGGAAAGAGGTAAGTAGAGGTAGGCAGAGGTAAAATGAAGACAGGTAAAGAGGAAAGAGGTGGGCATAGGTGAGCTGGGTTGAGTCTACTTTGGCATCTCAAGACATATGCCAGCGCAAACAACAATCCAGTAGTACATGTGTGTCACCCAACTCTACAAAGAAGTTTATCGGTGACCCACTTTCTGCTTCGGAAATTAGAGATACACTGCTCTTCAATGGCCAGCCACTTGCACTGCAAGAAAAGCTCTGCTCACAAACTCCTTAGGGGTGCTGGGGTCCACAGGTTGTGCTTCCATGCTCTAGTGTAATTAGGAAGCATTTGGCTGATAATGTTTTTTGTAGACCAGAACACACCACCAGAATATTTCCCCATAGACTTGAATACTTTTTATACTTAATGTGTGAGTTTATGGCTTACCATAGAGGTGGCTGGAGATGCCCTTTATTATCCCCTTTACAAATAGGGTATTGTGAGCAGCAATAGATAAGCCTGATAGCATTAGCCCTTGGCCTTCTGCCTCACAAAGCATGTGACTGACATAAGAACTTTCTATACTATCTAAACTTTGCTGATAAAGAAACCCTATTACATACACTATATGGACCTAAACCGGACCCAGCGACTATAAGATATTAGGCCTGGTTACACAACCCTGGCAGTCATCCACTTTTTTTACCAATGAAAATGAGCCTATGTAGCATGGGCAGCTGGTTCTATGCTCCAGCTGTAACTGAATGGCTGGTATGGCAATGCACACCCAAGGGATGCAAGGGTTGTTCCGAACCAATTGCAAGTGTGGCCAGGATTCTATTCAGCTTCTCCAGCCGCACATAGATATGCATAGGGCTGGTGACCTTGGACACAAGCTCTGGAAAAGTGAAGGCTGGTGACCTATTGAGCTGCAACAGGGCTTGGGGCGGGAGATTAGGGTGAAAGGAGCAGGTGGTCTGAAACGGTTAAGCTTCAGAGTGGAGAAGCCAGCCAGGGAATGTTGATAGTTGGAATGAGTAGAGCTGCTGTGGCAAAGAAGAGGTAGATCAAGATACCTGTAACAGAAATGGGTCTGGTGCCTCGGAAATGGACAGCTGCAAGGAAAACTTATGACAGCACACTAGGATGTTGTAGCTGTGTGGGATGAAGTAGTTGGGGTTCTGTGGGAGATGCACCAGAGATAGAGTTGGCATGAGATAGAGTTGGCTTCTAGGAAAGAAGCTTATGGAGCAGGTTAGAAATTCAGATGGGATCAAGCAGGATCAGAAGACCCAATTTACTTTGCTGGGCTACATAGGAATCTGCCTGTGCTAGTCTATTGTCCTCCATTCTATTGGTCAGTACACCTCTCAATTCAGCTCCATGTGCCACTCTCATTTTAGTAGCCATCTACTGCAATGATTGCTGCCATTCTTGCCCTCTTCTCTACTAAAGATAATAGAATACCAGGAACAGTCATTGTTTTAAAAAATTGTTCAATTTTTAAAGAGAGTCAGAAGAGTCAGTTGCATGACGTATATCTGGGCTTCAACTGTTAAATTCTTACTGACAAGTACCCAAAGATGAAGTAAGTCAAAACAAATGAAAAAATGCAATGCTAAGGTTAGGCACATATTTATTTGCCATAAAAATTACTTCTAATTCTATAGTGTAATAACTGAAGAATTGCAGTATTTGCAGAATGTAGAAAAATCCCCCAACAATGGACATGGAAACAAGCGGTCACCAGCAAAACCTTATGTTTTCTATGGTCATTATTGGGTAGAAAAACAACATGGTTATAGGAAACACAATTGCTTGTAGTAAAGTTCCTGGTGTATATAGTATTTACTTGTTGTAACACTTTCTCAGCAGCGAGTGTCAACATCTTCAAACCGGAACTTCAGGATTGTTACATGAAAAGCCCAAATCCTTATCTATCAATTTTAGTTTTTTATGTTTTTAGTCACTTATTATTCTTCCCCCCACTGGGCTGCAACTCTGTTCAGGACTCTAGGATACAGGCCATCTTGTCTCAGAAGCATCGCATACTGAGGAGAGGAGAGGGGGCAGAGCAGACCTGGGGTCAGGAAAAGGATAGCAATCCCAGAATGCAGAGCGACATAGTCAGAAGACACTTCCTATCTGCAGGCAGCCTGAGACTCTACGTGCCACCAGCTTGGATGCTTAAAAGCTCAGAAAAATACAATTCTGTGAAATACTCACCTGTAGAATTGGTATTATAAGTATACAGTACGTCCCGCTCCAGATATAGTACTTACACTTGGGTTATCCTCCGCCAGATGGCCCTGCACTGCAGAGACATGCAAAACAGGCTCCTCCCGGCCGCTCAAATACCCGGGACCTCCCACAAATCCCCAGCATTGAAAAGCAGTGAACAAGAAGCCGGGAGAATTTAACCACCAACTGGTAACTATAACAATGATCACAATCACCATACAGGGGATCCAGAATAAAGCAAAAACCAGGGTGGGGTGGAGCAGGTTGTACTGTATACAAATAATATCAATTCTACAGGTGAGTATTTCACAGAATTGTATTATTCTTAGTATACAGTACGTCCTGCTCCAGATATAGTACTTACACTTGGGACATCCAATAGCAGTGTCCATAAAGTAGGGTGGGATCCCCAACAAAAAAGGCAGCAGCAGATAGTTTAAACCACTGATGCCTGCAAAACCATGCAGCCAAGACAGCATGAGCTGAGGCCCTAACACCAACCTTGCAAAACCTTGAAAAGGTATGAATAGAAGACCAAGTGGCGGCCTAGCAAACTTGTTCAACAGAAGCCAGGTGCTGAAAAGCCCAAGAGGCACCAAAGGCACGAGAAGAATAAGAAGTCAAGCGAAAGGGAAGATTCTTCCCCTTTGTGGAATAGGCCTGATTAACAGCCTGACGAATCCAATCGCTAACAGTAGACTTGACAGAAGCCAAAAAACCTTTCCAAGGACCAGAAAGAACCATCCCATCCAGGTAATGACCAGGCCCAAAGCCGCCTAACCCCCCAAGATCAGACAAGATCAGGCACATTCAGGATGGAGTGGCCGTAGGCTCAAGGAGCATCAGTTCTCCTAAAGGACACAGTGACTACCAAGGAAAAACTTCCAACACATGTTCAAGGAATGCAGAACCCTTTCCTCAGCGTTGCTAGGAATAAGGCACAGAAGGAAGAACAATATCTTAAATCAATGAACATAAGACACCACCTTAGGCAGAAAGTCCGGCTTAAAGCGGAACACCACCTTATCCTGGTGTATCTCAAAGAATGGGGGCTAGAAAGACAGAGCCACCCGCTCAGACACACGTCTGACCGAAGTAACAGCCACCAGAAGGACAACCTTGAGGGTAAGAACAGCCAGACAGCATCCTGAATAGGTCCCAAGGGAACACCCCGCAAGGCAGACAGAATCAAATTCAAATCCCAACAGGGACCATAGGATTACATGGGGGACGCACATGAGTAACCCCCTGAAAGAAAGTCTTAACCAAGGAAAACTGAGCAAAAGACTTGTAAAGGAAGGCGGACAGGGCAGAACCTGACCCCTCAGAGTACTGAGTTGGAGAACCAACTCCAACTCATGCTGTAATAACTCTAGAACTCTGGGAACAGAGAAAGCCCAACAGGGAAGAGACCTAGACTCACACCAATCAATATGGGTACACCATACCCTATAATAGATGGGAGAAGAAGAAGAAGAAGCTTGCTCCTAGTCTTCCCATAGTCTAAATCACCGAGACAGATAAGCCTGTCTCCATCAAGATGGATGTTTCAGCAGTCAGGCCGTCTAGGCCAGAGTCTGTAGATTGGGGTGACGTAAAGGGGCCCTGAGTGAGCAGAGCTGGCACTACTGGCAGAACGTACAGATCTACTGCCCTCAGTACCACGTCTGCGAACCACACTCTACTAGGCCACCCGGGGGCCACCAGAATCACTGGTCCCCCCTTCCAGAGCAATCTTGCGCAGAACCCTGCCTAGCAGGGGGAATGGAGAAAAGACATACAGAACAGAATGTCCAGCCATGACGTTACCAAGGCATCATGACCACGGCCAGAGGATCCTGGGACAGGGAAACAAGGGCCGAGAGCGTGTGATAGTGACGGGACACAAACAGATCCACAACTGGTGACACAGGGATTAGCACATCCTGTCGCAGAGGGACCCCCACCGGAGCGAATACCACTGATATGCAGGGAACCTTGTCCTCCACACAGATTAAGATCATAGACACATCCTGGAGGACCCTCCTGCTCCAGTTCCCTCCCAGATGATTAAGGTCGTCAGACAGACCGAGCGCCCCCAAACAGAGAGGAGTAGTCAAGTGAGATAGAACCAACCTGAACGCTCATGGATTCAAACATCGATAGGTGTATGGACCTTCTAAGGGCCCCACCTCCCCCAGAACCGCAGGGAGTTTCAGAAGAAACCCCCCCCCCCTTCAACCAGATAGATTGGCATCCATGGTGACCGTCTCCAGGAAGGGGCAAGAAGGGAACTGCCCCCAGACAGGTTCCTTGAGTTCATCCACTCCAAGAGGGACCTCCTTACCAGGGGAGAAGGCACACAGACCCTGCTCCAGGGATGCTGGATCCCTGTCCTGTACTAACAATAGAAGTTGCAGAAGGGCCCAGGGGGAACTGAGTATAAAGGACCTCTTCTGAGCAAGCCACCAACGGCCCACCAGCTGCATCCCTGCCTGGTGAAGGGACGGGGACAGCAATGAGGGACTGAGCCCATGCAACCAGATTGTCCACTTTATTGCTGAGGAAGGAAGATTCTCGCCTGAACCTAATCTAGATACATTCCTAGGAATGGAGTTACCAATTGAGGGGACAATGAGGACTTGGGGTGATTGAACACCCATCCAAATGACTCCCAATGGACACCACCAGCCGAGTATCCAACTTAGCCTGACGTAGAGACTGGGAAGTGAAAAAGGACGTCCGGGTAGGTCATCGCACGGACGCCCCTTGGTCTCATCAGAGACATCACCCCCGTCAGCACCTTGGTGAGCACTCTGGGAGCTGAAGAGAGACCAGATAACAAGGCCACAAATTAGCAGTGTTGGACCTCCAACACGAACCTGAAGATCCTCGGTGTCCAGAAGACACAGGGATGTGAACATAAGCATCTTTGATCTCCACAGACGGCAAGAAGCCCCCTGGGTGCAAGGCGCTGATGGCCCATCTCAGAGTTTCCATGCAGAAACTGCCTGTAATAGGAGAACTGCCGAAAACCTGTGAATCCAGAATGGGCCAGACTGACCCACCCTTTCGGGGGACTGTGGAAAGGTTGGTGTAGCGGCCCCTGCCTCTACCTGTTAAGGGCAATCTGCAAGTGACCCCCAGACCCCGCAAGCCTTGCATGGCCTGCACCAACACCTGAACAGAGGCAGGGACCAGGAGTACCCTGATAATCTAGGGGGGCCGCGCAGCAAACTCTATCCTGTATCCGGAGGACACTACCTCCTGAATCCACCAGAATGAGGCGTGATGTCTCCTGACAGAAGCAAAGTGCCGCAGCCATCCCCTCACCCAGACGGGCGAGGGCGCCCCATCATGCTTGAGGGGGTTTGGTGGAAGATTTAGGCTTAGCCCAGCCGGAGGGGCCAGGGCATTGTCTGCCGCTCCCGGGGCAGGAGTCTACACAAGCCCCTGCGAAGGACACCCCTGGTTCTTGTTTAACACTATGGTAGGGGGGGTGCCCCTGCCCCAAGGGGGCCGAGACGGCTGCCTGTGTTGGGGTGACTTACCCTTTTTACCAAAGAGGTCTAGACGGGCCCCAAACAAGCGTAGCCCTCTAAAGGGAAGTCCAGTAAGAGTCTTTTTAGCAGCATCGTCAGCACCCCACTGTCGCAACCAGACCAAGCGACGTATAGCCACCACAAGGGCAGAAGTTCTTGCACACATTCTAATGGTGTCATCCAACGCTAATAGGATAAATTTTACAAACACATCACAACTGGAGAGTGCATTAAACACATCCCAGGGGAGATCCTCAGGGTGATGATCAAGCATCTTTCTGATGAGGGTTCTAGCGGCCACTGCAGTAATAGCCGCGGCACAGACCGGGCACAGCGCCGTCCCTGCACAAGAAAAGGCGTGGGAGGCCAGCAGATCAATGCACCGGTCCTCAGCATCCCGAAAGGTATTATAAGCAGGGGCTGTAATAAAGGGGCGGTTAGGACCCCCTATGATCGGGGCATCCACCACGGGGGGTGATGACCAACAATTAACCACCTCAGGGGGAAAAGGGTATTTCTTATCCCAGTCCCCTGGGACCCCTGGAAGTTTACTGGGGCATTCCCATTCCTTGAGCACAAGAGCATGGAAATGAGCCTGATCTAGAAATTCCAAACGTGCTGTCGCTGTATGGAAACGCTCCCCTCTCGGCTTGGGAGCCTCACCAGGGAGAGAGATAGACAGAACCTTAAAGACCTTAATCAACAAATTGTCCAGTATTCAGGATATCGTCATGACTCCTCGGCCTCTCATCAGATGAGCCCAAGTCAGAGAACAGCTCTCCTTCATCAGAAGGGGTATAGTCACACGGAGTAGTAAACTCCTCAGTTCCCATAGGAAAAACAGTAACATGAGGCGTCAAGTGCCGCTTCTTACCAGGGCCCTTGCGCTCTGACAACCTCGCAATAATCTGTTCAGCCGTAGGCAGTCTGGAAGACACAACAGGCTGCAAATACCCACTTGTATGCGACTCAGCAGGAGTGAGATTTAAGCATGGGGAAATAGGCGAATTGAAACGAGGTGCAGCCACTGGCAGGCCTGCTTGCAGAGCCAATGCTTGCTCGGCACAGGGTCCGCAGACCCGTGCCCTGTCAGCATCAGCATGGGGTTGTCCACACGCTATGCACAGCCGGTCTTGTCCCAGAGGGACCCCGGTCACATAACTCTGAGATGCCTCCATATGGTGATTATTTAGGCACAATATGCCAGCAGGGATTTACGCTATAGGCAACCCTGGATGCCCCAAAGACCCGCTAGGGAAATGGGAGGATTTATAAATTACACCGGGCCGGGAGAAGCCAATGGTGTTCACCAGTCTGAAAGACACAATGAGAATAAAGGGTGTCAGAACCATGCGCAGTAAGCAAGGAGCATGAAAATTGCCCGCGAGGGCACTTACAGACCGCGGGAGGAGGGGGACCGTTATCGCGCACGCGACTACCATCAAAATGGCGCCAAGCGAACCTCGAAGGGCGCGCCAGAGCGGCCCGTGACGCGAAGCGCGCCAAGCCAGGTTCCCGCCCCCCCCCCCCGAAGAGCGCGCAACTCTAAAACAGTAGTCAAAGTTGTCATGAGGAACGAAGTGTATGACACACTTAGAATAGATGATTTGCCAATGAAGACGCCACAGCGTCTGAGGCGACGCCGCCGCCCGGCGCAGTACATCCAATGAAAGAAAGAGACGCGCGTAGCGGCGGCAGATACACAATAAAAATGCAAATCAGCGTGGCGTCTGACACCAAGTATACAAGTCAAGGGACAATACTAAGGCCATAAGCGTGTAATCACAATACACTGAGACCACCCCCCCTTTCTTTCCCCCCGAGCTACGGGGGGGAACGAGGGAGGATGGCGACCCTTTGTACAGGGTCCACCGCTACACGGGGCATGGGCAATAATGCGGGAGGGGCATCCCCTAGAGGCTCACCATCAGCCTAAACCACCTACCCTTTGGTGGGGGACTGCGGTGGAGCATGGCTCCGTAAGCACACATGGTGCTGCCTACCTTCACCCGACCAGCGCAGCCCAGGCTGAGAGGCACATCACAGGGAGGACGGGTGGGAATAGTCCAACAGGGCCGCAGGCTTTGATAGCCCCGCTCACCTGCGAGAGAGTGATACTTCAGTCGGCACTGCAGAGAAATCTGGGGATTTGTGGGAGGTCCCTGGGTATTTGAGGGGCCGGGAGGAGCCTGTTTTGCATGTCTCTGCAGTGCAGCGCCATCTGGTGGAGGATAACCCAAGTACTATATCTGGAGCAGGACGTACTGTATACTAAGAATATACAGGTAGGATGATTTCTAATGTGGGCAATCTGTATGTACAGGGTGAGTGAAACATACAAGACAGGCTCTTATTCAGGGTGAAGGTCCGGTTTAAATCGGACACCCATTATATGTAAAATGGGTGTTGGTCCACATTGAAAAAAAGGTATCAAAGGGAGGGGGTCAATGTGCCTGGAGGGTGGGGTGGTTGCACAGGCAATCAGTATACCTTCCTGCATTCAGGTAAGGGGGAACCAACACTCATTTTACAAAATGGGTCTGGTTTAATTTATTTTGAAGTAATGTCTTTACATTAGCAACAGAGGAATGTTCGTTTCCTGCAAAATGCAAAAGTTGCTTTAAAAAAGATGTGCATAGCTGTGAGCAATGTCTAATTTAATGAAATATTGGATGGTGTGGCTACTTATTGTAATGTCTAAGAGCAGCAAGAAGTTCATAATACAAAGTACTGAGCTTGTACACCACTGATCAGCTTGGTACACTTCCCAAAATCTTTGATTATGTGGAAATAACTTGTTTTGGAGAAGCTTTGGAGCATAGTCATGCAGCAATGCAATAGAAAGCAGGGCAGCTCTGCTATGGCTTCTAGCCAGCACTGCAGGAAATAGAAAACACGAGAGACATCAGGTGAGTTCTGCCTGGAATGTTGGACATTTGCAGTGCAATGCATTTTGAAAGGTCTGGCAGGATGCATCTTTCACACGTTTTTGCCCTCTATCCAGGGAAATGCACCAAAATGTATGTATTATGGTGTGATAGTGCATCAGTAACTTTCAGCAGAAACAGCCTACGCTTGGCATGTCACAGACAGGGAATACTCTTGAAAGCAAAGTGCTGCTAATCTTTACTAAATTCTATTTGCCTGGATGACATAGGCAAATAACACTTTAGTTACACCAGCACAAACGCAGACTGATATCTAAACATCTGGTCTAAATTACTACTATAACAAGTGAAGTGTGCGAGCCACAAAAGTAACATTTAAATGTTTTCCTGTATTTTTGTCTTTACAGTTTTGAGTTCTAAAACTTCACAGCAATATCTCGCAGAAGAGACAAAGTATATACTTAAAGCTGCTCCACGCCCAGTTCCTTCCTGATGGGTGTGGGGCCGCATTGTGAAAGTCTCAAGGTGGGGCACCCAGATTGCTGCAGCCCCTAGTGCAATGATCCCCTGCAACCCCACCGGAATCCTTACATTGACCTTGATCCAAGGACAAGATGCAGTCCCACAATTGGCCAGGGATGGCCCACGTGACTGCCGCTGGCCAATCACTGCACCGCATTTCTCCCCAGAATCATGGTCAAGGTAAGGATTGTTAAGGGGTTGCAATGGTCATTGCGCAGGAGGGTTCCAGCAATCTGGACACCCCTCTGCTCTGCTTCTCAGCTACCATCTGGAACAGCATGGCCAGCAAAAGCATCAGCGTTAGGCACTGTATTATTATTATTGCACTGTAAGAACTGCAGAAATGATTATAGGTGCGTCCGAACTACACACTACACAGTACTTAGCAGCGGAAAGAGTAGTGTGCAGAGCGACAACGATCATGGCGGATGCGAACCACCCGGGGCATGTGTTCTTCTCTCCCTTGAAATCTGGAAGACGCTTCCATGTTCCCCCTGCAAACCTTTTGCTCCAAGTACAGTTTCTACCCCACAGCTATCAACCTACTGAACAAGAAGAAGATTTCCCTTATCCTACCAATGAATCGAGTGACCTTTGTGTTACCCAAACTACGTGGAACTGCTTGCCACTACCTTAGCCCACCACCCTCACCTTGCCCACCCCCCAGTGGGGACCATACTCAACCCTTAGCAACTAGCCAAAAAAAAATCCTTGTGTGACTTGTGTGTATCTGTACTTGGCAAAATAAAGTAAATTTGATTTGATGTGGCCCCACACCTATTAGAAAGGAAATGGGTGTGGGACCGCTTTATACCTAAAAAGGCTTCACTGCAATATCAGTTTGTAGGTATATATTGAGAAAACCTGGAAACAAAATTGATCATCATGATTAATTGAAGCATTTTGCTATGCAGACCATTTCTTTTGTGAGTCTTGTTGTCCACTGTTTAATAAAGCTATTTTTATTTAGTTTATTCATTGGTTTACCTGTGCAGCTTTTGGGTGTGTGTGTATATTGGGGCTCAGCACCCCAATCTGGTGCAGTGGCTTTCCAGATCATGATTAAAGTCCCTGTCCAGACAGACTGTCTTCCACCTTATCCCCCTTGGAAACAATATAAAAATACAATTCTGTGAAATACTCACCTGTAGAATTGATATTATTTGTATACAGTACGTCCTGCTCCAGATATAGTACTTACACTTGGGTTATCCTCCGCCAGATGGCGCTGCACTGCAGAAACAGGCTTCTCCCGGCCCCTCAAATACCCGGGGACCTCCCACAAATCCCCAGCATTGAAAAGCAGTGAACAAGAAGCTGGGAGAATTCAACCACCAAAACTGGTAACTATAACAATGATAACAATCACAATACAGGGGATCCAGAATAATGCAACAACCAGGGTGGGGTGGAGCAGGACGTACTGTATACAAATAATATCAATTCTACAGGTGAGTATTTCACAGAATTGTATTATTCTTAGTATACAGTACGTCCTAATCCAGATACAGTACTTACACTTGGGACATCCAATAGCAGTGTCCATAAAGTAGGGTGGGATCCCCAACAAGAAAGGTAACAGCAGGCAGTTTAAACCACTGCCGCCTGCAAAACCTTGCGGCCAAAAGCAGCATCAGCTGAGGCCCTAACATCAACCTTGCAAAACTTTGAAAAGGTATGAACAGAAGACCAAGTAGCGGCCTTGCAAACTTGTTCAACGGAAGCCTGGTGCTGGAAGGCCCAAGAGGCACCAATAGCACGAGTAGAATGAGCAGTAAGGCGGAAGGGAGGACTCTTCCCCTTAGCAGAATAGGCCTGAATCACAGCCTGACGAATCCATTTGCTAATAGTAGACTTGGCAGGAGCCAAACACTTCCTAGGACCAGAAGGGACCACAAAAAGAGCATCAGTCTTCCTGAAGGCCACAGTGACTACCAGGTAATACTTCAGACACCTGACCACATCCAAGGAATACAGAACCCTTTCCTTAGCGTTGCTAGGATTAGGACACAATGACGGAAGAACAATATCTTGATTCAAATGAAAAGCAGACACCACCTTAGGCAGAAAATCCGGCTTAAAACGGAACACCACCTTGTCCTGGTGTCTCTCATAGTATGGGGGCTGAATAGATGGACCCACCAGCTCAGACACACGCCTGACCGAAATAATAGCCACCAGAAAGACAACCTTGAGGGTAAGAACAGCCAGAGCAGCATCCTGAATAGGCTAAAGGGAGCACCCTGCAAGGCAGACAAAACCAAGTTCAAATCCCAAACAGGAACCGTAGGTTTACGTGGGGGACGCACATGAGTGACCCCCTGAAAGAAGGTCTTAACCAAGGGGTGCTGAGCAAAAGACTTCTGAAAGAAGACGGACAGGGCAGAAACCTGACCTTTCAGAGTACTGAGTTTTAGACCCCACTCCAATCCATGCTGTTAAAACTCCAGAACCCTAGGGACTAAGAACTCCCTATAGGGAAGAGACCTAGACTCACACCAATCAATGTAGGAACGCCATACCCTATAATAGATGGCAGAAGAAGTTTTCTTCCTAGCCTGCACCATGGTATCCACCAACGAGGCAGACAGGCCTTTCTCCATCAAGATGGAGGTTTCAGCAGCCAGGCCGTCAAAGCCAGAGTCTGTAAATTGGGTTGGCGTAAGGAGCCCTGAGTGAGCAGATCTGGCGCCCCTGGCAGGACGTACTGGTCTACTGCCATTTGTACCACGTCTGCGAACCACACTCTTCTTGGCCACCTGGGGGCCACCAGAATCACTGCCCAGCAGGGGGAATGGAGGAAAGACATACAGGAGCCGAAACTCCTTCCAAGACATGGCCAGAGCATCCGTGGCCAAGGCTAGAGGATCCTGAGACAGGGAGACAAAGGCCGGGAGCTTGTGATTGTGATGGGATGCAAACAGATCCACATCCGGTAGACCCAAGCGGTGACACAGGGACTGGAATACCCTGTTGCAGAGGGACCACTCCCCCTGACGGGACGTCCCCCTGCTCAGAGAGTCTGCCAGTAGATTCTCCGCCCCCGGAATATACACAGCCGATATGCATTGAAACATTGGCCTCCGCCCAAGTCAGAATCCGCGACACCTCCTGTAGGGCACCCCTGCTGCGGGTCCCTCCCTGATGATTGATGTAGGCAACCGCCGTCCTGTTGTCTGAGCGCACCTGCACAGACCCTGCAGGTGATTGGTCAACTGCTCCAGAACCAACCTGATTGCCCGTAATTCCAGAATGTTGATGGGCAAGTGGGCCTCCTGAGGGCCCCACCTCCCCGACAGACTGGCATCCGTGGTGACCGTCTCCCAGGAGGGGACCAGAAAGGACCTGCCCCTTAGCAAGTTCCTGTGGTCCAGCCACCACGAAAGGGACCGTCTGACCAAGGGGGGGAAGCACACAGACCTCGTCTAAGGATGTTGGTTTCTTGTCCCATACTGACAGAAGGTGAAGTTGCAGAGGTCTTAAATGGAACTGAGCAAAGGGCACCGCCTCGAAGCACACCACCATCAGACCCACCAGCTGCATTCCCTGTCTGAGGGAGGGCTGGGGACACGAGAGCAGGAACCTCACCTGCGCAGTTAGAGCTTCCATCTTCTGTTGAGGAAGGAATATCCTTGACTGAACCGTATCCAGAATCATTCCCAGGAACGGGGTCACCGAAGAAGGGGACAGAGAGGACTTGGGATGATTTATCACCCAGCCGAAGGACTCCAAGGTGGACACCACCGTCTGAGTGTCCAACTCTGCCGGCTGTAGCGACCGAAAGGTGATGAGAATGTCGCCCAGGTAGGGCAGCACGCGTATGCCCCTTGACCTTATCAGAGACATCACCCCGCCAGCACCTTGGTGAACACTCTGGGAGCTGAAGTGAGGCCAAATGGCAAGGCCACAAATTGGTAATGTTGATCTTCCAACGCGAATCTGAGAAACCTTTGGTGTCCCGGGAACACAGGGATGTGAAGGTAAGCATCTTTGATGTCCACAGACGTCATAAAGTCCCCTGGGCGCAGAGAGCCGATGGCTGAGCGCAGAGTTTCCATGCGAAAGCGCCTGTTCTTGACAAACTTGTTGAGGATTTTCAAATCCAGAATGGGCCTGACTGACCCATCTTTCTGTAAAAAGGTTGGAATAGAACCCCTTGCCCCTTTCTCTTAAGGGGACCCTGCAAATGACCCCCAGATCCAGGAGTCCTTGCACGGCCAGCATCAAGACCTGAGCTGAGACAGGGTCCTGTGGGATCCGGGACCTGATGAATCTTGGGGGGAGGCTGCACAGCAAACTCTATCTTGTAACTGGAGGACACTACCTCCTGAATCCACCGGTTTGAGACGTGATGCCTCCAGACATGCTCGAAGTGCTGTAGCCGTCCCATCACCCAGACGGCGAGGGCGCCCCATCATGCCTGAGGGGTCTTGGGAGGGGCTTTGGGCTTGGACCCCCAGGAGGGTCCAGAACGTCGTCCTCTGTTCCTATGCCAGGAATCGGCGTGAGCCCCCATGAAGGACACCCCCCTCCCTGCTTAGCACCTCTGTAGGGGATGGAAAGGGGGCCCTGGTCCCGAAAGGGCCAAGACTGCCGCCTGCGCTGGGGTAACTTACCTCCTTTAGCAAAGAGGTCTAGACGATCCCCAAACAGACGTAGCCCCTTAAATGGAAGTCCAGTAAGGGCTTTCTTAGCAGCATTGTCAGCAGCCCTCTGTCGCAGCCACACCGCGCGGCGTATAGCTACCGCCAAGGCGGAAGATCTGGCACACATCCTAATGGCATCATCCGATGCAGACAGGATAAAGTTTACAAACACATCACAGTTAGACAGTGCATTAACCGTATCAGGTGGTAATTCATCTGAGCCTTCGAGTACATTTCTGACCATGGCCCTGAGCGCCACAGAAGTAATGGCCAAGGCGCAAACCGGGTGCAGCGCCGCCCCCACAAACACAAAGGCATGGCATGCCAATTGGTCAATGCGCCGGTCCTCGGCATCCCGCAGCGTAGTAGTGTCGGGGGAGTGCATGATAGAGGTGTTAGACAGCCCTAGAATAGGAGCATCGACCTCGGGGGGCGATGACCAACACTTGACCATATCAGCAGGAAAAGGATACTTTCTGTCCAAGCTCTTAGGTATCCCGGGAAGTCTACTGGGACGTTCCCACTCCTTAAGCACGAGGTTATTGAAATTGGTTTGCTCAGGAAATTCCAATCGAGCCTTAGCAGTATGAAAGAGCTCACCCCTTTGCCTGGGAGCCACAACAGGGGGAGAAATAGACAAAACCTCAAAAACCTGAACCAGCAGTCTGTCAGTATCATCCGGGGTCCAGAGATCAGAGCCAAAAAACGTCGTGACCCCTGGGCCTCTCGTCAGATGACCCCGAGTCAGAGAACAGCTCCCCTTCGTCTGAGGGGGTATAGCCATATAAATACAACCACTCGTCAGACTCCGGAGGGAAAAAGAGTGGCATCAGGGGTTAAGTGGCGCTTCTTAGCGGTGGACTTATGCGCTAAGGAATTAGCAATCAATTTTTCAACACTGGCCAGTCTAGCAGCCATATCAGGATGAGAATCCCCACTTGTATTGGGGGTTAGACTCATGCTTGGGGGAGTAGGCAAAACCTCAAAAACCTGAACCAGCAGTCTGTCAGTATCATCCGGGGTCCAGAGATCAGAGCCAGAATCGTCGTGACCCCTGGGCCTCTCATCAGATGACCCCGAGTCAGAGAACAGCTCCCCTTCGTCTGAGGGGGTATAGCCATATAAATGCGACCACTCGTCAGACTCCGGAGGGAAAAAGAGTGGCATCAGGGGTTAAGTGGCGCTTCTTAGCGGTGGACTTACGCGCTAAGGAATTAGCAATCAATTTTTCAACACTGGCCAGTCTAGCAGCCATATCAGGATGAGAATCCCCACTTGTATTGGGGGTTAGACTAGATGCTTGGGGGAGTAGGTGAAGTGAGGCGTGCAGGCCTGGCCACCGGAGGGACGGGTTGTACCATTAGCGCCTGCTGCACGCAAGGAACACAGACCCGTGTATTGTCACCACTAATAGGTGAGACCCCACAAGCTACGCACAGCCGGGATTGTCCCGAAGGAACCCCGGTCACATTATCCTGGGATGCCTCCATATGGTGATTAATAGGCACAATAAGCCAGTAGGGATTGACGCTGTAAGCTACCCTGGATGCCCCAATGACCCGCAGGGAAGTGGGAGTAATTATACTAGGCCCGATTGACAAATACACCGGGCAGGGAGAAGCCACCGGATTCACCAAGTCTGAAAGACATAAGGAGAATAAGGGGTGTCAGCACCATGCGTAGTAAGCAATAAGCATACAAATCATCTGCGAGGGCACTTACAGACCACGGAAGGGGGGACCGTTACACACGAGCGTGAGACTGCACATCAAAATGGCGCCAAGCGAACCTCGAAGGGCGGGCCAAGGCGGGCCGTGACGCGAAGCGCGCCAAGCCAGGTCCCCGCCCCCCACGAAGAGCGCGAAGCTCTAAGACAGCAGCCAATGATAACGCCACAGTGAAGGAGAAAGCGGGCGGCGGCGGCAGTAACACTAGTAAAACACAAATCAGCGCGGTGGCTGCCACAACATGTACAAGTCCAAGGACATTACAAAGGCCAAATGCATGTAATCCAATACTGACACCAGCACAACCCCCCCCCCTTTCTTTCTCCCCAAGCTACGGGGGAAACGAGGGAGGATGGCGGCCCTTTGTACAGGGCCCACCGCTACACGGGGCAATAATGCGGGAGGGGCATCCCATAGAGGCTCACCATCAGCCTATACCGCCTACCCTTTGGTGGGGGACTGCGGTGGAGCAGCGCTCCATAAGCACGCATGGTGCTGCCTACCTTCACCCGACCAGCGCAGCCCAGGCTGGGAGGCACATCACAAAGAGGACGGTTGGGAATAGTCCAACAGGGCCGCAGGCTTTAATAGCCCCCCTCACCTGCGAGAGAGTGATACTTCATGTCTTCGCAGTAATCACTGCAGAGAAATCTGGGGATATGTGGGAGGGGCCGGGAGGAGCCTGTTTTGCATGTCTCTGCAGTGCAGCGCCATCTGGCGGAGGATAACCCAAGTGTAAGTACTATATCTGGAGCAGGACGTACTGTATACTAAGAATATAAGTCATTTCAGAGCACCTGGAAATCTCTGATTGTATGCATATTTTTGTTTCAGTTTCTGTATCATGGCTGAGCTGGGAATGGCTTGTCCTAGAGCAGATTCTTAAGCATGCTTTGCTGTGGTCAGAGACAGCCCAGGGATAGCTGTGGCTTGCTTTGCTTGCTCATGCTGAGCGCTTCAAGGAACAGAGTGGCTGTAGGACCACTTTTTTGCATGGTCTTGGTGGAATGAAGTTGAAAAAAATACAATTCTGTGAAATACTCACCTGTAGAATTGGTATTATACGCATACAGCACGTCCTGCTCCAGATGTATTAATTACATGTGGGTAATCCTCCGCCGCCGTGCACTGCAGACATGTAGAAAACAAGCTCCTCCCGGCCCTACATATACCGAAGGACCTCCCACAAATCCCCAGCATTGAAAAGCAGTGAGAATGAGAAGCCAGGAGAAACCAACCACCCAAAACTGGCAATAACAACAATGACAACAATCACCAAACAGGGGATCCAGAACAAAGTGAAACCAGGGTGTGGTGGAGCAGGACGTGCTGTATGCGTATAATACCAATTCTACAGGTGAGTATTTCACAGAATTGTATTATTCTAAGCATACAGCACGTCCTGCTCCAGATGTATTAATTACATGTGGGACATCCAATAGAAGTGTCCGTAAAGTAGGGTGGGATCCCCAACAGAAAAGGCAACAGCAAGCAGTTTAAACTACTGCCGCCTGCAAAACCTTGCGGCCAAACACAGCATCAGCTGAGGCCCTAACATCAACCTTGTAAAACTTTGTAAAGGTATGAACAGAAGACCAAGTAGCGGCCTTGCAAACTTGTTCCACAGAGGCCTGGTGTTGAAAAGCCCAAGAAGCCCCAACCGCTCGAGTAGAATGAGCAGTAAGACGAAAGGGGGGAGACTTCCCCTTAGTAGTATAGGCCTGAACCACAGCCTGACAAATCCATTTACTGATAGTAGACTTGGCGGGAGCCAAACCCTTCCTAGGCCCGTGAGGCACAACAAAGAGAGCATCCGTCTTCCTGAAAGCCTTAGTGATAACCAGGTAATACTTGACACACCTAACCACATCCAAGGAATGCAAAACCCTTTCCTTAGGGTTACTAGGATTAGGGCACAAGGAAGGAAGTACAATATCTTGATTCAAATGGAATGCAGACACAACCTTAGGCAGAAAGTCTGGCTTGAAGCGGAACACCACCTTATGCTCGTGTCTCTCATAGTAGGGAGGCTGAATAGATAGAGCCGCTAACTCAGATACACGTCTAACAGAAGTGATAGCAACCAGGAATACAACCTTGAGCGTGAGAACAGCGAGAGCAGCCTCCTGAATAGGCTCAAAAGGAGCACCCTGCAGGGCCGATAATACCAAGTTTAAATCCCAAACTGGAACCATAGGTTTCAGAGGAGGCCGCACATGAGTGACCCCCTGAAAGAAAGTCTTGATAAGAGGGTGCTGGGCAAAGGTTTTCTGAAAGAAGATAGACAGGGCCGAAACCTGACCCTTCAGGGTACTAAGCTTAAGTCTAGACCATGTTGTAAGAACTCCAGCACCCTGGGAACTAAGAATTCCCGGCAGGGAAAAGACCTGGATTCACACCAGTCAATGTAAGAATGCCAAACTCTATAGTAGATAGCAGAAGAAGTCTTTTTCCTGGCTTGCACCATAGTAGCCACTACAAATGCAGACAAACCCTTTTCCCTCAGGATGGAGGTTTCAATAGCCAAGCCGTCAAAGCCAGAGTTAGTAAATTGGGATGGCGTAGAGACCCCTGAGTTAAAAGGTCTGTCAACCTTGGCAGATCGTACTGATCTACTGCCATTTGAACCACGTCTGTGAACCACACTCTTCTTGGCCACCTTGGGGCACCAGAATCGCGGGTACCCCTTCCAGAGCAATCTTGCGCAGAACTCTGCCCAGAAGGGGAATTGGTGGAAACACATACAGGAGCCGAAACTCCCTCCAAGACATTGACAGGGCATCCGTGGCCAGAGCCAGAGGATCCTAAGACAGAGATACAAAGCTCGGGAGCTTGTGATTGTGACAGGATGCAAACAGATCCACGTCTGGCACTCCCCAACGGAGACACAGAGATTGAAACACCCTGTTGCAGAGGGACCATTCCCCCTGACGAGACGATCCCCTGCTCAGGGCATCTGCCAGCAGGTTCTCCGCGCCCGGAATGTAGACAGCCGAGATGCATTGGACATTGGCTTCCGCCCATGTTACAATCAGAGACACTTCCTGGAGAGCTCCCTTGCTCCGGGTCCCTCCCTGATGATTGATGTAGGCAACCGCCGTTCTGTTTGAGCGTACCTCAACCGCCAGACCCTTCAGGTGTTGGGTCAATTGTTCCAGCACCAATCTGACCGCCCTGAGTTCCAGGACATTGATGGGTAGATGGGCCTCTTGAGGGCCCCACCTCCCCTGGAAGCACAGGGACTTCCAGAATCCCCCCCAGCCCGACAGACTGGCATCCGTTGTGACCGTCTCCCAGGAGGGAGCCAGGAAGCATCTGCCCCTTGTCAAGTTCCTGTGGTCCAGCCACCACGCAAGGGATTGCCTAACCGAGGGGGGGGAGCACCCAGATCTCGTCCAAGGACGCTGGGTCCTTGTTCCAGACTGACAGAAGGTGAAGCTGCAGAGTTCTCAAATGGAACTGGGCAAAGGGCACCGCCTCGAAGCTTGCCACCATCGAGCCCATCAACTGCATTCCCTGCCGGATGGAGGGATGAGGACTCGAAAGCAGGGACCTTGCCTGCGTTGTCAGAGCTTCCACCTTCTGCGGAGGAAGGAATATCCTTGACCGAACTGTATCCAGAATCATCCCCAGGAACGGGGTCACTGAGGAGGGGGACAGAGAGGACTTTGGGTAATTGATCACCCAGCCGAATTACTCCAGGGTGGACACTACCAACCGAGTGTCCAGCTCTGCTTGCCGCAGAGACCGAGAGGTGATGAGTATATCGTCCAGTTAGGGCAAAACTCGTATGCCCCTTAGTCTTAACAGTGACATCACCCCTGCCAGCACCTTGGTGAACACCCTGGGAGCCAACGTAAGGCCGAATGGCAGGGCCACGAACTGGTAATGCTGATCCAGCAGCGCAAATCTGAGAAACCTTTGATGTCCTGGAAACACCGGAACGTGCAGGTAGGCGTCCTTGATATCCACAGATGTCATGAAGTCCCCTGGGCGCAACGAGGCAATAGCCGAGTGCAGAGTTTCCATACAAAAATGTTTGTTTCTGACAAATCTGTTTAGGATTTTTAAATCCAGAATGGGTCTGACTGACCCGTCCTTCTTGGGCACTGTGAAAAGGTTGGAATAGAACCCCATGCCCCTGTCTCTTAAGGGGACCTTGCAAATGACCCCTATGTCTAGAAGGTCCTGCACAGCCAGCATCAAGACTCGAGCTGAGGCAGGGTCCTGTGGGATCCGGGACCCGACGAACCTGGTAGGGGGCAGTACAGTAAACTATCTTGTAACCGGAGGACACTACCTCCTGAATCCACCGGTCTGAGACGTGGCATCTCCAGACATGCTCGAAGTGCTGTAGACGTCCCCCCACCCTGACGGGCGAGGGCGTCCCTTCATGCCTGGGGAGTCTTGGGAGGGGCTTTGGGCTTGGGCCCCCATGAGGAACTGGGACGGCGTCCTCTGTTCTTGTTTCAGGGTTCTGCGCGAGACCCAGCGAAGGACACTCCTCTACCTTGCTTAGCCCCACGGTAGGGGGTCGAGTGGGACCACTTGGGCTTGGGCCACGAAAGGGCCGAATCTGGCGCTTGCGTTGAGGCAACTTGCCACCCTTGGCAAAAATATCTAACCTTTCTCCAAACAGGCGCAGCCCCTTAAATGGAAGCCCCGTAAGGGCCTTCTTAGCGACGTTATCAGCGGCCCACTGGCGCAACCAGACCGCTTGGCGTATGGCTACCACCAGAGCAGAAGATCTAGCGCTCAGCTTAATAGCATCATCCGATGCAGATAGGATATAGTCTCACAGGTGGCCAGAGCATTGGCAGCATTAGAGGGCAAGTTATCCGCCCCTTCAAGAGCAGTCTTAACCACCGTCCTGAGCACCACTGCCGTAATGGCTAAGGCGCAAACTGGGCGGAGCGACGCTCCCCCAAATGCAAAGGCATGGCATGCCAGTTGGTCAACTCGCCGATCTTCCAAATCCCGCAGCGTAGTAGTGTTGGACAGACTTAGAATTGGGGCATCGACCTCGGGTGGCGATGTCCAACACTTGACCAGGTCGGCAGGAAAGGGATATTTCTTATCCACAGCTTTAGGAACTCCATGGAGTTTGCTGGGATGTTCCCATTCTTTCAGCACAAGGCTATTGAAATGAGTTTGTTCGGGAAACTCCAACCGCGCCCTAGCGGTGTGAAACAGATCACCCCTTTTCCCGGGGAGCCGCGGCAGGGGGAGAGAGGGATAACACATCAAAGATCTGGGACAGCAGTCTATCAATGTCGTCCGAGGACCAATGATCAGAACCAGACTCTTCCTGTCCCCTGGACTCGTCGTCGTATGACCCTGAGTCAGAGAACAGTTCCCCTTCCTCTGAGGGGGAATGTGCATAGGAAAGCAATAAATCATCAGATTCTATAGGAAGTATAGTAGATTCAGGATTCAAATGACGCCTCTTGGCAGTGGCCTTGCATGCCAAGGAGCCAGCAAGTAAATTTTCCACACTAGCCAGTCTAGTGGCCAAATCATTATGAGAATCCCCACTAGTATTGGGGGTTAGGCTCAGGCTTGGGGGGAGTAGGGGAAGCAAGGCGAGGTGCGGGCCCAGCCTCGGAAGAGGTGGGAATACCTGCTAGCGCCTGCTGAGCACAAGGGACACAGACCCGTGCATTGTCACCGCTGCTAGGCAATACCCCACAAGCTACACACAGACGGGCTTGTCCCAAAGGAACCCCGTTCACAATATCCTGAGATGCCTCCATATGGTGATTATTATATACAATATGCCAGTAGGGATTGACGCTATAAAGCAACCCTGGATGCCCCAATGACCCGCTGGGAAGTGGGAGTGATTTTTTTAAAAATCTGGACCGGGTGCTACACCGGGCCGGGAGATGCCACCAAGGTTCACAGTCTGAAAGACACAAGGGGAACAGGGATGTCAGAGCCAAGCGAGGAGAAGCAAAAGCTAAAGAAAAGTCGCCCATGAGGGCACTTACAGAACAGCGAGGGGAGGACCATCTTCACCACTCGCACGTGAGAAAGAAATGGCGCCAAGCGAACCTCGAAGGGCGGACCAGAGGCGCCCCCCCGGAGAGCACGCCGCTCGAAGGTGCGCAGCCAATCAGAAAGACAGTAGCTATGCAACTGACAACCGCTCTAGAAAATCACCTCAGAGAGAAAACTGACAGGGTGAATATGGGAATAAAAACGCTGTAGCGCCCACGAACAGAGCCGCCGTCCGCGCCACGTAAAAAACAATAAGGCGCTGCGGCTAGCTTAAACATAAGTGTGAAGCGCGGCTCTGACACTCGGTAACCGATAAAGGCTATAAGTCTCTTGTGTAATTAGGGCAAGGATAGGCCAACGTATACACAACCCCCCCTCTTTTCCCCCCCCCCCAACGGGAGGAAGGTGAGCCAGCATCGGGGTTGACCGTTACACGGGGCTGGGGGCACTGATGCGGGAGGGGCATCCACTGAAGGCTCACCATTTGCCTTAACCGCCTACCCTATGGTGGGGGATTGCGGTGGAGTCTAGCTCCGTAAGCACACTAGCTGCTGCCTACCTTCACCCGACCAACGCAGCCCAGGCTGGGAGGCATATTCTTTACAAAGAGGACGGGTGGAAATAGTCCTGCAGGGCCTCGGGCTGTAAAGCCCCGCTCGCCTGCGAGAGCGTGGTACTTCATGTCTTCGCAGTTCAAGCACTGCAGAGAAATCTGGGGATTTGTGGGAGTTCCTTCGGTATATGTAGGGCCGGGAGGAGCTTGTTTTCTACATGTCTGCAGTGTACGACGCTGGAGGCGGAGGATTACCCACATGTAATTAATACATCTGGAGCAGGACGTGCTGTATGCTTAGAATACAGCTTCTGCACTGGGCTGTTGGAAATGGAGAAGATGCACATGGGACAGGCATCGGGTCAGCTGCTTTGCTGGCTTATCATATTGCAGTTGGGTTTACAGTCCCTGGTGGCTTTACCTTTACAAACAGTATACAGTCATTTCGATATATAAAAGACATTTTATTTATTTTACGTGTTTGCAATCGCAACAACAATTCTTATTCGGACTCAGTAAATCTTTGTGGCATGGGCACTATGGCTTCAGGCTTTAAGAGCACCTTCTGATTGAACACACTTGATGCCCATTTTGCTATGTTGTGATCAGTTTAGAAACACATTTTGGAACAAACATTTAGTAGATTGACCAACCAAGTAAAAATGGGCGCGCAATGCTTTCATTTTAGTGCAAAAAAAAAAAGGAAGGTGACGTTTTCATATCACTGATGCTAAAAGTCTGCTCTAGAGTAACAATCATTGTAACAAGAGCCTATATTGGTATCTACAGTATAGTCTACCATTCATTAAACCTATTCTTCAGAAAGAAAAAAAAAAACTTAATATATAGTAACAATAAAATACTGTATCTACAACTCTAATTGTGCTTCTTGGTATAGCTTACGCATCAGTTTAACATTGCACTGCGTCTATTTACCATGTCCCATTTACAAAACCGCACAAAATTGAGAGCGCAGTTACCAAAGTATTAGTAAAGTGGTCCTGTGTATGCATGAGAAACAGAAAAAAAAGCTCCTTATTAGTAAAATCCTAACATTTAAAAGGCAAAAAGCACATACTTAAGGAAATAATTCTCTATGGTGCAAACAGTCTTCATCCATTAGGAAAAAAAAAAATCTCCAAGATCTTTGGTGGTACACATCCCAATGAAAAGTTCTACATGTCAATGGAAAAGAAAAAAGGCGTGCCATTGTGACACTGCAATGCATTGTATATCTATCCAGAGGGCGTCGTCAGATGCACAAGTTCCAGAAAAAAAACGATTTTCGTCTTTCATAGCTGTAAGTCTTTACAAAAATACCTATTTGTGTTAGCAATAAATAAATCTCAGAGTGTAGACTCGTGCTCACATCAACAGTAATTTGGGAATGGAAATCTTTCAGCACATCATTGTGAAAGATGGTTTGTCTGAGATGCATCTAGAACAAGTTCATTATCGAATGGCGTCTGCGCGCTTCAGTCATTCAGTTTCTGAGGAATGCAGCCTTCCATTTCCACCACTTCTGGCCAGCCCTCATATTTGTTTGTATCCTTATTGTTCTTCATGTGCTAGGGGGAAAAATGACAAGTGATTGAACGTTGTTTTAGAGCTTCTATTAAGTTTGGGTGGTTTGATGACTTGTGTATAAACCAATATACAAAGAAGAGAACACCCAAACAAGACTATGCAATCAAAAAGAGTGATTTAATGCTGGTGATATAGTATATAAAGCATAACTAGAGACTGTGTATTACAATTTTTGTCACACACAATGTCTTTACACAGGTACAAAAAATAGACCGCTGAATCAAGCACATGAGGGATGACTGCCCTTATATTGCAGAGTCCAAGCTTACATCTTATTATAAATCCTGGGTAGACCCCCAATTTATCACATTTTGTGAATAGAAATAGAAAAATTGCAATTGATCAGCTTCAGAGATAAGAGAGACAAGGCTTACAGGCTGGAACACCGAGTGGATAGCAAAGAAAAACCCTTGATGTTTCGGTATGGACCTTTTTCAAGTCTTGAAAAGGTCCATACCTTAACTTTGAGGGTCAATTGCAATTTTTCTTTTTCTATGCCCAAAATGTGATGAATTGGGGGACTAGCAAGGATGCAACTTAGGGAAATCTTTGCCTTATCTCTATGGTATAATAAGATGACTGCCCTTATATTGTGCCCCTATGGGTGATTAGAGTACAAGCTTACATCTTATTATACTTATTATACCATAGAGATAAGGCAAAGATTTCCCTAAGTTGCATCCTTGCTAGTCCCCCAATTCATGACATTTTGTGCATAGAAATAGAAAAATTGCAATTGACCCTTGATGTTTCGGTATGGACCTTTTTCAAGACTTGAAAAAGGTCCATACCGAAACGTCAAGGGTTTTTCTTTGCTATCCACTCGGTGTTCCAGCCTGTAAGCCTTGTCTCTCTTATCTCTGAAGCTGATCAATTGCAATTTTTCTATTTCTATTCACAAAATGTGATAAATTGGGGGTCTACCCAGGATGTATATTAAGATGTAAGCTTGGACTCTAATCACCCATAGGGGCGCAATATAAGGGCAGTCATCCCTCATGTGCTGGGTCTTTAACATGATTCAGCGGTACACTGTCTCTTGTTATGCTTTATATACTACATCACCAACATTAAATCACTCTTTGATTGCATAGTCTTGTTTGGGTGTTCGTTTTTCCACTCTTCTTTGTATACATTGTATTGGAGGTGCACAGTGAGTGGGCGAACATTGAGATTACTGAACCCTTTGATCAGTATACATATAGATCCTATTGGTGATTACCATTTCTATGTTGATTAATATCTGGTGTGATTCAACTTGACTCATTTGACATTTTGTGCATTTATGCTGCTCTAGACATAGTTGTCCCCAGATACTCTACAAAAATATACTCTCCAGGGCTCTATTATTAAACCTGCAACTTAGCTTCCTATTTTTTTTCAAGGCAAGGAGTGTCTTCTTAAAAACAGAAAGCACTTGCATGATGAATAGCACAATGGATGATAGAATATCTCTAAATATCCTCAGCAGCAGGCGGAGCCACACAAGTTTCTTTACACCTCTTGGAAAGCTCTTAGAAAGCCACTAGGATGCTTTGGTATAGCTACATTTTACACAGCCACCCACTCCACTTGTGGACAGTTTTGGCCTTTAGTCCTCAGCACAAGGCTGGAAACAAAATAGTTGTATGGGAAGTGAGGTTTGAGAGCGCAAACTTAGTCAAAAGCCGGCATGGGTCTCTCCCTAACGTGGGTTATGAGGGGTATTTTCACTAAACCTTTTTAAAATATCTCTCATTGCACCATTTCCCATCTGTAAGAGCAGAATGTCTTTGTGTCCCCTTTTCTATACTCCTTCTCTGCCCTCGATGTGGTTCAAACAAATACAGTTATGCCCATGTCATGATCACCGATTTCCATTTTGGTAGTCTTTATTTTATGTAACTTGCTGCTCTGATCCACCTTGCCCAATTATTATTCCGTCATTGATGACCCACAAGCCCTGCCACCTTCAACAATTGTGACCCATTATTGTTTAGTATATTACCTGTTCAAATGGACTTTTTGTCTTTATGCCTTTCCCTCCAACAAAGACCCAGTTATCTCTGAAGGCCAAAGAACTGATAGCGGAACTTCCAAGTTCTGCAATGAGTTTCCGGGCTTCATCATTAAGTCTGTAACAGGACAAGAAACAATCTTGCATTAATGTAGTAACTGGCTTAAACAAATGAAGGAAATCACATCTGACAAATATATTGAAATTATTATTCAGGGTATACTGGCATATGCAAAACCTTTGTTGCTGGCTATTGTTCCCACTACTGCCTCACTTAAAGAGGAACTTCGGTGGCCTTAGAGTCTAAAAGAGTGCTGGACCATCTAAGTTCCATGTCTTTGGGGCTTCCAGAACTGGGATGCTCCCAGATCCACTCACCTTCTCCCGAGCCCTCATCGCGTCTCTGTGCTACAGCTGCTTCCCTGCACACCTCCAGCCGTACGCGCACCTGCGCCTAACCTTTCTGGATGAGCAGCACGGACACGTTTTGGCTGCAAGGCGAGCGGCTGGCGGTGCACTCGGCTCCCTTCGGTGCCACTTGTTTAGCATTCCAGGCCGCTTAGCCGTCACTGGCGCCAAAGGGAGCCGAATGACAGCAAGCGGTCGCTTTCAGCTTGAGCCTGCATCATGGTAACGACTGGAAGGCGAGTTGATCGGGTGAACTGGGAAAGACACATAGCGGGCATCCCAATTCGGGAATAACAACACACAGGAAAGTGTCTCTTTAAAATGTGTGTGGAAAGAGTACTTTTCATAAAAGCAAACAGTTTCAAGCGAGTCCGCTTTATTTTCAGCAACCTCCAACCTTATGATGATGCTTTCAATTAAAGGGCTATAAATTCAGAACCAACCTTCCGATCCATCACTAATGTCTGTCATAGCCTATGTCTGCTGTAGCCACCCTTTACCTGCCACCAGGATCATTCTGCTTGTTCCTCCAAATGCTGCAAACCACAGACACCAGGGGACAGAAAAAATGGTGCCAGGCAGCTTTGCACTTATGCATGTCCACTGCGATGTAGAATCGCACAATGTGAAAAATATGTTAAAAAATATATAGTCTTCGTACTTTTGCTTCCTTTCCAAAGATCAAAACAGCTGGTTACTATAGATTATTTCCTATTCTTGTTTCATTAAGCCAAGGTCAGCCATTTAACATTTGTTTCTATGATTTACTTACTTGGTTGCTCCATCATCATACGTTGCCATTAAAACTATCGATGAGTCTGGAATCTTCTTTACAAAATCAATAAAAGGCGCTACATCTAGAAGAAAGAACATTTATGAATTCCAAACATGCAACCTGAAGTGACCTAGCTTTAACAGAGTTATATTAGACATATTAAGCAGCTTCAGGTAGATACCTGTCTGCCACCTTGTGGCAGCATTACAGGATTACATGACAACTGCTGCTCCAAGAGAATGGTGGACTGTCACATGTCCTCAACCCCAAACAGTTCTGCTGATTAATATGTATTATCCACAATATGCATTCAACCAAAAACATACGCTATCATCAAACATACTCTGAAATCTAGTCAGTCATTATAAAGAAGCAAACATTAGTGCATAAACATGTACACATTTATCATTACCTCCTCCCCAAAGATCATAATACTTGGTTTCTATCAGCTCTCCAGTTTTACCTAGAAAACAAATCAAGATTCAGGGTGAGAATTAAATCTCAACTATGAATAAAACTTCTGCTTAACTTCTATTCTGACAGAAAAAAATACCATTTTGTGATTACTCACCTTTAAAAGGGTATTATAAGTATGTCACAAACCCCGCTTCCACTATTCATCACATATGGCTTATGGTCCAGTAGAGGGCGAACTTCTGCAGAGATGAAAGCAAAAAAGAAGCCCCCCCCGGTCCATAAATACCCGGGACCTCCCACACATTCCCCAGTATATGACAGCAGTAAGGGGACCAGGAAGAACTAATAAAACATTCTTAACAATAAAAGGTTCACCATATAAAGGATCCAGAATACTAAAGGGCGGGATGAAGCGGGGTGTGTGACATACTTATAATACCCATTTAAAAGGTGAGTAATCGCAAAATGGTATTATTCCAAGTATGTCACACACCCCGCTTCCACTATTCATGACATATGGGACATCCAATAGCAGTGTCCGTCATGGGTGGGGATCCAAATACAGCAAAAAATGCACCAAATTAAACCACTGCAGCTTGCAGAGCCTTGCGGCCCAAAACAGCATCCGCTGAGGCCCGCACATCAACCTTATAAAACTTTGAAAAAAGTTGGAAGACCAAGTAGCAGCCTTACAAACTTGTTCAACAGAATCCTGGTGCTGAAAAGCCCAGGAAGCCCCAACAGCACGAGTAGAAAGAGCAGTGATCTTAAGAGGAACCCTCCCCTTAGCAGAATAGGCCCCAACAATGGCCTGGCGTATTAATTTACTAATGGTAGACTTGGCGGGCGCCAAACCTTTTCTGGGCCCAGAAGGCACCACGAACAAGGCGTCCGTCTTACGAAAAGGAGAAGTAGCAACCAAATAGTACAACGAACCACATCCAAAGAGTGCAAAACCCTCTCCTTGTCATTGCTAGGCCTAGGAGACAAGGAAGGGAGAACTACATTGAGATTGAGATGGAAGGCAGAAACCACCTTAGGAAGGAAATCTGGTTTAAAGCGAAAAACCACCTTATCTTGGTGTCTCTCAAAGTAAGGGGCCTGAATAGACAGAGCCACCAACTCAGAGACACGCCAAACAGAGGTAATAGCCACCAAAAAGGCAACCTTTTGAGTGAGCACAGAAAGAGCCACATCCTGCATCGGTTCAAAGGGAGGCCCCTGGAGGGCCGAAAGAACCAAATTTAGGTCCCAAATGGGAACCAAAGGCTTTCTAGGGGGCCGAACATGAGTGACCCCTTGGAAAAAAGTTTTGACCAGATGATGCAAAGCAAAAGACCTTTGAAAAAAGACAGCCAGGGCAGAAACCTGACCCTTCAAAGTACTGAGCTGGAACCCCAGATCCAGACCGTGTTGTAGAAACTCCAAAATCCTAGGTATCGAAAACACCCTGCAAGGTAAGGCCCTAGCCTCACACCAGTCAATATAGGACCGCCAAGTCCTATAGTAAATGGTAGAGGAAGACCTCTTCCTAGCTCTAATCAAGGTTTGAATAACCGCCTCAGACAAACCTTCCTCCCTCAGGATGAAGGTTTCAGCAGCCACGCCGTCAAGGCAAGCGTTTGTAAATTGGGGTAACGTAGTTGACCCTGAGAGATCAGATCCGGAGACAGGGGCAGCCTGTACTGATTTACCGCCAACCTTACGACATCTGCAAGAATTGCTGGTTCCCCCTCTAGAGCCAGCTTGCGCACTACCTTGCCCACCATGGAGAAGGGGGGAAACAGGTACAGAAACCCCAGATCTCTCCAGGCAAGGGACAAGGCATCCACTGCCAGGGCCAGAGGATCCTGAGACAGAGATACAAAGGTTGGGAGCTTGTGATTGTGCCGAGAGGCAAAGAGATCCACCTCCGAAGTCCCCCGCTTGTGACACAGGGCCCGAAACACCCTGTGGTTGAGAGACCATTCCCCTCGGCGAGAGAATCCCCTGCTCAGGGAGTCCGCTTCCGTGTTCTCCACTCCCGGAATGTATACTGCCGAGATGCAAGGAACATTGCTCTCCGCCCATGTCAGAATCAGAGAGACTTTCCTGAGGGCACTCCTGCTGCGAGTCCCTCCTTGGTGATTGATGTAAGCTACCACAGTTGGATTGTCTGATCGAACCTGAACCGGTAAGCCCTGTAGGTGGAATGTCAGACATGACTGTCAGGACTGTACCGGACACCTGTCTGTCTTGAGCTGATAACCCCCAATCTCCACCGCCTCTTCTGCCTATAGACAAGCCCCCGCTTGTAGGAGACACGGGTAATGCCTCTCCTACTCGGTTACCCCCAGGACTTATAGGGCGCAAAGGTTACCAGCTTAAGATGGAGACTGATGAACGGCAGGGAGTCCCGAATGAGGATGCCAGTTGGCGAAAGTCCAAGTACAGGCCGTGGTCGAACCGGGAGGTCACGGGGCGAGGTATCCAAAGGAGGAAACGAAGAGTGGTCAAACTTGCCGAGGTCAAATCCAGGAGGTCACGGTGCGAGGTATCCAGAGGAGGTAACGAAGAGTGGTCAAACTAGCCGAGGTCAAATCCAGGAGGTCACGGTGCGAGGTATCAGAAGGGTCAGGCAAAATCGTGGTCAGGCAAGCAAAGGTCAGGGCGGGCAGCAAACAAGAGAGGTCAAGGTCCAAAGCCAAATAGTAACGAGAAACAGGATAAGCACGCTTCCAGAACCCAGAGACTATAACGGGCACTGGGATACCGGAGCAGAAAGGCTTTATAGAAAATACTGGCCATTGGGGAAAAGGGAAAATGGAGGGAATCAGGGTGATAGGTGCATACAAGGATAATGGGATTGGTCCCAGGAGCTGGACGGCCCAGGCCAGACAGGCCGACCAGTCCCTGGGCCCGATCCCAGGATCCAGCCACAGATTGGTTACTTTAAACTTGCCCCCGGCGGGCGCGCTGGGGAAAGCGCCGCCGGGAGGCATAAAGGAGACGTGCTCGCGCGCGCGCGCAAGCACGTTGAGTGTCGGGCGCGCCCCCGCCAGGAGGGGGAAGCGCCGCATCATCGGGGAGAGCAGCAGGCCCGCGCAGCCGCGCAGAGCACGCTGCAACGCAGCCACCAGCAGCGTCCTGCGCCGCCAGCCCCTGGACCCCACGACGGCGCCGAGGGGACGGCGGACCCGGGGACAGTCGGGCAGCAGCCCGCCGGGAGCCACCCGACAGCGCGCCGCGGGACCAGGAACGGCGACGAGGTAAGTGCCTAACAGTGACAGAACCAAACAGATAGCTCTGAGCTCCAAGACATTGATGGGGATGTGAGCCTCCTGAGGACCCCACAACCCCTGGAACGGATGATCCTTCCAGAAACCTCCCCAGCCCGACAGGCTGGCATCCGTGGTAACCATCTCCCAACAAGGGGCCAGAAAGGATCTGCCCCTCATCAGATTGCTTGACTCCAGCCACCACTGAAGGGACTGCCGAACCCTGGGAGACATCAGAAAAGACTGATCTAAGGACTGTGGACATCTGTCCCATTTCAGCAATAGATGAAGTTGAAGCGACCTCATGTGGAACTGAGCAAAAGGGACTGCCTCGAAGGAGGCCACCATCAAACCTACCAGTCATCCCTAGCCTGATAGAAGGGCGAGGATTGGTCAGGAGAACACGTATCAGATCATGAACCCTCTGCACCTTTGGCAGAGGTAGGAACACTCTGGCCTGACTGGTATCCAGATTCATGCCCAGATCTCCCTTGATGGGGAGAGAAAAGACTTGGGGTGGTTGATCACCCATCCGAACCTTTCCAGCTTCGCCACCACCGTCCTGGTGTCCAACTCCGCCTGGCAGAGGGAGGAAGCTGTAATGAGCAGGTCGTCCAGATATGGCACAATGCGAATTCCCTGGGCTCTGAGCAGGGCCATAATGCCTGCCAGGACCTTGGTAAACACCCTCGGTGCCGAGGTCAGCCCGAATGGGAGGGCCACAAACTGAAAATGCTGATCTCCGACCACAAACCTGAGAAATCTCTGGTGTGCTGGGACAATTGGTACATGAAGGTAAGCATCCTTGATGTTTATGGACGTCATGAAATCCCCCTGACGAAGGGAACCGATGGCTGAGCGCAGAGTCTCCATGCGGAACCTCTTGGTTCTGATGAACCTGTTGAGAAGCTTCAAATCCAGAATGGGTCTTATGGAACCATCCCTTTTGGGAACCGTGAAAAGGTTGGAATAATAGCCCCGGCCTCTCTCTGAAAGAGGCACCGGGCATATGACCGCCATGTCCAGGAGGTTCTTTACAGCCGCCAGGAGCCCCTGCGCCGCCCGAGGATCCGAAGGCACCCGAGACCTTAGGAATCTGGGAGGAGCCCGGTACTCGAACTCCAGTTTGTACCCAGACGAGACCACTTCTAATATCCACTTGTCTGTGACCTCCTGGGCCCAGACCTGGAAGAAGAGCCGCAGCCGTCCCCCCACCCGCAAGGGTGAGGGCGCCTCCTCATTGTTGAACTGGCTTGGCAGCGGGCTTGGGTCTGGAACCCCAGGTAGAGGCTGGACGGGCACATCCTCTACCTTTGTTCCAGGAATCACCTCTAAATCCAGAGTAGGCAAGGCCTCTGCCCCCTCTGGCACCGTGAAAGGAAGGATTAAAGGAGCTTGCCCCCGAAAGGAGCGACGCAGTTTCTTACGCTGAGGTAGCTTCCCACCCTTCGCCACAGAATTTGTCTCCAAACAGCTGTGTTCCCAAGAAGGGCAAAGCTGTAAGCGACTTCTTGGCCGCAATGTCAGCCACCCATTGGACAGCCAGACCGATCGGCGCATGGCCACCAACAGAGCCGAAGTTCTACTACACATGGTAATCGTGTCGTCCATAGCCGACAAAACAAAATTCATGAACAATTCACACCTCTTAAGGGTTGTGAATTCAACGCTGTCCGGGTTGAGCTGGGACCCATTTAACATGTCCCTAATCTCAGACCTGGTAGCCACAGCCATGAGTGCTGATGCACAGACAGGCCGCAAGGCTGAACCCACACAGGCAAAAGCATGACATGCCATCTGATCAATGCGCTTGTCCTCGCCATCCTTAAGGGTAGTGGCGTCAGGAGTATGTACAACAGAGATGTGGGACAATCCTAAGATGGGCGCATCGACCTCAGGAGGGGAAGACCAGCGCTTCACCGCGTCAACCGGAAAGGGATACTTCCTATCCCATCCCTGAAGAACATTCTCTAAGAATCATGCTGTCAAAATGATCCTGATTTGGGAACTCCAAGCAGGGCTTAGAGAACCCAAAGAATTCCCCCTTCTTAGGAGGGGCCTCCGCTGGTGGGGAAATATTCAGAACCTCTAAGAGATGGGCCAGGACCTTGGGGGTATCCACAGCATCCCCCAGCACCTGCCCAGCATCAGAATCAAAGAACTGCAATTCCTCAGTCTGAGATTCTTCAAACAATTCCCCCTCCTCAAGCGGGGAATAATCAGCCCAGTCAGGGGAGTCATAATCATCAAAATCACTTACCGGCGTAGCCGGTGACAGATGCCTTTTCTTAGCAGTGGCCTTTCTGCCCACTGAGCTAGAAATAATTTTCTCGAGGTTGGCCAGCCTAGCACATACCTCCGAGTGCGACAGTGTCACTTGGGGTACGGATGATGCAGGGTGGGGTAGGTGAGGCGGGCGTCACTGACACAGACGCCTGGGGTCCTGACTGCCGCGTTATGGCCTGTTACGCACATGGTATGCAAATAAGGACATTCTCCCCCGTAAGGGGTACCCCACAACCCACACATAGCCGGGATTGTCCCGAAGGGAGCCCGAGCCCGGTATCCTGTGGAGCCTCCATATGGTGATTTTAAGGTAGTCGCAAGGACCCGAGGGAATTATGCTGGTAAGCAACCCGGGATGCCCCTTAAGTACCAAGTGGGAGGATTTATAAGTGCCCCAAATTTCTGCTAGGGACCCTAGGACCGGGAGAGCCCCCTTTTAAGCAAGGCACAGGGAGTCCTCCTGAAAGACACAAAGGAGTGGCCATAAGCACATGCATATACACACATATATATATATATATACACATATATATAATATATATATCATCATAATCAAAGAAATAATGAAAGGGACTAGCGCTGTCCCCAGTCAGAATGGGGCACATGGTTAAGTCAGGTACACAAAAGGGGGAGCCTGGGAGAGCACTCACGTGTCTTGTACAATGGCTGCCACCGCTCGGCAGCTCAGAGAAGGAGAGTGAGAAGGGGCGGGCCTGGACCCACCCCCCTATTTTCACAACCAGCAGCGCGGCTCCCAGCCGTAGGCTGGGCTCCGATATTGGCTCCGAAACAGAAGGGGGGTGGCCCGTGGCAGCGCGCGAGCGCCCGTCCCCGTCTCCTAAACACCGCAGCCTGAGGGGAAGAAGCTCCCCTCAGCAGAGCAAAAAGCGGCGTCCAGCCTGTAATGTGTGAAGCACCAAGCACACATACACACACACATTCACACCTGAATGACAGGAAGGAAAGAGGAAAGTCTAACCCCCCCCAACTGGAGGGTTAACAGAGGGACCCGGAAGGGGGATAATCCCGCACCAAGTATGGTGTAAGGGAGATATATATATATATATATATATATATATATATACACACACACACAATTAGGGACAGGGCATCCCAAACCGGGATCACCAACCCGGATTCCGCCTACCCCTTTATATGGGGTCTCACGGGGGAGCATGGCTCCCTGAACACCTATTAAGGTGATTCCTACCCTCACCTGGACCTGCAGCCAAGGCTGGGAGGCTAATATTGGGCTTAATGTATAAAGGTCCGGGCAGAAATAGGGCAAAAAATTGCCGGCTTACCTGCAGGGAAGAGAAGCAGACATCTTCTGACTTGCTCGCTGTCCTGCAGAGAAGGAACTGGGGAATGTGTGGGAGGTCTCAGGTATTTATGGACCGGGAGGGGCTTCTTTTTTGCTTTCACCTCTGCAGAAGTTCGCCCTCTACTGGACCATAACTCATATGTCATGAATAGTGGAAGCGGGGTGTGTGACATACTTGGAATAAAATCTAGTAGAATATGTACAAATGAGGTAGACTATATTCTGTACGTGCAATAATGCAAGTAGAAAGGATTTTGGTCCTTTCTCCCCATCCTAATCGTGGGTGCCCCCCTGCATGAAACCCCCCGGATTCCTGGTCCTACAGCGCATGCACAGGTGCTTGTCCAATCAGCACGCTCGGAGCCATTGACGTCATGTCATCTAAGCCTTTGTGTAAAGGCCAGCAGCTCTCAGTGCGCTGGCGGCCGCATCTACCGCTTTCCTTTTAACAGGGAGCATGCTCGCTCCGGCAATTCACCCTGCTAGAGCGATAGCGGGGATGCATCCCCGACTCGTGCATGTGCCATTGGACCGGGAAGCAAGGTAAGTGTATGGGGCGACCTGGGGGGGGGGTTCACACAGCGGGGCATCTTGATTTTGGATGCCCTGGAGGGAGGGAATCTTAGATTTCTGGGCTGATCATGGTCGGTTTTGGTCCACTTTAAGAAAAAAGTTACAGTCCTGTGTTGCATTGTGTGTACTGTATTTGTAAAGAGGCACTAAAGAGGAAGTCTAAAAGATTCCATGGCCATCCTGAGTTCCACTCTTTAGGACATCCCAATTTGCTGTGTGAAACCCCCGGATCCACTCACCTTCTCCTGGAGGCTTAGCCGCATCTTAGACACGGCTGCAAATACACCGCGAGACCTGTCGCTAGTCACGCGGCCACATTTCACGAGGGGAGCACAGTGACAAGTAATATTCAGGGGGTTTCAGGGGTTAATCGAGAGATGGACACTGGCAATCTGGATGCACTCCCCACCCAGAACATAGTGACTGGCAAATTAGTGAGGTGCCCACATTTCTGACTGTACTGCCACAGTATATGGCATTACATGAAGTCTCAAAAGAGGTAGTAGCTATGGCTGCTTCAATGGCTGTGGATGCATCATCTACCCTAGGGCCAGGCGCTTGTTAATATAGGTCAGATGAGAGGCCCAGTATTATACGTACATGTCCAGTAGTACTAAAAGCCCAAAATTGGATACCAAAGCATAACCCTGCAGACACCTTTGAGAAAAGCATCTGTGACTCCAGTCCACTGAATTGATTGTGGCAAAAACTCCATTGACAATGTGATAGTAATAACACTATTGCATTGAATCACCCTGGTATAAACCCAACCTCACTGTGTTATGGAGCCCACCTACCATTCACCAGTGCAGTGTTTATCCCACGACCAACGTTGTTCTTCACACCACTCATTAAGCTTCAAAACAAAACCAAAAACAAGCCATTGTCAATGCGAACAGCTTTTTGAAAAATATAAGACTTCTGGATGTATTAACATTTATTTGTATGATCAACAGTAAAAAGAAACAGCATTGAAAACCTGGTACCTACATGTTATCATCCACACAGATCTTCGGTCCAACTACATTAGCTGCACCACTTGCAACTCTGAAAGCAAAATGTTTGTCTGGGCAGATCTTTGAAATTCCACATTTATATCTTGGAGCCTTTGTAGCTATTGACAAAAAAAAGTCAAAAAACATCAATGCTGGAAAAGTAAGTTACAAAAACGCTGATTAGATACTAGGTCGATCCTGAGCAACTAGACATTCAGTTAGAGCACAGGGAGCCACATTTGGCTTGTGGGCCCTTGCTTAGTGGCTTATGGACTGCCTGCCTGCTAGACAAAAACACTTGTGGAGCCATTGAGGCTGGAAAGGGTACATTTGCCCAGGACTGGGAATCGAAATGGTCTCTTTGTGTCTCATATCAGAGAGTTAGAGTGTGGTTCGCAGTGGCACCTCCAAAAATGTCTCTGTAATAGTTCCAGTAGAGTTGTAGCACAGCACGGTCATTTTCCAGCTCTCTCATTTGCTTCCCTGAGGGTCAGGTGAAAAGTGATAACAGAAAACCTTTGTATCCAACCATGGTCAAACAATTAAAGGGCCCCAGCCTTTTCTAAGGGGTATCCTAAATCATTATGGCCTGCAGTGTGAAAGTCGTCTAGTTCTGGGATGGTCGTATGCAGCAATAAACAGGGCACTTAGCATTACTGTGGCATCTGTGGCTAGGTCACTTTCAAGCTGACCTCCCCAGTTATCAGGGTACATTTTAACAATCAATTTCTAATCTTTACAAACTGAAGGTAACCTAAACCAGCATCTTGCTGCATTATAGCACTGAAACACCACTAATACAGAAACAACTAAATGTTATTAATAAAGCAAAACTGGAAAGTTCAATTCATATTGACAGTGATCAAGTTCACACTATTGAAGCATATCTATCTATCTATCTATCTATCTATCATCCATCTATACACAACACACACACACTGTGTGGTTTACTGGACTTACGGGGATGTGGCGCGCTGTCCAGGGATGCTCCAGCTGAAAGATAAATACAATACAGCATAAATACATTAAGCCATGTATATTCAATAATAAAAAAAATAAAAAGACATTCCAGGCAAAGCGTTAAGTTAGCCTGCTTTCAGCTTTCATCTTTTTTTTACCAGCACTTTGCAAAGCCCCTATTAACCCAATAGAACTTTTTTCTTTCTGCTGACTCAATTTGCAGGGTCCCCTATTTGAATTCCCAGTCCCCCTATATATATACATTCAGAAATCAGCTGATAACACAGCCTAGCATGAGAGACCCAGAATAAGAAAGTTCACTAGGGCCTATTATGAAATATAACGCATGCTGATTGAAAGATGGAGCACCTCACATACAGCATGGTTACAAGCAGAATGAATTAACCCCTTGCCTGGAATATCCCTTTAAGTGCTAAGGTGGAATTAAATAAAAAGCAAAAAAAACCTGACATACTTAACCGACCTCCTGCATGACTGATCCAACGCAAAATCCTCTGTGGGCTGCAATTCGACCGTCAATGCTGACCGTGCATTTTCTGGGTGCTTTGAGGCACAAGGGAATAGGCCCCCAAAAGCAAGCCAATGCTAATAATGGTGTGGATGCTTTTCAAGGAACCTCACTTAAGCCAGGAGTGTACATTAAGTTCCGGAGTAAGAAGGTCGAGATGCAGCCACTGGGAAAATGGTAAAACACTCCTGCAGGATGTAAGCCAAGCATTTATCTTTTTCATTTTTTTGCGTACAGAGGGCCTTTAACTGGCAGCCTGCCTAGAGATGTTGTCACCCTCTATTGCCATACAATTTTTCATCATTTTGCACTTTATATGTCTAACTGTGATTTTTGCAAGGAAATTATGTATTTTGGTCTTGTTTCTAATTTATTCAGAGCTTTCTCAATAGGTTTGGCAGAAATGTGTGTAAGAAAAATAAACATTTATTTTTTGTTTTTAATATTGCTAGTAAAAGGCCAAACAGTAACACATATGTATCAGTAGACACCCGTTTCTGCCCAGAAGACACCCTAAACTGAAACGAACGCTTTGTGAGATTTTCAAATAAAATACAACCACTATGCACAGTATTAAGGGTTAAACCCTTACATTTCTTTTTAAACTATGTGTGGTCCCCCTAAAGGATTTAGCAAATCAGGAAAGAGAATGAGAATGTGTTTAATTGATTTTCTTCAGGCAGTTTTTCCTAATAATTTCAATATTCCTATAAATCCTCTCCATCACATAAATATAGTAAACAGACACAGTATAGCGCTTACCTAAAAGTTTCCCTAAATGAGTATCCATTTTGAGGTCAAACACTTTAGATATTGCATAAAAGGTCAGTAAAAAGGCAGCTACTGCTACGACAAATTTAATAGCACCTGAAAAAAATAAAATTAAAAAAGCAGTGTTAATATTTGAATTTTATTTTGACATAACTACCAAATAACCATTCCCTCACAGCACAGTTACTTGTAAAAGGAAAGGAAAAGAGAGTTTATTTGGTTTGTTTTCTACCAGCAGAGTGCGCTGTTCCACAGAAACAGAAATGTAGCAGCCAACATATGGTGTCAAGCCTCTAACACATACATATTGCCAAGCAATTGAAGAGTTATGTGATGCTTTAAAATAGCTTCCTGTCATAATCTTTATCAGAAAGACAGAGCAGGAATCACTTCCTACATCTTTGTCACATATGAAGACAAGCAGCCTGCTATTCAGAACTGTTCCGGTCGCAACATCCCACATTAAATACATTTTGTGGTTGGATATTCAAGCTTCACAGGCAAAGTATTTCTGGATTCATCTGGAAAGCTTTGATAGGCACTACACTTGGCAACAAAGTGCTTTCCATAGTGGGAGTTCAGGGGATTAAAATGGACCAAAAGTCACAGGGCTCTATCAACTTGTATAATCACCATGGAGCTTAACTTTACGTCACAAATTCAGTATCAATCTCCAGACTCCTTCAGGTCTCCAAATAACAGTGCTCCAACTATTCATCTGTAGATAAACCTCAAAGATTCCCTTTAAACTTTTTAGTGTGCACCTTGCAGTTTTACAAGAAAAACAACCCTTTACATTTGAAATACCCCCCACATACTATATATATATATATATTCTATGGAAGTACACACCCCAAGCTTTCTAGACATACCAAGTTTGTTGATGTGGGCACAGTTTTCTGTAAGTAATCCCTTGTTGAATTCTTTGGTTGCACAGGGTTTCCTTAAAAAATAAAAAAGGCAAGTTAAATCTGTTCAGAGGACCTTGCGTTTTCAGAACAATACCAAACATGCTCAGCAGGAAAGAGTTACAAACACCCCAAAGTGAAGCATGTGCATAAGGGTAATTTTACTTGAAAATTTTAGCTCCGCAGACAAAGTGAGCACCTTGTGCTTTTTCAACCAAAACAAACCTTCACATTTGAAATACCCCCCACAAACCATATACTGCCTGAAGGTACACACATTATTGTAGTGGCTTCATCTTATTGGAAGTAATCTCTCGAAGAATGCTTTGGTTGCACCAGGTTTCCCTAAAAAAATGTATAAAAAAGCACAAGTCCCCCGAACATAACAATACCAAACATAGCTACTATTAACCCTTTAACTTTAACTTAGGCTGGAGATTTTGTTACCCTATGTTGGCAGGTCATTTTTCACCATTTTGCGCTATGCTTAACCGTGATTTTTGCAGGATTTGTTTTAAAATGGTATGGTATTATTTTAAATAAAAAACATTTTATTAAAAGAAAACCATACTGAATGTGAAAGCCACATTTCTCACGAATCGGTAGCCCACCCAAACTGAAAAGAGCACTTTATAACATTTACAAATTAATGTATATCTGAGAATTCTCATTGGTAGTCATTTATGTACAGCAATCCTTAAAATCCTGAGATATTCTGAGGTTTGACCTAAAGAATGATGGAAGATCCATGGGGGAGAAAAGTATGTGTGATTTGTTTTTTTCTTAGCCAGGGACTTTAAAGCAGAGGTCCAGTCATAGATTAAACCCAAACAACCCACGGCTACCTTCCCCTGGCGCTGAGGAAGGACAGAGGGGTTACAAAGAAAAAAAATTACTTCACCTTACTTCAGCTGTGGTCCAGCGCCAATCTAACAGGTCCATGTTGCCGTTGCACAGATAAACACAAAGCGGCATCACCTGGCTCCATGTGCGCTGATCTGGGGGATGCCGCTCTGTGATTTCTACCAAGATTTTCAACTGGAGAAGAAAATTGCCCTGGACCAACACCTGAATGAATCAAGTGCATTTATATAGTTTCAAACATTCAGAGTTATAATCATACGAAGAAGAATTATTTTAGCAGATACCAGGCTAGTTCATAAATACAACAAATAAGCAGCTTTTTGTAAGAGAAGACATAAGGGATCTACTTGGGTTATTCGGGGCATAAACTGGTCCCCTTAGGTGAAGATTGTGTTTCGCCGTGGAGGGCAGCTTCATCAGGAGACAAGTGATGAATCCTTTATTAGTATGCTCTGCATAAAGCGCTGCTTGGAGGAGTACCCGAACAGTGGCAATGGGAAAAGATGAGTGAAATCGGAATATCTGTGGGGGGGGGGGGGTCATCCCTAGGGCAGGACCAGTCATCAGGATAGTCAAAATCCTGGTGAATGGCCCACTTGAAAGTCCTGCATCCACCTACAGAAAGCAACCCCTAATACATTGGCGGGTTTGCATCACATTAAGACACTTGCCTTACTTTGGCAAGTCAGGGCAGGCAGCTTCAACCCTGGCTTAAGGTAAATGTCAGAGCTGGACTATTGCCTAGTAGACACAGGATTGCTATATTTTGGAGTTTTAGCTGCTGGGCCCCATTAATGCAACTGAAGATGCTGGAAAGAAGAAGGTATCTCAAGAGTCAATGCTTGTCATCAATACCATTTTAGCAGATTTCTTTCCCATGTCATGTCAAGTTTCTTTTCTGATGAGGCAGAGCAGTGGTGGAGTTTTTAGTATAAAGTCAACTATCCCATCTCTCACAGGTCTTAGGCTGTTGCTCATTTTAAAGTGATTTGTTGCTGCAATAATTAACAGGAACCGCATATTTATTTGCTGTAAATAGAGATCCCTCAGAAGTGTGGAAAGCACTCTTCACACAACTATGTCAAGCAGAAACATATGACAAACCACAATCCTCTTTTGAAGGCATCCGCTTAACAATGACTTCAAGTCCCCCATGACCGAGAGAGAAAGAGATGCAAAGAACACACAATTTTTAAAACACCCCCTCTCTGAGGTCCTTAAAGGGACATTCCAGGCAAAGGGTTACATAAGCCTGCTTTCTGCTCTCCCCATGCTGGCTGTCAGGGGTGACATATTTCATTCACCAGCACTTTGCATTCCTTGATACACCCAACTGAACTTGCTTTCTTCTGCTGACTTCTGAGGGAACCCTCACACTGAAACCTGCATGGATGAGTTACCATCTGATGCTGAGGAGGCCCTGCAAAGGGTATAGAGTTCACTGGGAGTTATTAAGAAATATAAAAGGCAAGCAGGATTAAAAGAAATGCAGCCTGACCGCAAGCACAAGGAGAGCAGAAAGCAGGCTAATTTAAGTAACGCTTTGCCTGGAATGTCCCTTTAAGCTGATGCTAAATAAGGCAGATCAAGGATAATGGCAGCTGTGTAACAGTTCACTAGGTTAACCACACAAATAGAAGGGAAATGTCCCAAAAGATAATCAAACCTGCTATTCTCATGATTCGCAGCTGATGTAACTGTGTTCTGTGAAACCACCTGCAAGGAAACAAACAAATGTTAATGTTTAAATTTTCAACTAGCGCTGCTTGTTAAAAAAAATATGACGGGCAAAGACCATTATACTCCAATCTGTAACATTGTGCTTGCTCTAACAATAGCTTGGTTTGCTAAGCAATGGAAAGTGCAGGGCATCTCAACCTGGACATAAATATTGTGGATGGACGGGATGGTGTATTGTAACACTAACTTTTTATAAGAAATAAGGAAACGGTTTACCAAACGGACAGACGGCAGGCAGGTTAGAAAAAGGACATCAGCCATGTACCACATAAGCCACTCAGTGGTCTTATTTTATTTTCTTTTATACCTCGGGACACCTTATATAACACATATTTTACAGTAGGTTAAACAAACATCAGCTAGTATAGCAATGCACGCCAAGCGGAACAAGTGTAAGGAAATATTTGCTTTTGTCACACGGTCTCCTTGACTGTTACACTAAACCAGTTTGTTTGGATTAGTGATGGCAATCATGTCCTTAGGCGTGCAAGCAACCAAGAAGGCACACTTTAGCACTCATTAAAGAGGAACACCACCCAGGATTTTCACTCTTCCAGCTGTTACTTGCCGAGTCCCGGGGGTTTCACAAAGCGGGGCATCCAAAATTAGGATATCCCATGGAGAGGGAATCGGCTGGCCCTGGAGTCTTTTAGACTGCAGGGTCATCAAAAATACAATTCTGTGATTGTAGGGAGAGGAGAGAGGGTTGGGAGGGAGGTAGAGATAAAGATAGAAGTAGCAAGGAAGAACGACAAAAAACGGTTAGAAATGTCAAGGAAGGGCAACTCGAGGCAAACATTATTAAGTTATAATTCTAACCACTTTACAAGATCAAAGGGAACTAGTCCGTCCAGTAGAGATCAAGGTGCTGAAATTAAATTAGCAGAGCATCTGTCACCAATGTCTAATATGACCCCGGTGAGAGGGGGTCCAGAGTCTCACCTCTGACACTGGCCGATCTGACGTCACACATGGACCGAATATCTAGGGCTCATGAATTGATTGCTCAGAAAGAAAGAGAGATAAATGCCACCTCAGAAAGACTGCTACATAATTAGGTGGAAGAAAATACTGAGCTAAATAGGGAAGGAAATAAACAACTGACGGCTGCTCAAGAGCCCTTAAAGGATACGGTACCAATAAATAGACAAGAACCAATAATGGTGGCAGATATAGCAGTATTGCTGAAAACACTGGCAACAGATGTCAATGAGATTAAGCTTTCTATAGGGTCGACTGCACAAGATCTAACGAATTCCATTAGGAAAGCTGAGGAATCGGTCAAAGATGTCATAACAAAAGAGGTAGCAGAAATAAAAGCTGCAATTCATTCAATAACGCAAAGAATAGAGAACTTGGAGGCTGATAGCCTAACTCTGGCAAGAGAATGAAAACAAAACCATAATACTCTAAAAGACCATCAAAAAATTATGAATGATATAGTGAAAAAAATTGATGATTTAGAGAACCGCTCTAGACGTAACAACTTAAGACTAAAGGGAATTCCATGTTCAATTAAGCGGGAGGAACTAAAAAAACCTTGCAAATAGAGTTTTTCAGACTGCATTAGATAGCACTGAAGAGATAAAAATTGACCGCTGCCACCGACAGGGACGAACAAAATGCAACGGTACCTCTCAAACTCAAGACGTACTGTGCTATATTCCAGATTTCGAATTAAAGGAAAAAAATACTGTACCATGGGCGAAGATTACAGAATATTAAAGTGGACTCCTTAGAGGTAAAAATCTTTCAGGACCTATCGCCATGCACTATGCATAAGAGATATGTCATTAAACCCTTCTTAGAGGTACTAATGCAGAAAAATATGAAGTTCCGTTGGACGAGTCCATTAACATTAACAGTAAACTATCAAGGGAGAATATATATATACTACGTGATGGAGATTCAGTAAGGGCATTTGCTGATTCACTGGGATTTGAACAGTCAGACATTCCAGAATGGGAACTACCGGATTCGAATAAAGATCTCCTACCACAAGATCTATTTATAGAAGCATGGTCCAGGCAGAAAGAATAAAACATGATGATTAGGGAGACGTGAGATTTCAGGTAGATATTAGGAAAGAAGGGTGAAGGGCATTCTTGGAGTGATCACAATGGGCGGAGCACTTGGCGGTTATATATATTTTTTTGTTTGTTCGGTTTTGTTTTGTATATTCGGGGGGATAAAAACCATAAAAATGAAACAGAGGAATAGCGGCGCGGTACTATATTGTACAGTACGAGTGTGGTAGCAGAATAATGGCTTAGGTCATGACCCAGAGATTATAGGGTCAAAAGGTGAGGTAAAATATCCCGAGCAAGGCCTAATCCAGGATGGGCGAAGAAAGGGGAAGGGGAAGGGGAAGGGGAAGAAGGGAGGGCTGGGAGGTGGGATGGAAAAAATAGAGGGAATGGGAAAAGGGAAGATAAATCCAACTACAATTCAAGAACCAAAAACCCTTACAAAAAAGGCAAATAGTCAGAGACTGGATAGGAAGTTAGTCGTAGTATACCAAAAGAAATGGCAGGTGCTAAAGGGCAAAGAAAGTGGGTAAAGAAAGATAGTAAAGAACAGATTACAGTTATTTCCTACAATATAAGAGGTGCAAACTCGCCAACGAAAAGATCAAATGTATTAAGAGAATTAAATAGTTGGAATCCAGATATTGTTTTACTACAAGAAACCCACTTTAAAACCAATAAAACCCCATACAATGTCTTCAAAGAATTTGGTACAGTGTTTTTAAATACATATGATAAAAAAAAAGCAAGAGGAGTAGCTATACTAGTCAATAAGAAATGTAAGTTCGAACTGATTCATCAATATACTGACTCTGACGCAAGAACCTTGATCATAGTAGGTAAATTATCAGGCCAAATGTGTACAATTGTAAACTCTTATGCCCCAAATGAACGCCAGAGAACCTATTTGACTAGCTTAATGAAAAAATTGGAAAATTGAAGAAGGGGAAAGTAATTTGGGGGGGGGGGGAGCATCTGAACTTAGTTAATGATATAGAGATGGACACTACAGGTTCTAAGAGATCAAAATGCGACTCATTAAATTACCCTCCGCTATGGAAATATTTTAGAGAACAATCCTTTACCGATATATGGCACGTACTGCACCCAGGAGATAAAGAATACTCGTGCTATAATAAGGCAAGTAAAATATACTCTAGAATCGATTATTTCTTTGTGCAACAAAATATACTAACAAATGTGGTATCTTGTGAGATCGCCTCAATTACCATTTCAGATCATGCCCCAATAATTCTATGTATAACTTGGGATTTGCAAAAGAGAGTAGAAAGCCAATGGCGTTTACCAAATAACATATTACAAAATAGGGAGCTAAAGGAGAAAATAAGGAAGGCAATAGATGACTATTTTCTATATAATAATACGGAGGAAGTATCACCAGGATCCATCTGGGAATGTCACAAAGCTGTGATTAGAGGGGTCATAATAGCAGATACGGCCTGGAAGATTAAAGAATGGAAAAATAATATCACTGCAACACTCCAAGAAATAGAGATCCTACAGAAAGAACATATAGACTCTTCCAATAAAGAAACATTAGGAAAATTAACTAAAGCCAGATATAAACTCATTGGCATATTGGCAGAAAGAAAGAATGGTACGAAGGAATTATCTAACAGCCAATATAGGAGGGTAATCAACAGGGGGGGACAGCCACTAGCTAAGGCTGCAAGGAACTCCAGGGCACAACATTTTATAGAAAAGATTAGAAATAAAGAGGGTAGTATAGAATATACTGTAGAAGGAATTTCTAGAGAATTTAGAAAATTTTATGCACTTCTTTATACTCCGAAAAATGAGACGGTAAAGGGCCTCAAAGAATACATCACAAGTACTACTGAAGTGAAAATATCGGAAGAACTGACCGAAATACTGGAACAGCCTCTTAATGAGGGAGAGGTAGAAAGGGTAATAGCGTTGTTGAAGGAGGGTAAATCCCCGGGAATCGATGGCTTTACAGGAGAATATTATAAGGAGTTTAAAAAAAATCTAGTAACACCATTACACCATTAACTAGATATTTGAATAGTATAAGCACAGATCATCCTCTATCGAAAAGTGATAATCGCGCTGTCATTAGTTTGATCCCGAAGGATGGAAAGGACCCACTAAGTTGCTCTAGCTACAGGCCTATATCATTGATCAATCTTGACCTTAAGATCATGGCCTCAGTTTTAGCAAGACGGCTAGAACCCCTCTGTGACCATATTATATCACCAGCACAGGCGGGCTTTAGACCAGGTAATGGGATTAAAAAAATCCTGGCAGTAGTTATGTCATCAATTGTCAAGATTAAAGAGGATAAGATAAAGGCTCTATTAGTAACATTAGATGCCGAGAAGGCCTTTGATAGGGTTTCTTGGCCCTATCTAGAAGTTATGCTAGAAAATATTGGAGTGGGTCCCATCTTTCGGGATAAACTGTTGGCAATGTATAGAAATCAGACGGCGGTTATTAAAGTAAACGGTTTTCTGTCAGAACCAATAGATATTAAAAATGGCACACGACAAGGATGTCCCCTATCCCCAATTCTCTTCAATCTCCATTTAGAAAATCTGATCAGGAAAATAAATGCAGAGGAGAAGATTAAAGGGATAAAAATAGGTAAGGAAGAAATCAAAATCAGGGCTTATGCCGATGATCTAATTCTAACCATATCGGATCCATTAAACTCTCTACAGGTGAATCAGTTATCACCCTGCGCTAGCGGGTGGCTTGCCATTAACCCCCGGCACCCCCATTACCTGCCTCCCCAAAGGCCAGGGGGGCTGGCCCCCCCACTCTGTGCCTACAAGCCCCCATAGCTGGTCCCGGGCTGGTTACTTTGGGTAAGGGGGACCCCACGTCAATTTTTTTTTTGATTTTTAAGGGTTTTTAACCCCCCTGGGAGGGGGGACCCCATGTCATTTTTTTTCTCGATTTAACCCTTTGTAGTGTGGATGGTATTTGTATTTTATTTGTGAATGTTATAAAATACTTGTTTCAGTTAGAGGGGTCTCCTGGGCAGGAACAGGGGGCTACCGATAAATATGTGGTACCGTTCTAATCGGTAGAAATGGGGCTTTCACATGCAATATGCTTTTCCTTAATAAAATACATTTTTTATTTAAAATAAAGGAGTCAATTTTCTAAAAAAAAAATTTTTATTTATTTATTTATTTTTTTTACAAGACATTTCATGTTAAAGCCTAAACTCTGCTGCAAAAAGAAATATATATAAATTTTCCTGAAAGTTCCAGCAAAAATGGCGCAAAACATGACGCAAAATGGGGAAAAATGGCCTGTCAACAGAGTGACAAAATCTCAAGTAGGCTGGCAATTAAAAGGGTTAATAGTACCTCTGCATGTTGGGTATTGTTCTGTTCGGGGGACCTTGCGCTTTCAGACTTAGCTTGTTTTTTCTGGTTTGCATATTTATATTTTAGGAAAAGGTGTTTTTTATTCAGCTTTTTTATAAATTTTTTAGGGAAACCCTGCGCAAACAAATAATTCTTTGAGGTAATAATTCCAGAAAGATGAGCCCACTAGAACAAGCTGGGTACCCTTAGAAAGCTTAATGTGTGTACTTTCAGGGAATATATGGTTTATGGGGGATATTCCAAATGTCAAGGGTTGTTTTGCTTGAAAAATCGCAAGGTGCGCACTTTGTCTGCAGAGCTGAAATTTTCAAGTAAAATTACCGTTACGCACATGCTTTACTTTGGGGTGTTTGCCAACTCTTCCCTTGACAGTAGCTATGCATGTTGGGTATTGTTCTGTTCAGGGGATGTTGCGTTTTCAGATTAAACTTGTTTTTTCTTGTTTAGTTTTTTTTAGGAAAATGTGGCTTTGATTCTGCTTTTTTATAGTTTTTTTAGGGAAACTCTTTGTAACCAAAGAATCCATTGAGGGATTACTTCCACAAAACTATGGCCACATCAACAAGCCTGGTACACCTAGAAAGCCTGCGGTGTGTACTTCCAGAGAATATATAGTTTGTTGGGGGTATTTCAAATGTAAAGGGTTGTTTTTCTGGAAAAACTGCAAGGTGCGCATATTGCGTAGCATAGTTGTATTTTATCTGAAAATCCCCTAAAGCGCTGTTTCAGTTTGGGGGAGTCTCCTGGGCAGGAAAGGGTGTCTACCTATACATATGTGGTACCGCTGTAACCGGGAGAAATTGGGATTTCACACGCAATAAGATTTCATTGACAAACTTACATTTTTTATTACAAAAAAAACTACAAATTGTAAACATTTATTATTTTTTTTTTTTGCACATATTTCACCCAAAAATATTGAGAATACACCTAAAAAATGACAAACAAGACATTTCATGTTAAAGCCCAGACTCTGCTGAAAAAAACAATAATACCATTTTGTGATTACTCACCTGTAAAATGGGTATTATAAGTATGTCACACACCCCACTTCAGATACTCATTATTATTACACTTGGGTAACTCACCGCTAGGTGGCGCACTTGCAGAGATCTCCAAAAACTTCAGCAAGCCCCTCCCGGTCTATATATACCTGGTACCTCTCACTAATTCCCCAGTGTTCAAAAAGCAGTAAGACAAGGTACCAGAACTAAACAAATTTAACCCTCAACCGTAAATAACAAAACTTCACCATATAAAGAACCAGGATACCAAAAGAGGGCGGGTGAAGTGGGGTGTGTGACATACTTATAATACCCATTTTACAGGTGAGTAATCACAAAATGGTATTATTCTAAGTATGTCACACACCCCACTTCAGATACTCATTATTATTACACTTGGGACATCCAACAGCAGTGTCCAAAAGAGGGCGGGTATCCAAACCAGGCAATAACGCAGATAAAACTCAAACCACTGCAGCCTGCAGAACCTTACGGCCAAAAACAGCATCCGCCGAGGCCCGAACATCAACCTTGTAAAACTTGGAAAAGGTGTGAACTGAAGACCAGGTAGCAGCCTTACAAACTTGCTCAACTGAAGCCTGGTGCTGAAAAGCCCAGGACGCACCAATCGCACGAGTAGAATGTGCAGTAACACGAAAAGGGGGGTCCTTCCCCTTGGCAAAATAGGCAGCCACAATCGCCTGGCGAATCCACTTACTAATGGAAGACTTGGCCGGAGCCAAACCCTTCCTAGGACCACAAGGCACTACAAACAAAGCATCAGTCCTACGAAAGGAAGACGTGACACGCAAATAGTACCTAACACATCGCACCACATCCAAGCAGTGCAACGCACTCTCCTTATCATTCCTAGGCCTAGGACACAAAGAAGGAAGAACAATGTCCTGATTAAGATGAAAAGCAGACACCACCTTAGGAAGAAAATCTGACTTGAAACGAAAGACCACTTTGTCCTGATGTTTCTCAAAATAAGGAGCCTGAATCGACAAGGCTGCCAACTCCGAAACACGCCGAACCGAAGTGATGGCCACCAAAAAGACAACCTTCTGAGTCAGAGTGGACAAGGCAATATCCTGCAAAGGCTCAAAAGGGGGAGCCTGTAACGCAGAGAGCACCAAATTCAAATCCCACACTGGGAGCAATGGCTTCCTAGGAGGCCTCAGATGCGAAAACCCCCTGGAAAAAAGTCTTGACCAAGGAATGGCTAGCAAAAGACTTCTGGAAAAAAATTGACAAAGCAGACACCTGCCCCTTCAAGGTACTCAGCTGAAGACCGGAATCCAACCCAGATTGAAGAAAATCCAAAATCCGAGAAATAGAAAAAACCCGGCATGGCAAAGATCTAGTCTCACACCAATCAATATAAGATCTCCAGACCCTATAATAGATGGAAGAGGAAGACCTCTTCCTAGCACTAACGAGAGTCTGAATGACCGAGTCCGAAAGACCCTCCTCCTTCAGGATGGAGGTTTCAGCAGCCAAGCCGTTAAAGCCAGCGTTGGTAAACTGGGGTAACACAGTTGACCCTGAGTGAGCAGATCTGGCCGAAGAGGCAGATCGAACTGATCCACTGCCAGACGAACGATGTCTGCGAACCACACCCGCCTTGGCCACCTTGGAGCCACGAGAATGGCGGGAACTCCTTCCTGAACTAGCTTTCGCAGCACCCTGCCTAGCATGGGAATCGGAGGAAACAGATACAGGAACCCCAGATCCTTCCAGCTCAAAGACATGGCATCCGTCGCCAGTGCCAGAGGGTCCCGAGACAGCGACACGAATGTCGGAAGCTTGTGATTGTGACGAGAGGCAAACAGATCCACCTCCGGCGTTCCCCACCGAAGACACAAGGACCGAAACACATGGGGATGGAGAGACCATTCCCCCCGGCGGGACGAGCACCGGCTCAAGAAGTCCGCCTCCGTGTTCTCCACTCCTGGAATGTACACCGCCGAAATGCAAGGGACATACGTCTCTGCCCAGACCAGAATCAGAGACACTTCCCTGAGAGCACCCAGACTGCGAGTCCCTCCTTGATGATTGATGTAAGCAACAGCCGTCTGATTGTCCGATCGAACCTGAACAGGCAGGCCCTGTAACTGATGCGTCAAGCGAGACAGAACCAACCTGATGGCTCGCAATTCCAGAACATTGATGGGCAAGTGAGCCTCCTGAGGATCCCACAGCCCCTGAAACTGAAGATCCTTCCAGAAACCTCCCCATCCTGACAAGCTGGCATCCGTGGTGACAGTCTCCCACCGCGGAGTCAGAAACGACCTGCCCTTCAGAAGATTGTCCGGAAACAACCACCACCGAAGAGACCGCCGAACCCGAGGAGAAATCCGGAAGGACCGATCCAACGACCGCGGGCGCCTGTCCCAAGACGCCAAAAGATGAAGCTGCAGCGTCCTCGTGTGAAACTGTGCGAAGGGAACCGCCTCGAACGAGGCCACCATCAACCCCACCAGTCTCATCCCTAGCCGAATGGACGGGCGAGGAATGGAGAGAAGACGCTGAGCCAATTCCTGAATCAAAAGAACCTTGTCCTGAGGAAGAAACACTTTGTGCTGACAAGAGTCCAAGGACATCCCCAGAAAAGTCACCACCCTGGCCGGAACCAGAGAGGACTTGGGGTAATTGATCACCCAGCCGAACCTCTCCAACATGGACACCACCGTGCTGGTGTCCCCTTCCGCTTGGCTGAAGGAAGGAGCCATGATGAGAAGATCGTCCAGGTAAGGAACAATGCGAATCCCCTGAGCTCTGAGCAGGGCCATCACCCCTGCCAACACCTTGGTGAACACTCTCGGGGCCGAAGTGAGGCCGAATGGGAGAGCCACAAACTGAAAATGACGATCCTCCACCACAAAGCGAAGAAACCGCTGATGTGGCGGAAAAATAGGAATGTGAAGATACGCGTCCTTGATGTCTATGGACGTCATGAAGTCCCCCTGCCGAAGCGAGCCGATCGCCGACCGCAAGGTCTCCATGCGAAACTTCCGGGGACGAATAAACCTGTTGAGACACTTCAAATCCAAGATCGGACGGAAGGACCCGTCCTTCTTGGGAACAGTGAAGAGATTGGAGTAATAACCTCTTCCCACCTCCGAAGGAGGAACCGGGCAGATGACTGCCAACATCAGAAGATTCCTTACAGCCGCCAGGAGCCCCTGCGCAGCCAAGGGATCGAGAGGCACCCGAGACCTGAGAAACCTTGGAGGAGGGCGGGACTCGAACTCCAGCTTGTAACCGGTCGACACTACCTCCCGGATCCACCTGTCCGATACCTCCAGGTCCCATACCCGGGAGAAGCACCGTAACCGTCCCCCCACCCGAACGGGTGAGGGCGCCCCCTCATTGCTGAGCGGGCTTGGCAGCTGACTTGGGCTTGGCGCCCCAAGCGTGAACGGGGCGGCCACGGCCTCTACCCCTGTTCCAACCCGTGCCCCTGGAAACCGAGACGCCCGCACCTCTGCCGGCTTTGGCTCCCCGAAAGGACGGATTGAAGGAGGCCGCCCCCCGAAAGGAACGGCGAAACCTCTTGCGCTGAGGCAACCTGCCTCCCTTGGCAACAGAATCCAGCTTTTCACCAAAAAGCCTCGACCCCAAAAAAGGAAGGGCCGTGAGAGATCTTTTAGAATTAAGGTCAGCTGTCCACTGTCGCAACCACACAGAGCGACGAATAGCCACCAACAGAGCAGAAGCTCTGCCACACATCAACATGGCATCATCCTGGGCGGCCAGAACAAATGACAAAAAAGAGTCACAACGCTTAAGCGCAAGAAACTCATCACCAGAGGGATCAAGGTCCACACATAAATCCCTGACCAAAGACCTAACCGCCAAAGTCAAAAGAGCCGAAGCACAAACAGGCCTCAAAACCGAACCCGCACAAACAAAACCATGGCGGGCCAACTGATCAATCCGGCGATCTTCGCCATCCTTGAGATAAGTAGTGTCAGGAAGATGAACAGTCGCCGTATTAGACAGTCCCAAAACCGGAGCATCCACCTCGGGAGGGACCGACCACCGTTTTAGCAAGTCCGCCGGAAAGGGATATTTCCTATCCCAGCTGGGCGGAACACCAACAAGCCGTGTAGGCTGCTCCCATTGCTTAAGGACAACATCCTCAAAATGCTGTTGACTGGGAAACTCCAAACGCTGCTTGACCCCCCCAAAGAGCTGACCCCTAGGCCGAGGAGCCGCCTCGGGAGGGTCCAAATCCAGAACCTCAAACATCTGGGCTAAAATAGAAGGCGTGTCAGGAACGGGACCATCAATATGGTCCCCCTCAGCACCCAACACCTGCTGACCCACTGAAACATCCAATTCCTCCTCAAGCTCACCCTCCTCAAGGGGGCGATCCGCCCAATCCAAAGCCTCAACAACCTCCTCATCAGAGTCCGGCGGAGGCGGAGATAGGTGTTTACGCTTCGCGGTAACCTTCAGAGCGGACATATCTGAAAACCGTTTCTCGAGGCTGGCCAGGCGGGCGCACACCTCAGATTGCGAATCCCCACCCGTGACAACGTCACACGGGGTCCGGAACAGGCGAGGCGAAGAGGGAGATGGCGCGGACGAAGAAGTCCCAGGCACTGGAGTGCTGGATTGACGCTCAATGTTCCGCTTTGCACATGGTATACATATAATGACATCATCCCCCGGGAGCGGAGTCCCACAACCCCCACACAGCCTGGATTGTCCCGAAGGATCAGTTCCGGTATCCTTGGCAGCCTCCATATGGTGAATTTATGGTATTCGCGGAACCCAGGGATTTATGCAGTAAGCAACCCGGGATGCCCCCAATGATACGATCTAAGTATATATATATATATTATATATATATATATATATATACAATCTATACTGCCCAGACCAGGGAAAAAATTTAGCCAGCCACCCAAGAGGGACTATAAGGCCGAACCCCAACTAGCCAGGTATATGAGACCGGGAGAGCCCCACAGGATGGAATCCCGGAATCTGAAAGACAAAGACAAAGACAACAGTCAAAACCAGCACAACATGGCAGCAAACACACAACATAGCCAAAGTACTGGGATGCCAGGGAGGGCCAGACTTAGCAGAAAAACAGGGAGGACAGGGGCCAAGAGCATATAGGCATGAAATAATGGCTGCAAAATACCCCACCTGCTTCTATTTTCAAAACCGGCACGCCCAAAAACCTGGCTGCATACACCACCAACACCCCCGGTCGGTCGGAGGGTGGGGGGGGGGGGGGAACAGAGCCCGCAATAAGGCCCAATAGCCGGCGATCCCTGCCCCACTATCCCCTATAGGAAACCGCGGAACAGATAACAGAAAAACCTACCTGGATCCTGCCGCAAACTAACAGACGCCACGAAATGGCGGCCAGCCAGGGAGAGAAGGAGCGAGACTCGGGGCGGGCCCAGCAAAAACGCGGGAGCCGCTAAGGCCCCGCCCCTCCTCGTCCCGCTAGTCACGGCGCGGGCCGTCGCGAGCCGCGGCCCCGCCCACCTCTGAGGCAGAACGAGCAGCGGGCGCCACATGAATGGCGCCCACGGAAAACGCCAAGGCGGACCGGCGGCGCACATGCCGCCCCGACCCGCCCGCCAATGAAGCACCGGCGAGCGCGACCGCGACCTACGGGCCGGCGGCGCAGCGCGCCTCCCGGCCCCGCCCACAGAGCGAGCAGGGGACCCCAGGCCAAAGACGGGCGCCCTGACATGGCGCACGCCCTAATACCTACAAAACGGGCCGGCGAGCCCGCCGCCCGCGCAACCCCCTAAGTAAAAACACGGGGGCTCAGAGAGCCCCCCAAGCACCAAGCACAAAACAGAGACAAACGGACCGCCAGACCACTCATCCCTGCCACTCATACACACAAACGTGAATAAAAGTCAAGGACACTAAGGGCAAACTAATGGGGATATAAGGGCTGGGGCATCCCACGTCCGGATCACCAACCGGAGCACCGCTATGCCCCATGATATAGGGTCGAGCGGAGGAGCTAATCTCCTAGGCACCTTAAGTGCCATCTACCCGTGCCCGGCCTACAGCCTAAGCTGGGAGGCTGCCATAGAATAAGGGGATAAACACAAAAAGAGCCGGGCAGAAATAGACCATGGGGGGGGGGCCGGGGTGATACCCCGGCTACCTGCAAGCAGGACACTTCTCTCTTCTGTCTTGTCGCCATCTTGCAGAGACCAACACTGGGGAATTAGTGAGAGGTACCAGGTATATATAGACCGGGAGGGGCTTGCTGAAGTTTTTGGAGATCTCTGCAAGTGCGCCACCTAGCGGTGAGTTACCCAAGTGTAATAATAATGAGTATCTGAAGTGGGGTGTGTGACATACTTAGAATATATCATTTTCCTGGGAAATCCCTGGAAATCCCTTCAAAAATCACATTTGAACATGGGGAGCGCATAATAGTGCAAAATGGTCTGGCAACAGAGTGTGACAAAAACTCCAGGTAGGCTGGCACTTAAAGGGTTAAACCACTGCCGCCTGCAGAATCTTTCGGCCAAAAACAGCATCTGCTGAGGCCCTAACATCAACCTTGTAAAACTTTGAAAAGGTATGAACAGAAGACCAAGTAGCGGCCTTGCAAACTTGTTCAACAGAAGCCTGGTGCTGAAAAGCCCAAGAGGCACCAATAGCACGAGTGGAATGAGCAGTAAGGGGGAAGGGAGGATTGTTCCCCTTAGCAGAGTAGGCCTGAATCACAGCCTGAAAAATCCACTTGCTGATAGTAGACTTGGCAGGAGCCAAACCTTTCCTAGGACCAGAAGGGACCACAAAGTTTTCCTGAAAGGTGCAGTAGTCACCAGATAGTACTTCAGACACCTAACCACATCCAAAGAGTGCAAAACTCTCTCCTTAGCATTGCTAGGATTAGGGCACAAAGAAGGAAGAACAATATCCTGATTCACGCCGCCAACTCAGACACACGCCTGACCGAAGTGATAGCCACCACAAATACAACCTTGAGCGTAAGAATGGCCAAGGCAGCATCCTGCAAAGGTTCAAAGGGAGCACCCTGCAAGCCTGACAGAACCAAGTTCAGATCCCAAACAGGCACCATAGGCTTATGTGGGGGACGCACATGAGTGACCCCCTGGAAAAAAGTCCTGATCAGAGGGTGCTGAGCAAAGGACTTCTGGAAGAAAATAGCCAGGGCAGAAGCCTGACTCTTCAGAGTACCGAGTTGGAGCCCCATCTCCAACCCATGCTGCAGGAACTCCAGAATCCTGGGAATAGAGAACACACGACAGGGAAGAGACTTAGACTCACACCGGTCAATGTAGGCACGCCAAACCCTGTAGTAAATGGAAGAGGAAGACTTCTTTCTAGCTTTAATCAAAGTATCCACAACCGAGGAAGACAGCCCCTTCTCCATCAAGATGGAGGTTTCAGCAGCCAAGCCGTCAAAGCCAGTTTGTAAATTGGGATGGCCTAGTGAGCCCTGAGTGAGCAGATCTGGCACCAAGGGCAGAGCGTACTGATCTACTGCCAGCTGCACCACGTCTGCGAACCACACTCTTCTTGGCAACCTGGAGGCCACCAGAATTGCTGGCACCCCTTCCAGAGCAATCTTGCGCAGAACACTTCCCAGCAGGGGAATTGGAGGGAAGACATACAGGAACTGAAAATTTTTCCATGACATTGCTAGCGCATCCGAGGTCAGGGCCAGAGGATCCCTGGACAGAGAGACAAAAGCTGGGAGCTTGTGATTGTGGCGGGATGCAAACAGATCCACATCTGGTTGGCCCCAATGGTGACACAGAGATTGAAACACCCTGCTGCATAGGGACCATTCTACCTGGCGAGAGGTACCCCTGCTCAGAGAGTCCGCCAGGTGATTTTCCACCCCGGGATGTACACAGCTGAAATGCAGGGGACATTGGCCTCCGCCCAAGTCAGGATCAAAGACGCTTCCTGGAGGGCCCCCCTTGCTCCGGGTCCCTCCCTGATGATTGATGTAGGCAACTGCCATCTGGTTGTCCGAGCGCACCTGAACAGGCAGGCCCCGAAGATGAGTATTCAAGCGAGCCAGAACTAACCTGATCGCCCGCAGCTCCAAGACATTGATAGGTGTGTGGGCCTCCTGAGGGCCCCACCTCCCCTGGAACCGCAGGGACTTCCAGAAACCCCCCCAACCTGACAGACTGGCATCCGTGGTGACCGTCTCCCAGGAAGAGGCAAGAAAGGATCTGCCCCCCCAACAGGTTCCTTGAGTCCATCCACCACAAGAGGGACCTCCTGACCAGGGGGGAGAGCACACAGACCCTGTCCAGGGACGCTGGGTCCTTGTCCCATACAGACAATATGTGAGGTTGCAGAGGCCTCAAGTGGAACTGAGCATAAGGGACTGCTTCGAAGCACGCCACCATCAGGCTCACCAGCTGCATCCCCTGCCTGATGGAGGGATGGGGACAAGCTAGGAGGGACTGAGCCTGTGCAATCAGACTGTCCACCTTCTGCTGAGGAAGGAAGTGCCTGAACTGTATCCAGATTCATTCCTAGGAATGGAGTTACCAAGGAAGGGGACAGTGAGGACTTGGGGTGGTTGATCACCCATCCAAATGACTCCAGAGTGGACACCACCAGCTGAGTATCCAACTCTGCCTGATGTAGAGACTGGGAAGTGATGAGGATGTCGTCCAGATAGGGAAGCACGCGGACGCCCTGACATCTGAGTAGAGACATCACGCCAGCCAGCACCTTGGTGAACACCCTGGGAGCTGAAGTGAGGCTGAAGGGCAAGGCCACAAATCGGTAGTGTTGATCCATCTGAGAGAACCTGAGGAACCTTTGATGACCTGGGAACACAGGAATATGAAGGTGAGCATCTTTGATGTCCACAGAAGTCATGAAATCCCCTTGGCGCAGGGAACTGATGGCAGAGCGCAGAGTCTGCATGCGAAAGCACCTGCCCCTGACAAACTTGTTGAGAATCTTTAAGTCCAGGATGGGCCTGACAGAACCATCCTTTTTGGGTACTGTGAATAGGTTGGAATAAAAGCCCTTGCCTTTTTCTCTTAAGGGGACCTGGCAGATGACCCCCAGCTCCAGGAGGCCTTGCACTGCTTGCACTAGCTTCTGAGCTGACACAGGGTCCTGAGGAATCCAGGATCTGATGAATTTTGAAGGGGGATCGGCAGCAAACTCCAACTTGTAACCAGAGGACACTACCTCCTGAATCCACCGGTCTGAGACATGAAGCCTCCAGACGTGAGTGAAGTGCTGCAGCCGTCCCCCCACCCGGATGGGTGAGGGCGACCCCATCATGCCTGAGGGGGCTTGGGAGAGGATTTAGCTTTGGGACCCCAGGAGGAGCCAGGACGTCCACGTCCTCTGCCTCTACCCCAGAAATCTCCCCGGGCCCCAGGGAAAGAAACCCCCCTTCCCTGTCTTGCACCACGGTAAGGGGAGGAGAAGGAACCCTGACCCCGAAAGGGCCGAGATTGCCGCCTGCGCTGGGGTAACCTGCCTCCCTTAGCAAAAAGGTCCAGGTGGTCCCCAAACAGGCGCAGTCCTCTAAAGGGAAAACCAGTGAGGGCCTTCTTGGCAGTGTTGTCAGCAGCCCACTGGCGCAGCCAAACCGAGCGGCGTATAGCCACCACAAGGGCAGAAATTCTGGCACACATTCTGTTTTCTTACAAAAACATCACAACTGGAGAGTGCATTAAACACCTCACAAGGCAAATCATCAGGGGCACTATCAAGCATATTTCTGATAAGGGTTCTAGTGGCCACAGCAGTAATGGCAGAGGCACAGACCGGGCGCAGCGGCGTCCCCGCACATGCAAAGGCATGGGATGACCAATACGCCGGTCTTCAGCATCCCGCAGGGTAGCAGGATCAGAGGAATGCATGACAGAGGTGTTAGATAGTCCTAGGATCGGGGCATCCACCTCAGGGGGGGATGACCAACATTTAACCACCTCAGCAGGAAAGGGATGCTTCCTATCCCAACTCCTTGGAACCCCGGGAAGTTAACTGGGGCGCTCCCATTCCTTGAGCACAAGGTTATGGAAATGTGCCTGCTCTGGAAATTCCAAACGTGATTTTGCTGTATGGAAAAGCTCCCCTCTTTGCCTGGGAGCCTCAACAGGGAGAGAGATAGCCAAAACCTCAAAAATCTGGGTCAATAATCTGTCAGTGTCATCCGGGGCCCAGGGGTCAGAGCCAGAATCGTCATGACCCCTCGGTCTCTCATCAGATGAGCCTGAATCAGAAAAGAACTCCACTTCATCAGACGGGGTATAGCCACACAGATTCAAAAACTCCTGTTTCCATAGGGAACATAGAGAACATAGAGTAACATTAGGCGTCAAGTGCCGCTTCTTAGCAGGGGCCTTACGCATTAGGACTTCGCAATCAACTGTTCAACAGTAGCCGGTCTAGAAGACACATCAGGCTGAGAATCCCCACTATTATGCAACTCAGTAGGAGTGAGGTTTAAGCTTGGGGGAGTAGGTGAAGTGAAACGAGGTGCAGACACTGGCAGGACAGATTGCAATGCAAGCACCTGCTCAGCACAGGGTACACAGACCCGCGCCTTGTCAGTGTCAGCATGAGGCTGCCCACACGCTACACACAGCCGGTCTGGTCCCGAAGGGACCCCGGTCACAATATCCTGGGATGCCTCCATATGGTGATTATAGCGGCGCTATACGCCGATAGGGAATAACGCTATGTAGCAACCCTGGATGCCCCAATAGCACGCTAGGGAAGTGGAAGTATAATCTTTACAAGGCCTACAAGCAATATACTAAAAACAGGGCCGGGAGAAGCCAAGAAGGGTTCGTCCTACCTGAAAGACATAAGCAGACAAGACCTTAAGTACATCGTAACCAAGGTGAAGGAAATAAAGCCGCCCGCGAGGGCACTTACAGACCGCAGTAGGTAGGAGTCCGTCACGCATAGGCCAACCAAGCAGGAAAGATGGTGTCAGTATACCTTGAGGGGCGGGCCAGTAACAGCGATGACGCATAACGCGCCAAAGACGGGCCCCGCCCCCCCGAAGAGCGCGAAGCCTGATGGTAATGCTGCCGCCAAGCGCGGAACCAAGTCAGCGGCGGCAGATTTAAAGGCAGTAAAGACAAGTCAGCGCGGCGGCTGACACAAGAATAAAGGCATGTGAAAAGAGAAAGCACAGACTGCATAACATACATATCTATACACATACACCCCCCCCCCCTTTCCCCCGAAGACTACAATGAGGATGAGGGAGGACGGCGGTCACATAAATAGGGCCCACCGATAGGCAGGGGCAAGGTGCAATAGTGCGGGAGGGGCATCCCATAGAGGCTCACCATAAGCCTGAACCGCCTACCCTTTGGTGGGGGATTGCGGTGGAGCAGCGGTCCCAAGCACCAATGGCGGTGCTGCCTACCTTCACCCGACCAGCGCAGCCAAGGCTGGGAGGCATATTACTAGTGGAACGGGTGGGAATAGTCCTACAGGGCCGCAGGTTAATAACCCCGCTCACCTGCGAGTAGAGAGCCAATTTCTCGTCCTTCGCAGCCAGACTTCAGAGAAATTCGGGGGATTTGTGGGAGGTCCCTGGGTATTCGAGGGGCCGGGAGGAGCCTATTTTCGATGTCTCTGCAGTCCAGCGCCATCTGGCGGAGTATATCCCAACTGTAAGTATTAGATTTGGAGCAGGACGTACTGTATACTAAGAATAATTATTCGCTTTAACCCTTTAAGTGCCAGCCTTCCTAGAATTTTTGTCACCCTTTGTTGCCAGACCACGTTTCACTATTTGGCGCTACATATGTTCAACCTTGATTTTTGTAGGGATTCTGAGCTTCAACATGCAATGTCTTGTTTGGCCTTTTTTTAGTGTATTCTCAATACTTTTGGGTGAAATATGTGCAAAACCATAAAAAAAAATCTATTTTTTGCAATTTGTAGTTTTTTTTGTAATAAAAATGTAAGTTTGTCAATAAAATCTTATTGCGTGTAAAACCCCAATTTCTTCCGGTCACAGCGGTACCACATATGTATTGGTAGACACCCTTTCCTGCCCAGAAGACTCCCCCAAACTGAAACAGCGCTTTAGGAGATTTTCAGATAAAATACAACTATGCCACGCGCTAAGCGCACCTTGCAGTTTTTCCAGAAAAACAACCCTTTACATTTGAAATACCCCCACAAACTATATATTCTCTGGAAGTACACGCCTCAAGCTTTCTAGGCGTACCAGGCTTGTGGGTGTAGTTTTGTGGAAGTAATCCCTCAATCAATTGTTTGGTTGCACAGAGTTTCCCTAAAAAAAAAAAGAATAAAAAAGAAGAATCAAAGCCACATTATCCTAAAACACTATATGCAAACAAGAAAAAAACAAGTAAAATCTGAAAAAGCAACATCCCCCGAACAGAACTGTACCCAACATGCATATGTACTGTCAAGGGAAGAGTTGCCAAACACCCCAAAGTAAAGCATGTGCATAACGGTAGTTTTACTTGAAATTTTCAGCTCTGCTGACAAAGTGCGCACTTTGCAATTTTTCAACCAAAACAACCTTTTACATTTGAAATATCCCCCATAAATCATATATTCCCTGAAAGTACACATGTTAAGCTTTCTAAGCGTGGGCTCATCTTTCTGGAAGTAATCCCTTGAAGAATTCTTAGGTTGCACAGGGTTTCCCTAAAAAAAATTATAAAAAAGCAGAATAAAAAAACATGTTTTCCTAAAATATCAATATGCAAACAAGAAAAAACAAGCTAAATCTGAAAGCGCAAGGTCCCCCGAGCAGAACAATACCCAACATGCATAGGTACTATTAACCCTTTTAATTGCCAGCCTACTTGAGTTTTGTCACCCTCTGTTGACAGGTCATTTTTCCCCATTTTGTGCCATCTTTAACTGTGATTTTTGCTGGAATTTCCAGAAAATGTATATTTATATAAAAATGATATACATATTTTTTTGCAGTAGCATGTAGGCTTTAACATGGTCCTGTTTTTTAAATTTTTTGCATAAAAAAACAAAAAAATAAAATAATATTTTTTAGACAATTGTCTCCTTTATTTTAAATAAAACATTTGTTTTATTAATGAAAACCATATTGCATGCGATAGCCCCATTTCTCTCGATTACAGTGGTACCACATATGTATCGGTAGCCCCCCCATTCTTACCCAGGAGACCCCCCCAAACTGAAAAGAGCACTTTATAACATTTACAAAAAAAAATACAACTACTATCCACACTATAAACATAAGGGGTTAATTTAAAAAGAAAATATGACATAGGGCCCCCCCTCCGGGGGAATTTTAAGGGTTTGCGTTAGGCTAACCCTAACCCTTAAAAGTCCCCAAAAAATTACGTAGGGTCCCCCCTACCCATCATAACCAGCCCGGGACCAGCTATGGGGGCTTGTAGGAACAAGGTGGCGGGGCCAGCTATTGTGGCCCCCCCACCCTGCAGCCTACAAGCCCACATACCTTGTGTGGGCCTGGGCTCTTCTGCCCCCCCCCCCCCGGGCTTTGGGAAGGCAGGTAATTGGGGTGCCGGGGGTTAATGGCAAGTCACCCGCTAGCCGCAGGTGACTTGCCAGCCCCCAGCCTTGTGAACTGGTATAGGGGTCTCATGGACCCCTTAACAGTTCACAAGGGGCTAAATGTAAAAAAAACACACAGACACAAAGAGAAAAAATATATATTTTTTTTTTATACTTACCTCCCATCCATCCCTGGGCATTGTGTCCCACGCTGATCAATCTGACTTCTGCTCTCCTGCTGCTGCTGGAAGCCTTTCATAGCTGCTGGGTGACAGAGCATAAGGGGTTAATTTAAAAAAAAGTCATTTTTGGGGGGAATTTTAAGGGGTAAAGCTAACCCTAACCCTTAAAAATCCCCCCCAAAAATGATGTAGGGTCCCCCCTACCTGTCATAACCAGCCCGGAACCAGCTATGGGGGCTTGTAGGAGCAGGGTGGAGGGGCCAGCTTTTGTGGCCCCCCACCCTGCAGCCTACAAGCCCACATACCCTGTGTGGGCCCGGGCTCTTCTGCCCCCTCCCCCCCCGGGCTTTGGGGAGGCAGGTAATGGGGGTGCCGGGGGTTAATGGCAAGTCACCTGCTAGTTGCAGGTGACTTGCCAGACCCCAGCCTTGTGAACTGGTATAGGGGTCTCATGGACCCCTTACCAGTTCACAAAGGGTTAAATGTAAAAATAAACACACACGAAAAAAAATGACATTTATTTATTTTTTTCTACTCACCTCCGATGTCCCGATCATGTCCCACGAAGCTCAGATGACAGCTGCTGGAGATCATTGGAGGAGAGCTGGTAACCAGCCCTCTTCCTCCGATCTCCAACAGCAACTGAGCTGGCGGGTGACAGGTGTCGGGTCACCTCACCACGGAAGAGCCCGGGGGGGGGGGGAACGGAGCCCCCCCCCTCCCCGGTGAAGAGGAGACCCCGCGGGAGGGATCGGGGCTGCAGGTGGGTAAATCTTTTTTTTTTTTTTTTACAGTCTGTGCCAGCAGCCGAAGCGCTATTTCGGACGCCCTCCTGAAGACAGAAGAGCCCCGGGATGGGGGGATCGGATGCCTCCCAGGTGAACAGAAGACCCGGCCCGATCCAACGAGGGGTCAGGTGAGATTTTTTACTTTTGTATTTTTTTTACTGTGGGGTTTTAAAGCCAGCTACGTGAGTCCCACATAGCTGACACTTAACGGTAAGAGAGGCTGCTACGTGAGACTCACGTAGCTGGCACTAGAAGGGTTAAAGCAGAAGTCTAGTCTCAAGGTTACCTAGAGACTAGAGCAGCGATACTCAACTGGCGGACCGGGGTCCAAATGTGGACCTCGGCTCCATATTTCCGGACCCCTGCCCTGACAGCCCTTCACTCGGTTGTTGCCATGCTCAGTGCTGCCCCCTTGATCGGCGATGTCCCGGTGCCAGTGTCATGACTCCCTGGCACCTAACATTGCAATATGAAGTACTGTATGCGCAGGCAGTGGCATTGCAAAGTACACTCAAACCTTTTTCTCTGTCTGTTTGCCCTATCCAATCCTCCCCCCCCCCCCCCACCGCCCCAGCTCAGCCTAATCTATTCCTGTCCCACCATCTTAGCCCCATCCATTCCTGTCCCCCTCAGCGCTCTGCCCCATCCATCCCAGTCTCTCTGCCCCACCCATCCCTGTCCTCCCAGCTTTACCCATCCAGCCCGTCCCCTCAGCTCTGCCCCATCCAGCCTAGTCTCTCTGCCCCATCGATTCCTGTCCTCTCATTTTTGCCCATTCAATCCCTTCTCCCAGCTCTCTCTCCATCCCTTCCTGTTCTGTCTATCCCTCCCTCTTCCTTACAGCTTCTCCCCCATTCATTCCTCTCTCCTGAGCCCTATCCATCCTTACCAGACCTTATTGCCAGTAACATCTTGGGCCCTAGTCCACTCCTGTACACGGCCTGCACAGAATGCAAGGGGGAGAGGAGTTAAAGCAGTGTGCCACAGGCTAAAGCTGTAGGATCTGTGGGGCCATAAAAAAAAAAAGCTCTTGTATTTTCCCATTGCCCAATAAGATGTTTGCGATGGGGTAGGTGGGGAGGACGGTGGCAAAGTTTTGCCTAGGGAATTCATAGCTCCTGCCCCAGTGTACTGATTTCTAATTATCCACCCCCCACAACAGCCCTCCTCCCAGACCGTTACCTCTCACCAGATGCCTTTAAATAGACCTTTACAAGAAGTGGTTTAGTACCCCTGGACTAGAGTTCCACTTTAAGGAATCTGTTGTGGAGCTTAGGTCGGGGCATACTTCTTACTAGACTTGCAGGAGAATCAAATGTGGGGGCCAGTAGTGGGCCCATAATGGCTCTCTCTGTACAAAGCTGTACAAAGGCTTTGTTTGTATTTATACCCTGCACTTTCAATACAGGTTCATTTTGGATGATTTCACACCAGTGTGGATGTGGAACTTTGGGGCGAGCGATCCGCAGCCGCCTGTGATAAGCTGCCCATAGTAATCTATCATCCTGTGGGTGCAGCACTAGCGATTCCCCCCAACGTGAGTGGAAAACGCTCTCCAATCAGCAATTGCCATCCAAAAGCGCAAGTGCTCCTCAATTGACCTGGTGTAAAACCAGCCTTAGTACACAGAGCTTTACAAGGTTTGAGTGTACACAAAGTTAAGGTAATGTTTACATTTGGCCGAAAAAGCGGACAGGTAACAAAATATTTACACACACACAAACACTCAAGTCACATTATGAGCAGCAGCCTATATTAAAGTAATCACTGTGCGCAGCACTTAAAGTGGACCAACACCCAGGATTTTGACTATCCTGGGTGTTGGTCCACTTAGGTGGGGCACCCCGATCTGTCAATGACAGCGCTCAGAGCCGCTCTGGTATGCGCGTCTCTTGGACGCGCATACCAGAGCGCTGTCATTGGCTGCGTCTCTCGCTTCCCTCTAACAGGGAGCACGCACCGTTGGATCGCCGGTAAGGTAAGGATTGTGGGCCTCCTGGGGGGTTCCTCCCCGCGGGACATCCCGATTTCGGATGCCCCGCGGGGAGGGATCTGATCGGTCCGGGAATCTTATAGATTCCCGGGCCGATCCCCCCTGGGTGTTGGTCCACTTTAATAGAGTCCTGGTAGGTCGTTCCAGGTATCTGGAGCCATGCTGACTGCAGTGCATCCCACAGCTGCTGGAGGAAGAGCCAGAGAGCAAACACAACAATCATGGTAGTCCCACAATTGGGGACAGGTCTGGGGGCCAGGGTAGTACTTACACTACTGGCCGTTCTCTTTCAACCTATGTTGGACATTTCTAGCACCTGACATGTTGCATTACCTTCCCTGTTCCAGAGAAGACGAGCAATATATATATATATATGGGTGTATGTGATATGCAAAGCTAAGGTCTATCCATTTGATGAAGCAGAAAACATGACTCAACCTTTTGACAATTCCAATATTGTTGTGAAAATGTAAGCCTTGAAGGCTATTCTGTCAAATTTGACTTGATTAGCAGAGGTGCACTAACCATTCCTTTGCCATACATAGTATGGGCCACTGAATTGATTTATACATGTCTGGTAGCCCCATGGTTCATTTTGGTGGTGAGTTGCTTTACTGTAGCATGTCAGTCCACCCTCACAGACCTTTGTAGCTGATGGTTACCTCTCACATCAATGGCACATGGTGCTCAGGAGTTTCCATGCCGCTTATTCATATTAATACTAGTTTGGCAGCTTGCGCATGCCCCCAAACTGGCTGCAGTGTGCAGCAAACAAGACTTAGCTGAGCCACGGTATATGACCCTGAATTCAATTTTGTTTCCTTGCCCCCGGGGGGCATCCCACTTTGCGACTGTACCTCAGCCAAGAAATGCTGGGGCCGCTCTCGCTCACCCATTGTTTACCTCGCCAAGGGAGCCCATTGATAAGGTGTCTTATCCTTTAGATTACAGGACCAGCCACGTTGGGATTTGTTCTGCTTCAAAGTGGAAAAAAACCCAACAGTGGACGGCATGGCATTTAAAGAATTTCAGGGCCGGCCACGGTCTTTTCCCTGGGGCATCCCAAATCGAGATACCCCGCTGTGTGAAAACCCCCAGGGCACCCATAAAACTCACCTTTCCCCACTCCAATGGCCCATGTGCGGGCTCTTATCCAACAGGACCGGTCTGCCTTTGTTTACAAAGCAAAGCGCGCTCTGCCACATCCCCAGCATTGTGCACACTCCCGCCCCAGACATTCAAATAGGCTGAGGCAGGAGCGCGCAGCAGGGGATGCGGCAGCGCACACTACCCATTCTAGTAAACAAGAGCCGTCTGCTGAATAACGTAGTCATTTCAGGCAGCTCTCATTGGACGAGAGGCCACTTTGGGATGACCCAGGGGCACGGAACAAAAATTCCAGGGTTTTGTTTCGTTTTAAGAGCATTTGGAAGTTGGGTTGTATCAGACCATGTTAAGCATATGCATATGAAAACCACCTTGTCCAGTTTATTTAAAATGCAGCTGCATGCAATAACATAGGGGAGTACATTGCTCAGACTCTGTATTGTGAAATTATAATTATTTTGCCCTTTCAGTCCTGTAAGCACTCCTCCTATGACTTTCTACTGTCCTCCACACGTATTACATGCACGACTAAAGTTTGGCTGCAATGGTCGGTTTCTCATGGGCAGCTCATTTATCCATGCTACTGTACATACTTCCATCTTTAAACCACTAAAATTTTCTTAAATCCAGACTCCTGGCAAATTATGTTTTGTCTTTGTATAGTATGAGGAACAGTTTAAAATGATTTAAGTTTGTGTCACTAATATACTTCCTGTTTGGTTACGGATTTATATGACATTTATTCTTCCATCAGAACAAAATATGGACTTCCTGTGCTATTGACATGTCCTCACTCTAGGGATATGCAAACAGACCACAAAAAGTTAACATGCTAAAGATCAAAAGAGTCCTCTTTTTTTGTCTTCAAGGTAGCCACCGGAGGTCTATCCTGGTTCTGCCACACAGTAACAAGCTTCGGTCACCCTTAAAGTGGACCAAAACCCACCCAGTCTATGAGGCTCCAGGGCAGGCGTACTTGTCTCCCCCTGGGGCATCCAGATTCAGGATGTTCCGTTGTGTCAAATGTTAAAGCGGGCAACAGTCAAAAGTGACTTAAACCAGACCAACACAACAAACAGTGCTCATATGCATCCCTCCCCAGGGCAATATAGATTGCTGCACATAAAAGATCATTTACCTTTTTCTAACTCCTGTTGCAGCAAATTTTAGAAACAAATTGCCAGCTCACGCATTTGCAGGCCACCTGCAAACAGAAAGTGCTGCTGGGCTTCCTGTTACTGTGCATTGTCAGTTATGTCAGTTGAATCCAGGCAACAGCATGGCTGGGGTGATGGGAGAGGAAGCTGCAAAATGGCCGCTACCTTTCTTTTCCAGCTGTGCCAGGCTGTTGGTCTGGTTTAAATAGAGTAGTAATAAGACATATTCTAGGGCTGATTCATTACTGCCACTTATATGGACTTTTTCTTTGCCAGGGACTATTAGACGATCCGCTTACCTTACTGCCGCTCCCATGTTGCTGATTAGACTCCCTCAGCCCCTGTTGTTGGAGCTGCATTTTCTGGATTCTGGGTAGGCATGGCCCAGGTAAGCCGGCTCCGACTGAAAACAATGGGGACCGTTGTAAACCATGAATTTCCGTGTAGGGAGGAGGCACCCTTTGTTTCCGTTGGAAGATGGCCATACACATGCCGCACCCATCTGCTTTTAATTAGAAACTTTCTCGAGGTGTTGATCCTGTGGATCGGATATACTGATTGCAGCGGTGTTGCACAAGGCTCTCTCTTTATTGGACTGGGAAAGACAATCCTTTTACCTCTACGTAATCTTTCTTCACTTTTCTCCCCTATTATTTCTACAGTTTCCCATATTAGCGAGCGGTAGATTCTTCAGAGCTTTTTGGAGTTTTTAAAGAAATCCTTTGGACATTTTATTCACTTTTATGGGATCACCCTTTTATTGGACCGAATGGGGATTGTCTGATTCCAGGATCGGTGAGATTACAACTGTATCTCAATGCTGATTATTTTACCTGTCTTGTGAGTGGATTTGGATCTTTTTATTAAAGTTATAGTTTTTGCAATATTACACTATTTTGGGCTTTCTGCTTCTCCATGTATGTCACCCCCTGAGCTTTGCCTGGAAAAGAGAGATTGCACAGCGGAGGGCTGTATGGAAATAGTACCTTTGTGATATCTGTAAATGCTGGAGGGTTGAACTGTGGAAGCATTGCTGGATAAGCGTTTATTTAAAAGTGGATTACATCAGAATTGGCAACAACGCCGTGTAAAATCAATTCTAAGCGCATTGCCTACTTAAAGTTGGTAAGAGTTTGCACGATTGGTGGAGGATTCCTTTGCACAATTTTGCGTGGAGTGCATGCACCGTGGGACATAGTTATATTGAGCACTATAGCACCTTTAAAGGATTAAAAATTGGGACTTTTGTTTTGTCTTATTCAATCTAGCTTGCTCTGTGTTTATATTAACAGTTTCCCATATTAGTTGAATTGTGCCTTTTAAAATAAACTCAGAAAATTGAAATACTGTATTTCTCTTATGCTATGTACATGGAGCCCTGTTCTGTGTAAATTGCTTTAGGGACTTCATTGAGCTCACACGCATGTAATAATTGTAATTGAAATAAACAGATATGTACTTGAACTTAGTAATGTTGACTTTACCTTAAATGAAAAAAGAATCCTAAGAAAAAAAATATAGTCAGAATACATAGGGCTATTACAACAGCAGAAAGAATCATCGGCCATCCTGAATATATACAAGAGCAGATCTAAAATCATGCTCTAATAAAATCAGCCCGTCGAAGCAAGTTTACTTGTCCTTACAAAGATTTTCTATCTTTGACTAGTACCACTCGCCACAAGAGTTTCTTCCCCCGAGCCATCCAGCTACAAAATACATAACACCTATCTACAGAAGAATGAGGATACCAGGAGCGATAGCTGTGAATATCCTATCCTATTGTGGATATTATATGTGAATAGCTGAAAGGTTTTTTTTTTTTTTCTTTGACATAGTATTGCTACTATTCATAATAAGCAACTTTGTACCTAGAGTCAAACTGTTAACCATTGTATGTTCAGGTCGATATTATTCTATGCATGTAATGCCACAGCCCTTAAAGTGGACCAACACCCAGGGGGGATCGGCCCGGAAATCTATAAGATTCCCGGACCGATCAGATCCCTCCCCGCGGGGCATCCGAAATCGGGATGTCCCGCGGGGAGGAACCCCCCAGGAGGCCCACAATCCTTACCTTACCGGCGATCCAACGGCGCATGTGCGAGACGCGGCCGCGTCTCTCGCTTCCCTCTAGCAGGGCGCGCTCCCGCGCCGGCCGTTTTGTGAATGGCCGGCGCAGGCGCGCTCCCTGGTAGAGGGAAGCGAGAGACGCAGCCAATGACAGCGCTCTGGTATGCGCGTCCAAGCGGCTTTGGACGCGCATACCAGAGCTGCTCTGAGCGCTGTCATTGGCCGGACGAGGTCACGTGGGAGCGGGGAGAGGTGAGTTTTTGCGGCGATCGGGGGGGTTTCAGACAGCAGGGCACCCCCGATCGGGGTGCCCCACCTAAGTGGACCAACACCCAGGATAGTCAAAATCCTGGGTGTTGGTCTACTTTAAGTGAAAGGAGGGAACGTGTCCAAAGTTTGATTAATGCCAAGTTACCAATGTATTGTAATTGGTGTTGCTAACTAGGTCCTGTAAAGGAGGCATTTACCAGAGTTTGGCACCCATGCCTAGTCAAACAGAATGAGTTAGTGGGCCTTAATTAAAGACATAAAAATGGGTGTTGGTCGCAGCTCAGTGGGACTGGCTGCTGATGGTCACATGGTCTGGAGTCTGGATATCATTAACAAAGTCTTGAAAGACCACAAGAGCATTACATAACCCAAAAGGAATTACCAGGTACTCATAGTGATCAGCTTTAACATTAAAAACAGCTTTCCATTAATCACTTTGGCGGATGCGAATTAGATTATATGCTCCCCCAAGATCCAATTTCGTGAGGATTTGGGTGTTCGATGAGAGGCAAAGGATATCTGTTCAAGACAGTCATTTTATTCAGACCTTGATAATCAATGCAAGGGCATAATCCCCCATCTTTCTTCTCGACAAAGAAGAAACCCGTCCCTGCATGCAAGGAAGATGGACAGATGAACCCCCTTTTATCAGAAATGTATTCTCTTATGGCTAACTCCTCAGGCAGGGTCAGGTTATTAATCTTACCCCTAGGGGGCATGAAACCCCATAAAAGTAACTTTATGAGACAATCGTTGGCCCTGTGAGGAGGTCTTTAGTCCTTAGCCGAGGAAAACTCAGAACCAACAGAGTGACAGGAATATCTAGAATGAGAAATTCTAAACTTTGCACATGGGAGGAACCCACAACTAGTCTGATTAATGGAGTTTTAAAAGAGACCAGCCTGCCAAGGATAGGTATGTTATCAACCACCAAGATTTGAAGGAGAATTATTCAAGGGTACAAAAGGAATACCTAGAGCAGCTGCAAGGGATTTATCCAGAAATGTAACAGCCACCACATTATAGATCACATGGGAAGGAAATATTGCCATGTGATCATAGCGGGTAACAACATTTTGTTTAAATGAGGGAAGGATACCTGAATCCCCCCCCCCCCCCTTGTCTTGGTGCTGGAGTTTTCCGCTGGCTTTTTCTTACTCGGACAGGCCTTGGCAAAATGGCCAGGATTGCCACAGTAGGCAGAGGCCCCGGGTGTGATGTCTCATCTTCTCCAACTGTGAGAGAAAGGTTGACCTCCGCTGCATGGGCTCCTCCAAAGCAGATGCGGAAATAGCAGGGCCCACAATAAAGGAATCTTGACGATGCACGCGCCAGTCTGGATCTCTACTTTTCTCCAACTATCACTCTCTCTGGCGCCGGTCCATCTAAATGGCTAATTAAATGTAATCATCAAGCTTCTTTGGGGTAGGGAAGTTCACCAAAGCATCTTTAATATTTTTAGTGAGACCCATACCAATTTGACTTGAATAGTCACCTGATATCTGGATCCCAGACTGTACTGCCCAAGGATTGAACTACATTCACAGGTGCTTTTGTGCCAGCTCCAGCCCCCCTGGCATCAGTTACAGGGACACTCCTTCTCTAATTACTACAATGGATGAGATGTGTCAGGCCTCGCCATACCTCTTTCATTGCAATGAAAGGAGAGGGTGTGGCAGCGCTCCTATGACTAATGATGGGTTGTAATTCCGACCATCATCACTTACGACCATTCTTGGGCATGCAACATGCGCTTGGATCCAGTGATCAGGTGAATTTCTGATTGCTGAACTAGCAATAATCATCTACAGGCAACTAGTATACCCTTGTTTGTTTTTTGGCTGTTGAATCACTTTAAATGGATGGATTGCTTTTAGTGATACTGTAGGTAATGGATACACCATTGTGTCGAGCTACATTTGGCACTGTCCTGAACTGTTTTCCATTTTTAAATTGAAGCAGAAATGGCCGATATATTAAGGTTTACAGGATTCATCACATCCCCCAATCAGCTCAGCGGAGCATGGACAGGATTGCTGGTTCCTCCCTCCTTCTGCCCCTCCAGATTCATCACAGATCCAAGGACCACGCCCACTTTTTTTAGAAGAGAAATCATAAGCTGAACCTGTAAACCTCAATATCTCAGACATTTCTTCTTCAATTTAAAAACAGAAAACAGTTTAGGACAGTGCCTAATGTAGTCCAATGCAATAGTGTAACAACTACCTTTGCCTGCAGTATCACTTTAAAGAAGAGCAACTACTGGCCTAGAGTCTACAAGGCATTTCTAAAAGGTTGGCGCTCCATTATGAATACAGCGTAAGTCGCTGATTATTCTTATTGTGATAATTCTTTCATTTATTAGAGGGGTCACCAGAATTATATTAACTAGATTCCATATCTGTTGATCTGACGTGGATATTGATTTCCAAAATCTATTTCAGCACAACTTGCAGAGCAAAGGTTAGGATTTATAAAAATCAACTGATGACTATTTAAAGCACAGGCTTCTAGTTTCGCCTACAGTTTTCAATCACATGCAGCAATCATTAGCCATCATGTGATGAAACTACCACCTACAGCTTGCTTCTACAATGTACCAAAACCAATACATAATGCAATTAAAGCAGGCCTCCAGTCAAGAAACTAAAGTTTAGTCATTTGTTCCCCTAAGGCTCTGTTCACACCTTTCCGTTACATTAAGAGCAGGCATTTTGTAACCATGCAATGTAACAAAACATATGCTGAGCTTTTGATGCGTTTGCATTTCATTTTTTAAAAGAAAAACATTATTTGCACAATAAGTAAATGGAAAAGTCTATGGCAATGATAATGCAACGCAAGCGCAAGGCAGGTACACTGCGGTGTGCATGCATTGTGCTTGTGTTGCCATGGACTTCTATTGAGCTGTGCTGTTACCATGTTGCACTAAAAAAGGTGTTTAACGCTTTTATAATACATTGCACAATGCAGCGTTGCAAGTGTTAACTATACCATTTAGAATAACGCACAGTGTTTTGCTTAAACCCATGCATATTATGAATAGCTGGGCTCCTAGAATTTCATGGGAGTGGCCATCTTGGATTACACCCAAGAGCTCTGCTTGCACATAAGCATGAATGGGGAGGAGCCTTTGCTAACACACAGACACACTGCAGATGAGCTAAGAGCTTTCTTATGACTAGTACAACCAGCCAGAGAGATTTTATGTTTCCACGCAGAACTTCTCTAGCTTTTTTTCCTCTACCTGGCATCATTGATGTAGCACTGATGCATCATTGCTGCAGTGTACCTGTGTGATATTGTTTCTCCACACCGGGCTGTCAGCGTCATGGAATTTTGCTCTAAGTAGCTCACACCAGAAAGATTTGCCTCAGGGAAGTGATCAAAATATCTGACATGTTACACACTCGCACGCTGAATCAACAGCTGCTGGAGGGGATGAATGTAACTATATCAGTTAATGTAAGTCAATAGCCATGGCTGCGCAGAGATACTACAATGTTTGTACACGGTTTTAAGAGCTTTCTGAGCAGTGATGAGTCAATATAGCCGATTTTTTTTACTTCTGTCTAGAAATAAAGCATTATATTATATTTAAGGTAATTTTGACTGTAGGACTGTTTGTTTTAGAAGCAGGGCTGTCAACATTGTGTCAAGATGGCCGCCCTCATGCAGTTCATTAGCATAGAATCTGCCTAGTATTCCACAACATGGAGATAAACCATCTCAAATCAGGGTTTTAGGGAAGCAATTTACTAAACGTTTTGACTGGAGGTCCACTTTAACGTCTAAAATGTCAAAGCATGTAATGGCCAAAAGTCAGGAAACATACAATACCATGTCTTCCACTGTAGAGTAAATGAGAAAAAAAAACAATACTTTTTCAATTTTCAGCAGCTTATCAGCTTTCAGGGCCAGTGCTGATAGGCTTTGCCGATTGCCACACTGATAGGTTGCTTGGAGTGACGCGCCAACGTGACCATGCCAAAAGGCTGCCCGAAAGCTGATAGGCTGCTCCATGGTAACCATAGAAGAGAACCCGGAAGCGGTGAGTATTGGGACAGCCGTGCTGCCCCGCTGCTGTATAGTACAGAGGGACTATGGTCATTTTTGACCATAGGTCCTTTTTAAAGTGGACCAAACCCCAGAATTTTTACTAGCTATGTTAAGCTCCCTGGGTCGCCTGAACAAACTCCCCTCTTTCCGGTCCTACAACGTATGTGCGGCCGCTCGTCCAATCAGCGTGCTCAGACCTGCTCGAGACCCTTCGTCCAGGAGCTCGTCTAATGCGCGCGGATCCGAGTGCACTTGCGGGCGCATCTCCCACTACCTTGTAACAGGGAGCGCGCCTTTGCTGGCCATTTCCAAAAGCCTGGCGCAGGCACCCGTCCTGCTAAAGGGATAACATATATGTGGCCACTGCTCGTGCATGCACCGAAGGTGAGATTTCGAGCGACCTGGGGGGTTTCACACAGTGGGGCAGGACCCCGGTGCCCTGGGGGGGGGGTGAGTATGTCTGCTCTGGAGTCTCAGACGAGGCAGCATCACAATATAATCCCTTTAAACATAGTTTTAAAAATGCAGAGCATTTCTGCCTGCTGCTAAAAGCAAGCTGTGCATATTTGACCTCCGAGTAATTACTGGCCCCATTTATTGCTCAGATATCACCAGCTGAAAGATAACAAGTGAAGTACTTGTATAGTTCCTTCGTACAAAGGCGATTTCTGGTTTGATTTTATCCTGGTATTTTTTGAAGTGCTCATTACAAAAGCCCCTGTGTGTAAAACTGGTTGGGCAGGTTTACGGGCCAAACACTTTAGAACATCGATAGGATATGTCTGATATTTAGAAGTGTTAGAATAAAAGATTAACTTTGTACCCCTGTTGGCAGTTAGCAAGCAATATAGTATATACAACATAAAACTGTGGCCGTTTCCTGGAAAAAAAAAAGAAAGTAGAGGGGAGCTATGGTTTGTAATTACTGATGGTAAGAGCTATTTTCTGTTTCAATACGGGTATTACTAGTTTAGCAATGCAATGCCTGTATAAGTAACAGTTTAAAGGTGTAAAAAAAAATTCCATTACCATGGGATCGAGGGTGCTGGTGACACGGATCAGGCCTGGACAGCACAGAGATTGGATCTCACAATCCAAGTAGGTTTCTCACTGCAGACTGATATGTGCTGGGACAAAAAGCGAGTATATATTTTCTTATTTAGGTGGACACTTCTAGTGATGTGCCTAGCTTCTCTGCTAATGACAAGCATGCTTCCTGAACTCCCAAGCTGATCTCACCCCTTTCCCACTTTAGTAAGAGGTCTGCATAAAAAAAAAAACCTTCTTCCATTGTGCATCAAAAAAACCCTCTTCCATTCCTTTCACTCCTCGCACATTTTGAATCGACAAAAGAAATAACCAATCCAAGGCAGAAATCTTTCCTTTACATTCAGACACTAAGAATTCAGCATCGCTGGAACTTGGGTGATTCTTTTATCACCGAACCCAAAAGATTTCAGGGCCGACCACTGGCCTTCATTTTAGGAAGGCAGGGGACGCGAGAGTGCCCATGTTCTGGGGATGTGGCTGCTCTCGCTCCTGATTGCCAACTGCAGAGCCATTTGCCAAGCATTAATATGCAAGATTGGATGAGAGCCCGAGCATGTACCAGGGAAGGTCAAAGTCAAAAGTTAAAAAAAATATATCAGTAGCTTACCTTTTATTTTAGTGGCTGGAGCGCGGGGATTCCTCATCTGTTAGTGAGGAAATCACTTCCTCATTCAGCTTTCAGTATCCAGCCCACTGACCTGGTCCATCAATTAACCTTCAGTGGACCAAGAACGGAAACACCCCCCACTCCCTCTCTCATCTCTGGTCACGCTATGTGCGGGTAGGCTGAAGACGCTCTACCCCCCTTTTTCTGATCACACTGGCCGTAATAACTAGAGGCACAATTAAGCAGTTATTTTTTTAATATGATATATGTAAAGCACACAGTGTGCTTACATCACATCACTGTTGCCACACCCCACTCTTTTTGAAAACGGATTGAAGTTTGGGGCAGGGCAATGTGTAGCCAGAGACAATGGAACAACAATCAGGCTTGCCTTTAGTATAACGTTAAGTAAATGTGAATATCTTTAGTTTTGGAAAGGCCTTATTTATGTTTAGTTTATGCGACACTCAAACAAAAGCATGTAAAATATACAAGACACAACTTGTAAATGGCTTAAATTCCACACAGACAGCCAAAATTATCTTGTACCAGAAAGCCGGAGGAAATCGATATAAAATGCATTTTAATACTAGCCTCAGGGTTCCCAGACAATTTACCTTGATTGCATAGAAGTAGGTAAAAACTACCAGTATTCTAGCTGAAGTATTTATCAAAGAGGACCAAAACCCTTACAGGTAAAGTGGACCAAACCCACGTCGAATGGCCCCGGGAATCGATAACATTTCCCAGGCCAATCGATTCCCTCCCACCGGGGCATCCAATATCGGGATGCCCCGCTGTGTGAACTGAAATAAAGCCCTGGATTGCTGCTTGGTAAGAGCCTTCATTTTCCACACCGTTTGAATACGTTCCAAACAAATGGGCAAGGACAGGCGCATGTGTGCCTTTAGTTGCAGGGTAAAAGTGTTTGCAGCACAGCTTCTCATTACACAGAGCTCCAAGCTGAGTCATCGGCATAGAATGGACAGGAGCCCAACACCCTCAAGGTAGCTTTACTCGTGCTTCTTAGTAATTCACTGCAAGAAGCAAACATTTTCTGATGGGTGGGACTTTTTTATTTAACATTAAATTGTCAAAAGCAGACCTAAACCATCCCTGGTAACTCTGCCCTTACTGTCCACAGGAACCCCAGCACAGCCCCCACCAATCAGTAACGCCTGGTGCAGGTACTTGCTGTGAATAGGAGGGTGCAGCAGATGCCACAGAACATAGGTTCATCTATATAAGCAGCTTACAAAGCTGATTGGAGAGGCTGCGCATGCACCTTGGGATCGCTGGTGAGATAGGAATACTGGTGATCATGGGGGGGTTTCACAAAGCTGCAGTGGCACAATAACCAAGGATAGTGAAATTCACGGTGCTTGTTACTCTTTAAAATTACTTTTGACTTTTAGTTATTACTTATCATATAAAGATCATTGCACATGACGCACACATATATTTATATCTTTTCCATACATTACAGATAAAAAATCTGGCAGGCAGCTGCAGACCCTCTTCAATGTGGTCAGAAAATATTTAGAGGCATAGGAAGAACACAAAAAACAAAAGAAACTGGGGAGTGGCCGGTAATAAGAGCGCTTCCTCCCCGCCTCCTGCCCACCTCTTTACAAGGCTCTTATCACACCCAGGCCTGCCTGGTGTAATGTCATTGATAATGACAGGCCTCATGCTAAAGTGACACAAAATAGCAGCCTGTGTCGCATAACAATGTTGCCATGTGTCTTGAAAGTCTGACCTGTCTATACAGTGTTTATTAATTCCCAACCACAAGCTTGTTCTGGCCAGATACTATGTAGAACCTATATATGCTCCAATATAATATTGCCACATATCATTAAGGAATCTGTTGTGCTGGCCACAGCCATCTAATGACAGGGGTGAAGGAACATGGCCCATTTCCCGTAATCGATTCAAAAACGAATAATAGCTACTCTACTTTGACCAGAATGGATGTGTGAAAATGCCCACTGTGATCGAGCAGTTCAGAAGAATTTGTTCATTGGTTGAGCATTGTATGTTTTAGGGCAGGGATGCACAACCTGCGCACTACCGTCATTTGCAGTACCCAGCACCTCTACCCACCTCTGCTCACCTTATCTCCCACCTCTGCTTAGCGCTGCCCTCCTGCCTCACCTCTGCCCACTTTTTCCCAATTTACCTCTTACTGCCTCACCTCCCTCTGCAACACCTTCAACCTGTCCCCTGCCAACTTCTTCCCACCTCACTTCTTCCTGCTTTTCTCTCTAACCCTCCTTCCACCCAACTCACCTCTTCCTGCCCTTCTCTCCTCACCTGACTTCTTCCCATCCTTCCTCTTCCTGCTCTTCTCACCTCACTTCTTTCCACCCCACCTCTTCCTGCTCTTCTCTCTAACCCCCCTTCCACCCAACTCACTTCTTCCCACCTCACCTCCCCCTGCTCTCCTCACCTCACTTCTTTCCACCCCATCTTTTCCTGCTCTTCTCTCTAACCCCCAATCCACCCAACTCACCTCTTACTGCTCTCCTCCCCTCACCGATCCCCACCTCACCTCCCCCTGCTCTCCTCTCCTCAGTTGTGCCCACCCTTCCTCTTTCTGCTCTCCTCCCCTCTTCCTGCTCTTCTCTCTAACCCCCAATCGACACAATTCACCTCTTCCTGCTCTCCTCACCTTTCCTCTCCCTGCTACCTCCACCTCACTTCCTCCCACCCTTGATCTTCCTGCTCTTCTCACCTCACTTCTTCCCACCACACCTCTTCCTGCAATTCTCACCTCACCCCCCCTTCCACCCACCTCACCTCTCCCTGCTCTTCACTCCTCACCTCTTTCTATTCTCCTCACCTTTCCTCTTCCTGCTCTCCTCTCCCTGACGCCCACCTCACTTCTTCCCACCCTTCCTCTCCCTGCTCTCTTCACCTCACTTCTTCCCACCTCACCTCTTCTTGCTCTCACCTCACTTCTTCCCACCCTTCCGCCCCCTGCTCTCTTCACTTCACTTCTTCCCACCTCACCTCTTCTTGCTCTCACCTCACTTCTTCCCACCCTTCCGCCCCCTGCTCTCTTCACCTCACTTCTTCGCACCTCACCTTGGTGTGCTCACTTGTCCTGAGAGCACCAAGGGACAGAGTGGCTGTAAGACCACTTTTTTGTGTGGTCCTAGAGAAGTAAAATTGAAAGGAGGGGCAAGATTTTCAGCCCTGCTATGGCTTCTGTAGGTGTTGGGGAAAATAGAGGAGAGGCACATGGGACAGGCATCAGATAAGCCGCTTTCTGCCTGAATTTTACTGTTAAGTTTAGAGTCCCTTTCAACCCAACACACAAAGACTAACTTTGCTTATCACTGTTTTCACATGAAAAATGATCTAAGTGCTTTATTGACCACAGCAAAGGAAACAAGCATTGCAATTGCAGGAAAGAACAGTACACGTGTACCTGGTGAGTAAATAGAGCATGTGAGGAGCCGCCATATCTCGTGGCCTCTAACTGGCATGTGCTGTGCTCCCTTGTGTAATCACCGCCTCAGCTGCCAGGTGACTGCAGCCATCAACACCACCTTCCTCTCCTTACTCTCATTACAGGTAAAACAGAATAGGGCAGGGAGGGCACGGACACATGCACTGCTCTTCTTTCCTTTGCTCGGGCCTCCAGTTTAGGTGATGGCAGCTCCAGTGACAACAGCGTGTCCCTGCTGCCAGTCACTGTCTTAGTATTTGTTCCGGACTGTCCCTTCATTAATACCCTGGAAGCCTGCAATCTGGCAGATTCACCATCAGAGAAGGCGACATGGAACTAGGCGAGTATTAAAGAGGATCAACACCCCCATGAAGTCTTGGGGGAACTGAAATATTTTTTACGGGGGAACCAGAATTTGGGATGATCGGCTGTGTGAAACCCCGCAGATCCCTCACCTCTTCCATGCCTGGTGCTGCATCTCTGCACCACGGGCGCATTCCCAGCACACCTCTAGCTAGGCCTTTCTAAATGGTCGGCACTGCCCATGAGCTAAAGTCAGTGAGGCAAAGGAAATTATGAATAGAACAAGCACTGCTGATTGGCTGAGCAGTGGGAACATGGAAAAGGTTTCCAGTAGACCTGGGGGGGTACAAGCAGAGGGGCATGCCAAATCAGAATGCCCCATCAGTGAGGAACACGACACAAGAAAAGTCCTTTGTAAAACCTGATTTTGGACTTCAAATGTGTGGTTAACTAATGAGGCATTATTAAAAAGGACCAAAACCCACGCTGGAGTCTATGAAACTCCAGGGCAGGCATATACCCTCTCACCGATTGGGGGTGGCCCGCTGTGTGAAACCCCCCAGGTCGCCTTCATTCCCGGTACGAGACATGCGCGAGCAGCGGCTGCATCCCCACTATCCCTTTAGCAGGGCACATGCCCTGCCAGATATTTGTGAATGGCCGTCGCAGGCACGATTCCTGTTAAAGGGTAGCAGGGGATGCGGCCGCCAGCACGCTCGGATCCACTAACATTAGACAAGCTCCTGGGCGAAGGGGCTTGAGTGGACGTATGCGTCGTAGGAGCAGGAAGAGGCGAATTTGTTCGGGCGACCTGGGGGGGTTTCACACAGCGGGCACGAACCAAAACCCAGGACAGTCAAGATCCTGGGTTTTGGTCCACTTTAAATAGGAACATTACAGGTCATGGGGAGTTTAAAAACTCCCCAGACCAGGCTAGCCCGGCCCCCTGTCCCTCCGGTTTACAAAATAGGTAATGTAAACTTACCATTCTGGTCGCATTGGGCTCAGCATCCCTCCGCTCCCCTATTGTCCTCCGTCGGGCAGTGACATCTTGGAATCCCGTCATGCAATGCACCGCCCCTCAGATCTCGTGCAATGCGCAGTGCCATGGCATAGGCTGCAATGACACTCAACGCAAAAGAGTGCGAGACATATGAAGAGAGGACGGCTACAGGTAAGGCCGGCTAAGCCTGCAGCCTTCACTCTGGGACAACTAAGGGGGATGGAAAGAAGCCAGGACTACTGCCGGATGGCCGCATTTTAGATAACGCCAACATCAAAACGGCAGTGAGGGAGGGATGTTTAAATCCCAGCAAAACCCACTGTGGCTGCTGACCTTTCCCCAGGTATGGCGCCACTGTGTGAAACCCCCCCAGGGGCACCGCAAACTCACCTGCTTCCTGGCTTTCTCAACTATGTACACACCGGCTGGCCACGTTCTCTGCATCTTTGGACTGTGCACGCGCTGACTGGAAGCGGGTGCATTGCTGAGGTTGCATAAACCCATGCCCAATAGGACCAGAAAGAGTTGAATGTAACTGGGCGACCTTGGGGGTTTCACACAGCAGCGCATCCCAAATTCCAAATAAAACCCAGGAAAGTCAAAACCTCAGGTTTTGTTCCTCTTTAACTGAGGTGTCCCAGGGTGGGAGTTCTGCACACATGCAGTAACCTTCTTGACTGCAGATCTGCTTTAATAAAAAAACAAAAAAAAAAACAAAAAGAGCCCTGTGGGCTTTGCCAGTGCGACCAGTTCCAACGTGACAGCTGTGATGCAACCTCCATTATTCATTGGCCACTTGGAGTGGTTGTTAATGCATATGTCCACTGCCGTTATAGATGCAGTAGGACACAATCTGGGATTTTCACTCTCCCAAATGGTGGGGCATTCTGATTTCATGTTCTGGAGAAACTCACCTTCCAGTCATTGCTGGCCAAACAAAGCAAGTGGTGGACTGGGGCCAAATGCTGTTTGTCTGTTTTTTAACTTGTTGCATGAAAAGCTCTTTAATATTAATTGGGAAATAATGTGATGGGTGCTGGGGCTATAGCATTTGGGCAAATCATGGGCTTGGGGATACAGTGGGCCTGGTCAGGGTGCTAAGGCAGCAGAGATTGGATGAGGGTGATAAAAGAAGCAGCCTAATTGACCCCAGGTATTTTCCCGGGTCTCCCTATGGACAGTCCGCCCCTGCAATCAGCTCTCACACCCCATTAATAGCTAGGATTTCTAAAATAAAGTGTAACGTCAGCCATTCACAAACACTAGTGGGGGTGCCGCATGTGCATACATCCTGGGATCAGCTAAGTATACACAGCACGGGGCATCCCAAATCAGGAATGGGGAAATGCAAGTGTGGCCAGTTTTAGAGGGAATATCCTAGAGCAGCACTATGGGGGCTGTATCATTTGGTTTGCTATGACATACAGACTGTAGCATGACGTCACAGGTGGTGGGCGGGAGGTCCATATAGTTGTGATGTGCGGTTATAAAGCAGGAAGAGCTGGCATGTCCCTGGTGGTCAGGCAGGAAGTGAGGCCAGAGCTGCCCGGCATTAGCGGTGACCCTCCTCCGGCCAGCATGCCACCCTACTGATGGAATAGGTGCCCCCCTGCCCCTATAGCCAGCATGACAGGCGACACCACATCACCACCCGCAGCCTGGCACCGATATGAAGCCATGTCCGTATAACACGTCAGTCACCCGATACCGAGTCACCCACAACTCCCCATTACTGACCTCCTGATGCGCCGACCGGCCTCTGCGTTGCCAACCAGCACCGGATCAAAACCTAACTAACGGGAAACGAAACTACAAGTCCCACCATGCCTTGCGGCTACGGCAGCAGTGACTGGTCATTCGTTGCCGGCGTTACAGAGACAAGCCCCTCCCCTCACAACGCTCGGCGGTTGCTGGCTGGCGGCCTCTATGCAAGGCGTCATTACGTCACTGAAGTTACAGCGTGACACCCACCAACCAGGAATATATCGCCTATATAGAGAGGCTGGGCACTGAGGGCAGGTGGACCTAAACCCTTACTGATGGCTTTCCTATTCCCAGATTCTGTATGAAACCCCCTGGGATCGCCTGTATGCTCAGTCTGGGCTATAGAGGCGATCCCAGGGGGTTTCACACAGTGGGGCATGCACCAGAACCCCTATCCACTTTAAAGTGGACAAAAACCTAGGATTTCGACTATCCTGGGTTTTGGTCCTTTGTCCGGGGGCACCCCGAGTGCCCCACTGTGCGAAACCCCCCAGGACGCCCAGACCAGCTCACCTCTTCCTGGTCCCATTGCAGCATCTCCAAGCACAATGGTGGTCGCATCCTCTGCTTCCCTCTAACAGGAAGTGTGCCTGCACTGGCCATTCACAAATGCCTGGCAAGGCCACGCACCCTGCTAGAGGGATAGTGGGATGCGGCCACTGCTCTTAGGCTTGTCGGACCGGGAAACAAGGTAAGTGAATGGGGTGACCTGGGGGTTTCACATAGCAGGGCTTCTCAGGCTTCTTTTGGATGCCCCGGGGGGGGGAGAATTGATTGTCCCAGAAATCTTATAGACATTTTGAGCCACTTTAACACCAAGCTCCAGTATCTTGTATAGCCTGAGTGGTGTGTTTGCTGCATGAAAAGCTGATGATGGGGAGCTCTAGCTGAGCTTCCTGTGTTGGCACCGGGGTGTAGATGGCACTCAAGCTCTGTTCCCTATTGTTTGACATGTTCCTAATGATGCTCGTGATGCCTTAATAAATCAACTTACACTTTTAGGCTAATCCGAAAGCAGACCAAAACCTAGGAATTCCATGTACCCTGGTCTGCTTTACAGGGGCATCCTGGTTTAAGATGCTTCTATGAGTGAAAGAGATTGTAGCTAAAGTGGGAGAACTGAACTACAAAGTTCACCAACCAGGCAAATAGAAACATTCTCAAATCTATCATTTGTTGGAGACCATGAACTTGTGAAAGCCCAAATACTGTAATTGACGGAATTACTGCAAAGGAATATTTCTATATTTTTCTAAATTGCCCAAGGTTGCTAATGGTAGTGGACATGACATCATTACATAGCTTATTGCATCCCAGAGGCCCAAAGAAACTCTGTTTTGGATGAGGTGAAGAAGGTGGCTGCGGGAATCATTGAAGAATCACATAGTGAATTGTAGAGCCCTACTTTGTTGTTTCCCAGGTGCACCGGCTCTCTTCTGCTCTGTAGTGTTTTTCAAAATTTTAATGAAGTTTCAAAATTTGATGCATATCCATTGCCCCGGGTGGATGAACTTATAGAAAAGTCCAATACATTACTACCTTGGACCTTACAAGGAGGTTTTGGCAGATACCGCTGACTGTCAGGGAAAAACTGCTTTTTATACACCAGACGGACACCTCCACGCAAAAAAAAAGCCTTTTGGCCTTCAGACAGCACCAGCCACCTTCCAACGAGCTATGGATAAACTGTTACCCACCCCATGACTGATTTGACTAAGGGTTGAAAGTCAGTCAAGGCTGAGTGGAATGCTGCTGCTGAAAGGGCCTTCTTGGACGCCAAGTCTGCACTGTGCCTACATCCTAGTATCTCCTGATTACTCAAAAGTAGTTGTGGTCCATACAGATGCCACTACAGTTGGATTAGGCGCTGTCTTATAACAAGTAATACATGAAGAAGAGCACCCTCTGGCCTTCCTCAGCCAAAAACAAAATTCATTTCAATAGAGGGGGGGTGCTGAGTCCTTAATTGCAGTGAATGGAGTGGGCACTCCAAGAGGACTGACATTCGGCTCAGGATGAGATCGTCGATGCCAATAATTTTCAAACTGCTGGTATCGGGCGAATCATCTGCGCAGGGCTATTGGTGAGTATCTGTTGTTTCTTCATTTTTGGCCAGACATGAGGGTCAATACAGAGAGGAGAGAAAACTGCTATTGACTTTCATTGTCTACCTTTGAGTGGACATGTTTCGCACCAACACTTGTTAGCCTTGAATTACATTATGTGTACATCTACAGCGATGGCCTGCCCTCTTCTGGTACCCAGGACGGACTGGCCATAGAGAGACCTGGACAATGGCCGGTGGTCCGCACTGCTTTGGGACCAGTTGAGCTGCTGTTTTTAAAGTGGACCAACACCCACGGGTGATCGGCCCGGGAATCTATAAGATTCCCGGGCCGATCACTTCCCTCCCCGCGGGACATCCGAGATCGGGATGTCCCGCGGGGTGAAACCCCCCCAAACACCCTAAACACGCAGCCGCCTCCCTCGCGCCCCTCTAGACGTGTGCGCGCCCGCGCCGGCCGTCTGTGAATGTCACTCTTGACGCGCGGGAGGCGGCGGCGGAGGAGCCGCTTGTCCGCAGCTTGTCCGTCGGCGCTGGGAGCGGGGAGAGGTGAGTTTTTCGGGGGGTTTCACACAGCGGGGCACCCCGATCGGGGATGCCCCACCGAAGTGGACCAAGACCCAGGATAGTCAAAATCCTGGGTGTTGGTCTACTTTAACACCCACATTTAATTCCTGATTGTTTAGTCTCCCTCCTAGCTGCTCTATCCTGCCTCACTGTACCCACAAGCCAAGGAACCCCATCCCGCAATGCTATAGCCCCATCATCATGGTGGGGGGGCCTCAGCAGGAATATCTCGGGCTGGTAAAATCCAGGGCTTATTTTTGGCCCCAGTCTGCCCCTGCCTGGTACACCTATATTTCACATGCTGAGGGTGGCCTAAAAGAGCCTATGTCATTAATCAGGAGTTTTAACAGGTACTCTAGCGGGCCTAATTCATTAGGGGAATCCACTCCAGTTTCAAAAAACTATATCTCCTCCAGTTTTTTTTTCTAATTTCAAGCACATGCTTATTAAGGTACATTATACATTGTATTAGGAACCTTCCACTAGATACAAGTCCATTTTCTCTATATTCTGCAGAGCTGTGCTCAAAGCCTATATACAGAAGCAGAGAAAATCTCTGTGCTGGAAGGGGTCAGGCTGACATGATCATTCCTGGAAAACAAATAAAAAGACTGGGAGATACCACAAAAGCCCAATAATTCAAGGGCACTGGCAGAAAAGTAAACCGGCATCCCACTAACTTATATACATAAACCATCGAAAGCACACTGAGAGACAAATGGTTAAATGTGGGACTGGCACTACCGGACCAGCCACTACTATGAATGCCAGAACAAAATAAATATGAGCAAACAAATATTAAATATTGCACATAACCCCTGGCACAATGTTAGAACAGTACACACCCTATATAATAATGGAAACTGGAAACACACAACGTGACAAGACAGACTACAGGTCACAGCGGCCTCCTGCCGCTTGTGAACAGAAGCAAATTAAAAAGGGATAAAACAAAGGTTCATATGGGGGCCTTAGATTCACAACATATTTTCTTACTGTACTGTGTCTTTAGTGATAAGAATGTTTCACTTATCATTATTCGTGCTGGGTGAATCAAAAGCATATATCGCACAGCAACTTACAACTGCAAGAGAGGAGAGGGACCAGAAAGGCAAGCCTCAACACCCATAGTAAGCACAAATCAAAATGACCCACACTAGGGGGAATTGGCATAGACAGACACGTAAGCCTATATTCTCTGCAGCAAATACTCAAGTTGAAGGCAAAAATTTGTACTCATTAAAAAAGGCACTCAAACCCATATCAGTATTAAGTCCTTGGGGTACCATTGTTTCCAATTCAGAGATCATACGGGACTCTTGCTGGAGAAGTCTTTGATCCCAATAGCCTCTCTGACCATCCCTTTTTAAGACGAAAATTCCACATGCAGTAAGGCCTGCAGGATTTTCCTGATGCCTATCCCTAAAATGTTCTCCTATCATTTTTATTGCGAATATCACAGACATGCTCACCTAACCGCACCCGAAGTCTTACCGATGTCCACAACAAAGATAGACGTGCAATTTATGAATCCCTTGATCAACTTTGGGTCCTTGCTATTGGGGCAGACATAACTAGTGGTTCTCACCATAAAGCCACACATCCATCAAGGACCGCATTTAAATAACCCATTAAGCCTATTCACAGATTGCCCCCCTCAATATTGGTTTCTGAATGAACTCACTCTGAGCTAGATGGTCATGGATGTTTCTTGTTCACCGAGCTGTAAGTAACGGACGGGCCCACACATCCTGCAACAACTGGATCTAATTGTAGGATGTGCCAGTGAGACCCCAAAATACTACAAATTCTTTCCTCATGAGTACCAATTGGGTAATGAGACAGACTGGCTGGTAGTTCCCTTTTACAGCACGTTTTTTTCTTCTTAAAAGATCCACACGTTCAGAGTACAAAGCCTTCTTGAAGCAAGTTTGCAACAGCCTGTGGGGGTACCCCCATCCCGAAATCTCACAGACCTCCCCGCCCATAGTCCTTCCTGGAACTGAAATTCCTGGGAATCTGCAGCAATTGTCCCAAAGGAATGCCATGGCGTAGAGGCAACGGGTGATGACTCAAAAAAAGGAGTAGGCTTGCACAAGGTAGCGGTCACAAGTTTACCTGCCTCATTGCTTATCAACAAGTCAAGGAACTCCATCCATTGGGGATCAATCTTATACGTCAAACGAATGTTACGAGTGTTCTGGTTTAATCAGGCTACAAAATCACCACATTCCTGTTGAGTGCCCCTCCACACCACCAACACGTCATCAATGTAGCAAAGCCAGAGGACGACCTGTGCGCCAAAGTCTGCCCACTCAAAAACCTCCAAACTCTCCCACCATCTGAGGTAAAGGCAGGCGTATGTGAGCACAGGCCGCCCCCATAGCGGTCCTGCAGATCTGATAGTAATAGTTGTTGAAACAGAAGTAATTGTTCTTCAACACAAATTCAAATAACTCCACTACAAAATTCATTATATGCTGCGTTGCACGGACCAACTTTTTTCAAGGAACGAAGTGACCGCCTCTAGGTGCACCGCATGAGGAATGGAGGTATACAAACTTCCTACATCAATGCTGGCAAGTAGCCAATTCTTGTCCATCTGAAAAGACATCAATTTACACAGCACATCACTGCTATCAAGGACAAAGGATGGCAAAATCTTAACCAACAGTTTCACATTTTCATCCACAAATCTTGCTACCTTCAAGAGGACCTCTATTGCCTGACCGTAGGGCCTACTGGGTGGTGCTAAGGGGCATTTGTGAATCTTAGGGACGATATATATCACCAGGATATTGTAGTCCCTTACTTTAAGATACTGTGCCTTAGGACTATCAGCCTCCCCTCCCCAGCCCAATCAAGCTTATCATTCAAAGCCACCACTACCCTTGGGAATGGATTGTCCTCTATTTTGAGGTGTGTTTGTCAGCCAACTGTGCCTCAATCTCGTCAACACAGTAATCCTGATTTAATAGCACCACATTTCACATTTCCACCTTTGTCGCTAGGGCGTAATATTATCCCTGCTGCCCCTTCCAACTCATTTAGGACCATTTTTTCATCATATGTCAGATTGCCCGTGCATCCCACCGAAGCCCAATCCTCAATATGAAGGTCTCGCTGTACCAGTTGTAAAAATAGGGCAACATGCCCTATTGTGGGAAATTCTTGGGACGCACCCTCAATCCACCAAAATCTGGCATAAGGTCAGGTATCTCTTCCCCTATCAGGTCACTAGTATCTGCCATTACAAATGCCCCCCTCCCCCAAACCAGTTTGGGAAGTAATATCATTTGTTGCTGGTGTCGTCTGTACTTCCCCTGAATACATTGCCCTAAAGACCTTTTTTAGGAACAGTGCTTTCTTTAAATAAAGTAAACTCGCCCCCCACCCCTGTACATGGGGAAAACGAGAGGCCCTTTGATAAGGCTGATATGTGATGTTCACTCAATGCAAAGTTCGAGAGATTATTAGCATTCAAAGCGGTTTCCTTCATATCCTCACTACCTAAGGGGGCCAAACGCCCTATGTCTTCCTTATGGCCCTGAGGGATTTGAACCGAGTGGCGACTCTGTCCCCTTCTCTGTCTCCGTTTTTTTCTGCCTTGGTCTAAAAAAGACACAAACCGACGGGCTTTGCGGGACGATCATCTGATAACTCTGTCTCACGTCCCGATAGGTCACTAGAGATCTCCATCCACAAAGCAAATTTTCCTTGTGGCCCGATCTCCAACAAAACCTTACCCGTTTCAAACTCTTTTTGCTTAATTTCCTTCACCAACGGTGAGGGAGGTACTTGAGGGAGGTACTTGTTGGTGGTGGAGCTGTGGCACATGGAAGGTCACTGGACCCAGGCCTTCACCAGTATTGCCCGAAGGTCCTAGCTCCTGCCTTTTTAAAGTGGAACAAAACTCACTGAACTTGTTAAATAAATTTAACCAAAGCCCCTGCCGATACTCCCTTCTTAGGGTGCAGAACTAGAAATGGATATTTACGCTTTTTGAATCATCCTGGAACACTTTATTTTCTGTTGTCCCTCTGTAAAATGGCAGGGAATCAGTCAGTGGGCCCCCAGCAGCTGACCAGCCTTGTCGGGTACTGACGCCGGCCCTGATCACCATACACAACAGTGGCAATGAATGGAGGAGGCAAAGCTTTACAGCTAACACAGACAATATTATGTGGGATTAGAGTGAAGCAAGAACAGTGAAAATTGCCAAAACTTACTCTTCATGGGGAGAGCAATTCAGGGGATGCTAGTTAAAAATGTGGGTTTGGTTCCGTTTTAAGCTACATTGCATATAGCTCGCCTGGGAAACCTGGCCACATAGCAGCAGTGATTTTGCCTATGTTAATATATCTGATCACTCTAGGAGTCACAAGTCAGTTTGAGGCAGGTCTCAGCTACACTTGGATCCCTTTGTGAGGTCCTTCCACTTTTGAGACTTTGGCCGGCCATCTTCAGGGCGGTTTTGTGTGTGTATGGGAGGGGGCCCGTATACCTTTTAGCATACACAACGTTTATTTGCTTTAATTATTACAGGGTGTGTACTGTTCAAACATTGTGACAGGGGTTATGCGCAAAATGTAACATTTGCTCATATTTATTTTGTTCCGGCATTCATAGTAGTGCCAGTTCCATTTTTAATTACCTGTCTCTCAGTGTGCTTTCTGTGGATTATGATTATTCCTGGTCAGCAGTTCTTTGCTGCAGAGTAGCTGTTACAGAGGCTGTGAATGTCACCTCAGCCATACAGAGGGCCAGCAGCTTTGCGTCACATTTTCCATTGACCTGTTCTCCTATGTAGTATAGGTTTGTGGTTTATTTCAGAGCTCGGAGCTTTGTAGCTGTGTTAATTATTCTCCCCATCCCCCAGCCAGAGGCGCAATGCAAAGTAGGGCAGCAGTGAATGAACTGCTTAGTGGCTGGTTAGGATCAGTGTTTATGGCAAAACACTGCTAGCACAGTCCTGCACAAGTAACCTCAGAAGAACCTTACAAATAAACCAGTTATACATCCTTTTAGTAGATAACTGGAGAATGAGTCTGTATCATACCTCCCAAGTGTCCCTGATTTGGAGGCACCGTCCCTCTTTTAAGTCCATGACCCCCGTCCCTTGTTGTTCTCATTTGTCCCTCCTTGAGGTGTAACATGCAGATTTGCAGCAATAAATGATCAATTTGCCTATTTAAAGTGTTGTATCTGTTACATCCTATCTCCTATCCATCAATCAATGAGGGGACGTGGCCTAATTTAACAAATGTTCCTCTTTCCCACCCTGAAAAGTTGGTAGGTATGAGATCATACATTTTGTTTATTTCCATGTTTATATGATGCATGCATCAATGCTAGCGTTAGTCAGTGTCTTAAGTTTTCAGCATGGCATTTTTAGGTGTAATATATCGTCAGCTCAATGTTTCACACTGAAATTTATATTCACTCCCAACCCACCCAATAAAAATGACAAAAAGGAACTCATATTTTGACCCGTACAAGTCATCAGCCCGAGCCTGCGATAAGCAACTCACCTGCACCGGCCCCACCCGAACTCTAATCATGGTGCTTCCATGTACGTCACGCGCCCCCTGCCATCAGTCACAGGGGCACTACCATGCCATCTCCATTCTCCATTAACTACTGTCAGGCTTCCGACCCACACCATCCATTGCTATGAATTGAGAGGGCACGGCAATGCTTTTATGACCAATCACAGGGGCACGAGCCTGACACGCCATCAATTCTGACCCCTGCTTGGGCCTGGCGTGGCATACAATCCAGTGTTGATCGCTGGACTAGGACCGATCATCTATGTGGGACAAAAGGTGAGCAGGGCTGTCTCTAGGGGGGGTGAACAGGGAGATTGCCATGGGCACCAAGGCCATTAAGGGCACCTCTATCCTGGCCATCCTGTTTTCTGCTGATGAGTTAGGACCACTAATAGTGGTGCAGGACATAGGACAGGCCTCTCATCCCTCCATATTGGAAAGGGGCACTGCCTGCTGCTAAGGCAGAGGCAACACATGACACAAACCTCTATGGGACAGCAGCAGCAGTATGAGTGAGAAGGGCACAGAATGTTTTCCTTCCCGCACTGAGCGCTATTTTGCATAGAAACTGCCCTGAAAGAAAGTTCCCTGTAAGGGCAGAAAAACAGGTTACTCACCCCATCCCTCACCCCATTTCCGCTGCTTCTTCCCAGTCCAGCACTCAGGAACTTAACGGTTTCAGAAAACAAGTCATTCGGGCACGACCCAGCCTGCCTCCATGTCAGTCACAGCTGACATGGAGGAATGCCGCACACTGCCTGTAAGAGGAGATTCATGTATGTGTGGGGTAGGGGGGCTTGTCTATTATTATTGTTATATTATTCTTAGGTGGTGTTTCCCTTTAAGGGCAGGGTTTCATGCTTGAGCTCCCGATTTCCAAGTCCTGCATGTAAACAGAGAAGCTTGCCGAGCATTACATATGCATGGCAAACAGCTCTGATTGGACAAGAGCCCACACATGCGCCGTAGGACCAGAGGAAAGGTGAGTTTGTACTGGTGTTCTGGAGGGTTTCATACAGGGGGTCACTGAACAAAGCCCTGGATAGTCAAAATCCCGGCTTTGTTACACTTTAAAGCAAGAATAGTTTCTGAATGCACCACTATCCTTTACTGAAATGCTGATGTCTTTCAGAGGGTTCAGTGAGGGATGATGGGGAAGCTGAGCAGCAGTGGTCAGGTGCTTATTATAGGGAAACTTCAAGCACTTATTGATTATAAACACAGCGCCTGACACAAACATGAGATAACAAGTGAGCACACTTAGGCGTTTATTCATCAAGCGGCAGGTAGTGCATCGCTGGGCGCTGTGCGCAATACCACAGTTATGAAGGCAATTCTGGTGAGCGCCATGTAGCGTACGATTCATCATTGCAGGTGGCTCAGCATATAGTGCCGGCGCTCTAGCTTCCAGAGTGCCAGGTATTACCTGTCGCTACCTGTCGCTCTCGCATACATTTAAATGGATGTTACCTTTCTTCTGTTTAAACAGGTTTAATTGTGTTTATTTTTTTTTCTCTCAAATAATTGTGTGACTTCTCCTGGCCTAGAAAAAGTCATTTTTGAAAACTTTTTTAGTTTAATCTCTTTTTGAGTTTCAAACATAAGAAGATATAACAATACAAGAATAAAAGATACAGTCAGATATACAAAGAGTCATTCCGGGCCCCCATCCCGCGCCCAACTCCAGGCACAGCTGGAATAGCTTTAATTGCTTTAATTCCCCCTGTCATCCACTCACCCCCCAATGCACAGCCCCCACATCTGACAGCGCACCGCGTCTGCATCTCTCAGTCCCCCCGGTGGGCCGCAGCACCATCGGGGAGCGGTCCCACCCAGAAGTTCATCCGTAAGGCGACCAAGAGCACCGCCAGGAGATGCGTACAGCGTCATAGTGGACATGTAAGGGAGGCCCCCAGGCCGCACCACACCGGGCCACCCCGGCCCCCAGAATCGCCCCACATGGAGGGGGGGGGGAGCACATGGAGAGACCACAATATGTAGCCCGAATAGAGGGCCCAGGAATCACTTCCCGGGCACCACAGGGGGCAGAAGGAGGGCCAGAAGCGCGCGCACCCCCAGAGAGACCCCCCCCCAGGAACAATTTGAGACAAGAGGGAGGCCAGTGAGAACGGTCCAAGTCAGGCCGGGGGGAGGGGGGAACCCGTGACGTAAAGAGAGACAGCAAAAAGAAGGGGAGAGGAATAGAGATTGAGGAGAGAGGCGGGGGGAAGGGAAAGGCAGGGGCAATGGGGAGAGGGGAAGTAATACAGAGGGAAGGGAGGTTTGAGTGTAGTCAGGGGCGCCCTGTAGGATCGGCCTGCCGGCAAACACACTAGGAAGGCAGCTCACGCATCAAGCCTCGACCAGGAGGCTTCTCATCCACGACCGACATCCAACCCCAGGAAGGGGCCTTTGCCCCGTCCGACTCCCTGAACCTAATCCAGTTCATCCAGGTTGTCCAATGTGAGTCCGTTTCCTCTCTAACCTCCACTATCAATTCTTCCATTCTGAGTATGTGGTCCATTTCAGCGAACCATTCTGCTATACTTGGGGGAAGGGGGGATTTCCAGTGCCTGGGGATGATTGATCTCGCTTCTGTAAGGAAGTATTTGAGGACTCCTTTCTTCGCCTTGGTTATGGAGCCAGGGATCAAGGAGAGCAGAGCGGTCCCTGGGTGGTTCAACACCACAGAGCCCTCTGCTTCTGCATGAATCTTGAAGACTGTGTCCCAAAGCTTCCGGATCGGAGGACACTCCCACCAGATATGTAAGATCCCTCCCCGGGGTGCCCCACATCTCCAGCATGCGTCCAACCCCCCAGATGAGTTTGACGCAATATCCGTCGGGCATCTGTACCACCGCGTGAGGACTTATGTGTCAGTGCGAAGATCTTCCGAGTGTCCTCATCCGAAATCACCCACTTGGAAGTCTCTTTCCCACTTGGACATGAACTCCAACTCCGATGTGTGTCTGGAAGCCACTAGTAGACTATAAAATGTCGATATCACGTGCTCCAGTGGTTGCGCCTGTGCATTCCTCTAAAGGTGTCAGGGGGAGGGATGCTTTTGCAGAGCGCCCCCCTGTAGTAAGGAACGCCTCAAGCTGCCAGTGGTGTAACCAAGATAGATGACCGCCTACGTTTTGCTCCCTCATTTCTGCTAGGGATGGTAGCCTTTCCCTCACCAATACATCCCTCACTCTAACGTCCTCCGCCTCTCTCCAGATCAAGAATCGGGGAGTGTTCTGTCCTGGTATGAATTCCAGGTTGTTAAACAGCGGGGTAAGGGGGCCTGGCCTACTCACCAGCTCCATCTTTGAAACCTTTTTCGATATTTTATATTCATTGTCATTACAGGTCTGGCACTAATGTATTAATGTCACAATGTAATTCCATGTGTTTTCGCTTTGTTACTGGTGGATATGTGTTCAAAAACAGACTTTAATCGCACAGCGTCTGGTGCTCTATGCAATAGCGACCAGATCCAGAGCGCCGACGCACTGTGAGTCTGTTTTTTTGTTGAATATGGTGTCACTGAGAGTCGGTCACAATGAGCTAGCGCTACCTTTCGCTCCTTGCAACGCTGTACTGGTGTTAAAACGCTCAACATACATCTCATTCATCAATGCCGGCTAGGTTACTACAGCGACTGAGGTGCTCTGTTACAGCGCCCGATAGCCGATCACAGTGGATACTAGCGGTCGCTCTAAGCGCCGCTATACAGACGCTCATCTGCTTCCCCATTGACCCTTCACCTGGACAGTCCCTTTATAGAGCAGCCACCACCAGACTAGAGTCTATAAGACTCTAGGGCCGGTGGTCTCCCGCTTTCTTTATAACTCCCGGTGATCTCTGCAAAACTCTAAACGAACATACAACTCTGATTGGCTGGCAGCCTGGGGATGCGCCATGGGAATGAAGGAAAGATGAATTTAAAGATGATCTGCAGGGATATGGGGTAAGAAAATCACAGGTTTTGTTTTTCTTTTTAGCGGACTAAAATCCTATTCACCAGGCCCTAGAGTCAGAAAGACTTCATGGTCAGATGAAATCTCTGCTCTGTGGCATCAAGATTTAGCTGGCAGCAGGTGTATACACAGCAATATATTCTAATTGGAGAACATGCACTGTGGGAGCATAGAGTGAGGTGAGATTTGCGTGATACAGAGGGTTTCATAATCACCCAAATCGGGATGCCCCTTTAAAGCTGACTAAAACACGGGAGGATGATAACCCTGATCTGGTTTTGGTCTACCTGTAGGCTCTATTAACACCTCTCCACTTGAGCTGCATTGGGCAAAGCAGTCACAGCGCAAGGAAAAATGCTGCCCATTGTTTATTCTAAGTATGCAGCACGTCCTGCTCCAGATTCATAACAGATGGGATTACCTCCACCAGAGGGCGCTTGACTGCAGAGATGGCAAAGAGAGGCCCCCCCCGGTCTATATATACCCGGGACCTCCCACAAATTCCCCAGTTCCTTCTCTGCAGTCGGCTGCGAAGGTCAGAAGATGGCTTCTCTTCTCACAGGTGAGCCGGGCTTAGCAGCCCTTGGCCCTGTAGGACTATTTCCACCGGTTCCACCTTTTGCTTATGCCTCCCAGCTTTGGCTGCGCTGGTCGGGTGATGGTAGGCGGCACCTATCATAGGTGCTCTGTTACGGCCGCAATCCCCCACCAAAGGGTAGGGTTATGGTGAACCTGAGTTGGGATGCCCCGTCCGCCTGTTGCCCTCCCATGCCCTGGTCTTTGGTGGGACCCCTTAAGGGTCATCCACTCTCTCCCCTCTCTCGGGGGGGGGGGGGGTGCGCATGTGAGTTTATCTCCTTCTTGTTGTGTTACACTTCTTCCTTTTCAGGGCTCCGCGCCCTGTCTTCATTTTGAATTTGCCGCCGCTGACACGTGCGCCCTGTGGCGTCCGCTTTCCTATTGGCTGCTGCTGCAGACCAATTGCGCGCTTTGCTGAGGGGGCGTGGCCTATCGGGGGCACATTCCGCTTCGTCCCCACATGCGGCCCGCCCCTCGAGGTCCCTCCAGTGCCATCTTGCCTTCCTCCTGAAGTGTCTGCTGCCCCCCTAACGTGGTCTGTGAGTGCCCTTGTGGGCTTTATTTTTTGTTATTCTTTTATCACTGTTGTTTGCTCATGGGTGCTCCTTATTATGTCTTTCAGATGGGAAAACACTGTATTAAAGAGGTTTCTCCCAGTCCTGGCCCCTCTATTAGTTTTCTATAGCTTTATTAGAGGCCTAAATTGTTAAATCCTCCCACTTCCCTGCGGACATTTGGGGCATCCCGGGTTGCTTGTACGGCGTAATTCCTATTGGCCAGTTGTGCCACCTTAATCACCATATGGAGGCTTCACAGGATATTGTGCTTGGGGTCCCCTCGGGACAAGCCTGGCTGTGTGTAGTGTGTGGGGCATCCCTTGTGAGTGATGATGTTTGGGTCTGTGTACCCCGCGCCCAGCAGGCGCTTGCGCTGCATTCTGGGCTATCTGTGACTGGGCCTGCGCCCACTATGTCCTCACCCACTCCCCATCGCTTGATTATGACTCCCAGTGAGCTAAATACTAGTGGGGAGTCTCAACCTGACATGTCTTCCAGGTTGGCTAACATTGAGAGGCTGATTGCTAGCTCTGCGGCCCGTAAGGCCCCGGCTAAAAGGCGGCATGTGGCGCCGGGTGCGTCTGCCTTTCCTATGGAGATGGAGAATTTTCTTGATTTGTCTGACTATACCCCACTTGAGGAGGGGGAATTGTTCTCTGACTCAGAGTTATCTGATGATCAGCATTTCAGTGGTGTTGACTATGGCACTGATCATTGGGATGCTGATGATACCAATAGAATGTTGATGTGCTTTCTATCTCCCTTCCTGCTGCGGCTCCCAAGCTACATGGAGAACTTTTCAGTACTGCTAAACCACGTCTGGAATTTCCAGAACAGGCCCATTTCAATAATCTTGTCCTCAAAGAATGGGAGCGTTCCGGACGGCTCCCGGGAACCCCCAAGGGCTGGGATAAAAGGTATCATTTTCCCACTGATGTGGTTAAATGTTGTTCAACCCCTCCAGAAGTGGATGCACCAGTATTGGGGTTGTCCAACACTTCTGTGGTCCATTCCCCTGATTCCACTACTCTTAAGGATAGTGAGGACCGGCGCATTGATCAGCTGGCTTCCCAAGCTTTTGCCTGTGTGGGGTCTGCCTTGCGCCCTGTCTGTGCTTCTGATATTACTGCTGTTGCTATCAGGTCTCTCCTCAAGGGTCTGTTGGAAGGCGCTCCTGATGATACTGCTAGTGCCGAGCTCAGGGCCTTGTCACAGTGTGAAATGTTCATTGCATATGTCCTCTCTGCTTTAGATGACACCATTAGGATGTGTAGTAGAACCTCTGCATTGGTGGTTGCTATACACCGCTCTGTTTGGCTGCGCCAGTGGGCAGCTGATAACGCTGCTAAGAAGGCCCTCACGGGTCTCCCCTTTAAGGGGCTGCGCTTATTTGGTGATCGCTTGGACCTTGCCAAGGGGGGTAAGTTGCCTCAATGTAAGAAGCAGTTGCGGCCCTTTCGGGGTTCGGGGGCCTTTGTTCCCTTCTACCGAGGGTCCAGGCCCGGGAGAGGGGTCTCCTTTGCTTGCTCTAGGGGACACTTCTGGGGTAGGGGCAGAGTTCGTGCCCGCTCCGGATCTTCCTGGGGGTCCAAGCCCAAATCTGTTGCCAAGCCTCCTCAGCCATGAAGGGGCGCCCTCACCCATCCGGGTGGGGGGACGGCTGCGGCTCTTCGCTCGTGTCTGGAGACAGGTCTCAGACAGGTGGATTCTGGAGGTTGTGTCCTCCGGCTATAAGCTAGAGTTCGCTGCATGGCCGCCTCCAAGATTTCTCTATTCTCGGATTCCTCTAGACCCCTTGGCAGCTCATGGGCTGTTTCTGGCGGTGCAAAATCTACTGGGCTTGGGGGTCATCTGTCAGGTCCCTTCTGTGGAAAGAGGTCGGAGTTTTTATTCCAATCTGTTCACAGTTCCCAAAAGGGATGGGTCAGTCAGACCCATTCTGGACTTAAAGCTGCTCAACAAGTTCATCAGGACCAGCCACTTTTGCATGGAGACCCTGCGATCAGTTCCTTGCGCCCGGGAGACTTCATGACCTCCATAGACATCAAGGATGCTTACCTTCATGTTCCAGTCTTCCCAGGGAATCAGAGATTCCTCAGGTTCGCTCTGGCGGACCAGCACTACCAATTTGTGGCACTGCCCTTCGGTCTCACTCCAGCCCCCAGGGTCTTTACCAAGGTGCTGGCGGGTGTCATGGCTATCCTCAGGGCTCAGGGCATTCGCATTCTTCCCTATCTTGATGACCTTCTCATCACTTCTCAGTCCTTCCAGCAGGCGGTATTGGATACACAGCGGGTGGTGACGGTTCTGGAGTCATTTGGCTGGGTGATCAATCACCCAAATCTTCCCTTTCCCCATCTCGGGTGACTTCCTTCCTGGGCATGAATCTGGATACTGTTCAGGCCAGGATCTTTCTTCCTCAACAGAAGGTGGACTCTCTGCAATCTCTGGTTCACTCCCTGCTGTCATGCCCTCATCCCTCCATCCGGCAGGAGATGCAGCTAGTGGGGCAGATGGTGTCCTGCTTCGAGGCAGTTCCATATGCACAGTTTCACATGAGACCTCTTCAACTCCATCTCCTATCAGTCTGGGACAAGAGTCCCCTGTCTCTGGATCAGGCTTTCGTTCTGTTCCCTCTGGTCCGGAGGTCCCTCTTGTGGTGGCTGGACTCGAGGAACCTTAGACCGCTAGTAGATGCTGTAAGCGGGTATCGGGTGCTGTAACCTAGCATTGCGGTCGCTGTAGTAACCTGGCTGGCATTGATGAATGTGATGTGTGTTGGGCGCTGTAACAACAGCATAACGCTGCAGCAAGCGAGAGGTAGCGTCAACTCAGTGCGTCCGGCACTCGGCGCACCACACTATATTTAAGAAAAAGCTACATATACACAGCGTCGGCACTCTAAAGCTGGGCGCTGTAGCATAGAGCGCCAGACGCTGTGTGATTTGAACACATATACACCAGTAACAAATCGAAAACACATGGAATTACATTGTTTTAATACTGGGATAATAACACTTTAGTGCCAGACCTGTAATGACAATTCTGCTTAAAAATATAAAATGTCAAAAAAGTCTCTAAAAGTGTTTGTTTGCAGCCAGGAGAGGTCACACAATGATTTTAGCAAAAAAAAATAATAATTGCCAAACACACTATTTAAACACAAACAAATGAAAGCCATTGAAATGTATGGGAGAGCAACACTGAGCGAAAGGTAGGGGAGGAGGGAGGGACCAGCAATCCTGTCTCGCTCTGCTGAGCTAATTAGGGGACAGGAAAGGAAATAGAATGTCATTGGCTGAACATGTAAACCCTGGTATCTTGGCCATTTCTGCTTTAATCTAAAAATGGAAAACAGTTTAGCACAGTGGCAAATGCAGCCCGACGCAAGAGTGTAATAAGCTACCTTTGTCTGCAGTATCACTTTAACATTACAGGAGCTGATTCCGCAATTTTTAAATCTTTGAAGCAATACAGATGCAAACGCAAATGCAAACATGACTATAAAGTAGGACAAGCAACACATTAAAAAACAAAAATCTGAATTAGTGATTAGTTTATAATGTACAGCTAAGCCCAGGTCAGGCCTGTCATAGGTCCATCAGACCACTCTTACTGGTTGTCTTTTTATGCCATGGGTTAACTAATATAATATAAAGGCCAATTTATCACTAGCACCTCATAGCGTCACTTGAGCGTCAGTTAGTGTTCGGTGCTGTAGACTATCTGTGGCACTGTGTCTTGTTTGTTTTTTTTCCAGTGGAGTTAGCGACAGGTAATGCCGGTGGGGAGGGCCAGAAATGATTTGTATTTAGCATGTAAATGAACAGCGCCAGCACGGGCGCTGTGAAACCACAATACTCTGGCATACAGTGCCATGTGCAATATAGAAAAGGCTTTAACTGGGAATGGCTGCACAGTGACCAAGAGAAAACACATGTAATGACATCTGGGACATACAAATGACATGACAGGCATGGAAGTTAGCAGCGGGTAACCTAAGTACAATAATGAATGAAATAAAACATTCTGAACAGGCCAGGGATCCTGAGCACAAAAAAAATAAAAACACTAACAAAGCACCCAGAGCTTTTTATACATGGAACGCCACATGGCGCTAAACATTTTTTTGCATCATAAATATGACTTGCTGGTGGCGCTCACGAAAAACACCTGCTGCTACGTGGCATTAGCGTTTCTTAAATAAACCGCATAGTCCTGATAACATCCATTGTTCTTTGATGCAAATCAGTTGGTTAGGTTAGACAGTGGTCTAGCTTATAGTAGATATAAAATGGCAACCTGCCTTTGTGTAAAGAGCTAAGCCGTTGGATCAAGGGAAGCAAGCAAATAGAATAGTTAAAAAAGAAGTGCTTCTAGGACCAAACAAGGTGTAGTGCTCTCCTCCCTAAACACATAGAAAAGATGGTACTTGTAAACCATGACAAAGTGACATTGGTAGCAAAAAGTTCCAGACACATAGGACCCCGCACAATGCTTTTTGGGTAAACAGCAAAACCCTTAGGCTTGCTTCTATGCACTTTAAAAGCTGACCTCAAGTCAAAAAAGACTTTAAGAAAGTTTAAACCCCTACCCCTGGGCATCCTGATTTTGCAATGTCTCTTTAGATGGGCTGGATTACTAACCCCTTCCGCACTTTCCCACTCTACTAACCCCACGTCACTGCTTGTATTGTTGTAAAGCAATAACCTGGAAAGGAAACAAAATCTTGCTATGTGATCAAGAAACATGCGATGTGTGTAACTACAGACTGTAGTGGCAATCTCTTTGTATTTAGTGCTACAATGCCCAATAAATCTCACATGTCAGATGGACAGGATCCTGCAAAGAGCTTTGTGCCAGGCTCTTATTAGACTCTATTATGAATACTATTAGCTTTGAATTTTAAAATAAGGTTGTCCTTATGCCTGCACAAGAAATACATACATTGGGCAATTATAAATATTTAATAATAAATATATAATGATGATTTCAAGGAAGTTAGTAAGGTAAGTAAGTAAGGCTTTCTGGCACCCGGGGCAAAGATTCAAGATGGCACCCCTTCTGTGCTCAGGCCCCCCTGACCTGCTGCACCCGGGGCACATTCCCCCCCCCCGACCCCACCTAGCTACGCCCCTGAAATAGGCAGCCTTATTTATGAAACGTCAGCACCACATATCGCCACATTTTTGCCTCAACGGCATTCAGTGTGATTTTTGATTTTTTTTTTAATAAATAAAGACAATTTCCATCCCAAAAAAAACCTCTATGCTCACCTTAAGTCCCACATAGCCCAGAGCTGCTAGTCTGGGGCTACAGGGCTTACCTCATTGTTAGATGCACATTCAGTGCCTCCCAGCCAATCACCGCGCTCCTCTCGCCTGATGTGCCGTCTCTTCCCGAGTCCCTCAGACGTGGTAACACCTTGGAGGGGGCAGCACGTTTTGTAGATGAAAATCTCAAACCGCTTGTCAGGATCCTGCCATCGTTCGTGCTGGACAGCAGTGACGTTTTACGTAAGCTGTCGGCGTTCAGCATGGATGATGGCTGGCTCCTGGCAAGCATTGACGTGGAGAGCTTATACACCTCCATTCCCCACGCGGTTGGCCTGGAAGCGGTCACCTGGTTCTTGGAGAAATTGGGCCCCTGTGAGGCAGCCTACAATGAATTTGTCGTGGAACTGCTGGATTTTGTTTTGAGGAATAATTATTTCAGCTTCAATGGGCAGTACTATCATCAGGTTCGTGGGACAGCCATGGGGGCGGCCTGTGCCCCATCATATACCTGCCTCCACCTCGGGCGATGGGAGAGCCTGGAGGTGTTAGGGCGGGCGGACTTTGGGGCACGGGTCGCCCTCTGGCTTCGCTACATCGATGATGTGCTGGTAGTGTCGAAAGGTACCCCCTCTGAGTTTGAACAATTTGTGGCCTCCTTGAATCAAAACGACAGGAACATTGGGTTGACTTATAAAATTGGACCCCACGAGGTAGAGTTTTTAGACTCAATGATTCGGCAGGAAGGTAGGGAGCTTAGGACCACCACGTTTCGGAAGCCCACCGCGGGCAATACGTTATTGCACTTTAATAGCCATCATCCTATGCCACTGCGGAGGGGAATCCCACTAGGGCAATTTCTTCGGATACGCAGGAATTGTAGTTCGGAGGGGGACTATAAGAAAGAGGCACGCCTACTTATAGCAAGATTTAGGGCAAGAGGGTATCCTCATCGGCTCTTGCGAACCTGTTTTAAAAAGGCCCTTGATTCCATGCGACCTGATTTGCTAAGGACAAAGTCCCCTATCAATGCCCATAAAGAGAATGGGCAACCAGTTCGGCTGATCACCCAGTATGGTGCACACTGGCGAAAAGGAAGGAGAGAAGATCCGCACTCCTAAAATCTTGAGACTTTATTTGAAAAAGTGATTAAAAGCAGCATCTTCAAAAATATCCACGGCAGTGTAAATACATCAAAGGACCCCAGCACATAAAGTTATGCCACGCTCGCTAACGCGTTTCGGACGCACACACTCGGTCCTTAATCATAGGTCATAGGATATTTTTGAAGATGCTGCTTTTAATCACTTTTTCAAATAAAGCCTCAAGATTTTAGGAGTGCGGATCTTCTCTCCTTCCTTTTCGCTTGACGTGTGTGGGGCAGGGACAGCCCCAGATCCTGCACCCAAATCCCCGGTGTGCCTTTGCATCCTTTTTTGTTATGGTGCACACTGGGAACGTTTTCGGGGGATCCTGGAGACACACTGGCATGTGTTAGCATTAGACCCAGTAGTGGCAAGAGCAGCGGGGCCTCGCCCCCTACTTACTGCCCGGAGAGCTAGAAATATACGGGACATGCTGGTACACAGTGAGTACCATTCTAAGAGGAGTGAGGGTAGCCAGTCGGTTGAAAAACTGAATGGCTCGTTCAAATGTGGTCATTGCAGTATTTGCAAATTCATGACAAAGACAACAACCTTTGAGGGGATGAATGGCCATCCGCCTAGACAAATCAAGGGGTTCATTAATTGTGCAACGACCATGGTCATTTATATGCTCACCTGCCTGTGTGGGAAAAAATATGTTGGTAAAACCAAGCGTGAGTTGAGGACATGGGTAGGTGAGCATATACGTGACATTAAAAATAGGAACAGCAGTGAAAAAAGCCCAGTGGCTGAGCACTTTAAAATGTGGCATCAAGGGGACCCAAAAGGACTTCAGGTGTGTGGTATTTTTGTCCTGAAAAGACAGGAGAGAAGGGGATTTGAAGAGCAGCAGTTATTACAGCAGGAGTCCCGCCTAATATATGAGTTACATACTATGGCCCCTATGGGGTTAAATACTGACACTGGTCTGAGCGCGTTCCTATGAGGCTAGGTAGTTGATGGAGTGTCTCTGTTCCTCTTTTTCCTTTTTTCCTCTCCCTGTTGTCCTGTTCCTTCTCCTCCTGTCTTGTGTTGCCTTTTTTCTCCTTTTGTGGTAAGAGTATGTCTAATGACTATTATTATTATCATCTTTTGTTTTATTTTTATTTTTTTCTTCCCTTTAAAAAATCCCTTTATAACTTCCCCTATTTGCTTGACTCCCTACGGTGTTCCTTTTTAAACTCGAGTGCCCTCAGGGATATCAAGTAAAATCTGTGCAGTGTGAGCTGTATAATAGACACCCACATTATAGGAACAAGTGGGTATAGAGTGAACCCCAGGAGGGCCGGCTGAATAATAGAGCTTTGGGTCTGCATATATTAACACGGATATCCCCTTGGTAACATATAAACAGTAGTCAATTGAGTTCCGGCTGTGCTGTTGAATGGGTTGCCAGTAATGAATGAATTAAGCTCGGAGTGAATAGTAGCTATTGGTGAGGTGGGTGGGATATTGATGTCAACATCAGGCCTCGGAAGGTAGTGGCGGCTGCGCAGATGCGGCTGTGAATCAGGGAGGCCCCACCTCCGCCAATCCGAGATGACACTGTGACGCTGATATGGGTGGAGTCTAGCCCAAGAAAAGCGGCATCCCATTGGCTACACGTCACCCTGACGAAGCCCCGTGGGCGGGGCAAACGCGCGTCGGACGAGGGCGGCCCCACTTCACATCGTGTCCCTCCACCACATTCTGCCGGTCTGCCAGGCCTTGGCTCGCGTATGTAGGAGCGCCTGACTGCAGTGAGGACGTCCGCTCCCATCAGCCATCATACATCAATATACAGCAAGCACCATCTGATGGCAATATGTGGCGGCAAGAGCACTGACATTTAAGGTAGGGCGCATGCACAAAGAAGTGTGTTCCCAGAAGCAGTGGAGTGGCTGAGCAGGAGCAACAATGCTGGCGACGGCAGCGTGAGTTATCAATACACAGTTTGTGTATACTGTGTGTCTATTTATGCTGGCCCTGCGGACTGCATAATCTCCCTTGGAGTATATGTGGAACATGATGCGCTTCTGCGTGGTGTCTCTATAACCTGCAGTATACATACCTAGTGTTGTCTTGCCTTGCCCTATGCCTGTGGAAACTAAATGAAGGATATGCGTACGATATGTACATAAGGAGGAGACAAATGGCCAGCGCTGACATGACCTATAACCAGAGGGACTAATAAGCTATGCATTCATGATAGGGGCAGTGCATCAGTCGGTATGGTTGCTATTGGAAACGTCTGCCTGCGTGTATAAAGCTGTAACCCTTGAATGCCCTTGGACTATGTCTCTGGCCGTCCATCCTATGACCTGCTTGTCTGTATGTTGAACACTGCATACAATTTGAGGAGCATTATCCCTGGTCTTGGTGCCCAACGTTGAAGCTTCAGCAAGTTCATGTGAATACATTAGGTGATTGGCTCTAGCTGGATAGTGGCGGCTTGTTTGTGGATGCTGTTGTGAGGTGTTGATGCATGGGCATGGGGGGCCCCCTATTTTTAATATCACAACGTTGTGATTTTTTAGTACATCAATTTTTTCTGTGTGTGCTGTCTTTGTGAGTGCAATATTTTTCAATAAAGATTTAGAACTATATACTGCTTTGTAGTTTAAATTACTACATGGATGTATCAAGCCAGTGCCCTTAAGTAACCGTGTGGGTTTGTGTACTTAAATATAACACCTTGCCATCAGTCATGGTAAGTCTCACGAACAAGTCACCTTCTCACCCCCGAGCGGGGACGGAGGCAGACAGGCGCCGGAGCTCTGGCGCCTGTCTGCCTCCGTCCCCGCTCGGGGGCCGCGTCTCCGGCAGGCGGCGTCGGAGCAAGCGGGGATGAGCAGACACGCCCCCTCTCCTCCCCGCTCCTCTCTGACAGCTCGTGCTCGCGCACGCGCGTGAGCACGGCTGTCTTATGATCTCCGGCGGCGCTGCAGTCAGCGCGCACGCCGGAGGCTGAATTAAGGTGGACCAATGAGTCCAGAGTTCTGGGCGAAAACACGTTTGTAAAATTAAACTGGGCAATCAGTCCACTCCTTCCCATCCAATCCCATCAGTTCCCTCCTAATAATAAATAAAGTTTTGTTCCCCGCAGTTGTTCCTTGCCCGTGATAGTGTGCTGCTGGGTGTGATTATTCCGTGTCTGTACTTTCTCGTTAGTGATCTTGCTGTGTATTGACCATCCCGTGATGGACCACCGTGATGGCCGCCTGGACCGACCATCACCTGTTTCTAACTATGATTTGCCTGCTCCCTTGTACTGCGTACCTGTGACCTTCCGGCTTGACCCTTGGCTTGACTTTGACTACTCTTCCGTCTCATCCTTTGGTGCCGCGCTTGTCTGGACTGATCTCTCGTGTATGACCCCTGCTTGCCCAACCTCACCCAGTCTCGTTCCTGGTTCATCCGCCTTCCTTCCATGTGCGCATCCTTTGTGCTACGAAGTCCTGGGGGCAACCGTGCCCGGTGAGGCGTATAAAGTGTCCCAGGAAAAGACAGGGGCCTGACTATAGGTGAAGCTAGCAGCGAAGATTGGGGGTTGCGGACTTAATCAGAAGGCGGGTGTCCCACGGGACCTGACAGTAAACTGCCATGTCCGCCTCTATTTCAGTGAATGGAGGGGGCGTGGCAGCTCACGTGACTGATGGCAGAGGCGCCATGGCTGACGGACCCAGGAAGAGACTGCATGACGAGCAAGGTGAGTGCGGTGATTGGTGTTGGACAACAACTGAAACGCAGCCCAAACGCACTGTAAAAAGGAAGCTGCACACATGCATAGTGAAAACCCTGAAGACGAGAAATCGAAACGCGCGTCAGGACTTTACACTTCACTACCAGCTGACTGTGCTGACAGGCTGAAACCAGCTGGAAAGGATTTTATTCACGGCCTATTTTACTATCAACTAACGGACTGTGTAGAGCTTATAGACAAGCTCTGAACTTTTGGATACACACCCTGGGACTTCATGCCAGCGCCATATACATAGAGGAACTGCTGCTGAAGTTTTAAAGGGACCGCTGTATACAATTCACAGATTATTGATTGTGGCACGTTCCATGGTCTGTCTTGCATCTCCACTTTTAATTTGAATAAAAGAAGTCGTCTTTCTACATCACAGAGTGGGATCCTCATCTACTTAAACTATAAGTCATATTCAAAAGTGGCCCAGGTTAGGTGTTTACCGCCGGGCGTGGTGGGTAAGTCCCATTTCGTTTTACCTATTTAGAGTCAATTCTATAGTAGGTATGTTACTTTATAAATGTATTGAGTAATAAATATTAAACTGCAAACGCAAAAATCTCATTTGACTTTGCAGTAACAACAATATTTAAGGATACTTGGAAAACAAGGATAAGATTAAACATCCATCTTATCCCAAACACCTGAGCATCCTACAGAAATTAGCGCGCAAGCAGATAGACTGACAGCCACAGGCAGTTTGTCTGTTGTCTGCTAGGTCTATCACCTTTATTGCACTGTAAAGTTTGTCCCCAGCAGCGATTTCTTGTAACTGCAATGATGAAACTCGGAACTGCGCCAGAAAATTAGAGCAGGAATGTTTTCAAGGAGGGAAAACTTAATAAATATGCTGTGCAGCGACAAGTAGCTCTAGTTATAGTGCAGGGTAAATCGGAGTTATATTACTTTTCCAAGGTGAAATGCTAAATGCAAAGAAGCAGAATATTAGTAACTGCCATATGCGCAGTATCTGGCTTTTGGATGCTACTTTTACATTATTATGGTGGTGGCAGTTTATTCCAGCCATGCCTTTTCTGGCCATCGTTTTGTCAGATTATTCCTTACTTGCTGAGAAACATTGTAGATACTGTCTCAGCGTGGCACTCACCTAGCTGCTGCTTCCACCTTGTCCTCCAGCTGGAGTGGCAGCCTGTTGCCTGGCAACCGCTGGGCAAAGGAAGTGCTGCTTCCGGGATGGCCACCCACAGTGATATCTCTGTTGCTTAAATGGTGGACACTGGGGAGCTCAGTGTGACAGCCCATTTAAAATTCACTCACAGGTACTATCATGCTGTTGACTGTATTGTCAGCCCTGCCCTGTAGGGTTCACCTATATTGTCAGCCCTGCCCTATAGGGTTCACCTATATTGTCACCGATATTGTCAGCCCTGCCCTGTAGGGTTCACCTATATTGTCAGCCCTGCCCTGTAGGGTTCCCCTATATTGTCAGTATTGTCAGACCTGCCCTGCAGGGTTCACCTATATTGTCAGCATTGTCAGTCCTGCCCTGTAGGGTTCACGTATATAGTCAGCTATATTTTCAGTATTGTCAGCCCTGCCCTGCAGGGTTCACCTATATAGTCACCTATATTGCCAGTATTGTCAGCCCTGCCCTGTAGGGTTCACCTATATAGTCACCTATATTTTCAGTATTGTCAGCCCTGCAGGGTTCACCTATATTGTCACCTATATTGCCAGGCCTGCCCTGTATGGTTCACCTATATAGTCACCTATATTTTCAGTATTGTCAGCCCTGCCCTGCAGGGTTCACCTATATAGTCACCTATATTGTCAGCATTGTCAGCCCTGCCCTGCAGGGTTCACGTACATCTATGTTTGCTGCTCTGTAGCTGGCCAGTCTGTTTTCTGATACTGGTAAGTCCATACAAGTGATCTTTTGAAGTGTCTTTAATATTGTTGTAAGACAGGATATTTGAAGCCGACCAACAGTCAAAAATGACTTAAACCAGAAGAACACAATAAACAGTGCTCATATTCATCCCTCCCCAGGGCAATTCAGACTGTTTCACATAAAAAATAATTTACCTTTTTCTAATTTTTGCTGTGGTAAATTTGAAAAACAAAATGGCAGCTCATGCTTTTGCAGGCCACCTGCAAACAGGAAGTGCTGCTGTGTTTCCTGTTACTGTGCATTGTCAGTTGAATCCAGGCAGCAGCATGGCTGAGATGCTGGGAGAGGAAGCTCCAAAATGGCCGCTACCTTACTTTTCCAACTGTGCCAGGCTGTTGGTCCGGTTTAAGTGTGTAAGATTTATTAATTTATGAACAATTTACAGATTAGTTTCTAACTAATAAAATGTATACCGTTTGTTCGCATTACAAGTTAATGCTTTAAAGCAGACCAAAACCCACATTTTTGACTAACATCCCCTGAATCGGTCCCCCTACTGAAAGTACTTTTTGCCCATTTCAACTGCTTTTGCTTTACTCTAATCCCAGATAATGGCGCCTGTTTTAGCTGTAAAGCTCCGCCTCCTCCATTGCCACTGTTTTGTGTGGAAATGATGTCATTGCCATACCTATGCAGTCACAGGTCACCTGCTATCTCACACCGAGGGACAGCAAAATATTTAATGTTCCAGGACAATTAGAAAAGTGAAAATATCTGTTTCTAATCATACACCCTAAGAAGGGAGTATCAGCAGGGGCTTTGGCCAAATGTATTTCACAAGTTCAGTGGGTTATGGTCCAGTTTAATAGGAAATTCCCTTTTTTGTCAGGTTTTTGGGTTTCAGTCTTATTGTTTTCCTCTTCTGTGATGAAAAATAAACATGTGTGTTAGGAGTGTGCCCCTATACCTGTGATGTATTTATCAGCATGCTGCTTCCAATCTTCTTATATCTCTGTGTGTCTGTGATCCTTAAGTGGTAGTGCCTTTCCTGGCCTTGCGTAAAAACTACTACAGACTTCAAATCCCAGAACTGTAACAGGTGAACTCATCAGTAGCTTTGGCTAAGTGAAACAGCAGTAATGAGGGTGAGAACACTGCCAATAGCCATTTAACTACTTTAACACAAGATTGTGATCCCACCTATCTGAATGAGCTGAATTAAAGCAGAAGGGGTTATACCCATTGTCTCTGCCTTAGCCAAACAGTCTGCCAGAGTGAGGTGCAAACAAATAGAAAAAAAAATAACAAATAAGCTTAGCACATTGAAGACATAATTTTGGCACACGATAATGGAAACTTTAAAAAATGCCATCTGAAGTGGAATGATGGCAGATGTACATAATTTATAATCTTACAGTAAAAGGGGAATTTCTTACCAACAGAATATTCTCTCTCTCTCTATATATATTATATATACAGTATATATGTTTTAAAAAACTCCATTGGGAGTTACAAGCCCTTACTTGTCTGCAGTAAAGATGACTTGCAGATAGCAAGTGGGAAGCTTTAGAAACAATGTCATATTGTTGTTGCTGTCTGTGCTTTATTGGAGAAATCTAACCACCCCTTTTGTTCACCAAAGACACAAAGCAATGCTGTTTTAATTCAGATCAGACAATGGCTGGATATCATACTACTTTTACCCTTCCCTGAAGAAGTGGCTATAGTTGGGCATTAGATATGTTCTTGTATGTCGATATTTTTGCTGCACACAAAATCGCAGCATCTGTCACCACATTCAAATAGAAAAATAGGAAACAGGCTCCTTTCCTGTAATAAAGCTGGTCCACACTGATATCTCCTATGCATTTACTCAACACAGGGACCACAGACATTTTATTATGTCCAATAGTAGTGTTCCCCAACCCTCTCCTAAAGAGCCACAAAGAGGTCATTTTTTATGGTTCTCCACATAGCCGGCTCTACAGCTCTGCCTATGTATCTGTAAGATGATCGGAAAAACCTGCCCTGCTGGTGGCCCTCAAGGGACACTGAACTATATGGTTGTAAGCATTCAACTCACCCTTATATTAATAGTTGTCTCCTGTTCTAAACGTGTTTTCTAACTGCCCAAATATACAGATTATTATTATTTTTATTTATAAAAATATAAAGCACCATCGTCTTCCATGGCGCTGTACAATGTGAAATTACAAACAGGGTAAAGCAACTAACTTACAATACATGAGAGAAAAGCACATTGTCATACTGACAAACACTAGGAGAGATGGCCCTGCCCTTGCGGGCTTACAATCTAGAGCAGGGGTACTCAACCACTTCTAGTAAAGGTCCATATACAGGCATCCGGTGAGAGGTAAAGGTCCAGGTGACGGGCTGTCGCGGGGGTGGGGGAGAAGGGATTGATGGGGCAAAGCTGAGGGGGCAGAAATGGATGAGGCTGAGCTGGGGGAATGGAGATGGATGGGACAGAGATGGTGGGACAGGGATGGATGGTGCGGAGCTGGGGGTAGGAGCTGGTGGGACAGGGGTAGATGGGGCTGAGCTGGGGCAGTGGAACAGGATTGGATGGAGCAAAGTGACTGAAAAATAACGTTTGTGTGTAACTTGCAATGCCACTTCCTGTCCGTGCAGTACTTCATATTGCAATGCTAGGTGCCAGACAGCAGAGCCATGACACTGGCAGGCAGACTAAGCATTACATTGCCGATCAATTAAAGGGGGCAGTGCTGATCACGGCAACACAGAAGCAACTGAGTGCAGGGCTGTCAGAGCAGGGGTCCAGAATTCTGATGCTGCGGTCCGCATTCGGACCCTGGCCCACCAGTTCAGTATCGCTGATCTAGAGGATAAGGGTGGAGACAAAAGTAAGGTCACACGTAGTTTATACTTATATAGTATAGTATTTACAATGATGGAAAGTGATCTGAATTGGCTTGGGCTGTCTTTTATTTAGGCCAAGTGATATGCTTTTCTGAATAGGTGGGTTTTGAAGGCACCCTTGAAGGCTTGAGGTGTGGCGAATTGTATGAGAGAGTGCATTCCAGAGTAATGGGGCATCGTGTGTAAAGTCCTGGATGTGGGAGTGGGAGGAGGTGATTAGGGTTGAGGACAGGAGGAGGTCCTGGGCAGAGCAGAGATTGCATCTGGGTTGGTATTTTTTGTTAAGAACTTTAGAAGAAATTTAGACAGGAATCTGACTGTAGAGTGCAATGTATGTTAAGATTGGTATTTAAATAGAATTCTCTCAGATATTGGCAGCCAGTGGAGGGAGTGACATAGAGAAGCAGCACTAGAGAAGCAAGAGGAGAGATGAATGAGTCGAGCAGCAGAGTTCAGAATAGATTGGGGAGGTGCCGTCTGTTTGTTGGCAGACCACAAAGGAGAGTGTTGCAGTAATCTAGTTGTGAGATGATCAGGGCAAGCACTAGGATTTGGGTGGTATCAGGTGAGAGGAAGGTGTGGATGTAGGAGATATTTTTGAGTTGGAGATGGCAGGAGGTGGCTAGTGATTGACTGTGAAGTATGAATGAGCGAGAGGAGTCCAGTATAACACCATTGTGCTTGGGGAGTTGCAGTAAATGTAAGGTCAGTGACAGATATAGTGTGGAGGCAGTAGAAGAGTTTGATGGTGGGAAAACAACAAACTCAGTCTTGTCCATGTTTAGTTTGAGGGAGCGAGATGACATGAATTATGAGATAGCTGTCAGACAGTCAGGAACACTGGATAGGAGAGAAGAGAGATCTGGGCCAGAGAGGTAGATTTGAGTGTCATCTGCATGGAAGTGATGTTAGAAGCCAAACTAGTATATGAGTTGCCAAGACCATAGGTGTAGACTGAGAAGAAAATTGGTCCAAGAACAGAACCTTGTGGTACACCAACAGACAGAGGGCGGGGAGAGGAAAGCCATGAAAGTGCCCAGTCTTGAATTCACAGAGATGTCAGAATTTGGAGTAGAAGAGGATGGTCAATAGTGTCGAAAGCAAAGGATAGGTCAAGGAGGATAAGGATAAAGTAGTGGCCTTTAGATTTTGCTGTTAATAGATCATTAGCTACTTTGGTTAGAGCGGTCACAGTAGAGTGGTTGATCCAGATTGAAGAGGATCTAGTAATGAGTTAGCAGAGATATAGCTTGCCAATTCAGAGGGAACATGCTGTTCCTGAAGTTTGAATGAAAAAGGAAGCAGCAAGATAGGTCAGTATCTGATTTTTTGAGCAAGTAGTGAGGTGGGCCATGGAGATGAGGGAGGTTAGCCTTTGTTCTGATAGCAGAGTGAAATGAGTTAGGGAAGGGGTTAGAAGGGAAGTCATGTGGGGTGAAGTAGATAGAGGAGTTAAAGTTATACTAAAGTCAAGCCCAATTGTTGTGGGGCGTGTATCCGTTCTTGATCTACTAAAGGTTGATTGATGGACCAGATCAGTGGCGTGGGGACTGAAAGCTGATTGTGAAGTGATTTTCCTCACTAAGGAGACCGACTGAGGAGGAAGCATAGCGCTGCAGCCACACAATGTGAGGTAAAATACTGATATTTATTTTGTTTATTTTATATTTATTTTGTTTATTTATTTATTTTTTTATATTTATTTTGTTTATTTTTATTTTTTGCCAATTACTTTAAGCCAGCACGGAGGCTTTCAATTTTGTTAGTGAAGATTATTAGTGATCCCTGATTGTGATGAAAATGACTGGATCCAGGGACATATAGCCACAATTCAGAAAGCTGAACTGGAGGAAGATTCATGGGGGAGGCATGGCAAGGAACCTGGTGTGGGCTGCAGGCAGCACCCTGCAAGGTACATGGGTGGGACCCAGGGAAACAACAAGGACATGGGGTGGGGAGGGTCTGCTTGGAACATAGGACACAAGTCCTTTGGGTTTCCACACATTGCTATGGACCTGGGTCTGTACTCCCTGCCGTGGCTTGGGATTTCCACATACTGATGTTGCCCTGAGTTGTCACTCTATTGTCCATGTCCACGCCATTACACCAGGTCTTGGCACACTGCCATGCAGCTGCTGCCTCTGTCTCCAATACCGCCATTGTTGCTGCTGCCTTGAGCCACCGCCATATATAACCATTAGGTAATAATAAAGGATTGGGCAGAAAAGGTAGAAATGGAGGTGGTACGGAGGGTTAAATCATCTTAGTACAGGACCCAAGGAAGCCATCCACACCATCTTGGGTTTGCTCACACCTTTTATGTCTTACTCATACTCTCATTACCCCTTGCTTTCCTCTCTTCAGCACTGGGAGGATTTTAGCTTAGCTGTAAAACTTGAGGACTTGGTAGAGACAGTAATAACCAGGATTCTTGGAATAAGAGAGGCCCTGTAAACCACAGGAGATATTGACCCAATTCACAACAGACTTTCACAGTTAGCATTGGTTCCAATTTTAGCTGGAAGCTTTAAGAACCCTTTTTTTCTTTCACAGTGTACCGCGTACTAAACAGAAACTCATGTATGGGTGACAGTGCTATTGAGGTGCTAACAGAACTTAAAGGGACTGTTCAGGCATAAACAAAAAAAGTCATACTCACCCTTTGTGGCCCACGGCTGGTCTGTCCTACTGTGGTTAAATAAAACTTTCTGGCTTCCAAGATGAAAGTTCCATAAAAACACACATTTTCTATCCTGGGTTTTGGTCTGTTCCTTTGGAGCATCCTGGTTTAGGATACCCCGCTGTGTGAAACCCCGCCGGTTGCCCAATATGCATATCAGGCCGGCATTCTCAGGATTCAGGCATAGCGCAAGATTCTTTGGCTGCGCATATTCAGGGGACCAAACCCCCCTCAAAACAACTCAATCTATTTTGCTCCCCTACCCCAGGTGTATTGACAATGTTTTCTGCCCTCAGTGCTGCTTGGTATTCCTGGCTGTTAAAGCTCCCTCCTCCAACCTCCTCGCAAACTCATGCTGGGAGCAATTAAAGCATATTAAAAATAACACTAAAAGGAAGATAATGGTCAAAAGACAATTTCATTTTCCCTTATTTTCCCCCCAATTTATCCTGAAGTCAAAATAGTTTGTGAGTATTTTTATCCAATTCATTACCAGTGAGTATTTTCGTACATAGGTTTCTTTAAAAAAATGTAACCTGCCATAGGACATGGTTGGTCCACTTTAATGTACAGCTAAAGAAACTGAATAGGAGCTTAGCTGCACTCACAATTGGAGCACCACACCCCCTGCAACCCTCTATGGCTGTGTGTAACTGCGGAAGGCCATAAACAGATAGCTGCTTACTGTTCAGTTATGTTTAAAGGGTAAGTCCAGTTTCAACAATGTGTATGTGTATTGTAAGCGGGCAAACAATCAGCAGTGACGGATTTGAACGGCAAAAACGGCTTTTATTCAGCAAAGTTCAGTAGATAGTCCAAAAGATTGCAGCATAAATGCAGAAAGCAAAAAGGGTTACTTCACCAACCATAGTCCTGGGCTGGGTACTCCAGCAAGCTGATCAATTCCAGTCCACTTTACAGGGCGTATCAGCCCTCTGCTCAATGTCCAGTGCTATCCTTCACCACGGTGCAGCTCAGCCTGTGCTCACTCCAACAGGCTGGTCATAGACAAAGGAAAGGCCGTGTGCTCTCTTCTTATACAGGCTTCTCCTGTAATCAGCGTGCACACTTGTGGAGGCCTTAGAACATGTAACAACCCGTTAGGGAATTGGGGAAGTGACCCGGGTCCTGAAAACCCGGGCCGGATTGTGCTTTATACAGCCAAGCAGGGGAGAAATAGACATTTTGATACAATTTACCACAGTATGTTTTTGTGCCAAAAGAATGTCTTCATAGTGCTGAGTTGATCTTGTCTTATGTTAGAAAATGTGTTGTTTTATGGAATCAGTTGCCAGGGGCAACAAACACCAAGTCTGTACAGCAAGAAGAGAGAAGTGAGTCCTGTACACACAGAACACTGCTGCTATGGCGGCTGAGATGAGGGAGCTCACTCAACCTTACATGTGCCCAGCAGCAGTGTCCTGTGTGTATACGGCTCGCATCTCTCTTCCTGGTGTACAGACTTGCAGGCTGATTTATTACTAGCGGCAGGTAGCAACAGCTGGGCGTCTGTAGAGCGGATTTAAGAGCGCCTGCTAGTAGTCGCTGTGCTCGGCCATAGTTCGCTATTTCAGAGCGCCTCAGTTGCTGTGCGGCATTGTTGAATACGTTATTTGATTCGCAGTACTACGCTGTATTGGTAAAACAAAAAAAATTGGGATCAGGAAAGGGATTTAAGGATCATCCATAGAAAGGTATAGGGAAAGCCCAGTAGCTACATGTTAGATGTGGCGCTCTGCAAGGCTGAACGCCGGCGCTGTACGCTGAGGCTGGGATAATGATGAATCGGACGCTACACGGCGTTCTAGTCGCTCACCAGATTTGGCTTAATAAATGTGTAATTGCGTGCCATCTCCGGTGTTCACCTGACGCTACTTGACGCTACCAGCCGCTGTAAAGGCACTACCTGGCGCTATCCCTTCATGAATAAGGCCCTAGGTGTACATTGTCAATGGCAACAGACTTCAGGTAATAAAAACAGCTTCCATAAAACACAACACATTTTCTAAAATAAGAAAAAACTAAAATACAGACAAAACAATAAAATAACCATAAAATGTATTAACTGGGTTTAAAGTGGACCAAAAGCCACCCCCATCCTGATTTGGGATGTTGTTTGAGCCCACCCTCCAGATACCTTGAACTGGTGATCCCATGGTGCTTGCACATACCTCATGCCAACATCTCTGCCTCCTCTATTTCCATTGTACACACCCCCGCCAAGCTTGTCTGAATGACTTGTGGCATGTGCAGAGGCAGAGGCAGCAGACCAGGGTAGGGAATTGGCAGTTTTTTTAGACTCCAGGGCCAGACAAAGAGGTTAATGTTATGTGTGGCAAATTGACAGGCCTGTTTCATTTATTGTTGTATGACCTCAGTGTAAAGACATCCGTCCCATCCCTGCAGGGTAAATATAGGCAACACAAAGTCCAGGAGCTTCTTATGAATGCTTTCTGGGTTCCACACTCGCTAGCGTGGTGTGTCACCTAACGCTATGTTTGCTCTCACTGTTAATAGTTACTACATCAGCAATGCTGTGTGCGGAAACTGTTGACTTTTGTGTGTTTTGTTCTTTTATGACATTTGCCCACAAATCTGTGCACATATTGTGTAACAAGGATTTCTCATGCGCTACACATCCTAACACACTCAGCGATTAAGTCATTATTTTATTTAATAATGAAAGGGAAGTTTCACAGTTAAGTAACAGGCAGCATTTAAGTATATACAAAACATATAAATATGTGATATACACGCATAGCAGCATTCATTATTTAGTTCTAGCTCTTATGTCCCTAGAATACATTTTAGACCATTTATATGTTTCCATTTATTATACCATTTATATATGCTAAGCCTTCTGGTCTGTGCGGCCTGGCTGGTAGACATTTAAGTCTGCCAGATGTAGCGAGCGTGCAAACTGGGGATGCCGCCGGAGGCCCGCACAAGCACATATAAGTATAAATGAAAACCAGGGGGATTCAAACTGCAGGGCCTCCCAAATGGGGTGCTTTAGGGGAGCAATTTACTATACTTTATTATTCTGATTAGAGGTCTGTTCTAAACAGGAACACCCCCCCCCCAAGACAGAAAGCTAATTTACCATACATGAAAGACTTATCAAATCACTCACTGGATTTTGTAATAAACAACATGCATACATGCAAAGAATGATGATGCTAAAATCCTGATTCAAATTCAGAAAGCAGCCAAAAGACACGGGGCCTTAATAATGAGAAATTTTAACTGCTGGGGCACTGAGGTCAGAGTTGCTAATGGTGGTGGTGGAGGGAAATATCCACTTATCCATAAGATAGTCACCATCTGAACATGACACATGTTCACACAACTACCAACTACATGGAGAGCTTTGCTAGAGTTGGCTCATTCCAAACACTAGAAAGCAGAATCCAGGAAACTACAAACCAATAAGCCCAGACTTTTTTGTATGTAGTACTAGAAGAATATGAGATAACACATTTAAAACTACACTGCTCAATCTCATCACTATGGGGTTAGGAAGGATTAATGTGTTTAATGTTTAAGAGCATCTAAAAAAGAAAAAATAGCTATACTCCTATACTCCCCTAACCTGAAGTGTCTCAGTGCTTAACAATGTACTCCTTAGACAGCACCAGAATGCACTACTGCCTCTAGCCACAAGTGAATGGGCTTCCTGGTTAATTGAAGGGAAGGGTGCCCATGCTAAGATGCTTATCCCAGAGGTGATCAATCTCAGCCTGGACAGGTGAGACTGGAGGTGGTTAGGGCAGTATAGCTGTTATTGTTCTTTTTAGCCTGTGAGCACCATTTAATTGGTGTCCTTTTGCCTTGTATTGTTGTTAGCTTTGTTTGGCTACTGGTTGGTTGCATGCCTAAAGTCAGAATGCTTAAACCTCTATGTGCACTGTCCTAGATGTTTTAGTGATCTGTAACCATCCTTGTTTTTTCCCTTCATTGGTTTTGGTGCACCTTCGAAGGTCCTATGAGAAACTTTTTTGTAGGACCCCTGAACTGTGGAGCTTCTCCTTGTCTTAAATAGTTGCATATAACCCCCATGCCCATTTGAAGCATTATTCTCTAAAGTGATGAACAGGCCTCCATATTTAGAGAAGGGTCCATAAAATGGACACTCCTCAATAGTGTTGTTTGTGGCATGTGTGGGCAAAATTTTAGGTTAACAAAGGTGTTTATTAGTGTTAGTCTTTTCACAAAACCTAAAAATCCATAACAAACTATGGGGTTTATTTAAGAAACACTAGCGCCACGCAGGATGAGTTGTATTTCAGGCACTCATCCAGAAAGCCATATGCAAGACCAAACTGGTTAGTGCCTCTCATAGCGTCAGTTAGTGTTCCATGCATCAATAGCAGCTGATGTTTGTAGAGCGTCTGTCCTGCAGCGCCACATCATATCAAACCCTCAAACCCCCTTAAATGTGGCGGCCGCTTTATAGCGTTTGCTGCTAGTGCAACCTAGTGTTCACGTAAATAAATCCAAATTGCAGCGCTTTTTTTGGTTAGAACATTGTCAGTTAGTCAGTCAGTTGAGTGTTCTGCTTTCGGTTTCGCATTCTGCACTTCTGGTTTGCCTCTGTGGTGACAGAATGCCCCCCCCCCCTCAGAATCAGGGCAACCCGCTTCCCTAGAAGCTCCTCAGCTCTGATGGCAGCTTGCCTCACCCACAAGACCACCCGCCAACATGTGGACCCCCGTGCAAACGGCCATATAATTAAGGTAACTGTTTTTTGTGTGCTTGTTCTACATGTTTTTTGTGGGTGTGTTTTTCCTTCTGCTCCCTTCTTTTTTTCTTTTTTCACAGTCCTCTCTATGCCAGTTTTGTCAGTGCTTTCGCCACATGTAATCTTCCTATGGGCGTTTGTTTCCATGTGGCCCCTTCTACTTTATTATAGACTTAGGTGTCTTTTGCCAAATGTATCTTTTTTTGCTGTCTCCATAGCTTTTTTGTAAATACATTGATCTTAGAGTTGCGCTTAGCGTTTTGTTGCATGGATCTTTAGGATTTTGATATGCGTGTTTTCCCATTCTCATCTATTAGCATGCAGAAATGCGTTTTAATGTAATTACACACCTACTATTGGTCTTTGAAATGCTATTAATATTTTTTTTTCCTCCTTTGTCTTTTTTCCATGTAGGACATGTGCCAGCAGGAATATGATTGTGCCCGACCCTGGGCCAGAAGGGGATGATTGTGGAGGAGATCACGGGCACTGTGTTCCGGCACTTTAACGTGAAGCTCGGGCCAAAGTCCGTCTGACAGTTTGGTTGGACTTCAAGCGCAGGTACATGGCATCTGTCTACGGGCTCTATGATGCCTATGGTTCTGGTAAGTTAATAATGCAGGACAACATTGGTTTGGGTTGGAGCTCCAGAAACGATTTGTCCTTAATGCCTCTGCTTGTTTTTGGTCTCCATAGATAAAAAGATTAACGATAAGAAAGATAAAAAGGAAATTCGACAGATCGGGGGGGGGGGACTTAACACCATGGTGAGGTGGAGGACCCAGGGGAGGAAGGGGACGAGGATGAGGACATCCAAGAGGATTCAGCCAGTGAGGTGGGGGCTGTGTAGGTCATCATCTCCTCTGAGAAGGATATGGCTGAGTCTTGCTACCTGTTGGGCCACTCTCAGGTGGGACTCCCCACCACTCCATGAGTGTGCAGACGGGGGATTGGAGTCTGGCCCCTCGGTGTTGGGCTCCGTTGGTCCAAATTGGAGGAGTGAAGCCCATACTTCCTCCCCTCACAGCCCTCACTGGTTGGAGGCCAGCACCTTGTCCCCTGGTGAGTAGCCTTTGTGTGTTGTAATCTGGCTAACTAGTGTTGAAATGACAGGTGTGTGGCTTATGTTTTTCTTGCTTTTACTTTCTTTTACAAACATTTTATTGAAGTTTGCATAGGTTATATAGTATACATACAGAAAGAAGCGTACTGGGAAACATAGGTAAGGTGCATATTAACAGCTTTAAGGTATACAGCGTTTTTCAAGTATAAAGTTCTGTATTCTTATGAGATTAACAATGTGTGCAAAGCGCGTCATGTTGTCACATCTAACTTGACAATTTATATACTTAATATAACAGTATACATTCTCGTGGGTGATCATCTCAATGCCTATTAAATATTATCGTGAAGATAGGGGGTATACCTTTTGGCTTTTCCTTCCTGGGAGGACCAGCGCTCAGGATTTGTCATGGGCAAAAACTTCTATTTTAAGATGAGTATAACCAGGTTGGGAGGAGAGGGGATGAAGGAGACAGACAATAGGGGAGGGGAGTGGGTCTGAGTCAAGCAACATTCAGTAATAATGAACTATGGACATGGGGCTCAGTTTCCATTTGAAGGGCACATAATGCCTATCAAATTGGGAAAGAAGGATCTGTTTGGTTGTTAGTGAGCCTAGTATGATCCAACCATGGACTCCAGATTCCATAGAACTTGTCATATTGATCGTTTACTATTGCTGTTATTTTTTCACTGCTGCTTTTGCTTTCATATTGTTTCAGGGCATCATAGGCCGCTGACCTCCTCCACAAACCTTCCAATCTTTTCTCCGGAGCCCCTGTCAGGTAATTGTGGCATGCACAAACACATACATCAAACTGGCTAATGTTTTTTTTATAAATGTTTAATGACAACTACTAATGTTTTGGTTTTGTGTTTTTCTTTTTCATTCTCACTGCTCATCATATTGCCGCTGGCATGTCCCTTGGCCCCCCCAACCCACCTTGTTCCCACCAGCATGAAGTTGGGTCCAGCAGCATGGGCCAGATCCAGAGCTGTGATGTTGAGCATCATAGACTCAGGGTGCAAACACTTGCTGCCTTGCAGATGTCATATCATTTTTCTGAACAAAATAAACCAAATAAACCTTTTTTTGTTGGCACTTTTCTGTGTTTTTGGTTGAATAATTCTGAATAATTCTTCTCTCTATCCTACTCAATTTCATGTACTTATGTATTTTTGCCCAATGGTCGACCCAAATTCTAAAATGTAAACCTCCCCTATTTCATTGAACATCCACTCCACATTTGACACCTGGCCCCCAGATAGTGTGTGTGTTTACTCCAATCCACATTTATGTGTCAGCATTGCGAGCTTCAGCATGCGCTGACCCAGCTGGTATATGTTGTCCGGTTGTGCTACACATTGTTGTTCCTTAAAAACATTTTTTATGGCACTGTTAGTTGCAGTGTAGACTGCCTTCTTGATTACAACATATATCTCATTTAGCTTTGTATTGTTTTCAGAAAAACAAGTGGGCCAAAAATTGTTTCATTCCTTTTGCCCATCAAAATTTTTAATACATGAACATTTTAACTTGTTATGTGCCTAATTTTTTCAATGAGGTAAGGCAATTTGTTTTTACGGTTGCAATCAATGGAACACCTTCATGTATGCACCAAAAATGTGTCAATTTGTTACATATCCCATAGTATGTTTTTTTGCCCCAGTTTTAAAGATATCTCCATCACATGTACATGTAGTTTTGTTATTTGTGGCAAAAAGTATGACAAAGCATTTGCCCATTTTTTGTGTGTGAGATGTTGTTTGAAACCCAGGATGCAGCCACACAACAATGCATAACTAAATTCACAATGACCAAATATTTTGCTGGACCACCATTGTGTGCTGCCCCTTTTATTTAACACAAGCTTGGTGGGTGTTGTAACCACTGGCACATGTCTTTGGACCTTCTGTGTTTGTTTAAGGCTTAACTTTAAAGTTGTTTGGCCATTTTTGGTTGTGTTATTGTGCTCTTCATGATGTTTTGCTGGTTTCCTAATTTCGTTTTTTGTCTCTTTCCAACAGCCTGCATACGTGAGCATCACAGACTCTGGCAATACTTGTTGGAGTCACGAACAATGCTGCTGGACATGTGTGAAAAGATGCTGGGTGGGGGCAAGAAATAGGGTAGCTGCTGTCGGCCATCCAGAGATTGACAGCCAGGAGGAACAAGTGGAATTGGTGTTGGTGTTGTTTGGCCATTGTGTGCAGGGCATGGAAAAATGTGTTTTACTGGTGCACCTGCTAGTTGAAGACCTGCAGCAAATCAGTCATTTCCATTTTGCTGGTTGCCAAGATTAAGGAAGTCCATATGAGTGGGCACAAAAGGGCTGTTGTCTCTAATTATTTTTAACAATCTAACTTACCAAGGTGGATCTAGATGGCTGGGTTGTGGGAACACAGGAGTCATTGGATGTTTCCCTTTCAGATGGTGTTTGCGTGGAGGAAACAATGTTTCATCCTATAAATAAACACAGATGAAATGTGAAGTGAGTGTCAGGCAAAGTTGGCCAGCAACATGCACACATTGCAGGCAGAAAGTGTGGCTTGGCCCAAGATGCATAATCACTGTTTAAATAGCTGTGAATCCTCATCCCCTGATGCTTGTGACTTCTGTGGTGGTGTGGACTGCTGGTCTTCTTCAGATAATGTCAGGCAATCATAACACGCTGGAAGAGGGGCACTAAAAGAGAGTGTTGACACCTTGCAATAGAAATAGCAAATAGAACATTAAGTATGTCCAACGCTATCATATGTTTTCTGCCCCATGAAGAGCACTGATAGCAGGGAGTCCTGATTTCCACCGCTGAAGTTGGCATACGGAGACTATTGCACAGTACCCAAGGTTGACCCTGCAGGAATGGAATCTAAGGTCCACCCCAGTCTTCTTTAGAGCTCCCCACAAGGAGAGATAGGTTTGCTGCTTGGGTGTTCCCAGGTCACTCCCCAGAGAGATAAGGGTCTGTGCAGACAGCAGTGGTTGCAGGACCGGGGAAAGAGGCAGACTAGGAGGAAGGCCGAGGTCATACATGAGGAAAGTGGGCAAATAATGGGTTAATCCAAGAGATCAAAGTCCATAGGTGAGCCTGGTCTTACATGTGGGAAGCAGGTGGGCAGGGAGTTAGACTGAGAGATCAAAGTCCAAAGGCGAGCTGGGCTGTTCATGTGAGAAGCAGGCAGACAAGAGATTAGTCTGAGAGAACAAAGTCCCAAGGCGAGCCAGGTGGTACACACAAGAAGCAGGTAGACAAGGGGTTATTCCGAGGGAACAGGAGCAGCAGAGGTACAGTAGAGAACCAAGACTCTTCTGGCACTGAACTGTTGACCAGGATTTCCCTATATATTCCCTGTCACCCGTGGCGAAGACGCTGGCCACGACCCGGCATGTGCTGAGCCGGGACAGGCTGAAAATGCTGCGTCTGCTACCCGCGGTGTAGACACTGGCTGCAAACTGCCTTGTGCTGAGCTGGGATAGGCTGAAGACGCTGCGCCTCTCCCTGCGGGAGGTAGGTGATAAAAGTATCTATCCAAACATGACAAATCACACAGCAAGAACAAATGCAAGGACAGCAGACATCATCGACAATGTAGGACAATCATCAAAAAGTAAATGCACAAGACAGGTGTGGTTACTCACATACCGGCCATTTCCTCTATGTGGCAGAACTGGAATTCCCAATGGGAGGCCTAACAATTAATCCAGAAATGAAATGACATGACTGAGTAGGGGACCGTTAACAATCATGTTGGCATTTGCCAATATAAGACAGCTGTCAAAGTTTCACTTACAGAGAGGGGTTGCATCTTGATTTGGATGGAGGATTCCAAACAGACTTAGGTGTTGTGCATCAATGCTGCCTAAAAACACACAGACAAGCATTTTGGGCAACATGGACTAATATAAGCAAAGAGATTGCTTGTGCAATGGCTATTAAAAACTATTTAAAAAAGGCACCCTCAACACAATAGGCTCGATTCAGAGACACATTCGTCTGGACTTTCGTAGCTGTCTGTGTATGTTTTTGTGTGTGTTTGTCATTTTTTTTGGTTTTTACGTTCGTTTTTCCATTCGTATGTTCGTTCCCGCTAATGCGTATATACGCTTTCGATGGACGGAACTAAATCGGATAATTTGCGTTAGTTCGGATCATTTTCTCATCAAAATCTGATATTTTGCGTTCGTTCAGATTACTTACGTTATTGGGATGGGCTTGCATCTGATTCAGAGAACTGATTGCCGAGGGGCCACCGCCCTATAAAAACTTTTTATTTTCTATACACTTACGGGACCATTTTGCACTCGACTTGCTTGCTTTTGACCATGTTTTGCGGCTTTGTGGAGGAATATGAGTGCCTCTTCCTTTTATTAATTCCTTAGCATAATGACATATATGGCCTCTTGAGTTAGCTTGCAAACCAATAAACATTCCATCCACAGCTGTTAAACATGTATTTGCCAACAAATAATTTTTTTTAATTGATTTTTTTGATTCGTGGGAGGAGACGATGGAAAAAGGGCAAAAACGAAAGCCTACGTTGTAACATGAGTAACATAAACGGAAATCGAAAGCTGGAAAATGACATTCTCATTGGCATACGAACGGACGAAGACTTTACTGAAGGCTTGCGATGCATGCTTAGAATCACTCGTACACTCATACGAGAGCGGGAACATTTTAAAAAAAAAAACAGATCGACACAAAAAACGAAAGTGTTTTTTTTGTCTCTCTGAATCAACCCTAATAAGGTTATCACAACAAGGGTGCGGCTGACAGAACCAAAACCTGGGCCCGGGTCGGTGACCAGTTTGTCTGCAGAACACAAGGCCTAAGCAGCAATATCATTCGGCAGGCCTTCAGCAGCCAGGCCACATGAGCAAACAATTTTTGTTTAGACAATGAAGAGGAAACTTACAGACAGGCTCCGGTTGGCTTGAGGAAAAGCTGTCTGTGGGTGTGAAGCGTGGAACACTGTAGCCTAATAATCAGAGTAAAGGAAAACAATGATAACACAAATACATGGCAACAGATGAACACATGGAACAAGGGAATTCTCTAAAGGCAAAGAAACCAAATGAGTCAATAGGGCACTTACAGACAGGCTTAGATTGGCTTGAGGAACAGCTGGCTGTGGATGTGTTGACTTGGTGACTAGTGCTGGCTCCAACATTAACTTCCATCTGTTGGCTGTTGTGATTCTGGATCGTCTGGCCCCTCTGAATCTGATCCTGCATCTGCAGCTGGGCCAAACAACAAGGCAACAGTTTAAGGAGGAACATTAAACAAGGACTAATAAACTTGTGAAACCCCAACAAAGCACTTACCTTCTACCAATGCTCATGTGTCATCCTGCACATCCACACCCTGCAGCCGACATGAAGGCATCTTGGGCTTCAACATGACCTCATATTAATGGTTGCTATTCATGGGTCTTCCTGTTCTCCAGGCTCGATGAGCAGGCCTGGTGAAGGCCCTGCACAATGTGTTGAATCATTTTTTGGTTGCTGCAGTGGTCCGCTGATGTGCAGAGGAGCAACTGAGGGTCTCAGAAATCACAGCCCAGATCTTAGTATGCTCAGTCTTGCTGAGGCCATGACTTTGTGACCATTTGGCAAGTGTGAGCTTGACCAGCTTGATGTTATCTACCAGATTGAACTCTGGTTCATGCTTGTCAGCTGGTTTCTTGGGCCCCTCAAATACACCTGTGGCAATATCACAGGTGGCAGACTTAAGTGGCTCATGCTCAGCAACTGTGGGGTACTGGGCGTGCCAGGCACCAACACAGGGTTGGCTGGTAGCAGTTGGAGATACATCTGCACCAGCAGCAGAACTCAATAAAGCCCTGTTGTGGGGCTGCCTACTGCAGCCACCAGGCCCTTGAACCACAACATGAGCACGAGTATTACCAATGCCACGGCACAAGCCAAAACTCGGGAGCTGTGCCCTACAAAGGTATGGACAAGTGGACATGTGTGATGAAAGCTAAAGTGGTGCGAATCCGGTCTGACTGTGTTTTTAACACCTGGTTGGCTGTTGCAGATCCGAGTGATGAACAAATCCGCAGCCGCTTCTGTTTGAATCTTGCTGCACTTTTGGCACTGTATCACCAAATCCACCACAAAATTGAGCCCACCACTGGCCGCAGCCACACAGTACCAAGCATAGTGCGCCTATATGCCTCCTTAAATATCCTTGCGAGGGGCACATTTAAAGCCACTGCTGCTCTATTATGTGGCATTAGCCAGCCTACCATGTGCCGCATCTTCTCATCTCATGAGGTGGTCCTGGCAATCTGTGATCTCATCTTTAACTACATCAGGTTTGCGGCTGATGATGAAGAGGTGCAAAACATAAAGCTGGCTTTCTCCTGTATGGCAGGAATCCCAAATGTGCTTGACTGCATTGATGGCACCCATATTCCCTTTCATCCCCCTCGAGCACAAGAGTTGCACTACCGCAACCGGAAGAGATTGCGGCTGCGTGCTGTGAGGTCAGGCTTGTCGGATCCTGCCATGACTCCTATGTGTTGCACCAATCTGTCCCAGAATGGCTACTAGGTACTGTTTCTTAGGGAAAAGGGAAGGCAATATGCATCTATGCAGGTTGGGGTCTGCATTTGTGTTACAAACACCATTTACCCATGTGTTTACATTTAGCTGAGCAGGGATACGGGCAGAAGACGTGGCTTGTGACCCCTGTGCAGAACCCACATACCGCAGCTAAAGTGAATTACAATGAAGCACACTGCAAGACCAAATGCATTGTTGAAAGAACCATTGGCCTTCTGAAACCACATTTCCCATGTTTGGCCCAGCCAGGAGAGGAGATTCTATACAGCCCAGAGAAGGTGTCCAAGATAATCCTCACTAGCTGGGTGCTACACAATTTCTGCATACTCCATCTAATGGAAGAACCCTAGGAAGCGCAACTGGTACCTGAAGTCCCAGACTTGTCCACAGACAGTGGTGAAGACACCCAGACTGTCTTTGCCTGGTGGGCACAAATGATTGATAGCAGAGAACGCTGCTGTGGCATGCCTATAAACAACTAGCAGCATTGAAAAGCACAAGCACTATTTAACACAGAGAGTCTGCTTCATTAGCACCCATCAGACATCAAAGTCGGACTGTGAAACATAAAAAAACACTTAGCCACAGGGCTGCGGGATAAGTTGTCACTATATAAATAAAGATTATTAATTGTATTATTATTATTACATACCATCTGACATCCCTACAACTTCTACTTCTTTACCCTCTCTGCCATCAGTGCAGCCATCTCCCTTGCGAACTTATGATCGAAGCAGCTGACATTACCCAGCTCATTAAAGGAACATTCCAGGCAAAGGACTAAATGATCCTGCTTTCTGGTCTAGGACTCTATACAATATCTAACATGTTTAATGGGGTAAAAACATCTTTGCCTGAAAGTTCTCTCTATCAATGCTTCGGTCCTATCCCCCCCCCCCCCGTATATGGGAGCCAATAATAAAGAGAAGACCAGACTGATAGTCATGAGAACTGCAGAAGATCATCAACGCTGCTCTTTAATTATTATCAGATCCATACCTTAGTGTCACTCACATCATGCGGCCAGAAAGATTATTTACAATGCCTCCCATCCTGGTCATTCCCTGTTTGTTACCCATCCATTGGAACGGAGCTTTAGACACCATGCATGATCTTTAGATATAAGGGCAGCATCTTTCCATTGTCCTATTGTTTTCACGAGACAGGACTGCGTCCTCGGCTGTGTTCCCAGGCGTCTAACATATTTGCTTACTGTCCGCTTGCCTAGGGCATCCGGCATCCACCCCACTGTATAAATCTGCTGTTTAGTACTAACCCAGTAGTATGTATGCTTGTCCTATAGATATATTGTGTAAACCTGCAACAAGAATTTCTTGTATACACTGCGTATTTTGTGAATAAAGTTATTCTCACACAATTTATTTAGCTTACATTGCACTGCAGTGTCTATGTCACAATAAAGAGTTCAGTGTCACAAGCAATACAGCAACATGAGACATGTATCCACCATGTACAGCCGGGAGGCTTTTGGCACTATGCCAACTCTTAGCGGAACACTCACATAATTGTTTCCAGTTGGGTGTTGAGTAAGATTTTGCCAGGAAAGTTGTGGTTTCTCAGATCTATACAAGATTAATAAAATAATTTCCAACCACAATAAATGCCATCATGTATTTATTCATGGTATGTAAAATGTGCATGGAGAGGAATTGTGGAATGCTCTAATTTACAGGGGAAGAAGTACTTTAATGAAGATACAAAAAGGCCTATTAAAAAGGCGAAAGGCTGGGCACATCCCATTTACAGTCACATCCACCATGTCAGTGAACTGCTGCTCCTCTGCTCCACTTGCTGGTGGATTGGTGTTTTGTGTTCTGGCAGCATGTATGCCTAACTCCATACCTAACTTCTTTCTGTTCATTTTTTGTGTCCTGGCTGAGTAGTTTCCTTGGCACTCTTGAATCTTTCAATCTGTTTCCTGACCTGCCTGGCTACCCTGTTCTCTTTGTAACAGTCATGTCATGGATCTATACATGGATATATGGATCTGATCTAACTACAGACCGCAGTGTGCATGTGCTAACTTTAGCTCATGCTGCAGCCTCACGGTGGCACGTTCTCGGGTTTCCCATGCAGCACACTTTATCCACCCCTGCATGGGGGAGGGTTGGTGAAGAACAGGTTTGCCATTAGACTCTGGGTTGCTGGGTGTGAGGCAGTAGTATCTGTGTCCATAGTGAGACCCTGATTCCCTGCAGCTAGCACTTCACCATATAACTGACAACACCAGACATTTGCACTTTAAAGTTGAACAAAACCTCGGGTTTTGTTCTATGTCCCCAGGGTGTGAAACCCCCCAGTTTGCCCCGTAAAACTCACCTCTCCTGTGTCCAACGGCACATGCGCAGGCTCTCGTCCCTTTGCCGTGTTTGCATCCTTCAGCTCTCATTAACTTAAATGGGTAGCGAGAGCAAGCGAATGGCTGGGGTGGGAGCGCATGCACAGTCTGAGGATGCAGGGGATGGACAGCTTGTGCTTCCCATTAAAAACAATCAGAGCCATATGCCGAAAGGCAAACATCTCTAACTGGACGAGAGCCTGTGCATGTGCAGGAAAGGTGATTCCAGGAGGGTTCACACAGTGGGACATACCCGGGGGGGGGGGGGGCGCGACGGGTTTTGTTCCTCTTTAAATGAGCCTGAAAATGTTTGCACTATGATATAAATACCTTTCATAATACATGATGCACTCAATATGTGCTTGCTGGCAAATAGAGAAGATGTTAGTAGTATAGAAGTCAAGAAAATGTGCAATTTAACACACTTTCTCTTCCCAAACTGTAGTCTGGGCCATGGCAGGTGATACACTGTAATGCAGCCAGCAGAGTAGAGCTTCCTTGTTTTGAAGGGCCTGTCCAGTCCAAATATATCTTGTGGTTCATGGTAGCAGCCATAATGGAATTACCTGCAGCAGTACCCCGTTGTCTTCTATTGAGCTTGTGACATCCAATGTCCTAATTTATGTCATGATTCACCCTCTGCCTCATCCCCAGCATTTCTACAGACATCCTATAACAAAATAAACAGAGTTCTTTAAAGACTTCCTGGACACAGGGGCAATAAATCCTTATCTAGAAACAGAAAACACCACTGATAAGGAAAGGTGGGGGGAGCAACTTGGAGTAAAAAGTAACTAAAAGTGTGACTACAAATAATTTGCTCCCAGGCTAATAAAATATCAGCCTGGCCCCAACACCCACCCAGGGTGGTGGCATATGTCTTCCAGCCCCTTGGAATCTTTTAGGATAAATCCAGGGGGAGAAATGGTTTTCTTGGTCACATACAGAGGGTCCGATCCTTGATCGTGGTGTGTCTGACCCACTGCTTCTCTAGCCCTTGGAAGCTGAAGACTTTGTATCCCTTTATGAGGTATATGATTTTCAGTGTTTTCTCCCCTTTTATTTTCTAACAGTTTTTCTGAACATTTGTACATTGTCTTTCTTTTGTTTATAATTTGTATTTTTGTCTTTTTATTTTCATTAAAATTTTAAAATTTCCATTTTGCAGGGGCCTACCTTTTTGGCAATTAGAAATCCTCTAACCTGGTTTACTTGGAGCTCTAAAAACTACCCTGGTTTCTGAAGATTGTATGACCGCTCGTAAATGTGTATTAACCCAATAGACTGTAAGATCGATTGTAACTAATCCATTGTATAGTTGGGAAAGCGTAACTAATCATATAGTGTTACAAGGGTTAATGACTCACAATTAACTCTGCATGGTGACTGTGTGTGTGTGAACCAGCAGATTGCAAGCTGATTGTATCTGATCATTCGATAGCAAAACTGATCATACACTCCACAGGGTAAGTGTTGGACGGAATTAGTGTGGATTGCCTGTGCCCTGCTTATATGTGGAGAGGGGTGTGTAAGTGTGTGTGGTGACTGTTTCGATTACTCGCCAGCAGAGTTTGATCGGATGTTGATTGAGGAGGGTTCCACTGGCCCAATTTAATCGTATAAAGTGTAATTAAGATGGTGGTGGCAGCTTGTTGTAATTGGTGTGTGGGTGTTTCTGGTGTGATTGCTCTCTGTGCTCGAAGCAGCCCACACACACGTCGCAGATCGCTCGATAAAACACAAAAAAGACATTGAACGATCGATTTTGTGACAGAGCTGTATAACAGAAAGCACTCCTGATCCCTTTCCCCTCTCAATAGAAGACAATGGGCCGCAGCGATTCCATCATGGCTGCTCCCATTAGCCACAAGATTTATTTAGACTGCACTGGCCCTTTTACAGGGCAGTCCAGGCAATGACAATAATAGGGCAGCTAGCAACATACTTTATGCCTGTCCCTTGTTTATTTCCTGCAGCGCTAGGAAGACGCTGTAGAACGGCTCCGATATTTGCAGGAAGCCACAGTGGTCGTACAGCTAGCTTCAACCACAGCAGAGCATGCACATGACTCATAAAGCTGTGCCATCACACACCCTCCCTAGCTCAACAATGTCCATGAATAGACACAAAACCATAATAAATGATTTTGAGATGCTTTTATAACGCTAATTTTACGCTGTTACTAGGGGTGATAAGAGGGGGGCATGACTAGGCAGCGCCTTTCAGTCAATTTTATATGGTGTTTCCATATCTAGTGGCATATTAAAGACAAATTGTTTATTTATGGCTTGGTATGAAAGTTTATGGCTCCCTGCCCCACTGTCCCATTCTGATGGAAAGCTGGAACAACATTAATCAATGGAAGAGAACACCTTCTGGCTCTGTATAAACCAGCTTAGCTTGCCAAACTGTGGCTGTGGGTGAGCGCTGAATGAGTGAATAGTATATCATTTAGAACTTATGAATACCCTTTAACCCTTTAAGTACCATCCTTCCTAGAGTTTTTGTCACCCTCCGTTGCCAGACCATTTTTCATTATTTTGCCCTATATGTGTTCAACTGTAATTTTTGAAGGGATTTCCCAGGAAAATGAGTCTGGGCTTTAATATGAAATGTCTTGTTTATAATTTTTTAAGTGTATTTTTGGGTGAAATATGTGCAAAAAAAATCTATTTTCTATCTATCTATTTTTCTCCAGGATACAATGGTACCATATATGTATTGGTAGACACCATTTCCTGCCCAGGAGACTCCCCCAAACTGAACCGGTGCTTTAGGGGAGTTTTAAGATAAAATACAACTGCTATGCGCATCTTGCAGTTTTTCAAGAAAAACAACCCTTTACATTTGAAATACCCCCAACAAACTATATATTCTCTGGAAATACACACCTCAAGCTTTCTTAGTGTACCAGGCTTGTTGACATGGGCGCAGTTTTATGGAAGTAATCCCTCAATGAATTCTTTGGTTGCACAGGGTTTGCCTAAAAAATAATAAAAAAACAGAATCAAAGCCACAATTTCCTAAAAAAACAATATGCAAACAAGAGAAAAAACAAGTTCATTCTGAAAAAGCAAGGTCCCCGAAAAAGAACAATACCCAACATGCATAGGCACTGTCAAGAGAAGAGTTGTCAAACACCCCAAAGTAAAGCATGTGCGTATTGGTCAACATATGTTCCCTATAAGTACACACATTAAGCTTTCTAGGCATACCCAGCTTGTTGTAGTGGGCTCATCGTCCTGGAAGTTATCCTTTGAAGAATTCTTTGGTTGCACAGGGTTTCCCTAAAAAAAAATGATAAAAAAGCAGAATAAAAAACACATTTTCCTAAAATATCAATATGAATAAGAAAAAAACAAGCTAAATCTCAAAGCACAAGGTCTCCCGAGCAGAACAATACCCGACATGCATAGGTATTTTTAACCTTTTTAACTGCCAGCCTACTTGAGATTCTGTCACCCTCTCTTGACAGGTCATTTTTCACAATTTTTGCTATGTTTAACTGTTTTGCAGGAGTTTCCAGGAAAATGATATTTTGCCACAAAGTTTATGTTTTAACATGAAATGTCTTGTTTATAATTTTTCCACAGTCTTTTTAAAATATTTTTGAGTAAAAAAACTAAAAGAATATTTTTAAAAAATTGTCTTGTTTATTTTAAATACCGGTTAAATGTAAAAAATAAAACACACACAGAGAAAAAATATTTTATTTGTTTTCTTTTTATACTTACCTCCAATCGATCCATCCATGAACACTGTGTCCCACGCTGATTGCTCTGATTTCTTCTGACTTCTTCTTTAGGTGGGAAAATGGCACTCACAATCCTATTCATTTTAGTGAACTCTGCAAAACAGTTTACTCCAACAATCAGGTCATATTTACATCACTTCTCGTTACCAACCAGAAACAAGTTGGATCAGAGCTTTTTTTTATTAACATTTAATTATATATTTTTGAAGCATTAGTCGGTCTAGGTTTTTAAGACTGACCACTCTTGATTTAGCTTTTTATTGTCACCTGATTTTGTTCAGTTTAGAAATATGCATTTAAAAAATGAACAAATTGCTATGAATACAAAAAAACATGTACTTTCCAAGCATCTATTTTATTCAGAAATAATGCCATTGAGTGCCAGTTCTCATATTAAAGCAGATCAAAACCTGCATTTTTAACTAGCACCCCCTGAATTGCTCCCCCTACGAAGAGTAACTTTTGCCATTTTTTACTGCTCCTGTTTCACTCTAATCCCAGATAATGGCGCCTGTTTTAGCTGCAAAGCTCCGCCTCCTACATTCATTGCCACTGTTGTGTGTGGCAATAATTTTATTGCCACACCTATGCAATGACTGATCCCCTGCCATCTCACACTAAGGGACAGCAAAAAAAATCAGTGTTTCATGACAATTCGAAAAGCGAAAATTTTCATTTATAGTTCTACCCCCTAAGAAGGGAGCGTTGGCAGGTGCTTTGGCCAAATGTATTTCACAAGTTCAGTAGATTTTGGACCCGCTTTAAAGGGACTGTCCAGGCAAAAATAATAAACACCACATGCTCATCTATAGTTGGGGTCCGGGGGTTTGAAACTTACTTATGCTGAAGATCTAGACTGCACCGAACCACAGCCCGTGGTCATCTTGCTGTCTCCTCTGCTGCCTCCTCCCTTCTTCCTGGCATCAGTCATGATGACTGACCACACGCGGTCCATTCATTTCAATATAGAGGGCATGCCGAGGGCTGGCACACCCCTTCTATTGTACTGAATGGAGTGGGTGCAACCGGTCATCGTCACATATGTGAGGGGAGGAGCGATCAGCTCTGGGCTGCCTGGATGGTGGGAACAAGATGGCCGATAACTGTCAAACTTTAAGTGATATTTATGCAAACAGCAAATGACATGCTTAAATTTTACTGTAGTTTCATATAGCATTACATGAGGCACAAAAAGATGATTTGTATAAAATGATGCAAAATGCAATTCTTTGCAGAAAGGATTGGGCAGACCTTCTGTACCTTTTTCCAAACAAGTAGAAGTGTTACAATCTAGATTCCCTTTAAATTAGACCAATCACCCCCTGTGACTGGCCTGCACCCAGCAATTCAGATAGCCAGGAATGAGACTGGGCTTTATGCTGCACATTAGTATGCTTCACATAAACCTCTGATTGGCTGAGCAACTGCGCATGCGCTGTTGGAACAGAGTAAATGTGCGTGAAAGTGGGCGAACTGGGGGGTTTCCCTTGGGGGGGCATCCTACATCAGGATCAATTACAAGAATAGCCAAAATCATGCGTGTATTGCTCTTCTTAAATGGGGCAGTTATGGCCTAAAGGAGGGGGAACAGGCTTGTGACCGAAAGGTTGCAGGTTCAATTCCCAACTATGGGACATGACTGAAGTGCCCTTGAGCAAGGCACCTAACCCCCTGTTGTCCCCGGGCACTGAGTTTAGGGCAGCCCACTGCTCCGGGCACATGTGCATTTCACTGCCCCTTAGTGTGTAATTCCCTTGTGTATAGTCACTCACACAGTGTTTATTCACTGGCGTGTCCACTGTGTTGTTCACAAGGCCACGGATAGGTAAAAGCAGAGGAAGAATTTTATGTGTGCGTTGGCACCCAATAGCCACTATTGCACTATTATTATCATTATAAATTGTTTAGTATGGACCCTCTTCATCACAACTTCCTTAAAATTCACAATAGTCCTTTGTTCTTCTCTCATGCCCTACTGTAATATTGAAGATATCAATAGTTTGGGAGTGCTTGTTTTCCACTGTGCAAAATAGTATCACCCACCATATGGAGTCACTAGGAAGGCTTGGGATGAAAGGTAGAGACTTCTGGGCACGCAGCACAAGCGATAGGCCCACGTTTTTCAGAAAAAATCTGATATGCAAATTTTATTTAAAATATGCATTAGGAGAAATATATATGTTCAGTGGCAGACTGGAATACCTAGGACCGCCCTTAATCATTTTGTTGTACAAAATAAAGTGCAATGTGTATTAATTAAATAACTCCTGGATCTCCTGTATTGCCCCAATTGTGGCCCTTGATCAGTGACTGGGGCTCACTAGAGGATCCTCTGGCAGGCTAGTATGAAAGTGTATACAGTAATGTATAGCTTAAACTAAGACGCTCTGTGCTCGGGAGACGTACAGATTGCTAGATGTTTATGTGACAGGTTCCTGTGATCAGACAATAATGTCGCTTAGGAAAAGGCTCCATCTACTGACAGAAAAGGAGACTTACACATGGAACTTTTTATTTTAGACATGTAACGCAAAATGTATGTATAGATTGCTCCTTTCCATGCTAATCATGTGTTTTATAGGAAGCCTACATTTCAGCATAAAAATGTTTGCTTTCAAGGTTTAGCACACACATACTGTAAACATGTGGTCAAGGTGTCAGCACAGTATTTTCACACATTGTTGAAAAGATCACAGATAAGCTCAGCACGTTGATGACATCATTCAGGAAACTTTTAAAAATGCCATTGAAAGTGGAATTAATCTTAGCTTAGGCCTTTATTATTAATACTTGTTAACCCAGTGCACACAATGGGAAGGAGTTACATCACATTGCTTATGCAGAGGCATAGCTAGATTTTTTTGTATCCGGGGTAAAGATTCAGATGGCAGCCCCCCAAATAAAGCTTAAGCTGAATTCCCCTGCGCCCAACTGACTTTCTCGGGCCCCCATCCTGAATTGGGATGCCCCGCTATGTGAAACCCAGTAAAACTCATCTCTCCTCGGTACAGTGCATGTGTGGGCTCTCGACCAATCAGAGCCCTTTGTCGTGTTTACATCCATTGGCAAAGGGCTCTGATTGCCTTCTATGGGCACATAGTAAAGTGCAAGCTCCCAACCCATCTAAAAAGCTGGGGCAGGAGCGTGTTCAGCGCATGTTCCCCACTGTAAACAATCAGAGCCATTTATCAAAAGGCAAACGGCTCTGATTGGATGAGAGCCAGTGCCTGCGCTATTGGACCATGGAAAGGTGAGTTATTACCAACACCCTAGGGGGTTTCACACAGCAGGGCATCCCAATTCAGAATGAAAGCCAATCTTTTAGATTCTAGGCTGACTGCTGGTGGGGTTTGTTCCACTTTAAAGAGAAAATCTAAGAAAAGATGAAAAAAAAACTCACCTCTCCTCACTCACTGCTTCAGCAATGTCTGGCTGAATACTCCTCCAAAACCAGGTACCACAATGTGCATGTGCCCGGGGATTCCAAATCTTAGGATTGGGTAAGCGTTAAAAAGCTGGATATTGCTGAAGCAGGTGCAGGGGAGGAGGGGTAACTAAACCTAGGCATAGTAATTGGAAACTACTTAATCCCATAGCAAAATACATAGCCAATATATTAGAATCAATATGACCATTATATGTACAGCATATACAGTAGATGAGTCTATTAAAGTGGACGAAAACTCTTGATTTTCACCCTGCTGGGTTTTGGTCTGCTTCACAAGGGCCCCTTGCTTTGGGATGCCCCTGCATGTAGCACCCCTTGGATAGCCACAAATCCTACCTCATTCCATGCTCCCATGTCACGCATGTTCAGACATTTCTCCAATCAGAATAGATTGCCATGCATATTAATGCAATGTATTTTGGAGCATCTCTTGCTGGCTGTGTGCGCACCTGACAGCCATTCTGTTATGCCTGGTAGGGGTTTGACTTTGGATAAAGGAGTGGGGGCCTGTTTATGCTGAGTGGGAGTAAGGGACAAGAAAAGATTTGCAGTAATTCTGGGGGGGGGGGGGGGTTGACAGTTGGGCATCCCATATTGGGATGCTGTTGGGGAGGGCTTTTACCCCACCCTGAAGTTTTTTTGACTGTAGGGCCAGGTGGACAGGGTTTTGGTCCACTTTAATGAGGAGCAACCAACCGGCCTAGAGTCTATAAGAATTGGGATGCCCCATTGTGTCAAACCCCCTGAATCGCCGATTTACTTACTTCTTCCTGGAGCCAAAAGAAATGCATTGGTGGCACTCTTAATCAATAAACCCATGCAAAGCCTGGTGGGGAAATACAAGCACCAAAATATTTTTTTTTAAAGTGTATGCAAACCAGACTCTGCAAAGTGGTCACCCCACTGAGCGTGTGGAATAGAATTTTGGGAGCCCCCCACTGCATACTTGTGAGTATTGTTGCTATCCTACCACATCTTCAACGTTCTCCTCTTTATCTGGTTTACATACACTTTTAAAAAATATATTTTTCTTGGTTTATTATTTGTAGTCACATTGTTACATATATACATAGTTACATAGTTAATGCGGTTGAAAAAAGACATATGTCCATCAAGTTCAACCAAGGGTGTTGGTGTAGGGGAAGTTATTTTTTATTTTATTTTATAGGTGGAAGTTATTTATTTTATTTTTTGTTTTTTTTTTACTGATAACCACTAATAGTAACTGTTAATGTTATTTTCTTCTAAATAAGCATCTAATCCTTCTAATTGTGATAAGCACTTGCACTTTATTGAGGTTTTTTGTATGGATTTTTGAGATTATTATCTGCTAAGATATATTTGGTGTGTATTCTATTTTATTATGGGTGTGTGGCAATATTGATATAATCCATGGTCATAAGTGCACTGATATAGTGTGGGAGGTTAATCCCTTGTTTTTATTCTGTGTTTGCTTGTGTTCTATTTTCATTTAATAAAACATTTTTTAATACCCTCTGTGCCGCCAATTGTGTGTGGGGCTTTTGAGGCTCTTTGGGGCCACGTGTCCCAGGGGGCTGCTTTTGGGTTTGGGGACCTCCTGGAGCCCTCGCTGCACTGTGACCATATGCCCAGCATACCTCTATTTGGGATGTGCACCCACACCAGGCCTTTCTGAATGGCACGTCAACAGCTAGAGGTGAGCAGGAATGCGGCCGGCAGCGTTCACTCCATTCATATCTCCTTGCTGCACTGACATCAGCATGGAAAAGGAAATCTGAATGGAACAAGCGCTGCTGATTGGCTGAGTGATCCACATAGGAACAAGGAAGAGGTGCTTTTTTGAGCAATTTGTAGGGATGCATACGAGGTATCCCAAATTGGGATGCCCTGCCAGAGAGGAACAAAACCCAAGAAAGTGAAATACTTTTTGCTTTCTAGTAGTACTAGTTTTGTTTCTTTATAAGTTAAACTGCCAAAGCTATGTATTGACCAATACAACTAAAATCCATCCAGAACAGAATCATCTTGTCTATAAAGACATGACAGGATGCCATAAAACAAACTCTACCAAACTAATCCTAAATAAATATTTAAAGCAGGTTTCCCGGGCTATGCTCCATGCCCTTGAAGAGCTAGACTACCTTAATTGATTGAAATGCTCCACCCTTAGATTGGTCGTTGGTCGACAGATTTGTTCAGGGTATTAGGCTCGATTCAGAGGCACATTCGTCTGGATTTTCGTAGCTGTCTGTGAAAGTTTTTGTGTGTGTTTGTCATTTTTTTGTTTTTTTCGTTCTTTTTTCATTCGCACGAAAGTTCGGACTAATGCGTATATGCGCTTTCGATGAACGAAAGCAAATCGGATCATTTGCGTTAGTTCTGATCATTTTCCCATCAAAATCTGATATTTTGCGTTCGTTCAGATAACTTACGTGATTGCTATGGGCTTGCATCTCATTCAGAGAGCTGATTGCCGAGGGACCACCACCCTATGAAACCGTTTCATTTGCGATCCCCTTACGGGACCATTTTGACCTCGGATACCCTTGCAATGAACCAGTTGTGTGCCTTTGTGGAGCAGCATCACGAGCTCCAGCTAATTGGAATTGAATGTGTCAGCAGGGCTGAGACCAGATTGCACCGGCGACGTATGCATATCGATGGCATGCATGACGTTGAGCTGTTCGAGCTGACCAGACTTAATCGCGTTTCCCTCCATAAATTGTATAGTGAGCTGCGGCCATGGTTAGCCCGCACCACAAGGAAGCGGCAAGCAATTTCAGGTATGACCAAGATGCTTTTGGCGAACGGCTTGTTCCAGAGGCTGGGTGCCCTCTCCGTGGGGACCTCCCAGCCTACGCTGAGCCGCGCGCTATCCATGTTTTTGGAAGGCATGGCTACCATTAGTCAGAAATATATTTTTTTCCTGACGACATGGTAGCTGGGAACGCGCTTAAGCTGGCATTTTATAATATCGCGGACATGCCCAACGTCATGGGTGCCATTGATTTCACCCACGTTGCCTTGGTGCCTTGTACCTAGTCTCTGTGAAATAGCTGACTATGTATATCTCTTAATCCCGCCTTGTAAAATCCCTCCTTGTAACTAGTCTCTGTGAAATAGCTGACTCTGTATATCTCTTAATCCCTCCTTGTAAAATCCCTCCTTGTAACTAGTCCCTGTGAAATAGCTGACTCTGTATATCTCTTAATCCCTCCTTGTAAAATCCCTCCTTGTAACTAGTCCCTGTGAAATAGCTGACTCTGTATATCTCTTAATCCCTCCTTGTAAAATCCATCCTTGTAACTAGTCCCTGTGAAATAGCTGACTCTGTATATCTCTTAATCCCTCCTTGTAAAATCCCTCCTTGTAACTAGTCCCTGTGAAACATTGGACTGTATTTAGCCTATACAATGTTTTTCATGTCGCCCAAAGGAAAACATTTTCATGTGGTCCTTAAATAGGCAATTTAAAGTTAATCTTTACTTGATGCAACATACCTCTCCTTTTTTGTGTTGAAAAATACTTATGTACTTAGTGTTATTTGTATTGGCCAACATGTTTTTGGGAGGGTGTTAGGAGTTAGTGTTTGAGTAGTTTACCTTGCCTTGCTAATTTTTTTTAAATTTCCTTTTATCCCAGGAACCGCAAAATGGGCCACTCACTGAATGTCCAAGCAGTGGTGGCCCCGGACATGCAGTTCCTTAGCGTCCTCGCCGGGTTTCCAGGCTCATCCCATGACGTGTACATCTTGCGTCGATCTGGATTGTACCGCCGGTTTGAGTCTGGAGAATTCTCCGGTGGATGGCTCCTTGGTAAGTTGACGCAAATAACGTCATTCACTTTTCAATGTATGCCTATGAATATAGTTTATGACCCATGTCTGAAACTATGGCTGTTTTTACCCCTTTATTACATGTTAAACTGTACCTTAACCACTATATTTAGCAAACCACAAACCCTTTTCAAATGTTTGACCAGCATTTCAAAATTAGAAATGTCAACTTTCTAGTAAATTACTTATTATTCCTCCCCACACCTCGGCTGCAATTCTGTTCTTGCCTTTATGATAGGGTCTGCGCCATCTTTGCTTAGAAGCATGACACTTACTGAGTAGAGGAGAGCGGGATAAAGTGCAGGGGTGGGTTAGAGGTGTGCTTGCCTCAGACAAAGCAGATCTGGGTTCCTGAAAAGGTAAGACATCCAAGAATGCTGAGCAGCACAGTCCTAAACCAATACCTGTTAGCAGTCTGCCTGATTTGCCCTCATCCGCCATCTTGGCTGTTTTAATGGTCCGAACATGCATTAGATGGTGTTAGGCTGTTTTTAATCAGAGCAATATGTATATTCAGGGTGTCTCTCAAATATTACATAGCCTCTTAGTCATGGTGATGGCCCGTTTTTTTGGTAACATTTTGGAAGTAATGTGGACTTAATGTTATTTTTGTCTAATTTTTTCAGGGGATTCCGGCTATCCACTGCTTCCCTGGCTGGTGACGCCTGTCCTTCGGCCAGTAATACATAGGGCCACATACACACCCTCTCCTGCTTGGTCACATTTGCCACAGGCACAGGTGGAAAGCAGCCATACCTATGCCACATCTCAGTGGCCCACCCAAACAAGAAGCCCCAGTCCAAATCCAAGTCCAGTACCATCTCTGCCAGGGTTCAAGGTATTAGTTTGCCAGCCCAGAATGTCCCCCAATCATGCCTACAAACAGGATGAGCCAGAAGCAATGTAATTAGGCCAAAGCCTGCAGCGCAACAGCTTGAGTGGCAGGTTCAGTGATGCTTGAGCTCAGGCATTGGCTAGTGGACTATCTCAGCACTCTAATGAGCTATATGGCTGCAAATCCAAAGTATACAAGCAAAGCCATACCAAAAGGCTATATTGGTAGGGCTCACCAGACAGGTCAATACAGTGGGTATGTAGAGCAAAGATGTGTAGCAGATACACAAATAGGGGTTAAAATGGTTGATGCCCATAAAACCCTGGTTGTGGGCCTTGGAGGTGGCCCATCACCTGGGCATGTGTGGCATTCATAATCTGCAACATCTTGGATCTTCATCCAGCATGGCACTGAAATTAGTTCTTAAGGTGGCCATGTGGGTGTTGCTAGTTTGAACTTCCTCAAGCATGGCACTGTAATTATTAGATAAGGTGGCCATGTGGCGGTCGGTCAACCTAAATTCTGTCAGCATGGTGTTTAAGGTATTATTTAAGGTCTCTAATTGTGCATGATGCTGCTCGTTGTTTCTTTGATTTTGTTGGCGAAATAAACGCCTCTCATGGTGCCATGCTGACTCCATGATCGGCACGCGCCTCCCCTGGGAAACTGGGCGACGTAGCTGACTATGCCTCCCAATTCCCCGAGTTGGGGCGCGTGCAGATGATGGTCCTCTAGTTCGACCAACAGCCACAGATGTGCTTGGCAAATCCTCTGCAGCAGACCTACCACTGGGGACTGCAGGTTCAGTCTCTGCATGCTGCCCACAATGGGCTGGCAGCATGCGGCCAGCTTCACTCTGCTGCAGAGAATTTGGTGTAGAAACATGTTGGTAAAGTTGCAGATTATGTTCCAGGGGGGTCTGTTCTGAAGGTCCCATCAAGGTGCCATCCTCCTCCAGCTCCTGGATTTCCTCCATGAGAGTGTGGGTCTGTTGGGACATGTGAAAAAAAAAGGTTCAGTTTGTGCCCTAAATATTAAATAATTAAATTTTGTACTGCAAATTATTCGTGTAAATTCACATGCATCAGCAGATTCAGAAAAATACACTTACCGTATATATCGGATCCTGGCTCCTAGGCAGCACGGAAGTTGACGGCGTGGTCAAACTGGCTGAGGCTTCCACACTAACTGAGGGATGATGCTGGGCTACATTGTTTACAAAAAAGCATGTCAACACACAAATATGCATTGTGATCTGTATTACTACATATGCTTCACTAAAACACGTGGCCAAGCAGGAATGGCAACTCCCCGAATGGTCCAAGTTGTCCTTCACTATGAATGTCATTATCTGTTAGATGTATTAATCAACATGTACATACACATTGGTCACCTTAAATAAAATAAACATGCATGTACTGGCTGTTATGAGGTTTCACACATCCCTAAAGGGACATTAGGGGCCCACACTCAGCTTGCAAATAGCATTTGGCTTAAGAATATGCTGGTTGGCATTCTTCCTAGGTAGACCTTTCCCTGACCCCAGATCAAGTATTTGAGACCAAAGCACAGCTCAAACCCAAGTGGCCTAAAGCCAAAGATGGAAGTGTTGGATCTGATTGCCTAGAATCACATAACAGGCAGTCCTTTGCTAATGTAAAGACTTTTATAGTGTCCATAAATACTCTCCAAGGTCATGGAGTCAATGGCCAAGCAAATTTGAAAATTAACATTCCACAGACATTACACACCCTGCTAAAACTGTAACCTCCACTACAAGGCACTCCCTAGGTGCATGTGTTCATATATGCCTTTGAGCCTCATTTTACACGTTAAAAACATTTCACATACACACTAACATTACTAACCTGCAGGAATAGTAGGGATGTCCGGGTTCCGTCGGCCCGAGTGTCCCTCTAAGGCCACGGGATGTATCAGGCCCAGCACCATCTCCTCAGCTCGGGTAAATTGTAATTTAGTGGGGAAGCCTCCGCCAGTTTGTAAGCTGAAAAAGATAGTTTGGCAAATGTAGGAAAATGTGGACAAAACAAGAAGCAGACAAATCCACAAAGCAGACATGTTCCTGTAATTTCACCGTTTATTTTCTTTCTTCCATGCTGCATACTTCAGGTCCGATATTTTGTTTTGAATCTGCTCCACATCTTTGAGCTCATCCCCCGCTGCATTGACCTGTCTGGTGAGCTCCTCTAAAATTTCTGCGCATTTTGCTGGTTGCTTTGGATCTGCACCCATATAGTTCATCATAATGTAAGGTGAGCCCACTAGCCAATGCCAGAGTTTGTGCCTCCCCAAACCTGCCACTCAAGTGGCCTCGGCGCAATGTGCGCCCTGTTGCTTAATGTTCTGGCTCATTAGTGGTTGCAGGCAAATCGGGGGCCATTCTGGCCTGGCTGTGTTGGGGAGAAATGTAGGACAGGTGGCTGGCTTCAGATTGAATGGGACTTGGATATGGACTTGGGGTTCTTGGCTGGGTGGCCACTGAACTAGCAGGCGTAGATGTGGCATATGGAGAGCGCCTTGCCACCTGTGCCGGTGGCAAATGTGGCCGAGGAGGAGAGGGTGTGCTGGATGATGTTGGGCTTCTTGCCATTTGCCTCTGTGGCCCCTTCACACTTTCATGCCCCTGGGAGGTTGTTGGACGTGGGTGGGGTGATGCTGAGCTCTGGCTGCTGGGGCTTCTGGCCTGGTGGGTTGGCCTCTTGCCATGGGAGCTTTTCCCACATGGGTGGGGTGATGCTGAGCTCTGGCTGCTGGGGCTTCTGGCCCGTGGGTTGGCCTCTTGCCATTGGAGCTTTTCCCACGTGGGTGGGGTGATGCTGACCTTTGGGGGCTGGGGCTTCTCACCCTCTTGGTGTGCTTTTTAGGGGCCGTACCCGTGTGCTTGCTGGCCTGGGGCTTCTTCTTTGGCGCTGGCTCCTTTTGTTTGGTGGTTGTTGGTGCCTTTGTGGTTGTGGTCGCCTTGGCCTTCCCACTGCGGGCTTTCCGCACCTTAGCCTTTGGCATTTTTGAGCGAGTGGTGGGGCCTGCAGAAGCCTCCTTACGCTTCTCTGGCTTTTTGCTGCTGCTTTGGCCTTTGCGCCGGCTTTTTTTGGTGCCATTATTAAGAGACTCTCAAAGAGAATGAGCTGTGTTGCCAGGACCCTTTAAATACTAATGCCTGGGTATGACGCTTACACGTTCGCGTACTTGTGCGTACAGCCATTTGTCCGGCCGTGCGGAACTCGGAAACCGCTGGGGCATTACTTATCTGCTGCAGACAAGAAGAAAAATGGTGCCCACAATCTTCACCCGCCAACAAGAAGAGCTGATTATGCTTGTAAGTGTATTTTAATGCCTTTGATTTGCCATCTAAATGCATGCCTAGCCCTTAAGGAAGCGCAGGAAGAAACGGTTTGGTTTAAAAGTGTATAAAACTCTGTGCCAAACAGAAGTTAGGGCCCACATGTGCGAACCAAGTCAATTACATCTAGAAGGATAGTTTTAGCCTAGAAATGTGTCTGGAAATGTAATTTAGTCAAATGATCGATTTGTGACAGATATTTGTATGCAGTTTGATCTAAATCCTATGTTTATTTTGTGTTTTGTAGACGATGCTTGAGCGCAGGTACGACTACCTGCCCAACTCTTTTGAGAAGAGGACCGTCGCCCTGAAGATCGTTTCCAGGATTCAACACCAGACTGACACCACCTTCACCCACATGCAGATCATGCAGCATTGGTTGGACCTGAAACGGCTCCACATGCCGGCGATTTTTCGGACTCCATTTCCCAAGTAAGTACATAGCGATTGCATGCTAGATGTAACTAATACAGAAGGTAGGCCTTTATTTATAAATGCTTTTCTTTTCTAGTGTTGGAAATGGAGTACCGAATCTGACGCACCCGGAGGCGCACAGGCATGATTCTGCAGCACAAAGTGAAGGTGGTGGATCTCCAGGGCGACGGTCCTACCCCTCCTCTGTAGCAGGCTCCGACCAGCCCCTGGACCTTTCTACAGAGGAGGGGCATCACGACATGGGCAGGGAGTCGTACCCAGCGACGGAGCCGTTAGCCTCTGGTATGTGGCTCTTCATGTAACCGCACACACATACATGCTTTTTAAAACAAAGCTGATGCCCTTAATCTCTTTTTCTAGATGTTAATGTAGCGGGTGAAGCATCTGGAGCAGGGACTGCAGCAGATCAGGCCCAGGAGGCACATGGAGAAGGTGGGTGATGTCACACACACATTCAAATTGTCATTTGCTTACTGTTGACTCAGACATTAGAAGTGACCCTATTTGACATGTCTCTACAGCCTCAACTTTCCAGCAGTGGCAGGTCCCATAACCCAGGGTGGTCCCCGATGCACACGTCGGCCACCAACGAAGTAAGCTTTAATGTCATTCTTTTGAGTATGTGGTAATTGACATGATCACCAAAATACCTAAAGCCATAGTCAATTCCATTAACATAATGACATATGCCCACTTCCTTTGATTAATTACTTAGCACAATGACATATGCCCACTTCCTTTGATTAATTACTTAGCATAATGACATATGCCCACTTCCTTTGATTAATTACTTAGCATAATGACATATGGCATCATGAGTTTGCTTGCCACCTAAAAACATTCCATCCACAGGTGAGAAACATGCATTTGCCAACATATAATGTTTGTTTCTTTTTTATACAGGGACCACACGTGCCAGAGTGAAAGGGTCCTTCAGTTGGTGGCCGACATGCAGGAACTGCATGACTCGTTGGGGACCACAGAAGACTAATGTTCTGGGTCCTGCCATTGCTTTGTAAATAGTTTTAAAGTTTTATATTTTTAAACATTTTAAAATGTTTACCATTTTCTATTTTCGATTTAAAAAAATAAAAATTGTATACATTTTGCCGAAAACAAAATTTAAAAAAAAAGCCATAAAAAAATTGCAGTTTTGAATAAACCAAAAGAAAACCTGTTTCAGTGTCATTTGATTAACACCATTAACATACATTAACACCAAACAAATGTGCCAAGAAATATTTAGAGATGAAGATTCACATGACCGCGAAGTGATTTAGGTAAGTTTTAGGGGTGAAAAATGGAAGAAGAACCTAACCGCGAAGTGGTTTGGGTAAGTTTTAGGGGTCAGAAATGGAAGAAGAAGGAAAGCGCAAAGTGGTTTGGGTAAGTTTTAGGGGTCAGAAATGGAAGAAGAACCTAACCGCAAAGTGTTTGTGTAAGTTTTAGGGGTCAGAATTGGAAGCAGAAGGAAAGCGCAAAGTGGTTTGGGTAAGTTTAAGGGGTCAGTAATGGAAGAAGAACCTAACGGCGAAGTGGTTTGGGTAAGTAGGGTGAAAAATGGAAGAAGAACCTAACGGCGAAGTGGTTTGGGTAAGTTTTAGGGGTGAAAAATGGAAGAAGAACCTAACCGCGAAGTGGTTTGGGTAAGTTTTAGTGGTGAAAATGGAAGAAGAACCTAACCGCAAAGTGGTTTGGGTGAGTTTTAGGGGTGAAAAATGGAAGAAGAACCTAAGCGCGAAGTGGTTGGGGTAAGTTTTAGGGGTGAAAAATGGAAGAAGAACCTAACCGCAAAGTTGTTTGGGTGAGTTTTAGGGGTGAAAAATGGAAGAAGTACCTAAGCGCGAAGTGGTTTGGGGGTCAGAAATGGAAGATGTAGGAAAGCGCAAAGTGATTTAGCTAAGCATTGTAGCATAAGTGAGTGACCCAAATATGTAGGCGAGCACTTTAATGAGTTAAGTTTGTAGTGCGGGGGCGTAAGATTGTAAGGATTTTCACCTGGACGATTATTTATTGAAAAAGGAAATCAGAATCTAACGGGAAACGTAAAGGATTCGTGGGAGGAGACGATGGGAAAAGGACAAAAACGAAAGCCGACGTAACATGAGAAAAGAAAACGGAAAACTAACGCTGGAAAATGACATTCTCGTACTCGTACTCTGGCATACGAATGGACAAAGACTTTACAGAAGGCTTGCAATGCATGCATAGAATCGCTCGTACACTCATACGAGAGCGGGAACATTTTAAAAAAAAACAGATCGACACAAAAACGAAAGTCTTTTTTTGTCTCTTTTTCTGTCTCTATTGAGCGCTAAGGGGATCTTATCCACTAGATGTAAAGAGGAACATGTTAGTTAATAAGAATCTCTTTAATAAGCTTTACTAATAGATGAAGCTCTATTACAGTTTTTTTTTATAATGAAGGTATATGGAGGTTGTAGTACCCTTATTTGGACACAAGATGGCATATAGGCCATAGGGAATAATTAGGCCATAGATTAGAATGGAAAATGTTCTAGAGTAAGAACCTTGAGAATGGTGATTGGATGGAAGGTCTGTGAGGGGAAAGCACGTGTTTGGCATGTGTGTGTGAACATGTGAGGGAATGTTCTGGAAGCCACTGGAGAGGTTATATAAGGGAAAGAGACCCTATAGCCAGTGTTCTAGCCCACTTGAATTGTAAAGGAGCAGTTCTGAGAGACCTCAGCCCTATCTAGATCCAGCAAGTAAGCAGTGGCTACCCTTAGGACCTCAGTGGAGGATATCCTGGGAATCCTAGCCTGGAAGTAAGACCAGCTGGCCTGTACTTGACTGTGGAAAAGGACAGGAATTCAGGTCGCCTGGAGTCCTTTCCAGGCGACCAAAACCCTTGCACTCTGAAGCAGTATATCCTACTGCGCCACTCTTGTTATTCCAACCACTTCACTGATTTGGCTTTAAACTGGGCTTTTATAACTAGACCCACCCAGTGACCTACTATGAACTTCACGATTGATTTCTCAGGTATTTAGGGAGGCTCTCCCCCGATCTTATAGCTCAGGGCTTAACCTCACCCTTTCCCTCTAGCTTAAAGTCTAACTCCCCTTTTGTTCTCTTATTAATGGGAATCTGACCCTTTTCTTCCTGGTTAGAAGTGGTTTCACCTACTACATATCTGATAAAGCATAAATCCACCCACTTCTCTCTTTTTATAAAGTAACTCCTCCCCCTGCCCTCTCATTTGCAATCTTAATGGAGGACAGCAGCAGAGAGGGGAGGGAGCAGCACACAGGGATGAACAATGCCGTGCAAGGCCACCCTCCTGAACGGAGAACTACACCCCATCAGGGCATCCCAAACCCAGGAGAGCTGGGGGACCCCAGATCCAGATGAAATCATCCTGCTGGAATCCTCTGTGCCATCCTTACTAACTTTTCCCATTCCATTTACAAACGGGGATCTGGACCTGCCTAGGTGTGCCTGGGATTCCCTAGGATGGCACAGAGCTCGCATGGAAGACCCAGATTCATCCTACTACCAGGACTTCCCTTTGCCTGGGGGAAACAGCTTCCCCGTTTGGGCCTGTGTTAATGTTCCTGCACCCACCTGGTAAGTGGACATTGAAATGTAGAATTTAACATTAATCCACATGCACTCACCACAATACAGATAAAAAAGATTTGGCAAGCAGCGCCATCAGTTTATAGCTAGACTGGGTGACTGGGCAAGTAGCACCCCCGCACTTAAATCTCCACCAGCCTGCAACAATATTGAGCAGCATTCTACGATTTTTTAAGATCTTTTTAGATATAACACAAAGTACAATACACTATAAATAAAGAAAAACATCACAGCTCACATGCTATACTCATCCATTGCCTTGGTTACTCACTACTAACATATTATATCATGTTCTGGTTAAAAACATGACCGGCAGCATATGGTATCACTCACGTCCTTTGGCTGTGTGCGGCCATGCACAGCCATTCAGTTGATTCAACCCAGAACGGTTGGGGGTGAGGGTGAAACGGGGGTTTTGCACAAGCGCGCATATCAGGTCAGGATGCCCTGGGGAAAGGGAATCATAGCATCTAGGGCCATTGGTCCACTTTAAAGTGGACCAACACCCTCCCATGATCGGCCCGGGAATCTATAAGATTCCCGGACCGATCAGCTCCCTGACTGCGGGGCACCCCGATCGGGGGTGCCCCGCTTTGTGAAACCCCCCAGAAACCCCTAAATCCCTACCTGCTCCTCGATCCAGCGGCGGCCGCTGCCGCCTCCTGCGCGTCCCTCTAGCAGGACGCGCACCCGCGCCGGCCGTTTGTGAATGGCCGGCGCGGGCGCGCGCCCTGTAGGAGTGACGGGCGGGAGGCGGCGGTGGGCGCGCTCTCTTGTCCGTCGCTGCCTCCCGCTTTTCCGCCCGGCGGGGATTGGCTGCAGCGGTCATGTGGGAGCGGGGAGAGGTGAGTTTTTGGGGCTTTCTGGGGGGTTTCACACAGCGGGGCACCCCCGATCGGGGTGCCCCACCGAAGTGGACCAAAACCCAGAATAGTCAAAATCCTGGGTGTTGGTCCACTTTAAAATATGCTCTATATAAGGGAAGCAAGAAAACGAATTACAAAACAGCTTCTGCCAGTTCTGTATAAGAATGTCAATATTGTATCCCATAATATTGTATTATTTGATGGCAAAGCATGTATAGAACATGATAAATACTATTAACTGCTCTTTTCAGTAGGAAAACAAAGTGGCTGATTATTATTATGATATAGCTGTAGCTTGAAGCCCCTTCTGAGATCTGGATTCTAGAACAATACTTGCGCTTTGAAAACTGTTAATGTTTTTGTAGCTTTTCCACCTTTGCTCATTGTCTTCTCTGTGGTTTATAGCCTGCTGGATCTGAAGCTGAACCAACAAATTACCATGAGGTAAGAGTCTCAGATGAGCAAATTATAGAGAAGAGAATCAGGAGACTTCATTAACATCACTAACTCTGCAACTCATTGAGGGAAGGATGTACAGCTTTATCCCCAGTGACAGACAGGTTGATTAAACAATTTTAATAATCCAAATAGAGGTCACAGAGGCACTTTTAGCTTAGCTTGAATTTGGTTAATGACTCTAGTACACAGTACTCTAGTACTTCATTTCTACAAAAATCAGGACCTCAGCACTGTATTGGCATTGTTAAAGTGGAGCAAACACCTGGGTGGCCTGTTCTGGACTCCAAATCGTGATGCCCCGCTAGGTGAAATCCCCTCCAGGTTGCAGCAAAATTCACCTTTGCCCTGCCTCCGTTTAACTGTAAACATCGGCATCTCTGGGCTGAGGTGCAGTACCTATTGCCAGGCTCTGCATGTAAACAAAGCAATATGACAATCATTAATATGCACAGCATATGGCGCTGATTGGACAAGAACCCGCACATGTGCCAAGGGACTGGGGAAAGTCTGGGGCAAGGATCAAACAAAAATACAGTGAAAGGGATGTGGGATGCACTGAAAAGACTGCATGAGAGATCCAATTTAAACAGCAAGTTGTTTCTGCAGAGGAAACTTTAGAGAATGAGGCTTAGCAGAGAGCAGAGCATGCAGGAGCATATAAATACCATTCTGGAAGTGACTGCACAACTCTGATCAGTTGGTGAGAATATAACAGACAGTTACGACGCAGCCATGTTGTATACTGTTTTATCTCTTTAAATGATGCCAATTGAGCACAAATATGATAAAAGTGGAGGCGCAACAATGATGGGGTCCCCTGACCTTCTTCATCCCGGAGCAGTGTTGCACCCCCTGCATTCCCTCAAGTTACACCCTTGCAGGTGAGCATTTTCAGTTGCTTCAGTTACCTGTAATCATAAACCAGACAAAGAGGATCAGGTGACCTGGTGACCTGCTTGTGAACTACTGCTACTACTACTCTGCTGAATAAAGAACTGTAAGTGAGAATTTAAAGCTAGATTACTTTCATCAAATGCTGAAACCTTCGGTGGCGAGCTTGTAACCGACATATAACAAACCTCTGCTAGGAAGGTTCTGGAAAACTCTTGTGTGTGTGGGTGGGCGGGGCCAGCCATGAGAGAGAGGCTGGTGAGGTCATTCCTGCAGGCTATAAAAGGCACAGTACAGCTCTGAGGGAGCAGAGTCCGTGAGGTGGGTCAGAGGGTATGTGTTTCTGAGCCACATAAATTATAGGGCCACAGCGACGTTTTTGGTTGAAATGAACACTCTCCCTATTTACCTCACTGCTGAACTGTGTGAGGGGTGTAAAGGCTTATTTTTTTGTGTGTTATTCACTATGTGAAGCCTCCCGCGGAGAGCAAAGAAAGGGACTCAGCGCGTTTTTTTTATTTAGGAGAGTTTTTGAGGCCGTCACCACGGAAGAATTATCCGGAATTATTAAAGAAACAGCATAATTTTAGTCAGCAATTACAGGACATTTTCCGCCAAGAACGTTTGGTCTAAGGATAAGTGAACTTTTCTCAGTTCTCCTCACTATTTACAGCATAGTTACATAGTTAACTTAGAGAATCATCTACCTGAAGTTTATTATATAGAGTTAATCTTACATTTTAAATAGATTGTGTGTGTATAGATAGATTGTCTGCATTACACAGAGCATACAGTGTGTTTTAAAGTTATCCAAATAGCCATATATGTTAAAGTAACCAAGACACAAGTTTATCCTTTGTTTGAGATATCCCCGCCCCCCCCCCATATTCTTCAAGTAGAAATTATACTAGATTCTTCTACAGTCATTTATTGCCTTAATCCAGTGGCTATATACACCAACTATTGTGTTCAATACTTTGCCTAATATTCAACCGTTAAATTCTAAATTGGTTCTTATTTATCTGGTGTGGTGTGTTTTATTCTGTTATTCAGACTACCCCACACTACAAGCTCACAGACAATGCTACATTGCAGGACCATGATATGCCCCTTGTTTTTGCCATAGGTAGGCCTTTAAATTTTATTTAACAGGTTAGAATGCATACATCTGTAATTGTTCTATTTATGAAAACAATCCCATATTTTTTTCTAAGAGCAATCCTTACATTAATTTCTACAATAGCTCATCTATGCCCCATTTCCCACCTCTCCATTGTGGACAAACACAGCTGTGAAAAGTCTATTATGCTGCTTTCATGCCTCAGCCGCAGACATAAGGAGCCCGAGTACAGACCCATAAAGGTCTAGTGTGTGCAACTAAAAACATGTGAGACACACATTTTACATGTTTTTGCATTCTGCATTTTTATTAAAAAAATTATATGTGGTCCACACTCCTGAGGCTCATGCACCAGGCATAGAAGCTTGGGACCCCATAACTTAGAGGCCTTCAGACTTATCAGGACATCAGCCCTTATGCCCTTCAGCACAGGTACAGGGGTGCAGGTGAGCGTCCACAGGAATAATACCAATTCCAGTTAGGCACTGGGCCTACCTCACCCTCCTGGCCGACCCACTCTCAGTTCCCACCATTTATGGCCTTGCATTATGTTAATTTTACAACACACTTGCTTTTTGCCTGTTATGCCTTCCTGTGCTTTAATTCAACATGCAATGGCAAATGGTAAAGCTCAAAGTTCAGCCTTTCAGTTAGACGGGGGTTTATGTGTAATATGTTAGAAACTTCGTGATTCTATTTCTGAAGGTACATTCTTTAAAGCAGGCTAAAACAGGATCTGGAACACTCTAGGTCCAGCTGAGTTAGCATACCCAACAGTTTCGAATTTTACCAGAAAGTTGAGTATGAGGCTAGAGGCCAGGGGTAGTGCAGTACCATGCAAGGCATCCCAAATAAAGTGTACATACAGGATCCTGTTCTGTATAGATTATATAGTATATCATAGTAATGTGACCTCAAAAGGAAATTTATGGAAGATCCCATTTCTTATACACTGATTTAATCCTGAGATGATAGAGTATTGAGATGGGGAAATAGAGGGGGGGAAAGGAATTGTCATGGACACCCATGGACTTTCTGATCACTATGATGGCAGCTGACATAGCATGTTTGTAGCATGAGTGACATGTCAGTCCCTTAACCCCTGCCGGAGCATTGCCTCTGCTGCATAATCAAGCCCTGCAACTCCACCCAGAGGCTGAGCACATACTGCTCTGCTCCAGGCCTGATAAGCAGTGGATCATGATGAGCAAGTGAGTTTTTTAAGAATGTTGGCAGTCCATTCAGTGCATCAATAACAGCAAAACAAAGCTCTACCCATGACCGGCAGCTCCTCCAGACTGACACTATTATTCTTATTTATTTTCTGTATATAGCGCCATCATCCTCCATAGCGCTTTACACAGTAATGAATTAAGAGCCTTCAGGGTTGCCAGGGTTGCTGGCCTAATCAAGCCTGTTCACTTATTCGGTAAGCAGAGGTGGGCTGGGCAGTGGATGCTGCTGAAGACAGCTCATAACATCACTGTGCAGCAACTTCTGAACCTAAAGTTAGTAATATAAAGTTGTTAAACTACAGTAACCCGAATTTTATTTGGGTTAGAAGAATTATGTGACCTCTTTTGAGACCGATATACATTAACATGCAACAATAACCAACATCATAGTATGTACAGGACAAGGATTAACATAGTAACTCTTCAGTTCAGGACAGGATTATCAGATACATAAAAATAATCATGCAGCAAGTAGAATGAGATAGACACCCAGTGGTGACCAGTGGAAGCACACAGAGCACCATTAGCAAATGTGGACAGAGGGCTTGCAGTCTAATTATTGTAGTAAACCACCTCCATAACTGCCTTTTCTCTGTTTCTAAATATGCACTGCATTTTCAAAATTGTTATGTACAGTATTAATGGCCTTAAAATTAGTGTTGCATAGACCCGAACCGCAAAGTTTGTACCAAGCTTTGTAAATTTGAGTTCCCAAACCTGAGCACGGACTTTAGCCATGTTTGAGTTCAACGTTCGGCCTGAACCCGCAAAAGCTGGTTTATGGGCTGCTGAGCAGCTGAGCTAAGCTACACAGCCCATCAACCAGCTTAACCTAAAGCAGCAACAGGAAGCAGCACTTACCTCAGCTGGTGATCTGGTCCTGGTTCTTTTCTCTCTTAAAATGGGCAAGAAGATGGCCGTCCCAATGAGTAAGGACATTGGCAGCAGCTAGCAGCACTTCTAGTGCCAGCTGGCAGTGTCCTCATGCATGGTGGAGGCCATTATTGACATAAGACTATTCAAAGGCTCTGTTAAGGTGGGCTGACAGACAGCAATAGTTTGGTTACAATAAACAAGAATCCATTGCAGTGTGTAGAACTATCAAAGCAATGTAATGCTATGATGTTACTACAAATACAATATATCCCACACGGAAGTAGATTTTGCTTCATTTAGAGGAAATTCATTGTTTATGTACTTTTTGTATTTAAACTCCCTGTCCAGGCAGCAAAATAGTCCATACTTACTTTTGTCCCCTGCAAATTCTTCATGCAGCTCTGGTGTCTTCAAATGTATGGCAGAGAATGAGTAATTCTGCCCTCCAGCGGCTGCTAAACTTTGCACCGTCCATTAAGATGGTTTTATGCCCACACTATTCATGGCAATTGAGCTGGCGTGTTGCGCATTTAAATAAGTCTTGATAGGGACTTCCAGGGGCGGAGCCAACTAGCATGGCCGCGTTTTAGATGTGCTCCTTCATCATACCACAAAATCAAGAGCCATCCTGGCTTCAAAAACGGATTACAAGCACAAACCTTAGGGGAACAGACTCACCAGGCAACAAGGCTTCGAGAACTACCCCTATTTTGTGAAACCCGGGAGTCCCTGCCCATCTCTGCAAGGACACACGCCGACCACGTGCGACGACGGCCATTGCAAGGCACTTCATATCTGAGGGGCTAGGGCAGAGAACTACTGTAACTACACCTGCAAGTTACCCCTGCAGCTCAGACATCAGCTGCTCAGCACCGGAGAGAGGGTCAGAGGAGAGGATTGAGACGGCAGCGTAGTGATACCTTACAGCCCGCCGCTGGAGGGCTGCATCCAAAGGCTGCGAGACCACGAGGGGCGATCGAGGCCCACAACCCTGGACGGAGGCGCCGCCTCGGAATAAGCTCAGAGACCGGACAGTGTGGAGCTAAACCCCCGGATGCTGCCGCGCTGCGGGGACGCACGAGGAGGCTCACCTGTTGAGGAAGCCCGGGAGTGGGCTGAAGTTGACCGGCTGTGACGGTCTGGCACTGAGCCTGGGGAGGACCGCTGAGGGGACTCTCTCACTGACACGCCTGTGACCGCCGGCTTGGACGGGAGGGCACAGTGTTTGGGGCCGCCCGATCCCGCGGCGCCAGTTATACCCCTTGTCGAGGTGCCTGCGGTACGATCCTGTCTCCCCCTCCCTTCCTTCGGGGACCAACATCGTCTATCGGGCGGGCACAACTATCCCCCTGCTGCTGTCTGGCGGAGGGACACACCTGCGGGCCCTCCCTCCCTCGCTTCTGCCCGCTGAACTCACTCGCTGAGCGGGGCTGAAGAGAGAGGTTTTGTCCCCCCCCATTGAACGCTGCGCTGCCTATCCCCCCCTCCCGGGATCTGAAAGCGGGGAGAGACTGTGTGGCCGCCCCGAGGTTCGGTTGCGGTGTGGGGCGCAGCACCATTCATCCACGGCATCTCCAGGTGATTTGCCCCTTCTTTATATCCTTACTGCTGTGAACTTGCCCCGAGGAGAAAAATCCCTGCAAGCTCCAAATATATCCTCGCCCTGCCCCATGATTCAGACCCTAACTCTCACGGTCAGTTGAGATCCCCAACATATTCAAGCTGCTCCAGACCCGTCCCTCCCTACCCCCTCACTTCGGCGGAGACTCCCAGTGCAAGAAGCTGGACCCTCAGAACTAGCAGCAGACCAACACAGCCGTCCAAGACAAGAAACTAGCAAGGAAATCTTGTGTAGACGTACTTATTTGTAATATTCCCAGCAGAAGATCATTGTCTGCACTTGAAACAAAAAGACAGCAGAGCAGCCTGCTTATCTCTGTAGTTTATAGGCTGGCTCGCTGCGGTTGATCTCTTTCTTTCTCCTCCTCTTCTCCCCTCTCTTATAGAAGTCATAATCTATAGTGTACATAGTGTATCTAATTTCAATAGTCATTTCCTCTATAGAATCGTAATCTATAGTGTATATAATATATATAGTGTACATAGCGTTTGTAGTGTATATAGTGCGGGTGGGTGGAGGAGAAGCCGACCCTTAACTCCTGAAGAAGACACTGACACCCGGTGGTGAATCTCGGTGGTGCAGGAGTCTGGAGGTGGGGACGGCTCTCTTCTGACACCTAGTGTCGAAACAGTATATAGCCTACTGGTTGAAAACTAAATCGGCTTTGAGCCATTACTGCCATCCAATAGTCATAAGTATTACTATATGAATGTGCGCATAAATGTCATAACCACTGCCTTTTCCTTACAGGAATGTTTGAGAGAATAATTTGACACTATCACCTTCCTTACAAACCAGTAATCTGTAATATATAGTGCGCATAGTAGACAACTGGTGAACCTATCCCACCTATCCCCCAAACCGGTAGTTCACGGGGACACCTAAAAATACCTTAAGGCAGCATAGTCACCTGGGAAGGGGAACCGCCCTTATTGACACCTAATACCTGAAAATAGAAGATAATACTAATCAAAAGTAAATTTAACTTCGAATCACCATTGCCACCTGGTGGCCATAGGTAACAATACCACGAATTGTGCAGACAGAAACTAGTACATCCTTAAAAGTGGTGGTCGCGCTGCAGTCCCCGGGTACAATACCCAACTCCAAATCTAAACTCGATTCAAAACACCATGAGCCAGAGAACAACCAGAGGCATGGATAAATACATAGAAAAACTCACCCCGACAGCTCACAGCAAATCCAAATCCAAATCAAAACAAAACTCCCAGGCGGATTCCAGGCAGACTAACACTCCGCCGTCTTCGCCACCCTCACCTGAGCTTGGTGGCTCCCCCCAGCGGGATCTGCAGGGTCCACACACAGGGGAGAAAGACCAATCTATAGCACAGGAAGTTATGGACACTTTAATACCCTACTTCGATAAAAAATTTGGGGACTTACATCACACTCTTACGGGGGCTATGGAACAAATCAATTCCCACACACAACAAATAACAGAACTTCAACAAAGGGTCAGTGACCTGGAGGACTGCAATGCGACATACAGTGAGAAAATTAAAAAACAAGAAAAACTCCTGAACACCCTATGTGAAAAACAGGAAGACTTAGAGAATAGAAGCCGCAGATCAAATCTCAGATTTGTGGGCATACCAGAAAGCTATAAAGGCCAAGGGCTGAAATCCTTCCTTACCGGTGAACTAATGACAGCGTTGCAGCTACCGGCATGTGACCCTAGGAAAATAGAAAGGGCACACAGGCTAGGACCAGATAGACAATCTGAAAACAATAGACCTAGAGCAACTATAGCCAAATATCTACACTTCGAGGACAAAGAAGAGATTCTGAGAGCTTATCGCAGACAAAAAGAGGTGGTGGTGGCGGTAAGAAAAATCCTGATATTTCAGGACTTCTCTGTAGCTGTAACCCAGAAGCGCAAAGAGTTTTCCCCCATTTGCCAACACCTTGTACAACAAGGAATCAGGTTTGCCCTGTTATACCCTGCAAAATTAAGAGTCACAATCTCTGGAGAAAACAAAACATATGATGATGTCAAAAAAGCCAAACTGGATTTGCTGCCACCAAACACGGGGTGATAGGATCTCGCCCGCTAAGGGCATAAGGTTGCGTCATACAATATTTGACCATGATCCCGAAATGCACTAAGCAGAATATAGGTGATTATGGTAACGAAAGACCCTCTGCAGGGCAAAAAGTTTATAAAAAGTTTGTAAGGTTAAAAGAAGGTTTATTGAATGATAGGAACCAACACAGGATATCGATGTTGTCCCTTTATGGGACAAAATGTTTGAAAAAGTTTATACAGTTAATGAAAAGTTTATTGAACGGCAATAGCCATTACAAGGTTAAGTTGATAACAATCTGTGCAAATGTGCAAGGTTTTGACACTGTGTTTTTAGCTATTTTTCCCAAGGTAAATTATGATGGCTCTCAAGTTGTTGAGGTTGACGGTGTGCGCCGCTCGGGGTGGGGGCCGCGATCTTTGAAATCTCGTAAGCAGGGTAAGCAATTAGAAGACAAGAGGCACGGGACTGTGAGATACGCCCCATTCAGTTTGTCAATCATATAACACATGGCAACCGATAAAGCAATGACAGACACTATAGTGAAAGACACAATTAAAGTAGTCTCCTGGAATGTCGGTGGCCTAAATCACCCCGTCAAACGGAGGAAAGCCCTGACATCAATTCACCGCCTCAACCCAGACATTGTTGGGTTACAGGAAACCCATTGGAAAACTGGGGAGAAAGGCAACCTCAAAGCCAATTGGATAGGGGAGGAAATTGCCACCACTTACACACAGAAGAAAAGAGGGGTTGCCATACTAATTGACAAACATCTGCAATACAAGATAATAGAAAAACATATTGATCCTGAAAGTAGATACATAATTCTGAAAATAAACGTGGCGGGACAGAACTTCACCCTAGCCAACATTTATGCACCCAATGGCTCTAATGCAGACTTCTACACGGAACTCACACAAAAGTTAATAACAATACAGGCACAGAATCTAATCGTAATAGGGGACTTTAACGCCACTATAGACCCCAAGATGGACAGGCAAGAATCACGAACTACACAATCCATGGGAGACCCTCTCAAGTTTTTGTTACAGAACACGGCATTGGTTGACCCGTGGAGACTCTTATACCCCACAGCCAGGGAATACACATGCTACTCAGTAGCCCACAAAACACTATCAAGAATTGATTATACCTTAATAGATGAACAACTGATGGGGGGGGTTGCGGATGCCTCCATCGGGCCAATCACAATGTCGGACCATGCACCCCTCTCACTGACAATCAAATTGGAAACAGCACAAACCCGCTCTAGAATTTGGAGATTTCCAAATTACCTATATACATCCCCAAAATTTAAAGAATACCTGACGAAAAGTTGGGGAGACTTCTTAGATGATAATATTCAGCATATAAATAACCCAACACTACTATGGGAAACAGCAAAAGCTGTATTAAGAGGACAGATCATAGCATACACTGCTAAACAACGGAGGGATGCCCAGGCAAAACACGCACTCCTTTACAACGCACTTACCAAAGCCTATAAAACCTACATAGCACACAACACACCAGAAAATAAAAAATGCTGGTTGGAAGCCTCCCTAATACTGGATACATATTTGGGAGCAGAAGCCAAAAGTAAATTACAATTCCAGAACGCCAAATACTTTAGGTTTGGAAATAAAGCTGGGTCACTATTAGCTAAAATGGTAAAAACAAGGGGACACAATAGAGCTATCAATGTTATAAAGGACACATCCAAAGGCCACAGAACACATGACTCTAAAAGTATAGCAGAACAATTTGAAGGATACTTTAGAGAATTATATTCATCCACAGCGACAAACTACACCACCACACAGGACATACTGAAAAAGACACAGCTCCCACGACTCACAACAGAACAGAGGAATATGCTGGAAGCGGAAAATAACGGATCAGGAAATAGAAAACACAATCAAAAACCTCAAAAACCAAAAAACCCCGGGCCCCGATGGTTATACAACTGAATTTTACAAATTATTGAACCCTGCAGTAATACCCATACTTCGAGAAGTATTTCACAGCATCATACACCATGGGACCCCAATGTCCCGATTTACTGAATCTTATACAATTCTACTACCAAAACCAGACAGAGACCCAGAATTGGTCCAATCTTATAGACCAATATCGTTACTAAACACAGACTATAAAATTCTTTCTAAGATATTGGCGGATCGGCTTCAATGCCTTCTCCCGGGGCTGCTTACCAGACACCAACTGGGCTTTGTCAGGGGCAAACACATCTCAATAGGAATACGTACAGCAATAGCAGCAATCACTACCAATGGTAAATCTAAGGGCCTTCTCCTCAGTCTGGATGCTGAAAAAGCATTTGATAAAATTGCATGGCCATGGCTTAATGCTGTGTTAGCGGAAAGAGCCTTCGGTAACATGTTCACATCCTTAATACAATATATATACAAAACGCCAACTTGCCAATTGCTGGTCAATGGTCAACTTACAAACAGCATCCAACTGGGGAGAGGGGTCAGGCAAGGATGCCCCCTGTCACCAATACTATTCAACCTAGCAATTGACCCCCTTTTTAGACTATTGGAAGGGGAAACCGCCTTTCAGGGAATAAAAATAGGTAAAGAAGAGGTAAAAATAACAGCTTTTGCAGATGATGTCCTATTGTATATAGCGAACCCCCAAGCCACTCTCCCACGGATACTAGAAATTATAACCCAATTTGGCGCTGTCACGGGCTACTCAATTAATTTAGAAAAATCGGCAGCCCTATACCTTGATGGCCGTACAAAACCGGCCTGGGGAGAGGGCTTCCCTTTCAAATGGAACAGGCAGCATGTTAAATATCTAGGTGTTCTACTACCTAAAAATGTACACCTACTCTATGACATAAACATCAAGCCTGTCATAAGAGAAATACAAAAAAAACTTACAAACCTGGGCTAGCCTGACCCTCTCATACCTGGGGCGAATCCACTTAATAAAAATGATAGCGTTCCCGAAGCTATTGTTTTACCTACAAACACTCCCTATACTCCTAAATAATAAGGAAATCACAGAATTGCATAAAGGGTTCAGAGAATTCATTTGGGGCAAGAAAAGAGCAATAATAAGCAGAAGGGTGTTGCAGCAGCCACGGGAGAATGCTGGAGTAAACCTCCCAGATCCCTTTAATTACAACACAGCGGCACTGCTTGGAGTGCTGAGAGACTGGATCAAAAATACACATATACATACAAATCCACAGTTAGATCAGAATACGATACCAGATATTAAACTAGTCTATTTGATCCATATGCCAAGAGCAGAGTTACCTGAACAGGTTACCCTAAACCCGTTATTGATGTCCATCTGGGGCCTTTGGCAAAAACTGAGAAAAAGATATAAACTAAACCCTCACCTATCAGTACTATTACCCATCACAGGCAACTTAGATTTCTTGAACGGGAGCCAAACGCGCCCTTTCACGGAGTGGGAAAAAGCAGGACTCACACATATTGGACAGCTATTGAAGCGAAATGACAAAAGAATACTTACTTTCCAAGAAACCAAAGAAAAATTCCCATTCACAGCCCCACACATTTTTGCATATTTTCAACTGTCGTCCTATGTCAAGAAAACAATCAAAAAATTTTCTTCTCGAGATTGGGAAAATGAGCTAGACATACTGCTAAACACAACACCTCCAAATAGTAAAGCCATAGCGACACACTACAAATTTCTAAGGCATACCCTTCACTATGAAGAACTCAGTACAGGCATGGCCAGATGGTGTGCTCACTTTCCAGAGTTGGATATTACCGAACTGCTAAAAATGTACAACTATTCCTGGACAACTTTGCAGGCATCCTCTTATAGAGAAATGCTGCTCAGGTTGTACCATTACAATTATGTATCACCAGCTCGATCAGTGCAGATGAAACTGTCTGATTCCGATCACTGTAAAAAGTGTGGGAAGGAGAGAGCGGATTTATATCACTGTTTGTGGGAATGTCCGGTGATTAACCAATTTTGGAGGAAAGTGCATAGATACATGATCACAAGGCTGACAAGCTACTTACCCCTCACTCCAAGGTGGGCAATATTCGGCTCCATAGACACCAATACCCAGAGGATAGACAGAGGAACAAAAAAATTAGTCCTACTGATAGCCACAGTAGCTAAGAAGGTTATTCTTCAGGGATGGATAGGGAGTGACCCACCCCCATTCCAACACTTTATGGAAAAATTACAACAGCTCTTTAAATATGAATGGGCTGAAGCAACCTTAGATAAAGAAAAGAAAACGCCCAAATTCTTTAATACATGGGAAAGCTTTATTGATACTTTAAATACAGAAACCAAACAAAAACTATATCGGGCATTCCAAGACACCACTTGGTACTTGACAAGAATGGTGGAAGGAGATGATCCAATTAGGCTTGGGGTGGGGGATGTGGGCGAGATGCGTGGCCCCCATCTTGAGCGGCGGGACCATGTGTAAAGGGCGTCTTATAGTCCTACAACGGTGACTCAAATCAGATGTTCCATTGTTGGAAACCTAATGTTGATGTACACTGCTAAAAGGAAAATTGATGTTCAATTTCAAGCAATGTCATGTATATACCTCTTTTACTATGCTGCAATTTCATGAGAAGATTAAACTATGTACCTCATATGCTGGAAAAATGTTGAAAACCCAAATAAAAAGATTTTGAAAAAAAAAAAATAAGTCTTGATAGAGGCCGCCAGAGCTGAAGGGCAGAATCATGCAGGAGCTGCAACGGTGAGTATATACTATAAATTCTGAGATCTGTGTTGCATGGAGTCAACCATCGCCTGGCAACACTAAACAGGTGTTTTAATCCAGGATGATTGGACTTTCAATAGCTCTTCTGCATCTTGGGCATTTGTTTCATAAACCTCATTTTTAAGTCACTCCATGTTCTTGTGTGGCCCAGTGCCGGACTTGGGGGCCTGGGGCCCAACCCACATTTAGATTATTATGCCACGTTGTATTGTCTCTGTGTGTGCACTAGGGATGCCACAAATAAGCTATACATAGTTCACATTTTGGTGATGAAGGAACTCAATGGTGCTCCTGGGACCAGGGGCCACTGGTGGCTGGCAAATTCATTAACTTAATCGTGTTTGTCTTTAATCAGGATGTTGTTTGCTTACTGGTGTGTTTTGGCTTATTGTCATACTGAAACCCATTGCAAGGGCATTTCTCCTTAAGGTAAGGTAACTTGGATCTATTTTGATATAGTCAAACTAATCCATGCTGCCAACAGCATGGCAACATTTCATGATTTCAGCACCACCATGTTTTACTGTCTTGCCAGTGTACAATGGCTTGAATTCAGTGCTTGATGGTCGGCTGATGTACTGTCAGTGGCCACCAGACCCAAAAAGAACAATTTTGCTTTAAATAGTTCACAAAACAACTGCCAACAGCTTGGCATCACTTAATTGTCTTCTGATTGTAGCAGTACTCAGTTCTAAATGCAGATCTTCTTTGATCTGTCTGGATGAGCCTTTGCCATTATGACTATTCTTTGATCCATTGAACAATAGTTCATCCGCTTCCTTCCATGTCTTCAAGGCATTAGAGATCATTTTAACTGAGCAGCACTTCTCTCTCCAATCAACTTTGTAATCTAAATATATGCATAATCAGAACAATGACTGGAATGACCCATTTTACTCAGTATGTTTCCATATACATCAGATATAAACATATGAGGAATTCACTTGAGGCTAGACATGGGATCAAGATTATATGGAGTATAAATAGATTAGGGAAGAAGTTAGAGGTTTGTAAAGATCTCAGTTCCAATGTTAACAGTAGGGAAATGACAGTTTCAGGAACCCCAGGCTGCCAGCCATCAGCACAATCTTGGTTCCATTGAGATTTCTAGCCGCCATGACACCAGAGCGGCTAGCAAGCTGAATCAAGACAAGTGTGCAGCTGACCACATCCCTGATCTAATCTAGCTGGGGGACTTAAGTCCATTCAATATCTGCACTCCTAACAAATATATTCAAACTGATCTCTCTCTCTCAAGGAATAAGCAAACCATTGCAGTGTTGACAGGCCACGTGTCCTGCTGTAGGCGGTCACATTCTCCCCTTCCTTGTCAGAAGCCCATCTGATGTCAAATGTGATGTCACTAAACAGTAAACAGGGAACAATAAAACAATAAATGCCTGTATTCAGGCTTTCCATGTGGGGGCGCATTGTTCCCCTGACAGCTGATTTGGAGCACCCGCTGGCACTCCATGGCTGTCAGACACCACTGCAACCTTGGCCACTGTGTTAGGTCGCTAAGTGACTTGCCAGCCAGCCACGGTGCATGAGAGGGGTGTAACTCTGCCTCTTCATCCGAGCACCTCTGCTTAGCAACAGAGGACTCACTGGAGCAGCCAGCCTGATTGGCCACCGCTATCCAGGAGTCTCTATGTCATACTGCCACCTGTATACCCCGGCTTGAGTGAGGTCGCACATAGACTCGGCAACTTGCTCAGATTGACCAGGGAAGGCAGCAACGTCGGAGCGCCCGAGACGATGGTGGATGGACAAAGGTCCATCGGGAACAATATCCACTTGCCCCACCAGGTCATGTCAGTCTATTTCATTGACTATTCACATTTGCAAGCAGGAGAAACAATAAAAGAGAGAGCCAAAATTGACGTGAAGAAATGAAATATAAAGGAACACCGAAAAAAAGAACGAAAAGAGAAGGCAGAGGCAAACGCCATAGAGGAATTGGAAACAAAGAGGAAAAGACAAATAGAGGAAGAAATAAGGTGATAAAAGAAAGAAAAATGAGAAAAGGGCAAAGATGAGAAAAAAAGGAGGAAAAAAAGAGATTGCAGAATTAGGAAAAAATGGAAAAAGAAGTTAAAAAGGAGAAAAAGGGAAAAAAGGAAATGGAAAAAGAGGGGAAAGAAACAAGGAGAGAGGAGGAATATAATAAAAGAAAAGAAGGAAAAGAGGTAGAAAGAAGGGAGAAGTCCCGGAAAAGTGGGAGCAAATAGAGAGAGAGGACAGAACACCTCGACAAGTTGGAGGGAGCAAGATCAGTTAGAATATATAGAAAAAAAAGGTAAGAAAAAGAAAGAAGAAGAAGGAGAGAAGAGGAACCAGGGAAAACACATTAGATGCAATTCATTTTTTCAACATATTTTCCATCGCTCTTCTAGAAAATTAGAGAACCAAAATGTAGTATTAAGACCTCAAGGGGTTACGGTCTCGAGCTTGTGGATCCAGTAATTATCTCTTTGAAGTAGGAGACAATTTTTGTCCCTTCCTCTGTTGGGCCTTGGAACATGGTCTAAGACCATCCCTCTTAATTCATGGGTCTGATGTCTTCGTTTTACAAAGTGGAGCACCACCGGTTTCTCTTGGTTTGGCGGTGTCCATTGTAAGTACTTCTCTCTTACAATTTTAATGTCACTACGATGTTGTTGGAACCAAATGTATGTCAATCCACAGGGACACTTCAACATATATACTCAGAAATCAGTGTTGCAGGTATAGAATCCCTGTATGTGGATGATAAAAGTTTTTGCTCACTATAAACGGATTGCACACATTACATTGTGACATTTATAGCAGCCTTTCTTGTCAGAGAGTACATAGCCAGTTTTTATATATTTGTCCACTGGATCTGCTCTGACAAGTAGGCCCCTCAAGTTCTTACTCTTCTGATCAACCTGCATAGCGCCTTTTCTGACCACCGTACACAGTTTTTTTATCTGCAGCTATTATCTCTATATGTTGTAGTGTTGATTTTATTATTATTGATGGCTTCCTAGGGCATCCAGATTCTGCTTGTTGTCAGTGGTGCCTTGATAGGCCACTGCAGGGCCTTGCTGGAGATGAAGGGGCACTGGTGGGTGGCAGAAGGGCCCTGTTATGTGGTTGCAGGGCACTGTAAGGTGGCTGACCTAGGTCCCACAACCAGCAATGTAGGGCTCAGCCTCAGGGCAGGGCTACCTTTAGGGGCCAACTTTGAGAACCCTCACCCCCCCCCTTTGCAGAAGGGCCCCTAATGTCCCATACTCCAGTCTTGGCTGTTCTGTCCTGATGGCAGCCCTGTCCAGCTTGCTTGCACGACGAAGAGTTCCTAAACTTCTTGAACAGGGAGGGATGTGACTCCTTTCTGGTGGGTATTTTTACACCTATGGATTTTCTTGCTCCTGTCATTAAACCAGGCTTTGCTGTAATTGCTGTAGATCTAGGAAAACATATGTCACAAAAACATATGTAGGAAATCAGGTAGGATGATGCAGAATCCAGATCACCAGGGGACAACCAACACGGGGGAAGATCTGGAAGGCAATAAAGAATTAAAGCTGACTGTAACTGATGGAAGCCAGCGGTGAGTCCTACACCACGCACTGGTTTCAGCATCTGGTTTTTGCCATAGCATTCCGTAAAGGAGGTCGGACCGCGCAGCAGAAAAGTCGAGGTCCCACTACTGTTGCCAAAGACAGTGAGCCCAAATATGGGAAAAGTCCAGTCTGGGTTTCCAGGGAAGATGATGCAGGGATGACACTGCTCTAAAGTGCCATCTTTGGGGACTGCCCCATGTGGAGGATTTATCCTGTGTGTAGCAAAGACACCTCTTTCAACACTTCTGTAAGGTGGGCTAGTCCTTGTTTCATTATATGGTAGTGATCTTTGCTCAGACCCCTGTCATTTTGGTAGTCTTGCAAAGTCCAATACAGTCTTTTCCCTCCCAAAAACCTTGCAAACATGGATCAAAGCCCTGTCCCCCATGCCTCCTCACAACTTATGGTGGACCTCCCACCCCTAGGATGATTCATGGATGCATGAATCTCTCCATGGCTCACCTGATAAACCTCAGCCCCCAGCGCTAGAGAGCAATGAAACTGTATTAGAGAAAGCTCTTGAGAGATGGGCTTAAAGTATAACTCTGCGAATTACATCTAATCTTTCTGCTGAGATGAAAGCCCTGGGTCAGTGAGTTTTGTAATGAGATTGAGACTCTATGAGAAGAAAACCTATTTCTTCATTATAAGCTTAAAGAGGCTGAAAACAGATCCCGCCGCCCCAATATTAGGATTAGAGTGGTGCCAGAATCTGTGCTGGATCTTCAGTCTACTATAACAGCACTGTACCAAAAATTAGCACTCTCTATCCCGACTGAAAGAATGGAGTTCGATAGAATCCACAGAGCCCTGCAAAAGAAAAGGTTGGACGGCTCCCCAGAGAGGAGCCGCCTAATGGCAGCAGCATGGGGGGCGTGACAACCCTAAATTGCAGTCCTTCTCCTATCAGCTTTTTACGGATCTTTCGCCTCCATCCATCTATCTATCCATCTGAGGAAACCTTTTCTTGATTTTTTGCATGCTAAGGACATCCATTATAGATGGGGCTTTTATTTTAAGATCCAGGATAAGGTTTAAGTTGCTACCACTCCAAAGGAACTTAAATCCACTTAGAGAACATGGGCCCATGAATACTTTCTCAGGATTCGATTGCACCACCAAACAAGGAAAGAGCACTTTCTTCTCCTGATGCCACCGATCAACGTACCTGTCATATAAGTACCCCTGTCAGAGCGAAGCCTACCACAGCTTTGTCCCAAAGACTTGAAAAATCGCCCAGTGGGGAAGGATGATGTTATTGTCGAATCCTTTTGGTTTGGCCAACCTCTCACCACTTGTCATCCTAGTTTTTTTCTTTTTTCTTTTTTTTCCATCCTCTTTTTTTTGTTGTTCAGTTGTTACATGATCTGCAAAGAGTTTGTTTTGACGATTATGTACACATATGATTTTATGCAGTCAGATGGGGATTGCTCCAGCCTTGTTACTAAAGTTGGCTTGTGTCTAGTGTCATGTATTTTATCAGTGGAGCTCAACGTTATTCGCTTCTATTATTATCACCATTGGGAAGGATGGAGCCTAAAAGTATCAGCCTGTACTGCTGGTTTAAGTGTCTTTGCAGTATACTCTTCTACTGCAAAGTATTCTTATTTCAATAACTTTCTTCCAACACATAGCTTATGGTATTTGTTGGAATAGCTTTAATGCAACAACTACATCCTGTATGTGACTGTCTGCTTGTTATGCTATTGATAAAGTAAGTTTAAAAGAAAAAACAGGAAGTCTTAGGCAGACCACGTGACTGTATGCATAGTGTGTTTAACCTGCTAACAGAAAGGAGCTGTTTCTGTTGATGCTACAATTTGTCAATTGTCAATTTGACAATTTTGTCTCCGGTCCAGTTTCTGCATTACATAGTACAGTTGACTTAAATAATCTGAAATGTATCCCACATAACAGGAAGAGAGCACAGATTAGCAAAGTGGATGGAAGGAAGGGAAAAGAGGGCAGCTTGGGGTCATCATCTCCTTTTTCTCACGAGAGCTTATGCCCCTTCGCCAAAATACATTTCCTTCTACCACCATCCAAAATCAGGGACCTCTGGGGGAAAAAATTCTGTTGATGAGAAACTCTGTTAGTGATCCTGTGGTAAAAAAGGAGCTCTTTGGGAGGGATATAGTGTTCCCGCATGAATAATTCCTGTCTTGTAAAGCTTAGTATTACAAGTAGAGATAAGCGAACTTCTTGAAAGTTCGATTCGGGCGATTCGCCGAATTTCCCCAAGAAATTCGGGTTCGCCCGAATCGAACTTTCACGAATCGCTCATCTGAAAAAAAAAATGCCGGCATGGTGGCAGCGGGCAGGCCGGCTACGCTGTCAGCAGGCCGCCGCCGGCCTGCTAACAGCGCAGCCGGCCTGCCCGCTCCCACCATGCCTGCAATTTTTTTTTAAGCAAAAATGCCGGCATGGTGGGAGCGGGCAGGCCGGCTGTGGAAGCCGGCCCGCTGACAGAGCAGCCGGCCTGCCCGCTCCCACCATGCCGGCTTTTTTTTAAAAAGCAAACACTTACCTGCATGGTCGGAGCGTGGAGGCCGGCGCCGCTCTCAGGCGCCCTCTGATGACGCGTGCTCTGATGACGTGTCCTCTAATGACAGCTGAAAGCGGCGCCGGCCTCTCAGCTGTCATCAGAGGACGCGTCATCAGAGGGCGCCTGAGAGCGGCGCCGGCCTCCACGCTCCGACCATGCAGGTAAGTGTTTGCTTTTAAAAAAAATGCTGGCATGGTGGGAGCGGGCAGGCCGGCTGCGCTGTCAGCGGGCCGGCTTCCGCTGCCCGCTGACAGCGTAGCCGGCCTGCCCGCTCCCACCATGCCAGCATTTTTTTTTTTTATTTCAGGTAAAATTCGATCGGCACGAACAAAAAAAAATTCAGGTTCGTGACGAATCGAATTTTCCCTGAAATTCGGAGCGAACCGGTTCGCTCATCCCTAATTATAAGGTTAATTGGAGGGGCAACTTGGTATGAATTGGCAGTTTAGAGGTGGAAGGGCAGAGGAGCCTCCTAAATACAAGTATTTTATAACTGTTTAACATATCTAAATCCTGCATCCTGTGTGTTTTATTTAGGACCTGTATATTTAGATGACTATAAATAATCTCTGGGGGAAAAAAAAACAGAAGTACAACACAATGACTTGAGAAATGAATTGCTAGCTTATTAACTTTGTTTGGACAAGTTAAATTTCAGTTTGAATATCTGCATTACCTTATAACGATTGCTTCAGTAGACATATTAGTAGGATGGCTCCACGTTTAGGGCTATTATGCTTTCCCTCATGGTAAATGTGTGCATGAAAGCAGCATTCAAGCAAACCTTTAGGACCTGCTGTGACAACAGCTCTAATTAGCCATTCCATGCTGAGCATGAAACAGCTTAGATTTTTATAGCTGTTTTCCTTTCAAAACTAAAGATTTATACTGGTATCTTGCCTAAATTTTAAGACTAGCATCATGCAGTATTGTCCTTACAGGGCCTGCTTCTTTTTTTTAAGCAATAAACTCTGTCACGTGTGAGAATTGTTTTTCGTGGTGAGTTTTAAAGTTTATGTATAGCCCAAATGTGGCCTACAAATGAATAAAATGCATGTTTTAGGTAGAAGTGAAAAATATAAAAGAAATCCTTAACAAAAATGTAGAAAGTTGATTTTAGTTATTACAGAAGGAATGAACACATATCTTATGAGCCAAAAATGGCCTCTAGTTGAAAAAAGATTTGTTAAATATAACAGTCAAAAATGTGCAACTACAAACTTTCCTAGTGCAATTGTATCTGATACATAGATATATTTATATTAAGTTTGGATGCTTCTGTCAGATTAGTGTTCGATATGGGATTTTCCCAATTTAGGGATGAATCAAAAATCATGAATAAGTTAATGCGGATATCTGCAAGAAAGCATAAAATCAGAGCATAGTAACCTTGCCTGCCAGACAGCTCTCTTAGAAAATTACTCTCCAGTCAAGCCTTAGTTTGCTAAGTGTAGCGACTGATCAGAATCGCACCTTCGGCTTACATCACTGGGTGAGCAGCTCTATCCTCCGTGAGTGCCTCTCTTTTTGCCTGTCTGTTTACTTCAGCCTCCTGCACCGTACAGTGACAACAGCACACATTTTGGGTTTTCCTTAGCTGTAAGCCATAATCACCAAGAAAGAAAGCAACATGAAATTGATCGCTCTGTGTGTAATAAGTCTGTAGTTTCACTTTGAAAGTTAAATTACTGAAAACTATTTTTAAATGATATTCTATTTAATTCAGATGTACCTGTAAAGGCTTATACAAGGATGTTTCCCTACGTGAAAGGCAGAAGTGAGTAGACTCTGTACACACTGGATGCAGCCTCATTTATCATGATGCGGGCAGTGGGTGGGTTTCCGGCTACTCTCTGCTCTTTGCAAAAAGTGGTCTGGCTAGCCAAAAAGTTTTACGTGGCTATAGAATTGGAGGCTTGAAATGAATAACTACACCATTCAGAAATAACATACAAGCAGGTATTCACTGTCTGAGAGGTAAAGTAAATATGCTTTCATTTAACACTTACAGGCTGATTCATGACTAGCGACAGGTATCAGCAGATGAGCGTCTGTACAGAGGCTCTTAGAGCGACCGCTATTATATGCTGTGCTCGGCTATCGGGCGCTGTAACAGCGCCTCAGTCACTGTAGTAACCTGGCTGGCAATGAATGAGATGTATGCTGGGCGTTCTAACACTAGTTCAGCGTCGCAGGGAGCGACCAACTCTCAGCGACTCACACCATATTCAACAGCGTCTGGGCTCTGGATCTGGTCGCTATAGCATAGAATGGCAGACGCTGTGTGATTAAAGTCTGTTATCCACCAGTAACAAAGCAAAAACACATGGAATGACATTACTGTAACATTGTGACATTAATACTTTAATGCCAGACCTGTAATGACAATTCTGCATAAAAATATAAAAAATCAAAAAAGTTTTCAAAAATGACTCTTTCTAGGCCAGGAGAGATCACACAATTATTTGATAGAAAAAAAAAATTTTAAACAAAATACCCTGTTTAAAAAGAAGAAAAGGAATGTCCATTGAAATGTATGGGAGAGCGACAGGTAGTGACAGGTAAAACCTGGCGCTCTGGAAGCTAGAGCACCAGCGCTATACACTGAGCTGCCTGTAATGATGAATCGTACGCTACATGGCGCTGTTAGAGTCGCTCACCAGAATCACCTTCATAAATGCGGTATTGCATACAGCACCCGGCATTCACCAGACGCTGCCTGCCGCTTACAAGGCACTACCTTCCGCTATCTCTTGATGAATAAACCCCTTAGTTTAAAGTCTGCAGGACTAAACAGAGTATAAAGGCCTACAGTGATTCTTCATGAAAGAAGCAGATTTTACTCCCTCCATCCATATTCTGGGAGGTGGTGGTCTTCAAAGTGCAGCTTTCATCAAAAGGGCAAACTTAAATGCACTATAGCATTTTAGTTTTAGTACTATTATTTCCTCTATATTTGATTAGGAGGAGGAGCCATTTCCAGGTCAGCTGTTTGTATTGTTGCTCATGATTAGAGATGAGTGAATTGATTCTGACGAACCCAAATTTGTTCCGAATTTCAGGAAATATTCGATTCGTTACGATTCCGAATATCGCCGCGATTCAATCGCTCGAATCGCTTCCTTAAAACTCCATTTACTGCTATACAGCCCATCTAAAATGGTGGATCCACATGTCAGTACATGTCCCATGGGGAAAGGAATCCTGGGTAGGTGTCACATGCTACCTATCAGCAGACAGGCTTACAGATGATGTCACAGACCTATATAAGCGGCGGCCATTTTGCGGAAGATCATTTTGACACTGTATTGCGGAGCCAGAGCAGATCAGGCAGGGAGAGAGCGAGGGACAGACAGACAGATAGATAGATAGATAGATAGATAGATAGATAGATAGATAGATAGATAGAAAGATAGATAGATAGATAGATAGATAGATAGATAGATAGATAGAACAGAAGAAGCGAGGGACAGATAGAGAAGGAGAGAGGCTGTGACAGTGACAGATAAGGACAGGGACAGTTTAAAGTGTTTGCATTAGCTTCCAAGCCTATTTAGTGTTGTTAACACACCTGCCTATTTAGCTTTTCCTTTTCCTGGTGTCATTCTTTAAAAAGCATGCTAGCATTAATATTTCAAGAGTACCTGTCTATTAACTGGTTGCATTTTGTAATCAACGTCACTTTTCCACTATCAAAGGAGCCAACCTCTGTATTTGAGGAGGGGGCATCCCAAACACTAGCATAAATATTTCAAGAGTACCTGTCTACTAACTGGTTGAATTTTGAAATCAAAGTCACTTTACCACTACAAAAGGAGCCAACCTCTGTTTTTGAGGAGAGGGCATCCCAAACACTAGCATAAATATTTCAAGACTACCTGTCTACTAACTGGTTCCATTTTGTAATCAACGTCACTTTTCCACTATAAAAGGAGCCAACCTCTGTATTTGAGGAGGGGGCACCCCAAACACTAGCATAAATATTTCAAGACTACCTGTCTATTAACTAGTTGCATTTTGTAATCAACGTCACTTTTCCACTATCAAAGGAGCCACCCTCTGCATTTGAGGAGGGGGCATCCCAAACACTAGCATAAATATTTAAAGACTACCTGTCTATTAACTGGTTGGATTTTGTAATCAAAGTCATTTTTTTAAGCAAACTTTGCCTTTCGCCGGGGGGCATCCCAAATACTAGCACATGTCTTTTAAGTGTACCTGCCTACTAACCTTTTGCCTTTTGTGTAAAAAAAGTCTGGTTTACAAGTTTAAAGCACCCATTGCCTTTCACTGGGGGCCATTGTCAGTGCTTCCACTTATCTTTTAAGAATAACTGCCTACTAACCTTTTGCCTTTTGTATATAAAAGTCTGGTTTTAAAGTTTAAAGCACCCATTGCCTTTCACTAGGGGCCATTGTCAGTGCTACCACTTATCTTTTAAGAGTACCTGCCTACTAACATTTTGCCTTTTGTATAAAAAAAGTCTGGTTTTAAAGTTTAAAGCACCCATTGCCTTTCACTAGGGGCCATTGTCAGTGCTACCACTTATCTTTTAAGAGTACCTGCCTATTAACCTTTTGCCTTTTGTATAAAAAAGTCTGGTTTTAAAGTTTAAAGCACCCATTGCCTTTCACCGGGGGGGGGGGGGAATCATCCTGAATACTAGCACTTAGCTTTTAATAGTACCTGCATCTTTACCTTTTTTACATTTTGAACAAAAAACACATTTTAAAACTGCCTGTGGTGCATTTAACTCTGACCAGGGGCATCCTGTGTAAGACCATCTGACAGTGTCTTTTTGCATTAGCTTTTAGCCACAGTGTCTGCCTATTTTAATCTAACCTTTTTACACACCTGCTGTTACAAAAATACTGTTCTAGGTGTAGTGTAGTATATTGTTTTCCCCTCCTAAACGCAGTAAAAATTTCAGGCAGAGATGTGCCAGGATGTTCACTGAGGAGAGGCCTAGATTCATCATGCAGTGGTCGCAGCAGACTAGGGGCGAGTGGCAGCAGGAGTTGCGACTCCGCCTCCTCACCCTCCACCGTCTCCTCAGCCTCTGCTGTACAGTCAATTCTCAATGCCCCTTCAGCCTACCATGTGTGCGGGGCACGGCGGTGTCACGCTGTGCTTCACATGGTTTGCCTTGGCGAACAGAGTCACACAGGGGAGGAGCTCCTGAAATTCATTCATCAAGAAATCAAAACATGGCTTACTCCGTGAAAAGTGGAAATGGGAACCATGGTGACTGACAATGGGAGTAACATTTTGTCTGCGCTGCGACAAGGAAGCCTGAGCCATGCACCCTGTATGGCACACGTGTTCACCCTAGTTGTCAAGCGTTTTCTGAAGTCTTCCCCCCATCTGCAAGACTTCCTAATAACGGGAAGGAAACTTTGTATGCACTTCAGCCACTCCTACACCGCCAAGCACACCCTTCTTGAGCTACAGCATCAGAACGGTATCCCCCAACATAGTCTGATTTGCTATGTTCCACACGTTGGAATTCCACCCTACATATGTTAGATCGACTATACGAACAGAGAAAAGCCATCACTGATTTCTTGATGACCCAAGCAGATAGGGGGACTCCCCTGTGTGACTTTAATGTGAACCAGTGGCAGCTCATACATGACACCTGCCGTTTGCTCAGGCCCTTTGAGGAAGCCACTTTATTTGTCAGTCGCCAGGATTACGGCATGAATGACGTGATTCCGCTGCTTCATGTAATACAACACATGTTGGAAACCATGGCTGGTCAGGGCACTGGAGACCTGGCACATACATTTCACGGCCACATAAACCCCGTGGGAGCTGAGGGGGAGGAGGAGGAGGATGAGCAGCACAGTTAAGCACAGTTTAGTTTTGGCGAAATGGGGGGTTTATCTAGTCATCTGACAGGAGAGGAGGAGCAGGAGCAGCCAGTGAAGCTAGAGGGTTGTGAGGAAGGCGAGACAGTGGACCCAGACACACCGTGGCAGTATGCAGTGGAGATGGAGACAGGTAGTCCCTTCGAGTCACTTGCACAAATGGCACGATGCATGCTTACATGCTTGCGTAGTGACCGCAGAATTGTCTCAATTTTTCTGCGGGATGACTTCTGGCTCTCCACCTTATTGGACCCTCGCTACCGGCACAAAATGGGGGCATTTTTTACACCCACTGAGAGGGAGGACAAACTGACCTACTACAAAGACATTCTACGTAGTCAGTTGGCCAATGCCTATCTGCGCCATGGTCCATACTCTCGCAGGTCTGACTCGGTGGGACCTCTGTGCTCACCTTCCACTGCCATGGCTGCTGGGGGGTGGCAGGAGCAGCAGCAGCAGCTCCATCAGCAGCAGCCTCAGTCTTCAGTCACTAATGAGTAGCTTTCTGAACCCGCATAGTGAGGCAGCAGGAAGACCTGGAGCAGGGCCTGAACCAGCAGGTCGTATCATACCTTGAAATTACCATGCCAATGCACCTGGAGGATCCGCTGGACTTCTGGGCAGCCAAGCTGCTGCCAACTCCTGGGTGTGTCTTTTAGGCAATATATGGGCTCCTAATGCTGCTGCCAACTCATGGGTGTGTTTTTCAGGCAATATATGAGCTCCTAATAATGCTGCCAAGTCCAGAGTGTGTCTTTCAGGCAATATATGGACTCCTAATGCTGCTGCTGCTGCCAACTCCAGGGTGTGTCTTTCAGTTAATATATGAGCTCCTTCTGCTGCTGTCAACTCCTGGGTGTGTCTTTCAGGCAATATATGAGCTCCCTATGCTGCTGCCAACTTCAATGTGTTTTTCAGGCAATATATGGGCTCCCTATGCTGCTGCCAACTCCTGGGTGTGTCTTTCAGGCAATATATGGGCTCCTAATGCTGCTGCCAACTCCTGAGTGTGTCTTTCAGGCAATATATGGGCTCCTAATGCTGCTGCTGCTGCCAACTCCTGGGTGTGTCTTTCAGGCAATATGTGAGCTCCCTATGCTGCTGCCAACTCCTGGGTGTGTCTTTCAGGCAATATATGAGCTCCCTATGCTGCTGCCAACTCCTGGGTGTGTCTTTCAGGCAATATATGAGCTCCCCATGCTGCTGCCAACTCCTAAGTGTGTCTTTCAGGCAATATATGAGCTCCCTATGCTGCTGCAAACTCCAATGTGTTTTTCGGGCAATATATGGACTCCTAATGCTGCTGCCAACTCCTGGGTGTGTCTTTCAGGCAATATATGGGCTGCTAATGCTGCTGCCAACTCCTGGGTGTGTCTTTCAGGCATTATATGGGCTCCTAATGCTGCTGCCAACTCTAATGTGTTTTTCAGGCAATATATGAGCACCTAATGCTGCTGTTGCTGCCAACTCATGGGTGTGTCTTTCAGGCAATATATGGGCTCCTAATGCTGCTGCCAACTCCAATGTGTTTTTCAGGCAAAATATGGGCTCCTAATGTTGCTGCCAACTCCAATGTGTTTTTCTTAGGCAATATATGGGCTCCCTATGCTGCTGCCAAGTCCAGAGTGTGTCTTTCAGGCAATATATGGGCTCCTAATGCTGCTGTCAACTCCAATGTGTTTTTCAGGCAATATGTGGGCTCCCTATGCTGCTGCCAAGTCCAGAGTGTGCCTTTCAGGCAATATATGGGCTCCTAATGCTGCTGCCAACTCCTGGGTGTGTCTTTCAGGCAATGTATGGGCTCCCTATGCTGCTGCCAACTCCAGGGTGAGTTTTTCAGGCAATATATGGGCTCCTAATGCTGCTGCCAACTCCAATGTGTTTTTCAGGCAATATATGGGCTCTCTATGCTGCTGCCAACTCCAATGTGTTTTTCAGGCAATATGTGGGCTCCTAATGCTGCTGCCAACTCCTGGGTGTGTCTTTCAGGCAATATATGGGCTTCTAATGCTGCTGCCAACTCCAGGGTGTGCCTTTCAGGCAATATATGGGCTCCTAATGCTGCTGCCAACTCCAATGTGTTTTTCAGGCAATATATGGGCTCCTAATGCTGCTGCCAACTCCAATGTGTTTTTCAGCCATTATATGGGCTTATAATGCTGCTGCCAACTCCTGTGTGTGTCTTTCAGGCAATATATGGGCTCCTAATGCTGCTGCCACCTCCAATGTGTTTTTCAGGCAATATATGGGCTCCCTATGCTGCTGCCAACTCCTGGGTGTGTCTTTCAGGCAATATATGGGCTCCTAATGCCGCTGACAACTCCTGTGTGTGTCTTTCAGGCAATATATGGGCTCCTAATGGTGCTGCCAACTCCAATGTGTTTTTCAGGCAATACATGGGCTCCTTATCTAGGAGCTCATATATTGCCTGAAAGACACACCCAGGAGTTGACAGCAGCAGAAGGAGCTCATATATTGCCTGAAAGACACACCCTGGAGTTGGCAGCAGCAGCAGCAGCGGCAGCAGCATTAGGAGTCCATATATTGCCTGAAAGACACACTCTGGACTTGGCAGCATTATTAGGAGCTCATATATTGCCTGAAAAACACACCCAGGAGTTGGCAGCAGCAGAAGGAGCTCATATATTGCCTGAAAGACACACCCATGAGTTGGCAGCAGCATTAGGAGCCCATATATTGCCTAAAAGACACACCCAGGAGTTGGCAGCAGCTTGGCTGCCCAGAAGTCTAGCGGATCCTCCAGGTGCATTGGCATGGTAATTTCAAGGTATGATACGACCTGCTGGTTCAGGCCCTGCTCCAGGTCTTCCTGCTGCTCATGAGTTGCCTCACTATGTGGGTTCAGAAAGCTACTAATAGCGATGCCTCTGATCTGCATGTCATACTTCTTTATAATAGTGTTTCACTAACCCAGCATGCATCCTATGCATGTTACAGCCAAGCAAAACGTTCTACAACCCTATGGAGGCTCTCAGACGCCCAGAAATAGCCGTTTTTAATAGCGATTCATCGCGAATAAATTCGCAGCAAAACGATTTTTCCCAGAAAATTCGGCCGAATCGAATTTTTAAAAAGTTCGCTCATCTCTACTCATGATAGCATTATTTATTACCTCACTGGCCGATCAGGCAGCTGGAAATTTGGACCCTATTAGATCTAATGAATTCACTTCCTTGCTTTTCCCTAAACTCTTTTAGACATAAATGTTTATTGGGCGGTTGTTCCTTTTTCCATCTTAGTGGAATACAACTTTTTACAGAAGAGACTATAAGGTTCCTCAGAATGCACATATCATTGTGCATCATTGAGTATCAGGTTGGTATAAATTGAGTAAGCAGACAGAAATACTGTATTGTAGATTAAGAGTTACCAGGTCAAGTACTTCCAGCCATAATCGTCCAATTTTTGGATGATTCCACCATAAATGATCAGTACTAGATGTTTCTGAGAAAGACATGCACCGGGGAAGGGGTGTACACCTGGAACAGAGGTGCAGACTTTAAATTGGAGCGCAGACCAGGAACTTGGTGGCAGGGAACAGAGCAGAGTCACAGGCAGGTAAAGTTTCAGACTGGAACTGTGTAAGCTGAGTAACTGACTGGCAATAGTGGATCATAGGCTGGAGATAAGTGAGAAGGGTCACAGGCTGGAGTCAGGTGAGCAGGGTCACAGGCTGGAGACAGGTGAGCAGGGTAAAAGGCTGGAGACAGGTGAGCAGGGTAAAAGGCTGGAGACAGGTGAGCAGTATGGCATGCTGGAGACAGATGAGCAGGGTCACAGGCTGGAGAAAGGTGAACAGGGTCACAGACTGGAGACAGGTGAGCAGGGTAAAGGTTTGGAGACAGGTGAGCAGGATCACAGGCTGGAGACAAGTGAGCAGGGTCACAGGCTGGAGACAGGTGAGCAGGGTCACAGGCTGGAGACAGGTGAGCAGGGTCACAGGCTGCAGACAGGTGAGCAGGGTCACAGGCTGGAGACAGCTGAGCAGGATCACAGGCTGGAGACAGTTGAGCAGGGTCACAGGCTGGAGACAGGTGATCAGGGTCTCAGGCTGGAGACAAGTGAGCAGGGTCACAGGCTGGAGACAGGTGAGCAGGGTCACAGGCTGGAGACAAGTGAGCAGGGTCACAGGCTGGAGACAGGTGAGCAGGGTCACAGGCTGGAGACAGGTGATCAGGGTCACAGGCTGAAGACAGGTGAGCAGGGTCACAGGCTGGAGACAGCTGAGCAGGATCACAGGCTGGAGACAGTTGAGCAGGGTCACAGGCTGGAGACAGGTGATCAGGGTCTCAGGCTGGAGAAAGGTGAGCAGGATCACAGGCTGGAGACAGTTGAGCAGGGTCACAGGCTGGAGACAGGTGATCAGGGTCTCAGGCTGGAGAACGGTGAGCAGGGTCACAGGCTGGAGACAGGTGAGCAGGTTCACAGGCTGGAGACAGGTGAGCAGGGTCACAGGCTGGAGACTGGTGAGCAGTGTCACAGGCTGGAGACAGGTGAGCAGGGTCACAGCCTGGAGATAGGTGAGCAGGGTCACAGGCTGGAGACAGGTGAGCAGGGTCACAGCCTGGAGATAGGTGAGCAGGGTCACAGGCTGGAGACAGGTGATCGGGATCTCAGGCTGGAGACAGGTGAGCAGGGTAAAAGGATGGAGACAGGTGAGCAGGGTCACAGGCTGGAGACAGGTGAGCAGGGTCTCAGGCTGGAGAAAGGTGAGCAGGGTCACAGGCTGGAGACAGGTGAGCAGGGTAAAAGGCTGGAGACAGGTGAGCTGGGTAAAGGGCTGGAGACAGGTGAGCAGGGTCACAGACTGGAGACAGCTGAGCAGGGTCACAGGCTGGAGAAAGGTGAGCAGGGTCACAGGCTGGAGACAGGTGAGCAGGGTCAGATGCTGGAGACAGGTGAGCAGGATCACAGGCTGGAGACAGGTGAGCAGGATCACAGGCTGGAGACAGGCGAGCAGGGTAAAAGGCTGGAGACAGGTGAGCAGGGTCGCATGCTGGAGACAGGTGAGCAGGATCACAGGCTGGAGACAGGTGAGTAGGGCCACAGGCTAGAGAAAGGTGAGCAGGGTCACAGGCTGCAGAAAGATCAGCAGGGGCACAGGCTAGAGACAGGTGAGCAGTATCGCATGCTGGAGACATGTGAGCAGGGTCACTGGCTTGAGACCGGTGATCAGGATCACAGGCTGGAGACATGAGGACCTAGGCAAGGCTTGAGTAGGATTTCAGAGGGCTGGAGAGCACATGGACACTTAGGCAGTGTAATGCAATGACCCATCAGGGAGATGGGAAAACAGAGGAGGGGATTGCCAACACCGATGAGAGGGCAAGGAACACCAGACAACACAGGACAGAACCAAATATACACAAACAAGCCAAACATATGCCAGACAGCAGATGGCGCAACAGGTAAAGCAGTAAACTTGGAGGGATAATAGACCACACATCACTGATTCAGGGCCCCGCCAATAGCAGTCCTCCCAGATTATCTTTGTCTTATTACTTACTAACTCATACCCTATGAACAGCCCCAAACATACTGATACCCTTTCACATTTGCTTGTCTTAGCCAGGCATATTAGGGTTGATTCAGAGAGACATAAAAAGACTTTCGTTTTTGTGTCGATCTGTTTTTTTTTTTTTTTAATTTTCCCGTTCGCGTATAAGTGTACGCGCGATTCTAAGCATGCATCGCAAGCCTTCAGTAAAGTGTTCGTCCGTTCGTATGCCAACGAGAATGTAATTTTCCAGCTTTCGTTTTCCGTTTATGTTACTCATGTTACAACGTAGGCTTTTGTTTTTGCCCTTTTTCCATCGTCTCCTCCCACGAATCATTGACGTTTCCCGTTAGATTCAGATTTCCTTTTTCTATAAATAATCGTCCAGACGAAAATCCTTACGAACTTACGCCTGCGCATTACAAACTTAACTCATTAATGTGCTCGCCTACATATTTGGTTCACTTACTTTTGCTACAATGCTTAGCTAAATCACTTCGCAGTCAGTATATTCTTGCATTTCCCACCCCTAAAACTTACCCAAATCACTTTGCAGTCTCATTCTTCTTCCATTTCCCAACCCTAAAACATACCTAAATCACTTCGCGGTCAGGCGAATCTTCATATATACATTTTTTTGGGGCATTCGTTTTGTGGTAACCAACCCTTAATAAATGTATTACAGAAACAAGTTTTTGGTTTTGTTTTATTTAACCCTTCTAGCGCCAGCTACGTAAAATTCACGTAGCTGCCTCTCCTGTCGTTAAACGCCAGCTACGTGAATTTCACGTAGCTAGCGTTCCCTTACCTTCCGGGCCATCGGGGGGGCATCAGCGGGCCAGTTGCTGTGGAGCAGCTTGCAGGGAGTCCAGGGGTCAGGGGGAGGTGACCTGGGTGTGAACCAAGTCACCCGATCGCTCCCCTGACCAATCAGCAGGGGGCGCACGGCAGCTGTCATCAGCCGGCGCCCCCTGCTTACCTCATCAGATGACGCTGGAGCAGAAACCTTTCCGGAGCCCAGGGGGTCAGGGCGACCGTAAGTAATACCGATCCCCGACCCCCCCCCGCCCGATCGCCCGCCCCCCCCCCCCCGATCGCCCGCCCCCCCCCCCCCCGATCGCCCGCCCCCCCCCCCCCCGCTCGATCGCCCGCCCCCCCCCCCCGCCCGCCCGCCCGCCCGCGCCGCTGATCATCTGTCTGTCGCCGCCGCCAGGTAAAGGCGATCGTTATGGAATGCTGCCATCCATCCATCCATCCATCCATTCATCCTGTCACCCCCCATGCAGCCATCCATTCATCCTGTCACCCCCCATGCAGCCATCCATTCATCCTGTCACCCCCATGCAGCCATCCATTCATCCTGTCACCCCCATGCAGCCATCCATTCATCCTGTCACCCCCATGCAGCCATCCATTCATCCTGTCACCCCCATGCAGCCATCCATTCATCCTGTCACCCCCATGCAGCCATCCATTCATCCTGTCACCCCCATGCAGCCATCCATTCATCCTGTCACCCCCATGCAGCCATCCATTCATCCTGTCACCCCCATGCAGCCATCCATTCATCCTGTCACCCCCATGCAGCCATCCATTCATCCTGTCACCCCCATGCAGCCATCCATTCATCCTGTCACCCCCATGCAGCCATCCATTCATCCTGTCACCCCCATGCAGCCATCCATTCATCCTGTCACCCCCATGCAGCCATCCATTCATCCAGTCACCCCCATGCCGCCATCCATCCAGTCACCCCCATGCCGCCATCCATCCAGTCACCCCCATGCCGCCATCCATCCAGTCACCCCCATGCCGCCATCCATCCAGTCACCCCCATGCCGCCATCCATCCATCCATCCTGTCACCCCCATGCCGCCATCCATCCATCCATCCTGTCACCCCCATGCCGCCATCCATCCATTCATCCTGTCACCCCCATGCCGCCATCCATCCATTCATCCTGTCACCCCCATGCAGCCATCCATCCATCCATCCATCCTGTCACCCCCATGCCGCCATCCATTCATCCTGTCACCCCCATGCAGCCATCCATCCATTCATCCTGTCACCCCCATGCAGCCATCCATCCATCCATCCATTCATCCTGTCACCCCCATGCAGCCATCCATTCATCCTGTCACCCCCATGCAGCCATCCATTCATCCTGTCACCCCCATGCAGCCATCCATTCATCCTGTCACCCCCATGCAGCCATCCATTCATCCTGTCACCCCCATGCAGCCATCCATTCATCCTGTCACCCCCATGCAGCCATCCATTCATCCTGTCACCCCCATGCAGCCATCCATTCATCCTGTCACCCCCATGCAGCCATCCATTCATCCTGTCACCCCCATGCAGCCATCCATTCATCCTGTCACCCCCATGCAGCCATCCATTCATCCTGTCACCCCCATGCAGCCATCCATTCATCCTGTCACCCCCATGCAGCCATCCATTCATCCAGTCACCCCCATGCCGCCATCCATCCAGTCACCCCCATGCCGCCATCCATCCAGTCACCCCCATGCCGCCATCCATCCAGTCACCCCCATGCCGCCATCCATCCAGTCACCCCCATGCCGCCATCCATCCATCCATCCTGTCACCCCCATGCCGCCATCCATCCATCCATCCTGTCACCCCCATGCCGCCATCCATCCATTCATCCTGTCACCCCCATGCCGCCATCCATCCATTCATCCTGTCACCCCCATGCAGCCATCCATCCATCCATCCATCCTGTCACCCCCATGCCGCCATCCATTCATCCTGTCACCCCCATGCAGCCATCCATCCATTCATCCTGTCACCCCCATGCAGCCATCCATCCATCCATCCATTCATCCTGTCACCCCCATGCAGCCATCCATTCATCCTGTCACCCCCATGCAGCCATCCATTCATCCTGTCACCCCCATGCAGCCATCCATTCATCCTGTCACCCCCATGCAGCCATCCATTCATCCTGTCACCCCCATGCAGCCATCCATTCATCCTGTCACCCCCATGCAGCCATCCATTCATCCTGTCACCCCCATGCAGCCATCCATTCATCCTGTCACCCCCATGCAGCCATCCATTCATCCTGTCACCCCCATGCAGCCATCCATTCATCCAGTCACCCCCATGCAGCCATCCATTCATCCAGTCACCCCCATGCCGCCATCCATCCAGTCACCCCCATGCCGCCATCCATCCAGTCACCCCCATGCCGCCATCCATCCAGTCACCCCCATGCCGCCATCCATCCAGTCACCCCCATGCCGCCATCCATCCAGTCACCCCCATGCCGCCATCCATCCATCCATCCTGTCACCCCCATGCCGCCATCCATCCATCCATCCATCCTGTCACCCCCATGCCGCCATCCATCCTGTCACCCCCATGCCGCCATCCATCCATCCATCCTGTCACCCCCATGCCGCCATCCATCCATCCATCCTGTCACCCCCATGCCGCCATCCATCCATCCATCCTGTCACCCCCATGCCGCCATCCATCCATCCATCCATCCTGTCACCCCCATGCCGCCATCCATCCATCCATCCTGTCACCCCCATGCCGCCATCCATCCATCCATCCTGTCACCCCCATGCCGCCATCCATCCATCCATCCTGTCACCCCCATGCCGCCATCCATCCATCCATCCTGTCACCCCCATGCCGCCATCCATCCATCCATCCTGTCACCCCCATGCCGCCATCCATCCATCCATCCTGTCACCCCCATGCCGCCATCCATCCATCCATCCTGTCACCCCCATGCCGCCATCCATCCATCCATCCTGTCACCCCCATGCCGCCATCCATCCATCCATCCTGTCACCCCCATGCCGCCATCCATCCATCCATCCTGTCACCCCCATGCCGCCATCCATCCATCCATCCTGTCACCCCCATGCCGCCATCCATCCATCCATCCTGTCACCCCCATGCCGCCATCCATCCATCCTGTCACCCCCATGCCGCCATCCATCCATCCTGTCACCCCCATGCCGCCATCCATCCATCCTGTCACCCCCATGCCGCCATCCATCCATCCTATCACCCTCCCATGCAGCCATCCATCCTGTCACCCCCAGGCGATCATGTGCTCCCTGGCGGCCGCGCTCGCACCCACCTGGCCTCCATCTCGGTCGGCTCTGACAGCTGGCATCTTGATTGGCCTCCTCGCCCTGCCTGCCCCGCCTCAGCCATTGGTTAAAGAGCATTGCCAGCGCGGGACATGAGAGCAGGCCACCGGACTCCGCCCACCTACTGGGTCAGGGACGTGTGACTGACTGAAGTGCTGAGGAAGAGACCCCGGAAGAAAAGGTATTTAAAAAAAACTAAAAAAAAATAGATGTTGATTTTGGAGAGGAAGTGTGTGTGTATATGTGTGGTTTTTTTTTTCAGTTTGGTCACGGGGCTCCCGAGCGCATGCCCATAGGGGCGCCCGTGCCCCATGACCAACAAGTAAATCTGGCCAGTTCGGTGGTTCCGGCGCCCTTCCCCAGGGGAAGACCAACCTCCACAACAACCAGTATAACCAGTGAGTTTCAGGAAGGCTTGCGTCCAGAAAGCTGCAGCTACAACAACAAGCCTGGTACTCCTAGAATGCTTGAGGTGTGTACTTTCAGGGAACATGTGGTTTGTGGGGGGTATTTTTAATGAAAAGTGATGTTTTGGTTGAAAAAGCGCAAGGTGCGCACTTTGTCTGCAGAGCAGGAAATTTCAATGGAAATGCCCGTTATGCATACGCTTTGCTTTGGGGTAATTGGCAGCCCTACCCTTGGAGGTAGCTATGCATGTTGGGTATTGTTCTGTTCAGGGGACCTTGCCATTTCAGATTTGATTAGTTTTTTTTGGTTAGCGCATGTTTTTTATAGAAAAATTTGGTCTTAATGCTGCATTTTTGCTATTTTTTTAGGGAAATCCGGTACAACCAGTGAGTTTCGGGAAGGCTTGCGCCCAGAAAGCTGCAGCTACAACAACAAGCCTGGTACGCCTAGAACGCTTGAGGTGTGTACTTTCAGGGAACATGTGGTTTGTGGGGGGTATTTTAATTGAAAAGTGGTGTTTTGGTTGAAAAAGCGCAAGGTGCGCACTTTGTCTGCAGAGCAGGAAATTTCAAGTGAAATGCCCGTTATGCATACGCTTTGCTTTGGGGTAATTGGCAACCCTACCCTTGGAGGTAGCTATGCATGTTGGGTATTGTTCTGTTCAGAAGACCTTGCCATTTCAGATTTGATTAGTTTTTTTTGGTTAGCGCATGTTTTTTATAGAAAAAATTGGTCTTAATGCTGCATTTTTGCTATTTTTTTAGGGAAATCCAGTACAACCAGTGAGTTTCGGGAAGGCTTGCGCCCAGAAAGCTGCAGCTACAACAACAAGCCTGGTACGCCTAGAACGCTTGAGGTGTGTACTTTCAGGGAACATGTGGTTTGTGGGGGGTATTTTTATTGAAAAGTGATGTTTTTGTTGAAAAAGCGCAAGGTGCGCACTTTGTCTGCAGAGCAGGAAATTTCAATGGAAATGCCCGTTATGCATACGCTTTGCTTTGGGGTAATTGGCAACCCTACCCTTGGAGGTAGCTATGCATGTTGGGTATTGTTCTGTTCAGAAGACCTTGCCATTTCAGATTTGATTAGTTTTTTTTGGTTAGCGCATGATTTTTATAGAAAAATTTGGTCTTAATGCTGCATTTTTGCTATTTTTTTAGGGAAATCCGGTACAACCAGTGAGTTTCGGGAAGGCTTGCGCCCAGAAAGCTGCAGCTACAACAACAAGCCTGGTACGCCTAGAACGCTTGAGGTGTGTACTTTCAGGGAACATGTGGTTTGTGGGGGGTATTTTAATTGAAAAGTGGTGTTTTGGTTGAAAAAGCGCAAGGTGCGCACTTTGTCTGCAGAGCAGGAAATTTCAAGTGAAATGCCCGTTATGCATACGCTTTGCTTTGGGGTAATTGGCAACCTTACCCTTGGAGGTAGCTATGCATGTTGGGTATTGTTCTGTTCAGAAGACCTTGCCATTTCAGATTTGATTAGTTTTTTTTGGTTAGCGCATGATTTTTATAGAAAAATTTGGTCTTAATGCTGCATTTTTGCTATTTTTTTAGGGAAATCCGGTACAACCAGTGAGTTTCGGGAAGGCTTGCGCCCAGAAAGCTGCAGCTACAACAACAAGCCTGGTACGCCTAGAACGCTTGAGGTGTGTACTTTCAGGGAACATGTGGTTTGTGGGGGGTATTTTAATTGAAAAGTGGTGTTTTGGTTGAAAAAGCGCAAGGTGCGCACTTTGTCTGCAGAGCAGGAAATTTCAAGTGAAATGCCCGTTATGCATACGCTTTGCTTTGGGGTAATTGGCAACCTTACCCTTGGAGGTAGCTATGCATGTTGGGTATTGTTCTGTTCAGGGGACCTTGCCATTTCAGATTTGATTAGTTTTTTTTGGTTAGCGCATGATTTTTATAGAAAAATTTGGTCTTAATGCTGCATTTTTGCTATTTTTTTAGGGAAATCCGGTACAACCAGTGAGTTTCGGGAAGGCTTGCGTCCAGAAAGCTGCAGCTACAACAACAAGCCTGGTACTCCTAGAACGCTTGAGGTGTGTACTTTCAGGGAACATGTGGTTTGTGGGGGGTATTTTAATTGAAAAGTGGTGTTTTGGTTGAAAAACTGCAAGGAGAGCAAAATGGTTGAGTTTTCTTTCAAAATTGGCTCAGTCGCTATTTTCAGTTTTACGTGTCTCCTGGGCAAGAAAGGGTGTCTACCAATACATATGTGGTACTGTTGCAATCGGGAGCAATAAGGCTTTTACACACAATATGATTTCCTGAAATAACTTGCATGTTTTATTAAGAAAACGCACTACAAATTGTAAAAAAAATGTTTTTTTGGTTTTTTTTAACATATTTTCCACAAAAATATTTAAAAAACACTGACAATCTTACAAACAAGACACTTCATGTTAAAGCCCAGACTGTGCTGAAAAAAACAATATATAATTTTCCAGGGAAATACTGGGAAATCCCTTCAAAAATCACAGTTGAACATGTGGAGCGCAAAATAGTGCAAAATGGTCTGGCAACAAAGGGTGACAAAATCTCAAGGTAGGCTGGCGGTTAAAGGGTTAATATAAAATGGCACTTTTCGTTTGCCTTATTTTTAAAAATTTGTTTTTTCTAAAAATGTAACAACTTTTTTTTTTATTTATTTTTTTTAAATGCCCATATTAAAAATTAAAAAAAAAAAAAATTAACAATTTTAAACTATATACACAGCAATGGCAGGCCCCAGAAAATGTTTCTTCATCTGTGGTCCCCAACGAGTGGCGCAGCTCCTGCATGTCGCCCACAAACTGAAGGACCCTGGCACTCAGTTGTGCCACTCTGGCACGTGTGGTCTCTGTATAAAATTTTTTTTTAATTATTTGTCGGCAAATACATGTTTAACAGCTGTGGATGAAATGTTTATTAGGTTGCAAGCTAACTCATGAGGCCATATGTCATTATGCTAAGGAATTAATAAAATGAAGAGGCGCTCATATTCCTCCACAAAGCCGCAAAACATGGTCAAAAGCAAGCAAGCCGAGTGCAAAATGGTCCCGTAAGTGTATCGCAAATGAAACGGTTTTATAGGGCGGTGGCCCCTCGGCAATCAGCTCTCTGAATCAGACGCAAGCCCATCCCAGTAATGTAAGTTATCTAAACGCAAAATATCAGATTTTGATGGGAAAATGATCCGAACTAACGTAAATGATCCGATTTAGTTCCGTCCATCGAAAGCGCATATACACATTAGCGGGAACAAACATACGAATGAAAAAACGAACGTAAAAACCAAAAGAAATGATAAACACACACAAAAACATACACAGACAGCTACGAAAGTCCAGACGAATGTGTCTCTGAATCGAGCCTATTATGTGTATTGTGTACATACTGCCATCTCAGAAGGATCTGTCAAAGAGACGTCTTATCATTGGCAGACCACCTTGAGCTCACAGGTCATGTTGCCAGCTGGTAGCAGTTCAGGAACCTTATTACCCGGTAACGGCGAAGACCACCTACCTTTCACATGTGTTATAGCAGGATATTAATAAGGTTTAGGTCCTCTTTAAGCAGGCAAAACCAACAAACAATGAACAGGTTGAATGTACCAAAAAACTCTATTATATAAGAGTGATGTTAGCTGCCATGAGCTTTACATTATCCAACAGATGGACTTTTGTTTTTAACAAAAAGTGGTTTCAGGGCAACAGAACAGAAAAAAGTGATGACATTCTGGGAAATCTTTGTTATTGGATTTCTCAGCCACTGAGCCTTTCTGTTATGTGAAAAGAAATGTCAAAGCCTTGCCAGTAATGAACTTGATAGAAATTGCCACTCTCCACCGCTTGAAGCCCTCTGCTCACATCCTTGATTTCAGGCCTCCACTAAACCAAACTTTGCCATTTCTTGCCATTATTGATGATACACAATTGTCATTTTATTTGGAATTTTGACTCCTCGTTGTATTTCTATTTCAGTCCAAATCCAACGTGAAAGTGGTATTGGTTAAAACTTCCAAAGGTTTTTAAGCAGTGCAGAACATTAAAAGACTTTATTTTCCCTCTATTCAATTACTAATCCATGCTCAATAGTCTTTGTGTTCTCTTCATCTGTATTCAGATTGCTTCTAAAATCAAATGTTCATTTATAAAATGCAACACTCAAGTTTATTTAAATAACTTCATTTTCCTTGCAAAAGTCTAGGGTGGCACCACATTTACTAATGCTGTGTCTTTATACAATAAAGCAGACCACAACTCTTTAGTCCTGCCCTTTGGGTCTAAAAGGGCCTAGAGATTATCTCTCTCTGTGGCTCCCTGGCTCTGAAACGCCCCCCTTTTCATCTGCTATACTTACCAATCCCTCGATCCCATGTTGCATGCACAGGTCACAGCACCATCTCCAGGACCACTTCGGCTATTTTCAATATAAGTATAATTTAAAGAGACATTCCAGATAAAAGGCTAAATTAGCCTGATTTCTGCTTGTTTATCATAAGTTAGCAAATGCATGTTCTATGGAAGCGGTTTCCATTATCTCCTCAATGAAAGTATAACATTTAATATGTCAAAGAAAGTTCCTCTATTGTCTTACGTATGGTATTAACGCTATTTCCCCGTATGTGCGCCTGCCAGGAATGGACAGCGAGACACAGGCATCTGATGGATTGTGCTGTAATGTCTGCCGCTATGCAGCTCTACTGAACCTTGGTGGCAAAGGGCAGTTTTAAATGGCCTTTTCTCTGGTGCGTGTTCCTTGCCCCATCCTACACCCATTTAGCGCCTATCAGGGAGTCAGAGTGGCGCACCCGCATCCCCCGGAACACAAGCGCCACTTCTGCCTTTGGCGTAAGACACACCCGTCACCCTCCATCTAGCGTCTCTTTTGCTCCAGACGTAGGGCGCAAATATCACCCGGAGGGCGTGTGTTACCGCCTCCTCTCCCTACCCCACCCTCCCAGTCTTCTCAGCCTGCATCAGTGCCAGCTTTAACCCCATCGGCCCTACACACCAAGGCACTGTGAAACAGGGGAAGAGAGCCATCAGGGGAGAATTGGCCGGCCAGGACCCCCCATGTAAAGGAAAAAAGGGAGCTACACTATATCTATGCATAAAATATATATATAGTTGGAATATCTAGATTGTATTGAGTTTGCCTCTGGGTGATTGAGCCCTTGATTGAACCTTTACAAATACATTTCGACATAACATAAAGTTATTATTGGCATACATTAATATGACATCAACATGGCATAAAGTTAGTATAGGTGTTTTAGTGGGCCATACAGATTTACATAAATATATAGATATGTCACCCAATAATATATTGGTATATGATCATATACCTTAAAGTAGACCAAAAACATATTTCTATGCATATTCAGATATTAATGTATTAGCATGCATAGTTGAGTAGAAAGTAGAAAGAAAACCTTTTATTAACCCAATGTTCTACGTTTGAATTTATAAAGTGGACCATAAACCATGTCTTCATGTCTAGTGTATGTCATCTCTTTCTAAATTTGCTTTTTGTAAGGACACTTCACTTTTATCTGCATAGTGAAACTTTATTAAAGCATTGCGTGTAAAAAGTTGAATGTCCTTTACTGTCTTAAAGGCATCCATGGTTTGTGATGGGCAAAAATTAATGCATAGGAGGAGTGCCTGTTTCTGGGGGGTTGTTAACTTAACATTTGAAAGATTCACTATATTCAATTCTTCCTGTAATTCCACTGTGCTATATATGTCCCTTGGTGTTGATGTTGTCTTTGGTCTACATCCCTTGATGTTGATATTGTGTATGTCCCTTGATGTTGTATCGGGCAGGCTGATTCATCACTAACGCCAGGTAGCGAAAGATGAGCGTCTGTTGCAAGCATTTCAGAGCGCCCGCCAGCGCCGGCGCTGTTTGCTGAGGCTAATGATAGGATAATGATGAATCGGACGCTACATGGTGTTATCCCAGTTTCACAACATATTCTGCCTGATAAATGTGTAATTGCGTGCCGTGTATGGCGTTAACCTGCCGCTACCTCTCATTTACAAGGCCCTACCTGACGCTATCCCTTCATGAATAAGGCCCTAAGTGTCTTGTGTATGGAACTAATCTTTTGACCGGTTGAATGAATTCCTGTTCCATGTTCCCTCCTCCTATATCTGTGTCTCCTCTGATTTCTCTTGTAGTTCTTCCATTTCCTAAAAAATGTTGACCTAAATTGTAGGAATCAGAATCCATTGTTGGGTAATAATCCTCTTTCCTTTTGTACCCCCCCCTCCATTATATACATTATAGAACACAAATGTAACAGAATTATGGTACTTGTGGCTTTGTTAACATGCTCATCTTGGGATACCACATACATATACCTTCATTTCTTATACCCAGAAGCTTAAAGCAAAACCAAAACCAAACCCACCAGATGCTAGCCGCTCATTTTTCTCTGGGACACCCTGAATTGGGATGCCTCACTGTGTGAAACCCCCAGTTCACCCATAAATTCTCTCTCTCAATCCAATGGGAGCTGTCTGCTGTGACTACATCATTCAGCAATGCGTCTCACGCTCCAGTTGCAGCCATTCAGATAAGCTATTATACAGGGCAATTTCCTGGGGCGGACCAGCAGGGTGATTGCCCTGGGTGACAAATCTATTGCGTATTTTTTTTTTGGGGGGGGGGGGCTTTATCCCAGCCATTCTGTTTGCTGCAGATAGGTTAGGGTCAGTGTCAGTGCTGCCCAGCATACACTAGGCCCTTACCCCCCCCCCCCCCCCATGCCGGGTTCAGTCATGGGAGAGGGCACTGGAAGAGGAACAGAGTGGTATATATAAGGCAGTAGCACCACAGGATGGGGCAGAATCTTCTTCCTTCCTGCACTGAGAGTTATTTCACCTAGAAACTGCCCTGGTAGTAAATATTAGATTTACTATTGGTCAAAATAAATACACAAACACCTCTATTGTCAGTGGTGATTTAAATATGCAAGTAGCTTGATATTGTCTCATTACCTTCTAAGTGATGGTGTGCCGTTTGTTACAATAAATGATCACACTCATCTGTGCTCCACTCTATTATTTATTCAGACTGGAGCACATAGCGGATGTATTAATACACCTCTCTGACTGCTTTATACACACAATACATTTTTTAATCTCCTCATTAACATTCAGGTCATGGAAAAACACATTATGCGCTATGTAAAAGTCTCCATGATTGATGAGTTGTTCACATACAAAGTTATTCAGAGCTTTGTTTCCCTCTGTAGTTTAGAATTCAGCGCAGTTAGGAACATTCAGCGCCTTGCTTTTATCTGACATCTAAAGACCAGAAAGAAAGTTCAGTCCATGCTCCTATTCCTCCCTATTGGCTCTTTCCCAGTATTGTCCTGAAATGGGACTGCTTCTCTCTGATCACTGAAAAAAGGTTAAAGTGGCACCTTCTACAATACAACCCTTTTAATCATTTCCATGGTATATGTAGTTTTGGTATAAGAAAAAGAAGTATTTTTTACAATTTTCACAATTCATGTTTTTACTTTATAATTCTTTAAGAACTTGTATTTTAAACATTCATTCAAAAGGAACAATAAAATAGTTTGGTATTGTATTTTTTTATGTTTTTTTGTGACATTTCTAATCCCTCTGCAAGGGTTAACTCTGGTGTAAGGTGTCCCATAGTCCCATAGACCTAACAGCTTGGTAAATGCTATAAATTCAGCTTCTGATGTAAAATAACTGTTCAGGCATGTTTTAGCGCTTAAGAAATAAAGCAAAGGTGGTCATGCATAAATCTGGGGGCTTGGCTACAGAGCAGGGGTCAGCAGCCATATGCAGCAACCTTCTTTCTTTCTTTATTGGGCCTTTTAGCCCTGGGCATCTTAGCTTCTCCTTACCTGGGCCGTCAGTTTAGGTGGATGGCCCTGTCTTGGTAGGTTTTCAGTTTTACAATTCTCCTTCCATTTTTCGATGATAGATTTAACAATGCTCGGTGAGATGTTCAGAACTTGTGCTATTTTGTTATAACCTAACCCTAAAACACACGTCACCTAGGGTTGCAACCTTACCGGTATTTTTGGTAGCCTGCTGATACATTTTTGGTAATTATCGTTATTTTTGTTACCTTAAGCAACAGGGCCAGGGGTTGTTCTGCAGCCAGTCTGTAACTTAAGCGAGGGCAGGGAGGTTGGGAGTGGGGATTCTGCCGCTCAGTCTGTTATGGGGGGATTTTGCCTCACAATCTGTTATAGGGGGATTCTGCCACTCAGCTATTTAAGGGGGCATTCTGTCACTCAGCATGGTATGGGCAGGATTCTGCCTCACAGCCTGTTATGGGGGGAGGGGAATACTGCCTCACAGCCTGTTATGGGGGGATACTGCCACCCAGCCTGTAATATGGGGGGTGGGGGGGTTCTGCCACTCAGCATGGTATGGTGGGATTCTGCCTCACAGCCTGTTATGGGGGGTTCTACCACTTAGATTGTTAAGGGGGGATTCTGCCACTCAGCATGGTATGGGCAGGATTCTTCCTCACGGCCTGTTATGGGGGGAGATATTGCCACTCAGCCTGTTATGGGGGGAGATATTGCCACTCAGCCTGTTATGGGGGGAGATATTGCCACTCAGCCTGTTATGGGGGGAGATATTGCCACTCAGCCTGTTATGGGGGGTGTTCTGCCACTCAGCATGTTATGGTGGGATTCTGCCTCACAGCCTGTTATGGGGGGGTACTGCCTCACAGCCTGTTATGGGGGGTTCTGCCACTCAGATTGTTATGGGGGATTTTACCATTCAGCATGGTATGGGCAGGGTTCTGCCTCACAGCCTGTTATGTGGGGGGGGGGGGGGGGGGGGGGTTCTGCCACTCAGAATGGTATGGGCAGGGTTTTGCCTCACAGCCTGTTATGGGGGGGTTCTGCCACTCAGTCTGTTATAGGAGGATTCTGCCTCTCAGCCTGTGATGGGGGGGTTCTGCACACTGCCTGTTATGGGGAGGTGTGGGTAGGGGGCCGGACACACTGCAGAAGGACCAGTGTGAGCAAAAAGTCCCGGCCCATTTTTTAACCCCAGTCTTACTCCAAGGGAGGGGGGCATCAATGGTGCTGGTAGACTGTCCAGCCAGAGGTCTTTTGAACTGGATTATCCCCTGTCCAGCTCATTACCATACTATCACCCTCTTTCAGGTTTTAATTTTTTTTTCAATTTTGGAAAAGCAGATATCATATTTTTACACTTTTACACTATTTTTACACAGACACACATGCTAAAAAAATGTGGAAAAGTTTAAGGAGTATAAATACTTTTATAAGGCACTGCATGGCTTGCCAAGACGATAAACATTTCTACATTTCTTATACCCACTCTGCACGGGTGTTGGTCAGCTTTAATCGAGTCTTTCACTGTCACCAGACTACCTTAGATATAAACCCAATAGGTACCCTTTCCATCCGACAAGGAGATCGAACTGATTCAAAAATGTTTAAGCATAAAACCAATTTTACTCAAGTAGGAGTATTTTATTCAACTGTGGATAATGTTTTTTTTAAGGGTGGATTAAGAGCCGAACCAACCTCCCCCCCCCCCCCCGCGGCATCCTGAATCGGTATGCCTCATTGTGTGAAATTCCCCAGTTCAGCCATGCAAACATACCTCTCCTCTGCCCAATGGCGCATGTGTGTGCTCTTGTCCAGTCAGAGTCCTTTGCCTTGTTTACATACTTGGCAAAGGGCTCTGTTTGATTGCAATGGGGAGCACAAGCGACCGCTCATGCTACCTATTGAAAACAATCACAGACGTTTCCTGCAAGGCAAATGGCTCTGATTGGACGAGAGCCCGCACATGCACTGTTAGAGCGGGGAACCCTGGTTCACACCACTGGCCTGAATTTGGATGCCCCAGATTCCAAGGCCAACCCAGGTTGGTTTTGTACAGCTTTAACAACTCATTGCCTGGTGTCCTGTTTTACTTTTTCATGCTAGCCAGTATTGCTTTAAACTGTTATGGTGCAGTAACAGAAATGTTTGACACACATACCCAACATTTGCACCCTATATCAGACGTTCTCCATACTTCCTTTCTCACAGTGATGTTTGCAAGTGCTCTGCATGGCAAAGTTGGGTGGAACTATTAAGGTCATTTTAATAAAAAGTAAAGCAAAATGAGAACAGTCATTTTGTAAAGAATTTTTTTTAGTAGATGAAAGGCTTATAGGACATTATTGATTTTGATCGAACATGTAGTGCTTTTCAACTTAACCCCAAGAGGTAAATTCTATTTCAAAAAGGCCAGAGAAGTTATGATGCAGCCACCTCCAGCTGCCTTGTACTTTGGCCCTGCACCACACTGAGACCAGTGTGCCCACCAACAAGGCTGCCAATAATAAATTGCCTCTAAGGAATCTCACAAAATACAATGAAGTACATCTAATACCAATATCTAGCCACAACTTTTCCATTGATTTTTTAGATAATATATATATACCTGATTACTCTTACACTCAAACATATTGTTCCAGTCTTTTAAAATTCTGGAAGCTTTAGAACAGAGTAAAAGAGAATGCAAAGTCTTTTCATACCCCTTCTCCTTTTAGTCTAAAAGAGCTGCAAAGACTTCTTTTTACAGTGTGCTGAGAGCAGGTCATAGTGAGAACAAATTGCTTGGCAAGCCCTGCTTCTTCAAAGGGACAACAAATAGCAACTAGGCCGACCTTTCAATGAACAGTGAACCACTCACATTTTGACCTGCATTTTCAATGTCTGTTAGTAAAGTGCAGTGTCATTTTTTAGTTCCAACTCCTAATACTCCTAACATAAAGTACATGTTTTAAGTTTCACTTGAAAATAACCTCATCTAGCATTTACATTATCAGCATAAGCCATTATTCACTAAGATGTTATATTTCTTTTATTATTTTACCCACCAGTGTGATTTGTTCCTTTGTTGTTTTTCAGTTATTGTAGATAAAACTTTGAAACTAGCATCACACCCCTCACAAAGTTTATCAACTCTATCAGGCTCTGGTTATAAGAAAAATAAAACCCCCAAAACACAGAAATAACTTTATATCACAGAGCAGAAAGTTCTCTTTCTAATATTCCAAATATAACTCTCGAAGATCTTTCCACCACCTGACTATGAAGTCCAAAAAACAAGTGTGTTTCCTTCACCACTAAAGGCTTACCAGACAGCCAAGGTATTTCCAATTTATCCTTATGCTAATATTCACCACGTGGAAACAGTAATGTGCAGCTTGGTGGTTAGCTGCGCTCCTTTCGCTTTAAATTTGTGTCTGTTGTGTTACTTTGCAATCCACCACATATAAAATATAAAACAATAATACTCAATAAATATGAATTTATGAGATTTGATTGAACGTATTCATTGTGGTGGAGGGGGTGCTGCTTTTTGGAACTGTTGGGGTGGTTGCTGGCACCACCATTTCTCTTAATGCACTTTAGGAACTATAGTTTCCGACTGTAAGCACGGCCACTACAATATTGATTATCAGTCTTTATTCATTTATTGATTGTGTAGTGCGGAGAACTTATATATACTCTATAAAACAATAGACCATAGTGCGATACTGTTTTCAATAAAGGAAAACCTATTTATTCCTATTAAAGTGGAACAACACCCAGGATTTTGACTATCCCGGGTCTTGGTCCACTTCGGTGGGGCACCCCCGATCTGGGTGCCCCACTGTGTGAAACCCCCCCCGATCACCCTAAAAACTCACCTCTCCCCGCTCCCAGCGCCGACGGACAAGCGATTTGACAGCCGCTTGTCCGTGGCTCCTCTGCCGCCGCCTAGAGGGGCGCGAGGAAGCTAAGTTAAGGGGGTTTGGGGGTTTTGGGGGGGGTTTCACCCCGCGGGACATCCCGATCTCGGATGTCCCGCGGGGAGGGAGGTGATCGGCCCGGGAATCTTATAGATTCCCGGGCCGATCACCCGAGGGTGATGGTCCACTTTAAGCCGATACACGCACCAGCTGGTTACGTGAGGCTCCTACCACCAAGAGTCATCACACGCCCAGAGGCTCTTGTTATAACCAACAGTTTAATTCTAATATACAATTCTCTGCATAGCATTAGATGGGTGATGGTAGAGAGAGATGCAGTCTTGAAATGTAAATTCAAGCTACAGATTGCCCTTTTGGTGCCCAATAATAGGTTACAGTCTTTAAGTATTGTAAGCAGCCATCAGTGTTAGTCCTGGATGGGAGATGCATGCTATTGAGGCTTTGGGGTGTGGCTGTGGTGGGGGGTGCAGGGTGTGCAGCAAGAAGCGCTGCTGTAACTTACCTCAGCCTTGTGATCCTCTTGCTGTCAGTGGCAGCTTCCTTTTAAATCAGTCCCTGCTGGGGCTACAGTAAGATGACGGTCGGCTCCCATGAGTGAGAGCACTTCTAGTGCCAGCTGACAGTGCTAGAACAGGCTTTTCTTAAACCGGACTGGGCCTGTCCTAAACTAGACCAACTGCCTTGTACAGTTGAAAAAAACATAACAAAACTTTCCATCTGCATGCATGATGCTAAATCATTGTCAGCACTTACATCTGTTCCTGCATTCATTCGAAACGCCACTCTCAAATTTTCTCCTAGTGGCGGTCATTTTGAAGCACCCTTGAGGCTCACTACCCAGCTTCCCAGCTGTGCTGCTGCCTGTATTTAACCAACATAACCCAAAATGCATAGCAGCAGGAAACCCATCAGCACGTCCTCTTTGCAGGCGGTCTGCAGCTCCATAGGAAGCCATTTTGAGTTACGAAAAGCTAAAGCAATCTTAATTGCTTTGGTGACAGGGAAATAAGCCGGGGCCACGTGAAATGGGTTTCCTCACATCAGCTCTATAAACTGTTTGCCAACCGTTTGCTGTATTAACTGTTGTCAACCATTTGCCAACCGCTCTGGTGACAGCCTTTGTGTTTATTTCCATTAATGCTACTTTTCTGCCTCTCAGCTGATAAATTGTTACTTCTCCTAGTGCAGAGGAAAACTTGTTCAATTTTGATACATAAAACAGAAAAAAAAATGGTCAAGTGTATCAAAATGTAACAAGCTTTCCTCTGCACTAGGAGAAGTAACTATTTATCAGCAGAAAAGTGGTATTAAAGCGGTCCTTCACTCTGAATAAGAGTCTATCTTATATATTTCCCACACCCTGGATATACAGATTGCTCACATTAAAAATCATCCTATCTGCATCTACTGCATGTCATGAGCCTTTAAACATCCAAGATTGTGGCTCATGGGACATCAGGAGCCTGCAAACAGGAAGTGTCTTCTGACTGTGCTGCTCTGCATAATGGGATTGCTGTCCTTTTCCTGACCCCAGCTCTGCTCTGTCTGAGCAAAGCATATCTATAACCCACTCCCCTGTACTTTATCCCACTCTCCTCTCCTCAGTAAGTGTGATGCTTCAGAGTCAAGATGGCGGGGCCCGTATCCTAAAGTCCTTAAAAGATTTGCAGCCCAGTGGGGGGAAGAATAAGAATTGACTAAAAACTTAAAATATATTAATTTTAGATGCTGGGGAATCGTTTTTTTTAAGGGTTTGGGCTGTTCAATAAATCATGGTGAAGGTCCGGTTTAATGAAAATAAACACAGCCCATTGCCAGAGCAGTTGGCAAATGATACTTGTCCTTTAATGAATCATGAATAGAAGGATCAGAAATGGTCAAACCTTCTAAGTTCCCTTTCCAAAAAATCGAGAAATATATGGGAAATATATAAAATACTCCACCTATGCCTTAACATTTTCCATATGTGTGAAGAAGTAAAAACAAAGCCTCTCTTTGTACAATCAATATTTAAAAAAGTAGTTTGATATATACTGTAGTAACCTCAATATCACATAGCAAATACAATAATAAAAATGAAACAGTAACTCTCTTGTGGCATATCACTGTGTGCAGCGCTGATCTGGAACATTTTTAACAATTCACAACTATTCACAAGTTATATATATATTATATATGTTTTATAGCCCCTCATTTGTGTAACTTTCAGATTAGTTATAATTCTAAACAGAGATTTCGAAATCTCAAAGGAGGTCATTGGGATATCACGGCCTAGAAGTTTCTCATCCTGACTCCCGAACGCTTGACAATTGCAGAAGGTATGATTCTTCCAGAGCAAATGCAGATCTTCTTTGGTGCCCTGACTGACAAGCCATGTAAAAGAATGTAAACATCTGTCTGATAGAATAAAACCTTATATTAAACAGTTTATGATTTTACCGGACATGACCGTATCTGCTTATTTTAAGAAGAGATGATCTCATGGCGCAACATGGGTCTGCCAAATAACTCGCGCACAGATAAATGCCTTTGTGGTGCAGAGTGGAGAAACCTGCATAAAATTGGCCTTCTTTCTTTAATAGAGCGACATGAACAAAGATGAGCTTGTTGCTCACCAAGAGCTGAATGCTTTGTTTTGTGAGGCTGTCTGAATGCGCTGCACTTTGTTAAAGTAGGAGGTCCCGGTCTAAAGAATTACAAAAAAAAAGGGGGGGAGAATAGTAAGCGGAAACCAGACAACAAATCAAAGTGCATACCCTTCTGCTGGATATTTGTGCCTAAAGTGGGCAGAAGCCTTTTCATGTATACCGGTCACATTTCAGGGGCTGAATAAAAATGAAAGAAAGGAGAACGTTAATTAATGTGATGCCTTTTGATTTGAAGAGCAAAACTGCCAGAGCAGATGCATCAGCAAAAGAGGATTAGATTGTCCCTTCCATGATGCACTGAAAATGGCCCCTGCTTTCCTCCTCTCTGGTAACCCTTTTTTGAGGAGATGCTTAAGATTTGGCACTCCCAAAGAAGCTGTTGTATTTGAGTACAATACCCAGCTCTCAATGGACCAGACAGTAGATGTGATGGGAGAGCTAATATTTCTATATTTCAGGTTGGATTTAGCTTGTTTCTTTAATTTGAGTAAACGCGACCTAAAGAAGGTTCATAAAAAAATATACAATATTGATGCAATGATGAATTAATAAAATAACAATGTTGCTTCCAGAAATGCTTATTGGAACTTGTCACAGTGTACATGTGGACTCATGACCTTAAACTAACATAAGAGGACCACCAAGGCAGAGATAACCTCTCGGGGAGGCCGATTCATTAATAGCGCCAGGTAGCGACAGATGAGCGACAGTAGCGGCATTTTCAGAGCGTCCGCTAGTAGTTGCTGTGCTTGGCCGTTGTTCTGTAGTTGATAGCGACTCAGTCGGTGTGCCGTAATGTTGAATATTGGTTGAGGAGTCGCTATTTGACAGGTTCCGCGCTGTATGGGAGCGCATGACAGCGAATGGCCATAGCGAACGGCTCCCAGCATATTCATTAACAAATCACGCTCAAAAAATTCTCGCGCTGTGAAATGCTTGTTTAAACCCCAGAGCGCTGGCGGCAATGAGTAAAAAGTAGTTTTTTAACCCCCAAACATCCATATTTTTTGGATAAAAAAAAACAAGTTTTTCAAAACATTTTGTAATATGAATACATTAATATCAGACCTGTAATATCAATTCTGCACACATTTTTTTTTTTTTTTACCTTAAAAAAAATATCTAACATGGCAGAAGTGGTCACAGAATTTTTGACAAAAAAAACATTAATAGCAATTAATTAAGAATATTTAAAGATTGCTCCATTGAAATGCATTGGAGAGCGCCAGGTAGCGAGAGGTCATACCTGTCGCTGTTCAAGGTCGCTCGCTGGCGCTGTGGGGTGAGGCTGGAATAATGATGAATGATTCGCTATCTTGCGCTCTGTCAGTCGCTAAGCAGGATCGGCTTGATAAATGTGTGATTGCGGAGGGGAGCCGGCGTTCTCGTGGCGGTGACCGTCATTACCGTTTGCTCACCATTCGCTACCTGGCGCTATCCCTTGTTAAATAAGGGCCTTAGTAACAATGTATGCACATAAATTGTTATTACAATAATAGAAGTACATTGATATTGCAAGCTTTGCAAGCACCACCGGCCCTGATGAATGAGAAAAGTCTCAAATCATTTAGAGATAAGATCTTTTTCTCACACAATTGCAAGTGGGGTTCTAAAAGAACAAACAGTTGGCCAGTGAATTGTCAGTTCTGAGGTCTACCCCTCTTGTTCTTTCTCACCAATGCCCTCTTAGAACATCTAAGACCTAGGGTGTGCTGGACCTTAGCATCCCCCATTTCATTCACCCGCATTGCAGGGGGTTCTGTGCTGGATCTGGGCCAGGGAATCAAGTCCCCCAGTTGCATGGTTGGTAGTCTCCTCCATTACTCAGCTCCCATCCACAAGATTTACCTGTCTTTGGGTCAGTGCTCCCAGTTTCAATGAGCTTGGTGAAGCTGCTCTTCATGGTCCTTATGCTTTTCCCTTGGACATACATCCTAGGCCAATTTCTGAGACAGTCCCCATTCCTGGATAAAGAGGTCCCAGCCCTAAGTAATCCCATGTAATCAGCAGACCTGTTTCACTTTCTAGAGTATCTACAGAGCATCTGCATCTACACCTCCTGGAGTATTTACAGAACAGCAGTGATCCTATACCAAGAAAGACAGTGTATGTCATCACCTGCTATCCCCAGCCCAGTGCCCCAAAACAGCCTGTGTTTCTTTATTGACAAAACCCTTTGCCCAATATTCATAAAAATATTAACAGGGTACAGCATAATGTTTGAATGGGGCTGTTAGGCTCCCTGGCCATGTAGCAACACCCCGTGGTGCTTTTTCCAGCAATGATACATTCAGTTATGAGCTAAACTGGGAAATAAGGTGTATGTGTCAGTTTAGCTTGTAGTGCTTTCAGATTTATTACAGTTATTTTAACTGATAAGGCTGGCCCATTGTTGAGTTTTGTGTAAATGTATCATTGCTGGAGAGCATTAGAGGGTGCTGCTGCATGGCCAGGGAGCCAAAAAGCCACCATTCGAGCATCATACTGCTACCTGTTAGTGTTTTTACGAATATTAGTATTTAGTAAAAAAAGAAACACAGTCTGTTTGGGGCATTGGGCTGGGGATAGCAGGTGATGACATAAACTTCCTTTTTGGGTATAGGATCACTTTTAGGGCTGGAGATGCAGAAGCATCAAATGTGTCCAACCCAGTTCCTGATCCCCCAGCTTTTGCCCATTGCCTTACCACTTCTGTTAATATATTCATCCTCTGGGTTACTGTCCAGTCTCCTGTTATCCTTTTGTTCCTGTACCTTGCCATCCATGTCTGTTATCCCAATTCTCTAGTTTTTCTGTTGTCTGTCACCCTATGTACAGGTACCTCTTGTACCCTCCTTGTTCCATAGCTTGGTACATATTGAATAATGTTTTCATATTTACCTGTATCAATGTTGATTGATGTGGATTGTCATAGTAATTTGGAGGACTGTGATAAAATCTGTTTACTATGGGGGTTACAGAAGGGATAGCGGCAGGTAGTGCCTCGTAGCGGCAGGCAGCGTCTGGTGAACACAGGGCGCTGTACGCAAAACCACATTTAAGAAAGCGAATCTGGTGAGCGCCTCTAACAGCGCCATATAGCGTCACATGTATTAATCCAGGCGGCTCAGTGTATAGCGCCAGTGCTCTAGTTTCAGGAGCACCATGTAGCACCTGTCGCTCTATAGCGCTCTCTCATACATTTCATTGGGCTTTCATTAGTTGTGTATAAACAGCGTGTTTGGCAATTTAAATTTTTGGCTGCAAACATGCAACATACACCTTTTTAAAGAGGACCAAAACTAATATAAATGTCCTCTTTAAATCCCTCAAGAGCATCCTAATTTGGTTTATCCCTCCCACATACTCGTCTCAATCCCAGTGTACATGCACAGGCCTCTGGAGGGGATGCCAACAGGTGCTGCAGCATCTCAACTACCTCCACCCTACATTCTAGTCTGTTGGGTGCGGCAAGTCTAGAGAGCAGGGATGCTGCCAAAGGCCCACACATAGAAACATAGAAGGGTGACGGCAGAAGGAGAGCATACGGTCCATCTAGTCTGCCCTTATGTGTATACTGTATGTACTCTTTATCTTAGGATAGATGTGTGCTTATCCCAGGCATGTTTAAATTCAGTGACTGTTGATTTTTCAACTACCTCTGCTGGAAGTTTGTTCCAAGCATCTACTACTCTTTCTGTAAATATATAGTATAATAATCTGTAATATTTTCTAACATTACTCCTGATCTTCCCTTTGACTAGCTTCAGGTCGCCCCCCCTTGTTCTATCATTAAGGTGAGTATATAGCAAAACCAACAGGTTTAAAGTGACACTGCAGGCAAAAGTATTTGTTACACCATTGTGTCTGGCCATATTTGACGCTGTCCTAAACTGTTTTCCATTTTGATTTGAAGAGAAAGGGCTGAGATATCAGGGTTTATTTGGAAGTGCACACATGCAGTTTGGGAGTGCACACATGCAGTTTGGGAGTGCACACATGCAGTTTGGGAGTGCACACATGCAGTTTGGGAGTGCACACATGCAGTTTGGGAGTGCACACATGCAGTTTGGGAGTGCGCACGTGCATTTTGGGAGTACACACAAGCACTTTGGGAGTGCATGTATGGGCTTTTGGAAGTGCACGCATGGGCTTTTGGGAGTGTGCGCATGCACTCTGGGTGTGCAGACATGCATTTTGGGAGTGCATGCAGGGGTTTTGGGGATGTGCACATGCATTTTAGTGCTTGCATGCACTTTAGGAGTGTGTGCATGCACTTTGGGGGCCTGCACATGCACTTTGAGGGGGAAAGCATGCACTTTGGGAGTGTGCACATGCACTTTGGGGGAGTGTGCATGCATTTTGGGAGTGCTTTCATGCATTTTGGGAGTGCTTGCATGCACTTTGGGGGTGTGTGCATGCATTTTAGAAATGCATGCACGCATGGGAGTGCGCACATGGGCTTTTGGGAGTACGTGCATGGACTTTTGGAAGTGTGAACATGCATTTTGGGAGTGTCTGCGAGTGCTAGTCTAGGCTGTAATGTCGCCTAGCAACAGGAGGAGATGGAAAAAGCCCAGCCAGGGTGTCTTATGCAAGTTCTGGCCATCTTACAGACCCCCCCATTATGCAGATTATTATGCAGCATCACAGAACCAAGGGCCACACCCATTTTTGTCAGAAGAGAAATGATGAGGTGAGACTATAAACCTTGATATCTCAGCCATTTCTTCCTCAATTTAAAAACTGAAAACAGTTTAGGACAGTGCCAAATGTAGCCTGACACAATGGTGTAACAGTTACCTTTGCCTGCTGTAACACTACACGGCATCCCTAACTGATATCTTAAACTTTAGCCAGAGGAGAAGCTAGGCTTTCTGGCACCGGGACAAACATTCAAAATGATACCCCTCTCCTGTTTTCAGCCCCCCCACCCCCCCCTTTGGTGCCCTCCTGACCTGCTGCACCCGGGGCAAGTGCCCCCCCTACTCCCCCCTAGCCACGCCCCTGCTTTAGCGCTGGGTCTCACAGGTTCTAGTCTTTTTTAAGGCAGCAAGGGAATTAGTAAAACAGTCCAGAAATGTTTCCTACATACTGTCCTTTTAAATGCATTCTGAAACATATTTCCTGTAGGCTGTTAGTCTGCCTGGTTAAGCTGGAGATTATAGTTTTTCTAGGTAAGCCAGTCTAAGTGATGGGCGGCACAGGATTTATGGCCATCTATACCCCCAGCTAAGTAGCCGTGCATATGTCTATATTTCCTGGCCTTACTAGGTAAACACTGTTATTAGTAATTTTGCAGTTGTGATGTTCAATCAGATTAGCTGAGAATAATTCTTATGTGGGCGAGAGTGACCATAATGATAATAATCCAGCATATCGTCTAATTGAGCATTTGGAACATGCTGTAAAACAGAAGGACAGTAATAGAGGCACTGTGATGTTCTCCATGCTGCCTAATGGCATACACACACACACTGGGAATTTCTAAGTGGCCTTCATTTCCTCCTGCACTTTCTATGTGGTTTAGCATCACGCAGAGGCTGAACGTCAGTGTTTAATGTGGCTTATTCCAGTTTAATTAGACTTCTTGTGGTAACCAGAAGTGTGGCTTTTGTCCATGATCCAGCACCTCTTAAGCTTTATCACATCCGCAAATATAGATGTGATGACAGCCCCTGCAGCCTCAGATTGCCTTCTTTCTCAGTATGTAGCTACTTTGGCCCTTATTCATCAAGCGATAGCGCCAGGTAGTGTCTAACGAGCGCCAGGTCCCGCCAGCTAACGTCTGCTACCGACTCAAGTACGCCCGGCGTCGGCCACAATGACGCATTTATCAAGCTAAATGAGGCTAGCGCCGGCGAGAGCTACGGCAAGCGCGGCATTCATCATGAAGCCGACTGCAACGAACAGCGCCGCTGCTAATCCCATCACAGCGACAGGTATGACCTGGCGCTACCTGCCGCTCTCCCATACATTTCAATGGCAGACGCTGCAATGATTGTTTTTAGTGGTTTTTGTGTTCTTTTCTTTGGCACAAAATTCAACACATGTTTATAGTGATATGTTTTATTAATCTGGCTGGTTATTTTTATGTTTTTGAAGTTTTTATTATTTTTGACAATGTAATGTTGTGAGTGACATGGGAATTGCATCTCCTCCAACCAAACTCATTGGCATCAAAATCGCTTGTTTTCACCACAAACGGGGCTTGTAAAGCTATTTTGTAGCCTGTCAGGTTGGGCGGTCACGTTCGCTCTTCGAAATTGTCAGCGCCCAAGCTATTCGGCAGCCCTGTCCTTGATGAATCTGTGTTGGTCAGAGTTTGTGCAGTCGCTGTTTTAATTCGCTATGTGGCGGCGCGAGCGTCGCTGTGCTTCGCTGCGCTGCGTTGTGCGGCGCTGTGCTGTTCATACATGTGCCCTTCTGCCATTTGCAAGGAATTCACTTCCCGCGACCCCAGTCGTTGTTAATGAATACACTGTAGTTGTGAGCGTGCCTGGCCACATATTGCAGGATTAACATTCAGTCGTACCAGCTCATAACAACCCGTTATGCATTCTCATGTGTGCCACATTATCATGTAGTTGTCTAGTTTGATTTTGTGATGACTTTAGGAAGGAATAAGATTTGTATATTTAAGCACAACTTGGTTTGCTTTATAAGGACCTATGCATTACAGTATGTAGAACCCCCTGCTAAATCAAGCTAATAATTCGTGGCGCCTTGGGCCCTAGCTTGTTTTGAAGCGTCATTTTATTTTTTCCGCCACTTAGCTTGCACATAGCTGATATTAGCTTGTCCCTGTTGCGCGCATCTTTGTTTTTGAATTTTTAATCACAGTTGCTTGCGTCATATCCGGTTCCGGTATCCTCCTTTGCGTTTCAAAGCCACCTAAAGCTAAAAATGTCTGGCGCTTATGCCAATAGCTTGTTTTGAAGCGTCATTTTATTTTTTCCGCCACTTAGCTTGCACATAGCTGATATTAGCTTGTCCCTGTTGCGCGCATCTTTGTTTTTGAATTTTTAATCACAGTTGCTTGCGTCATATCCGGTTCCGGTATCCTCCTTTGCGTTTCAAAGCCACCTAAAGCTAAAAATGTCTAGCGCTTATGCCAATAGCTTGTTTTCAAGCGTCATTTTAGTTTTTCCGCCACTTAGCTTGCACATAGCTGATAATAGCTTGTTCCTGGTGCGCGGAGCTTTTTTTTTTTTTTGTTATTTTTCCCATGTCGCTTTGGTCATTTCCGGTTCCTGTTTCCTCCTTAGCGTTTCCACAATGCTGCCCAGACGCAGAGTGATGCGCCTCCCCAGCTCCTCCTCCGACTCCGACCCCACCACCCCTCCCCCACCTCCCCCACCTACCTCACCTCCCCCACCTAGCACCCCTCCCACCCCTTCCCCTCCTGGCCATGGGAAGAAAAGGCGCTTCCGGGTGGATAGCCGCGTTAATGGCCAGGTGGTCAAAGTGAGTATTTGGTTTGTGTATTTTTTGCCTTAAAGTTGCAGAACACACAGGGGGGATTGGCCCTGAAATTTCTAATTTTTCAGGCCCAATTGGATCACTCCCCGTGGGGCATCCCCATTCTGGATGTCCTGCGGGGATGCCCCCCCCTGGAGGGCCATAAAAATTACCTCAGCCCCGTCCCATCTGTGCATGCGTGAGCTGCGGATGCCTCTTGCGCTTACCTCTAGCAGGGTGTACCCCTGCGCAAGACATTTTTTAATTTTGTGTGCAGGCGCACTCCCTGTTAGAGTCAAACGCCACATGCGTACTTTGCCGCGCAGACCCAGCTGAGCTGGTATGCACGTCCAAACGGCCTTGTATGCGCATACCACAGCGGCGCAGAGCGCTGTGCTCGGCTGGAGCAGTCACGTGGGAGCATCCTCAGTGGTGTATTTGTGGCCTTCCAAGGGGGTTTCAGACAGCGGACCACCCACAATTGGTGTGGCCCACCAAAGTGCACACAAACCCAGAATAGTGATAATCCTGGGTGTGGGTCCACTTTGCTCGGGTCTCTGTATAACTGTTTATGCCATTGTTCTGATGTCATGTATTGATTTGTGTTTTTTTTTCATTTCTCATAGGACTTCTGCGTGGCCCAGTACGACTATGCCCGTGGGGGAAAAAAACGAATTGCCATGGAGGTGAAGGCCACAGTGTCCCGGCGCTTCCACACCGAGCTCTCGATCCGAGCGATACAGCAGAAGTGGTCGGACTTTAAGCGCCGGGACCCTGAAGGCGTGTACCGCCTATATGATGCCTACGCATCAGGTAAGTTAAAGCTTATGCTCTGTTTATACTTTTTGCAGAATCATCTGCTAAGCTGTGTCCATTTGTGCTCTTTATATTAATTATTTTCTTTCACCCCCTCAACACAGATAAGCGTCCTCCCCTGGGGAAACGTGGGAAGGGATTCCTCCCCCGAACCAGGCAGGCGGACTCGGGGGAGTCATCGGGGGAGGGTCCCTCCCGCGGGTCCTATTTAGAGGACCCAGGGGAGGAAGGGGATGATGCCCCAGAGGAGTGTGCTGCTGGGGGGCTGGCAGGATCAAGCCTCAGCTCCTCACACTCTGAGTCTGAGGAGTCTCACCAGGCAAGGGGCCACTCTCAAGTGGGGAGTCCAAGTGGGGTGGGAGAAATGGACTCGCCCACACTCCCTGAAGGAGCAGGGAGTGAGAGGGAGGAGGGTGGCCCTTTGCCTGGTGGATCTTCCGACCAGAGTGTGAGGAGCCGAGGCTCCCCGCCTCCTCCTCAGAGCCCTCCCTGGGCTTCAAGTGGCGGTTCATCCCCTGGTGAGTGTCCTTTTTTTAATTGTTAGTCTGTGACAGGTTTCATCTTGCAATTTGTACTTAGCCCTTGCCATTCCTCTCTAATTTGTAGGGCATCATATAGGCGGCACCTCCATGGCCTTTTGGAGAAGCATTCTCCACGGGCATAGTCGTGGTAAGTGTTTGTTGTTATCCATCACATTCCCTATGTTATGACATTCATAAAAGTGGACCCACAAACATTGTTGATAGTGCTTTGATTCTCGAAGGTTCCCTGAAAAATCACATCCCTCACCCAGGGCACCCCCCCAAAAAAAAACCCCACAAACTCCTTACCTCTTTGGGGGTTGCAAAAGCCACCGTCCCAGCCTCCTGTGTGCCACTCTAGATGTGTGTGCGCCTGCGCTCTGTTTCCTAATGGGCTGCGCGTGCACACACACTGGAGGAGTGATGTGTGGAAGGCAGCGGCGGCGGAGTACGTTGTCTCACTCAAATTGTGGTGCTCTGCCAAAGCGGACCAAAACGCAGAATTGGTGCAATCCTGTGTCTTGGCCCACTTTTAACAGACCCATGTTTCCTGGTCCATTGTCACAGCTGGTTTGATAATGTACCTTAACCTCACAAACCCCACTACAGTGCTAGCCAACTGGCAACCACCCCTATGTTTCTGCCCACACCATGATGGTTGTTCTCATTTCTTTTCTTGGGTTAAGTTGTTCCCGCTAAAACATGTGGCACACTAGTAACATTAGCCAATCAACTGCTAATGAGTCGTTTACATAGCACTGTCTATGTTATTTGCACATTATCTTTAGGGATACATGTTGCAACCATAACTAATTGACATTAACTCATGGACCAGGAAATATGCTAATTTTGGTCAACCTGTATGTAACCATGCAAGCCTTTGATTTTT